>CAJQZP010001539.1:4158750-5497500 GCA_907164705.1 Parnassius apollo | reverse complement strand
TGCACTTTTATTTACACTGTACAATTAATTTGTTTGTTTGGCTATTTACACACAGTTTTTAAGTTTTATAATATTATAAACATTTAAATTTTTAAATTTTTTTATACACATATTTTAGTTTTATTTTAATTTTATGAATAAACGAGTTCATGACTCCGTCAAAAACGTTTTATAAATTTTTTTAGTTAAATTCAATGTGACGCGCTTCCCGGAATCGCAAACCGTTGAAATTATTTACAAGATTACTCTATTTTATTGTCTATGTCTATAGCCTTACGTATGAAAATTAAACGTACAATAATACTGTTACTTACGATGTTTTGTTTATTTTTGTATGCCACATGTGCGGTTTGCGCTCGACCGACCGACAGTCGACTCCCGCAATAATCATGGTTAACAGTAATCATAATCACGCATTTACAAAAATCACTACTTGTAACATGACTCGAAACTAGTGATTCGGTTACATGCCGCGTAGCCAGTTACTGTATCTAGTGACGTGAAATAACGCCCACGTCTACTCGTGACTCGTGAGTTGACGCGCCTGTCCGCCCCGCTTGCCGCTGCATGCCTCGGACAATCGCTGTGTTCGGCTCGAGCTCGGACTCGGCCTTCGATAGGAGTAATAGTGTTCTGTGGATTCGGCTCGTGAGGTGAATTGAATAGGTACGCTGACGTACGATACCTCGCCTCAAATGAGGGGTCCCTCGTGATGACCTCGCGAGGTAAAATGAGGTGCTCCCTCAACCTCATATAAAAATGATGAGTTACCCATCACCACTGAGCCTATTAGTCCGCGTATTAATTACGTCATAGATTACTGACTAAATTACGTATTGCAATTAGACGTGGGCGTTATTTCACGTCTTGTATATTTACCATAGATTACTGACTATATACAATATTTACTATACTCTTTGTTCACGTCACTAGATAAAATAACCATAGAGTAAAGTATAAGTAATATATACAGAAAACAATAACTTTCAGTTTATACAAAGGTACTCTGTGACAATAACTAACTGGCTATGGCCAGGGACCGTTCTACAAATTTTAAAATCCCTAGACTAACAGAAAATATCCGCCAGAAACAGGATTTTTCTTGTTCTTAAAATCCGCTAGATGTCCCTAGGTACATTTTCGTGCTACCATTGGGCTAACTGAAAAATCTTGCCAAATGGTGTACAATGAATACCGAAAATCTAAATCTATAAATTCAGAAAAACCTTAAAAAGAGTGGATCTTTGATTATATACCTGTAGCCATAGACCTATGATTACGCTTACGCTAAAGACGACCCATGCGTGGGAAAGAGACATTTGTATACATAGAATACCCAGCAAGACAGAAAGAGATGCGCAACAATGTACCGATGTGTCAAGGTTTTTTCGAGTAAGAGGCCATAGCGGCCCGCTTGCTGTGACGTGGTGATGATTTTTGTAAAAAATATTCAATTTCTAGCAAATAAATAACGAAATAGTGTTTTGTATCATAATGGTATCATGTGCAGTGAGTAATTGTGACGTGACAAGAAATAACCAAAATAACTATACGCTTCACAGGTAAATACGATTTTTGTCATCGGAATTTTAAGAAGCTTATTTACTTAATTTTTGTTCCAAATATGTTTAAAACAATGGTTTTAAAAATAGTTTATTGAATTACGTTGTTGCCTGTGGGTATATTTCAATTGCAAGCAGAATTTAAGTATTTTTTTTAGGAATTTATAAAGTTTTGTGGTTACACTAGGGCTTGACAAAATGCTGACGACATGATTATCGATAAAAGTCTTGTATGTATGAAGCTTAAACTGAATCAAAGAAAACATATTTTTAAGCCAATACTGTGTAATAACATGGAACTATAGATGCAAAGTCCGTTATTAATTATTTTAATCGAGTGATTAAAAATGCATCATTATCAACGGTTAACTGCGTTTTATGCTTATTATGTTGAAATATGTGTATATGTATTGCGTTGCGTTGCCTCTGAGTATTCTTACGATTTTGACTTATGATTTTTTCCTTTTCAGGGATACCTTCTCGATCTGCACTACGTGACAAATGGATACGCGTTATAAATAGGTCTGATTGAACTCCGAGCAAAAACTCAACAGTTTGCTGTAAACATTTCGATGAAGAATGTTTTATACAAAGAAACCGTTGACTTGTATTATTGAAAGATTCAGTACCAACTCTGTTTGTTTCTGTAAGTGTTGTATGTTTTCTGATTGAATATACAAAAGTATAGCTTCTAATGGGTATAATTTCTTGTAGATTAAACTGAAACAAAGAGATCAGTTTCTTCATACGTAGAATATAATAAAATAACCCTAATAGAAGAACCGACCCAACCTGCTTCACCTACACCTGGGCCTTCCTCAAGTCGAGTACTTACACTGAGAAAAAAAGCTCATTGATAAGAATATGCGATTAAAAAGAAAAATTTCAGAAAAATATATGAAAAAAGAATTTCAAATTTCCTGGAAGTTGTCAAAGATCATAATAATTGACCGGGCCTCGAAAATCATATTTTTTAGCGCTATCTGATGAAAAGGAAGCTTTAACAATAATCCCACAGTTAAAAACTTTATGGCAGCCTACAAGAGGTTATCATGTCACACTGAAATAAAATTAAATGAAAGTGGCAATTGCTTGTCACTAAAAAAATCGCAGTAATAATGGTTTCTTAAATTTACGCGAACACTACACACTGAATAAAACTATTATTTACGGATTTTATCGCGATAAGAGAGAGAGTGAATGTGGTCTCTCTTACATAGGTCAAACAAAAAGATCTATAAAAACCCGCGTGAAGGAACATATAGCTGACGTGAAGCACCGACGCTCCGGGAAGTCTGCAGTCTGCGAACATGTTCAAGATCGTCCCCACCATTACATTCAATTTGATAAACCACAAATCCTCGCAAAAGAACACCGATTCCTACCAAGGATGACATGCAAGGCTATTGAAATTAAAAAACATCCAAATTTCAATACAGAAGATGGATGGGTGCTGCCATCTGCTTGGGATCCTATAATTAACAAAATTACAACCAAACCCAAGCATACCACTGCAAGACTTCACGATACTATAAGCTGGTTTTGCGTAAATCGGACCAAAAATTAATATTCAAAAACGGACGTCAATCATCTCAGTCCCCCCTCGTGACCAAGGGTGCTGTAAAGCACCCGAAACGTCGGGATAATATAAATAAAATAAAGTAATTAAACGCGATAAAATCCGTAAATAATAGTTTTATTCAATTGCAGTAATATCTACCAGCTCCATGACGACAATTGATAGAATTAATAATTCATCAAATTATAATAAAATTTTCAACGAGCTGCTGCAGGAATGTAAGGAACCTGTCCTAAACGAAAAAACAGATTGTGACGAAGATATGGTACTTTTGGATAATACTGCTTCTTTGTCTCATATGTCTATGATGATAGTTTCATATATATCTGGTATTGTTATAAGACTATTAAATAAAAAATAGGTGTGATATATTTGTTCAAAGTTTGACGTCAAGTTCTTCAGAAATGTTTCACAATGCATTAATCGTAAAAAGAGATTATTCCAAAACTGACGATGGTTATCTGACATACCCATCAAATGATGTTGTCACATTGTGTTGCAGAGCTGAGTCATTTTAGACAAATACGAAGATTAAAATAATGGATGACTTAATTTATGCTAAAATGTGTTACATATTCTGCACAATAATCAGCACCTCTTTGATTCTTCGAAGAAATATTTAGATCAAGCCCCGTTGGACGATCACAGATATTTCCTTAAGAGTATTATTGAAATATACTTTGACCTTCGATTAAAGCATGAAATCAAATCGATAAAGTTCGATAGAGAATCCTTACGAACCCATTTGAATAAAACTGTTATATTCAGGGGTCAATGAATATTAGTGTATGGTATCTAAAATAATTATTAAAGGAATGAACCTGCAATATTTTTACTACTTAATTTATATTTTTGATTCGTTATTTTTAAATAAAATTTTATTACGCAATCCGGACTTTCACTACGGCAAATTTCTGACGGTGTGCGCCGCTTTGTACAAAATATATGAAGACGGAGGGCCTTCCGTCCAGCGAGCGTTAGTTTCTTATATACACGGTAGGGTTTGCTTGCATAAAAATTCTCTAAGGTCGTGGTCGTCAGACTCGTCGGCACCTGACTACTAGACTTTATCGATACTATGATTTCATAATGTTGACATCACTATGACACTCACACATGCGCATTTTTATTTTTGTATCGCCTTCGGCACGTCTTTGTATATCTTTTACATTCTAAATCTATGCCTGTAGCGGACTATATTTCATATAAATCAGTTATTTATAGAGTAGGTTAATGACATGACAACCAAAACAAAAATTATTCATGTACAAAATGATAAAATATTGTATAAAAATAAATCTTTAACCTTTAAACCACGTTTAAATATTAGTCATCTTATTAAAAATAAAACAATTAGCTCAGTACGTTCTTGTACCTAAAATTATAGTTCAGAAAAGATAGCTTGATCTCTGCGACAGCTGTCAGTAAAATCAAGTCCTGAATTTCTTAGTAGTACAGACAGTACCTGTCAATGTCATGCTTTGTGGGCATGCCGGTATCATAGAGATATAATACCTATATATAAATATTTATTGATTTTTAAAACAGTTTATTTCATTTTTATTCAACTAATCATTATTATTTTACATTAATAATATGAGATCTGAGATCACCATCCCAGTAATACTTTAAACACAAGAGAAGGATTTGATTTCTATCTACACAAAATCCATAAATCTGTCGGTCACATTTATTCGCCAGATAAGTTATTGACGATTGAAAATTCAGCCCTGTATCTATGTACCTACGGAATAAAGTAAATTAAGCAACAAATCCAATTATATAAAATGAGAAGAAATTCATATTAGTTAAAATATCGATATCAGCTATCGCATATTGCAGAGTTACAACCCTATGAAAGGCGGCCATTTTATGCGCTAGATTTTTGTAGGTAGTCACGCTAATTTTGTAGGTGTGCCCAGTACATATACTTCTAAGTCAGTGGCCGGTATAGGTCGGCATGCCCATAAAGTATAACATTGACAGTTACTGTCTGTACTACTAAGAAATTCAGGACGTCATAGGCGTGATTTTACTGACAGCTGTCGCAGAGATCAAGCTATCTTTTATGAACTATAATAGCGAAGTATGGATCCAGATATTCAAAAAGAACTTAAGCAGAAGTTGAAGCTTCGCCATTGTCTCCAGTTCCCATCTTTGGTTTGCCTTTACCGACTAGGTTGAAAAAAATCGCAAACTCAAAAGTCCAAATGTCGCTAGAAGTCGCTAAATAATTATTTCTCGCTAAAACGATTTTTTATCCGCTAAACATTGTTAAAGTCCGCTAGATCTAACGAGAAGGTCGCTAAAACGGTAACACTGGCCTATGGCTACTCGACATGTAACCGAATCAGTCACTAGTTTCGAGTCATATTACAAGTAGGTAGGTACCTAGCGATTTTTGTAAATGCGTTATCACTGTAATGCGAGAGTCGACCACAGAATAATGGTGGTTAATACAGCGCATAGCGCCATATTATAGCGCGCTATCTCTCCATTAGCGATGGGTGTTGAATCAACGAACTAGTTGAATCAACCGTTGATCTCCTGTCAACGTATTAACGTTTACCGTTTATGAATCAATTTGTTTAATTAATTATAAGTACCTAACGTATTAAAGAGTTGATGCTAGGAATATTTATTTTAAGAATAGTACTTATGACGATATTGGTGGAATGGCGCGCCCCCCTCGTGCCGACCGAGAGGAACAATAAATAACACTAGTTTGTTTGTTTAAGTTTATGACAGTTTGTGACAAGTTACGCTGAAGGTCAGAAGTTTTTTACGGCTTATCAATATTTAAACTTTTTAGTTAAAGTTTATAGTAATAGTGTAAATTTGTTTTTATTAATATAATTTTGTATATTTGCATAAAATAGTACTACTTAGGATTATAGAAAGTAGTAGACCTGAAAAGTATGAAAAAGCGTTCATTGGTTTTTATTTACCGCTTAATTTTATTTTAGTCTAAAATACGACTTATTACGAAATAATGTTCTTATATAGCACGCGGTCTATCCAATGAACGATATGTAATGTAACGTGCTACGAGATATAGCGTGCTGCTAATCTTATTGCGCTTGCGGGTATCCTTACACGTTTTCTTACAAATAGCGCGCTATAACATAGCGTATTTAATAGCGCGCTAAAAATGTATAGTTTATAGTCTGTAGCGTGCTATTGATTTATAGTCGTTTTGAACAACTTTACCACAGAACACTATTACCAAAGAACAAAGAAAATATACGAGTACACTACGTAAGTGTTCACGTAAAATCGCTTGCGGCTATGTGTGGGTGTCTATGTCTGACTCTGAATTTGCGCGGGGACTTTAAGGTGAAACTAGTCGACATTATTTTCATAGAAATTTCGGAGGGGTTTTACTCCGCTGTTTGACAGTGTACATCCAAAGTTGAACATGATATCGTTTTGTCTCATTATTAATTTTGTCTGTACCGAAACAGAATAGTAAAATAAAAAGTCATTAAAAAGTTACGAGCTACCAAAGATTCGTTTTTATTGCCAATTTTAACACAACTTTGGGCGTAAGTTAGTAATAAAAGCAGTGTAAAATTTCCAAAACAAAGTCGGTACCGACACAGCTTAATTATCGAAGAATTCAATAAATTTTATTTGTAATTGATTTATGCAGTGGTTTTTCATAAAACCCCTTCTTCCAAAGGCCTTTTCGTATTTTTTTACGCGCGTGTTTATATGAATTATCGTGCATCTCACTGAATTAATGTTTCCCCCGGTGTGGTGCGGGAGGACGACACTTACACACACATGCATGCGCGGTGACGTGCGCTTATACTAGTTTTATTCGACTCAGTCAGCTGCGGCCTGTGACGTTCGTATGACTATAGCTAAACCTGCGCTCTAAATTACTACGCTACATTGACCCCTGCTTGAACTTTGGATTTCTATACTACTCTGTTTGACTTTGGACTAAAATTTGGACTCCGTACATTTTTGTTGCAAATTAGAATTGTTGGCTTGAGTGAATTGTTCTGTGGAGTGGACACTGTGCCAGTGACATTGTGTTGGTTCAAGAAACAGGTGTGAATAACTACAAATAAGCAATGGGTAAGTCATATAATTTGTTAAATCTAATTTATTTAGTGTTCTTACACACGAGCGGCACGCGTCAACGACAGCAGAGGCGTTGACGACGGCGCCTTCCACCAGATGAGATTGGATTGTTGGATTTTCTACTCTGGAGCTTCTAAAGCCGCGTCTCCACCAAAAATGTTGACAACATTTATGTATCCAACTATTGACAAATCAACAAAAGTTGCCAACATTTGTTTCCGAAAATGTTCCAAGAAGCGTCTCCACCGAAGGAACAAATGTTGGCAACAAGCGTAGGTATTCCTTTGGTGTTGGCGCCGAAAATGGAAACACGGTTCCCGATATTGTTTCAAGTTTTGTTGCCAACACTAGGTGATTACAGAAACATTTGTTGGTAACACGTGTTGTCAACTGTTGTGTTGGCAACAAAACTTTGGTGGAGACGCACCATAACACGGTAAAAATATCTGTATTGAACTGTGCTTCTGGCAGTCGGGATACCCTATTGATAGGTATGTACCTAGTTCAGAGCCGTGGTAGCTCTGATGGTTAGCGCTCGCTGTAAATTTCACAGTATGCGAGCAAACCGGGTTCGATCCCCGCCGGCACCAATGAAATTGTTAATTGTAAGTGCTGATTTACCACGTGCTCGGCGGTGAAAGAAAACATCGTAAGGAAATCTGCATGTCTGAAGAATAAAAAAAATATTTTCAAAGACATGTGATGTTCGCCAACACGCATTGGGGCAGCGCGGCGGACACTTCCTTGCCGGGAGGCCTGTGCCCAGCGGTGGGACGTATTTAGGCTGTAACTTTACCTAGTTCTATATCGTATTAGGTACCTATATAGGTATATGCTTGTACTAGGATTTCCTCACTCGCGTTCCCGTAGGAACCTATTTACTGCTCCGCCCCCCATGATCCCAGTGTTGCATTTTATAGCTTATTATAAGCTATAAAATGCAACACTGGGTTAAATAACAACTTTTAAATAGGCTACTAACTAAAACAAAAAAGATTAATCTGGTAGGTGCGTTCAAACGAACAACCTCTTCAGCTTTATAATATTACATATAACATAATGCTTACCTATACATATAATAGTATATTAAATTTTTTTTTTATGTGACTTTTAATAGTTTTCTTTTTTAACCGACTTCATTACTTCTATGAAATACTAGGTACATAGGTATCTACATATTTAGAAGCCTTACACATCGTTAAGAAGGCTGCCTACAAAAATAAATTAATAAACCCATAATTAATAAATAAATAACGGCATAATCAATCCTATATGATCCATGCACTCCCCAATACCTGAAATGCAAGTTTCAGTATTTGGGTTCTTCTCACGATCGTAACCTGCGATCCTCCGAGGGAACTACATTATGTGTTTTTCCTCGCCGTACCAAATTTATGTCTCAGTCTTTCGCCGCTGAGGCCATAAGGCTATGGAATAAATTACCCCCTCATATCAGAAAACCGACTTCTGTTGCCACATTTAAGAGGATGGTGACTGATCACTACCTTTCTTCTTCCAGCAAGTAACTTTCATATTTGTTTCTGCTTATATGTGACTTGACATCTTAAATTATTTAATTTGTTTTAGTTATGTTCGTATGTAAGTATACTTAAAATGTATGTATTATGTACTATTTAAACATTATGTATGAAATGTATCATATATTACTTAGGTTAATTGTAGTTGTGTATATTTATTTTTGTATTTACACTTATGGTATGTCTATTTATATATTTACATTTACGTATAAATTATTCACATATTTTATGGCACCTGCTAAAGTTCTCTGCTTAGCCCATGGTTGACTGGTAGAGAATGCCTAAAGGCATTAAGTCCACCAATTGTACATTTTAAGTGCAATAAAGTTTTTTTAAATTAAATTAAATTAAATAATTATAAATAAAACATTACTTTCATAAAATAATTAAAAATAGTGTTTTAACTATTTTATAATGTTGTCATTTTTATGGAACAGATACAAAAGATTGGCGAATTGGAAATAAAGGGCGCCTAAAACTATGTGCCCCTCGTAAGAAGAAGTTGAAAAGAACATTGAGAGGATGGTTCATGAATAAAGAAAACATTCCTCCTGTACTGTATACGTCCCAACCGTAAGGATTATTTTGAGTGTTGTGATCGCTGACCCGAAAAAAAATCAAATCATTTGATTTTTATCTGTGGAGTATCGCTAAATCAACTTAATTTGACCCTGTATAATCCATTTTTTTTAGATCAACACAAGATTTATTCAAGCAAAATATTTGTTCACTGGAAGTACATGAAGCATGTCTGCAGTGTCAAAATGTACCTGTAATAAATGACCCTGGTGAACAGATTAGTTCCGATATTCTTCATGTACTGACCACGCCCCAATCGTAAGTACTTTCATAGTTATATGTACCTACTGTAGTTATTACATTTCTAGGATGATTCGGCCGCTATCACTTCGCCATGCGCTCTATATATCTATGCGCTAATCAGAAAATTAGAAATTGTAATTTCTCTATTTGTTATTATGTCTAACATAATTTTTGTTATTCATGTTGTTTTTAAATCACCTCGTGAGTCATTTAAACAAGTCGTCGTGCAAGCCCAAGTGCATGAGACTACTTTACGATAAGACAAGGCTTTACGGTGGAAAAATGTACTTTTAGAAAATGATCCTTGCGATCAGACTGGTCCCGGAGAAATATCTACTCAAACTGATTGGGATATCATCGAATCAGACGTTGATTTTGCTCGTTACACGCCGGTTTCGTAAGTATTAGCCACAACAGTAAAATCCATTTGTTAGTTTTACCTAATTATTCTAATTGTGTTATGCGTTTACAGGGCCACGCAGGAAGAATCGATATCAACCACACTAGAATATAACAAATCCAGTGCCTCACAACCCGATTCAGATAAATACAATTTTTCTTTTGAAACCGACAACTGTGATAACAGTGATTGTGCGAATTTAGAAGGAAATAAAATAGTGAATATTGCTTATCTATTTCAACAATTGAAAAATATTAGGCATGATCCATTTGAATGTAATTTTCAGCACTTAGAATTTATAAGGGAAAACAGAATTGCGTTTTACTCACAATTTGTTTTCAAGTGCAAATTTTGCAACAAAATAGAAAAGATTGAATCTCAACAGTCTAATAAAGAATCAGCACAATTGCAATTAACAATTTCATTGGTGCCGGCGGGGATCGAACTCGGGTCTGCATGTCTGAGAAATTAAAAAATATATATTTCGAAGACATGTGAAGTTCGTCAACACGCATTGAGGCAGCGTGGCGGACATTTCCTTGCATTAAAACCCTCTCAGAAATTAGAGGAGGCCTGTGCCCAGCAGTGGGACGTATATAGGATGTAACTTTACTTTTTTTACTTTTATAAATATATTATTTTACCGACGAAAATTTTAAAGAAAAATAAAAAATAAGCAACCGACAACCTCCTAGGTCCCTAGGTGACTTGCGAGATGTCAGTGTAACAAAACAAAACGGCCCAGAAAAACAGACTTTCCAACTGATAGCTAAATCAGCACGCAACAATTTCATTGGTGCCAGTGGGGATCGAACCCGGGTTGCTCCCGTACTGTGATACTTATAACGAGCGCTAACCATGTGAGCTACCACGGCTCTCAACGACATCGTTCCCTTCGTGTACAGCGCTGAAGATAGCAGAGTAAAAAATTAGAGATTGTGGTGTTTGAAATTTGTCATTTGTGAGAGTGAATTTTATCTGTGTACCGTAACAAATAACTATATAGAAAAAAAATGTGAAAATGACATTTCGCCATTTTTATTTGTGTACTGGTTAGGAACTCGATCAAAAATTTGATAATTTTTCTGTTTTTATACGTTATTTCTAATGTTATTTTACATCAAATTAATTGTGAAGATATTTTCTTTAGGAAATATGTATCATTACGACGATTCAGAAACGTTTACATATAATAATTTACCTCGAAATTCACTATACGCGATTATCGTTTATTGATTATATTTTGTTTAAAAAGTATTCTTATCAGTTTTTTGTGTTAAATGGATGCTAAATATAAAAGAATGCTTCAGTATTGATAGCAATTTAACACGAAATATCTGTTGAGATGTGTCCAGAAATTTTTAATACTTATTTTTATTTATTTATTAAAGTAATAAATAAATAAAAATAAGTATTCATTTATCTATATTGAGTACTAGTTGTTCCCCGCGATCTCGCCCGCGTGGAATATGGATTTCATTGTTTTAATTTTTTGCGCGGAACCCTAATTATTTTTCTAAAACAAAAGTAGTTCAAGTTATTCCTTATATCATCAGCTATCTGCCAGTGAAAGTCCCGTCAAAATAGATCCAGCTGTTTCGGAGATTAGCTGGAACAAACAGACAGACAGACAGACCGACAGACAGATAAAAGTTTTAAAAATTGTGTTTTTGTTACTAGTACTTTCATATGCATTTAATAAAAAGCTGTTATTTTAACATTACAAACAGACACTTCAATTTTATTTATTTTTAGATATAGATATAAGATATTATTCATATTGGTGTCATTTTAAAGGGAATATCATGTACTATTATAATAATAATATAATTGTCTCCAGTAAATATTATACTTTTCTTGTAAAACTCGAAATAAAAAATAAATACGATTTATTTTTATATCCCCATATGCTTTATTTTCATCCTTTTTTTTATTTGACCAATTTTCTTTTAACAAAATTAAATTCTGAATTCGTTGAGCTTTTTGAGAATATTTTTATTTGTATGTTAGGTAGGTACCTATATTAGTTTTTCAGTAGTAAGTCTCGCGCGGTCGTAAAAAAAAGTTACTGCGCGGACAGGTGGGACGAGAATCACTTGCGCGTCGTGGACAGTTCGGTGGATAGGTACCTACCTACTGTTATTACCTAGATACCCACAACCTACTATACAACAAAATTTGACAAACTGTCGCTGCGTCGTGGACACAAAAATCTAAACTGCCTACCTACCTGCCTAAGTACGTCGGTACTAAGGAAACAGTCTTGACGGGTCACTTGTCTTGATAAAAACATGTGTTTACATCTAGTGATATTGTGTGTATATAAAAAAAGTAAGAAGACAGTAAGTTTTTGAAAACAATTTATAGGTAGGCAGAACTAATATCAATTATTATCTAAATATTATAAATGCGAAAGTTTGGATGGATAGATGTATGTTACTCAATCACGCCAGAACAGCTGAAGGTATCTGGATGATATTTAGCTCAGAGATAGGTTATACCTGCTCTGGAATAACACATTTGATACCGTTTATTCAGGTATTTCGTTCCTGTGGGATAATTTTCGAGTTCACGCGTTTGAAGCCGCTGGCAACAGCTAGTACGGATATAAACTGCGATGACTGTTCCAGTTCATGCTTCGGCGTCGTGAACTCTTGAGTGATCACTGCATGACCACCCGGGGAAAACTAAACATAATAAAATAAGCAATCTATATTAGGTATCTATAGAGCCATAGAGGTTTAGTATTAAGTGATAACGCAGGGCCTAATAATTTAGTAGGAGTTTGTAGGTAGGTACTGCTGATTTCTCAGCAAGCGTCGAGCGGTACAGAATTGGGTGGTATGTAATATATATGTGTGCATCGTGTTCGTGTAACTTCGTTTTTGTTCTAAAGGTTCGGAACGCCGTACGAACAAGACGTGCGTTCTAACTGCTCTTCACTGATACTATCTCTGTCGGGCACGATGCCAGGTGAGACAACGTGCTTTTTGGCCGCGCCCACCAATGAGTTCGAGCCCGCGACTTGTGCCCCCTTAAGAGGCCCGCGGGGCGTGGAACGGGCAGTCGCCGACTGCCCTGGCCAAATAATAATGCTCGGCGGGCTTCATTATTGTATTTAAGGATAATTTGATTTGAAATAAAAATGACTTATCTCCTCAAAACATAGGGAACAATTTGTTGGCTGCCATGTCCTAGAAAACCTTTGGAATGCCATGCCTATGCTTGCTTCCCTTTGGATTTTCTAAAAAATTATACATGTTACGATTTTTTGCAATTGTTAGAAATAATAATAAAAATTATAAAAGTAGTCGATAATCCAAAAATAGTAAATTAATTTTAAAGTGTAGTAGGTAATACTGATTATTGCGTACTGAAATACTAAGTATTGGCAACTATCTCAAACAAAAAATGTGCGCTTCTCTGTGTTCGCGCGGTTGTTTTTTTTTTATCATAGAATAAACATAGGTAGAATGATCCGTAGGTAATACTAGATTGTATTGTTAAGTAGGTAAATTATATCGAGAACAATATTTAAATTTTGTCATTTATTTTGTTTATTATATTTGCTTATTTAATATAATTTTACATAATATTATATCACAATTACATTTTAATGATATTTTTATCTGAATATTTTAAAAGGTATCTATGTCAAATATAAAAAAACATACTAAATATATGTTTAACAAAACTTATTAACATAAAAATTAAATTACAAATACATTTATTTAAATTAGAACAAGAGTCGTTCATAAATGCTCGGCACGCGAGAGTTAAAAATGGACGAATTTATTCCACTTTGACTTTGAAGTGGAAACCTAAAAATAAAATAAAAGAATAATAAGCAGATTTAAACATGAAAAATTTAGACTAATTATAATAACTTATATATGTTTCTACAAAAAAAAATGTGTATAATAATATATTAGTCCTATACTTAATTACCCACAGAATAGCCGCATCTGAACATATTAATTTCATAATCTATGTTCCATGACACGAGATGGCGTCTTAGGAATAATTTGTTTTATTTTTAATCTATAATACTTTTTTTTATTGATTATGTATCTTATTAACCAATGAAAAGTAATTCCTTGGTTTTTACTAACATTTCTTGAATTATTTGTGCAATATACACACGACGGCATATTTTTATCAAGAGATTTTTTTAAATCAAGACAACACGTGACAACTCTACAAGCGTCTAGCCAGTGACTGATTAAAGTGCGGTGTATGCACCGCAGTTGAGTAGAACAGAGTAGCTGAATGCAGTGTCGCCTCTAGTACGTAGTACATAATAGCTCAATAGTATTGGTTAATTATTTAAGATTACCATTAACTGTCGTGCATGTTTGGTTTTGTCGGAAGTTTTAATATTCCCCATTTGTAAAGATATTTAATAAAAGTTGATTTAAAGTTTAACGTATATTTCACTACCTAAATACATAAGTTTACATAATATAATAAACATATAGGTAGGGTCGATGCGCCGGTAAGCCGGCCGGGTCTAGATTTCGGCCTTTGGCACGAGGTGATGCAGTAAATTTGATTTAAGACGACACATCGAAAGGGCTATCGCTGTACTGATTCGAGTGAATACATAATTTCTATAAAAACTTGAAAAAACGCCGTCATAAGGTCTAAAATAGCGTAGCGCCCGCGAATATTAAAAGCGCTTAGAAATTCTCAGAAACTTTAAAATATTTTTTAAAAATTATTGATTTAAGTAATCAAAATAATGAGCAAGTAAATTATGAATATTGATGTTATGAATATATTTGAGTAATTTCCAAGCATATAGATTAAGTAATTTCGTTGTAATTTCAACTATAGTGATTTTTAGAGGTGTTTTCGCAAATAATTATGATCGAGTCAAAATTATACAATCGTGTTTTTGAACAATCAAATTCAAGATAAAGACATGAATTTACCTAAATCAAAATTTCACTTTCCTTATTGGTGTCATAGTCTTTATACAATTCGATGTAAGGAGGTGTATTTTTTCACGATGTCGCCTTAATAACGGTTTTAATAAATATTATCTTACGAAATGAAGTTTAATGCATTTGTAAATAACTGCACTATATCTGGTAACATTAATAAATCAGGTAAACATAACACGCGATTTATATTAAATAGGCTAGTTAGACGCCGGCGCAGAAGCTGTTAAAACATGTAAGATCGAGCAAAAAAAATAGTGGCACGCGTTCCATTCAAAAGTAAGTTTCGTGCTGTATTTACTATGATTATTTAATATTGTGCGTATATTTTACTGTAAAAATAACCTAATACGGTTTTTCGACACATCTCGATAACAGAACTTACTTACTTACTTACTTATCTTCACGCACAATCCCTAACGGGGTAGCCAGAGAGAACAGATCGCCAAGTGTCACGATCCTTACACACCTCTTTCGCTTCTTTCAGGTTCATTAACTTCTTCATACATGCACGTCTAGGTATCCGAGTACTCTTGACCCTCCCCTCTTCGAGCAATTTGCTCACATGGTCTTCGAAAGTTAGTCTCGGTCTACCTCGACACCTTTTAATATTTACTTTCGCTCTATATATTTTCTTCACCATTCGGTCTTCACTCATTCGTTCAACGTGCCCAAACCATTGGAGTACGCCCCTATCAATTTTTGTGATAAGGTCATCTTTCAATCCTGCCATATTGCGAATCTCTTCGTTTCGCTTTCGGTCGGCTAAGGTAACGCCACACATTTTACGAAGAGATCGCATCTCCACTGCATTCAACTTGCTTTTATGCTTCTTCTGGCATACCCAGATTCGATAACAGAAAATTATGATAATGTATTAAAAGAAATAATAGTCTTTATTGATAAACATACTACAAGCACAAAATTTACGTCGGTTATTAGCCCTTAAGTTTAAAACTTCTACCCACTTTCAGGGGCTAAATTAATAGTTGCCTAGACGGGGTGCATAATCGGAATTCATATATATTATTTTTCTTTCGATTTTCTCAATCTGCTGTGTACAGTAATTTATAGAAATATGATAAAAAACTGACCCAAGATACTTTGTTTTGTTTGAAAGGTAAACGCCGAATTAAAAGAAGTACCTCACAGAATTACAAATTGATTGAAATCTTGACATAAAATAATTTAAAATGAAGACAAACATTCTTTATTTACGTTATAACGAACGTTTCGTTACGTTGTAAGTTGTAACGGCTGTAATGGTGATGGTAACGGCAATACGTAATATGTTTTTGATTACATTTTTGGTTATTAAAAATTAATTAATAATTAAAGTGTATGTATTAAACTGTACTTGGAGTAAAAAGTCGGAAGAAAAAAATAAAAGTGAACTCCGATTATCAACCACCGTCTGGGATGGATAGAGGGAGAATGGGTGGATTTTTTAGGGTTGACAAACGAAATAACTCAAAAAATATACTTTTTTAGCAGTAGTATAAAGTGCTTGTTAATTCTGAGTAACAACTAACGATTCATCTAAAAATATAAAATTTACCCTTAAAAAGGTGTCCTAGGTCTTCAAGAAACGACGTCTTATCAGCTATAAGGAAAAATTATTTTTTTAATGACTTTTATTAATACTGAAAACATTGTAACAACAAAATTTAATTTCCACTAAAAAGACAAACCTTTTTTCTTCACAATTTGAAATTCTAATTCAATTTTAATTCAATTGTTTTTCTGTCTGCCAAAATTAGTGAATCCAACGAAGAAATACGACACATTTTGAAGTTTTATTACAAAAAAGGATGCAGCTCGCTCTGGTCACCTACATACCAATAAAGTCGATGCCTTTTTTTGAAAAAGTGGTGGAGTAGTTCTTTACAACATAGCCGAAGAATTGAAGACTGACCAAAAACAGTTTTGAGCCATTAGAGAGTTTGGTTATACAAAAAAGTTCGATATTTAGGTATCACTAGGGCTGCCATCTCTAAAACCTGCCCCCAGGACCGGAAGCGTAAGTTCCCCGGATTTAGAAGCTTTCACCCCGGACATTTCAATACTTTTTTCATTCACTTACATCTTGATTAAAATATATTTTACTCCGTACTTGATAGAAGAAAACTTTAATTTTAAGCCTCTTTTGTTGCATGAAATAGTGTGTTTAATCGTTCTTGTGACAATCAAATCTCAAGAGAGAAATACCTAACCCATAGCTTTTATTTACATAAATTATAGGAACGAGATCTGATCGAAAAAGTCGGACTTTTATTGTAGTCCCCCCCCTTTTATTGTAGTTAAACCCCGCCCGGACACTCCCCGGACGTCTTCCAAACTAGGGCAAATCCGGGGAAACCGGGACGGATGGCAGCCCTAGGTATCACACGAGCTCACTGAAAGAAACCTAAGGAATCGTGTACTCATTTGCGATTCTCTATTGAAAAGTAATAAAACTGAACCATTTTTGCAAAACTTAATCACTGGCGATGTAAGTGGATTACTTGCGACAAAATCGTACGTAAAAGATCATGGCCAAACGGTAGTCTAGTCCACTCATGGCCAGACGGTAGGATAAAAAGGGCATCGTTTATTACGAGCTTTTATAGCTGGGCAAAACCATTGATTTAGATCTCTACTACCAACGACTTGTTAGAATCAAGCAAGAAATCGAGAAAAAACAGCCGGAATAAACCATCAAAAAAGGAGTGGTTTATCATCATGATAACACCAGACCACACAATCTTTAGCCACTCAACAAACATTGAGAACGCTTGATTGGGAAGTGTTAATGCATCCACCATATAGTCTTGACCTTGCACCTTCAGATTTTCACCTGTTTCGGTCACTACAGAATTCTTTGGATAGTGTTAGGGTAATATCAAGAGAGGACTGTCAAAACTACTTGTCGCATTTTTTGATCAAAATGCCAAAATTTCTACAGCAACGGGATGTCATCTACCTACAAGATGGCAACAAGTTATCGAACAAAATGGCCCATACTTGTATATTTGTTATATTTAAATGTAATGAAACTTTGAAAAAAAAAATTGTGTAAGGTATATGAAATACGAAGAAACTTTTTCCGCGACCCATTAAGTTCGCCGAACTAGACAAGAAAAGCTTATATTAGATTTGAATTGTTTGGCTAGCTTAGTTCATAATAGTATTAATAGCAAATATTAACCTATAATTAACATATAATTTTTTTCAATTCAATGCGAGCGGTTTCGGGGCTTTCGTTGGGCCCCCAAACAAATTTTGATACAGGCCCCCAATAAGGCACGCTACGCCACTGCCTATTACTTGGTCGTCGGCCCTACGGCCGAAAAGTAGCCCGAGTTTAACCTAAATACTTTGTCTCTTTCATTTATTTGGTTACGTATAATTCATCTTCCTTACTTATATTGAATCGTAGCGTGCGTAGATACTAAATTTCAGTTTTCGGCCACAAAGTACAGTAATTTGAACAGTTAGTGATGAAATAGAAATAGGGTGCGTTGTTGAACAGTGAACCAACCTTTTTTCTAAGTCATCTAACTTGTTAGAAATTAAAGTTAAGAATTTCGTTTTGGTGTCATGGTTTAGGCAATTTTATACAGTTTCTTATATTCAGGTTACAGAAAGCCAGAGTAACGAATAAAGACTGTAAATAAAGTTTAAAAATAAAATAAAAATTGGCTCACTGTGTACTGTAGGTATTATACACTGAACCACCTGTATTTCAACAGTGAGCCACAATTTCGTTACCAGTAAAAATCCTTATTTGTGAAAAGATTTCTCTATGGTAATAATAATAATAAAATCAGCCTTCATTTAATTACCTACTAGTTGAAGCAAGAACTGGGTAAACAAAAAATAAACATAACATGTCATCTCTAGTATATATACAGTAATCTATGATGTCAATTATAATTTCAAATTATATAGGTTTCGTATAGTTTTCTTCACAGCGGTTATAACGCTAAGTTATCATATAAACCTATGGATAAAATTAACAATCAGCCTTACTCAAATAGTATAATTAACAGTCTTCATTAATTTACCGACTAATTAAAGAATCACGAAAAAAATACATCAAAATGCGTCAAAGTAAATATTTACGCCATATTTAGTAAAGATAAGTTTATATTGAAGGAATATTTAATCAGACGTTTTGTACCTGACCTGACAAACAAGGAGGAGAGAGAATCATTTTAATGTCATTGAGTTTCACATTAGCCATATCGGGTTCTAGAGGAAACATAAAGGTTTTATTTAGGCGATCTTTTAAATATTGCCACAACTTTCCGATCGAATGAGGTAGCTCGTGCGAGACTTACAGCTTCTGGTTTCTTTACTGAAATATCAGGAGTTTTTTTAAAGAAACGAAACCATTCCAAACCTGACATTTTATCCCTTTCCCATGAGCTTGGTATTTTTATGCTATTAACCTTTGCCATTTCGTACGCCACCTTCCTACATTCTTTGATGGCCAAACCGTAGAACATAAGTGCACAGTCTTTGTAGTATTTTAATAATATTTCTTCATGTTCTCCAGTATACACTTTATTAATATCATA
Organism: Parnassius apollo; assembly: GCA_907164705.1. NCBI lineage: Eukaryota > Metazoa > Arthropoda > Insecta > Lepidoptera > Papilionidae > Parnassius > Parnassius apollo. Next base: position 5,478,002 of record CAJQZP010001539.1, on the reverse strand, counting down.
CTTCGGTTCGAGTGATATATTATCACCATGTTCACGTTTTTTTCTAACGTAACGGCGCAATGTAGGGTTGGGAATTTTACTGGTTTTTAACGCCGTCCTAATGGAGCTACCATTTTCTACCATTAGTAATGCTGACATCATATCGTCTTTTTTGTGTTTTCCAATTTTTCTTTCCTTATTTCTTGGCCTTTACATCCTAAAACAATCAAAAATATTATTGATTTTCAGCATAACACTATCATTGAACAGTGAACCAGGATCGTAAAGTACACAGTGAACCGGTTCACTGTGTACTATGCGAACATGTGAACATGGTTCACTGTTCAATACACACACTATTTAACATATAATATTTTAAAAAAATAGGTTGTAGGCTGAATTGTCAGAAAGCAATATGCTCATAAAACCTCTAAAACTACAACAATATCGACACCATAAAGCTTTTGGTACTAGAATAAATAACAAAATGTATAAAAATCGAGACACTTACGTGAAAATTCTATGTTTTTTGGCGAGAAACAAACAAACCGCTGTCACACATTACGCTCAAGCTGCAGCCACCAGCTAACTACGGGAGAGGGGAAGGGTGCTTATGAGAAAAGTTTTAACACGATCGGTCGAATTGGCAACCTTGCAGTTTTTTTAATATGGTGGTGGTTCAATGTTCCTGGTTGGTTCACTGTTCAACTACGTACCATACCCATTTCGGCCGTGGCCGAAAGCTGTATTGATTCTAAAATAAAAAATAAATTAATTAGTTTTCGGCCAATTTAAAATTGTATGAAATAATAAGGCGGCTGAAAATAGAATACTGCTTTAGTTTACATTTACGGCTATTTCATGAATTATTTCATTCACGTTGCGTTTTAGGAAGAAGATTCAATAAGACATTTCTTTACTTCAGATGGCTTCGGATGGATTCCTCCAAAGAAATATAGTAAATAAATGGCTTCATAAAATGGGGACTTTATTAAATAGATCTCAATGTAGTGGATTACTCAAAATAAGTCCAGAAAACCCTGGAAAGACTAATCGGTGATAATTGAAAGAAAGAATAAATATTTCTAAAGAAATAACTAACACAGACCTAGAAGTTTTGAATCGTTATAAATCAATTTTGGCAGAAAAAAACATAAAAGTTGCTATTGTAGTGAATGAGATAAGGAAATTGAAAAGAAAGTCTTCTCAGATCAATATTGTTCCACACAGACAGGCCAACGAAGACTTTATTCTCCAATTAAGCAATATAAGACCGCTAAGTCTATTTAAGTCTCCAGAAAGTCTGTGCAACACACGAAGATAAAAATATTCTAACTCACGATGTTCTGGTAACTATTTATTCATCTACCGATGCATCAGAATCGTTAATCGATAACAAAATTTCGACATTGCATTTGTCAGGAAGTTACTTGGATATTGGTTCCTTAGTATCGTTATTTGATGTTCTTGTAATTCAAACTCAAGTAAGCCTACCAACGACAACAGCACTGAAAATTTCTGAAATGATAATAAATTTCAGTAATAAAACAATAACGACTCGACGAAATGACCACGATGATATCACTACAAACACCGATGATAACAAACGAGATCTCTGAAACTTTAGAAAATGTCTGGGTTGATATTCCAACAAAACAGACTAGTACACCTCTACAAACTAGTGAAACATTGATTTCAGTACTATTAAGTAAAGAATACAGAGATGCATTGGAAAAAACATTTAATTAAACCGCAACCCGTAAAAAAAAATAACTGTCATACACGTGCACCTTCTTCTGTAGCATTTTCATCTGCGGTGTGGCGAAAATTTTATGAAGATAAAGAGTAAGTTAAAACAGAGAAGTAAAAACTAAGAAATTTCGAAAAATAAAAGAATATAAAGAAAAATTAAAGAGTACTAAAGTTCAAATACGGAAAATCGCTAAATCCGAGAATTCTATGAAGGAGAAAAGGGTAAGAGTAAAAAATAAAAAACGATACAGAAGAAGATCTGGAAAAAAATACTGGATGTGACTTTTGCACCAAATGGATTTGAGATGTACTGATGATCTGAAATGATAACAAATTTTGTTGAACTAAAATATGAGAAAGTACAAAATACTCGTAAATGAGAAGATTTGATTGCTATTTTTAAAATATTTTATCATTGCATTATGATTCAAAGAAAAGTGATTAATCGTGGTTATTATTTTATATCAAAACCACCCCCGAAAAGAAAAAAATAATGTTACGGTTAAAAATCGCAAGCACCGATTGAAGAAACTAAATGCACCGATTTCCGAAACCGTTTTGCCATTTTCTGATTTTACAAAAACACTTTTAAGTTTGTACTACTTCTTCTAATACAGTGGCCGAAAACTAAAATTCTTGTAGGCCGAAATCTAAAATTTGGGGCCGAAAACTAGCGTTTTGCATATTTTTCACATCAAAAATTATTTTAAAAAAGATTTCTTTTGGAGCAATGTATTATAGTCAATGAATTATAAAAATGAAAACTGCATTATATAAGCTGCAAATTAACATTAACAGCACTAGGTCACCATAATGGCAATTATTTTTATTGTACCTTAACGTTGACAAATCCGCTAAAAGGCCGAAAACCAGCGCAACGACCCTACCTACTACGTATATTCTTTGGCACAAGTCTATAATATTATATTTCGGTTCGATATCAACTTTAGCGTTACACGCTTCGACTCAAGGTCACCAGCGTTAAACTCTCACGTATAGAGAGTGTCACCACCTCTTGCTACCTGCGTAAAATAACCTAAAATCGCGATTCACCCAGGTTGTAAAGCTGAGAAGAAATTATCGGACGCGTCCGTCAGCCGCGGCTGACAGTCGCGGCTTAAGCTGAGAACAAATTATCGGTCGCGGCTGACGGACGCGGCTGACAACCGCGGCTTATTGAGATCTAGCCAGTACATTTAATACTACACAGTGCAAACTATCGGCCGTAAGGGCGCTTTTAGTGTCACGCGGATTTGCTCACGCACGCGGGATTGGACCGCATGCGTAAAATTTCACGCTGCGGATCATACGCAGCATGAGTTTCAGTTTTCTACGGGCTGCGTAACGGTATAGACGTGTTCAAAAATGATCAATGTCAGAAGAATATGTGTCGCTTACATACTTTACAAACGACGAAACAAGAAGACAAGAGTACATGTTGATCCCTTTCTTGAAAATAGGCTTCTTGCTGGGGCGTTTGTTACACGCTTTGGAAAACTACAAAATAATGAACGTAAATTTAAAAATTACTTTCGAATGTCCATTCGTTCTTTTGATGAACTGTTGTGTAAAATTGAGAATAAGCTACAAAAAAGCAGTTTACGAAGGATTACAATACAACCGATTGAGAGGCTCGCTATTACATTAAGGTAAGTTTTAAATTTTAAATATTTAATTTCCTGCTATGATTTAGTGGAAAGGGATTTGAACAGGTAGGATAAACGTTTTTTGACTTCAAATTACTGTCATGTGTAAATTTACATGTGCAAAAAAAAAATTTTGTCATGTACTCTGAAATTTCATTGTTCATAATTTCATTCAATTTCATGTTGAAATTTCATTAAATAAGATTATTTCACTCATAAAATGTCGCCATTAAAGTGGAATCATTCCTACCTTTCATCACACGCTACTTATTATAATATAGATAAAAGTTATAGGTTTGCACATGACAGTAATTTAAAGTCAAAAAAAGTCCTTAATTGGTTTGGGATTGGTACGTTCAACCTACATACACAATCCTTTTTTTTATCTGATAAAGTACACATGGCCACAGATCAAGTTACCCAAAACCAGCATAAATGGAACTCGCGCCTTGCGTATTATCATACTTAGGTAACCCGTCGGAGTCCCGCTTATACTGGATTTGAGTAACTTGATCTGTGCCGTGTGTACAACCGCACTCATATGACTAAACAAACAATTAAAGAGAAACTGGAGAAAAAAAAGTTAATCGTACTCATTTTAATAAAAAGAGTTTTATTCATAAATTAAAAAATCAAATTTTACATCATTCATTTCTTTGTAAATTTGTATCCTGAGCGTTGACATTACTTTCGCCTGTAGATGATGTTGTTGCTGGGGTATAAATTACGTCATAAGACGTGATATTAAACAGGCCGCTTTCAGTCGAAATAAGAGTTTCATTGTCATTCACTGCAGCAGAACTAATAGCATTGTCGTTAAGACTCGAAGTATCCTGGATTATACTATTGGTTTGGTAATCTTGATTTATCGGTGACAAACTGTCAAGCTCAGTAAAAGCACTAGAACTTGTTGTAGGTATGGGACTGTAGTATGCAGGTTGTGTTTGACTTTCCATTTCCATAACTATATTTAACACTTTTGTTCTGAACATTAGTTTTTGATATCTAGTGAATCTTTTTAATGAAGGCTGCAGAGACTGAAAGAAAGCCAAATCCTCACTTTCTAGCTCCAGTTGATTAGACTTTAAGCATTCTAATAACTGTGCCTCAAATTCAGATGGTGCTTGCTTTTTAGATTTTACTTGTTTTTGTTTTGATGTTGGGTGAGAACTTTCTTGACGTGAAGTATCTGGTTGCGTGGACTCATTAGGTGTTTCTAAATTACTTTGTTCAGACATTTCTTCACAGAGTGACTCTTCTCCAGCAGTTTCCGTTGTACTGTCTAAGAAAGTCAAAATGTCATAGTAAGAATATTTCTTCTTCTTCTTCTTACTCCCAGAGCCGGATGGCTGATTTTTTTTCAGATATCTTGTCTTTCTGGTAAGTGTCCCTTGCTGTTCGCCAGCGTTGTTGTATTTTCTTGTCTGAAATGACAAAATATAATAAGTAAGTGGCAAAAGTACACACAGTTTCAGATCAAGTTACCCAAAACCAGTACCAATAAACGGAACTTGCTAGGGCCTCGCCGGGCGCCGAGTCGTCTACGATAATAAACAACGCATGAGTCCTGTTTATACTGGTTTTGGGAAGCTTGATCTGTGGCCGTGTGTACAAATCTGATATTAGTTGGAAATTTAACTGCATTCGATTAAAGGCCCTCCTTAATTCACACATGTTGTCAACTTTACACTGTCTCATGAAGCATTAGATAAATCAAGCAATATATATATACCTATACAGAGTGGAAAAATAAGGCCGCAGTTGAAGGAAAAGTACCTTAGGCGCAACGCAAACGGCGGGCCGGCGCAGGCCGGTCAATTTCGCCGCGAACGATAGCGCAAAGTGAATCTTATACTAGACGCAGACGGCGCGGCCGGGGCGGCGCGGCGCAGACATCGACGAAATAATTCATTTTTTACAAAAATAATTAGAACTTCATTTAAGGATTTTTGGAAAAACACCGGATTGAATCGGGCAATTTGTTTATTTGTTACAGTAAAATTTGCCATCATCAAAATTAAGGTGAAAACTTCCGGAAGTCACTAGCGCTGTAAGTTTTTAATTTGTTTTAACAAAAATTTGCTTTATTTGCATCTGTCAACCTTCATGAAGGAGGACATCTTGTAATGTAAATATTGCCTGAAATAAACGATATTTCATTATATTATATTATATATATTTATTAGATTCCTTTCATTTGCCGGAAATTTTACCATAGGGGTTAATTTATACAGAGAAGATTTCTTATAAAATATTTACAGCATAGTTATGTGTCTCAAATCTGCTAAAAGTGGCCACTTTTAGCAGATATGAGATACATAACTATACTTCGAACTTTTCATATGAAATCATAACTGCATAAATACCCCCTATGATAAAATTTTCGGCAAATCATAGAAATCTAACGTAGCTATAGTACTGTAGTTAAAACGAATTAAAAACTTCTAGCGCTAGCTACTTCCGTGCCCTTTCACCTTAAGGGTATTTATTTTTCTTCTGAAGTAAAATTCGAGCGGTGCATGCTGTCTTATGTCTGATGTCAGCATTATTAATATATTATGTTATCATATTATTAATATATTGTTTTTGTTTTCAGATATTTGGCAACTGGTAATACATTCACTGATCTACACTATTCCTATGTGATTGGAATTGCAACAATTAGCGAAATAGTAAGACAAGTTTGTTACATAATATGGATTGAACTAAAGTCTGAATGTATTCCACAGCTTAATGGGATCAAATGGAAAGAAATCGCAGAGGGATTTCTCACATATACAAATTTTCCTAATTGCTTGGGTGCAATTGATGGAAAACATATAAGAGTGATTCGGCCGCCGCACAGTGGATCACTATATTTTAATTATAAGAAATATTATTCTGTAGTGCTCCTCGCAATGTGTGATGCTGATTATAATTTTACATATATTAATGTCGGTACCAGTGGAAGCAACGCCGATTCAACCATCTTTAGAAGGAGTCAATTGTATACGAAACTGGAAAGTAACACGTTGGGTATCCCTGACCCGCAAGAGTTGCCTATTATTTGCCCCGAAGTAGCTTATCCATCTAGTGTAAGAGCAAAGTTGCCGTTCGTGATAGTGGGAGACGAGGCATTTGGTTTATCATCACATGTGATGCGGCCTTATGCTCGTGATAATTTACCTTACAAAAAGAAAATATTTAATTACCGTCTGTCCAGAGCTAGAAGGTACATAGAATGCACTTTTGGAATTATGTCAAATAAATTTAGAATATTTCACAGATCCATGAATGTCAAGTTAGATCTAGCACAATTAATAGTCAAGACGGCATGTGTACTTCACAATTTCATAAGGAAACGGGATGGCTACAAGGTCAGCCATACATTTGTCACAAATGGTTTTACGGGACCACTACCCAGGCAGCAGACTGAAAGTAGTAATACGTCGGCAAGTAATATCAGAGATATATTTGCAGATTACTTTATCAATGAAGGAAAAGTCTCCTGGCAACACCTATATATAATTAATTAACTAAACTCAAAAGGTTTTAGAAGGTTTTTGATGTTATTTGTGAATTAAATAATTATGCTTATATTAATAAAGTAATGATGCTTGTATAAATAAAATAATGAACCAAACACATACCCGCCTCTTTTCTTTCCTCTTCGCTCAAATTTTCGTAGTTAGGTGCCAATTCCTTCAAAATATCTCTCCATGCAGCCTCCCTCGCGTCCCTGTGTTTGTATAATTCATTGCGTTTATCCCACAAAACGGGCCGCAGATGAACTTCAATGATTACTCGTTCTGTATCGATTTTCATTTCGGTAGTACAATACGGCGCGTGCGCCCCGCTCGACTCTAAAATGGGCACTGAAGTTGTAGGCAGCGCTTACGCATGCGGATACCCCGCACCGGGGTGACGCCCCGCACAGCGCCCCGCGTCCCGCGTGCGTTTATCACGCTTTACAATAGATACCTATATGAAATTGTTCTTTGCGGATGCTACGCATGCGGTCCAATCCCGCGTGCGTGAGCAAATCCGCGTGACACTAAAAGCGCCCTAAGACGCGGACATGACCTTGCGTCGCTCTTGAGCGTTCGGACGTCCGAACAGAATCTGGCCGGCTGGATGTTTGGTGCGTCCGCGGACAGTGTGAACGGGGCACGGGACGCGTCCGCGGACGTTTCGAGTGTCACAAGCGAACCAACTGCGCTCGCGACATGATGTGTAATGAAAAAAAATTAATTGAATGTGTTCATGGCCACGAGTGCCTATTTTAAATACATATTAGTACATTCATATTTACTTTTTGGCTGTACAATGTGAAATTCATCATACTCGAGTCGTTTTACATTAATATCATGGACAAGGAGTGTTTGGGTCCCCTATTTTTTGGAGGACGACATTAAAGTAGCTGCCGCTAACTTTATAAATTCGTCCTCGCTGTTACTGTTTGTCATGTTTCTCGATTGACAAAACCTTTCTGGAATGACCGAAGCGAGGCGTCCGAGGATGCCGTCTCAGCTACCGTGCACACCGCTAAGCCGCGTCAGACAGCCGCGGCTGACGGACGCGTCCGATAATTTGTTCTCAGCTTTAGCGGTGTGCACGGTAGCTGAGACGGCGTCCTCGGACGCCTCGCTTCGGTCATTCCAGAAAGGTTTTGTCAATCGAGAAACATGACAAACAGTGACAGCGAGGACGAATTTATAAAGTTAGCGGCAGCTACTTTATGTCCATGATATTAATGTAAAACGACTCGAGTATGACGAATTTCATACATTGTATCCAGACTTACAAAAAGATGATAAACGTTAAAAATGTACTTATGAATGTACTAATATGTACTTATAAATATAGGCACTCGTGGCTATGAATACATTCAATAATTTTTTTTCTCAGCTTTACACATCATGTCGCGAGCGCAGTTGGTTCGCTTGTGACACTCGAAATGTCCGCGGACGCGTCCCGTGCCCCGTTCACACTGTCCGCGGACGCACCAAACATCCAGCCGGCCAGATTCTGTTCGGACGTCCGAACGCTCAAGAGCGACGCAAGGTCATGTCCGCGTCTTACGGCCGATAGTTTGCACAGTGTAGTACTAAATGTACTGGCTAGATCTCAATAAGCCGCGGCTGTCAGCCGCGTCCGTCAGCCGCGTCCGTCAGCCGCGTCCGATAATTTGTTTTCAGCTTGATACGCAGTCGGGGCTAGCGCGTTCTAGGCGATTGATGTATTTTTAACGCTGTTTAGGTAAATAGTTTTTTGTAAACACTTCTTGTAATTTTTGTTTAGTGTTTAGTGTTTAATTGTAGGATAAAATAGTTCAAAAATTTTTATGTGATTTAAGAATAATATACGAGTATGTGCATATAACCTATCTATTTGATAAATTATAATGGCATAACTTCGAACCTACTATAATTGTTGCGTGGATGGATGCATAATGAGCAAACAAAAGGATTCAGATATATCATTTTTTAAGTTACCTAAGGATAATGAAAGGTATGCATTTATTTCTTTTTTTTTGTTTAATAAATACTTACAGCAAAAGAGAATTACGTAATAATTTAAATACACAAGTAATACCTAAGTATTCCGGGAATACCGGGATGCATAACTTGCTTGCAATTTATAAAAAATAAAAAATAACGCTTCAATAGAATTAAATTGAATTAGAATTAAGTAATAGCTTGTCTCATTTCTGTATCCTGTTTAATTAAAAAAAGAAGTAACCAGTTTTTCACTCATGCGAAAATAATTTTTGTAGTTATCCATTTCTCGAGTAAGTCTAATCTCATCTAATAAATTTAAAAAGGTATATTTTCCTTCAAGCCGGTACCACTGTTTAGCCCAGATTCTCCTTTTCACTCTCCTTTTTAATATTATTGCCATAACGATAGCCACACAAGCTCTTTCTTCATTTCGGTCCATTTTAGATATGTCTGCACTTAACAGTTTTGTGCCCAACACTGACGTGATCCGTAATGAACGTCTATGGTGTGTCGATATGGATCGCGATACGTCATTCGAGATCGCGATAAATATCACGCGTGTAGCATTCGCCTTAGACACGTTTAAGCTTTACGAAGGTCGGAGGGGAAGAGGCTTATATAGATATACAGTACAGTACAGTTACAGCCTATATACGTCCCATTGCTGGGCACAGGCCTCCCCTCATTTCTGAGAGGGTTTTAGGGCAAGGAAGTGTCCGCCACGCTGCCCCAATGCGTGTTGGTGAACTTCACATATCTTCGAAATATTTTTTTTCTTATTCCTCAGACATGCAGGTTTCCTCAAGAAGTTTTCCTTCACCGCCGAGCACATGGTAAATCAGCACTTAAAATGGCAATTAACAATTTCATTGGTGCCGGCGGGGATCGAACCCGGGTTCACTCGCGTTCTGTTATATTTACAGCGAGCGTTAACCATCTGAGCTACCACGGCTCTCGCCTTATATAGAGGAATATACAATGTTGTTTGTCATGTCTGCTATTCATTTCCTCACTTTAGCGTTATTTATTGAGTTTATTCTTTGATGAATACTAGGTGATAGCATGAAAGGAACAGATTATAATCGTAACATATACATATATAGAATTTAAAGATGTTGTGTGTACAAAATAGCATGTCAAATTAATAACACTTTATCTTTGAGTCTTTGAGCTTAGAAAAGTATATACTATATTTACTCATTACTCAAAAAAAAAGAGATGGCAACCCTAAGGGAAGTTGCGTTTACATCAATTTCTACGAGAATTTTCCCAAAGTTTAGCATTCCAATAGAACCTACAACGATCTATTGGAAATAGGTGTTAGTGATAAGGGTCACTCTGTTAAACTAATAAGGTATATTGTCAGAGGGACTCTGTTAAACTAATAAGGTATATTCGCTTTTCATCATTACAGCCCTTCACAAGTCCACTGCTGAACATCCTCCAAGGAATGCCCTAAAGCACGGTCCTGAGCCACCTGCATCCATCTACTTCTACTACTACTTCCTGCAAGTCTTACCAGGTCGTCACTCCATCTAGTAGAGGGTCGCCCTACACTACACCTACCGGTACGCGGTTGCCACTCGAGAACCTATTTTCTCCATCAGTTGTCGGTTTTTCTAGCTACATGGCCGGCCCATTGCGACTAAGATAACTCCTAGTAAACCACTCAGTCATGGTGGATCGCCATGCAGTCAGATAGTGTGGATGGTAACTTTTGTCCCGATGTGCGTTGGTGGAACTTGGCAGCTGGAATTAATCTGAACAATTTGTGTAAGTACTCTCCGTAGAAAATGTGATAGAAAATGAAATGGATTACAAAATCTCTTCGTAGCGCCAGTAATCGAGCCGATTAGAAAGGACTCGGTCGTCGACGATTCGAGCCACTCTTTGCTGGATGTGGTCAAATGGGAGGAGCAGGCACTGAAGTGCTACGATCTAGAGATGAGAACGGTACTCCATGTGAGGGTGAACTTGCGTCTTGTAAAGTTGCAAACGGTGTGCCGGCATGAATTACTGTTTCGATCTGCTGAGTGCGCCAAGGTTTATATAGGCTAATTTAGCCTTCCCTTCCAAGTGACCGCCGAACTGTATGTCATTTGATATGTCAATACCGAGAATTCCAATGCTGGTTGAGGCAGCATGGTGCGTGCCCTAAAATTGAGGAGATACGACAGAGAGGTTTTTTTTAGCGGTAAATGCGCAAACTTGAGCTTTCTGAAGTTTAACCTGGACTAGAGTCTCCCCCAATCCAAGATTTTATTTATTAAAGATTCTACTTCAGACACAAGTTTGTTGCGATACTTGATGACGTGTTTCCAATTAGCACGGCCGGCGAAAAAAGAATCACTAGTGTTACCACCAGTAATAGCAACATATAATTAATTTACAGTAAAAATAGCGTAGGTGATAGCACGCAGCGTTGTAGAACACTAGCATTAATTGGCTAGTAGTTGGAGCACGTACCACCTTGATGCTACGATCCTCAAGAAAATTTATGATCCAATTGCACAATTTCTCGGGAAACCCATAGGAAGAAAGCTTCTAAAGAAGCGTTTTGTGCTAAAGACTATCGAAGTCCTTCGCTATGTCCAAAGTAACGACCAAGGCCTCCCTCTTGGATTCTACCGCTACCGCTGTCGCTCATCTATGAGTTAGGTAAATTAGAAGTTTATTGCTAGAACCAGCTGATCAGTCCCCGCCAATGCGGTCACTAATCAGCTGGTGGTCCTCAAGGTGCCTTGTGAGCTGACAGCTTATAATGGATTCCATTATTTTGGAGAACATATAGGCAATGGTGATAAACCTATAGTTGGATGGGTCTGAGCGGTCACCTTTCATAAGCTCAAGAATACGCCTAGGGAGTGGAGTTCCGGAAAATATGCGTTAGAACCGGCGCTAACTCCGGAGCACCCGTCTTCAGCACAATAGGACTCCATCAGGCCCACTCGTAATGTTGACGTCCAGGGAGAAGAGTGCTTTGCACACTGATCTTTGTGTAAATAAACCGCACATCCAGCGTGGAGCAATCACACTGCGGGATTCTTGGCATTGTACAAGGAGGCAATGTGATAGAAGACAGTGCTCGCAGCAACTTTCGGTACAAAAGCACAAATCGGCATCTTTCAAGGGAGCATTTCGCTATGCAGCCTCGAAAGTATGGAATAACATACCACCATCTCTAAGGCAGCTAAGCTCTATAACTACCTTTAAAAGTCACCTAAAACAGTACTTGTTAAATGCACAAAAAGACTTAGGCATGGTTAACACTAATGCTAACATGTCCTATATCTGATGTTTATTTGATAGGTACATTTTATGTTCTATATTTTATTTTAATTTATTATATTTTTTATTTTTTGCTGATGTTGTTATGTTGTTACAGTTTAACGCGCAGTATCTTGCTAATAATAAAGTATTTAATTAGTATCCTGTCATATATTATATACATATTTTATTAATCATTTATTATATAAGTAATTATATATGTTTTTTCATAGAGTTCACGTATACTGATTGTTCTTGCGGAAGTACACGGTAACTGGTTTTAGAGGTGAAGACGAATGCAATCCAGGGGGCCAATAGAAAGTCAGCGTTAGGTTAGGTGAGGTTAGGAACCAATTCAGCATGATGTAAGGTTGGATATCTTATATATAATTTTCTATCTTTTGGCATCACCCTGAGGCACTCATTTTAAGAATATATTATTATAATTTTTTTTCCTAATTTTAACTGGCTGTTTGTTTGTTCATAAATTGTTACTTCTTTTTTGTTTTGACTTTGTTTCTGTGTTCTGGTGCCTTGTGTGTGTCAAGAATAAATATTTTTCTTTCTTTCTTTCTTCTTTTTCTTCTTGTATACCTCCGTAATCGAGAGTAGAGTTGGACTCAAAAAGAGAACCGAAAAGATGGACTTTTCCTTGCAGCATGGGTCAGTGAGTCGTTATCCTAGTTCCCTTGGACAGACTTGGGAAAGCACTTTAATAAAATTAGAGATTAAGAAAAGAGCTTGAGCAGTTTAAAATCTTTGAGTCACGTCCAGTCAGTTATCAAAAGATGAAAGGTACCAAATAATTCGAATTCTTGTTTTAACAATCTTGTTTATTTTGAACGAAAAATAAAGAAAGTGCAACAAGTGAAATACTTACGGCAATTACTATATTATTTATTGAAAATATTATACATAATTTTATTCTGTACATAAGTGCTGCTAAGGCAAGCTCAACGCCCCCTAGGACCTTGCACCGTAGGCTCCAGCCTAGTTAGCCGGAGGTTAAATCAGGCCCAGACAATATTCGTTGCAAGGAGTGTTGCCAGGCGTCCGGATAAAGTCGGACAGTCAGGCTTTTTGGTTGCGTGTCCGGATAAATTAGACGGTATCCAGCCTGTAGTACTTTTGTTAGGCTTTTTAAATTTGACCATTACTTTACATTTTTATACTATAGCAATTATTGAAAATGATATTGTAATGAATATTGAAGGATTAATATTGAAGAAAAGTGATTTATTCAATTGTTGTTATTTCATTAGAATTTAAAAACATTTTATGGTAAATAATAAAAAACTTTGTTTTACCTTAAACAAATTATCGTTTTATTAAGAATAAAAATTAAGGGCGTCCGGCCATTTTACCAAAATGTCCGGCTAAGCTCGCTGGTATCTCCAGCTTTTCGGTTTTAAGACCCGGCAACCCTAGTTGCAAGTCTAAAAATCCAACACGATCGCATGATCAAATCCATACTAATCGACATTTTTATTCACCACTACACTATTTTTTTGGCACGCTCTGTATGTATGTTACAGGAAATGTATGCAATCCGTCATTGTATACAATTCCTAGGAATTGTATATAATTCCTAAAATCACCCGGAAATGTGTGATGTTAATTATATTAGACACATTTCCTAGGAAAATTATAAATTTCCTAAACATTATTTTGAACCTTCTTATACACTATATTCTAAACGGTATTTTGTGTCCGTCTGCCGACATTGTTACTATTTTTTAATTTATAAAAACAAACAAGAACATAAAACTGATCAATCTCTAAAACTAACATTTCGTAAACGTTTTGGATCAAGATAGTTTTCGGCTTGTTATAATTAAAGCCGGTTTCGGAATAAATAATAACAGCAATGGGTTTTCTATTTAGATTTTATATCAAAACAAAAAATGCCACTTCACAACACAAACAAATTAGCTGTGTACGGCCCTGCTTCCCGGCTCCCATTTGTAACTTCTGAAACCTGTTCGTACTCTTTTGACCAAACTGTCCATCGCCGATGGCTTTTTAAATGCCTCTAATGAAGAATAGTAAACAATGTTTGTTGTGGGATCACAACTCTCGCTTCCAGCTGACTTATCACCGGATGTAGACTGGCTGAGGGTGGACGACGTGTTGACTGTATGAACAGTCGCAAAGCTGTGGTCATTGCTGTTGCTGCTACACTGACTGCGAAGGTCGTCGTCTTCTGAGATCTCATCTTGATCGCGGCCTTGAAATTTTGAGTTTTTATTGCGGCCCCGATGTTCTACATCCACGTGGAGATTCAAACGATGCCTGAAAAAGCTTGGCTTTAAATGTTGGTTTAGGAGGACATAATACTTTGAATAACTAGTAAGCGACACTTATCAAAAGCGCAGTTTTAGTGCACGTTTTAAGGTTCATTTGGTGATGTGATGTGAAGTTTGACCCAGACGGATAGATAAAAAATTCAATTATGGTTAATTATTTCTTAATACCATGCAAATATTCCACGTAAGTCCACGGTAGGATATGGAACCCTTGCGTAATATACGCTTTGCCGCCCGTCGCCGGTCTGAGTAATTTACGTATGGCGTAAACGAGATAGTTATGCCGCCATCTGTCAGAACACATAAGGGGTATGTTCCAAACGTTTACTGCCCGAATACAAATGACGTCATCAATTGACGCCATATTTTACCGGCGTGCCGTCGCCATATTGTGTATATTATGTCGTACATATTGTGTCGGATATCCGGCCATATTAAAACAATTTTTAAATTGTATGAACGCTGAATGAAGCATGCCAGAATTTCTTTTTATTTATTCGAATACAAAAAATTATAGAATAATTGCTGGTATCTCCATTAGGAGGATATAATGATTTTTAGAGCACAAAGTGACAAAATAATCGCCAACACTTTTCCAATATAGGGCAAATGTATGACGTCATATACTGCCCTATGTTTTGGAACGAATCACCAGTATGGCGTCGATTTATGACGTCATTTGCATTGGATAATACACTGGGTTCTATTTTGGAACATACATATTATGTTTGGCATTCGCCATAGTCGCCTGTCACGTCAATCACGGGACGACTTTTTTATTCAAATAAATTCCATCCATTCATTTATTATAACCTATAGAGGTCCACTGCTGAACATAGGCCTCCCAGATAGATTGCTTAATAGAGGATTTTGCCATAGTTGCCGCGATGACGAACGTTGCGGGTTCGCAACAGCAGTTTTTTTACTCAGCTGTTATCAGGAATATTCTGTTGCTCATCTATATGTGGTTCAGTTTCCCCCTGTCGCACCTTACGTCAACCACAAGACGATATTGGCTAGTGGATATACTGACACCGCTACCACACGGTTGTGGCAGAAGACTATCAAAAAAGGTCAAGTAAATTGAAAAGAAGAAATGCTTCATTTGGCGCATTCTTAAATAAATATTGCCCAGCTGTTTCTTCTGAAGGCTAATAAAGCAAAAGAATCTTAGAGTATACTTAAGCAAAGCTTGCTTATATATACTCTAAGAGAAGAATGGATTAGTAGCATGATAACTTCCCGCTATGAAAATCAACGATTTTCAAATAATCGATAAGTTATCGGTTTTACCTCGGTTTTCGAAAATTGCGGTCTCATCAGATCTTCACGTTTTGGAGTCCTAGGAAGCCATTATGACTATTCCTACGAGGATGACCCTTCGTATTTGTGTATGTAAGTAAACTTCTTATAACTTTTGAACGATTTGACCGATCGATACGCGGATCGGCACGGCATTCGAAAGAGTTCTTTTGCCATTAGATTTCATGCCAATTCGAAGTAATTCGGCTTGGTAGAATTTGAGAAATCACAAAAATTATTATATATATTATATTCCCTTTGGCATTAACTCTCAATCAACCCGGGACGCGTGGAAATGATGGATTATAATAGTGAAACGTGTGTAAAAGATAAACCTACAACAAATGTAACCAAATGATAACATTGACCATACTAACGTCGGATGTCATTAAAAAGTATTCACGTACTGATCTATTAAAAGTACTCTTATTAGGTGTTTTTCTAACGATTAATATATAATTATATTACCTGCGATCAAAATTCTCTCCACATATTTCACATTTGAACGACGATGTCTGCGAATGATTGGACTGCACATCGAAATCAGCATATGAAATAGACTTTCTCTCAGCTGTTTGTAAGTGCATGCAGCTGGAGTTTCCTTTTTCTTTTCTGACCTCGGAAATTGTTGTATTAGTTTTAGAAGACTGACGTGTTATGTTCAAGTTGGAAGCAGAATGTCGACTCTTATTGATTTCGGATATTATTTCCAAGGGGTCGTCAATTTTATCAAAAAAAGACACAATCTTCTTTAGTTTATCTTCACTGACGTCAAGCTTAGGTTCGGGGTCAGTTTGGGTAAGGCTGGCCACCTTGGACGATTGCCGGTCAGTTGACGGAGTCAATGTTAATTCTGTCTTTAGTTTTGGTATGCCAATATGCTCATTTTCGTGCAACAATTTATCGTCCTTGCTCAAAAAGCCTTCGTGGCAATAATGGCAAATGAATTTACGGTCAGTGAAGTGGCATAGGTTCAAATGGTCGTTGTAGTTAATAATTCCTGTCAACAATATATTTTTTATGCATACGTTGTTAAAAACTAATCAAAAATCATCATCATCATCACTCTTTTGACGGCCATGTTGGCTTAGTGATTGTAAGCGCGCCTGCTGATTATGAGGTCACGGGTTCGGATCCCGGTCGGGCCATAGCAAATATGAGGGTTTTCTGTCAAGAAATTTTTTCTACAACTAGTTGTCTGTGCTTCGCCCGTGTGTCCGGAAAGCACGTGAAGCTGTTGGTCCTGTGCCAGATGGCTAGTCTTCATAGAGACTGGCCACTGTGACCGAAATTTGGCCTGGAGGACATTGTTATGATTTATATTATTGTTGGCCTACCTTTACCTTGTTTGTTATACCAGATTGCCTAGAGGTATGCGGCCGAATTTAAAGTGGTAACTCAAACCCTGCAAATTCTTCTTACATATTTTTCTTTAATAATATGAATATTTTTTTCTAAATAATAAGTTTACGAAATTAATGTCAAAAGTGAGTGTTCAATGAAATACATTAACTATTTTTTTAACTACTTGAGGCCCTATTTTGGTAGGCAACTTGGTATTAACGTATTCAATCGTTTATAAATATCTCCATTTAAACACAGATGGGCGTTATAACACCGCGCTGGAATCTCGGACTTTAGATGTAAAAAAATGATTAAGGTTTTCAAGTTTTCTATTCTCCTGCTTTTTTATAAGTCAATAAAAGCAAATTCTGGAGAATCGTAAATAAAAAATAACTACATTATTATTTCTGTCCCTAAGTAGTGGAGGCAGATTATATAAGAAAGATGCTCTAAGCTTTGAAACCTTTTACATCAGGTAAGCTGTTAACACTTTTGTTATTCTAAGATTATTAAAAAAAACTGAATTTATGAAAAGCACGCACCATAAAAAATCATTCTGCACCCGACAAAGGGACATTGTCGAGGCGTGGTATCCATTAAACAATTTCTCTGTACGGATTGTACGTACGTTAGAATCATCGGACTTTGTCCATTCTTGAGCGTGGTCTCTGAGCGAACTTTCTTTCCACTCCGAACCCGTCGGAACCGGAGGCCATGTCTTCGTCGCTTTTCGTACCGATTCTGAATGTTATTGTCGCTGGCCGCATAGACATGTGACTGGGTGACCGGAACGTAATTGGGCGTCTCGCGTCTTATACCAAGAATACGTTGGAGGAACATTTGGAAACGAGTAGGTTTTGGTTGCCTTTGTTTTGCCATCAAATAAGGCATTTTCGGAAGATCTGCGGTTTGTGTGCATTCACACTCCTTTTCGCTAGTTGTCATAGAAAAATTTTCTTTCGATTCCTGAGTAAATTTATCATGTAGCTTGGTAACGGATTTGGTGTTCGTTTCCGTAACTGATGTCGTATACTGAAGTTTCAAGTCCCGAATCACCGCAGTAGCTATTGAGCGTTTCTCATTAATAGAAGGTGGAGGGACATCACCACTAGAAACTTCGTTGGTTCCCGCAGATGCGTCAGTTTTTGTCCTACGCGAGCGCCTCCTTCTCGAATGCTTTCTTTCGTCACGCACTATATTTTCAGGCACTGCGTAAGGGTCAGGAAGGATACCTATAACACTAGCATCATAAATCTGAAAGAGCTTCTTCAAGCATTTATATTTTGCCTTTAAGACTTCGTGTTTCTTCTTAGGGACCCATTTGTATACAGCATCTCCGTCACTTTCGTTCTTTTCGGGAATACTCATTAATGTGTGACGTCTCTTCTCCAACATTGAATAAAAGCTTGCTCCGAAACAAAGGATTTTGCAGAGTAAAAAAAACGACACACTCGCGTAAATTTGAAATTGATAAGGTATCATAACTAATGCACTTTGCCAAAAGATTTTACGTAGGTTTTTAAAAAAATGAAACACTTCCCGATTGAGTGCATGGTGTAGTGACATTTTTGACAATTCCAAACAGTGTTATTTATTTCATATTCTTAAAATATTTATAGAGGATTTAATGTGAGGAATAAAGACATACTTTATTATACTTATATTATAAGATATGTAAACACTTTATTATAAACATATAAATAAAATAGAGGTATCTAATCGGTAACATCAAAATAACTGTCTTTTACGAGCTCACGCGATTATTTGCATGAATTGTTCCTTGAAATATTTGATGTTAAGAGAATGAACCCATGTAATGATTTGGATTCGTCGCTAGTCAATGGGTGGATAGGCGTTCGCAGTACTGGACTCCATGTAGGACCACGCTCTCACAGAATACTAGCGTAAAATAGCAGCTTAATACTGCTGTATTTCGTATGGTGAGTGTAGAGATCCGGATACCCTTTTGTACTGGAAAAGAGGCATTCCATCTTAGTCCTCAGGGGTGACAACGCATCAGTATTTTGATTCTTAATCGGGGCTAAATGTAGATGCCTATGGGCCACAGCATTTAGTGACCATCAGGTGGACTGTGTGATTGTTTGTGACCCTTATTATATAAAAAAACGTAGGTGCTTTTGAGACAGCTTCACTTTGTAGATCTCGGTATTTTGCGTCGATTAAACGAGATGGTTGAGCCATGAGGTCTTTCTGCCAAATACCAGAAAGATCTCATGGCTCAACAATCTCGTTTACAATCTCCCTCGTAAACATCGGCAAATACCGTAGTCGCTATTATATTATATATTATACGACTTGTTAATTTAATAATAATTTAATTTATTTCAGACCACATATAGTCCTAATTATGTTAGTAAAAATTAGCTTAACCTATGTTAGTCTTAAATTATACACGCACAATTTTCATAACAACTATTTTTTATTTTTGACACCAGGCACATGCAAGTGCATGCGCATCCAGTGCCCTAGGATGGGACATATCAAATCTATCAGATATTGCCCTCAGAATGATATTCGAGCTCCCACGAACCCTGCGCATGAGGGATGCTATTCACTTTCGAATAATGGCATGAAAACCGTCCGTACTGTACGATGTAAACATCCCTGAAGCACTACAATACCGCGGAAATCCCATCAGCATCCTGAAGGCATTATTATATTGTACCCGAAGGGCATTGTAGGCTCTCTGCGTGTACTTAACCCATAGACTGCACGTGTAAAATGACTGGCAAAAGGCTTTGAAAAGTGCTATCTTAACTTCTTCTGTACAGCGTGAAAAGCTACGGGACAGCATGTTACAGAGAACCGCCAATGCCCTTCTTTCTCTTTCTATGTCCGCATCATCTGTCACATCCTCAGTTAAAACGTGACCAAGATACCTAAATTGATACTAACTGTACGTTCCTTAACTTAACAGGTGAAATCGTTTCAATTTTTGATCCAGCTCGAAATAATAATACTTCACTTTTTTATATTATAAATGAGACCGTGAGTCTAAGCATAGGTATCACAAATGTTTAGTAATATCCTGTACTCACAAGGATACTCGGCTTAGGATTCACCTTTTTTTGTTCGTTCCAAAAAAAATTTAAAGTCTTTGTTTTTATGCTTTTCAACTAACATGTCCATTAATTAATGGGGGCATCCACGACTTTTTCTGCCATCAAGGCAGCGTCACTTTGGAATGAAGTGTAATATACAGTTTTAATAGCGGGGGAAGATAATTTGCTAGAAAAGTGTAGACATTCATGTTTATTTTTAAATATTAGTTGCATTTTATATTAATTAGATTAAAAATGGATAAATCAAACTACGAATATTGACAAAAGTAGAAGAATTAAATAAAAATGTGTAAAAATTTGAAGAATATAGCACTGAGATATTGTTTTGTGTAATACGAGTGTAAACCGAAAATCTTTTAATGAAAACGGAACTTTTCAATGATGATGACACTGTGTTACCACCTGCGTTACAAATAAGTTGACCTTAGTACCAACTAGTGACATCTAGCGAGCGTAAGAATATTTGCCATTATTGGCTTACCATTACAGCCATAGAATACTGTAATACACAACAAATAGAATGGCTGTCAACCTTATTTTGTATGAGTATCGTTGTCACCGGGAGCACATATACAAGAAATTACGCCGTATTATCACTACTACAAACCCGAATCGCTGTTTTGTTGACTGAGCGAATTTACACATTTTAGACTTTTGATTAGGTAATGTTTTTGGCACATCAATATTTCCTAATTTTTGTTTCTAATATTTTCAAAATAAAAATAAAAATTTCGACTTACTGGTTGTTGAATATGCCTCCTTTATTTAAATTACATTTCCCGCTGTTCTTACGACACATAATTATTGCATAATTTGCCATCTTTTAAATAATTTGCATGCAGTGACGCTTGACACGAAAATTGAAAACGATTGATTGTATTGACGTTTATAGGTGTGAATTGACATGTTAGTGGCTACACGGGCGCCGCCTACTCCCCCGTTCTATCATGTGAGTATTATAGTATTCTATGATTACAGCCATGAGACACAAGGCTTTACGGTGGTGGCGCGCCGCGTAGGCGATGCGGTTGCGACATATAAAAATCTGTGAAATGAAGCACGGTGCGGTTTCAAGGTTATCGGTCAAATGATGTCGAAGTCTAATAATATCAAACAGATATCGAGCGTAAATAAATAAACAGTGCGTAGAGAGAGATATATTAGTAGTATAGTTGTAGCACGAATGGGTCGGCTCGACAGGGGAAGGACCACCCTCTCACAGAATATCAGCTATAATAGTAGCTTAACGCTGCTGCGGTTCCTATGGTGAGTGTAAAGAACCCGAGACCAGTTTTGCTGGAAACGAGGCGTTCCATCTTAGTCCTCACGGGTGACAACGCATCTGTCTTTTGATTCGTATTTGTGGATAGATATGAATGTCTTTGGGCCACAGCAACCACTCACCGTCAGGTGGCCTGTGTGCTCGTTTGTCACCCTATCCTATAAAAAAAATATTATAAACTGCGGTTGCCCTTTCACCTGCCTAGCGTAGCAGCTGCAACAAAATCCCCTCTATAAGGTATGTGGTCTATGGGGAAGGCTTATGTTCTGACGTGTCGTGACGTGACTTTAATAAACTTCAGTGGATGTATAATTGAGATATCCCAACATCCACTTTTACACATTCAAAATTTCTCAGTGAAATTAGTCTATACAATTGATGAAGGGTTCATTATAACACTCTATACTGTTTTGAAAGTATTGAGGAATAATGAAAGTTTTGTTTAATTTGTTTATAATAAGGTGACCTAAACAACACAACACAGTTCGTACCAAAAATATTAATTTAATTATATAATTACAAATTAATTAACAATTTACAATTTTGAGGATAATTTAATAAAACTTATTCTATGTAGTTGTGTCTTATATTATAATTCAACCGAAAGAATCCTCTGGCATAAGTAAACCTGAAACAAACATATGAAATCTTCAGTGAAGATGATAAAAGATAGGTACGTATAAATAAAATTGAAGTGTCCGTCTGTAATATTAAAATAACTGGTTTCTATGAAGCTCAGGAGGTTATTTATACGTTAATAACCATTTCTAGAATATTTGTCTGTCTCTCTCTGTTTGTCCGGGCTAACTGAAAGTTTTCCTATGCCTCCAAACTGGCGTTGTTTTCAGCTTACTGTCAGCCACTTTACACTCCTCAGCTGTGGACGAATTACACTAAAGAAGAATATCGCAGGCTGAAGGTGCAGTATAATGATTCGTTCCGCGTGTTGTTCCGTCAGTCACGACACTATAGTGC
Organism: Parnassius apollo; assembly: GCA_907164705.1. NCBI lineage: Eukaryota > Metazoa > Arthropoda > Insecta > Lepidoptera > Papilionidae > Parnassius > Parnassius apollo. The sequence goes on along the minus strand of CAJQZP010001539.1, from coordinate 5,455,586 downwards.
GTCCCAGATGTTCGCAGAGGCCCGTTTCTGGTTTGGATGCGCTGATCTTCACCGTATCGCGCGATTTAGAAGTTCTGTTTTTGGGTCGCAAAATAACCTCATCAAAATTATTTGTAATATTTGTGCATTTAGTGTAATGTTTAGTAGGTGGTCAAATTTATTAATATCTAAATAATAATATTTAATAATTTGATTAATTATCCAATAATAACAATTAATATTCAAGGTGTAACGTAAATATTAAATTTTGTAATGGATTAGTGTTGTCCGTATCAAATATATTATTATACATATTAAATTATATAATCTTTGGAGTGGCTAAATGATTGTGATGGAACTTCACGAACGGACAACAACACCAGGAGGGATCTAGACTAGATTTAACTGAAAAACTTAACAAGCTTTTTTAAAGGTAAAATTCTAAAACAAATGGTATTTGATTATCATAAATTCAAATTACAGCACATTAATACAGGCAAAGCAGGGGCAGATCGCAAGTGTATTATCAATAGCCTTAAAGACTAAATTATACTAGGCCGTAAGGTGGCAAGTTAGACGACACTGCTGCTTTACGGTTTTAAAAGTCTGGACAGCTGGTGTAGTTAGAAGCTGCATGTGATGACAGCGCATCTGTGTCCTTTTTGTTTGAGGTTGGTTGCAGATGTTCATAAGCACCATGAACTATTTATCATCAGTTGTACGTGTGAGTTTATTTGCCGCTAGCATTTCTACATCATAAATTCTCTTTTGTAAAACGTACGTTACGTGAAATATTTATTTTGCTATTCACAGATTCTTTCCTTTCTTGTTCATTAGGAAACAAAGATCAAAAGGCAATCAAAGAGGCGGTTTTCATATATAAATTGCACAAAGACACACATTCAAGCTCGACACAATTTTAGAATGCCATACAATCACTTCTTGTTGCGTGAGGATTTTGCGACCTATATGAGTCGATTAGTCACTTAGCTACGGGGTCGTCATTTTTTATTATAGAATACCTTGAACTGCCAAAAGCTTATATTGCTTTATAATGAAAAATTTCGTATATACGTTCATTTTTATTTCAAGCCTTAAATTAAGTTCAGTAAAGCTTGAATAAAGGAATTAAAAGCAGTACCTAGCGAAGAATCGCAAGTTAAATCGTTACATAAAAAATAAAGGAGAAAGAAGAAGAAATATTTAGCCGGCATCACAAGTAGCTACTTCGGTTGTTTAACGACGAAATATATCGCAGGGGTAATTTCTGGATCCCGACAACAGCGCTACCTACCAGATCTAATTATGAATCTGAATCATGCACGAACCGACTCAAACACAGAAATAAATCATCAAATTCGGTCCAGACGCTTAGGAGTTCAGTGAGAAACACACATACAGAATAATTATATAAATATATTAATATAAACAATAATTATTAATTATACACTACCTGCTATGCAGGCCGTCATGAAGCAAATGCCGCATCCAGTGAAGAATGCTCTGATAGCAACCTGCGTGATTCAGAAATAAACATTTTCTTACAATTGGTTCATAAGTGATATAAAGTTGACAATACTTCGAATCAATATGTTTAACATTTGGTGTAGTAAATTTTATGCATATAGTTTTATTGCCAATTTACCTTATTGATGTCAACATAAGTATCAAAATTATTGTATCATTATTCCTTTCGTCATATTGTACTCGATGATTACGAAAATCATTGAAGTAACATCATCAAGTAGAAGGTAAGCAACGAATATACACTAGGAACACGAATGGGCCTAGAATAGCGCCCTGAGGAACGCCCATAGATACAGGTGACTTGGAAAGACTTTTGCATTATATATTTTGCATAATAAATAATAATTTAAAGCGAAATGTTAAAACGAAAAAAAAGAAACACTATTATGTAGTTTCCTGTTTAATGTGTCGCGGAAAACTCGGTCAAAGGTGTTGTGAAGTTCACAAGATATACTCAAAGCATCCTTTTGAACTCCCTTTTGATATAATTATTTCCTCATGAGAAGGATATTTGCCATAGTTGTATGGGCACAGAAATCGTGATAAATAAGACCATAGAAGTCGCATAGACGCGTGACCTTGTCGCCGCTATTATGTGTTGACGAACATGATTCATCATTTTGTGATTTGGTTGCGCGTGGAACATCGTACGTGAATTTATGTTATTATAATGGTGAACTGCAGCATAATAGTTAAAGAAAAGGTGGTAAAAACTCATCAAAGACGTATAATTTAACTAATAAAGGCATAAAATTTCATCGTTAAGTTGATTATTTACTAATTACGAGGGTGGCACTGAAAATTTCGGGAATCAAGTAAGTGACATAACATTACTATTTAAAAATGTATTTATTGCTTTTCGAAGTATTCTCAGCGAAATTTAACACATTTTTCTATACGATGGAACCAATCATTGAAGCAATCATTCCATTCGGAAGTTGGGGTCTCCAAAATGGCCGTTTTGTAGGCGTCCACAGCTTCTTCAGGTGATGAAAATCTCTGTCCACGCAATTTATTCTTTATTTTAGGGAAAGTATAGAAATCATTAGGGCTTAGGTCGGGGCTGTACGGCGCATGGTCTAATAATTCTATGTTTTCTTGCTTTAAAAACTCTTTTGTTCTGTGTGCGGTATGAGAACTCGCATTGTCGTGATGGAGGATAATGCGGCGGAGGCAGTTCTCTTTACGGAGTTCAGAAACGACCAGTGGCAAACAAATGCTAGCATACCATTCTGAATTAACCGTTCTTTGTCCCTCAAGAGGAATAGTCGTAACATGGCCGGTTTTGGAGACAAACGTGGCCACCATTTTTTTTTTCAACACTCCGTGAACGAACAATTTTTGTTGGCTTTAATTCATTTTCGAACACCCAAACTCGTGACTGGTTTTTTGTTTCGGGTTTGTACGCGTATATCCAGGATTCGTCACCTGATACGATGTTGTATACAGCATTTGATGATCCTGCATGGAATCTTTCGAGAGTTCTGACGCACCAAGTATCGCGAGCCGCTTTTTGGTCTTCACAGAGCGAAGGCGGTATCCATCCGGAAACAACTTTTTTACACCTAATTGTTCATGCAAGATTATTTGTATTTAACTCATGCCAATGTCTAAAGTTGCCTAAATTTCGCGGTATGTCACATGTTGATCTTCCTTAATCAGCTTACGCACAGCATCAACGTTTTATTGGTTGACTGCAGTTTTTGGACGACCTTGACGGGAATCATCACTGAGCTTGACACGTCCACGTCGAAATTTAGCAAACCAGCGATAAATTGTGGTTTTGGATGGGGCTTCATCACCAAATGCAGAATTCATCCGGTCAACACACTGTTTTTGTGTTAAACCACTTCGAAAGTCATAATAAATCATCGCTCTTGAATTTTCTCGAGTCAATTCCATTTTCTCAACGACTAAACAAGTTTGACAAAATCTTGTGACAAGACCCAGAATCTTTTTATTAAATAAGTAAATGGTATTCGATTTTTAAAACCAAGGAGTTTTCAATTAAAAAGATTTTAATATGACAGGATCAGTGGAAATATTCCATTCCCGATACTTTTAGTGCAGCCTAGGTATCATTGTTTTAACTAATTTGGATCTAGATGAATACTTTACTATGATATTTACTTTTGTAAACTTTCGTTTATTACTTTTTGTATTGACAATTACCACTGCTGCATTTGTTCTACCGTAATACGTGGTAGAGCCACGCTGCAGCTACATTATGGTTGTAGCACGAATGGGTCGGCTCAACCGGGGAAGGACCACGCTTTCACAGAATACCAACGTAAAAAGCAGCTTAATACTGCTGTGTTTCGTATGGTGAGTGTAGAGATCCGGTGACCATTTTTACTGGAAGGCATGGAGGCATACCATCTTAGTCCTCAGGGGTGACAACGAATCTGCGTTTTGATTCTTAATCGAGGATAAATGTAGATGTCTATGGGCCACAACATCCACTGACCATAAGGTGGACTGTGTGCTCGTTTGTCACCTTTATTCCATAAAAAAATACGCGACGTTGACAAATTTTCCAAGCAATTTAATGTGAAACATTAGATATCATTGTGTATTGCGTATGTTTATAATACGGCTGCAGGTAGCAACATCGGTTTTGGAAGTAATCGAGCGCTAATTCATTTCTAATGTCTTATTATTACTATTTCTGTGGGTATGGGATAAGATGGGGTGTACGATATGGTGTAATGGATTTTCTTACACTGCTACTATACTGTTAAAGAGAACCACTTCTACATATTATCCCGTGCGTGTCGTAAAAGACGACAGAGGGAAACTGTAACAGCATTATCCTGATAACTCAAAATTATTGAAAAACTGTGGTTTAATTTTACTTTAAGTGTAGCAACTATGGAAAAATCCGCCTTATGAGGCACTCTATGAGGGAGGTCTATGTTCAGCAGTTGGCTTTTATAGGCTGTAAGCCTATATCTGTAGGCGATTAGCCTATAGGCTGTGAAATAGGCTGTGTCCGCCATTACACGGCGTGCATGGCGAAGCCTCCCATGCACAGTAATATATTGTTACGAGCTTGGGGTTTAGGTTTTAGGAGACAATTAAAAACTGCCCAGTGAATTACCAAAATTGACACTTTAACTACAAAACGCTAATAACGACGTAAAACCGTACTAATGTAATGTTAAAATACAATTGTACTATTGATTACTTCAGTTTGCAGTTGTATTGCTTTGAAGTATTCACTTGTATGGCCAAGTCAATGACCCGGGTCGCGGTTTATATCGGTCTTATATAGTTCTAGTATATTCTTAGTATAATTCTTATATAGTTATAGGGCCTTAGATAGTTCCACAACCTTCTACTGTAGAAACATCTAGAATCTTCGAGTACATACCGGTCCCGACTGACTAGGTGTCGATAGTTCTAGAAAGTTCTTACATGGAAATTTCTAGAAGGATCTTACTCTCCTAGATCTGCTACTAGATCCGAGAATGCGCTAGTAGTGACTAGTCTCGCCATGTACCAGACATTAGTATTAGACATTATTGTGGCGTGCAACAAAATATTAAATAGTTCAACACCGGCGTCAGTTGTTGAGCCCAAATAGCTCGTAAGCTAATTTAAAATAATTATGTCTATTGTCTTGGACTCATTGATTTCGGTATTTTTTTATAAAACCTACTTACACTAGATAAAGTTTCTCTTTGGTTGGGCGCCATTGCTGAGATGGCACCGATCATGATGCCCGCAGACGCGGGGTTGGTGAAGCCGCATAGCGCGTACGTAGCGATCAGCTCCCCTCTGGACTGCATTATAAATAAAGGAAATTTACTTATACTCTAATAAAATTGCAAAACGTCAATTCTATGATGCGTGATCTTGATAATACTGGAGTGACAAAATTTCCTAACAGATATTGAAAGCCTAGATATGTAGCAATTTTTTAAAGTCCACAGTTGGACATAGACCTATACTAGAGTACACCAGCTAGCAGCAGAGCTATGTTATCATTGGATTGCGGACAAGGCACCATCTAGGAGGACTAATTATCCGCTAACTAGATGTCGCTAGTTGACACTGAGGTGAAGCTTTTTGTTACAAAATGTCATTAAAAAGAAATCTGTCAATTTTTCACCTCATTCAAGAGAAAAGTGGGGGATGCCCTAAAGGGGCAGTAAAGTAATTTTTTTACTTGAGTTTTATAAAAACATAGAGGTAGAGACGAAAACGGTAAAGTGCGACCATGCTTTTTTATTTTATGTTATCAAAGCACGTTAATTATGAAAAGAGAAATAAGTATAAACTCAAAATAAAAATTTTTGGTTCCTTACCGAAAGTAGACCGGCTTTTTTCATTTCTCCCATGCGCTGGTAGGCGACAAATTCGTTCACCACAGTCTTTAGTCCCACTAAAGATCCAACATGCTCACATTCTTCCCACGGGACCCCTGTGAAAAATGATTTTAGAAATGGAATGGTTTGTATTTAAAACGTTTGTATTTTAAAGAAATGGCTTGGTGTTTTAGAAAACTGAAGATTTCTGGGGCGTAAATAAAAATAAATTGAACTAAAAATAATAAAATTATTTCTATATATACACAAATAATATTCAAACCCTGACTTCAGAAGCTATAATGTAGAAATTATGGTGTTCAATTTAGTTTTTGAAGTAGGGTTTTTCTTTTTTTTTAAAGTAAATGTCTTACTTGTCTAATGGATGGATTTTTTCTTTATATATTTGTAGGAATCCGTCCATGAAATAATATCACTTATTAAATAAATATCAATGATTAAAAAAAGACGCATTTAGGAACCCCACCTTTTTCCGTTACGTTTTTAGACTATTTAAATAATATTATAAATTATTTTAAATAATATTATGCCCTTGCTCAAAACGGTTCTTTCTAACATTTTTTTTAATATTCATTCATTACGGGCTCTAGAGTTTTCTAATTGATTCAAGTCAGAAGTGTAAGCAAGAAGCACGTGCAAACGCTAAGCCACTCACTTGTGCTTGCGTATCTGTGCCAAAACCCATATATCGACTCAAGCTTCGTATCAAGTATAATAATAATAATAATGTCCTCCAGACTGAATTTCGGCCACGGCGGCCTGCCTCAACGTAGGCTAGCCATCGGCGCAGGATAGAATTATAGTGCCCAAGTGTATGCACAAGCACAGGTGCACTCTCTATTCCCTCACTCTCATAATCCAATGGGACGGTAAACCGACACGACCGGAGAGAGATCAGGCGCAGGGCCAACAGCTTTACGTGCTTTCCGAGGCACGGGGGTGAGACACCGCAAACTTCCTGACTCCGGGCAGCTACTGAGAATTTCTTGACAGAAAAACTCAATAATTGATTTTTTGGCCTGACCCGGGATTCGAACCCAGGACCTCATGATCAGCAGTCGCACTACTACAACCACTAGACCACCACCAGACAACCATCAGACGCGAGACGCACTTTGTGTTTTTTTCTAAATAGTTTGGGTTAGGATTCAAACGCAGGACTCGCGGAGTGGTAGACATACAGACCACCCAACCATGACATGTAACGGAAGGCGACACTTTTCTGTGCTTCATTTGCTCAACCAGATCCTATATAGTTGAACACGAACGCTATCCTGTTTAGTAGTACCAGACAACAGACCTGTGCACTGCGTCATTAGCGCTTCAATTTTTTTAAATAAAAAACAGTAAAAGATTCCTACTTGTGCAGTAAAATGGTGTGATAGTGATAGCAGGAAACATAATGTTGCGCGGCTAAGTTGACATCTGGCACTAGCGCCATCTAGTGTCGGGTAACAGAGCGAGGAGAGCTTTCCAGAAAATGATATCACTAATCTTTCAACTGACAGCGCCATCTGTTGTTGAAACGAATAACTAAGCTTCTAGAAGCTGAGACTCGAATTTTCTGCGCTTGGTCGGTTGGCGCGCGTATTTACTTGAATATTTTGGATGTTTTCGTGGAAGAGCCCTATATAAAGGCGCTGCAATACGCGATCGGGGAAGTATTGAATTTGGCGAGACAAGCGAAGCTTCGGAGCGAAATAAAGTGAATTAGTGTGCTTAATTATTAGTGATTTAAGTTTTAATTTGTGTAAAGAAAATTAAAGTGTAAATTTAGGTAATTCTATCGGCAATTTTTATTGTCACGAACCTCAAGCTCGTAACAATTGGTGTCAGAAGTGGGATTAAATCATGGCCGATTTTACCTAAGGAGGAAACGGAGGTTGTTGGTACCCGAAGTCAACGCCAGCAGGAGACGGACTAGAGAAGATTTGGTGGTGCAACGCCGCAGACATCGGAGGGCCAGCCGCAGGCCACGGAGGTCGGACCGTCAGTAACTCCTGCATCTGCAGCACCTGACTTAGGTGCTCTGATGGTGATGCTGCAGCAGCTGCGGGGCGGACAGGAGGAACAGGCTTGCCGACAGGAGGAACAGGCTTGCCGACAGGAGGAACAGGCTTGCCGACAGGACAAACAGGCCCGTCTGTTGAAAGAGTAGCAGGAGGATCAGGCACGCCGACAGGAGGAACAGGTCCGTCAGTTGAAAGAGCAGATGCTCCTCATGAAGGACCTTCACGCTACCTTTGGGAAAAAGATAAGGGAGGTGAAGGATAGGGTTGCTCAACATGACAACCGCTTGTCGGAAGCTGAAACCCAAATCAAGGAAGCTAAAACCCAAATCGACCAAGTGAACAATCGGGTTGACAACGTAATGGCTGACATGAAGAAATCACTGGACGAACTCAAACTGGGGGATGGAACTACAGCTCCCGTAGTAGCTTCTACACCTTCGCTACGTGGGTTCAAAGTGCCACCGTTCGACGGGAGTTCGTCTTGGTCAGCCTACAAAATCCAGTTCGAGGCTGTGATGAAGGCGAACGGCTGGAATAAAAGTCAGGCCATGACTGCTCTCACACTAGGCTTGCGCGACCAGTCCTTAACAGTTCTGGAAGCTCTCGGTAAGGAAGAGACTTATGAGCAACTCCATGAGGCATTGGAGGCGAGATATGGCGACGTTCACCTGGAACACGTCTTTCGTGCGCAGCTTAAAGATCGCGTGCAACGCATCAACAAAAACCTGCAGCAGTGGGCTCTAGAGGTGGAGAAGCTGGTGCGAAAAGCATACCGGTCTGTACCTGCGCTCATTGGAGGGAAATTGGTGCAGACATTCATCAACGGCATCCGCGACCTGGAAAGTCAGAGCTGCTGTGAGGCTCGGGCACCACGAGACGCTTAAGGACGCCTTGGCCCATGCACTGGAGGTAGAAGCCGTGCGGCAGGATCATCGTTCCCATCGCTTCAATCATAGGGAGGTTGCAGCAGCTACAGTTCGCGACCGCAACAAAGGATACAGCCCTAGGTGCTATGGCTGTGGGGAAAAGGGCCATCTTCGATCCAGCTGCCCTAAGCGAACCCCAGAAAGAGAAGGTGAACGATCTCAGGAGGGTAGTGCGGCCAACAGTGCCGCCCAGCAGCAGCAGGGAAACGAGTAAAAGCCAGAACTGCGGGCGGGTGCTGGCTGATGTTAAAAGAGCTCCAAGGATCTCGATCTCACAAACCCATGATGGGAACAGTCTAATCATCAAGGGCGAGGTCAACGGAATGCCGTGTAAACTGGCCATAGACACTGGAGCCTCTCGTACGGTTGTTAGTTCCCAACTTATATGTCAGTTCCTTGGGGACTCCGCATACAACCGAGAACGCATTAATTTGGTAACAGCCACCGGTCAGCGTATACCCGTCCGTGGAGAGAAGGAGATGGAGTTGAAGCTAGGCAACGTGATCTACCAGCATAATGTCATCGCTGATAATGGACGACTGCATCCTCGGCCTAGACTTTATGAGGAATAATTGTTGTGAGATCGACGTTAAGCAAGGTATTTTGAAATGTGGACAGGAGGAACTTTTTATGGAAGGTGCGTTACCAGGGAACGTGTACAGGATTAAGAAGATTGTTCTTCCGCCGAGATCGGAAACGATTGTTCCAGTTAGTCTTCCCCGAAACGACGGGCAAGCTCACCGTTGTGTACTTGTGGAAAGGGTAAACAATGACCTTCCATGGAAAGTAGCTCGAACCTTGGTCAGAATCACTGAAATCTCAGGAGTACGTGTGCTGAACCTTAGTGACCGGGAACAGATTATAGAAAAAGGCACGCTGGTTGGTACTTGTGAGGAAGTGGATTGGTTACGACGGTGCCAATATCTATCGAGTGAGACCCCCAGCAAAGATACACAAACGAGAGTGACCATACATTTGGAAGACTGTCGCAGCATTCTCTCCCCGACCGAAATGGTCAAGCGAGGAAGTTGTTACTCAAGTATGCCGACGTATTCTCATCAAACGATGCTGACATAGGAAAGACTGGCTTAGTTCAACACAAAATAAACACAGGAGAAGAATTGCTCATCCGTCAGCGGCCAAGAAGATTGCCGGTAGCACGTGAAAAGGAAGTGGAAACCATGATTGAAGGAATGGTGAAGGATGGTGTTATTGAACCTTCCTCTAGTCCATGGTGTTCATCAGTGGTGCTGGTGAAGAAGAAGGATAGCAGCATGCGGTTTTGTGTTGACTACCGCCGTCTGAATGACGTTATGAAGAAGGACTTTACGAGGAAGGAATTTGATGCAAGTTAATGTAATTGCTTATTTAGGTTAAATTTAATTTTTCACATCTGTGTATTATCTATATATGTGTATGTGCGTGTATGAATATGTTTGTATATATGTATGTATATATATTGCGTGCACATGTATATGCATATGTGTAAATTAGCTTGTTTTTCTCTGTATTTATTTGGTGAACGGGTCGTTTTTAATAGAACATTATATTTTAATTTTTAATTGTTACGTACACAGACCCAGTGGTAATATGTGGATAACGGTGTTGATTGTATGATTATTAAGCTTAAATATAGTATTGTGTTTAATACTGAGATTATTATTGTACAATTGTTTGTTATTCCTAATAAAGAGAAAAAAAAGGACAGCTATCCCTTACCAAGAATTGATGACACGCTGGACATGCTTACAAGAGTAAAGTGGTTTAGCACGCTGGATCTAAAAAGTGGCTATTGGCAAGTTGAAATTGACTCTAACGACAAGGAGAAAACTGCGTTCTCGACGGGAAAGGGTCTGTGGCAATTTAAAGTAATCCCGTTTGGGTTGTGCAATGCTCCAGCAACGTTTGAAAGGCTGATGGAACTTGTACTTACCGGACTAATTGGCGATGTCTGTCTGGTCTACTTGCATGACATCATCATCGTAGGGCCGGACGTTTGAGGAACACCTTCAAAACCTGGAACGCGTGCTCATGAAGATTCAGAGTGCCAACCTCAAGTTGAGTTCGAAGAAATGTTCACTGTTCAAACTGCAAGTTAACTTTTTGGGGTATGTAGTATCGGAAGAAGGTATCCGCATGGATCCAGAGAAAATCGCCGCTGTCAAGGATTGGCCGGTTCCAAAAGACAAGACGCAGGTTAGAGATTTTTGGGTTTGTGCTCCTATTACCGGCGATTTGTGAAGAACTTTGCAGATATAGCCAAACCTCTGCACAAGCTAACCGAGGAGAAGCGACATTTCTGCTGGGATGAAAGTTGCAATATCGCATTCCAGGAGCTCAAGGACCGTCTGTGCAAAACACCTATTTTGGGATACCCTGATGCAAGCAAAGAATTTATAGTCGACACAGACGCAAGTGATATAGGACTTGGCGGTGTGTTGTCTCAACGGAATGGTGACCAAGAGGTCGTGATAGCGTACTTCAGCAAGTCGTTGTCAAAACCGGAAAGGAACTATTGTGCAGCATTTTAGCAAATATCTTCTGGGACGAAAATTTCACTTACGAACTGACCATGCTGTACTAAAATGGCTATTGCAGTTTAAAAATCCAGAAGGACAAGTTGCGAGGTGGATTGAACTACTGCAGGATTACGACTTTGAGATCGAACATCGCAGCGGAAAATCTCACGGCAACGCAGATGCATTGTCAAGAAGACCTTGTCCTGAAGATTGCAACCATTGTACTAGGTAAGAGAGTAAGGAAGAGGTATACGTGAGGATGCTCAGGACAGACCACCTCAGCAACGAGTGGAAGGACAGCTTACTACATGCACAGCAGGAAGATGCGGACATCAAGCCGATTCTGGAATGGATAAAGGCCAGCGCTCCCAAGCCCAAGTGGAGCGACGTCTCAGGGATTAGTTCGACCACTAAAAGCTATTGGGCCCAATGGGACAGCTTGCTGCTTCAGGATGGAGTTCTGTGCCGTAAATGGGAAAATATTCGGGGAGACAGCTGTTATTTGCAAATGGTCGTCCCTAAAGCTAGAGTACCGGATGTTCTACAGCTGTACCATAATGACTGTTCAGGAGGCCATCTGGGAGTTAAACGAACTCTACTGAAGATCCGAGAACGGTTTTATTGGGTTCACTGTCGAAACGATGTCGAGGACTGGTGTCGCAAATGTACAAGTTGTGCGGCTGTAAAGGGACCTCAGACTCGTAGTAGAGGGGCATTGAAGTTGTACAATGTTGGTGCACCATGGGAGAGAATAGCCATTGACGTGGCGGGCCCGTTTCCGGAGAGTGAAAGCGGTAACAAGTATTTCATGGTTGTGATGGATTACTTCACTAAGTGGCCAGAAGTCGTCGCCATTCCAAATCAAGAAGCTTCAACAGTTGCAGATAAACTAGTTCATGAAGTCTTCTTTTTTTTGTAGACAATCGGCAACGAGATTGGGACAAGCACATACAACCGTTTTTGTTGTCTTGTTGAAGCGCTGTTCACGAAAGTACATCAGTGACACCAGCTTTCGCAAACTTTGGGAGAGAACTACGGCTGCCTGCGGACCTGATCACCGGGATACCACCTGATGCTCCACGCAGTATAACCAATTATGCAAATGTCTTGCGGAACAAAATGAATGACATTTATGAGCACGTCAGACAATCGGGTCAGCAAATGTCTGAAAAGATGAAAACCCGGTACGACCGCAAAATGAACAACAACAAAGGGTGCGACGAAGGTTCACTAGTGTGGTTGCACAATCCAGTCCGCAGCAAAGGGAAATCTCCTAAGCTTCAAGCTAAATGGGACGGCCCGTACCGGATTGTGACCAGGATCAACGATGTAACCTACCGGATACAGAAAGGCGCAAGAGGGACTTCTAAGATCGTCCATGTGGATCGCCTGGCGCGTTATTATGGGGCCGATAATGCTCGGGACGAGCATGTCTTAGGAGGGGGCGGTATTGCGCGGCTAAGTTGACATCTGGCACTAGCGCCATCTAGTGTCGGGTAACAGAGCGAGGAGAGAGCTTTCCAGAAAATGACATCACTAATCTTTCAACCGACAGCGCCATCTGTTGTCGAAACGAAGAACTAAGCTTCTATAAGTTGACTCGAATTTTCTGCGCTTGGTCGTTTGGCGCGCGTATTTACTTGAATATTCTGGATGTTTTTGTGGAAGAGCCCTATATAAAGGCGCTGCAATACGCGATCGGGGAAGTATTGAATTTGGCGAGACAAGCGAAGCTTCGGAGCGAAATAAAGTGAATTAGTGTGCTTAATTATTAGTGATTTAAGTTTTAATTTATGTAAAGAAAATTAAAGTGTTAATTTAGGTAATTGTATCGGCAATTTTTATTGTCACGAACTTCAAGCTCGTAACAATAATTTCAAGAAGGATAAAATCACGTTTCACCGGTAAGTGATGTTGCACTTAATAATCTTAAAATAGTTAAGACGTGAGAGTTCAACGTATTCTGGTCATAGTTCTGAGGCTGTCCTTGTCAACACGCAGTATTATAGTTGCGTTTCTATTAGTCAGAGGGCCTGCAGCACAGAACACTAATACCCTTAGGCGGGAAGAATGTCAACTTCAAACAAAGAAAATGGCACCCATAATGCACGCCATCTCTGTCGTGCCCCACTAAAACTTTTTGCGCGGGAATTTTGAAACGTGATTTTTTTTAGTTGGCGTCTTGGTTGTTTCGTTTCAAAAATGGCTTAAGAATGTAAAATACCATATAGATACACAATAGAATGGCTGTCAACTTTATTTTGTACGAAGTTTGGCGTCGCCAAACCCGATTCGCTGTGTTGACAGACTGAATAAATTTACACATTTTGGACTTTTGATTAATGTTCAAGATCATCATTTAAAAATCGTTTAAATTTTAATACATATTTATTTGTAAATAGGGTGCAATTTGGCATTTTTTCCATCTGAGCTACCAAGGCAATTACCTACCTGATTTACCTGATTTACCTGATTTACCGATCCACATGCTCTGCAGTGTAGGAAAACATCGTGAGGAAACCTGCATGTCTGAGAAATTAGAAAAAAAAAGTATTTCGTAGACATGTGAAGTTCGTCAACACGCATTGGGGTGGCGCGGCGTACTATTCCTTGCCCTAAAACCCTCTCAGAGATGAGAAGAGGCCTGTGCCCAGCAGTGGGACGTATATAGGCTGTAACTTTACTTTTTTGGCATTTTTTTAAATAATTTGCATGCGAAATTCGGAAACGATTGTAACGTTAAAATACATATCGTGTTGACATTTATACGTGTGAATTGACGTGTTAGTGACATTTTAGTGGCTACGCGGGCTCCGCCCACTCGCCCGTTCTGATAAGTATGTATAAATAAGTAATTAAGTATTTTATGATTAAAACCTTGGTGAAAATTGATCGCCCATAATATTTAAAAAAAAGGGAAAAATCTGCTTCTCATCATCAGGTAGTAAATCTAATGCGGCACGCATTAGGTATATGCATTATATATATGCAAAGTATAGCCACTAACTTTAGATATGCTATTTTAAGGATTAGTTAGGTAATTAACTAATTACTTATCAGAATTAATTTTGCTTAGATTCCCAGCTGACGGTGATATAATAAAGGGGTATGGATCTCGAAAACTATGAGAGACGAAAACTGGTTTTCGACTTCAAACAGCACAATATGCTCCAAACATTTTACCCCGGACTGCTTTATGGAAACGGAGTGTCGAAGAAAATTATTACATGCATCAATACCAACTCTATATTTGGCTAAATTGGTAATTTTCGTTTACATTTTTATATTACGATTTTAGTAAGCGATTAGCATTGTAAATGACATGTAAAATACATGTATATATTTTAAAGAACTTTACATGTTTTTTATAGGATAGAGGGGAGCCAAACGTGTGGCCCATAGACATCTACATCTATCCTCGATTACGAATCAAAATGCAGATGCGTTGTCACCCTTGAGGACTAAGATGGAATTCCTCTTTACTAGTAAAAAGGGTCTCCGGTTCTCTACACTTGTATTTAACGGTGCATTTTACGCATAATTCATTTGTTTATAATTACGTTACGTTTTCATAGTCTCCCATAATTACACGTATGTATTCGTGCACGCGAACGCACAAAACAGTCCGGCTTTACTGCTTTATTTTTGCTGTTTTGGACTTTTAATACATATCATATAAATTTACAGAATACAGGCCCACAAACTGAAACACATACCAATTCCCCAGCAGAAAATATAACTTGTGTGGAACCAATAACAATGGAAAGTTCTTCATCACAACCTACAGTAAGTTTTAACTACATCAACAGTTGTTATACCAACCCGCCATTTGTTTTTCCTGTCATGTAGCTAAACCACCGAACCAACTATAATTAATTTACCACATGTAACGTGAATCTTATTTTTATTACCATATACTTATTTTCATCACTATGTAGGTAACTAACTACAGTAAGCTTCCAGCTTACTGGTTGCTACTAATTAATTAATAAAAATAATGTACATATTATGGTTATTATTTATTAATCTTCAAACTAAATGTCAATTCAAATTTTTTCAGGGAATCACAGCCTAGAGTCCAACACCATGTACATCAAAATATAGTAACGAGTCCAGAAAACGTGCTTTCTCTCCGTCAAATATTTTGCAGTCTCCGACATGTACGAGTACACCACGAAAGAAAAATACTTTGCCGTCGAATGGTGCAATTACAACACAGTATTTTGGACTAAAATTCTCCCCAACTTTAAAAAGTTTCGCATTAACATTAAATTTTTATTCTACCAAATCTTACCAATATGTCAGAAAAACTTTCAATACCTGCTTGCCATCTATACGAACATTAGCGAATTGATGGTCGACCAGGATTTACAAAAGAGTCTTTTAATACTTTGAGCTATAAAGCAGCAAAATCTAAGAGTATTATATATATATAAGCTACTCTTGTTATTGACGAAATGAAACTTAAAAATAAAGTTGAATTTCATCCCGCTAGTCAAAGAGTCTTTAGTTATGTTAACTGTGAAACTGGCACTGAAAACACTGATTGCTGTTATGGCATTTGTATTTTTAATAGTAACCATTAACAGTTGTTTCAAAGTGCCGATTGGTTACTTCTTGGTAAATGGTTTTTTCTTTATGTCACGATGTCAAAGGAAATGTTGCTGCACTGACATTCGATGGGTGTCCCGCTAATTTAACGATGGCTAAAAAGCTGGGTTGCAACTTAAAACCCGAAAACTCTGAAATCGCATTTAAACGTCTGGAAACCGGTGCTAATGTCGTTATTTGGCCAGACCCATGTCATATGACAAAAATAATAAGAAACGCTTTTCACTTTTTTAAAGAATTTGTTGATAAAGACGGTAATAATATAAAATGGCAGTATATAGAAGATTTACACAAGCTACAAGAATCAGAAAATTTCCATATGGCAAATAAATTGAGGGCAAGTCATAAAAATTTCAAAGATAACATAATGAAATTCAAAGATAACATAATGGTAATTAAATTCTGAAAATAATTGCTCTCCAACAAATGTGTTCAACGTTTGTGTCAAGAAATTCTGATCTAAGATATTTAATTTTTTGTTGTGTGTCATCATGGTATAAATATTTTTAATGGTCATTTCAACTCGTTTACATATTTTAATAACTGTTTTTTATGGATATATCAGACCACCAAAATCCCTGTAGTTAATTAAGCTATTTTTGTTTTCAACGAGGATACTAAAGGCTGAATACAAACTGAACATTTCAGTTTCTTTAACAGAGAACTGACTACGAACCCTGCTAAATATTATGTACCACGTTCTCCGAAAACCGTGATAGTGACATAGCCAGAATATCAAGCTCTGGTTCATTATGAGTGTTAGAACCTTCAGTCGTTTCAATATCTGAATTACAGAATACAGGAGTAGTTATATTTATGCGTTCGGTAGGCGATGAACAATTTAAAATAGCGATATTTTCTAAAGGTTCAAGTCGAATCGGTTTCAATTTCCGTTCCCTGTATCCCTGAGCTCAGTGTGAACTAATTTTTTTTTTTGTAAATTGACTCCTTTAACTTTTTTGTAATAGTCTTGGTGTGGGGTTGTTATTACAACTGCCGTGTGATCTAACATTGCAGAAAAAGAGTTCTATGTTATTTTGACAATTAATTTGTGCAAAAGAATGTAGGTAATTGGTATTTGTTCGTTGTTAATAAATCTTTGTACAATATTTTAACGCTTTCCATAACCACGCACATCCATAAAAATCCCGTAAAACGAAAAGAATCGATTAATTTGACCTGTGAGGATTTATTTCTAACATTATTGGTTTTAATTGATTAGCATAAACTCTCTTGCTTCCTCTAACCTCTGCATTGCAGTGTCGTAGTTCTCACAGTTTAAAGCTCTTTTCATACCACGTGCGTGAACTCTTGAATCTAATATATCAAATGCATCGTTCAGCTGTGAAGCGTGTCAGCTGTCCATTCGATATTATTGAATTCTTCCAAATCTAAATATTTATAAAATTCTAATGATTTTGCCACGGATCGAATAAAAAGTTGGGTTGCTAACTTTACCTTCATTATGTCAATCAATTTGAGACCTGTGATACAAATCACATTATTGTTTAACAAAGTGTGTTATAAAAAATATATTAATACAAGGCTTTCTTATTTAGCAAAATCTAAAATAAAAAAGAAAGTCATAAGGAGAGTTTATAAAAAATTGATTCATTTTAAGAATCAATAAATATCAAAAATGACATGTACGTACTAGCTATACCAGGATGTTTTTTTTTCAAAGGATAAAACTCTTTTCTGGGAAAGTAGATAGTTATAAAATGTATAAAGATTGTATATTTTTTATAAGAAAAAAGGCAGAATTTAGACGTCTAAATAAGAGAGTAAAAGAAATTGTTGAAAGGAAAAAGAAAGAAAGAACGGATAAGAATGATAGAAGGATATCTGATAATTTCCAGGCTAATGTTCTGGAAACTCGTAAGAGCCGCCAGGGGACTTATAGGCGACAAAGCAGCCTATAATTAATGCTATATGAGACGAGAATGGATGTATTCTGAATGATGAAGTTTCAAATTTAAACAGATCGAAGGAATACTTTGAAAGCAACTCATTCCGCCTGTGGCATCGCTCTCGAGTGGTCGCATCCAGGTAGTCCGCGCTCTCGTCCTTGTACGGTAGTGCTATCTCGCTCTCGCGCCTCCGCTGTCCTGATCGCGCTGTACAGCGCCGACGCACCGGTGAGTCTTCTACCGCTAACAGTTCTTGCCCCCCTGTCTTCGAGCGGGGAGGTTTGACTGACCTCCGCTTGTTATAATTTATTCTATTGTTATTCTTACTGTTATTGTTTTATTGTTGATTTTTTTGTTATTTCTCTGTTATTATTTATTGTTATACGTGTATATTGTATCGTGTTACGGCTCGTGTTCAAGTCCCTGTTCTACTGAGAACAGGGATCCGTCCCAAATCCTTCCGTTCATAGAACTACTGCCTCAAAATGTCCACAGATAGCCTTACTAAATCCATCGCCGCCGTCATAAACCAAACTTATGGTATAAACCTCGATGAGACGGTCCTCGCCGCCATCACCACCATCGCCCAGGCCACCCAGGCTACTCCCCATGCCCCTTAGGCACTCCAACCGCCGCCCGTAATCGCGACTTACCTAAAAACACAAAACTCTTTTGCCCCCCCTAGAAACGGAGTACGAACGCTCCGAGTCCTCCGCGTCGGCCCCCGGAACAGGCCCGCCACCAATTCTGGCACCGGTTCATCGGAGTCCTGTGACTCCGACGGAACCATAGACTCCTCTTTCACCACGGTGAACTCCAGGCGCAGCGGTAAACGCGCCTCGAAAAAACGCATCCTCCCTGCCTCAGTGGCCCCTGCCACCCCTACAACCTCCGCAGCCCCCACTGCCGCCTCTGCCCCCGCAGCCCCCGCCGCTGCCGCGGTCCCACTTATGTCACTAGACATCCCCGCTACAACCAAGCCAGCCTCTCGATGTGCTCCAGTCCTTGCCAAGAAGCAAGTCCCGCCCCTTGTCTTCCTAAGAGATAAGGCAAAATTCACCAAATTATCTAAAACCTGCTACGACGCAGGCATTAAATACGACCACGCCATCAACCTCGGGGAGACTATTAAAATCATCCCAAATTGAATCGAAGACTTCCGTCAACTGACCAGGCTTTTCACAGCCGAACGAGTTTCCTACCACACTTACGCTCTTCCGGAAGAGCGAAAAGTCAGGGCCGTCATCCGAGGCGTCCCCTTCGAATTCTCCAACGAGGAAATCCTTGAGGACCTTAAGTCCCAAGGTTTCCCCCGTAGAAGCCGTGCACAAAATGCACAGCAGAACGGGCAAAGGGTTCAATCTTGCCCTAGTCATCTTAACAAACGTGCCGGAGGCAAAAGCCATCTTCCGGCAGGTACGCACAGTGTGTGGCCTGTCGAGAGTGAGGGTTGAGCCCCCACATAGGCGTAGATTCCCGACGCAGTGCCACCGCTGTCAGCTATATGATCACGCGGCAGCCAACTGCTCCGCCCCATCCAGGTGCGTTAAGTGCCTTGAACCCCCAAACACCAAAGAGTGTCCTCGGCCCAAAGACGCCGAATCCCCACCCGCATGTGTCCTGTACAAACAAAGTGCAGACCACCCGGCAAACTACAGAGGCTGCCTTTGCGCACCTCAACCTCGCCCCAGTAGACAAGCTCCACCGCCGGTCAATGACCGCTCACTCCCGGCTCTCTACCAACGGCCCCGCCAGGGCCTTTCTCAGCCCATCCAGGGCTTCTCTCGGCCCTCTCAGTGTCCCCCTAGGCCCCCCTCAGAGCATTATTCGGCCCCCTCCGGGCTTCTCAAAGCCTATGCAGCCTCCAGTCTTTCCCTGGGGCCCTAATAAGGCAGACCCACCGCGGACAACCTCCGCCCCACAACAACAACAATAACAGCCCACTATGGAAGACCTAAAAACGCTGTATTCCGCGATTAGCAATATCAACGTTAGTGAAATCGCGGTGTTAGCACGCAAATTGCGCGCTGCGAGGTCCCCTCAGGACCGTCTCCTCGCTCTTACAGAGCATCATAATCTTTTGTGCTCGTTGTAAGTTAAGTTAACTTAATTAGCTTAACTTCAATGACAGAGCAATTTGCTCTACCAAAGTCTCACGGTCGTACCAAACCTAAGGGTTTATCGCTTGTATCCTTTAATATTCGCGGTTTGCGAAATAACCTCCAGAGCTTAAGCTCTTTCTTCGGAATCGTGAAGCCGATTTCCTCCTCCTACAGGAAACTAATCTCAAAACTAAGGACACTAAAGGTCTTTCTATTAAAAATTATCTCTTCTTCGTAATGACAGACCCGACCGCAGAGGCGGCGGAACGGCCATCTATTACAAGAAGACACTTCACTGCTCGCCCATTTCTACTCCGCAGCTTACCAACATGGAAGCCACGGTATGCAGGCTAGCTATGACTGGACATCAATCCATCCTCATAGCCTCCTGTTACATCCCTTCAGGAACCCATTCCCTCAAAAAAGATTTTGAGGTTATCTTATCTTTAGGCAATTCAGTCATTATGGTTGGAGATTTTAACTCCAAGCATACTGAATGGACATGCCGTACTACCTCCCCCTAGTGGCAAGATACTGCTCGATATCACACACACTCTACCATCTCTCTACCGTCGGACTTAGACAGTCCCGAAAAAATCGACACCGCGGTCGATTCACTCTCCACCCTTATTAAATCCTCCCAGGAGAACGAAAGGGTCGTCCCGGTTGCTAACAATAGTGGGCTTCCCTTACATATTAGCAACCTATTAAAAGCCAAGAAAGCTGCTTTCCGGAGAGCAGCAAAATATCCCACCCCCGAATATAGGCGTACGGCCAACCGTCTTCAACGAGAACTCCGTTTCCGCCTCTCTGAATTTCGAGACCTCGAAAAGAGTAAACTCATGGAGAATATCTCTCCATCTCATACAGCGTACTATCAGATGGCTAGAGCCCTCCGCATAGACGCTATCACCCACACTCCCCCTCTCTCCCGTCCCGACGGTACGGTTGCCTTCGAGGACGAGGAAAAGGCTGAGTGCTTTGCAGATAGCATTGCCGCACAATGCTCTCCTAGCTCTCAACCCGTTGACCCCTCACACGTCCAGGCAGTGGAGGATGAGGTCCGCCGCCGGAACTCACCCCCTACAGCCTCCGAACCTATATCTGTGTCCAATGAGGAGATTTCATCCCTCATCAAAGGACTTAGGCCTAAAAAAGGCTCCGGGCGCGGATGGCATCTCCAACCAAGCCCTAAAACACTTTCCTGAGCAGGTGTTAACCTTTTTATCTATTATCTTCAACGCCTGCTTCAACCTTAGTTACTTTCCCACTACGTGGAAAGAGGTAACTGTGATTGGTATTCCCAAGCCAGGCAAGCCTCTCAACCTTCTCTCCAGTCATCGCCCCATTAGCCTCCTCAAGGCAATGGGCAAGCTCTTCGAAAGAGTCATCCAAACTCGTATGAGGCGCTATCTGTTTCTCACAGACGGTGATCCTGTTATCATTCCTCATCAATTCGGTTTCCGAGCGCAACACTCATGTCCCCAACAAGTTCACCGTATTGTGGAATATATCCTCAGCGGTTTTTATCCTCGTCGTCATAAGACCATCGCGGTCTTTTTCGACATAACTAAAGCCTTCGATAGAGTCTGGCATATAGGCGTTATCTACAAGCTGTACAAAATAGGTCTCCCCGATCGTCTAGTACGTCTCGTGGCCTCTTACTTAAAGCATCGTACTTTTCATTTTAGACACGAAGGCACGCTATCTTCACAGCGCCCTATCAAAGCTGGTGTCCCTCAGGGCTCAGTACTTGCTCCTCTGCTGTACATCCTGTTCACCAACGACATTCCCATCCCGTCGAAAGGTGTTCAGCTCTCCCTCTTCGCAGACGACACTGCTATCTACTGCAAAGATATCTCGCTACCTTTCATACCGAACAAGGTTCAAAAGTCAGTTGACGACCTAGGAGCTTGGTTCAAAAAATAGCGCATCGATGTGAACCCGGAGAAGAGCTCCGCCGTTCACTTCGATTATAAACGACGCCGTCTCAAAAACACTCAACCAATACGTATGCTAGGGACCCCTGTCCCCTGGCATACGACTGCCAAATATTTAGGTGTCACTCTAGACACAAGGCTCACTGTCAGGCCCCACGTCAAAAGAGTAACCCGTCACGCACGTTTTTACCTGAGTAGGCTCAACAGTATGTTAGGCCGACACAGTAAAATGTCCCTCAGAAACAAGCGTACCCTTTATAAGGTCTGTATACGACCAGTCACGTCTTACGCGGGCCCCGTTTTTGCCCACGCCGATCCTAAAGATTAATGAACTCCAAATAGTTCAAAATCTTTTCTGTCGTCGAGCTGCGAACGCACCTTGGCACGTCCGTAATGTCGACCTTCATCGGGACCTAGAGCTCCCTACAATTCAACAATTTCTTAAAAAACTCTCTGAGAACTTCTTGAAAGCCTCAGAGTCACACTCCAACCATTTTATTCGTGAGGCAGCTACTTATGCAGCCCCACCCCCCTCTCGCTTTCGAGTCCGCAGGCCGAGAAACTCTCACTCGGACCCGCCTAATAAACTGTCAAACGACCTGAACTGCCTCCCTGGCGGCTCAGGCCAACTCTAATTAAATTAAATTATTCATTCATGATTAATTTGCCTTCGTAGGCACTCCCTCAGCGGCTGGTAGCTGCCTGCGCTCTCTTTTCCCAAAAAAGGGTCGCTCCCGATACGGCATAAGAAAGCTTAAACAGCCAGTTGCCAGTCCCCAAAGGCGGTTTTTAGAGGGTAACACTTAGGTTTCCCCCGGTAGGCAGTGAGTCCCTCATAACCACGATAGACTGGCTATCGTGGTATGCGTAATGCATTTTCCGCCTCCCTACATATAGGGTAGCCCTTTAATTGCTTCGGGCGCAAAAAAAAATACTTTGAAAGCGTGTTTATAAGTGAAGAGTCGTCTGAATTAAATGAACTATAAATTCCGAAAGAAGTAGAAAGGGGTATGGAGATAAGTGTAGATGATATAATGAAAGAAATGAAAAGCATGAAAGCAGGTAAGGCAGCTGATATGATAGAGTATCACTCGAGATGCTAAGGGCTGGAGAGGGAGTGGTGGCAGGCCTGCTGTACACCTTGTTTAATTTATGTTGGCAATTAAAACGGGTACCGGATAACTGGTGTAAAGCAGTTATAGTACCAATATATAAAGGAAAAGGGTCACAGCAGGACTGCAAAAACTACCGTGGTTACAGCTTACTTAGTATTGTGGGTAAACTGTATGCTAAAATGTTAATTGAAAGATTAAAACTACTTTTACGGATTTTATCGCGTTTATTTTTTCTTACTTTTTATTTTTATTTTCATTCCATTTTCATGGAAGACTTTGAGGAGAAAGCCCTCCTTACTGCACCTGTTACACCAAGGATCTACAAGCGGTACGTAGACGATACTTTCACAATTTTACCATCAGACAAAGTAACTGCATTTTTAGAACATCTTAATTCCATAAACGCTAAAATTCAATTTACTATGGAGTTAGAGGCAAATAATTCCTTACCTTTCCTAGATGTGTTAGTCATCCGAAATCCTAATAACACCATTGGTCACACTGTGTATAGGAAAAAGACCCATACAAACCGATATTTAAACGGTGAATCTCACCACCATCCTTCACAGTTAGCTACCGTGGGCAAATCTTTGTTACAGAGAGCACGAGGGATCTGTGACAGCAAACACCTGGCCGCCGAGCTTCAGCACGTCAAGCAAGTTCTGCACGACAACAAGCTTCGGGTCCCGCGCCTACGTCACAGTGACCGAGTGAAGCTGGCCACAGTCGAGCGTGTGCCTGCTGTACTACCATATGTCAGAGGTGTCACAGACAAGATTGGCTATATCTTGAAGCGAGCTTCTATTAGAACATTCTACAAGCCGACGAAGAAGATTAGTCAGTTCCTACCATCCGTCAAGTGTCATATTCCTCTACAAGATGCAGGAGTGTACAAGCTTGATTGTGAATGTGGTCTCTCTTATATAGGACAAACCAAATGATCAATTAGGACCCGCGTAAAAGAACATATAGCTGATGTGAACGTTCCGGGAAGTCTGCAGTTTGTGATCATATCCTAGACGGCCCCAACCATTACATCAGATTTGATAGACCACAAATCCTCGCGAAAGAACACCGATTCCTACCAAGGATGATACGTGAGGCTATTGAAATTAAAAAACATCCTAATTTCAATAGAGAAGGAGGCTCGGTACTACCACCTGCTTGGGATCCTATAATCAATAAAATTAAAACTAAACCCAAGCATACCACTGCAAGACCTCAGGACATAGTCAGTTCATTTTGCATAGATCGGACCATAAACAATAATTAAAAAAGCTGAAGGTACTCCGGGTTTAACAATGACATCGGGACGTCAGTCATCTCAGTCCCCCGTGACCATGGGTGCTGGAAAGCGCCCGAAACGTCGGGAATTAAAAATAAAAATAAAAAGTAAGAAAAAAATAAACGCGATAAAATCCGTAAAAGTAGTTTTAATCATGTGCAATGTTCGCGTAAATATAAGAAATCATTATGTTAATTGTAAGAGTTATGAAAGAAACTGATGGAAAAATTTGGGATGTGCAAGCGGGTTTTAGAAAGGGAATGGGGTGTACAGATACTCAGGGAATGGGAAGTCTTTTCCATGCGCATTATTGCGGAGAAGTTTTTGGCCAAAAACCAGAAAGTTTTTGTGCGTTCATGGACTTGGAAAAGGCTTATGACAGAGTGGACAGGAATGTGTTATGGCAAACACTGAACTCATCTGGGTTGAGCGCTGGTTTGATACAAGCATTAAGCTCTTTATAGGGACTCTAGTGCTTGTGTCAGGATCAATGGGGTCTACTCGGACTGGTTTGGCATCCAAAAAGGTGTCAGACAGGGCTGTGTAGCTACCCCTTGGCTTTTCAACCTATTTATGGACAGGTGTTTGCAAACTTTGAAAGATGAAGAATGTGGGTTAAGAATGGGCGAGTTAACCGTCAAATGCCTTTTGTATGCCGATGATCAAGTCATATTTGCGTCATCGGCGGCTGAGTTGCAAATGATGGTTACATTAATGAACTGGGAATTAAAAGAAAGGGGAATGAAAGTGAACGCAAGTAAGACGAAAGTGATGGTTTTTGAAAGAGAAGAAAGCAAAACGGTATGTGTAATAAGAATAGAAGGAGAGTTAATTGAGCAAGTGGGTGAGTTTGTGTATTTGGGATGTGTATTTAGCAGGGAAGGTAGATATGATAAGGATATAGAACAACGAGTAAATGCAGGGAATAGAGTGAATGGGGCACTACACTCTATTATGAAGAACCAGAATGTGTCAAAAAAGGCACCTATGGTAATTCATAATGCTGTGTTAGTCCCTACTTAATGTATGGTAGTGAAAGCTGGGTGTGGCAGAAGAAGCACGAAAGTAGAATAAATGCTGTAGAAATGCGGTCTTTAAGGAATATGTTAGGGTTGAATCTGAATGACAGGGTGAGAAATTGCGTGATAAGAGATAAATGTGGTATGCAAGATGATGTTGTGACCAGGATTAAGAAAGGAATGCTTCGGTGGTTTAGTCATGTAGAAAGAATGAATGAGGAAAGAGTGACAAAGCAAATTTATTTGGCAGATGTGAACGGCCGAGTCGGGAAGGGACGCCCTAGATAAAAGTTTATCGACCCAATTGGCGATATTTTGAAAATGGGCCACGTTAGAAGTACCCTTAACCGACGAGCATGTATGCGTAGATATATGGATGTAAAGAAGGTGAAAGAGGTATGTCAAGATCGTGCCAAATGGAAGTCCGTAGTCTCTGCCTACCCCTCTGGGTGACAGGCGTGAGTGTTTATGTATATTTTTTATAAAGATTACAAAAATATATAATGATTGTATATTACTTTGTAGAGAAAGCGCGCTTTATTTAATCCTTTTAAACACGCCTTAATAAGTTATTTGTTTTATGTTAAGTTAAATTATCAGTTAAAAAAATTAAAGAATTTTGTAATCAGTATTATAATTTATTTTTATATACCTACGCGTTCCTATACTTTATTTATCGATATATGGATGTGACACAGTCTTCTCTAAGTTACGTCTCCCGCGCCGACCGCACACCTTTCTTTGTTCTAACCTTGACAGACTAATTTGATTAGAGAATCGTAATGGTTTCATGTCTCGTAGGTTTGGTGGTCTGTGGGTAGACAGAAGCTCTGAAGAGCGGCCCGACTACGTCTGACCGCTTTGACTCACCGGAGCTGCGAAGAGATATTGCATCCCTTTGCATATTCTACATATGTACGATAGCGGTCTTTCCACAACTTCTTTAAAATCGGCTGCCACCAGCTATATTTCCGAACCAATTCGACTTAGAGACCTTCCAGAACAGAGCTTACACTGTTTTAGAAGGTGGGGCATTTACCTGCGATTCCCTTGATGTTGCAGTTTTTCATTGGCGGTGGTAGTTGCTTACCATCAAGTGAGTTGCACGTTCGTTTGCCCCATCTTCTGTAAAAAATGGAGGCCACATAGTGACAACAGTAATCACCTTCTTTATTTGTGTCGTCAGATTTGGTTCCCCCATAAAGCATACGTTGCTTCGTATTTGTCAGATTAAAATACTCGTGCCCGTGACGGAGAACAGTGTCAACGATGAAAAACATCTCGTCGCCAATCCGGTTGAAAAGCGTGTCGATTACTGCTAACTACTACTTACAATGTGACAAGGACACTTATAGGCTCATAGAAGAGAAGAAAAACAATGAATTTACCCATTAACCAACAGAGCGGTATGAAGATCTTTCCGAAGATCCACTCCAGGTTGATATCCGGGTTTCCGAGCAGGCCGCCGCAGTAGCTCAGCACGCCGTTTACAAAAGCGATGAAGGCCACGAAAGCTACCAGATTAGCTATAATGTTCAGGATCAAGCTAATTCCGTTTGTCGCTCCTCGCGTTGCTGCTGACAGAGTCGATTGGTCTTCGCTGGTAACAATATATTTTCTGTTTAATTTGGGTGGTTTTTAATTTGAGATTGTTATTGAACGCCGTCATGATGATGGTGTTATTTCTGTTTTTATAAAATTGACAAAGGAACTAAAAGTCCTCTTGATGGTACTCATGGCGCCCTGGACACAGGAAGGGTTACATCATTTATACAAAGGATGCTATAGATGTGTTGCCTGCAACTAACTTCAAATCAAGAAGGCACACTAACGCACATCGCGACAAAATTCGCGATACCATCCATACCATCAGTATGCTTGGCAGTTCACCACTGTGCGATTTACTAGGAGTTTTCTTTCGCGCACGACTGTTTTGTGGAATCGTATACCTTCAAGAAACGAGCTTACTCCTTTTTAGGTAAGGTCTGCAGCGCATATACAATTCCCCTGGTGTTGTAGTTGTTCGTGGGCGGAGGTAGACACTTTTCATCATGTGAGCCGCATGCTTGTTTGCTCCCCCACCCCCTTTATAAAAAAGGCTACATATGCGTCATTCAGATGTTTATGGGCTGTAGCTACTTATTTTTTTATTCAATGACATTTACAGAAAAACATTACATAATTTTATAACTTCGCCAAACTGTAAAGACAGTTTGTTGGCGAATAAATGCACGAATAATATAAAAGAATAATGAATAAATGCAATATATCCTATTACATAATTAAATAAGTACTCAACCCACATAATATAACAAACAATTTTAAACATAAACACTAAGCATAATTTCCACTTTGCCAGAGATCTGTCTGCCAGTAAGAGCCAACTGTCAAAGCTGAAGACTGAGTGTGGCAGCATCGTTTCGGGACACCTGAGATTTGAGTGAGATTGAGAGGTTCTATGGGCAGCTGTACACATCATCGTTGGAGCCAAACGCAAGTGAGACAAGAGCAAGTCTTATCCGACACTATTCCGTTCGGTAGAAACTCCAACTCTATCAATTCCAAATACAACACCCCACCCACATAACATTGCAACAAAATAAAAATTGTAAATATAACCCGAATATATTTTTCAAATATTACAAACAAATAACAGTTTTTTAAATGGTCATACATCTAGTATTTTATCCAAAAAATAATTCCCAAGTTTCTTTTTAATTGTTAATTTGCAATTAGATCTACCTTGCCTTAGCCATTGTTTATGCTAAGGCAAGATATACCTAATTGCAAATTATAATTAAAAAACATAATTAGCTTATGTTTATCACTTCAATTTCATAACAAAAATAAGTGGTAAAATTTTGAACAAACGACTTCAATACAATTAGAATGAGGACACGAGAAGCACCAGCTTTCAGATAAAAAAAAGAATCATTAAAATCAGTTTAACCAGAGAGAAGTTCTGAGGTAACACACATAAATAACATCTAGTAGAATTGAATACCTCCTCCTTTTTTGTCGGTTAAAAAGTATAAACAATAAGTCCCATCATCTAGTAAGATTGGACAAAATATCGTATTTTAGTTACGATTTTAATACGCCATAATTGATAAATTGCCGTGTAGTGGCGGTTAAGAATATCCACTACCCCATATCTTCCCGTGGGTGTCGTAAAAGGCGACAGAGGGAGACAGGCAGGAGATGGGCAGCAGCATCTTCCTGATAACAGCAACTGTACGACAAAAAAAACTGCGGTTGCCAACCCGCTCGCAAAGCGAGGCAACTATGGCAATATACCCCCCATGAACAATTACACAAATAGACGGCCCCCAGTCCCCGGCGGCCCCGCTATTCCTGGCTACGGTGGCGACCATGGTAACGGCGGGGCAGGAGGTGCTAAGAATCTCCGGTGGAGGTTCGGTTGCCACCTACGACGACTCGACCTGGCAACATTTAACGCACGCACTCTGAGGACTGACGAGAAGATCCTGGAGCTGGAAGTAGAGATAGACAAGTTGCGCTGGAATATTATAGGATTATCCGAGGTCCGAAGAGAGGGGGGAGGACACGGTGATTCTCGAATCCGGCAACTTGTTCTATCACCGGGAGGGCGACCATCTGTCCCAAGGAGGTGTCGGATTTATCGTCCACAAGTCTCTCGTCAACAACGTTGTAAAGATTGGGAGTGTGTCGACGAGGGTCGCGTACCTGATACTCAGAATCACCAAACGGTATTCGCTGAAGGTCATACAGGTTTACGCACCAACCTCGGCACATCCCGATGAGGAGGTGGAGGAAATGTATGAGGATATTTCCAAAGCCATGCATTCCTCCAAAACTCACTACACGGTGTTGATGGGAGACTTCAACGCAAAACTAGGCACAAGGGAAAACGGTGAGCTGAAGTCAGGGAAATTTGGAGTAGGGCAAAGGAACCGTAGGGGCCAGCAGCTGGCCGACTTTATGGAGAAAGAGGGACTCTTTATGATGAACTCTTTCTTCCAGAAGCGGCCCCACAGGAAGTGGACCTGGTCGAGCCCCGACGGTTCGACAAAAAATGAGATTGACTTCATTATGACGACCAGACGCCAACTGTTCAGTGATGTCTCAGTGATCGCAAGGGTGAAAACTGGCAGCGATCACCGAATGGTTAGAGGCACACTGAACCTAAACGTTAAGTTGGAGAGGTCTCGTCTAATGAAGTCAACGCTCCGTCCCCCTCGTGCTCTAATCCAGAATCCCGAAAACTTTCAGCTCGAGTTACGTAACCGCTTTCAGTGCCTACAAGATTGCAATTCAGTGGACGATATGAATGACAAGCTCGTGGAAACTGTCCATGCTCGGAGCTAAGTTCTGCAAGACCCGCCGCAGAAGAACACAAAAACTCTCCGATCACACTTTTAATCTCATGGCTGTTAGACGGGAGATGAGGCTGCAATCGTCTACAGATTTGACAGCGTACAGGCAACTGAACAGACAGATCTCCAAATGCATGCGGCGAGACTTACGCAACTTAAATACTGCTCGTATTAAAGAAGCGATCGAGCGGAACCAGGGCTCCAAAGTCTTTGCCAGAGATCTGTCTGCCAGTAAGAGCCAACTGTCAAAGCTGAAGACTGAGTGTGGCAGCATCGTTTCCGGGACTCCTGAGATTTTGAGTGAGATTGAGAGGTTCTATGGGCAGCTGTACACATCATCGTTGGAGCCATACGCAAGTGAGGTACGATCCAAGAGCAAGTCTTGTCCGACACTATTCCGATGATATCCCGGACGTCAGTCTAAGCGAGATTAGAATGGCTCTCCAGCACCTTAAAAACGGCAGGGCCGCAGGCGAGGATGAATTACAGCGGAGCTTCTGAAAGCGGATGGAGCACCGGTACTTGAAGTCCTTCAGAAGCTCTTCAATTCCGTCCTCCATGGTGGCACTACTCCAGAGGCGTGGAGCAGAAGTGCGGTGGTCTTGTTCTTTAAGAAAGGCGACAACGCTCTCTTAAAGAACTACAGACCGATTTCCCTTCTGAGCCGCGTCTACGTGCTGTTTTCGAGAATCATTACGAATCGTCTCGCACGCAGACTCGACGACTTCCAGCCTCCCGAACAAGCCGGTTTCCGAAAAGGCTTCAGTACCATAGACCACATACATACCCTGCGGCAGATTGTACAGAAGACTGAAGAGTACAATCTACCACTTTGCCTGGCGTATGTGGACTATGAAAAAGCCTTTGATTCCGTCGAAATTTGGGCGGTGCTACAGTCCCTTCAGCGGTGCCAAGTTGACTGTCGGTATATCGAAGTGCTGAAGTGTTTGTACAGTAGGGCTACGATGGCTATCCGAGTACAGAACCAGAGCTCGAAACCTATCCAACTGCAGAGAGGTGTAAGACAGGGTGACGTTATATCCCCGAAACTCTTCACCGCTGCATTGGAAGACGTTTTCAAGCTACTGGACTGGAAAGGATACGGTATTAACATCAATGGCGAGTACATCACTCACCTTCGATTTGCCGACGATATAGTCCTTATGGCAGAATCGCTGGAGGACTTAAACACTATGCTCAATGACCTCAATAGTGCCTCCCAACGGATAGGTCTTAAGATGAACATGGACAAAACAAAGATCATGTTCAATGTCCATGTCACACCTATGCCGGTATTTGTTGGGAGCACTATGCTCGAAGTTGTTGACGAGTACGTTTACCTGGGACAAATAGTCTGACTAGGTAAGTCCAACTTCGACCGAGAGGTCAATCGACGGATTCAACTCGGCTGGGCAGCGTTCGGGAAATTACGACATATATTCTCGTCAGGTATACCTCAATCTCTAAAAACTAGATTGTACAACCAGTGCGTGTTGCCAGTGATGACTTACGGATCTGAGACGTGGTCCTTCACTGCTGGCCGTATGAGGACGCTCAAGGTCGCTCAGCGAGCTATGGAGAGGGCTATGCTCGGAGTTTCTCTGCGTGATGGACTCAGAAATGAGGATATCCGCAGTAAAACCAGAGTGACCGACATAGCCCAACGGATTAGTAAGCTGAAGTGGCAATGGGCCGGCCATATAGCTCGAAGAACCGATGACCGATGGGGAAGAAAGGTTCTCGAGTGGCAGCCTCGTACCGGTAGGCGTAGTGTAGGGCGACCCCCCACTAGATGGAGTGACGACCTGGTAAGATATGCAGGAAGTCGATGGATGCAGGTGGCTCAGGACCGTGCTTTGTGGCATTACTTGGGGGAGGCCTATGTTCAGCAGTGGACTTGTGAAGGGCTGTAATGATGATGATGATGATGATGATAAATCTTGAAATAGTACCTATAAGCTCATAGAAATTTATAGCATACACGATTTAATTAAATTTAATACTCTGTATTAGGCGAGTGAAAAATGAAAAATAAAATTGCCGAGGAAATTATCGAATTAGATTCTCCATCCGCTATTTTTATTTAGATCCTTTATTTCCTCATAAGCAAAAATCTTTCAATTATTGTAAGTGCGTCATTTTGATATTTCATGTCAGAAGTACATGAAATGTCAGAATGACGTACTTTTACTTCGCGCAAGACAAATATGTATACAATGAGAAGGGAGGAAATCCTCGCTTTAAGTTTGTACTTAAAAGTTAGGGCAGTGGGCGCTCACGTTTGCACGGGCTGTATGTTGTGGACGGTGGTGAGCGAGCGGCGCGTCTCGGGCAGCACGAGCTTGGCGAAGCAGAGCGCGGCGGGCGCGGACATCACGCTCGCCGTCACCAGGTGTGCCGGCTCCGCGCCGAACGCGATGTACGCCGCAAGGATCGTTCCTGCCCGCAACATAACCTTATTTTTTCTTCTTTGGTAATGAACTCGTACTGTTGTACTTTTGCCAGTGTCAAGTATAAGAAATTATTTTTTTTAATAATTTGTTTCAAAACTTCTTCACATTACGTCGATGTGTCACATTGTGAAATTTTTAGGAGATTTTATCAGCAGCTTTAGCCAGTAGATAGTTGATGACGATAGTATATTAAGACGACCATGATGTAATATGATGTGGTTTTGTATATATTGTTTTACTTCGGAACTTTGATAACGCGATTTAGGCTTCAATGTGTTTGTGTTTGTGGCGCGACAATAGCGCTGCCACAGTGGGAACGATAAAACAAGTGCTCCGATAGTGATGTAAATCTCAAGATATTGTTACGAGCTTAGGGTTCGTGACAATAAAAACTGCCGATTATTACAACACTTTAATTCACTTTACACTAATTAAAACTTAAAAGACACTAATAATTAATCACACTGATTCACTTTATTTCGCTCCGAAGCTTCGCTTGTCTCGCCAAATTCAATACTGCCCCGATCGTGGCATGCAGCGGGTTTAAATACACTTTTACACCAAATCATCCAGAATATTCCCCTAGATACGGGCGCCGACCGACCAGACGCAGAAAGTTTAAGGGGCTTCCAGAAAGCTTAATTCTTCTGTTCGATACTAGATGGCGCTGTTGGTCGAAAGTCAAGATTGACATTTTCTAGGAAGCCCTCCTCGCTCTGGTCCCCGACACTAGATGGTGCTAGTGCCGGGTACATGACGTCAACTTAGGCGCGCAACACTGCCCTCTCCTAAGACGTGCTCGTCCCGAGCATTATCGGCCCCATAATAACGCGCCAGTCGATCCACATGGACGATCTTAGGAGTCCCTCTTGCGCCTTTCTGTAACGGCTCCGCAATGTCAAGGGCTGTCCTATCCCGTGGTGCACCAACATTGTACAATTTCGATGCTCCTCTACTACGTGTCTGAGGTCCCCTCACAGCCGCACAACTTGTACATGTGCGACACCAATCCTTGACATCGTAACCATAATGGACCCAGTAAAACTGTTCTCGGATCTTCAGTAGAGTTCGTTTAACTCCCAGATGGACTCCTGAACAACCATTATGGTGCAGCTGTAGAACATTCGGCACTTTAGCTTTAGGGACAACCATTTGCAAACGACAGCTGTCTCCTCGACCATTGTCCCATTTACGGCACAGGACTCCATCCGGAATCAGCAAGCTGTCCCCTTGGGCCCAATAGCTTTTAGTGGTCGAACTCATCGCGGAGACGTCGCTCCACTTAGGCTTGGTAGCACGGGCCTTCATCCATTCCAGAATCGGCTTCATGTCCGGATCTTCCTGCTGTGCGTGTAGTAAGCTGTCCTTCCACTCGTTGCTGAGGTGGCCTGTCCAGAGAGTCCTCACGATACCACTTCCTTACTCTCTTGCCTAGTACAGTGCTTGCAATCTTCAGGACAAGGTCTCCTTGACAATGTATCTGCGTTGCCATGCGATTTCCCGCTGCGGTGTTCAAACACAAAGTCGTAATACTGCTGCTGGGTGGTGCTGTTAGCCGCACAACGCTCTCGAGATCGATCACCTTCCCTTTTTACAGATCGCTTAGGGCAGCTGGATCGAGATGGCCCCTTTCCCCACAACCGTAGCACTTTGGGCTGTAATTTTTACTGTGGTCGCGAGCCGTAACTGCTGCAACCTCCCTAAAGTGAGGGTAACGATGATCCTGCCGCCACCAGGCGGTGCCGTTAGCTGCACTACCCTCTCGAGATCGATCAACTTCCCTTTCTACAGTTCGCTTAGGGCAGCTGGATCGAAGATGGCCCCTTTCCCCACAGCCATAGCACCTAGGGCTGTATCCATTATTGCAGTCGCGAACTGTAACTGCTGCAACCTCCCAGACGCGATGGGAACGAAGATCCTGCCGCACGGCTTTAACCTCAAGTGCATGGGCCAAGGCTTCCTTAAGAGTCACGTGGTGCCCTAGCCTCACAGCAGCTCTGACTTCAAGGTCGCCGATGCCGTCGATGAATGTCTGCACCAGGTTCCCTTCAATGAGCGCAGGTACAGACTGGTATGCTTTTGAACCATCTTCTCCACCTCAAGGGCCCACTGTTACTCGTTGCTGCGTTGCACGCGATCTTAAAGCTGCGCACGAAAGACGTGTTCCAGGTGGGCGTCGCCATATCTCGCCTCCAATGCCTCAAGAAGCTGCTCGTAGGTGACTTTTTTACCAAGAGCTTCCAACACAGTTTAGGCTTGGTCGCGCAGGCCTAGGGTGGGTGCAGTCATGGCCTGACGTTTATTCCAGCCGTTCGCCTCCATGGCTTCAAACTGGATTTTGTAAGCTGACCAGGAAGAAGTCCCGTCGAACGGTGGCACTTTGAACCCACATAGCGAAGGTGTTGTAGCTACTATGGGAGCTGTAATTCCATCCCCCAGTTTGAGGTCGTCCAGCGTTTTCTTCACGTCAGCCATCACGTTGTCAACCCGATTGTTCACTTGGTCGATTCGGGTTTCAGTTTCCGACAGGCGGTTGTCATGCTGAGCAACCCTATCCTTCACCTCCTTTATCTCCTTACCGAAGGTAGCTTGAAGGTCCTTCATGAGGAGCATCTGCTCTTCCAACCGACGGGCCTGTTCCTCTTGTCCGCCCCGCAGCGCTTTATTTGTCCGCAGCTGCTCTTCTAACTGACGGACTTCTTCCTCCTGTTGGCGAGCCTGTTCCTCCTGTCGGCGAGCCTGTTCCTCCTGTCCGCCCCGCAGCTGCTCTTCCAATCGGCGTGCCTGTTCCGCCTGCTGGCGGGCCTGTTACTCCTGTCGGCGGGCCTGTTCCTGCAGCATCATCATGAGAGCACCTAATTCAGGTGCTGCAGTTGTAGGAGCTGCTGACGGGTCAGCCTCCGTGGCTGGCAGTTGGCCCCCTGACGTCTGCGGCGTTGCACCACCGAATCTTCTCTGGTCCGTCTCCTGCTGGCGTTGACTTCGGGTACGGACACCCTCCGTTTCCTCCTTAGGTAAAATCGGCATAATTTTATCCCACTTCTGACACCAATTTTTACGAGCTTAGGGTTCGTGTCAATAAAAACTGCCGATTGAATTATCAAAATTAATACTTTAATTCACTTTACTCTAATTAAAACTTAAAAGACACTATCAACTTAGGCGCGCAACAATATTGTGTCATCTATGCACCTTGAGAGTTGAGACTATACTATGAAACAAATTAATAATCTAAATCTGAAGCTATGCATATACATAGCTGCAGCAAGAAACGTTGGCTTACCCGTCACCAGTCTCCCTTTCTTTTTAACCATTGCTATCTTCATCATAATAATTGTCTATTATATAATTGTCATAAACACATGTCTAAAGGTGAGCAAAGACCTCATCACCCAGACCAGCGACAGGCGGCAGCATCAAAGGCTCAATTTTTCCGTGGTAGAGATAACTAAACTGTAACTATATT
This sequence comes from Parnassius apollo, assembly GCA_907164705.1. NCBI lineage: Eukaryota > Metazoa > Arthropoda > Insecta > Lepidoptera > Papilionidae > Parnassius > Parnassius apollo. The sequence goes on along the minus strand of CAJQZP010001539.1, from coordinate 5,420,033 downwards.
GTGGTTGTAGCACGGTTCGACCAGGGAGTGACCGCCTCACTTTCTCATTCTCATAAAATACCAGCATGCAACAGCAAAAGTGACGCTGCATTTTTATACATAATTGATTATACCTAGGTGTAGATGTCTGTGATCCATATCAGGTGAACTATGCGCTCGTATGCTACCTTTAATCTATAAGAAAAATTTGTATTCTATAACTCTTTAATTCTAAAGGTTTGTTTAAATTGATTAATAAATCTATAACACTTGCCAGAGACCGTTGCGAAGCCTGAGGCCATCACGACGTGTATTTCCGAAGGGGTGAGCACCGACAGGTACGGCTTAATAATTAACACTGATTCTGACTGAAAAATAATGTAGCTGCAGTAAAATGGATATTATTAGATAATAAGAAAAAATAATTCAGAAGAAATTTAGAGATATTAAGATGACCTTTTTTACCGTCTGGAAAAAAATGGGGTGTAACATGTGAAGGGAGTAAAGCTTATGTCAGTTATATTTTACAAAAAATTTAATTAAACTTTTGAAAATTTTTTTTAACAATTACTTTGCCCTTTGCCCTTGAGCCTGTAACCCTGCGAAGGGACAAAGGTCGAAGATACCTACTACATTTATTGTTACAAGTTGTCTTTGAGTTGGGTTGTTTTTCAAAACCGGGAAGGATTCGCAGTAATAAATCAACGGTACCAAATTGAAAAAAAGGTGTTGTGCGGCAGTGATGTTGTGTCCAGGATTGAAAAATAAGGTTCAATGCTCGTACTTTCGTTTTCCTTCTTCATCATCAGCAGAAGTTCACAGATAGATGTCTCGTACCTATTACGCTACTCTCCACCGGTCTAGGTATTTTACGTCTGGCATAAACGAAATGGTGATACTAGCTTTAATCTTGCTGGGATTCCCCATATTAACCTTTTACGACATTCTCCGGATGAAATGGGGTGATAGGTTACCTTACAGTGCTTAGGACCTTATCTCATTGTACACAAAAAATGTCGTCTCTACAAAGGTGAATTGGGGCAGTACCAGATTTCTTACATCTTTTATATCGCCCACCATCACCAGTCGCAATATTTTACATCAGCACGCACTATATACACTATATGGTACACTGCAGGCTTTAAGAGGCCATGATGTCTTTCTAGCGACAAAAGTCTATACTCGCGTTTTCTTCCGCTCTCTCTTCTTCTTGCTTTCACGCCACCACACGCCACTAAAATGGACATTAATTCTATAAACTGACCTGGCCTAAAAACACATTAGCTACAGCTATGACGCTCTCGCAAACTGTTGTTGAGGTCGCCACACGCAGCATATGTCCCAGCTTCAGGCAGAACCATTGCAGAGCTCCCCAGAAGAACAACACTTCCACTAACATGCTGAAGAAGAAGATAACTGGCAATGTCTGAAAAGTGACATCTTTTATGGTGTTTTAAAATATATTTATGAGTTTCACGGTGTACGCTAAGAAATTAAAATTAAGTCAACTCACACAGAAAAGTCTTTGAGGCATTGAATAAAATAGAATGGTATAGAATAGAAAATAATATAATATACTATCTGGCCCTACAGACTTTATTCTGCTCTTTCCAGTAGGTGATGCGATGAGTTTAAACCCGAATACAGAAATATATTTATTACAACTTGACCACGGCGTCACATATTGTATTTAGATATTATGATTTTTTTCGGCACTAAACCAACATAAATTGTGAATATGAGCCATTTTGGTCCATAAATATAGAATTTGTTGTAGCTTGACCACAGTAATACCTATCGGATCCCAGCATAGCTACGGACATTGTTTCGACAAAACAAATAATATATTATGTGAAAATCAATTTGACCAGAAGTTATGTATTTGACAGAAACAGACGCACTAAAGTTTATATTATTTAAATAAAGATATTGTTATTCAACATTAATTGTTTAGATCAATGTTAGGTAAGCACACAATTAATAAATTTGAAATCTGAGATATTAGGTCAGAAGTGATCATTGTTAAAGTGTACTTAATGTTTGTGTTACATATGTTCAAAGTAAAGGTTGCTAGATGTGGTAAAAATTTACAACAATTAAAACAATTTGTGTGACACCGCGAACATCACTAACAAGCTTATGACACCTGAGGGAATAATGGCATGTTCGTTATTTTCTTACGCAACCAACTAACAGTGTTAAATAACATAAGTACTTGGAATTTTATCCTGTAACGTGGCGCCAAAATACTTAATCACTAAAATTGAATCCGAACCCGACAGCGCTATATACAGCTGGTGGGCTGACGATCTGTTATATTTATTTGACTTACACTGAATGCGAAAACTCCTTCGGTCCTGACTAGAAGTTCTCCGAAGACGAAAGTGGCGCCATCTACACCATACGACAAGAATGTTGCCACCTTAAAATGAGTAAAAAGTAACAATGTAAAAGTAATATTAATAAGATAATAATGTCCTCCAGACCGAATTCCGGCCACAGCGGCCTGCCTCAACGGAGGCTAGCCATCGGCGCAGGACAGGATTATGGTGCCCAAGTGTGTGCGCAAGCACAGGTGCACTCTCTATTCCCTTGCTCTCATAATCCGATGGGACGGTAAACCGACACGACCGGAGAGAGATCACCACCGCCGGGGGTGAGACACCGCCAACTTCCTGATTCCGGGCAACTACTGAGAATTTCTTACGGAAAAATCAATATTTTTGGTCCGGGATCCGCCAGGATATCATGATCAGCAGTCGGACTACTATAACCACTAGACCAACGAGGCAGTCAAAAACAAAAAAAAACGACGGTACTTTGACACGACCGGAGAGAAATCAGGCGCAGGACCAGCTTAACGTGCTTTCCGATACACTGAGAATTTCTTAACAGATAAACCCAATAACAGGGTTTTGCCCGATCCGAGATTTGAACCCGGTAGCTCATAATCAACAATCGCGTTTAACTATACCAAAATGGTAGGAAGGAGAGACACAATAATAAAGACACTACTAAATTATTTCATTTGTTAAGGGGATATAGTAAGTCAGCTCAAATTCAAATTTCGCCCCCACTTCCCCGCGCGTCGTATGCTATGTACCGACATGTTTGTAATCACTAATACTGTAAGTAGATAGGTCGTTAGATACTTATTTCATTAGGTTTATCATATTTATGCCTGTTTCTTAACGCCAACCCAGTCGTTTCTTATTTTTATCACGGTTATTTCCCATTTTAATTTTACGTCGTCCTGTTGCGTAATGTGTATTCTGATCGTAAGCGACACAACTTTTCCCTTCAAAAGCCTAAGCGATACTAACGGGGCGACAGGAATCAAGCTTCAAGACGTCGATAGTTTAGGTAATTTCTTTTTACTGTGAAAATAATCGTATTTTAAAAAAAGTAAATAACATAAGCACTGTTTTATAGTTAGTTCAGTTAGTATGCAAAGTTTCATGATCTTATTTAAGGTATTTTATGAATAACAGCGGTTTATTGTTCAGTTTGGAGGTAATTTTGGATTCTTCTATCGAGAAAATTTTACGGAATCGTGTTTTCGTCTAACATAGTCCTTAACATCCTCAACTTTACCATATATTTATTTCAAAATTAATGCTGCAATACTTTAGGCATAACGGAGGATCTTGCTAAGCCATTTGAGGTTATATTTCCCCTTAATACACAAAATTAGTTGACCGTTTACTGGCGGTGGAAAAATGTCTACTATCCCATATCGTGCTGTGGGTGTCGTAAAAGGCGACAGAGGAAACCAAACTTAGAGGGATAGGGAGCAAGGAAAATGCTGGCACGTTAGTATAACACGTGTTGGAGGACTTTACATACGTCTTAGTAATTTTTTAATGCAATTCACACATGCAAAGTTCATTACTATGTTTTTTTTATCTCAGCACGTGGAATTGTCATTGGCAATTTAGGTACTGACTAACGTACGACTGATTTGCTATGACGTTGCAGGGACGTACACAAACGGATGCTACTATGGTTCACTATTTAATAAATCAATTAAAAATCACATTTTTTTAAGGAAATGCGAGTGGCAACACATTGAATAACAGGTTTCAGATCCATTGCTTTGGCGCCGCGCCCATATAGCCAAGTTAGACAGCCGAGAGAGAAATGTAGCTTGGAATGATTATACGTAAGTATTCTTCCGTTTTCTCCTCTAAAACCGTATTGATAAAAATTTTAATTTTCGCAATACCGGGATTTTTAAAAATTAGATAATACCATGGCGATTCTTCAATGTAAATGAGAAATGTATTATTATAATATATATATATATATTTTATATATATATATATATATATATATATATATATATATATATATATATATATTATATATATATATATATATATATTATACTATATCTATAAACTAGAATATAAATATATGGAAATGTGTTTCACATATAATATATTGTAATAACTTCATGCTATTATACCTTATCGGAGAAACATTGAAGGGCGAGTCTGCCCGAGCTCCATCTGATGAAGAGTAATCCAAAGATGAATTGTAAGAGTAACCCCGTGTTAACTGTCCGCCATTTGATACGACCAGGACTGGCGGAGAACACGAAACCTGGATAAACCATAAATGTTTGTTTATATTATTAATAATAATTATAGTTGAAGTGCTATATTAGCTTTAACAACCGGTAGGTATCGATAGTTCTGGTTTGAATTGAATTGAAATTGCAGGTTAGAATGCCAATACAAATAACGACATGTTGTGAGTCATTACGTCTCACTAATCAGGCTTGAAAATGCATTTCTGGTCTTCTTTGGTTGAAATTTGCAGATGTTCATGGGCTGCAGAAGCCATTTACCATCAGGTTGACCGTTGCCTCGTTTGTTATATCATTATTGAACAAAATATGTAGACAACATTTTTTAAAGATTTTGTTCGTTTTTAACCATTATCAACACGGTTTTTATAAATAACGGTGATAAACGAGCACGAAGTGTAACTGATGGTGTATTGATGTTATGACCCATAAACACTTACATCTCTACTCCGTCACGTATCTAAATGTACACCAGTAAAAAGGGTTCTCTTCTCATCATCAGTCTTTAAAATCGAACGCTGGATAAAGAATGTACAAAAAGACGCGTTTCTTATGAAACCATTGCAAAGTGCTATTGTAATGCTTTTTTTATAACCGGTCTGTGGGATTTGGATTGGCATATTTGAATAAATTTTCAAACACCACTTGTTGCCCAAAAATTAGAAAATTAGAGCCTCATTTATTACTAGCTCACGTGGTGCAAATGTTAATAAATTATCTTTCATATAAATTATCATTATACGGTAAGCATATGTTTGAGTTTTCGTTTTAAAGCGGCGTAAGAATATGCAATTCCTCGAATAATACGATGGTTGTCGTAAGAGGCGAAAGAGGGAAACTGAAACAGTGATGGATAATACTTGTACATCAGAGTAAGGAACTCGAATAACCTTACGATGACGGTTGATTGGTTGGAGTACCAACACGCCACGTAGACAATACGAGTATAATAGTGGATAGTTACAGAAACAGAAACTTTTTTATTCAATTTAGATTATGAATAATACTTATTGAAAGTCACTTTTTTAATTTACTACTGGTTAGGAAAAAAGCCTCTGTCCCGGGAAGAACCAGCAAGAAGCCCAGCAGGACTATTTTTTAAATAACAGCTGACAAACATGTACGAGTATGTTACAATTAACAACACCAAACAAATTAGAAAAAGCTTCGAAGCGATTACGCTTCCCAGGGTTTATTATCATCCATAAATTCCGTAATATTATAATTAACCCTTTTTCTACAAACTTAGCTTAATAAAGTTTTTGAGGTTTGTGCAGAGCATATTTTGCATATATATTCTGGAATTTTATTTTAAAAGCGTATGCGGAAGCGTTATTGTGAGTAGTAAATTTTTTTTTAATTATGTATATTAGGGTATAAGTAATATGGAAATGAATTATACCGAAATGAATTCGAAATAATAATGCGGTTGCCAATGCGCCTCTAACCATGGTAACTATGGCAAAATACTCTCTATGAGGCTCTATGCCTTTATGACTTATGACTTATGTCTAGCACTGTACTAAAAAAAACGTTGAACGTGAAAAAAAGTATTATCTTACCTAATAACAAAAGGACGATGAGACCAAGAAGTGAGATCATTCTTTCGGGAGAGTCTTTAGTGTCAAAGTAGAGAAACACTACTATCGCGGCGAGTATCGCCAACGAGAAACTCCAACGAAACCACCTGTAAAAAACGAAGGAAAAAAGCTATTATAATGCCTGTTCTTCTATACACTATGCCTATCTTTATAGGCCGTGTGGTGCTCTAAGAAAATCCAGCATCCTATTTCGTCCCAAAGGTTTCGTTAGAAGTAAGAAAGAAAAAGAAGAATCGCTAACCCATTGGGCTGTGGCGCAGTAGCTAAGCAATGGGTTGCTGTGATGGGGGCCGCGGGTTCGAATCCCACAGGTAACAAGTATTTTTTATTGCCTGCAAACAATTGTTCCGGGTCTGTATATTTGTCCTTGTGCAATTTATGTTTGTAAACTGCCTCCACGATACAGGAGAAAATCCTAGTATTGGGGGGTAAAGATAAAAAATAATATATATAATATAGTACCTGGTTGACCGAACTTTGCTCGGTATTTTTTTTATTCAAGTGTTTTGGAAATTATATTTAGATATAAATTACATACTGATGAAATACGAATAATATTTTTTGATCTTAGCCACATAATAGAAGAAACTGAACTGGTTATTTGAATAAAAATAATGAGTGCAATTCGTTCAATTTGAATTTTCGTGTTTTTAAAAAAATACTAAATAAAGGGCTCGAAATAATAGATTTTCTCACAAAAGAAGGGAAGTTGAAAAGAAATGAAAAAAGTCGGTCTGTAGACAGGGCTTGAACCATGGTACTACGATTTTGTGTCCGCCCGTTGTCCCAATTAAACTATTTATAATCATTAATATACTGTAAAATTTTACCTTCTTATTCTAACGATATTGTAGCAGTTTTTCATTGCCTGAAAACACGGATAAAACGACATTTTATCGTCATTACGGTGCTTACACAAACCGTATCTGGATCATAAATACGGAGAAAATTTGTGAATTCATCAATTTAGGAATCCCCTATTTTTAATATGATAAATTTCTTTATTAGTTATTTTTGAAAATGTCTAAGTACGTCTCTCTTTATATTTCTTTTTGAAAACGTTTTTAAAACTATGTTTATATACAAAAGGTTTTTACTACGGTAGGAATTTCTCCTATATCGTGCAAGCGTTTAACATAAATTAATTATATATAGACAAATAACCAAAATACCAAAGATGTGCTCGACAGCTCGGCACGCTAGCAACCGGCACCAATGAATATATTAATTGGATTATTATGTACTTTTTACCACGTGCTCGGTAGTGAACGAAGATACCATGAGTAAACCTCCACATTATATGAGTAATAAAAACATATATGGATAGCTTTATATATCGAGTCAGAGCACATAGGCAGAATTGGGCGAGAAACTAGTTCGCCTTTCTTCTGGAACCCGTGCATTCTGGTCTCTCGTCAAGGCTGTCCAGGGGAATTTCTGTCAGCCATCTCTTATTCTGCACAGGGAGAACGACTCACATACCGCAAAGGAGAAAGCCGATCTTCTAGGCTCTTTCTTTGCGTCAACTCGACTCTCGATGACGGGGTGAGTACGCCGCCGACCATCCCGCGGTGTGAGTGCTCCATGCCGGAAGTGCAGTTCACACAGCGCTCGGTTCGCAAAGCACTTCTCTCCCTGGACATCCACAAGTCGAGTGGGCCTGACGGAATCCCCCCAATTGTGCTGAGTACGTGTGCTCCAGAGTTGGCACAGGTTTTAACGCGTCTTTTCCGGTACTCCTACTCCCTAGACGTAGTCCCAAAATCATGGAAGACGGCTTTCGTCCACCCGATCCCTAAAAAAGGCGACCGCTCAGACCCCTCCAACTACCGGCCTATCGCCATCACCTCCTTGTTCTCCAAAACAATGGAGTCCATTGTAAACTGCTAGCTCATGAGGTACCTTGAGGATCACCAGGTGATTAGTGACCGCCAATACGGTTTTCGCCGTGGTCGGTCAGCTGGTGATCTTCTGGTCTACCTAACTCACAAATAGGTGGAGGCAGTAGAGTCGAAGGGGGAGGCATTGGCCGTTAGTTTGGACATTGCGAAGGCCTTCGAACGGGTTTGGCACAAAGCGCTTCTTTCGAAGCTCCCTTTCCTATGGGCTTCCCGAGAAATTGTGCGATTGGATCACCAGCTTCCTTGCAGATCAGAGCATCAAGGTCTTTATAGATGGTGCAAGCTCCGATTGCAAGCCTATTAATGCTGGTGTTCCACAAGGCTGCGTGCTATCGCTAACGCTGTTTCTTCTGCATATCAATGATATGTTGTAAACCCGTAACATTTACTGCTATGCAGATGACAGCACTGGTGATGCTCTTTACACCGGCCGAGCCAATATTTCTCGGGAAAACGTCTCCGAGTGCCGGGACAAACTTGTGTCTGAAGTCGAGTCTTTCCTGAACAGAGTCTCGAATTTGGGGCGACTAAATCTAGTCCAGTTTAACCCCCAGAAGACACATGTTAACCGCTAAAAAGAACCCCTTTGTCGTATCTCCTCAGTTTCAAGGCACTCCCCTTGTTGCCTCAGCCAGTATCGGAATCCTCGGCGTCGACATATCGAGTGACGTGCAGTTTCGTGGTCACTTGGAAGAGAAGGCCAAATTGGCCTCTAAAAAAGCTTGGCGTGCTCAGCAGAGCTGGACAGTATTTCATGCCGGCACAACTTTATAAGGCGCAGGTTCGGCCGCACATGGAATACTGTTCCCATCTCTGGGCTGGGGCTCCTCAGTACCAGCTCCTTTCACTTGACCGCATCCAGCGCAGAGCGGCTCGAATCGTCTACGTCCGAGTGCTTTCCGATCGGCTCGATTCACTGGCACTGCGAAGAGATGTTGCATCTCTTTGCATTTTCTTTCGCATATACCATGGAGAGTGCTCTGAGGAATTGTTAGGATTAATCCCAGCCGCCAAATTTCGTGAACGCACTATGCGGCAAACGTCCCGATACCATCAACACCATCTGGATGCTTGGCCGTCCACCACTGTACGTTTCAAAAGGAGTTTTCTTCCGCGTACAACCTCTCTGTGGAATAGTTTACCAGCGGCGATTTTTCCGGACCGATGCGACCTGGGGACCTTCAAGAAAAGAGCTTACTCCTGTCTTAAGGGCCGGCAACGCACCTGCAATTCCCCTGGTGTTGCGGTTGATCATGGGCGGCAATAGTCACTTAACGTCAGGTGAGCCGCATGCTCGTTTGCCCCCTCTTCTATAAAAAAAATATCGGTACGAATGGCATCGATCAATTTTTTTATTCATATGGACGATCACCTGCACGATATCATCTAGAGTTTTTAAAAAGGAATTGTAAAAGATGGGACTGGAATGTTGCTAGGATTCAGAATGAGTGTACTTCTTCGATTATGTACACTAAGTGAACAAATAAATACTTCAATATTTACTACTACGTTGTTAAAATTTCAATAAAAATACTTAAATTATTTCTCTTTGGGTTGTCCTTACACTAATTTCCAAATATTTTCTGCCAAATTTTCCACTCTCGTCCATACGTTGCTCTCGAACCACTTGCCGCAGTACCTCTTCACCACTTGGAAGTATATCAAAAAAAAGTATATTATACTCAATAAGGCGATCAAGCTACCAAAGCCATTGCACAACTCCAGAGGCTCGTTACCTAGAAACAATAAAAGTTATAGGTATAAATCATCAACAATATCCGATAACATTTTAGGTGGTATTTTTAGGTGTTAATTAAAACTGATGTAGTTTGCGTGTATTTTCCAATATTGTGTTTACACAAGTGGTAAAATTATGGATAATGTACAACAGACATCAATATAAATAAATGAGAACATCATCAATGTACTCGAAGGTAATTAAATACGCATTATTAAGCATAGCTCACAAACTACTGGTCAGATTTTGATCAAATTTATATGGAACCACATGAGAAGCACCAGGTTTCAGAATCATCAAAATCGGTTCACCTAGAAAAAAGTTCTGAAGTTACACACATAACCTCCTCTTCTTCAAGTCGGTTAAATCCTTTATTAAATATTATAATAACAATCATAGAGTAGACGAAATGGTTCAAACTTTCAACGCATATATGAGTCAATTATTTGATGCTTATGCACCTGCCCGTACGCTGACGATAAGGGACAAACCAAAGCCATGGATTACAGATATGTTGCTATTCATGATGAGTTTACGTGACGATGCGTTAGAAAAAGCCCAGAAGGATAAAAAAGATTGTTCAAATGAATACTACTGAACCCTTAAAAATTTAGTCACAGCAACCCGTAAACGCGAAAAAAAAGCTTACTTTAACCATTATATAAACAACAACTTAAAAGATCCGAGGTCGCTGTGGCGTAATATAAAAAATGCTGCACAAATTAAAACTACTCATTTAAATACAATTCCACACCATCTCAATGACCCGAATATTATTAATGACTATTTTCTAGACTTGCCGCCATGTGACAAACCAGAACTCAAACAAGGTTATAAAGTATGTAACGAATGCTCACACGATACCCTATTCGACCTAAACCCGACAAATGAAATAGAAATCAGTAAGATTATCAATAAAATAAAAACAAAAGCCGCAGGGCACGATAACTTAAATATTGAAATGCTCAAATTAACTTTACCTGTAACTCTCCCTATTATTACATTTATAGTAAACAAGTCGATCGAAACTAGTACATTCCCAACGCAATGGAAAAGAGCTCTAGTCAAGCCCATTCCTAAAAAGAACACAGCAAGTCAACTAAAAGATCTGCGCCCTATCTCGATCCTCCCGGTGTTGTCTAAAGTCTTAGAAAAGATTATACTTTTTCAAATGCTAAATTACTTAGAAACGAATAACCCCCTACCAAAGTTTCAATCAGGGTTCAGAAAAGGGCATGGCACGGAAACTGCCCTCTTAAATGTCACTGACGATCTAACAGAGGCCTCAGATATGGGATTGAGCAGTATTATGGTGTTGTTGGATTACACGCGGGCATTTGACTGTCTACAACCTGAAATCCTCTTAAATAAATTAGAGCACTATGGCTTTTCTAAAGACACATGTAGATGGTTTCAGTCATTCCTATCCAACAGAGAACAAATTGTGGTAACAGATGGATGTAATGGTGGCAAGAAATTCTCCACTCTACGGAAAATTGTAAGAGGAGTACCCCAAGGCTCCTTACTCAGTCCTATTTTGTTCTCTCTGTACACAGCAGACCTACCTAAGCAAATAAAACATTGTAAATACCATTTATACGCGGACGACACCCAGCTGTATTATTCTTTTGAACCCAGGGATGCCAAAGAGGCAATAAACAGAATAAATGAGGATCTCCATAATATCCAAACCTGGTCCCGAAAAAATTCTCTAGTATTAAACGCAACTAAATCACAAGTACTAGTTTTGGGCACAAAAAACCAAATAAAAACTATTTTAGACAGCGAGGAAACGATTAAAATAGAAGATGAATCCTTGACACAAGTAAGATCCGCTCGTAATTTAGGGCTTATACTAGACGGAGAGCAGAAATTTGTAGTACACATCAATAACAAGATAAGAAATTCGTACTTTAAACTTAAAACTTTATGCAAAATAAGACCGTATATTAAAGAGGACCTACGCTTTCTCTTGTGTGACTCATTGGTGTTATCACAATTGAGCTACTGCAGCTCAGTCTTTGGCCCTAAATTGTCAGCTAATACCGAAAGAGCAATACAGAGAGTACAAAATGCATGTGTTCGATACTGTTGTAATGTACCAAGAAGACAATTTATAACCCCATACTTAAATGAAAAAGGCATACTCAATATGGGCGCGAGGAGAGAATTACACTATACTTCGATAGTCCAAAAGGTAATTTGGAACAAAAAGCCAGAATACCTTTTCGAAAAACTCATTTGGATCAAAGATATTTCCTGTCGAAGGATACACACACACACACACACACACACACACACACACACACACACACACACACACACACACACACACACACACACACACACACACACACACACACAAACACACATACACTCAAATAAGTTCAAAGAAAGGAAAGTTTATTTTATATTTTCTATTTCTCGTGTTGTTTTTGAATCTGTTGTTAGTTCATTTCGTAATGGTTGTTTTATGCATATTTTTAAATGTTTTTATTTTGTCTTTAATGTTTTTAATCTTTTTTTTTGTATTTGCGATTTAATATTTATATAATATTTTTTAATTAAAAAAAATATTTTATATTGATATAATATTTAATTACTTTGTACATAGTTTAAAAGTATAAGTCAGGTAAATGGGGAGCCTGCTACTTTGGACTCCCCGCACAACACCTCAGGGAGGAGGGAGCGGCTGAAAAACAGCTCTGTATGAGATCTGTATCTCGTTACAGACAAAGCTGAGCCGTCTCCTTTTGTCTCAAATAATTATAATGTTCTTTTGTTTTTAACGTGAATGTAACTGTGTGTTTTAGAGGCAATAAAATTTATTATTATTGTGGGGTATCTATATAGTTTTCTCATCTGGTTGGGTTCTATAAATATATAATTATAAATGAAAATGAAAAGATAAATATACATAAATATCAATAACATAAAATAAATATAAAAGTACATAAATAAGTAAAAGCCCAACCAGATGGAGGCCCTCGGCAGGGGAGACCAAACGGCCGAGGGTTAGGGGGAAAGGGAAAGAAACCGGCGGACGATGCGGGCGGTATCGAGGAGCACCGCCTTCTGCATTTGAACCTGGAGCGGTCCGCCACGTAGTCCCAGCCGCCTCAGATGACCCGAGAGGCTGACTGGGATTAGCCCGTTTGCAGAGACGACTACAGGAATAATTTCGGTCGGCAGACCACCCCACATGTCGGTCACCTCGTGTGCCAGGTCCAGATATTTTGTTTGCTTGTCTGTTTCGGCTTTCACGAGGTTCTCGTCATACGGAATGGTAATGTCGACCAAAAATATCCTTGACTGTGCCCGGTCCATCAGCACAATATCAGGCTTATTCGCTAGAATAGTCCTGTCTGTGATGATGGTCCGGTCCCAGTAGAGCCTGGCGCGATCATTTTCGAGCACGGCTTCCGGCAAGTACTTGTAATACGGCAATTTCCGATCCATGAGACCGTATTTCAGAGCGAGCTCCTGGTGTAGAATTCTGGCTACTAGGTTGTGCCTGTGCAAGTACTCAGAGTTAGAAAGCGCCGAACAACCGGAGATAACACGCCTAAGTGATTCACCGGGATGGCGACAAGCTCGACAGATGTCGACGGTGCCATCCTTTAGGATGTATCTCCGATAGTTGTTGGTCTTAATAACCTGATCCTGTATTGCACAGACAAAACCCTCGGTTTCCCCCGAAGAGATCACCAAAGCGTAGCCAGTGGAGGGAGGCTACTGTGTCTACGAAAGGCTCATGTAGAGCCTTGTAGAACCTCCCGTGGAGCTCCTTCTCCTTCCATTCGGTCTCCCGGTCGGAAATGCTCTGCACTGCCGGGTCTTGCCATTGCTCGTTGGCTAAGGATAGAGAGGTAAGTCCTTTATCACAAGAAATGACGTCCTTATAGAATGGATCATCCGATCTCGCAAGGAAGTAATCACGGAGGCTGCACACTTCGCGATTATGCATGGTGAGCGCGCTCAAGAAGCCACGACCACCATGCTTCCGCGGCAAGTACAGCCTCATTACCGACGATCTCGGATGATGCATCCTATGGGACGTCATGGTAGTGCGGACTTTTCTATCCAGGGCGTTAAGTTCAGTCTGAGTCCACCTGAGTATGCCAAAGGTATACATGAGGACAGGCATGACCCAACCGTTATATGCGTGTGCCTTATTCACACCGGACAAAAGGCTGTTAAGCACTTTGGTCAAGCGTGCATAAAACACGTCGCAAACTGACTGTTTCATACCAGCCTCATCGATACCGATGTTCTGTGACATACCCAGGTATCGGTATGTTTCAGCCTCGGAAAGGGTTCTTAAGTTGACGGGCATAGATAAGTCTATGCCCTCAGAGTTAGCAACCCTTCCCCTTTCAACATGAAGGACCGCACACTTATCCGTCCCCAGCTCCATTCTAATAGAATTGCTAAATTCACACGTGATGTTTAGCAATTCCATAAGATGGGAGCGACTGGAGGCGAATAATTTGAGGTCATCAATATAGAAAAGGTGGGTCACTTTTGTACCTCCTTTCCGAAGCTTTTATTATTATTATTATTATTATTATTATTTATAAGTAGCTAGCATGTTTTTACTCTAAGTTATAAACTATCTGATTTAGCAATAAAATTTATAAACAACTTGACCACAGCGCCACCTATCAGAACCTGGTTTTGGGATTTTCTTTTTTAGCACTAAACCAACATATAATTTGACGTCATAAATGACTGGAGTTCATTAGTTAATGGACCTAAAGGTCATATTGAACAGTATAGCTATGAAGTATGAACACCTCAACGAAACAAATAGGTACCTACATTGAGTTAATATTATGATCTCATCGGTCATGTCGTTTAGAAGTTTTACGAGTACACTTGCTATCACTAAGAGACGCAGCAACGGTTATACATTGTTATGAAATTGCTACCATTTTAATGAATTAGTTTTCATACCTCATCTATTTTGGTGTTATCTTGTGTTTACTTCTAACTGCGTTCTATTTATATAAGACTCTTATAACACAAAATCATGACCCAGAAATATTTCTCTTTATAAATAATTTTGAGCATAATTTCTAACAACATACAGGGTTATCTTGCAATAACCGACCAAATTTGCAGAGAAAGTTCAGAATAAGTAATATAGTCAAATGTTGAAGAAAAATTAATAAAAAATCTCAAACATTCTGTCCTTTTTATCTTTTAAATTCAAAATGAGTGGAAATGAATTACTTTAAACTGATTTTAATGCGCACGCCCACCTTCGTAAGGGTCGATCGGTAGGCTAAAACGTTGCTTTTTTCATAGGATAGGCTGACAAACGAGCACACAGTTCATCTACGAGTATCCTCAGATACGAATCAAAATGCAGGTGCGTTGTCACTCGTGAGGACTTCTTACTACTTCCCCGGTCGAGCCGACCCATTCGTGCTACAACTATACTACTAATATAACTGCAGCATGGTCCACACCACGTATAAAACATTGTTTCCCATAAATCACATTCAATTTAGGATAATTTAAAATAAAAGTAGAACCCTTATTTACCAGTATTTTCAAAAACAGCAATAATGGTATATAATTTATATTTATAAATTATATTTTTTTAATAGAAAAATATTTATATATTTGAACTTAAGTTTAAAATTTGGCTACTCTTTGAAAAATAGCTAAAGAAAAAATAAATATTGCAACGGAGCAGCCCCACAGATTTCTGTTCTATAACTGTACTTCTGAACTAACTGTATTTTGAATAAAACTATTGTTACGGATTTCAGCTTTGACAATTGGCTCTTTCTGGCAGACAGATCTCTGGCAGACAGATCTCTGGCAAAGACTTTGGAGCCCTGGTTCCGCTCGATCGCTTCTTCAATAGGAGCAGTATTAAAGTTGCGTAAGTCCCGCCGCATGCATTTGGAGATCTGTCTGTTCAGTTGCCTGTATGCTGTAAAATCTGCTGATGATTGCAGCCTCATCTCCCGTATAACAGCCATGAGATTAAGAATGTGATCGGAGAGTTTTTGTATTTTTCTGCGGCGGGTCTTGCAGAACTTAGCTCCGACCGCATGGACAGTTTCCACGAGCTTGTCATTCATATCGTCCACTGCATTGCAATCCTCTAGGCACTGAAAGCAGTTTTGTAACTCGAGCTGAAAGGTTTTGGGATTTTGGATTAGAGCATGAGGGGGCGGAGCGTTTACTTCATTATACAAGAACTGTCCAGCTTAATTCAGCACACTGAACCTAAACGTTAAGCTGGCAGCGATCACCCTCGATCACTGAGATTTCACTGAACAGTTGGCGTCTAGTCGTCATAATGAAGTCAATCTCATTTTTTGTCGAACCGTCGGGGCTCGACCAGGTCCACTTTCTTGGGTTTCGTTGCCCTATCCCAAATTTCTCTACCTTCAGTTCACTGTTCTTTCTTGTGCCTAGTTTTGCATTGAAGTCTCCCATTAATACCGTATAGTGAGTTTTGGAGGAATGAATGGCTCTAAAAATATCCTCATACATTTCCTCCACCTCCTCATCGGGATGTTCCGACGTTGGTGCGTAAACCTGTATGACCTTCAGCGAATACAGTTTGGTGATTCTGAGTATAAAGTACGCAACCCTCGTTGACACACTCCCAATCTTTACAAAGTTGTTAACAAGAGACTTGTGGACGATAAATCCTACACCTCCTTGGGACAGATGGTCGCCCTCCCGGTGATAGAACAAGTTGCCAGATTCGAGAATCAAAGTGTCCTCCCTTTCTATTCGGACCTCAGATAATCCTATTATATTCCAGCGCAACTTGTCTATCTCTTCTTTCAGCTCCAGTATCTTCTCGTCAGTCCTCAGGGTGCGTGCGTTATATGTAGCCAGGTCGAGTCGTCGTCCGAACCTCCACAGGAAATTCTTAGCACCCCCTGGCCCGCCGTTACCATGGTCGCCACCGTAGCCGGGCACTGGAGGCCGTTTCTTCGTAACTATCATGGGGAGTATATTGCCATAGTTGCCACGCTTGGCGAGCGCGTTGGCAACCGCAGTTTTTTTGTACAGTTGCTGCTATCAGGAAGATGCTGCCCTTCTCCTGCCTGTTTCCCTCTGTCGTCTTTTACGACACCCACGGGAAGATATGGGGTAGTGGATACTCTTAACCGTTATACACGGCTAATGTTTTTCTTGTTTTAGTTATTACCTAATAGCTTCAATTTTTGGCGGCAAAAGAAAATCCATCACCCGATTCTTCCTATGGTTATTTTTACATGTTTATTTGCCATTGTTGCCACGCTTGCCAGGTAGGAGACAACCGCAGATTTTTTTAAATTCGTTGTTGTTAGAATGATGCTGCTAGCTATGTACTGTTCCATTTCCCATTGCCGCTTCCTACGACATTCACAGGATAATATGGTTTTTTATACCGCTAATACACAGAATGGAAATAAAATTATATTCTAAGTTAAGTATTACTTACTATAATTAAACCAGTAATATAAGCATCCAAAGAAAAACCCAATCACTAAGCCATTAAGTACAAATATGGTAATTATCTTCATGGCTGAACTGTTTTTCTTGAGGAAATTTTCTGCAGAGCCACCAAATTTGGACAGCGTCACCTCGAACCAGCCCGTTGGTTCGTAGTCCAACTTTTCGTGGGTTATCTGAGCAAAAAACAAAACCAGGTCTGTAACTTTTTTTGCATAGTTTGAGTAGACATTTCGTTTTCAGGAATTCACCATGTTGGTTTCATAGATTTTGTTCAAGGTTGTCCAACCAATTAGAACCAGAACATACATAACGTAATCAAATAATTATAATAAAAAGAACCAGTATAAATACAGGCTGTGGCATTCCATCTTAGTAAAACTTACAGCCTATATACACGTCCCACTGCTGGTCACAGGCGTCCTCTCATTTCTGAGAGGGTTTTAGGGCAAAGAAGTGTTCGCCGCGCAAAAATATATTTTTTTTTCTTATTCCTCAGACATGCAGGTTTCCTCACGATGTTTTCCTTCACCGTTGAGCACGTGGTAAATCAGCACTTAAAATTGCAATTAACAATTTCATTGGTGCCGACGGAGATTGAACCGGGTTACTCGCGTTCTGTTATATTTACAGCGAGCGTTAACCATCTGAGCTACCACGGCTCTTTATCCATCTTAGTACTCAGAGTTAATGACACATCTGTAGACTTCTTTGTTTGGAGGTGTACATGAGCTGCAACAGCCACTTACTAACAGGTGAACTGTAAGTTAGTTTGCCACTTCAGTTTTATAAAAACTAGTAGATGAAAATAATTATACATTTAATTTAAGCCAAAGAAAACATGGACAAGTGAGTAATTCGCAATACAGGCACAATAGAGTTTAATGCCATTACACCTATAAAAAATAATTTATTAGGTTTTTTTATCAAGCTGGCACAATTTAACTAGTCTTTTCAGATATTTAAAAACATTTTTTTGCTAATGTTTGCTCCCAATTTTTTTTTTGAAAATAACAGCAGATACATTCTGATATACGAGTATCCCTTCGATCTACGTAGGTATATCTTAATATGTATGTTCGTAATTTGTTTTTGAGATATTTCCCAGCAAATTTTTAGTAATACTTTCAATGGTATTCTGGGATGATGAAATTGATGCCGTTTTTAGAAATATTAAATCAAGTATAACAATAACTTTTTAGAAATAGATTTATTTAACGTTATCGGGGGTATCCCACACAATGATATAAAAACATAAATGCTCACGATCAAAACACCCTTTTCAAAAATTCTAACTAATTATTATATATTCTAAATATTTTATTAAAGCTGTGTTGAATTAGTCATTTCCACGTAATAATCTCTGAAAAAAAAAAACTGTGTGATTTGATCTCTGAAAAAAAATATTTATAAATCCTTTGCTAAACATAGGCCTCTATCATTGATCATCTCACAGGGGGATTTTGGTATAGTTGCCAAGCGGGTTGGCAACCGCAGTATTTTATTATTTTGATTTTTTATGCTGCAGCAACTTCCTGATAACAACTCATAGGAACAGACAATAATAATTTCAAATCTCACCTCTCCATTCACAACTGCTTCGTTCTTCTGTATATCGGCCATTTCTACGTGAGTTCCATCAGAAGCCTAGAAATAAAAGAAATTAAGTATGAATCGTACAGAACAGAACAGAAACTTTTTTATTAAATATAGATTATAAATGTTACTTATTGAAAGTCACGTTTTTTAATTTACCATTGGTTCGGTAAAAAAAAAACTTGCGAAGAACCAGAAAGAAACCCAGCGGGACTTTTTTTAAAAACAAAATAACAGCTTACAATCACGTAAACACAAAACAAACTAGAAATATCTTAGAAGCGATCACTTTTCCAAGGAGTTATTATAATGCATACATTTTTTAATATTATAATGATCCTTTTTATACAAACTTAGTTTAATATAGTTTTTGAACTTTATGTAGGTCAAATTTTGTATATTATAAATTTGAAGTTAAATACTTTTTCTAACTTAACTAACTAAAAAGTGACTAGACTATTTACTACTAAAAGCTAGTGTTAGTGCTCAAGACTGCGTCACACAATATACGGGTGCAGCATGATACAACTGTGTTGTGCCAGGCATTATTTACGTGGTAAATACACGCTGCAGCTGTGGCTGTTGCACGAATGGGTCGGTTCGACCGGGGAAGGGCCACGCTCTCATAGAATGCCACCGTAAAATAACCAATTGCTGCTGTGTTTTGTATGGAGTGTTGAGAACCGGAGAACCTTTTTACTGGCAAAAAAGCATTCCATCTTAGTCCTCAGGGGTGACAACGCGTCTATACTTTTATTCTTGTAACGATAGATTATAGGTGTATATGGCCTATAGCATTCAGTTACCATCAGGAGACTATGGACGCATGGTCACCTTTACTTCTGTAAGAAATAGTGTTGTAATGGATGATGACTTGAAAGTGGTATCGAATAGAATAGATCAATTTATTTTTTTCAATAAACATAGTTTATGAAAGTACTTAGCTCTTAAACCACTACTTTTACCACTGGTACGGAAAAACCTGGAAAGAACCAGCGAAAAACCCAGCGGACTTTTTTCTAAATATTAATTTAAACATTACTCATTATGAGTTGTACAATTAAATTGGAAATGACGTAGAAATGGTGAGTAAAGAAAGAGTGACAGAAGCAAATTTATGTTGCAGAAGTGAAATGCAACGTCAGCAAGGAATGCCCTAGAAACGTCGGAAGTTGGCGGAAGTTTAGCGACCAAATTGGCAATATTTTGAAGATAGGCTAAATTAAGATCCCCTTTAACCGATGAACATCTCTGTGAGATATATGATAGATGTTAATGAAGCGAGATAGGTCTGTCAGGTTCATTCCAAATGAAAGTCCGTAGTTTCTAACTACCGTAGTCCGTAGTTTAAAACTTAATTAAATATGAAAACATTTAGAAACAACATGGTAGCTATCACCTGCCACATCATTCCCAGGATTTCCTCACGAATTACCGTAATGGCATTGCAAGTGTGCCGGGAGTAGTTAGTAATACCGTAGGAGTGTGTTTAAATATGCAAAGAAGTGGAGAGGCTTCTTGAGACCCCTCGCCATGGCAGCCATAGGGTTGAGCATGTGTCCGATATAACTTCTCCGTTACCTCCATAGCGAAGGGTATACAGGAGTTAATTAATAGAACCTGATTCTATTTTTACTTTTGTTATTTTTATTCTATTGTTACTTTTCAGATATCCATTATATTAAAAATGTTAAAACTTAATTAGCCCAAATCCGCGTAATAAAACGAAAAACGTGTCCGCTTCATGATGCTTAGTGAAGCGGTCAGCCACCGTCTATTTCAACTGAGAAAGCCTCGTTTACTTACAGGCGAAACATGTGTCGTTTTATCAACGTACAGTGATTTTGGGAGTAGTGATGTTGGGATTAGTGGTGATGAGGATAGTGCACGCAATGGAGGGAGAGCGGGAGGTGTTCTTCAAGCTATTTACAACGCATCATTTTGTTTTATTCTTAGCTAATCATTTTTTACATCTTTAACTTTTGGTATACTGGAATAATTTGGAAGGTACACCTATTAGACCTATTAATTAACCCTACTTATAAGACTAAGCATGTTTTTTCTTATCTCTACCATTGAGGTTGAGTACCCGATACGATTTCGTGTTCATGTTTTTAATAAATGAGAATAACATTAACTTTAATGAGTTACACTTTACAATAAAATGGCACTCCAATAAGTATTAACAAAGTATCATATCCGATAGGTGTTCTTATGTAAACTTAATGGTGTAAATCTATTATGATTTAGTTAATAACTCTATGACCGAATCTACGGAATTGTGATAATGATATATTAACATTTCGTGAGCACTATGCCCACATTAAGAACAAAGCATTCCAGTTACTAGGTTTCATAACGAGATGCACTAAGGACTTCAAACAGCCTCAAAGCTTCCTGACCGTTTATAATAGCCTTGTCCGTAATATGAATATGCTTGTGTCATTTGGTCTCCCTGCTACACAGTGCATTCGAATAGTATAGAAAGCGTCCAAAAAGGAACCCTTAGAATACTAAGCTACAAATGTGGTCTTGGTTGCAGTCTTGTCGGTTATAGTGAGAGACTCGACAAATTTAAAAAGACCTCTTTACTTGTTCGCCGTAAGGAATATGACCTTATATATTTACATAAAATTCTCCATAATGAAATTGATTCCGGTTACCTCTTAAGTAAATTAAACTTAATTACAAAGCGCAATCCCCGAATTCCTAGCAAGACATTTTACCTGCAGACTTACAAGAATAATACTTCTTTTTACAAACCGATAGTAAGAATGTGTCGACTTTACAACGAGATATCCATGAAAGACTCCGGCTTGGATATTTTTGACCCAAGATCAAGGATATTCAAAAGAGCAGTAAAAGAGCTTAAAGTCATACACACTCATTCCCATATCACATAGATTTTAAATTTGTTGTTTGTAAAATTTGTTTCTTTGTATTATGTAGTAATGTACGGCATAATATTGTTAAGCGTAGATTTGATCTCCCCTATAGTAAAATATGAAAATGATGTGTCAATATACTTAGGAAAACAATCTAGCACAAAACTGTTATATATATATATATATATATATATATATATATATATATATATATATATATTTTTTTTTTTATTTGTTATCTATTTTGTTGTCCATATAATAAATAAATAAATAAAGAAGACCTGGGATTAAGTAAAACTAAACTGCGCATTCTGGTAAGAGCCCTGATTGGACACTTGTCTTAAAAAGCACATGGCCGTCCTGGGACTAAGCAACTTAAGAATGTGCCGGTTTTGTTCCTTAACGGAAGAAACAGCTCTGCACATCCTAATCTACTTCGCCCAGAAGAAGTGAAATTGCTCACAGCTAAGCAACTCCTATTCATTGAAGACATAGGGTTTAACGGTGAACTATAGCCAAAGCAGCGATCACAATAGATCTTTTAGGTCACAGTGATACTGATCTTTCTGGACCTGCGTAGCTGCTCGCATATAAAAAGCCATGCAGTCTGAATCTATAGATTTACCAAAGGTGTCGTATTGTTTGAAAATTTTGAAACAGTATCGAGCCTTTTCATCTGCTCTAATAACAGATATATCCAATTTATTAAACCAGCCCGATCCCGAAGAAAGAAAATATTATTTATGTACAAGCCCTAGGTGAGACATCAACTGATCCTAAAGAATTGTTTAAAATGAACATTTTTTACCCTGTAATTGATACAATTAAAAGTGCATTGGTTACTTGACTTAAACTATCAACATTCTATGATACGTGTTAATTTTTATACAAAATGAAAATAATTCCTGAAAGGCCAAAAAGCATGTGTTGATTTGCAAATCAGTTGAACAGATGGGTAATGTGATCTGTCTAGTTGTAAATTGGTTCAGGAACTTATGAGCTTGAATCCATTATTTAAAGATCTTCAATCAGCAGAGCCACATAAAGTTATCAGACTTATTAAAAAAATGATTGGCAGGATATTTTTCCCAAATGTGTAGAGTGCACTTTTTATCTTGTTGACTATACATGTATGTAACTGTTTCTAAACGGAAACGAAGTTTTAGTACATTAAAACATTTAAAAAAATTAGCCACGTTTCTAACATGTGTCAGGAAATACTGACATATCTTGGAATCTTTCTCATAGAAAAATCTTGTTGCCCAGAAGTTAAATTATTCGGAATTAATATAACAATTGCAAGCGCGTAAGCCAGAAAGCTGGCCATCTAGGCTTTTCATTAAGTTTGTTGTTGGTGGTTCTTTTATCTTATTTAACACTGTCTGCAGAACAGTTGCAATTTATCTCACAGTTGTCAAAAATATTATTTACTCTTAATATGAGAAATTTGTACAACTATAGTTTGTGCCAAATCGATTGGGAAAAACGGACAATGAACTCAGATATGAGCCGAGTGTCAAAAGGCGTAACTGAAAAAATCTCAATTTAGATGTGATAACAACATTTAAATATTGATATTATTCATACTTCTAGGACAGCACATATGTTTTTTGTTTCTTAAATAATATTGTCTGTGATTCCTATAAACATCGTAAAATCTTACGATACATCACGAAAAATGTGTTATATTTAATATTTCAATTTATGGCAATTAACGCAGCAATTTAAAGTAACGCAGTAAATAAACGGCCCCCAGTCCCCGGCGGCCCCGCTATTCCTGGCTACGGTGGCGACCATGGTAACGGCGGGGCAGGGGGTGCTAAGACTCTCCGGTGGAGGTTCGGTTGCCACCTACGACCACTCGACCTGGCAACGTATAACGCACGCACCCTGAGGAATGACGAGAAGATACTGGAGCTGGATGAAGAGGTAGATAAGTTGCGCTGGCATATTATTGAATTATCTGAGGTCCGAAGAGAGGGGGAAGACACGGTAATCCTCGAGTCCGGCAACTTGTTCTATCACCGGGAGGGCGACCATCTGTCCCAAGGAGGTGTCGGATTTATCGTCCACAAGTCTCTCGTCAACAACGTTGTAAAGATTGGGAGTGTGTCGACGAGGGTCGCGTACCTGATACTCAGAATCACCAAACGGTATTCGCTGAAGGTCATACAGGTCTACGCTCCAACCTCGGCACATCCCGATGAGGAGGTGCAGGAAATGTATGAGGATATTTCTAGAGCCATGCATTCCTCCAAAACCCACTACACGGTGTTGATGGGAGACTTCAACGCAAAACTAGGCACAAGAGAAGGCGGTGAGCTGAAGTTAGGGAAATTTCGAGTAGGGCAACGGAACCGTAGGGGCCAGCAGCTGGCTGACTTTATGGAGAAAGAGGGACTCTTTATGATGAACTCTTTCTTCCAGAAGCGGCCCCACAGGAAGTGGACCTGGTCGAGCCCCGACGGTTCGACAAAAAATGAGATTGACTTCATTATGACGACCAGACGCCAACTGTTCAGTGATGTCTCAGTGATCGCAAGGGTGAAAACCGGCAGCGATCACCGAATGGTTAGAGGCACACTGAACCTAAACATTAAGTTGGAGAGGTCTCGTCTAATGAAGTCAACGCTCCGTCCCCCTCGTGCTCTAACCCAGAATCCGGAGACTTTTCAGCTCGAGTTACGTAACCGCTTTCAGTGCCTAGAAGATTGCAATGCAGTGGACGATAACAATGACAAGCTCGTGGAAACTGTCCATGCGGTCGGAGCTAAATTTTGCAAGACCCGCCGCAGAAGAACACAAAAACTCTCCGATCACACTCTTAATCTCATGGCTGTTAGACGGGAGATGAGGCTGCAATCGTCAACAGATTTGACAGCATACAGGCAACTGAATAGACAGATCTCCAAATGCATGCGGCGAGACTTATGCAACTTTAATACTGCTCGTATTAAAGAAGCGATCGAGTGGAACCAGGGCTCCAAAGTCTTTGCCAGAGATCTGTCTGCCAGAAAGAGCCAACTGTTAAAGCTGAAGACTGAGTGTGGCAGCATCGTTTCCGAGACACCTGAGATTTTAAGTGAGATTGAGAGGTTCTATGGGCAGCTGTACACATCATCGTTGGAGCCACACGCAAGTGTGAGCAACGATCCAAGAGCAAGTCTTACCCGACCCTATTCCGATGATATCCCGGACGTCAGTCTGAGCGAGATTAGAATGGCTGTCCAGCACCTTAAAAACGGCAGGGCCCCAGGTGAGGATGGAATTACAGCGGAGCTTCTGAATGCGGGTGGAACACCGGTACTTGAAGTCCTTCAGAAGCTCTTCAATTCCGTCCTCCATAGTGGCACTACTCCGGAGGCGTGGAGCAGAAGTGCGGTGGTCTTGTTCTTTAAGAAAGGCGACAACGCTCTCTTGAAGAAATACAGACCAATTTCCCTTCTGAGCCGCGTCTACGTGCTGTTTTCGAGAGTCATTACGAACCGTCTCGCACGCAGACTCGACGACTTCCAGCCTCCCGAATAAGCCGGTTTCCGAAAAGGCTTCAGTACCATAGACCACATACATACCCTGCGGCAGATTGTACAGAAGACCGAAGAGTACAATATGCCACTTTGCCTGGCGTATGTGGACTATGAGAAAGCCTTTGATTCCGTCAAAATTTGGGTGGTGCTACAGTCCCTTCAGCGGTGCCAAGTTGACTGTCGGTATATCGAAGTGCCGAAGTGTTTGTACAGTAGGGCTACGATGGCTATCCGAGTACAGAATCAGAGCTCGAAACCTATCCAACTGCAGAGAGGTGTAAGACAGGGTAACGTTATATCCCCGAAACTCTTCACCGCTGCATTGGAAGACGTTTTCAAGCTACTGGACTGGAAAGGATGCGGTATTAACATCAATGGCGAGTACATCACTCACCTTCGATTTGCCGACGATATAGTCCTTATGGCAGAATCGCTGGAGGACTTTAGCACTACGCTCAATGACCTCAATGGTGTCTCCCAACGGATAGGTCTTAAGATGTACATGGACAAAACAAAGATCATGTTTAATGTCCATGTCTCACTTATGCCGGTAGTTGTTGGGAGCACTATGCTCGAAGTTGTTGACGAGTACGTTTACCTGGGACAAATAGTCCGACTAGGTAAGTCCAACTTCGACCGGGAGGTCAATCGACGGATTCAACTCGGCTGGGCAGCGTTCGGGAAATTACGACACATCTTCTCGTCAGGTATACCTCAATCTCTGAAAACTAAAGTGTACAACCAGTGCGTGTTGCTAGTGATGACTTATGGATCAGAGACGTGGTCCTTCACTGCTGGCCGTATGAGGACGCTCAAGGTCGCTCAGCGAGCTATGGAGAGGGCTATGCTTGGAGTTTCTCTGCGTGATAGACTCAGAAATGAGGATATCCGCAGTAAAACCAGAGTGACCGACATAGCCCAACGGATTAGTAAGCTGAAGTGGCAATGGGTCGGCTATATAGCTCGAAGAACCGATAACCGATGGGGAAGAAAGGTTCTCAAGTGGCAGCCTCGTACCGGGAGGCGTAGTGTAGGGCGACCCCCCACTAGATGGAGTGACGACCTGGTAAGACATGCAGGAAGTCGATGGACCGTGCTTTGTGGCGTTACTTGGGGGAGGCCTATGTTCAGCAGTGGACTTATGAAGGGCTGTAATGATGATGATGAACGCAGCAATTCATTTAATAACAGTTTCATATTAAAAAAATATTTGAAGCAATATAATCACCATATTGAGCTTTTGCAAATTCATCCCTTTAAAATAAACAAAACGCGCATTACGTCAGTTTGTTCTCAAAGAAACGCGACAATGGCAGCCAGAGATGCATCACTTTTTTTGGGCCGGTCGGCACCGAATAAAAATAAAGTTCTTATATAATATTGAAAATAAAGTTTTATCTTTTGAATAAGTACGCACTTATTCGGTGTCGTTATCACTCGATTCTTTATATGTGTTATAAATGCTTTTTTGTTGTTAAATGAATAAAGTACTTTATAACAATAGATGATTTTTCTTCTACAGCGATCTTTTAGATAACTTTTTAATAATAGTTAATAAATATATATTATATCAATCATTATAAAAAAATCATTATAAATAAAGAAAGTACTACATATAAAAAGTGCCTATATATTGAAGGTTTGTAGGCCCTGGTTAAATGACCGAAAGGTCAATGTCCATTTTTCTCAATGGATTTGGCACGAACTATAGTCACCGTAACAAGGCAAGCATAGCGGCGTTGTTGAGCGCGACAGACTAGTGCGAGCGGAATGGACAACATTTCTTTAACGCGAATAAGCAAAACAACTGCCATAGTGAAAATGTAACTATGGCAAAAGCGACAGACACAACAGTGCTTGTTCGCACATACACCTGTAGATATTTATTAGGTCTAATACTATTTAAAATCACGAAAATTCAACTGCATGGTATATGAACACTAAGGTTTTGTATTTAGAGGGGCGCCTCTATGAGATTTCGCACCAACTAAAATTTTTGCTAAGGCCGCCACTGCACCTAAATATTATAGTTTCAGTAATGACTAAACGTAATGTTGAATACAGCCCAGAGAATAAATACAGTTGTAGAATTTGTACGAAGAAAGAAAGTGAAGCATTCTTTACTCGGAACTCAGAACTGTATACACCAAGACAAGAAAAACCAATCTCGGATTTTTTCCGCGGGATAAAATCCGTAATATGGTTATCCGTAGAAGAACGAGAATAGCTGACTGTGCGAAAGAGTAAGCTGTAGTTGAAATGGACCGGTCTTATAGCCCGAAAAACTGACAACCAGCGGCAGCCTCGTACGCGTTGTTGGGCGATCTCCCAATATATTAAGTAAAGTAAGGATATAACCTATATACACCCCACTGCTGGGCAAAACCCTCTCCTCATTTCTGAGAGGATTTTAGGGCAAGGAAATGTCCGCCTCGCTGCCCCAATGCGCGTTGGCGAACTTCACGTCTACGAAACATTTTTTTTTATTTTTTAGATATGCAGGTTTCCTCACGATGTTTTCCTTCGCCGCTGAGCACGTGTTAAATCAGCAATTAAAACTGCAATTAACAATTTCGTTGGTGCTGGCGGAGTTCGAACCCGAGTTGCTCGCGTACTGTGAAATTTACAGCGAGTGCTTAACAACTGAGCTACCACGGCTCTTCTAGATAAAGTGACGGAACTAAATTATGTCAATTGGCACAAATTCAAATGACAACATCATCATCATAATAATTATTATAACCATATCCCCTTTTTATTTAGCTGTGTCTGTACTCGATGAAGCTGTGAAATTCGACTGGCTAACAGCATTCATATCACAGAAAATAGGAAATTCGAATAACAAATAAGTTATAGTGATACCAAGCTTATAGAGATCTGGGGGCACGGCAGTGCCCCCGCCAAGTCGAGTCAATCTATTTATTTAAAACATAAAAGATTTTTAACATTGATATGGTCAGTATAAAATGTTGATAGGTTAGCTAATTATGTAATAACTTAAAACAGAAGGACCCTTATGTAGGGATTGAATAAATTGGTACTACACGGACTTGGTATTACACGGATCTCAGAACTTTTTACGGTAGAAGAACTGAGTTGGGAAACTTGATTTTTTTATAAGTTATGTTTTTGATGGCATATATCTTTTACTTTTCACGAAATTGATTTGTGAGCAATCTTTTTGTAGAAATATTTACTTACCTTTAACGCAATTAGTAGCAGAAATTCACAAAAAAAGAACGTGAAGTTAGTATACGATTGATCACAATCAGAAACTAATTTATTCGTTACTTCAAAGCGTTAAATTGAAATTTACGCGGTATTTGTAACGGCTCTGATTTACAGTAGTGACTTCACTTCAGTCAAAACAGTGAAAGAATGAACGCATAGGCTTCAGTTAGGCATGTTTGTTGATAAACACAGTTTAAGACTAGTACACACTTGCGATTGCAATTTTAATTTTAAAAGCGACAGTAGCCTAATGGCAGGGCACGGATCGCAAACTCAAAAAAGTCGTGGGTTCGAATCCACTATTCGACTATACTGGCGTGAACCACTCGTCACACAAGCAATTTAAGCACTTGCCAGTTTTTACCACGAGTGGTTAAGAGGAATATTAGTAATGTTTATAGCATTGTTAATATTCTTTAAAAAAAATTGAATACACGGCTATGGAACTGAATATAACTAAATTTACTCATTTTATCGCGTTTAAATTTCTTAATTTTAAATCCCGACGTTTCGGCTATCGAAACTTAAATTTTAATACCTTTAATGTAATTTAGTGATAACTACAACTCTTTTTTTAGTATTGAACTGAAATGTAAAATTACTTACGGTCCACCTGATGGAAAGGGTACCGCAGTCAGTTAAGAATCCAAATGCAGATGCGTTGCCAACGATGAGGACTAATATGAAATGCCTCGTTTCCAGTTAAAAGGGTCTCCGGTTCTCTACAGACACCATACGAAACACATCAGCAATGAGCTGCTATTTGACGCTGGAATTCTATGAGAGCGTGATCCTTCCCCGGTCGAGCCAAGACATTCGCGCTGCGACCATAATATGGATGCAGCATGGCTCTACCACGTGAGGTTGAAAAATAAAATGGTATACGAAACGCTAATGAATTGTCATCCTTATGATATTTTATTGTTTATGATAAATATAAACATAAAATACCTATAGTTTTTTTAGCTTTATAAATTTCCGCTGTTGTTCTTATATTCGTAGTGGGTTTCGTTCATTGAACCATGAGTCCTGTGTTCGATACTCAGCCAAAGCTCAAAAGAGGAATACCATTCGAAAAGATAACTTGTTTTGATGACTTGGCTGTCTCGTCCAATTTCGAATGTTGTTCTGTGTTGATCTCCCATTTATATGTTTGTATCGAACACCGACTAAAATAAAACGGCATTGTGATTTTTTTGAAAAACTAGAATTGTTTTTGTATAAATCTAATCATAAATATGCAAAAAAGAAAATTGTAATAGCCGGGGATATAAATATTAATACGCTAGTAAATGATAAAGAAGGGTGTGGTTTGCAACATGATGTTGTGACCAGGATTAAGAAAGGAATGCTTCAGTGGTTTGGTCATACGGAAAGAATGAATGAGGAAGGAGTGACAAAGCAAAATTATGTTGTAGAAGTGAGCGGCAAAGTTGGAAAGAGACGTCCAAGGCGAATGTTTATCGACCAAATTGGCGATATATTGAAAACGGGCCAAATTAGGAGTACCATTAACCGACGAGCATGTATGCGTAGATATATGGACAGGGCCGGATCTATATATAGGCTTTTTGGGCTGCAGCCCAGGGCCCCGTGGATATAAAGGGCCCCCAGCCCTCAGTGAAGACTAGCTGTCATAGCTTTTAAAATAATTATGATAATATTATGAAAATTTCATGAGTTTTGGTAGAAATGAGGATGAGAGAGTTAATTTTCAAAAAGAGGCACGAAATTTAAAAGTGGCTAAACCTGATACTATTTTATTGAAAGAAATTTTTAAAGAGGATATTTGTGAAGGCATACAAGTCATTGAGTAACATGCGACATCAATCGAATGAAAAATTAAAGATATACGCGGGGAAAGCTTATAACTTAAATGCCTGCTGGAGTGGTACTGACATAAATAAAAGACGTGCAGAATTTCTTCACTCTAACCTAAACGCCGTCCACTACCATTTCGAGACGGCGAGGCCGGCTCTGCTCTTTCTGACCGAGACGCAGGTGTCCTCTCCGGCTGATGTCTCGTATCTCTCCTACCCGGGGTACAAACTGGAACGCTCCTTTGTGCCTCGGGCTGGAGTTTGCGTTTACGTCAGTGAGAACATCTTCAGACTTGAAGGTTCGGACCTGTCCATCCTTTGGCTACGCGTAGACAGCGACGACCATCCGCGCGTCTACGGGTGCCTCTATAGGTCCCATAGCGGTAATGCCGAAACAGACCGACTCTTTGACCACGTCCAAATGGCTACAGATTCGTTGCTACAGCAGATCCTCTCCGCAGAGATCGTGATCCTCGGCGATTTTAATGCCGATCACGCCGGATGGTTTGGTTCCCGCTTAACCGATCATGCGGGGAGATCTGTTCATGATTTTGCCTTAGCATATGGTCTGACACAACTGGTTACTTCGCCTACGTGGATTTCAGATGTGGAGCATCACGCACCTTCTCTGTTGGACCTTCTGCTGACCTCCCACCCGGACGGATATCAGATTTCCGTCGACGCCCCATTTAGGCTCCTCGGACCATTGTCTTGTCTGGAGTGTGGTGCCACTCACGCTGAAATCGCAGTTACATTCTGCAGGCTATACGCACTATAGGTCAGCCGATTGGGATGGGATGCGGTCTTTCTTTGCATCCTATAGCTGGGGGATCCCAACGTTGTTGTGGATTCTGTCGCTGATGTGGTACTTCAGGGTATGGAACTTTTTATTCCTTCCTCTGTGGTGCCCATTGAAGGCAAATCTCAGCCATGGTTTGGTCGCTCCTGTAAAATAGCATCATGCTATAAGCAGGAGTGCTACCAAACCTGGGCTAACGCATCAACGTTGCGGGATGTAAACACCAGCGCTCTAAAAAAGAAGTATAATTCCGCCCCTAGGTCCTTCAAAAGTCATTGCCAAGACAAAATCAGAGCACATAGGCAGAATTGGCGAGAAAATAGTTCGCCTTCCTTCTGGAACCCCTGCATTTTGGTCTCTCGCCAAGGCTGTCCAGGGGAATTTCTGGAAGCTCCCTTCCTATGGACTTTCCGAGAAATTGTGCGATTGGATCACCAGATTTCTTGCAGATCGGAGCATCAAGGTCGTTGTAGACGGTGCAAGATCTGATTACAAGCCTATTAATGCTGGTGTTCCACGAGGTTGCGTGCTATCGCCAACGCTGTTTCTTCTGCATATCAATGATATGTTGCAAACCCGTAACATTCATTGTTATGCAGATGACAGCAGTGTTGATGCTCTGTACATTAGCCGTGCCAATATTTCTCGGGAAAACGTCTCCGAGTACCGGGAAAAATTTGTGTTTGAAGTCGAGTCTTTGCTGAACAGTCTCGGATTTGGGGCGACTAAATCTAGTCCAGTTTAACCCCCAGAAGACACAAGTTTGCGCGTTAACTGCTAAAAAGAACCCCTTTGTTGTATCTCCCCAGTTTCGAGGCACTTCCCTTGTTGCCTCAGCCAGTATCGGTATCCTCGGCGTCGACATATCGAGTGACGTAGTATCGAATTATCGAGAAGGCCACATTGGTCTCTAAAAAGCTTGGCGTGATCAGCAGAGCGGGACAGTATTTCATGCCGGCACACCGCCTGCAACTTTACAAGGCGCAGGTTCGGCCGCACATGGAATACTGTTCTCATCTCTGGGCTGGGGCTCCTCAGTACCAGCTCCTTCCACTTGACCGCATCCAGCGTAGAGCGGCTCGAATCGTTGACGACCGAGTGCTTTCCGATCGGCTCGATTCACTGGCGCTGCGAAGAAATGTTGCATCTCTGCATTTTCTTTCGCATATACCATGGAGAGTGCTCTGAGGAATTGTTCGATTAATCGCCAAATTTCGTGAACGCACTACGTGGCAAACGTCCCGATACCATTCACACCATCTGGATGCTTGGCGTTCCACCACCGTACGTTTCACAAGGAGTTTTCTTCCGCGTACGACCTCTATGTGGAATAGTTTACCACCGGCGATTTTTCCGGACCGATACGACCTGGGGATCTTCAAGAAAAGAGCTTACTCCTTTCTCAAAGGCCGGCAACGCACCTGCAATTCCCCTGGTGTTGCGGTTGATCATGGGCGGCGGTAGTCACTTAAAATCAGGTGAGCCGCACGCTCGTTTGCTTTCAGCAGTTGAAGTCAAAAGAGTCAAACGTTAAACGTTGGCTGCGTTTGGCAGAAAAAAGCTCTAGGAAGCGCTTGTAAGCAAAATGGCATCGTAAGTAGCTATTTTCCTCTAGGACACGAAGTTAGCTTTAACCGGGGAACCTAACCTAATTTAAGTATATGTTTGTAAAGTATTCATGTTAAAAACTTACCAATCATGAATTTTTAATAACATGTATATGTTTATTCATATCATTATTACTTGAAACTAATATTGCACAAAACAACTTATAAACTCTACTTCAAAACAAACTCACAAACAAAGTAAATAAGCAAAATGGCGGATTGTGTCAGCGCTACTGAAGGTAGCAAACGTGTCCTGGCCGAAAACTGTTTAGTTTCGTCATTTTGCTTACAAGCACTTCCTAGCGCTTTTTTCTGCCAAACGCAGCCAAATGTGTTGAATAAGCTGTTTTGGATTTTGGATTTAAATAGAAAATGTCAGGTCTATTAAGCATATAGTAAGAAAAGTTAAACTCTTACTAAAGACTAAGCTAGATTCTTACACTTGTAGTGGCGCTGTCGTCGCGCCACTAGCACACCGAAACACACACAAGCCTTAATCGCGCTATTAACATTCCGAATCATAGACAGTATATATAGAACTTCTCCGAATTATCACTCGGAGTGTTGGCCGCTCCCCGGGCAGAACACCTTGCCCGGCGGGAGATCTCCCCTTTTCCTTCCTCACCGGCCACAGTGGTGACCCCGACGTGATTTGAACACGCAACCAACAACCTTCGGAAACTTCAAGCTTCATCATCGTCATAGAATACTTCACCCATACGCTCCCGAGCAGATATCGTCTGCAGTCTTCATATCCTGCAAGCCATCTAGCTTCACAAGGTTCATCGCAGCACTGGAATAATAATGCTTCCTGTTCCTTCAAGCTACTCTCTGCGCTATACAGTGTTCGGCACGGCTCTGAGCCTTACTGCTCGCCTCTGCTCCACGGCACTCTCGCAGATTTCTTGCCTTCTTCTCGACTCACCGCAGATTACAAGGCAATCTCCTGGCACTTGCACATTCGTCGGCAACGAGGCTGCACTATCGACCTCCGGTCTGAGCAGGGGGGTGATGTAGTAGTGCTGTCGTCGCGCCAATAGTACACCGAAACACACAGAAGCCTAAATCGCGCTATTAACATTCCGAATCATAGACAGTATATATAGAACTTCTCCGAATTATCACTCGGAGTGTTGGCCACTCCCCGGGCAGAGAACACCTGGCCCGGCGGGAGATCTCTCCTTTTCCTTCCACGCACACTCTTGCAGTGAAATGTTTTTATTTTTATTTTACTGTCATCTTCTAGAATTTTTGACGTTGTCAAACACTAGCTGTGAATCAGTGCGCTGTTTCTCCAGGATATCGACTACGACAGAATCGACTAAATTATTTATCAATCCTTTCCATAAATTGTGATTTAACAAAAGATTGACAATGTGATAAGCAAATAAAGGAATTAACAGCGCAAAAATCTAGAAAGGTCTTCAATAATTTATTTAACATAACCTGTTAATATCTTGTGTAATAATGTCTTACAATTGCTGTTTATGTATCAAAGTCATATAATTTTTTCCAGACCGTATATTAATCATTACAGAAAACTGTTTTTTGACTTGATTAGTTTGATTAATTTGGTAGGGCCCCTACTAGTGTTAGCCCAGAGCCCCACAAATTCATGGTCCGCCCCTGTATATGGATGTGGAGGAGGCGAGAGAGGTGTGTCAGGATCGTGTTAAATGGGAGTCTGTAGTCTCTGCCTACCCCTCTGGGTGACAGGAGTGAGTGTTTATGTATTTATGTATGTAAATGATAATGTAACGACTACATTCACAGATATTATATAAAACATTTAATTTTCATTTGCATATTACAAGACCAGCTAGACGACAGTCCTGTATTGATCACGTTATTAGTAACATACCAAATTCCACTGCGATAATTCTTCCGCTTTTGTTATCGGATCACGAAACTGCTCAAATGATAAGGTTTACCGTTAACAAAAATAAGGTCCTACCAAAAATTGTTTTCACTTTCAAAAGAAGTGATTCTCAAGAAAACATTAATAAGTTTCAGAATTATTTAGAAAATTTATCGTTTTCTGAAGTGTTTTTGGAAAATAACCTAAATTTAGCTTTTAATAATTTTATGAACTCTTTCATCTGTTTTACAAACTTTACTTTCTGATATTAAAGATTAAATCTAACATTAGACCACACATAAAATTGATATCAAAACGTATTAAAAAAGCTGTTGTTTTACGAAAAAAATATATAATTACAAATATTACTTATACAAAACAAATCATAATAAAATCGTATATAACAATTACACAAGGCTTTTAAAAAATTTATCAATCACCCTAAAAATATAGTAATAATAAGTTTATATTAAAAAGAAAGAATATTGTAAAAATCAACCTGGGAAATTATTAAGAATGAACTACTGGAGTTTCGGGGATATAACGTCACCCTGTCTTACACCTCCTGCAGTTGGATAGGTTGCGAACTCTGGCTCTGTACTCGGATAGCAATCGTAGCCTTACTGTTCAAACACTTCAGCATTTCGATATACCGACAGTCAACTTGGCACCGCTGAAGGGACTGTAGCACTGCCCAAATTTCGACGGAATCAAAGGCTTTCTCATAGTCCACATACAAATACGCCAGGCAAAGTGGCAGATTGTACTCTTCTGTCTTCTGTGCAATCTGCCGCAGGGTATGTATGTAGTCTATGGTACTGAAGCCTTTTCGGAAACCGGCTTGTTCGGGAGGCTGGAAATCGTCGAGTCTGCGTGCGAGACGATTCGTAATGACTCTCGAAAACAGCACGTAGACGCGGCTCAGACTTGAAATCGGTCTGCAGTTCTTCAATAGAGCGTTGTCGCCTTTGTTAAAGAACAAGACCACCGCACTTCTGCTCCACGCCTCCTGAGTAGTGCCACCATGGAGGACGGAATTGAAGAGCTTCTGACAGACTTCAAGTACCGGTGTTCCACCCGCTTTCAGAAGCTCCGCTGTAATTCCATCCTCGCCTGGGACCCTGCCATTTTTAAGGTGCTGGAGAGCATTCTAATGCTAGAAGGATAAATAGTGTGGATGACTGGAGTATTAAAGTTGCGTAAGTCTCGCCGCATGCATTTGGAGATCTGTCTGTTCAGTTGCCTGTATGCTGTCAAATCGGTTGACGATTGCAGCCTCATCTCCCCTCTAACAGCCATGATATTAAGAATGTGATCGGAGAGTTTTTGGGTGAATGCTGAGATTTGGTATTTTCAGTTGATTCCCTTGGCGAAATTTATTTAAACAGATTTTTTGCAAGTAACAATGTAACATAAAATTTAACTTAATTATAAACACGGTTCCTAAAATATAGCATTTTAAATTTTTTGGCCAGGGGAATCAATAAAACACGACATCATCATCATCATCATCATTACAGCCCTTCACAAATCCTCTGCTAAACATAGGCCTCCCCCAAATAATGCCACAAAGCACGGTCCTGAGCCACCTGCATCCATCGACATCCTGCATATCTTACCAGGTCGTCACTCCATCTAGTGGGGGGTCGCCCTACACTACGCCTACCGGTTCGAGGCTGCCACTCGAGAACCTTTCTTCCCCATCGGTTATCGGTTCTTCGAGCTATATGGCCGGCCCATTGCCACTTCAGCTTACTAATCCGTTGGGCTATGTCGGTCACTCTGGTTTTACTGCCGATATCCTCATTTCTGAGTCTATCACGCAGAGAAACTCCGAGCATAGCTCTCTCCATAGCTCGCTGAGCGACCTTGAGCGTCCTCATACGGCCAGTAGTGAAGGACCACGTCTCTGATTCCGTAAGTCATCACTGGCAACACGCACTGGTTGTACACTATAGTTTTCAGAGATAAAACACGACAAGGGAATCAAAATTAAAACAAGATATATAAAAAATTCAAGTTCTATTATAATTTTACATTAGGTCTATACCTATATATAGTACTAGTCAGTCTTTTGTTTGTAGAAATTGGCACTTTTACTTTAACCACTTATCAATTAATAGGAAAATGTAATTAAAACACTAAAACTATTCCTTTTTTAAAGTCAACAATATTAGCAAAAATTATAAAAAATCAACGATCTATATTTTCGGTAACATAATTCTCAACAATTGAAAAAGAAATATCTCAAAACAAATATTTTGTTTTTAAAATCAACTACACTCAGATTATTAATCAAAGCTATTATCGATATCAGGGTAATACTTAATCTAAAAAATGTTGTAATCTGCGCTGGAATCATCATGTTCACATTGGAGGGCTGTTAATACGGTTTTGGTCATGGTGGTA
The DNA here is from genome assembly GCA_907164705.1 of Parnassius apollo. Lineage (NCBI taxonomy): Eukaryota > Metazoa > Arthropoda > Insecta > Lepidoptera > Papilionidae > Parnassius > Parnassius apollo. Next base: position 5,383,018 of record CAJQZP010001539.1, on the reverse strand, counting down.
GATGTTAAATTTTCATTCATTGAAGGAACATCAGTCCAGAAGCTGTCATCAGACGGTATATTAATATCAGGGCGGTCTTCGACTGAAATTTCATCCAGTCCATGGTCTGGTTTAGAAATGGAAATTCCAAAAGATGTTCTACTGCACTCAGCTATAGCATTATTTTTCCTAGTTTTTGATGGATAAGTATTGTTGCTTAAAGCTGTATTCCCAATGTTATAGAAACCAATATGGTGTCCATGTGAACATTGCACTGATTCTTCAGAGCATATTCCCATTCACAACTAAGACGCCTCATGGCTAATACTTCAGGATTATTGCAGCTCCATATAGCTTGGTGCACTGCCATGGTACCACGAAATTCTTTTAGATCTGAAGGGATCAATAATTCCTTTTCTAAAACGCCTGATTCCACAACTTCCTCTATGGAAACACCCGGGCATTTAATTTTAAGATGGCTGATTAAGGCTTCAATATTTGGGATGTCATTCCCTTGAGCAACAATTTGATCAGCAGTTCTTTTTAATACTCCCCTCACACCATCTGGAGCTCCCTTTCCATGTCCTTTTTTGGAGTGATTCCAAACCACGCGACGTAAATTTGGATAGTTCCAATGAAGTTTGGCCATCACGTAAAACATTTTACGGTTACGGTACTGTGCAGATGGAGAATCAGATATAAAATTTAAAAACTTCATTTCGGAAACCTCCTTCTCAATGAAGTTCAGGATAGGAATCAAGTGCTCCCAAATTGCCACAGCGTCGTGTCGTAAGCACTCGCTCAGGGTGCAAAATGATTTGGTACTAATCTCTTCATTTTTTACATAATAAATGACAGAAGTGTGTAGGGTCACTTGTTGTCTTGAACTCCCAAAATGAAAAGACTGTATCTCAGAAGCGTATTTCGTATTGTATTTTTCGCTGAAATCACAATGTACTATGAATTCTCCTGATTTCAGATTTGACTTCAAATTCTTGATGCCTTTATTCTGAGCAACAATATTTGCGCAATGGCACATATATGGCTCTAATAATTTTTCAAAATGCTCCATTATATTTTTAGGATATGCTAATACTTTTTGCTTCAATGATTGCATGGTAATCTTCTCTTGACCTTTCTTGATATATTTCTTTTTAGACTTTGTCCAAAACCAGTAGTGGCTTCCCTTGGAATTATCAAATTCCTGGTAATTCAAATGCCTATTTTTACAGCAGTCACAGTTTCTACTCACATTAAACATATTACATTCCTCGAATCACAACACAGGAATTTAAGAACATCATACGTCGATTTTTTTTGCTATTATCCCGTGGCTTTTAAGAGCCATAAGAGCTAGGTTCATATTCTCGTGAGCAATACAGAAGCACGTCTCTCGGGCGTTGACGTTTGGAATTACTGTCCAAAATGGTCGCAAGGTGCAAAAAAAGCTATAACTAATTTTATTCTTGGGATGGTGTTTGAGGAACTTTTGATGTAACTGATGCAAGTTGAAATTTAGGTATCGCTTTTGTTTTCTAATTTTATGTCGTGTTACATATTCTTTCTTTCCGGGGCAAAGTCTACTATTTTCATCATCTTCGAAAAACTTTTCTATTGCTGTTTTCATTTTATTTTTTGATGTTTCAATAAATCGTTTTTGAGAGTCGATTTTTTATTTTGACTATTTTGGCTTATAGACATTTCAACTGCTTTTCTTTCAGACTTACTATTTTTTAATCTATTTATCTTTTTTCTGTACTTCTCATTTATTAGTTTAAATTCTTGAATTTTTCTATCTTTTGTTAGCAATTCCTTATGTTCATTTTTCAAAAGGTACTTCAGGGGAGTTTTTATAGATTTGTGACCAGCTTGATTTTGTTTTCTGCTTAAGGATCGAATTGGATTTGGTATTAATTCGGTAGCTATGTCACTAATAGGACTTCGAGATGAAGATGTGTCGGTGTCACTGAATGAAGTTGGTTCTAATTCCAAACCAAGTTGATGTACAGAAGTCTGATCGAGATTTTTTCTTCTTGTAGATTTTGTGATTCGACTTGGTGGTGCGTATATATCACTATCGGGACTTGGAGGTGGCGATGATTCAATGGCAAAAGAATTAGACGAGTGAGGTGGAATCAGACTTAGAGGATCTTTGTTGTTATCGCTATTTATTTCTGAATCTTCCTTATCTGAATAATTGACTATTTCTTCAAGATCCTGGATTTTTCTAAGTTTCTTCTTCTGGTTGTAACGATTTGAACTTTCCCTACTTTTCTTTCTTGCAAGTTTTTACTGCCGTGGACTCATTTCACCTACTGGTATAATCTTCCCAGATTTTTTTTCTTCAAATATTTTTGCCTTTATTTTTCTTGCAATTGTGCTTTAAGTTCGGGATCATTCTTAATTTTTTGTAGTCTGCGACACGCAGCAAGTCGTTTCTTCTCTAACCTTTCTTGCCTTGATTATTTTGGAGGCATTGCTCAAATCTGAAATATGTTTATAAGTGATTTAAAAACTTAACATAGCTGATCTCTAAAATTTGTTTCGTAGTTGGTTTGGGCTTTGTTTGCGAGACGAACAAGGACATTAAGATATTCATATAAATTGTTCTTATTGATAAAATTTGTCATTTTCAAATAACATGCAGGCAAGTCGCGCGAATTAATAATAATAAATAATCTTTAATCGATAAGACGGATAAAAAATAAATATATGTATAAGAAATAATAGGCTAATTTTCTTGTTTTCATTGAAAATTAGGAATATTTCGATTTTTCATCAGGAATTTTGATTACCTTGGCGCAAATAGCAAGAGAATCAATGCCAATAGAATCAAAAAGTAGGATGTTTTTATCGATTCTGATAAAAAGAATACGTTTTAAATAATAAAAATGAAATAAATAAATAACGATCATTAAAGCTGTTCCATAAACACTCGACAACAAATCCTTAAAACTCATATTATATTTATAAACGTGGTCAGGGTAATCAACGACCTAGCTAATCAAAACCAAGGGAATCAAATATTTATCTTCGTAATTTCGTCCTGGACCAACGAGCGGCGCAACCCTACACAACGACGTTCGAAGCGCTACTATTAGACGCTCATGCGACGAAACGGATCCACTCCTATAGAACATTCCACTAGGGATGCACGTAGTTTAGTGACGCGCCACGGGAATCACTGTTTAGTCTCAGACAAACTTTATATTATAATTCTTAATAAAATTGTCATAGATACACATACGGTATATTTTTTTTATATACCAACAACAAACCTGGTAGCGATTAGACTGCATTGTTTATTTTATTTACGTTCGTATGTAAGTGTTTTGGTGGTAAGTTTTTTGCGAAATGTGAAGCGGACGCGCCAGGGGTATCAATATTTAGATCTTTCGGATTGTTTACTATATTATTACACCAAATTAGACACAAAAAATATCGTGCCTCAGTTAGATCATACTTTATATTATAACATAAAAAATATTTTGGTTTCTAATTTTAATACTACGGGTACTTTTTTTCTCCTGACAACGTAAATTGAGCCTCTCAAGATTCACCCTTTTGTGTTTTTCTGCGGCGGATCTTGCAGAACTTAGCTCCAACCGCATGGACAGTTTCCACGAGCTTGTTATTCATATCGTACACTGCATTGCAATCCTCTAGGCACTGAAAGCAGTTTTGTAACTCGAGCTGAAAGGTTTCGGGATATTGGATTAGAGCACGAGGGGAAGGAGCGTTGACTTCATTAGACGAGAACTGTCCAACTTAACGTTTAGGTTCAGTGTGCCTCTAACCATTCGGTGATCGCCGCCAGTTTTCACCCTTGCGATCACTGAGATATCACTGAACAGTTGGCGTCTAGTTGTCATAATGAAGTCAATCTCATTTTTTGTCGAACCGTCGGGGCTCGACCAGGTCCACTTTTTGTGGGGCCATTTTTAGAAATAAGAGTTCATCATAAAGAGTCCCTCTTTTTCCATGAAGTCGGCCAGCAGGCCCCTTGGGTTTCGTTGCCCTATCCCAAATTTCCCTACCTTCAGTTCACCGTTCTTTCTTGTGCCTAGTTTTGCATTAAAGACTCCCATTAATACCGTATAGTGAGTTTTGGAGGAATGAATGGCTCTAGAAATATCCTCATACATTTCCTCCACCTCCTAATCGGGATGTTCCGATGTTGGTGCGTAAACCTGTATGACCTTCAGCGAATATAGTTTGGTGAATCTAAGTATAAGGTACGCAACCCTCGTCGACACACTCCCAATCTTTACAACATTGTTAACGAGAGACTTGTGGACGAAAAATCCAACACCTCCTTGGGACAGATGGTCGCCCTCCCGGTGATAGAACAAGTTGCCGGATTCGAGAATCACCGTGTCCTCCCTTTCTCTTCGGACCTCAGATAATCCTATTATATTCCACCGCAACTTGTCTATCTCTTCTTCCACCTCCAGTATCTTCTCGTCAGTCCTCAGGGTGCGTTATATGTTGCCAGGTCGAGTCGTTGTCCGAACCTCCAGAGGAAATTCTGAGCACCCACTGGCCCGCCGTTACCATGGTCGCCACCGTAGCCAGGAATAGCGAGGCCGCCGGGCACTGGGGGCCGTTTCTTTGTAACTATCATGGGGGGTATATTGCCATAGTTGCCACGCTTGGCGAGCGGGTTGGCAACCGCAGTTTTTTTTTGTACAGTTGCTGTTATCAGGAAGATGCTGCTGCCCATCTCCTGCCTGTTTCCCTCTGTCGCCTTTTACGACACCCAAAGGAAGATATGGGGTAGTGGATATTCTTAACCGCCACTAAAAATTTATAATTGTTTATTATTCATAGGCATGCAGGTTTACTTACGGAGCTTCCCTTAACAATAGAACAAGTGAAACAATACCATCAAGTAACAGTACTAGGTTATAACGCTTAACACTGTGGAATAATTATACAGTGGAATCTGCTAGTAGATACACCATTGCCGAAAATATAAAACAACAATATATTATACGAACAAGTTTGTTGTTTACTTACTTTATCTATGTGGATTTATAGCTTAATATGCGCTGCCAGCCGAATGTAGTTTAGATTATTGTGATTGCGTAGTTGTAAATGTGTGCGTGTGTGTATCAGATAGTATTCAAGCAAAGGCTTATTAATACGTAATAAATAGGTAGTTAAACTTTAAAAAAGTAAAAAGTGTACTGAAAAAAAAAACAAAAAGAATAAAATAATTTAATAGCTTCTGAACTTGGTGATAATATATAATATGACGAAGAATTACAGATTTTAGAAGTTATTAAAAAATGTGGTCATTATTTTATTAGTTATATGAAGTAGGTTTTACTTTTTTTGAGTATAGTTATTTGACCCTATTAAGTGGATCATTATGGAATATCATAAGCCGAAGGTTACTCGAACGGCATCTAAACAGATATTAAAATCTATTAGTATTATATTAATAAAGAGGAAGCCTATTTAATAAGAAAATAACAATTAAAACCAAAATTGATGAAGAAATCACGTAAAGTACACAAAAAATAGTCGAATTGAGAATTGACAATAGCCTAATGGGTTAGATTATGGAACAACTTAAAATCGTAGATATGTACAACTAGAGACCCTTTTAAGGAGGGCTAATAATGCTCATCAGATGTCACTAGTTAAATGTGAGGTTACTAGTGAAATATATAACCTTATTTCTAGGTGGCGCCACGACGAGAAAAAGTCGTGGATGCCTTCATTAACGAGTAACGAAGGCATTCCATCTTAGTCCTCAGAGATGATAACTCATTTGCATTGCTTTCTAACTCTATAATAGAAGATGGGCCGTAGCTTCTTCTTACAATCAGATACACTACTAGCTCGTTTGTCAAAATTAGTTCCGTAAAAAATATTACTTACGTCATTGGTGCGCCCACGTGTCGTAGTATTCGGATCCATTTTTATTTTTCTCTGGTATTTTTAAAAAAAATATGGATATGATCTGCAAATGCCGAGATTTCTAATTGGTGTGTACCAAACGACCTTTTGTTGTTGATTGTTCAGAAATCATTTTAACTGAAACAAAAGAAAGAATATAAATACAGTGTAATAAACATAGAATATTATAATACATAAGTATTCTGTGGTAATAAACTAGCATTTATCATTTAACATAAAACTTATTTTTTAATTGTCTTACATGCTCGGAAAATTTTGTGAAGCCATGAGAAAGCCGATCACCGTAGTAAAGGCTCACTTTAAATGGCAATCAACAATACTACTAGACTAAGGAATATCATAATTTCATCATCATAATCATTACAGCCCTTTACAATTCCACTGCTGAATATAGGTCTTCCTCAAAGAATGCCACAAAGCGCAATTCTGATCCACTTGCATCCATCGACTGAATGTCTTACCAGGTCGTCACTCCATCTAGTGCGGGTCAATCATAATCTCTATGTTGTCTAAGGAAGATTTATATGTATCTCTATATATAAAAATATCAATTACTGACCGGTTAGTTTCGCAAAACCTCTAAAATGGCTGGACCGATTTTGATGAATTTTTTTGTGTGTTTGTGTGATCCTGGGTGATCCAAACAATTCACAACTAGACCCGATACTTAGCGCTGTTATTGAGATTCAGAAATTAACCTTATATATATATATATAATTCTCCTGTCCGTGTGTATATACTGAACTTTTAAATGGCTGGACCGTTTTCGATGAAATTTTGTGTGTGTGTGATTAAGTTGATTCGAGAATGGCTTACATTCACAATTGGGCCCGGTCCGTGGTGCTGTTGTCGAGATTCAGATATCACCCATGCGAAGCCCTGACAGATCGTTAGTGTGACGATAAGTACAACGCGTTTTTGTAGATGCTTTGACCCATAAACATCCACCAGCACCAGAAAATACGATCGCCGGGTTGGGGTTGCATTACCGCTGTAGTGAATTTAGAGAAATTATAAAACCACAAGCCAATGGTAGGTAGTACCTCGGCTATCTTTTCAATTGAATTTTAATTGTTTTTTTTTTATTTAATTACTCGATGGTCTATTAAATTTTATGTAATAATGATTTGATGTAATGCGAAAATAGTCTTGAACATGATCACAGAGACGACATGATACATACTTCACGGAGCGTCGCTCTTGAAGGAAGGATATTCTAACTTTTCTCGTAGTGCTAACTTAACCTGATAGTTGACGAGGCTCTGGCAACCGATTCATACGTTGACAAAATTAAAAAGTTAATAGATATATGGTGTTTCGTTTTAATTTATTTTTCTTTACTATTTTCTCATTCCTTAACGTCATTTTAGCATTGTTTATTGTTTCAAAAACATGTTTAAATATATATAATTTTTCATTCTATCACTTCGACTGTTCAAATGACACAAACGAATGCACAAGTAAAGGTGATCACAACAGCACAAATATTCGGTTTCTTTTTCGGTAGTACAAGTACCTAATTATTATTTTTTTATAGAAGAGGGGGGCAAACGAGCATACGGTTCACGTTAAGTGACTACCGCCGCCCATGATCAACCGCAACACCAGGGGTGTTGCCGGCAGGTGCGTTGCCGGCTCTTTAGAAAGGAGTAAGCTCTTTTCTTGAAGGTCCCCAGGTCCTATCGGTCCAGAAAAATTGCCGGTGGTAGACTATTCCATAGAGAGGTCGTACGCGGAAGAAAACTCCTTGTGAAACGTACAGTGGTGGACCGCCAAGCGTCCAGAGAGGTGTGGATGGTATCGAGACGTTTGCCGCGTAGTTACTTTCACGAAATTTGGCTCACGAAATTAGTAACTAGACGTCAAAATTGACGTCTAGTTACTAATTATGTACTTGTCTTGAAGACTGCTTCTAAATTGTAACTAGGAAGCTATATAGAAGAGCACAACTTGCCAAGTATATTGTGTATTTATATAGGGTACACAAAAAGAAACAGGAGGAACATTGATTCGTAACAATGTTGCTTTGCGAGAATTTGTTTTATCATGATGTTTTGTGACCTTACAAATCGTCCTTAGAAATATTTAAAAAAATATAGATAAGATAGCTGGGTGTTAATTTAGGAGGTCGTGCTATAACAGATAAAATAGAATCAATTAAATAAGGGCATTCTCCATAAATATGTCCTAAATCAAGAGATATACTAAACTAAATCAAACTGGAATAGAGTTATCTAAGACTTTTTCTATTAAGATCTGCCGATTTTGGATTCATATTCTTGCTAATTGAGCTATGTGATCTAACTCTCTAATCTATCGTATGTTTTGTTATAGTGGCGGTTTATGCCCACATAAACACACAATTATTGTTAACTTCACATGATCTACTAGAGAAAGAAAATGTGACAAAATTTTTATGAATATTTCACAATCAAGCTAGGTAGTTGAAGTTTAGACGTTCTGATCTAAAATATGCCATAGTTAAAAACGTGACAATATAGTATAATATGTGGCTATCGCGTAGTTAAACACCTAGTTGACTAGATCATTTACAGGTAGGTTAATATTTGTTATGTTCCATTATCAAGCATAGCGATTGCAGCAAGCGCTTACTGGTGATGATGGCTGATATACAATGGATGAGATGATGGCGATTGATATTAAAATTAGCATAGTAGTAGTATACGTTTAAATAATGTTAAATAGTTAAAAAGTTTTTAGTATTAGTAATGATTAAATAAAAAAATCATAAAAATAATAACAGATGAAAGACAATATTCTCACTGTTCGATATATTTTTGAGTGTTATATCACGGATTAAATGCATTGTAAGTAACTATATCATTTTTTAAATCTACTTTGATAAAGCATTATCTATTAACTACCGACAACTATACCTCCTGCGTTTTAAAATTTGGAATTAATTTGATTTACAATGGAAGATAAAGTAAAGGTATTACTTTTAATTTATAGTATACTATATTAATGTATTGGGTCCTTACATATGAAATTAGCGTTTTGTCGTACTGACCACTTTGATCTGAAATATCTCCTCTTTGGTTAAGAATTCCAGATTCAAATTTATAAATTCATTTAGCTTACATTTGAGTTTTGAAAACCGTCATTCATTTGTTTTTTTCCTCATTATTTCTTTCTTTGGCGTCGCTTATTACAGCACAATGGAAAACATGAAATATCGATATATTTACGAGTACGAGTTCTACCGTCGCACCAGTGCTGCAGAAACAGCAGTCGCAAAAGAAAGCACGGTACGTTTTTGTTCAACGTTTTCATTCTGGAAATTTCGACTTTCGGAACCAACCCCATGGACGGCCGGAGACCAAAATGGAAAATGAAGAATTAAAGGCTATTGTGGAAGTGGATCCATCACAAATCACTTCAGAGATAGCTACACGTTTTGGGGTAAGTGATAAAACTGTATTAATCTACTTGAAGCAAATCGGAAAAGTAAAAAAACTTGAACGATGGGTACCTTATGAATTGAGTGAATCGAACTTGCAAACACGCGTCGACTGCTGTGTTACTTTGCTCAACCGACACAAATATGAAGGGATTTTAAATCGAATCATTACTTGTGATTAAAAGTGGATACTGTAAATAATCGCAAGTGATCATCGTAATGGCTGAACCCTGGAGACCAAGCTAAATCCTGCCCTAAACGAAAATTGACTCAGAAAAAGTTAATTGGGAGTGTTTGGTGGACTAGTGCCGGTGTCGTTCACTACAGCTTTCTAAAATCTGGCCAAACGATTACGGCAGATATCTATTGTCAGCAACTGCAAACCAGGAAAGAAGAACTAGCTGCTAAGCAATCGGGATTGGTCAATCGCTCTAGGCCACAGCTGCTTCACGACAACGCAAGACCACACTCTGCACAACAAACCACCACTAAGTTAGACGAGCTACAATTGGAATGTCTGCGGCATCCACCGTACTCCCCGGACCTTGCACCTACAGATTACCATTTATCCGGAATTTGGACAGCTTCTTACAAGAAAAAAAAATTCTACTCCGATGCGGCAGTCCAAACCGCCTTCAAAGAGTTTATTGATTCTCGCCCCATGGTTTTTTTAGTAAAGGGATGAATGAACTACCTATGAGATGGTAAAAGTGCATGGATAACAACAATGATTAATTAAATATATTTTACAAAAAAATGACTTTATATTCCTCCCGTACAAAACGCCAATTTTATATGTAAGGACCTATTATTATAGTATTCTATGTTTTTATTTAAATTTATTCAACGTACAGGGCTGAAGCACCCGTTTATTAACACCTATATGTATGTATTCTTTTATATAATTGGGTGACAAACGAGCACACAGTTCATCTGATGGTAAGTGGGTGTTGTGGCTCATAGATTGTCACCCCTGAGGACTGAGGACTAAGTTGTAAAGCATCGTTTCCTGTAAATAGGTTCCCCGGCTGCTATTTTACGGTAGTATTCTGTGAGGGCGTGGTCCTATCTAGCCCGTTTGAGCCATTGACTTAAATATTACTAGCGTGGTTTGAGCCGACCCATCATTCCGCCTGTGGCATCGCTTTCCGCCTGTGGCATCGCTCTCGAGCGGTCGTGTCCAGGTATTCCGCGCTCTCGTCCGTCCGTCTCGTCTGTACGATAGTGCTATCTCGCTCTCGCGCCTCCGCTGTCCTGCTCGTGCTGTACAGCGTCGACGCATTGGTGAGTCTTTTACCGCTAACAGTTCTTGCCCCCCTGTCTTCCTAAGAGACAAGGGAAAATTCACCAAATTATCGAAAGCCTGCTACGACGCAGGCATTAAATATGACCACGCCATCAACCTCGGGGAGACTATTAAAATTATCCCCAATTCGATCGAGGACTTCCGTCAACTCACCAGGCTATTCACAGCCGAACGAGTTTCGTATCATACGTACGCTCTTCTGGAAGAGCGTAAAGTAAAGGCCGTCATCCGAGGCGTCCCCTTCGAATTCTCCAACGAGGAAATCCTTGAGGACCCTAAGTCCCAAGGTTTACCCGTAGAAGCCGTGCACAAAATGCAAAACAGAACGGGCCAGAGGTTCAATCTTACCCTAGTCATATTATCCAACGTGCCGGAGGCAAAAGCCATCTTCCGGCAGGTACGCACAGTGTGTGGGCTGTCGAGAGTGAGGGTTGAGCCGCCACATAGGCGCGGGTTCCCGGCGCAGTGCCACCGCTGCCAGCTATATGGTCATGCGGCGGCCAACTGCTCCGCCCCACCCAGGTGCGTTAAGTGCCTTGAACCCTACAACACCAAAGGGTGTCCTCGGCCCAAAGACGCCGAATGCCCACCCGCATGTGTCATATGTAAACAAACAGGCCACCCGGCAAAGAGGCTGCCCTTGCGTACCTCATCCTCGCCCCAGTAGGCAATCTCCACCGCCGGTCAATGACCGCTCATTCCCGGCTCTTTACAAACGGCCCCGTCAGGGCCTTTCTCAGCCCATCCAGGGCTTCTCTCGGCCCTCTAAGGGTCCCCCTAGGCCCCCCTCAGGGCATTATTTGGCCCCCCTCCGGGCTTCTCTAAGCCTATGCAGCCTCCAGTCTTTCCCTGGGGCCCCAAAAACGCAGGCCCACCGCGGACAACCTCCGCCTCACAACAATCACAGCCCTCAATTGATGACCTAAAAACGTTGTATTCCGCTATTAGGAACATCGACGTTGGGGAAATATTGGCTGTATTAGTTAGGCTGTGTTAGCACGTAAATTGCGCGCTGCGAGGTCCCCTCAGGACCGTCTCCTCGCTCTTACAGAGCATCATAATCTTTTGTGCTCGTTGTAAGTTAAGTTAACTTAATTAACTTAACTTCACAATGACAGAGCAGTTTGCTCTACCAAAGTCTCACGGTCGTATCAAACCTAAGGGTTTATCGCTTGTATCCTTTAATATTCGCGGTTTGCGAAATAACCTCCCAGAGCTTAAGCTCTTTCTTCGAAATCGTGAAGCCGATTTCCTCCTCCTACAGGAAACAAATCTCAAAACTAAGGACACTAAAGGCCTTTCTATTAAAAACTTCTCTCTTCTTGGTAATGACAGACCCGACCGCCGAGGCGGCGGAACGGCCATCTATTACAAGAAGACACTTCACTGCTCGCCCATTTCTACTCCGCAGCTGACCAATATGGAAGCCACGGTATGCAGGCTAGCTATAACTGGACATCAGGCCATCCTCATAGCCTCCTGTTACATCCCTTTAGGAACCCATTCCCTCAAAAAAGATTTTGAGGCTATTTTATCTTTAGGCAATTCAGTCATTATGTTTGGAGATTTTAACTCCAAGCATACTGAATGGACATGCCGTACTACCTCCCCTAGTGGCAAGATACTGCTCGATATCACGCAGTCTCTTGATATTACCGTCCATAGTCGGTGTTACTCACTTTCCCAATAACACCGATCACGCCCCCGATGTACTAGACTTTGCGTTACTCAAAGGAGTTTCTCTCAACCTCAGGGCAATCGAGACACTAGACGATCTAGGATCCGATCACCGAACGGTCTCCCTCATTCTTGGCCATCAGCCGCCTCCACCAACACACACGAAAACCTTCACTAATTGGAAGGGATTCAAGGAGTCCCTAGCAAAAGCTATGGACATAATATACATAAGCTATGAAAAAAAAAGACTCGACTTCAGACACAAGTTTGTTCCCGTACTCGGTACCCCTATAGATTGCCTCATTGGGGGGAGGGGGGGTTCCCTAGTTGCCACGCTTGGCAAGCGTTATTAGATTATTATGATGACGCTGCTGCCCATGTCCTGTTTGTCTCCTGTCGCCTCTTACAACACCCACGGGATGATATGCGGTAGTGGATATTCTTACACCGCGTGTCAATATGGCTTTTTAAAAACTTTGTAGTTTTGACCTGAAATTCTAACCGCGTACATACAGTTGCAGCTGATATTGTATATATTCCTTCAATTATTACCATTACATTCAGCAGAAAAAACAGACCTATAAAATTTGATTATAAAATAAATGATGTGTCGATATATCGGGTTACCGAGTTGCGGGACCTGGGCTTGTATTTGGATAAAAAATTAACATTTAAACCTCATATTGATAAAATAGTTAACAAGTCATATAAGATGCTTGGATTTGTCTTACGAATTACTAAAGACTTTTAAAAGCCCTCAACCCTAATTATTTTGTATAACTCATTGGTCCGCTCTATATTAGAATATTGCTCAACAGTTTGGAATCCTTAATATAATATTTATATAGAGTCAATTGAAAAGATTCACAAAAATTTTCTGAAGCATATTCAATTTAGATTAGCCGGCAATGCCTCTATTTGGTGTAGACTAGCTTTTGACCTAAAATCTCGCCGTACTGTCAGGGATCAGATGCTTTTATATAAAATCATTCATAATAGTATCGACTCCATACCACTTCTAAATGAAATAAGTTTCAGATACCAAAGGATAAGTGCTAGAAAGAAACTTTTATTTTGTACTTCCACTGTGCGCACAAAATATAGCAAGAACAATTTTATAACTCGTGCATGTAATTCTTATGATAAAAACTTTTCACATGTAGATATATTTTCTCTGTCATATGGACAGTTTAAGAAGGAATTTGAAGCTGTAATGGATAATAGTTAAATTAATAGCTAAATTATCATTTCACTTAAATATCACACTTTACTTTGACTTAACTTCGCTTTAGTTTTTGCACACCTAAGTTTGTCATGGTGTTCGCTTGTTGTCGAGGCGTTACTTAACAGTGGAAACTTTATTGTTAAATGTAAGATTAATATGTGTTATGTAATAGACTATAATTATGTATGTTTCCCTTGAAGATAAAATAAATAAATAAATTATTTGAATCAGTAAGGGACTTCTTTAAAGCACTTTTTATAACCACACTCATAGTGGTTCATCATCATTGAATTACCTACCTAGTAAAGGTATACATTTAGTGGAAAATTTTTATAAGAATAGAAAATATATATTTTTTACTTTTACCTCTGTCCCAAGAAAAAGCAACAAAAAAAAACAGCTGGATTTTTCTTTTGTCAATAATATTTTACAATGTACGATATAAAACAATTATTTACATAGAAATAGAAAACACATCAAATGATTTCAGTGTAAGATCGAATCGATCGATCGATAACACAATTGGTAGGTACCTCGTTTAAATAAATTCCAATAAATAGTATGTGTAATATAAAGTTGTATTGTAGGAAGTTGCGACGCTGAAGGCCTCGGGCTTGATTCCCACACAGAACATGTATTTTATGACCTACAAATAATTATTACGTATCTGTATATTTCTCCTTTTGCATCATCATCAGCCATGCAACACATTTGATATAAATATATGTTTCTAAACTGCCTTTTCGGTACTGGAGAAGTTCCTGATATAACGTTTTAAAAATAAACGTCAGAAAGAAAAAAGTACCGATAGAAGTTATTAATCTTTGTACTTACATTATTTATTTTCACCCGACATGATTTAACGCTGGCCGTAAAATAATTCTGTACAATATACATTAAAAAAAATTGAACAAATTGTACAATTAACAAAATATACATATGCGTGCACTGGAAGTACTTTCTCGTTGGTAGGAAACGAAATGCGCACAACGCACATCGGCGCTCTGAAACGGCGAATGTTAAACTAAGGCTTTTTGCAATGATAAGACTATATGAAAGAAGATAATGAGAGGTTCGTTAACGCGTCGTGGTTATCATTTCAGGTGAAATAATCAATAAGCATGTGATAGTTTAATTTCTAGTTGATTATTTTAATAAGCTCTTTAATAATCCTGAAAGGTGCGGAATGTTATTCACCTAAATAAATTTATCTTTATATATGTATTATATAATTTTATGTCCGTGTCACTGAACTCCTAAGCGGCTGGAATGATTCTGATAAAATTATGTATGTGTGATTAAGTTGAGTTCGAGAGTAATTTAGATTTACAATTGGACCCGGTAGCGATGTTGTCAAGATCCAGAAATCAACCCTTCGACACCGGCGCGGATAACCAGTTTAATATAAAGGGTATGTTCCAAAATACAACCCAGTGTACTGTCCAATGCAAATGACGTCATGAATCGATGCTATACTGGTGATTCGTTCCAAAACATAGGACAGTATATGACGTCATACATTTGCTCCATATTGGAAAAGTGTTGGCGATTATTTTGTCATTTTGTCTCCAAAAATCATTAAATCCTCCTAATGGAGATACCAGCAATTGTTCTATATTTTTTGTTTGTGAATAAATAAATAAAAATCTTCATTCTGCGCACACACAATTAAAAATTGTATTGTTATGGCCGGATATCCGACACAATATGGCGGCGGCACGCCAGTACAATATAGTATCAGTTGATGTCGTCATTTCTCTTCGGCAGTATACTGAAAACGTTTCGGAACATACCCAAAATGTCATATAACACATTGTTAAAAAGGCCTGTATCCAACGTAATCTAAAACTACCTATATCAAATATTGAATTTAGATATTAGACATATGAGAAACAAAGATCCAATGGGTGCAAAAGCTCACTTTTGTAGTATAAAAATGGGTTTTTTATCAAAATTACATATTTATATTTGCAAAATTAATTCCGGTCCTAAAATATAGTCTAAGTTCTTTCAAAAATCGCTACGCTACGGTATACTATTTCTATTCTAACACTTTGTCATCAGTAATTGGTCTACTGGTAAGTGTCTCATTTTCACATTTGACCCTGCGCTTCCATCGCCGTTCTGAATAATTTACGTTTTATGAAGTCTTTCATAAATTCTTCCAAACTAAATTTCGGTCACGGCGACCAAACTTACTAGAGAATAATCGCCATCTGTGCAGGATTATATGCACAAGTGTATATGTAATCACAGGTGCACACTCTATTCCCTCACACTCGCAATCCGACTGGACAGCAATTCTACACAAACGGAGATAGATCAGTCGCAGGACCGATTTACGTGCTTTTCGAGGCACGGGGATGAACCCACCAACTTCCTGGCTGTGACAGGAAAACGCAATAACTGATTTTGGCCCTACTCAGGTCTCGAACACGGATTCGCAAGTTCAACAGTCGTGATTACGACCACGAGACTAACGAGGCAGTGATTTAAAATCAAACATGGGTAAAAAATTGAGAAATCTAAAATTTATCGTACTCAATTGTTATTTTATAATCTCTTGGGTGCTACCACGATAGTTACCAACAGGAGAGCATGGAGTCCAAGAATTCGAGTTTGGCGTTAACGATAAACAATATAGTTCTTGATTAGCAAACACGATAAAATTAGACGAAACAACGAAATTTCTCGAATGCTATCGCGTTTTCGTAAACCAAACTCGCCCTAAGCACTCGGGATTATAGATTCCCTGGCGTCTAGTGCAATTTTGGCGTTAGTGCCACAAATATTAGCACTAGATTATAAAAACAAAATCTAATTCCGTGTCGATTGGTGGATTTGCTTAAAATTTCAAAACCACTTGATGGATTTCCATGAGGTAGTCACCATGATGTAAAGAATTTCTTGATGTAAGATCATGTTTTTTGTTATTTTTGCATATTTTACGTTAAAGTTTAGTAGAAATATGTAGTAGTTAATGATGAAGTCGTAAGAGAGAAAGATAACGCCACACTGATGAATCACATAGCCGGCGCGCGTCACTGGGGTAAACACATAGTACTCGTAAGTATGCTCTTGGTGTTGATATTCGTAAATATACTGTAGTAAATTTACTCAATTTTCTGATAACCATCAAATTTGGCATAAATTACTAACTAGATAAGTCATTCTAGTGAAATATTTATCAAGGGTATCGATTAGGGAATTACTGGACTGATAAATTAAAAGTACCGACCGTACTGACGTACGACGTTTTTAAGTTTATTACGTAATTTCTCAGCACCACTGGAATTGTAACACTAGGGAAATTGTAGGTGTGTCGTTGGCTTTTGGAAAATAGTAACTGCTTTGTACTTAAATCCTTGTGCTATGTTTTGGGAGAAGACCCTGACAAGCTCTGCCTAGCTTAGATATCAGTAGATTCGAGTATTGATATTAATTGTAGAAGTACTCAACTGTAAGCTTAGTTTTGTTATTTGTTGCCATCGTGTATACTTAATCTTAAGGATGCAATAAAGATTATTATGGGGGGTATTAATAGAGTATTCTCATGTGGTTCAAAAAAGGAAATGATAAATATACATTAATATATATTTCATATACTAATATATAAAACAAATAAATAAATAAAAGCCCAACCAGATGGAGGCCCTCGGCAGGGGAGACCAACCGGCCGAGAGTTAGGGGAAAAGCCTTCTGCATTTTATTATTATTATGCTATTTGTACCCATTGAATTGTCATTAACAACATGATGACTTTGTATCGTGACACCAGCACCAGGTAAACCTTAGAAACATAATGCACCTAGATAAACTTTCACGTTACCCTATTTCACGTGCGTTTGATCATTGGTTTCAATGTAAATGTATTTCACAGGTAGTTAAGAGAACTTGTTATTTTTTCAGTGTTTTTAGGTGAAAAAGTCATTAGCAATCTTATTTAAATGCTCTAAGTTAGCAATCAACCAACAACGTGGTTTCTGGGTGTATGTTATATAGAATCTAGTCTAGTTCGTGTTTATAATTTTTTTATTTACTGTAAGGATTTAGTTAAAAACTGCTCAAACTACTCGAAAGAGACGAAACGGGCCACACCGAAAATCAGCTACTGAGGTTCGCTACGCCAAATGCTGAGTGCGACCCCTTTTCGTTACTTTCTTTGGCAACGCAACGTCTACTTTTTTAATAACGTTTAAAAAAATTCACAGAAAACAACTAGATAATAACGGTTCCTGTCTTTGTATTTCGGCCAGCGTATCGACTGCTCGTAAGTTCGCGTGCTTGTTGTAAATTTATTTAAATTTTTAACACACTCAAGGGTGACCAACGAGCATAAAGTTCATTTATACATCACACCACATCTATACTCGATTAAAAATCGAAATGCAGATACATTTTCATGCTGAGGGCAAACATTATATGCCTTATAATAATAACAATTTAGAGCCCGATATTGTGCTGATGGACCGGGCATAGTCAAGCATATCTTCGGTTGTCATTAGCATTCCGTTTGCCAAAAACCTCGTGAAAACCAAAGCAGATAAGCGAACAAAATGTCTGGACCTGACTCACGAGGTGACCGACATCTGGAGTGATCTGTAGACAGAAATTATTCCTGCAGTCGTTTCTGCAAACGGGTTAATCCCGGTCAGCCTCTCGGGTCGTCTGAGGCGGCTGGGACTCCGTGACGGAACGCTCCGGGCTCAAATGCAGAAGGCGGTGCTCCTTGATACCGCACCCATCTTCCACTGGTTTTTTCCCTATCCCCCCTAACCCATGTCCCCTGCCAATGGCTTCCATCATTCATTATGTACAATAATAGCGTTGTGGTTAGGTGGCGAAATAAATATTTTCTTTCTTTCTTTCTTTAAGTACGTGTATTTACAATAGGTTGAGCATGGTTTTAGCGTCATTTGAAATGTATTCGAAGTGATCTGCCCATATTATTTTTGTGATAGTCTGAGCTTTCAAAATAATTCGTGTTACAACCTTTAATCGTTGATTGCGCAAATAATAACACTCGTATTCCAAGAAACGCTTTTTAACGCTATTTATGCTAACTAGGAGAGCGGTAACATCACCATGAATATAGCAAGTTATAAAAATTGCATTTGCCAATGATAACCAGTTTGTCAAGTTTGGCAACTATAGCAAATATTCCGGCATCACACGACACGATATAGCAGGAAACCATTTACTTAGTTTGGAATTCCAAATTAATCGACTGAGTCATTAAACAGATGAACAGGTTTTATTTGATTTTTCACTGTAAAGGTTTTTTAATTACCTACCAAAAATAAACAACTTTGTGGAATTGAGTAAGCGATTGGTGTAGTCAATCATTAAGGGAACGTAACCATTTTTTAAGCTTGATCACATGAAAAAAATCTAAAACTGTATCGTGCACTATAAACTTTTATTTTCAACTATGATGCTCGTTTATTTTTCAAGTGATAAACGAATTCACCTCAAATACAGACAACCTCAAATAAAGAAGAGAAATTTGCAAATGCATTGTCAACTCTGAGGACTACGATGGAATGCCTCACAGCCTTAATTATACTGGCTCTATACCATTTTTATCGCGAATATTTGGCGCTACTTGGTGGCCAAAATAAATAGAGGGTTGGTGCCTCCTACTCAGATGAACACTTAGGCAAAAAAGGTCCTACCGTTTTATATCCTAACCATAGAATACTATAATATGCAATAAAATGGCTGTAAACCTTATTTTGTATGAGGATCGGCGTCACCGGGAGCACACATACAAGCAACTACGTCGTATTATCAGTTATCACTACTACAAACCCGATTTGCTGTTGACAGACTGAGCGAATTTAGACATTTTAGATTTTTGATTAATGTTTTTGACACAAATATTTTTTATTTTTGTTTCTAATATTTACAAAACATAAATAGTTTCGATTTACTGGTTGTAGGATATGTCTCCTTTATTTAAATTCCATTTCCCGTTGTTCTTTCGACACTTAATAATTGCACAATTTGCCACTTTTTAAATAATTTGCATGCAGCAACGTTTGACACGAAAACTGGAAACGATTGATTGTGTTGACTTTTTTTTTATTTCAATTGATATGTTAGTGGCTACACGGGCTCCGCCCACTCCCCCGTTCTATTATGTGTGTATTATAGTATTCCATGATCCTAACCGAATTTGTTTCACAGCTAACTGCTACAGTGGTTTCTTAACCTCCCTCTTATTCTTGTCCTGTTTAACTACTTTTTTAATCGTTTTATGGCTCTTTTGTACCGTCACTGATAGCTGGTCGTAAAAGTAGTTTCTAACGATTAATTTTGTCTGCTCCTAGGGACGTATATGTACATATACATCCATTCTTCTTTTTATCTAAATTATTTCCAAATTATTTCATAAATATGTGCTTTACACACGCACTTCTCTTTAAAGTGTCTTGTCTTTATTATAAAATTTTTGAAACACCTTTTATAAATGTTATTTGTTTTATTAATTATTACAACATAAAAATTAAAGAAATTTATTTTTATTGAGATTGGATCAAAGACTTCATATTAATAATCAAGTCGTGGTACCTTGTTAATTACCGATAGGTGTTGTCAGAATTGATCGCAAAACTAACTTTTATCGCATCTAAAAAAACTACTCAACAATTAGATGTTTTAATAGAAGTACGGTTGGCAAAGGATCACACAGTCCACCTGACAGCTAATTAATGATGTCAGACTGTGTGCAGCCCATAAGCACACTACACAAGTACCCTCCAATAAGATTCAAAATGAAGACAAGTTGTCAGATCTGAACGCTACGACATAAGATAGAATGCCACGTTTCCAATAAAAAGGGTTTCAGTTTTTCTACACTCGTTATAGGAAACACAGCAAAGTAAGCTTAAAATAGGCTTACGTTGCTGTGTTTCTTATAACGCCTGAATTCTGTAAGATTTGGACATTCACCGAGACAACCCATTCGTGTAACCATAATGGAGCTGCAGTGCGGTTCTACTGTACAGCTGTTTAAATAGCATACTTGACGGAGTACTCCGTTTCCGCCTCTCTGAATTTCGAGACCTCGAAAAGCGTAAAGTCATGGAGAATATCTCTCCATCTCATACAGCGTACTACCAGTTGGCTAGAACTCTCCGCATAGACGCTATCACCCACACTCCCCTCTCTCCCGTCCCGACGGTACGGTTGCCTTCGAGGACGAGGAAAAGGCTGAGTGCTTTGCAGACAGCATTGCCGCACAATGCTCTCCTAGCTCTCAACCCGTCGACCCCTCACACGTCCAGTGGAGGATGAGGTCCGCCGCCGGAACTCACCCCCTACAGCCTCCGAACCTATCTCTGTGTCCAATGATGAGATTTCATCCCTCATCAAAGGACTTAAGCCTAAAAAGGCTCCGGGCGCGGATGGCATCTCCAATCAAGCCCTAAAACACTTTCCTGAGCAGGTGTTAACCCTTTTATCTATTATCTTCAACGCCTGCTTCAACCTTAGTTACTTTCCCACTACGTGGAAAGAGGCAACTGTGATTGGTATTCCCAATCAACCTCACCTCCAGTCATCGCCCCATTAGCCTCCTCAAGGCCATGGGCAAGCTCTTCGAAAGAGTCATCCAAACTCACATGAGACGCCATCTGTTTCCCACAGACGGTGACCCTCTTATCATTCCCCATCAATTCGGTTTCCGAGCGAAACACTCATGTCCCCAACAAGTTCACCGTATTGTGGAATATATCCTCAGCGGGTTTTATCCTCGTCGTCATAAGATTATCGCGGTCTTTTTCGACATAGCTAAAGCCTTTGATAGAGTCTGGCATACAGGCCTTATCTACAAGCTATACAAAATAGATCTCCCAGATCGTCTCGTGGCCTCTTATCTAAAGCATCGTACCTTTCGTTTTAGACACGAAGGCACGCTATCTTCACAGCGCCCTATCAAAGCTGGTATCCCTCAGGGCTCAGTACCTTGCTCCTCTGTTGTACATCCTGTGCACCAACGACATTCCCATCGCGTGGAAAGGTGTTCAGCTCTCCCTCTTCGCAGACGACACTGCTCTCTACTGTAAAGGTATTTCGCTACCTTTCATACGGAACAAGGTTCAAAAGTCAGTTGACGACCTAGGAGATTGGTTCAATAAATGGCGCATCGATCTGAACCCGGTGAAGAGCTCCGCCGTCCACTTCGATTATAAACGACGCCGTCTCAAAAACACCCCACCAATACGTATGCTAGACGCCTGTCCCCTGGCATACGTCTGCCAAATGTTTAGGTGTCACTCTAGACACAAGGCTCACTTTCAGGTCCCACGTCAAAAGAGTAACCCGTCACGTACGTTTTTACCTGAGTAGCCTCAACAATATGTTGGGCCGACACAGTAAAATGTCAGAAACAAGCGTACCCTTTATAAGGTCTGTATACGACCAGTCATGTCCTACGCGGGCCCCATTTTTGCCCACGCTGACCCTAAAATTATTAATGAACTTCAAATAGTTCAAAACCTTTTCTGTCGTCGAGCTGCGAACGCACCTTGGTACGTCCATAATGCCGATCTTCATCGGGACCTAGAGCTCCCTACAATTCAACAATTTCTTAAAAAACTCTCTGAGAACTTCTTCAAAGCCTCAGAGTCGCACTCCAATCATCTTATTCGTGAGGCAGCTACTTATGCAGCCCCACCCCCCTCTCGCTATCGAGTCCGCAGGCCGAGAAACTCTCACTCGGACCCGCCTAATAAACTGTCAAACGACCTAAAGTGCCTCCTGGCGGCTCAGGCCAACTCTAATTAAATTACTCATAATTAATTTGCCTTCGTAGGCACTCCCTCAGCGGCTTGAAGCCGCCTGCGCCCTCTTTTCCCAAAAGAGGGTCAGGAGGCTTCCGATACGGCATAAGAAGCTTTAAACAGCTAGTTGCCAGTTCCCCAAAGGCGATTTTTAGAGGGTATCACTTAGGTTCCCCCGGTAGGCAGTGAGTCCATCATAACCACGACAGACCGGCTGTCGTGGTATGCGTAATGCATTTTGCTCCTCCCTACATATTGGGTAGCCCTTTTCCAATTGCTTCGGGCGCAAAAAAAATTACTATATTATTTTATGCCAATAAAAATAAATTATAATTTGCTGTTGACAGCTATTTTATTTTTTATTAATTTTTAAACTTAAACGTCAATCGTTTAAATACAAGGCCGGGAAAAAATTCTTCATATTTTATATACAAATTAGTTCTTTGTATTTTATTTATATTAAATATATTATGATTAAATTATATATATATATATATATATATATATATATATATTTATTTATTTATAAGTAGTTGAGTGGCCAAAGATGTGTGTTTTCTGGAGCTATCATGATGAAAGACCACTCTCATTTTCTGTTTATTAATTGCGGCTGTTTTTTCTCAATTTATTGCTTGAGTCACCTTATTGCGTGTTAATTCGGGTTTCGCTAGTGTCTGTTGAACTTGACTACCCATTGACCATGACCTTTTTTGCAAGATCTTTCCGTAGGTGATCCACTTTTCGTAACCAGTGATCAAGCTTTTCACAAATGGTTCGGTTTCATTATGTTTCAATAGAGAATCGCAAATGAGTACACGATTTATTAGGTTTATTTTAGTTAGCTCGTGTGGTATGCAAATATCGAGCTTTTTTGTATCGCCAGACTTTTTCAAATGATTCAAAACTGTTTTGTGGTCATTCC
Source organism: Parnassius apollo (assembly GCA_907164705.1). Lineage (NCBI taxonomy): Eukaryota > Metazoa > Arthropoda > Insecta > Lepidoptera > Papilionidae > Parnassius > Parnassius apollo. Next base: position 5,359,774 of record CAJQZP010001539.1, on the reverse strand, counting down.
TCAATTCCTCGGCTATGTCGTGACTACTAATATGCCGATATTACTCCAATTTTTCAAAAATGTCATCGACTTTATGCGTATGAGGGCGACCAGAGCGAGCTGCATCTTTGATATCAAAGTTCCCGGACTGAAAACGCTTAAATCGACTTCGTGCTACTCTTACTGACACTGTATTAGGTTCATAAACGTCACAAATTCTTTTCGCGGCTTGAGTCACATTTTTCCCTTTTTTGTAATAAAACTTCAGAATGTATCGAATTTCTTCGTTATATTCACTCATTTTGACGGACTGAAAAATAATTAAAAAATGGAAAAATTATATTCGACTTTTCTCCAGTCTTCCGCAGTAACGTTATCACAGGCTTTTGCAATTTAGTCAGCATTTTCTTAGCTGTAAATAGTGGAGATATGTTATGTTTGACTACGTGACCTAAAACAAATAAAAAATAAAAAGTATCTATATATGTAGTAAACGTAGGTACTAGGTACTTTTTGAAAAATATTCTTAATTCTTGTTTAGCCATTTATTATTTTCTTGCAACTTTAACTATTAATGCAGCCCACACTATGGAAGTTCTCAAGAGGCACGAGTTTTTTCGGCTGAGTTGGCAAATATCACCTTAACTTTTAGCCATAATGTAAACATATACATATCATATATAGCCTATGTCCATCTGGACTAATGTACCTTTCAAATGGTGAAAGAAATTTTCAAATAGGTGCAATGGTTCCGGAGATTACCCTCCACGTATATAAAAACTCACAAAATTCGCACTCTCTCTTCATAATATTGTGAGATATATTAAGATAGACATGTGCTGCCGCGGACTTTTTTAGAATTTTTAAGAGGAACAATTCAGCCATACATTATTTTTGTGCAACATTTACTTTAATGTAGCGCACGCTGTGGAAGATCTCAAGATACACGACTTTTTCAGGCTGAGTTGACAAATATCACCTTAACTTTTAGCCATAATGTAAGCATATACACATCATATATAACCTATATCTATCTGGAATAATGTACCTTTTAAATGGTGTACGGTGTCAAAATTATACCGACGGTTGGCTGTTTAAAGATAGAAGGGGGTTATACATTATATACATGAAACGATACCATATTAAAAGTATTTCGGCTTTACAGTCTACCGCAGAAATTCACGACTCTTTTAGTAATATCCCTCATGACTTTTTACACTTTTTTTTCGGAACAATTGTACAATTTTCACAGTAACATATCAGTGGTTATAATTATTTCCAGAGGTGGGACGATGCAACTTGCAAAAGCGTTGCCATGCCCTACGTAGGACACTCAATAAGTTTTGAGATATACAAAAAGTATTCTTTTTTTTTGCGCCCGAAGCAAATATGGGCAACCCTCCGGAAAGCTCATCGCATATAACGCTGCCGGCTGCGTTGGGCGCAAGCGGCGAAAAGCCGCTTAGAAGTGTGCCTAACTAAGGCAGATTTAAGGGATGTGTTATGTAGGCTCGGTCTGAGCCGCCAGGAGGCAGTTCAGGTCAGCCGAAAACTTGTTAGGGGGGGGGGTCCGAGAGAGAGTTTCTCGGTCTGCGTACACTATAGCGAGTGTGGATGGGGGCTGCATAGGCAGCTGTCTCACGAATGAGATGATTTGGGTGGGACTGTGAGGCTTTGAAAAATCTCTCAGAGTGATTTAAGGAACTGCTGGATTGTTGGGAGCTCTAAGTCTCGGTGTAGGTCGGCATTACGGACATAATAGGGCGAGTTAGTGGCCCTACGACAGAATAGATTTTGAACTATTTGAAGTTCATTTATAAATTTGGGTTTAGCATGTGCGAAAATGGGGGCCGCGTAGGTCATGAAACGTCGTATGCAGACCTTATATAGGGTTCGCTTGTTGCGGAGAGCTATTTTACTGTGTCTGCCCAACATGCTGTTGAGCCTACCCATGTAGAATCGCGCGGTGCGAGTTACCTTCTTGATATGGGGCTCGAAAGTGAGCCTTGCATCAAGGGTGACGCCTAAGTATTTGGCTTTTGTTTGCCATGGGACAGGGGTTCCTAACATCCTGATTGGCGGAGTGGCGGTGAGACGGCGTCGTTTATATTCGAAGCAAACGGCGGAGCTCTTCTCCGGGTTTACGTCAATACGCCATTTTTGGAACCAAGCTCCTAAGTCGTTAACTGACTTTTGGATCTTGTTCCGAATCTGTGGCAGTGAATTGCCTTTAGAGTAAAGGGCTGTGTCATCTGCGAAGAGGGCTAGTTTAAGACCATTCGACGGGATAGGGATGTCGTTGGTGAATAGTATATATAGGAGGGGGCAAGCACAGAGCCTTGAGGGACACCGGCTTTGATTTGACGAGTAGAGGATAGCGTGCCTTCGTATCTAAAACGAAAGGTACGATCCTTCTAATAGGAGGCTACAAGGCGGACGAGGCGGTCAGGGAGGCCTAAGTCGTACAATTTGTAGATAAGGCCCTCATGCCAGACTCTGACGAATGCCTTGGTAATGTCAAAAAAGACCGCGTTGTTCTTTTGACGACGAGGATAAAAACCGCTGAGGATATATTCCCCTATGCGGTGTACTTGCTGGAAGCACGAGTGTTTGGCACGAAACCCGAAACGATGACAAGAGGGTCGCCGTCTGTGGGAAACAAATGGCGCCTCATGCGCACGAGAATAACTCGTTCGAAAAGTTTGCCCATGGCCTTGAGGAGGCTGATGGGACGGTGATTGGAGGGGAGGTGAGGTTTGCCTGGCTTGAGAATGCCAATGACAGTTGCCTCTTTCCAAGAGGTGGGAAAGTAGCTGAATTCGAAGCAGGCGTTGAAGATTATGGCCAATAAGGCGATCACCTGCTCCGGAAAGTGTTTGAGGGCTTGGTTGGAGATGCCATCCGCACCCGGTGCTTTTTTGGGCTTAAGTCCTTTGATGGTAGATGAAATCTTATCTTTGGACACAGTGATAGGGTCAGAGGCGGTGGGGGGCGAGTTCCGGCGACGGACCTCGTCCTCCACTAGTTGGATATGTAGAGGGTCAGTGGGTTGTGAGCTGGGAGAGCATTGGGCGGCGGCGTCGTCGGCGAAGCACTCAGCCTTTTCTTCGTCCTCGAAGGCAATAGAGCCGTTGGGACGAGACAGAGGGGGAGTGTGCGTGATAGCGTCTATCCGGAGGGCTCTCGCCATCTGGTAGTACGCTGTGTGAGAGGGGGAGATTTTCTCCATGAGATTGCTCCTTTCGAGGTCTCTGAAGTCTTTGAGGCGGTAACGGAGTTTGCGTTGAAGGCGGTGGGCTGCGAGTCTATACTCGGAAGTGGGATAGCGTGCAGCTCTACGGAGGGCAACTTTTTTTGGCTTTAAGTAGGTTGCTAATATCTAGGGGAAGACTAGTTTTAGCAACTGGGACAACCTTTTCATTCTCTTTAAGAGAGGATGTTATGAGAGAGGTGAGATTTTCGACCGCGGTGTCTATTTTCCCCGTACTGTCGAGGACGTCGGAAGAAAGGGTTATGGGAGGGTCCGGAGAGTCTATAGCCGAGGCTAGAGACTTCCTGAAGCCCTTCCAGTTGGTGTAGGTTTTCGAAGTGGAAGTTGGAGGTGGCTGATGGTCAAGAAGGGGGGATACAGGACGGTGATCGGATCCTAGATCATCGAGAGACTCGATTGCTCTAAGGTTAAGGGAGACTCCTTTAACTAGAGCAAGTCTATCACGTCAGGAGTGTAGTTAATGTTGTCGGGATAGTGGGTGACAGCGAGACAGCTGTAGACAGTCAGGTGAGTGATATTGAGCAGCACCTTGCAGCAGGTCCATTCAGTATGCTTGGAGTTAAAATCTCCAAACATAATGACTGAGTCGCCTAATGCAAAGATGGCTTCGAAATCACTCTTAACGGGGAGGGTTCCGCTAGGGATATAGCAAGAGGCTATAATAATAGACTGGTGTCCAGTCATGGCTAATCTAGTGATAGTGGCTTCCATACTGGTAAGCGTCGGAGTGGGAATGTGGGAGCAATGAAGGGACTTGTTGTAATAAATGGCAGTACCGCCGCCTTTGTGGTCGGGTCTGTTATTACGAAGAAGTGAATAATTTTTAATAGAGAGGCTTTTAGAGACCTTAGGGCTGAGGTGGGTCTCCTGAAGGAGGAGGAGGTCGGCTTCGCGATCTTGAAGAAATAGCCTAAGCTCTGGGTGGTTATTTCGCAAACCGCGGATATTCAACAAAACAAGCGACAAACCCTTTGGTTTGATACGACTGTGCGATATTGCGGGAGCAGAGGGCTCCGGCATAGTGTTATTACAACGACCTTAGTAGGTCGATGTGCTCAGCAAGAGCAAGGAGACAGTCAATAGGGGACTGAGCAGCGCGCAATTTACGCGCAAGGATAGAGATTTCCCCCATATTGATCTTATTCATAGTGTTAGACACTAGGCTTTGATCATCTACTATAGGGTCTGCCTGTTTTTGTGGGTCGGCGGAGGGCCGCGGGATATTATTTGCCTTTGGGAACCAAGGGTTTATTGGGAGCGGCGCAGGCTGGGAGAGCGGAAGGCTCATAAAGGGCCGTGGAGGGCCCTGAGACGGGAGGTGCTCTTCAATCCAGGTAAGGCACATCATTGTATTTATTTAGCGGAAGGTTGCAAAGAAATTTATATTTTTATTTTTTATTGTAATGGATTTCTGCAAAGTAACGCCTGATTCTATCAATTATATATTTTAACTTTATAGCACGATCGATCTGAATTACAAAATTCACCCAAATTGACAAAAAATTTGGCAAAATTGATTATAAATCAAATTTTTTTAAATTCCATTGCTGAACACTTCGTCCGTAGCAGGTCTTCCTTTAGTTGGTAACCTAAATTAATATTTATTGAAAAAGTTAAGCAATTTCATTAAAATGCTGAATTTTATTGAACCATAGATAAAACGAGTATATCGATAAGGCTGTTCTTTTCTATAACTACCATCACTAGAATTATCTTTGGTATATAAAAAAGCTAAACAAACGTCTACAAGCGAACCTTGTAAAGGGGAAATGGTGACATTCATATAACTATCTTTTTTATCCTGTAGGAAATGTCATATGCATAAAGAGTTCGGTTAGATGAGGTTTTTTTATGCTTTTAAGACTCTCCCTATGCTAGTAATTACTCTGAGGTATAACTAGAGTTATGCATGCTGACGTTGACAATCCATTTCTTACTGTCGGAGATTTTAATTTAAACAAGATATCATGGCATATTGAAAACTAGCTTTTTACCTGCGGCTTCACTCGCGTGGGCTTCAATTTGGGAACCAACATTATTAAACGCTGTTCCGTGTCAAATTTAGCAAAATTCGATCACTTTTAAAGTCACCTTGGTGTCTATGTCTCTATGTCTGTTTGTCTGAATCTTTGAAATGTTTGAATTCTCAGAGAATAAGAATTCTAAGTATACTGAAATCAAAACCGAAGCTGACATACAACTTTTTTACAGCTGATTATGAAGCTTTGATTTAGGAAAGAGATGTTTGACTGGAGTGTTTTATGGTAGAATTCAGCTGATGTCAATGACACGGTTAATGTGTTTAATGAAACAATAACGTATTATTATCAAAAACATACTCCTTTCTCTAAACTGAAAAATAAGAATTATCCTCCACGGTTTACGTCTTCCTTTATCAAGGCTCTTAACGAAAAGGCGAAAGTTCACTGTTGGTTTAAAAAAGATGGCAACTCATAGGACAAAGTCACATACAACCTATTCAGAGCTCAGTTAGCTCAGTGTGATCGACTTTTAAAGGAATGTATGACTTTGTTAAAATGCATGGTAAAAGCCATTTACAAAGTAAACCTAAATATTTTTGGCAAATATTTTAAAAGTAAAAAGTCTAGTTCTCCTTCTGTACCTAGGTTAGGTTATACCTACCTTATTGGTAGGATTTTGCCATGGTTGACACACTTGGCAGGAAGGTTGGCAACAGCAGAATTTTATTATTTGTATTGTATGCTGCTGTTTTAGTTTACCTTTTTTGACATCTAAGGGATGATATGGGATAGTGAATACTCTTTCACCACCACTATACGGTTTCACTGACGATGTTACTTCATATAATTAATTAATTATTATAATCCAGATTTGGCAGACACAATTGAATATTAATAAAAATCCGATTATTCTTCGTCTTTTATTTTTGAAAGTGACAAATATTTGTATATTAAATTAATGGGTGCGTTTGGCAGAAAAAAGCGCTAGCAAGCGCTTACAAGCGCTAAAATAGTTTTCGGCCAGGACACGATTGCTACTTCAGTAGCGTTGACACAATCCGCCATTTTGCTTATTTAATTTGTTTGTTTTGAAGTAGAGTTTATAAGTTGTTTTGTGCAATATTAGTTTTAAGTAATATAATGACATGAATAAACATATACATGTTATTAAAAATTCATGATTGGTAAGTTTTTAATATGAATACTTTACAAACATATATTTAAATTAGGTTAAGTTCCGCGGTTAAAACTAATATCGTGTCCTAGAGGAAAATAGCTACTTACGATTTGACAGCACTTACCGCTTACGATCGCCATTTTGTTTACAAGCGCTTGCTAGCGCTTTTTTCTGCCAAACGCACCCATTAATTTAATATACAAATATTTGTCACTTTCAAAAATAAAAGACGAAGAATAATCGGATTTTTATTAATCTTCTCTTTATTTAAACAAGTTGTATGACGACTGCACTTTCTACACATTGTCGTTTTAGTGAAAGTTGTAGAGCCACGCTGCAGTTATATTATGTTTGTAGCACGAATGGGTCGGTTCGACCGGGGAAGAAACACACTCTCACAGAATACTAGCGGAAAATAGCAGCTTAATTCTGCTGTGTTTCGGGAAACGATTGAGGAACGGTTGGGGAAACGAGGCATTTCATCTTAGTCTTCAGGGGTAACAACGTATCTGCGTTTTGATTCTTAATCGATGATAAATGTAGATGTCTATGGGCCACAGCATCCACTTACCATTAGATGGACTACGTGCTCGTTTGTCACCCTTATTCTATGTATCTTATTATTTAGTAATAAAAAGTTGGAAATCTTATGATAAAACCTCTATGTGTACATTGTAACTTATTCTAATTAACTAAAAGTATTAATTTATTTTTAATTATGTTATAATTAATCGTTTCTGAGTAGTTACATAATTAATATAAACATTAAAACAACTCACGCCAAATAATTAGTCAGATTGCCCAATCTTTCACAGTCACAGTACATTTACTTAAGTTAAAGCTATGTACTACTTTGGTTTCGGTATTAATACGTGTTCGCGGCAACAAATAACGTAGTATACTGATTTGTTCGTTGTAGGCTGTTTACCGACGTATAGTTGCCGACGCGAGTGGTGAGCACAGATAAACTGTGGTGGGAGGTAGGTACACTGTCGGGCAAAATTATTGGATACCTTTATTATTTCAATTCGTAATTTAATATTTTTGATTCCGCCTGTGGCAGTAGTAGGTAGTCCGCGCTCTCGTCCTTGTACGGTAGTGCTTTCTCGCTCTCGCGCCTCCGCTGTCCTGCTCGCGCTGTACAGCGTCGACGCATTGGTGAGTCACTTTCGCTAACAGCTCTTGCCCCCTGTCTTCGGGCAGGAAGGTTTGACTGACCTCCGCTTGTTACTGTTATTTTACTGTTATCTTTACTGTTATTTTTACTGTTATACTGTATTGTTGATTTTTGTTATTTTCTGTTATTCTTTGTTTTTCTAATATTATTATAATACGTGTATTGTCTCGTAGTACGTCTCGTGTTCAAGTCCCTGTTCTTCTGAGAACAGGGACCCGTCCCACAACCAATCCTTACTAGTAGAACCACTGCCCCAACATGATCTCAATTAGCGAAATTAAGTACCTCATCGCCGCCCTAAACCAAAATCATGGTCTGGGCATTGACCTTGATGAGACGGCCCTCGCCGCCATCGCCGCCCATGCTCCCCCCCTGCCCCTCAGGCACTCCAACCGCCGCCCGTAATCGCGACATACCTCGAAATAAGGAACTCTTTTGCCCCGCTAGAGTCTTTTGCCCCCCTAGAGATGGAGTACGCATGCTCCGAGTCCTCTGCGCCGGCCTCCCGGGAAGAGGCCCGCCACCAATTCAGGCACCGGCTCATCGGAGTCCTGTGTCTCCGACGGAACCGGGGAGTCTACATTCACCACGGTGAATTCCAAGCGCAACGGTAAGCGCGCTGCGATAAAACGCACCCCCCTATCTCAGCGGCCCCTGCCGCTCCTACAACCTCCGCAGCCCCCGCTGCCACCTCTGCCCCCGCAGCCCCCGCCGCTGCCGCGATCCCACTCTTGTCACTAGACATCCCAACTCCGACCAAACCAGCCTCTCGATGTGCTCCAGTCCTTGCCAAGAAGCAAGTCCCACCCCTGTCTTCCTAACAGACACGGCAAGATTTACACAACTGTCGAAAACCTGTTACGACGCAGGCATCAAATACGACCATGCCATCAACCTCGGGGAGGCTATTAAAATCATCCCCAACTCGATCGAGGACTTCCGTCAACTCACCAGGCTATTCACAGCCAAACGAGTTTCATATCACACGTACGCTCTTCCGGAAGAGCGTAAAATCAGGGCCGTCATACGAGGCGTCTCCTTCGAATTCTCCAACGAGGAAATCCTTGAGGACCTAAGTCCCAAGGTTTCCCCGTTGAAGCCGTGCACAATATGCACAGTGGAACGGGCAAGAGGTTCAATCTAGCCCTTGTCATCCTAACCAACGTGCCGGAGGCAAAAGCCATCTTCCGGCAGGTACGCACAGTGTGTGGCCTGTCGAGAGTGAAGGTTGAGCCCCCACATAGGCGCGGATTCCCGGCGCAGTGCCACCACTGCCAGCTATATGGCCATGCGGCGGCCAACTGCTCCGCCCCACCCAAGTGCTTTAAGTGCCTTGAGCCCCACAACACCAAAGAGAGTCCTCGGCCCAAAGATGCCGAATCCCCACCCGCATGTGTCCTGTGTAAACAAACAGGCCACCCGGCTAACTACAGAGGCTGCCCCTGCGCACCTCAACCTAGCCCCAATAGGCAAGCTCCACCTCCGGTCAATGACCGCTCATTCCCGGCTCTCTATCAACGTCAGGGCCTTTCTCAGCCCATCCAGGGCTTCTCTCGGCCCCCTCAGGGTCCCCCTAGGCCCCTTCAGGGCATTATTCGGCCCCCTTCGGGCTTCTCAAAGCCTATGCAGCCTCCAGTCTTTCCCTGGGGCTCCAATACGGCAGACCCACCGCGGACAACCCCCGCCCCACAACAACAACAATCACAGCCCACTATTGAAGACCTAAAAACGATCTATTCCGCTATTAGGAACATCGAAGTTAGTGAAATCGCGGTGTTAGCACGCAAATTGCGCGCTGCGAGGTCCCCTCAGGACCGTCTCCTCGCTCTTACAGAGCATCATAATCTTTTGTGCGCGTTGTAAGTTAAGTTTACTTAATTAACTTATCTTCAATGACAGAGCAGTTTGCTCTACCAAAGTCTCACGGTCGTATCAAACCTAAGGGTTTATCGCTTGTATCCTCTAATATTCGCGGTTTGCGAAATAAGCTCCCAGAGCTTAAGCTCTTTCTTCGGAATCGTGAAGCCGATTTCCTCCTCCTACAGGAAACTAATCTCAAAACTTGTCCTTAGTTTTCTTCTTCTTCCTTCTCTCTTCTTCGTAATGACAGACCCGACCGCCGAGGCGGCGGAACGGCCATCTATTACAAGAAGACACTTCACTGCTCGCCCATTTCTACTCCGCCGCTTACCAACATGGAAGCCACGGTATGCAGGCTAGCTATGACTGGACATCAGGCCATCCTCATAGCCTCCTGTTACATCCCTTTAGGAACCCATTCCCTCAAAAAAGATTTTGAGGCTATTTTATCTTTAGGCAATTCAGTCATTATGTTTGGAGATTTTAACTCCAAGCATACTGAATGGACATGCCGTACTACGCTCCCTTAGTGGCAAGATACTGCTCGATATCACGCAGTCTCTTGATATTACCGTCCATAGTCCTCGGTGTTACTCACTTTCCCAATAACACCGATCACGCCCCCGATGTACTAGATTTTGCGTTACTCCAAGGAGTTTCTCTCAACCTCAGGACAATCGAGACACTAGACGATCTAGGATCCGATCACCGACCGGTCTCCCTCATTCTTGGCCATCAGCCGCCTCCACCAACACACACGAAAACCTTCACTAATTGGAAGGGATTCAAGGAGTCCCTAGCAAAAGCTCTGGACTCACAGGACTCTACCATCTCCCTACCGTCGGACTTAGACAGTCCCGAAAAAATCGACATCGCGGTCGATTCACTCTCCACCCTTATTATATACTCCCTTAAGGAGAACGAAAGGGTCGTCCCGGTTGCTAACAATAGTTGGCTTCCCCTACATATTAGCAACATATTAAAAGCCAAAAAAGCTGCTTACCGGAGAGCAGCAAAGTATTCCACCCCCGAATATAGGCGCACGGCCAATCGTCTTCAACGAGAACTCCGTTTCCGCCTCTCTGAATTTCGAGACGTCGAAAAGAGTAAACTCATGGAGAATATCTCTCCATCTCATACAGCGTACTATCAGATGGCTAGAGCCCTCCGCATAGACGCTATCACCCACACTCCCCCTCTCTCCCGTCCCGACGGTACGGTTGCCTTCGAGGACGAGGAAAAGGCTGAGCTGCTACTTTGCAGATAGCATTGCCGCACAATGCTCTCCTAGCTCTCAACCCGTCAACCCCTCACACGTCCAGGCAGTGGAGTATGAGGTCCGCCGCCGGAACTCACCCCCTACAGCCTCCGAACCTATCTCTGTGTCCAATGATGAGATTTCATCCCTCATCAAAAGACTTAAGCCTAAAAAGGCTCCGGGCGCGGATGGCATCTCCTGAGCAGGTGTTAACCTTACGACTTACAGTGCAATAACAAGCTAAAGTCCATATCATACAGGAGAATAATATGCGTTGTCTATAGTTGGCAGTTTGACGTTGTTTTGGTCTTGTTTTTGGGGTTATTTCGGTCGGTTATCTGTTCAATTCTGTTGTCGTATTATATTTTTCGTAATTTTTGAAAATGTCCTCAGAAGACAAGTCGAGATTAATCAGATGCAACCATAGAATACTATAACACATACATAATAGAACGGGAGAGTGGACAAAGCCCATGTAGCTACTAACATGCCACTAACATGTCAATTCACACGTATAAATGTCAACACAATCAATGTTTCCAACCTGCAAATTATTTAAAAAATGGTAAATTGTGCAATAATTACGTGTCGTAAGAACAGCGGGAAATTGAATTTAAATAAAGGAGACATATTCTACAACCAGTAAGTCAAAACTATTTATATTTTGTGAATATTAGAAACAAAAATAAAGAAATATTTATGTGTCAAAAACATTAATCAAAAGTCTAAAATGTGTTTGTAGTAGTGATAACTGATAATTCGACGAATTTGCTTGTATGTGTGCTCCCGGCGACGTCAATCCTCCTACAAAATAAGGTTGACAGCCATTCTATTGTTGTATTCTATGAATGCAGCCAAAAAACGTAAACTTTACGGTCGATTGTCGGATGTCCACAAGAATATTAGACTTCAATGTCACGAAAATGGTCAAAATTGTAATTGCAAGAGATACAAGTATTTCGAAACTATTAATGAGGAACATAAGGCTAGAATTCTGAAAGATTTTAACCGATTACCATCTAGAGATGCACAAAATCTTTATCTAAGTGGTATTATAAGTATTCTGGAAATTCAAAGGTGGCGACCTAGACAAGACGAGACTGAAGCTAAATTACATACAGCAAGTTACGCTTACAGTTTGTAGACGAAATGCAGTAGTATGATGTGCCAATGTGTGCTGCAACATTTATTTCTATCCATGGAATAACTAGGCAAAGAACATGAACAATAAAAAAGTCATTATTCTCAACAGGTAAAGCCCCAACAGACATGCGAGGAAAATATAGCAAACGTCATAAAAAACTGAGCCTAGGGCTTAAAACTAAGGTCATGGATCACATAAGTGGAAGAAAAAGTCATTACAGCTTACATAATAGCTCAAAAGTTTATCTACCGGAGGAGTTCAACTTCAAGAAAATATATGAAATATTTGAAGACAAGAATCAACTATCCTACGAATCAAATCGATCTTTATTCGTTAATAATTGTAACATAGGATTTGGATATCCAAGATCACTTCTTGGATATCCAAATCCTATGTTACAATTATTAACGAATAAAGATCGATTTGATTCGTAGGATAGTTGATTCTTGTCTTGCATACATGTACATACATGCAGTACTTGTGATGATACCCGCGGCTTCGCCCGCATGGTCACCTGTAAATGAACTATCCATTGCTTTTTGAAGTGAAAGAAAACTGAGTTTTATAGATTTGTCAGAGATGCAGCCATTAAAAGGAAACTGAGCAAAATTGATTCGTCAGCATAGGAGATGATTCGTATGTATAGGAAAGCATGAAAATAGCCTGTTTATTCCAAATGTAAATGGGATATTTTTTTAATTAAAGGAAACTGAGCATAATTATCCATCAGGGATGCAGACTTTTGAAAAGAAACTGAGCTAAATTGATTCGTCAGAGATGCAGTTTTCTGAATTGAAAGGAAATTGAGCCAATTAAAAGATCCGTCAGAGATGCAGCCTTTTGAGTTGAAAGGAAACTGAGCTTAATAGGTCCGTCAGAGGTGCAGCATTTGGAATTGAAAAGAAACTGAGCTAAATAGGAAGTTTTGAATTGAAAGGGAAGATCTGTGGGAATTCTGATTAATTCATTGTGGGAATTTTGGAAAAAAAACTGAACACTATTTTAAGACGCTACTGTACACAATGTTATATGTTTTTCCATTCAGGGAAAGAATGTGGAGATTCTGGGCATTTGATACACGCGAACATGCTACATACAGCTGACCATGAGAGAAGCACGGTTATTCTAAGTTGACCCCCGCTACCTGTAACGTTTGCCCTTGCGCTTTATGAATTGTCATTGCAAAACTGAGCTTAATAGGGAACTGCAACCTTTTGAATTAAAAGGAAGATCTGTGGGAATTATAGGGATCCATGGTATAATAACATTTTCACCTTTTCCTACGCCTGTCAAAATTGTAGCACCGATTATGTTCCGTCCAATATGTATCACACGCAGCCTTGTCCCGTTACATAACCGAGGAGCATCTAAATTTCGCATTAGCATGACTGAGACGCCTAATTTTAATTGAAGCTTATGTGAGGGCACACCTGACAACTCCAGAGAATTTAGAAACTCTACGGGATATGAAATGCTCTGTTCTGTGTCCATAACTGTGTCTACTGACAAATACTCTGTTATTTCTCCTGCTAATTCGTTTAATATATCTGAATTTATTTTGTTAACGCTCGAATTTTTTGCTGCAAGAATCGCTCTTTCACATAACCATTTGTCCTCATGCATGTTGTTCGTTAAATCTGAATAAACGCTCGCAATTAATTCGGAATGACTCTGTACTAAATTACAAAAATCTCTCGTCAATTTAACGCAGCCATCAACATCCGTTTCCAATCGCCCATCGCCAATTTTTAATAGTGTGTCAGCATAGTTTCCAGCATTGATATCATTATACAAATGCACTCCCATATTCGTAGTTAAACTGAATTTTGTCACCTTGTTCCATAAAATAGACGACTTGAGGCATGCTTTAATTTCATCTGCAGGTGTGCCCTTTTGAATGACAGGTAAAGTTTGGCGAAAGTCACCAGCCAGTAAAACCACCATTCCTCCCATTACATCGGTATTGCTGCGCAAATCCTGGAGCTTTCGATTTAGTGCTTCTACAGCTTTTTTATGCGATATTGTACTTTCGTCCCACACTAAAAGTTTGCATTGTCATAGCATTATACCTCGTGCACTATTTTTGCTAAAGTTGCAGATCGGTGATTCTTACTGGGCTAGATTTAGAGGGAGTTTTAAAACAGAATGTGGAGTGCGGCCCTCGCTTGACAGCGTGGCGGCTATACCGGAGGAAGCTACGGCCACAGCAATGTTTTTATCTTTCCGTACTTGCGCTAATAATAAATTTAACAAAAATGTCTTCCCAGTTCCTCCAGTGGCGTCTAAAAAGAAAAGTGTACCATTTCCAGATTCAATTTGTCCTCATACTTTGTCAAAAACTTGTTTTTGTTCGGGAAGCAAGCGGGGTACAAATTCGGCTACTTGCTGCTGCAAAGCTGGTATATCGTAGTTTGTTTCACTTATAATTTCATCACTTAGTTCATTTTTGGTTGTTCGCTAAGGGCTTATCATTCCAAAGTCGCTTAATTTTTTGCCTACCATTGCCATTACTTTATCTTCAATTTTTCCAAGTGCTTCATTATAAATGTGTTCATTGTACGTCATGTTCGCGTGTGTCTCCTGTAACCTTCGCAAAATATCTTCCGCTATGTACTCTTTATATTTTTCACACAATTCATGTGCATTAGATGATGATATGAGAGTTGCATAAAGATCCCTAATTTTGGCTGGTGACTGGCGCTGCACAGCTTCCTCCATGGTTTTATCCCAGTGATTATCATTTTCTAAAAGATGCAGAGCTTCACATGCTTCTCTATAAGTTGCGCATTCCTGACCGTTGACAGTTTTAAGGTCTTTATATCAACAGTAACATTCAAAATTAATTACATGGACGGTATACACACGACCAAGGGCATCTGTTGACTTTACACCGGGCCAATTTGCAACAGGCGCGCCTTGAATGCGGCGTTTCCACTCCTTCCTAGATGTGTTCAAAGTATAATAGCGGGGGACTTCAGAATATAACAACGTTTTTGCAAAGGGGTCGGTTTGACAAAGTTGAAAGAAGGCTGTTAGTGTAGTTTTTGGTGGTGATGCAATTCTTTCTTGGAAATTTCTTTCGGTGAAATATAAACGCTCTCCATTTTCTAAGTGCACAGCAAGGTGAGTAACTGTTGGGTGCCTTTCGTTTAAAGGGAAGCCAAGGAGACGCCACGCTGCCTCGTTACTGCTGACATAACCCCCCTGCTTGAAAGGTCTGTAATTCATTAAGGGGATTTGCCTCACCTTCACTCCTGAGATTAAATATTGCTTGGTCGCTTCCTTTATTTTTGTACTTACAGATATACTTGATTGCGCGGACAGAGCTACATGCTTCTACATTAATGTGGGCATTAAACATTTTACATAGAACGGGCGAACACGGGACAATCCAGCTGTTATCTAAGGTTTCGAACGCTCCAGAGCGAGATTTGATTGTAACTTTCCTGCCACCATCTTCGGGAGCTCTGCGTCTGTATAAAGAGTAGCCATTGTCATTGTACACTGTTTCTTTTAATAGCTGTTTAGGGAATTTCTTTGTACATTTTCCTTCTTTCATACATGGCGTAATTGAATTTCGTGCTCCACATGGACCGTGAATCATATTTCGGACGATGGTATCATAAAATTCTTTATCTTATTATGTCGTCTGTTTGGCTGGGCCGCAACTTCTCTTTAAGCCATGTTAGAATGTGGGCATGCGGTAATCCTCTTTTTTGCCATTCAATTGAATATATGAAGCACTGCACCTCTCCGAAAATTTTCCCTTTGTTAATTATATACGTTAATTTTTATACTTTTAATCTAAATACTCTAGTAACTAAATCGTGTCTGTCAGTACTTTTTGGCCCGGCATTAGCTCCTCGGTTATTTCTTTCCATGTGGGATTGCAAGTAAAAGTAACAAAAAGATCAGATCTTCCGTAAGTTCGTACATAGGCGAATGCGTCTTGTGTGTACGCATGTAGGTAGCGGGGACTGTTAACGAATGATGAGGGCAGAATTACCCTTTTACCTAAATCTCTGGGGTTTACATTGGCATCGCTAGAAACTGCATCTTGTAAATGTATATAATTCTCAACGCGCAGCTTTTTTGATTTAAAGATATATAGCGGAGACGTTCACTTTCTACCTTCACATACATGTCTACCAAAAATTGATGAAATAATTGTCTACACCGGGCTAAGAAGTTAAAATCATTTTCTCGCAACATCATATGATACGCATAAAAATCCATACATGATACTTTTTTGTTCGGAGTAGGCTCCTTTGTGACCGGGTTAATGAGTGGTATTTGAAAATTTACACGACTGGTCGTCGCTGCTGGTGATAAGAAGGCTGGTTCTTTCCTCGCTCAAAGGCTAAGTATAGCTATTCAGCGAGGAAACGCAGCCAGCGTTCTTGGCACTATACTACGCGGAGCAGGTTTTTTTGACGATAAAATTTTTTAGTTTTAGATTTTCTATATTATAGTTTCTTCTTTTATATTGTATATAATTAGTTTTAATCGTAAATATTATAATTTTAATTATTATTTTAGTTAAGTTCTTTATTATAATTTTTGTAACATAAAAAAACTAAATATAATTGTAAGATTCATAAAAATTTGAAAATGATAACCTTCCTGTCCTTTGCAATAAATCAACGGGTATTGCAGAGCGTCATAAAACTTGTGTGTATCGGCTACCCGTTGCAACATATCATCACGTGCTCGCAAGACAATATCTCGTGAAGAAAATTGATCACCACTAATAAAGTAGCGCCTTTCATGCTCTCCTCGAGGGGTCCGATCTGCGTGAATGACGACTTTATAATCCTCTTCAGGTAGGTTTTCTAAACAGTTTTAAATGTCTTGACTAAAATTTTACGTTCATGCAAGAATCTTTGAATTTTGAACACTGTGTCTCTCTCAACTCCCTGGATAAATTGGCAACGACGGTTTACCTCAATTTCTTCGTCACCCATAAAATATACTTGTAAAAATTTATGCTGTTCGTTTTCAGCTGGAAAAAGTGAACCTATTCTATGATAAATTTGCCCTTGCACCGTAAATGTAGGCGAAAATCCAGGCATTATTACTTCCCGGTCAACTCCGAAGGACGTCATTTGAAAGCATGAGTTATATTTCCGGATCCTGTTTAAAAAGCGTCGGACTCATTAGCATCATATAAAAAAAGAGTTTTCAAAGGTTCTTCTGGTTCCCCAAGTAACGGAAGAGACACTTTGCCATTTGAACAGCACATGCCTGCGGTCTCATCTTTCCATTTTAAAGCGCTGCAAAATTGACACACCTTGTCTATCAGTCTGATAACAACTAACCTGTGATTTTTATAATCAATCAACGGATCATAATTGAATGCTGCGTCATTAAAAACCGACCAATTGTTTCTTTGAAAATTTTGTCGACGTTCAGCTTGGAGCTGTGCATTTGCATATCTTCGCGCCTGTGTCTATTCTGGTGTTTCAGATGCCCTTATAGTAGATTAACGTTCAGCTTGCTCAATGAGCTTGTGTTGAGTTTCATCAGGTGTTTCCGCGGCCCTTAAGGCGGCCTGACGTTCCGCTTGTTCGAATAGCCTTTGCTGACTTTGAGCAGATGTTTCAGTGCTCTTAAAGTAGATTGACACTGCCTGTTCAAGACGCCTTTGCTGACTTTGAGCAGGTGTTTCAGTAGCTCTTAAAGTAGCTTGACGCTCTGCCTGTTCAAGACGCCTTCGCTGACTTTGAGAAGGTGTTTCAGAAGCTCTTAAAGTAGCTTGACGCTCTGCCTGTTCAAGACGCCTTTCCTGACTTTGAAAAGGTGTTTCGGTAGCTCTTAAAGCAGCCTGACGCTCTGTCTGTTCAAGACGCCTTTGTTGACGTTGAGAAGGTGTCTCAGATGCTCTAAAAGCAGCCTGACGCTCTGCTTTTTCTTGCCTTCTCAGTTCAGGATCTTCTAAAGATTCTAGCGATCGATCTAATCTTTTCGCTTGTCTTTGAGTAGATACTCAAAGACAAGCGAAAAGAAAGATCTAAAAGATCCCAAAAAAGAAGGATCTAAATCCAGGTCAACAACTACTTCGAAGCGTGCAATCAGTAAGAAGTTGTGATTTATCGTAATTGTTTCCTAGTCTGTACATAATGGCATTGCACTTTACGATCAGCATCATTCTTGCTGTATTTATAACTTTTTCGATTTCATTTTATGATTTTGGTGCTGACAGTAAGCTCTATTTTACGTTCACCGTATGAAATGTTATTATGTTATTGTGGTACATGTTTGGTACGAAATACACTAGGTAGGTAAACAATTTATCATAGCAGTTTATGTTCACAGACTACTAAGAGGATACTATCTATGTTATAGTCAAACGTCAATATCATACAATTATTTTTATTAAGACATTGGCCTGGATTCTTGGTTTTTAAGCCATGTCTTCATTTCATTTGTATATAATTTTCGTATCTTAACCATTAGATTGTATTCAATTGTAGCGTTTTATTCTCAGTTTAGTCTTTTCATAATTATTAATATATTTTAAATTAAATGTACAATATACTCTTGTGTCTTGTATAAATGTAAAATAGTAAACGATCACGGCCTTACTTATAATTGTTGTTTATCGCTCACTTAAGTTAGTCATTAACATTATAATATATGTCTTTCTATTGTCCTTTGTTGTATAGAAGATGAGCACAACAATAATTATCTTTTAATTTGACCAAGTGAAATATGAGTAAGACATCATTGCTATTTCATTGGACTGTTTAAAACATTTGTGCTAATCTTCTTTTTATATGTAAACTTGATAAATAATTTTTAAGGCAGACCGGCAGGTAAAACAAATAGTGATTAATTAACTTTTTATATTTCATAATAGTTTCATTATTTTAATATTTATATTCATAAATATAGTATTTAGTATATATAAAATTTATTATATATATAGGTATACATATATATTATACAATATTATTTATTATTACATATACCCTATATATTCATTTTTTCTATTATTAATAATAATAGATTAAATGTCATCGGATGAAGACTCATTTTATTCTGCATGTTTTTCTTTTAACGTTATATCACCCGCAGACGATTCTTTTATCGATAACGTGGGTAATTATTTGCACACGAAATTTGCCTCTACAAATTGTTTAAATGTATGCCATATAAATGCGCAAAGCATCCCTGCCCATTACTCAGATCTACTTGACATATTTTCCTCACCATACATCCATGCTTTACTTATCTCAGAGTCCTGGCTAAAACCCTCCCTATCCTCCACGTTGTACAGTCTTCCTGGATTTGTACTTATACGTTCTGATCGCACTGGCAAAGGTGGAGGTGGCGTAGCCATTTACTTGCGATCGGAATATGCATATGATGTCATTGCAATATCACCATCAGAATATAGAGGATCTGCTGAGTACCTATTTCTATAAGTAAAAATTAAGGGTTTGAGGGTCGTGCTCGGAGTTGTTTACTGCCCTCCTACAACTGATTATTTTTCCCATATTGAATCGGTAATCGACTCCATCAGCACTGATAATAAACATATTATAATAATGGGTGATTTCAATACCAACTTGCTAAAGGATTCTCCTCAGAGTCGCAAACTTAAAGCCATCATGGACTCGGCAGATCTCTATATTCTACCATCTAGTCCAACTCACCACAACGTGGACACCGAAGATTCATGGTTAGACATCATTTGCACTAGTTCAGCGGATCATGTTTTATATCATGATCAACTGGCTGTTCCCGCGTTTTCTCGACACGATCTTTTGGTCATGTCGTATAAATTAAAGCCTCCCAAGCCAAAGCCAGTGATTGTGTATTTACGCAATTTCAATAAAATTGACACCATTCGACTACACCGCGATGCTAAGAATATAGAATGGGGCCCATTGCTGGATGCAAATAATATGGAAGACAAAATTGCTCATTTAAACACCCAAATTCTCAACCTGTTCGATAGGCACGCACCAGTTCGAGCAGTCAGGTTACGTCGACCTCCTGCACCTTGGATAACTGACGAAGTGCGTAGAGCAATGAGAAGAAGAGATCGAGCTTTTCACATTTTTAAAAAGAATCGGAACAGTTCCACCTTTCAACAATATAAGCGAGCACGAAACCGCTGTAATCAGGTGGTAAGAACAGCCAAACGCCGCTACTTCCACAATAGTATTTCAAACTCCTCTTCTGCAGATATATGGAAGTTCCTTAAATCCCTGGGATTTGGAAAATCACATTCCAATTCTCTAATCCCAAATATTTCACTCAATGACTTGAATATACACTTCTCTTCTGCATCACGTCTGCATTTGACCACCAAAGCTACGACTCTCCAGGAACTTAATTCCATGCCTTTGTTATCATGTAATTCTTTCGACTTCAGTTCAGTGACTGACGATGATACTAGAAAAGCCATACTTTCAATAAAATCTTCCGCAACCGGATATGATGAGGTGAGTAGACCTATGATACTTCTCATACTCGATATTGTTACTCCAGTTCTCACTCACATCATCAATTTCTCCCTCTCTACTGGTATTTTCCCTAAGTTATGGCTAAAAGCTTTTATCTTGCCTCTTGCGAAGGTACCCAATCCATCCCTACCCTCTCATTTTAGACCTATTTCTATACTGCCATTGTTTGTGTACCAATGATTCAAGGGCTTCCAAAGCCCTTGAATCATTGGTACACAAACAAGTCACTTCTTTCATTTCGAAATGCAACTACCTTAGTACATATCAATCTGGCTTCCGCCCGGGACATAGTACCACCACAGCTTTACTTCAAGTTACAGAAGATTTTAGAGAGGGCATGGAGAGGTCATGTTTGACTGTTCTGGTCCTTATTGACTTTTCAAACGCATTTAATTGTGTCGATCACGACTTACTCCTTGGATTACTCTCACGCCTAAACTTCTCCCCGTCAGTACTGAACTGGTTTTCCTCTTATCTTCGCGGTCGCCAGCAGGCTGTTCGGGCTGGTCAGGATTTTTCCGACTGGTGCGATCTATATCTAGGTGTACCGCAAGGCGGCATTCTCTCTCCTCTCTTGTTTTCGTTGTTTATCAATCTTCTAACTACCCACCTTCAATGTTCTTACCACCTATACGCTGACGATCTTCAGTTATACTCACAAGCGTCCTCGGTTGAAATTGCTACCGCTATTGCAGCTATTAATCAGGACTTACAACGCATTTCAAACTGGTCACAGCGATTTGGTATAACGGTAAATCCTAGTAAATGCCAGGCTATTATCATTGGTAGTCGTCGATTGGTGTCACAACTTAACATACCTGATCTACCATCCATTTGCTATGAAAACTGTGTAATTCCTTTCCGCACTAGTGTCAAGGATCTGGGTTTAATTATTGACTCGACCCTCAGTTGGAGGTTACAGGTGTCCGAGATTTGTCGTAAAGTCACAGGCATACTTCGTTCCATCTATCGTCTTAAGTTCTTTCTGCCTCCTTCAACTAAGCTTCTACTCATCCAATCACTAATTCTTCCATTATTTGACTATGCCGATGTTTGTCTTTCTAATATCTCTCAGGAGCTGCAAGCAGGTTGGACAGGTTACTTAACAACTGCATACGATTCATCTTTGGTCTGCGCAAATACGATCACGTATCAGAATTTCGCTCCCAATTAAAGTGGTTGACTATACGCCAGCGCAGAGATTTTCGAATGCTGTCCTCTCTGTTTTCAGTTCTTAATGATTCTTCCTCACCCCTTTACCTAAAAGATAGATTCCAATTCCGTAGTGACACTCATTCTCTCAATCTCCGGTCTTCACACAATTTATTACTGTCTACTCCTCTCCACCATTCTGGGTTTATGTCAAATTCTTTCACATTAACTTCCATCTCCCTCTGGAACAAATTGCCTGTTGACCTGCGCATAATACCTGCTAAAAACGTGTTTAAAAGAAAACTATACGAATATATCCGTAACCAACAAATTTGAGTCCACTTACTTTATATGTTTATAGTTATTTGTATATAAATTTATGGAGATATATATTTATATATGTATATGTGTATGTATATATGTATATATATATCTATATACATATGTATGTGTGTGTAAGTGTATATAATATATATGTGTATATATCTATTATATGTATGTGTAGCATGTACATTTTGAATTGAATGAGATCATGACATCTTTACTGCCCATAACTCACTCTCTGTTCTACCCAAGGTTAGCTGGTAGAGAATGCCATATAGCATTAAGCTCGCCTTTTGTACAAAATCTTTGGTGCAATAAAGAATAAAATAAAAATAAATAAAAATACTCTTGAAAGGCTGGACTTACGTTTGTGAGGCATTATGAAGTAACAAAAAACTTTTTATAAAAAAAACGTAAAAAAGCAAATCCAAAATATCTAAAAGGAATAAATATTCTTTTTAAATATTTTTTAAAATCAAAACAACAAAACCAATTCAAGACACGACGCGAATCCGAAAACGATAGCCAAAAAAAAATCGAATCAACTTAAACCAAATCACAAAACAAATCGCAGAAAACCGAAATCGAAAGCAGTAGTCAATATGAATATAACCAACGAAAAAAGAAGTAAGTGTATAGGTACCGTATACACTATCTATACTATTACATTATACATATTCCTTTGAAATGTTGTTAAACAACCTAAAACAACGAAAATCAATTCACGATTCTAAATAAACAAAATCCAAAATCAAAGCCGGAGTCTAAATATGTATAAAGGAATACCAACCAAATGATCAAAACCGATCCAAGAAAATACACAAATCCGAAAATGAAAGCCAATATAAATCCATTCAACCTTAACCAAATCACAAAGCAAATAACAAACAACCGAAATCGAAAGCAGGTAGTCGAATAAGCTACGAAATAGAAACAATTTAAGCGTATACGGTACCTATGCACTATAAGTTGACGCGCGGCTCAATAGCGGGAGTTAAGTACATGTTAGGAAACATCTCGTTACCGCGTTTTAAAACTCTAGTAACGAAATTTAGCCGAATCAATTTAAACTACGTATACGTTAGTTAATAAGAACTCTCAAAAAATATTTTTCTTATAATTTTGCACAATTTTTCTTATTGTAATACCGATTCATTCATAACCACATATAAGACCTGTATTCATTTCCGTTCAATAAATATTACTAAGGCTTATTAATAAGGCTTACTAAGAACTGTTTCTGCCACAGTTAAGTAATAGTTAAGGGTGAAAGCGTGGCAAGTGGTGATAGTATTTCTGATCCATGCTTATAATCACGCCTGTAACCCTTGCATCAATGGATTACTTAATATCGTCTGCGAGGTTATCGCCTATTCTGTGAATTACAATGCATCAAAACGTTTGAATAAAATCAGCTGGTGAATTTTATGTTCTTTATCGCTCTCTTTCCGGTCCTACGTGGAAAAATACAAATCCATACATTTTTTATCTTAATGTTGGTAAAAAGATATAATAATCCAGATATTCTGACCTTCTGTGTTCGTCCATCGTACCATCGCCCGTCTTGTAGAATCACGGTGGCGCCACCTAGCTGAATTTAATTTTGCAACATATTCGATTTTCTCACGGGAATGATATGTTTTTCCGCTGAAAAAAGTAGCCTATGTCACTCTACAGCCACCGAACTATCCCCATATTAAAATTCATGCCATGCCGACGCTCTGTTGCGACGTGAAAGAAGGACAAACTTTTGCAACATGTTCTATTTTCCCACGAGAATGAGATGTTTTTTCGCGGAAAAAAGTAACCTATGTCACTCTACAACCACTGAACTATCCCCATACAAAAAATAATGCCATATGACGTGAAATAAGGACAAACAAACAAACAAACACACTTTCGCACTTATAATATTAGTATGGTTATGGAATCATGTTTTGTAAATGAATGTTTCCTTGGGTTAGTAACAATTGTTATTGAAATATCGTCAGCAAACATAGTACATTTAAATGTAGTTATATTTGGAATGTCATTTATATATAAAATAAAAAGCAAAGGCCCAAGAATGCTTCCTTGTGGGACGCCAAAGTTGTTGTTCCTAAAATCTGAATAATAAGAAGTCAGTTCATTTTGGTTATTGAAATTTTTTATTTCAACTTTTTGTTTTCTGTTTGTCAAATAAGATTCGAGCCACTGCAAAGGAATTCCTCGAATGCCCATATTTTCCAGTTTTTTAAGGAGATTTTTATGGTCTACGAAATCGAAAGCCTTACTTAGATCAAAAAATAATACAGTGGTTAGATATGAATTATTTACACTTTCTAAGATAGATTTAATTAATGTATACGTGGCCAAAGAAGTAGATTTATTTTTATGAAAACCAAATTGTTGTGGACTGATGACACTAATCTTATTACAATATTCAGAAAGGCGCAAAAACATGCACTTTTCGAATATTTTTGAAAAAATTGACCCGAAACAGGCACAAAAAAGGCATTTTGTACTTCAATACCGAAGACGCCTGAGGCACAATGGGCTTTAAATCTTAACTTATTTTATAGTTTGGTCTTCAGTCGAACAGTTTCAAATGTTACAAATATTTAGTTATTACGAAATGAATGAGTTGTAACAAACACTTGAAAAAAAAAAGACTCTAAAAAAATGCTCTCAAACTTTTGCATTTGTAACGAACAATTTTGTAATTTATTTACATATGAATGTTTATTCCTAAATTTAATAACATTTCCTAAGTTAAAAACAAAACAAAGAAACTATCTTTCATACAAAATTATGTTAGAAATCAACAACTAAAAGTTACACATTCACTACAAAAAGTACCAAGTATGACGTAGTACCCAGCTATGCTAGTATGGATACGCTCTGTGGTGACTTCTTTAATAGTAATCATGAACATAAAATTAAAATGAAATACAAATTAGTTATTTTTCTTTGCTTTTTTATATTTTTAATTAACATTTGAATGTTATTATAAAAAATGTTTGACAATTCTTTTTTGCTAAAATAAAGGATTTTTTTTATTTTTTTTTTATTTTTTTAATTTTACTTAATTAGAAGTGGCCCTAGCCTAGTGATAGCTTGCGTGCGAGATCCATAACAAAGGTTAAGCAATGCACGCGTTAGCTTGCAACTGGATGGGTGACCGTTTCGTACTTTGAGGCTATTCCAACTATAGCACCACAACGAGCTAAGGCTTATTGCTTAGCAATAAAAACCACTACGTTCAAAAAGCAATCTCTTCTAGATAACCTTGGGCTAAGAGTGAAAACAATAATTATAAAATAGAAATTACAGTTAGATGGCCACACAATAGCAATCTCTTTTAAACAACCTTGGACAAATAGTAAATTTCTTATTTTGACAGATTTTCAAATTTAAAATAAAAATAAAAAACCATTGCTGAAATATTTGAGCATGAAATTCGAAAAGATACGTACATGAACAAAAAATGCAGGTCAAATTACAAATAAAGTACAATTAGGCAGATTTATTGCTTAGTGAAAATATTAAAGTATTGAACCAAAAACACAAAGCAAATTACAGAGAAGAAATTACAGTTAGGCCGCCTTACTGTATAGTAAAGAGCGAAGATGCGACAAAAAATTACTTAGGGGCTGTTTGATGAATGATGATGATAATGATAATAATGATGATGGCAAATAAATGTAATATTTTATGAGTGAAGTTGAAGGAAGCAAGGTTCTATACATACAGATGTGTTGCAATCCACACAGAACGTGTGTACCATTTTTATATTTAACACACTGCCGGCGCAGTCGTAGCTTAGCAACGCATGGGTGCTCGGAGATGTGGTGGGTTATATCGACTCGCACGTTCTGTGTAGGAGTGGGAAGGGGAAGCGGAGGTTTATTTTTAATATCGTGTTTGAATAGAAGAGCTTTTACTAAGAAAACACGGAAAGAGCGGTGTGTAAGAGGAGGAGAGGCGAGAGAAGCAGCAGATTTTTTATGAATTATAAATGAATTCGATGAAATCGATGGTAAAATAGATACATTCAACAGCCTCCTAAATAATTTTCTTGAACCAGATGCTCGTTCTCTTTCGCTCTATTGGGTACATCACCAACATCTGGTCTTTTCTGTCCACCCCACCCATCATGATATTGTAGTCCAAAATCAGGATGGGTTTGATGGAGCGACCGTCACTAGAGACGGCGTTTCCATGGTAAGTGGATATCATAACAACCCGGTTGCTATCTCTCAATACCATGACATCGACATCTCCGGCGGTAAGACCAGTAAGCTGGCCTGGCCGCATGTTGCCCTTAGTTAGACTGTGAAGAGGCTGCGGAACAAACTTACGGTTAGTCCGCAGGGTGCCCAAACAATCAAAGCCTAATGACTTCATGCGCCGCGCCAATGAAGGCGAATTATAAAAATTGTCCATCCACACCGTATGACCCTTGTTCTCAAGACCATGTAAAAGTCTTAAGACAGTGTCAGGGGTGAACGCGGATAATATGTCTTCTGACTGCTGCGGTGGAGACTTCTTATGAGCGTGAATTTCAAACCGCCATAAATAGCCGGTTCGAGATTCACACACCTCATTAGTCTTAATCCCCATCGTGGCAGCTTTGTTGGGAACTAATTGGTTAATGTCTAACCAACCTTTCCACATCAGAAGAGATTCATCTAAAGAAATGTTTTGATCCAAATTGTACATACTTTCGAATTTCATATTCAAATATGTCAGCAATGGTTTAATTTTGAATAACTTGGCCTCGGAGTATTCCAGCTCTACAGCACACATGTCATCATTATCGTTGAAGTGTAAGCATTTTGATAATAATATGAAACGATTGTATGATATGTGTGCTGTAAAGTCAGGTGTAATAAATACGTCCTGAATGGCACACCAATATTCTTCCAACCTGGACTTAATAACAACCCCCATCGCAATAATCATGCCGAAAAAGACATATAATAGAATAGAATAGTTCTTTATTGCTCCCAAAGTGTGTTACATATAGTCCCTGCGCCCCTACTGTGTGGGGCCGCAGTGGGTGAGTCTATACGCTATGTGTATCCCGCGAGGGAATTGTATAGTGTAGAGTAAACTATTTATTTATTTTATAGATTGGTGTGCAGTGTCCGCAAGAGCGTGTGCACGCAGGCACACTGACTATATTATTAATCGAATAAATAACTTACGTACTATTTTACAAACTAGCTTACAATCTACTTACTGGCTAAGGGGAGGTGCGGTGGGAAGGTGGGTTAGTGTACAGAGAGTTTTGTGGCAGGATGGAAGGGGTGTTGAAGAGGTGTAGGTTACAGTAATTGTGAGTTAATTTCGCTCTCGTCTCTGCCTTGCGCTAAGGAGGAGCAACGGCCTCGGAGGGAGTTCGTTTCCGTGGCTGTCCTTGGCGTATCTCCTAGGTGTGGAACGTGCTCTATAGTTGATTTCACCCAGTCTCATACACTCGAGCGCCGGGTTGAATTGGCCATGAGCCGTGTGCGGTGCACCCGGCTGTTGAACATCTTGCACTTCCAGTGCCAGTTTCCAGTGCCGCTATCTTCTTCAGCATACTCGCGTGGAGATCGTGGGCTCTAAGTTGCCACGCCTCAAAGTCCAGCATCTCCCAGAGCAGGTCGGTGTCCAGGCAGCGGGGCATCTGTCCCGCGCACTTGAGCGCCATCCGATATTGCCTCTCGATGCACTCTAGGTTCGAGAGGGAGTACTTGGGCAAGAGCTGCACCACCCCGTAATCCATTATCGGGAGGATACAGGCTTGGATTATCGCTAGCTTGGTGTTGAGGGATACTTTGCTTCGGTAGCCGATGATCGGCGCGAGCGTGCCTCTGACCTTTTTCAATTTAGTGACCACAGTGTTGGTGTTAACGTTCATGGAGAGTCGTTTGTCCATTTGCACCTCGAGGTATTTTATCGATGTTTTGTACGAAATTTTGGTACCTTTTGGTCTCACGTACGGTCTATATTTTTTCTTCTTTGTGAACATTATACACTCCGTTTTGTCCACATTGCACTGTAGCCCCCAGCGCGTATAGTAATCTATTATTGCCTCCACCGTCCATTCGACGCGCCGAGTGGCTACGTCCGGGTCAGAGGTTGCTCTATTCTGGTTTGTCGGTGGGTCCGAGATGTTTAGAATGCAGAGATCATCGGCGTACTGCGATAATCTTTCTCCTCTCACTGTTCCATGGTCCTTGCCCAAGTCGCTCACGTACAGATTGAATAATACGGGTCCGTGAATCGAGCCCTGTGGCACTCCATGCGGAATGCGGTGTTCTTCCGTCTGGGTGGTCCTGAAGCGCCCAACCAGCCGACGATCTGCTAGATAGTTTTCTAGCATCTTTATGATGTTGTTGCGAACGTCGCCGTTCTGTAGCTTCTTCACCAGACCCTGATGGTTGATAGAATCGAAGGCCTTGGACAGATCCGTCGATACTTCATTGATGGCGTCGGCAATGATTTTGCCGGTGCGCAGTATCTGAGTTGCAGTGCCACGGAGCTTGGTGAATCCGTGTTGATAATGAGGCTGGAGCTTCTCAATCGTGGGCTTCAGGCGGGCGAGAATCAGTCGCTCCATCAGCTTACCCATGATGTTGAGTAGCGTGATGGGGTGATATGATTTCGCTTCTTTGTGGCTCTTACCCGGCTTGTGGATGAATATGCAGGTGCCGAGTTTCCATCTGGTTGGGAAGTAGCCAGTCCGCAGCACGTACTGCGCAACCAGTAGGTATGTCTCCCGAAATACCTTTCCATCAAGTTTCAGTGCGTCCGCTTTGATGTTGTCGGGGCCGGGCGCTTTTTTATTCTTAAATTTTGCCAGAGCGGTCTTGATTTATTCAAGACAGGTTGGCTCTAGCAGCTGGAACGGAGTGTAGTGTTCCGTTCCCTCGTCTTCTTTGTCGATGTGCGCCATCTTAACGATGGCAGCGTCCACCAGGCTGTTTACCGTCTCCCCCTCGGTGTAGCATCCTGCAATGTGGGGCAGTCTGGTTATCGGTTTCTTGAGATTTCGCTGGATTCTCCACATCTGGGCTCGATTCTCATTGGGCTCATCTAGTCTTTTTCTTTATACTCGGCTAAAGCCTTAGTGGCATCGTGTTTGGCCTTGTTGTATAATGTTCTGGCCGCCTCATAGACGATCAGTGAGCCCAGTCTCACACGATGCTTCAGTTTTCTCATTCTTGCATCCAGTAGAGCATTAATGTTGTCTGGAAGCAGCACTATAGCCGGAGAGTGACCGCGCGCTACCACCATCTCAGGTTCAGCCTCCACTTCCACCAGCAAACCTACTGCCGCCGCCGACATTCTCCCACCGCGGACTCGTACACCTCTACCGCGTCGCGGACCGCGAGTCCTCGGTCGTCTAGTTTCACTTGTCAATCAAGTGCAAAAAAATAAATAATGACATGCACACATAAAAAGCAAAACAATTTACTGACAAAAAATAAAACAAAACAAATACGACCCATGTCTGTCCGTAACCGCCAGGTGGCCGCGAGATTTAAGCAATCTGTTATTTCTAGTTTTATGAAATATTTAATCGAAACTATACAATTGTAATTATTGTCATGTTTGTAAATACGTATGTTAACGATATCAAAACAATGTTCACCATTCACAATTGTACTTTTAACTTAAAACAAATCAAATTAATACGAACATGGTATCAACCTCAGATTTTTATTTCGTCTGAGGTATCAACGTGGCGGTCCAAATGGCAAGCAATGTTTGATAAAATGGAACAATTTATGTACAAATCGTCATCTAATATGTTTTAAATTAATAGAAAAGTATTTATGACTTACCCATTCATGTTTATCTTTAATATTAACTTCCGAAATCACTTTCAACAATTAATAATTTGCACGTAAACACACGACACCGCGTCACAAAACGAGCAACGAACGGACCAAATGTATTACTATTTCACAGCTTCTATGGTTCGTTTATGAAGCGTGTGTGATATTATTTGCCGTCTTTGTTTATTTCTCTGCATATTGTACCAGTTATACCTGCTTTCTGTTTCGAAGGTGGCTGCTGAGAATGGAGAGAGCAGAGTCACGAAATCCGATACTTTCTAGCTTACGTATAAGAATGGGGACAGAAACGGTATCGAAGGTCTTCTTGAGGTCAAGAAAGGCCACTAGACATTTGTTGCTTTTGTCTACTTCTATTGTTATAACGGATGTAAGATTGTAGTGTTATGCTACTTACATATCATTTTACACTATTTTAAATTTATTTTTCCATTCTGTTTTTGATTTTCTGCATTCGCCTCAAAACTGGATATTTTGCATCACCTTTATTTCCATAGGATCCTGTAACGTTTTTAAACCATAAAAACACAATAATAAATCATTTTCAGATCGTATTTTCACGTTATCAGCACTTTTTAAATCGGTGTCAATGGAGTCTACCTTTTTCGGTCTTTTATTTAGTTCTCCGTAACTCTGCAATTTCGGGCTTCGTGCGCGCTGTTGCGCTACCTTTTTTCCTTTATAAATAATATCTCATTTTTCACTTAAATCTTGCCGTTTCTCTATTACGAGCCTAAAACCAAAATTTGACATGTTTTGACATCGTTGTTTATCTGGTTGTCATGGCAATTTTTATTCAAATTCGTTACCGGTCTGATGTTTTTACCTCAATACTTTCACATAAATACTCTTTTCCTCTTGGCCATTTACAAAAATTTGCTTTTAATTTAAATAATTTCAAATTTAATTTAAATAATTTCCCGTTCTTATCCCAGATCCGTCAAAAAGTATAAAAGCCGAACAATCGGCCAATAAAGAGGAGTCTCACTTCAGCTTTCATACGAGAAGCACCTCCTAAAGGCCTAATCCGCACTGCCTCAGGATCCTGCAAGCCTCTGCCTTCTCCTGAAGTCGTCGCCTAGCCACGCCTACGCCTCCACCTACTAGTGCCCGCGCTATCTTTGGCCGCTGTGCGTGCTTGCCTCAAGCGCTGCGTGTGCCTACTCCAGACGCTGCGTGTTCCTACTCCAGACGCTGCGTGTCTACTCCGGGCGCTGTGTGTGTCTACTCCGGGCGTTGTGTGTGCTTACTCCGGGCACTGTGTGTGCCTACTTTAAGCGCTGCGTGTACTTGCGCCAGCGCTGCGTGTACCTACTCCAGACGCTGCGTGTACCTACTCCAGACGCTGCGTGTCTACTCTGGGTGCTGTGTGTGTCTACTCCGGGCGCTGTGTGTGTCTACTCCGGGCGTTGTGTGTGCCTACTCCGGTCGCTGTGTGTACCTACTTCAAGCGCTGCGTGTACCTAGATCAGGCGCTGTGCACCTACCATAGGCATAGCCTGTGCATACATCGTTTTAGTGCTCAATTTATCTTTGTTATTTTCTTTTTTCTTAAAAATTGTAATTCACTATCATCATTACAGCCCATCATCACCTTCATACCTTTTTTTTTATAAAAGAAACTGTAAATATCTTTACAAATTTTAAATAAAT
Organism: Parnassius apollo; assembly: GCA_907164705.1. NCBI lineage: Eukaryota > Metazoa > Arthropoda > Insecta > Lepidoptera > Papilionidae > Parnassius > Parnassius apollo. Next base: position 5,328,494 of record CAJQZP010001539.1, on the reverse strand, counting down.
TATTTTTTTTTGGTTGTTTCGTTGTTGTTATGTTAGGTTCTTTAGTTTTTAACTGTCGCTTCACGACAAGATCTATGATAGCATCCTGCGTCGACATTCCCTTCCTAATACCATATTGAGAAGTAGATAGAATGTTATACCTACTTAGTCAAGTAGCTTACTATTCTAGAGTTCAAGAGCTTCTCAATGATTTTAGAAATGGAGGCCGGTACAGAGATAGGTCGATAGTTGTTAACGTCGTCCCTATCTCCACTCTTAAACAAAGGGGTCATAATAGAGCGCTTAAGAAGGTATGGGAAGTTTCCTATGCGAAAACACAGGTTGGCAAGGTTGGTAATCAAAGGGACAAGGATATCCTTACTTTGTTTTAGGAAAAAAGTCAGGAATCCGTTCCAACCTGGTGCACTCCTGGAGTCCAAGGACATTAAATTATTTTCCACTTCCTTGCAAGATGTGTCTAGTAAAACAAAAGAGGAATGATGATGGTTGTCAGAGTTAGTAATTTCCGTAGGTATGAAGCTATTTGAGATGTTCTCAGCTAGTGTTTGCCCAATGTTGACAAAGTATTTGTTTACATGGTTGATTGAGGTTTGCGGACAAGGTTGTAGTGTTATGCTACTTACATATCATTTTACACTATTTTAAATTTATTTTTCCATTCTGTTTTTGATTTTCTGCATTCGCCTCAAAACTGGATATTTTACATCACCTTTATTTCCATAGGATCCTGTAACGTTTTTAAACCATAAGAACACAATAAAAAATCATTTTCACTTCGTATTTTCACGTTATCAGCACTTTTTAAATCGGTGTCAATGGAGTCTACCTTTTTCGGTATTTTATTTAGTTCTCCGTAACTCTGCAATTTCGGGCTTCGTGCGCACTGTTGCGCTACCTTTTTTCCTATATCAATAATATCTCATTTTTCACTTAAATCTTGCCGTTTCTCTATTACGAGCCTAAAAGCAAAATTTGACATGTTTTGACATCGTTGTTTATCTGGTTGTCATGGCAATTTTTATTCAAATATCGTTACCGGCCTGATGTTTTTACTTCAAAAATACTCTTTTCTTCTTGGCCATTTACAAAAATTTGCTTTTAATTTAAATAATTTCAAATAATTTCTCGTTCTTATCCCAGATCCGTCAAAAAGTATAAAAGCCGAAGAATCGGCCAATAGAGGTTCTCACTTCAGCTTTGATACGAGAAGCACCTCTTAAAGGCTTTATCCGCACTGCCTCGGGATCTTGCAAGCCTCTGCCTTCTCCTGAAGTCGTCGCCTAGCCACGCCTACGCCTCCACCTATTAGTGCCCGCGCTATCTTCGGCCGCTGAGCGTGCTTGTCTCAAGCGCTGCGTGTTCCTACTCCAGACGCTGCGTGTCTCCGGCGCTCCGGGCGCTGTGTGTGTCTACTCCGGGCACTGTGTGTGTCTACTCCGGGCGTTGTGTGTGCTTACTCCGAGCGGTGTGTGTGTGCCTACTCTAAGTGCTGCGTGTACCTGCTCAATACGCTGTGTGTACCTACTCCAGACGCTGCGTGGACCTACTCCAGACGCTGCGTGTCTACTCCAGGCGCTGTGTGTGTCTACTCCGGGTGTTGTGTGTGCTCATTCTGGTCGCTGTGTGTGCCTACTTCAAGCGCTGCGTGTACCTAGATTAGGCGCTGTGCATCTACCACAGGCATAGCCTGTACATACATTGTTTCCGTACTCATTTATCTTTATTAACTTTTATTTTTTTTAAAAATTGTAATTCACTATCATCACTACAGCCCATCATCACCCTCATACCTTTTTTTTTATAAAAAAAGCTGTAAATATCTTTACAATTTTTTAAATAAATTATTTTCTTTTTGGTTGTTTCGTTGTTAGGTTAGGTTCTATAGTTTTTAATTGTGGCTTTACATTTTTTAAAAGAAACTGTAAATATCTTTACAAATTTTAAATAAATTATTTTCTTTTTGGTTGTTTCGTTGTTAGGTTAGGTTCTTTAGTTTTTAACTGTCGCTTCACGACATTTTGGCGCCCGACGTAAAAGTTCTTCTCTCTTAATTTTTCTTTTTTCTCTTTTCTTCACTTTAACTACGCCTTATCCATTTCCTTTTGATTTAATTGCTTTCTCTTTCATTCTTAACTCTTTATTTACTCATCCTTATCATATCTTCCAAATTCTAAAACAAAACTTCATCTAGTTTTTCAACTTATCTGGATTATACATATTTAGACCTACATATGTATAACACTTCACTTTTATTCATCACTTTAATATTTTTATTCTAGATAACTTAAAGAGGTACAATTTTTAATTAACTTTTTATTTCTTAAACTTAACTTTGCACTTAATTATAACAATGAAAAGGGTTATTAAGTACGAATTCCTTAACAAAGCCGAACTCGAATACGAAGTGAAGATTAGATGTGAGGAACCAGCTAATACTGTTTTGCATGACACTACATTTGTATATATGTTTGTATATTTGTATATAGTGTATAATTATTACCTGATTATTTTTTTTATCTTTATCTTCACTTAGGAGCGGATGCCAACTCCTTAAATAAGCCTGAATGTCCTTTTAGTGATGTTGCTCATCTCTGGCTTTGAGCCCTACCGCTCTGGCCGTTCTTAATCTTTACTTAAGTCATAGCGACTAAAGCTTGCTTAAGATTAAGTTCCTTATCTTTATCTTCACTTGGGAGCGGCTGACTACTCCCTTAATAAAATATTTTTTTCCACGCAGGAGCGGATGACAACTCCTTAAATAAGCCTGAATGTCCTTTCGAAAACACACTTTTAGCTTGGTAGTCATTGAATGTGAACTCAACCCTTACCTGAATGCAGATGATGAATGTAAGAGATAGTATATCTGATTTTGCCTGGTGATGTCTGTTACTGCAAAGCTGTGTTTTTATGGTTTATTTTAAAATGTACATGTCAAAATTTTTGCTGAGTCAAAACTTTTCCAGGGTCGGGGGGAAAATGTAGTGTTATGCTACTTACATATCATTTTACACTATTTTAAATTTATTTTTCCATTCTGTTTTTGATTTTCTGCATTCACCTCAAAACTGGATATTTTGCATCACCTTTATTTCCATAGGATCCTGTAACGTTTTTAAACCATAAGAACACAATAAAAAATCATTTTCACTTCGTATTTTCACGTTATCAGCACTTTTTAAATCGGTGTCAATGGAGTCTACCTTTTTCGGTATTTTATTTAGTTCTCCGTAACTCTGCAATTTCAGGCTTCGTGCGCACTGTTGCGCTACCTTTTTTCCTATATCAATAATATCTCATTTTTCACTTAAATCTTGCCGTTTCTCTATTACGAGCCTAAAACCAAAATTTGACATGTTTTGACATCGTTGTTTATCTGGTTGTCATGGCAATTTTTATTCAAATATCGTTACCGGCCTGATGTTTTTACTTCAAAAATACCCTTTTCTTCTTGGCCATTTACAAAAATTTGCTTTTAATTTAAATAATTTCAAATAATTTCTCGTTCTTATCCCAGATCCGTCAAAAAGTATAAAAGCCGAAGAATCGGCCAATAGAGGTTCTCACTTCAGCTTTGATACGAGAAGCACCTCTTAAAGGCTTTATCCGCACTGCCTCGGGATCTTGCAAGCCTCTGCCTTCTCCTGAAGTCGTCGCCTAGCCACGCCTACGCCTCCACCTATTAGTGCCCGCGCTATCTTCGGCCGCTGAGCGTGCTTGTCTCAAGCGCTGCGTGTTCCTACTCCAGACGCTGCGTGTCTCCGGCGCTCCGGGCGCTGTGTTCGGTCTACTCCGGGCACTGTGTGTGTCTACTCCGGGCGTTGTGTGTGCTTACTCCGAGCGGTGTGTGTGTGCCTACTCTAAGTGCTGCGTGTACCTGCTCAATACGCTGTGTGTACCTACTCCAGACGCTGCGTGGACCTACTCCAGACGCTGCGTGTCTACTCCAGGCGCTGTGTGTGTCTACTCCGGGTGTTGTGTGTGCTCATTCTGGTCGCTGTGTGTGCCTACTTCAAGCGCTGCGTGTACCTAGATTAGGCGCTGTGCATCTACCACAGGCATAGCCTGTACATACATTGTTTCCGTACTCATTTATCTTTATTAACTTTTATTTTTTTTAAAAATTGTAATTCACTATCATCACTACAGCCCATCATCACCCTCATACCTTTTTTTTTATAAAAAAAAAGCTGTAAATATCTTTACAATTTTTTAAATAAATTATTTTCTTTTTGGTTGTTTCGTTGTTAGGTTAGGTTCTATAGTTTTTAATTGTGGCTTTACATTTTATAAAAGAAACTGTAAATATCTTTACAAATTTTAAATAAATTATTTTCTTTTTGGTTGTTTCGTTGTTAGGTTAGGTTCTATAGTTTTTAATTGTGGCTTTACATTTTATAAAAGAAACTGTAAATATCTTTACAAATTTTAAATAAATTATTTTCTTTTTGGTTGTTTCGTTGTTAGGTTAGGTTCTTTAGTTTTTAACTGTCGCTTCACGACAAGGTTTTATATTAAGTAGGTTGTCATTTTGGCTCTTGGGTGGCTTATAGTGGGTGATTTCGTTAATGGTTGACCAAAGAGCTTGAGGGTTTTGTACCGATGCTTTAATGTTTTCTTTATTATATTATATTTTTAGTTTTTTTTATAAGGTTTCCACAAAAAGTACGATAACTATATGTTATAATTAAAATTTGATTTTGGGGGTTTGATTTAAGTTTTAGGTAAATAGTATTTCTCAGTCTAAAACACCGCAAAGCACCTGTGGTTATCCAGGGTTTTATAATTCGAATTGTCATATTTTTTGTCTTTCTATTGACAACAGTGCTTGCACAAGTAATTTTAGACTTCTTTTCTTGACATTTTTTATGTATTAATTGGACATGTATTAGATATTGCCGTGTGGTCCACTGCAATTCACACAACTGAATTCATTGGGTTTGTAACAAACTTTAATAAAGATCTACTGAAGATAGACTGCAGCACTGTATGCCATGGCAAACCTTGGCAAATAGTTAAACTTCAAACATTTGTAACACTGCAGAGGTGGAATGTAATGAAAGACCCTGTGGGAAAACAAATCATATGGTTTTTTCATATCTTAAAGTCATTTATATTTTAAAAAGAAAGCTGAAAATTATTATCTGCCATTATCTCGGAACACTTTTTTCGTTCCTTGCTCTGCCAATTCTTTAATTACATTGGCAACTGAGGCTGCTGAATGTTGCACGGTAGCTTGTCATTTCTTCATGTTGCTTCAAGAAATCTCGGTTTTTTTATGACTGAAATCGAGAAAAATTTATGTTTTTAAGTAACTATCTTGAAGAAAAGGCGATGAAATGAAGGGTATACAAAACTTTGTATATTTTTTAAAAATTTGTATATCGAAGCAGTATACAAAACACATGAGAAATAGACAACCGAAAAGGAAAAACAAAATTAAAACACCCGATGAAGAATTGAGAATAACTGAGAGTGATATTTTGGTGGTTTGGTCATGTAGAAAGAATGAATGAGGAAAGACTGACAAAGCAAATATATGTTGCAGAAGTGAATGGAAGAGTCGGAAAGGGACGTCCTAGGCGAAAGTTTGTCGACCAAATTGGCGATATACTAAAAATGGACCAAATTAAGAGTACCCTTAACCGACGAGCATGTATGAGTAGGTATATGGATGTGGAAGAGGCAAGAGAGGTATGTCAGTCTAAATGAAAGTCTGTAGTCTCTGCCTACCCTCTGACTAAGCACTCGCGCTTGCACCTACAGCGGACTAAAAGTATCCTATACCTTTAAACGAGCAATTCTTGTATATATATAATCGGAATCTCGGAAACGGCTCCAACGATTTTCATAAAATTTTGTGTGCAGGGAGTTTCGGGGGCAATAAATCGATCTAGCTAGGATTTATTTTCAGAAAATGTCTTTTTGTCCGTGTTTTTAGGCAATGAAAAACTGCTACAATATCGTTAGAATAAGAAGGTAAATTTTGACAGTTTATTAATGATCACAAATAGCTTAATTGGTATATTGGGCGGTCACAAAATCGTAATACCATGGTTCGAGCTCAGACCGACCGACCGACGATTTTTTTAATTTTTTTTTCAAGTTTCTTTCTTTTTTTGAGAAAATCTATTTTTTCGAGCCCTTTTTTTAGTATTTTTTAAAAACACGAAAATTTAAATTAAACTAATTGCACTCATGATTTTTTATTCAAATAACCAGTTCAGTTTTTTCTACTATGTCGCTAAGATCAAAAAATATTATTCGTATTTCATCAGTATGTAATTTGTATCTAAATATAATTTCCAAAACACACGGATTAAAAAAAAAACCGAGCGAAAAATACCGTCAACCGGGTACTAATTATAATTTATTTATTAAGTTTTGGGGTTTCTGGCAGGGGGTAGTGAGTCATAAGTGTCCGGCAATGGATGACGAGATTTCTAAACTTATCCCGAAGAAATAATACTAGTTTTTACGGATTTTATCGCGTATATTTAACTTTTTAATTTTTAATATTCTGGGAATTATTGGGTCCAGAACCACTATTGCCTTATTATAAAGTATGAACGGCATTTTTTGTTCTTTATCAGTGATATATTGTAGATAAGATCGAATCTGTACTAAAACCGAATCAGAACGCCCTGACTCCACCCTATAGTCTTCTCTGCCCCACCCTAGAGTGTTTTTGTAAAGCCGTATGTGCGGAAGGAGAGCAGCCCCAGCTCAATTGCGCAGATTCTGCTTATTTGTCGCCTTGGGCGAACGGTCTCAGCCGCTACGTCTCACATAGATGCCTGAGATTTGTTACGCAAAGGCGAAGGAGCTGCATTTCCCGTAGCGCCGAATCCGTTGCAGAAGTAACTGTGTCAATATTCCTGTGTAAAAAAAGTGAGTTGAGTTTTTGAAAACACTCAACTAGCACTTACCTATCAAATTAATTCTATACCTGATATTGATTCTATTCTTATTTTCAGAAGATCTCTGCTTGTTCTGAATTATAACTTTATTTTTACGCACCTTGTCATTGCCTATACTGGCAACACTTAATTCATTGCTTTCAATATTTATCGTATATCTATTATCGTCAATGCGTTGCTAGCAAAACTTGTCGTTACGTTGCTAGCGATACATTTTGCCAGCAACGTTTTCGTTACAGTGAAAATTTTATAACACCTAAGATTTAAACTTGGCACTTAATTAGCACCCAAAACCCCTTATTTTAGCTTTTTCTAAACTCAAATTCCTGACTTTGCGTTGCTGGCGAGTTACTACTATCATTGAAGTATAGGTATCTGCGTTCTTGCGAAAACAGAATTTGCAAAACGTTTATCCAAACTGTAGCTGTATTAAATAGCAGTTACATTTGTCTAAATTTCGGTACATAAAGCCATACGCTTTATGTGACAAACGAGAACACAGTCCACTTAATGATAAGTGGATGCTGAGGCCCATAGACATCTACATCTATCCTCGATTAAGAATCAAAATGCAGATGCGTTGTCAGCCTTGAGGACTAAGATGGAATGCCTCTTTTCCAGTAAAAGGGTTTCCGGTTCTCTACATTCACCATACGAAACACAGTAGCATTGAGTTGCTATTTATGAGTTGTACATGATTGAGCTTTTATTAGTTTAAAAATATACCCAGAAACTAAGTATTTCTTGTGCTATAACGAAATCTTTGGGCTGTAAAAATAACCTAGGAACTGACACATCGATCCCCTAGTTTTACAATCATACTAATTATGGCAAAAAGGTAGAGTAATTAGGACTATAGTGCACAAATCAATGTAAAGCATATTATGATTGTGAACTAAAGTATCGACTTGTAGAAGTCGGTAGGGGCGGAAAGTAAGTAGGATAAGGGTAGGAAGCAACCTCTGGCGCATTCAATATCGATTTTAGTATTTTAATATACTGTTAAAAATAATCCTCGATTCATTGACATTGAAATTAAAAGACAAAAACAATCAAAACATTGAAAGACCGTTCCCATTTATCACTAAAATCTATTTAGCTAAGTTATTTTGTTTACAGAGAAAGGTGATCAAATATTATGTTGCTCTTCTTCCAGCTTAAAACGATATGTCGCTATTTCGCTAATGTACTTCGAAAATCGAAATATTTTTTACGATTTGGTCTGATTTGTTCTTAGAGTAATCATATACTCTGAGGATTTGTCACAATCTCAGAGAAATTACTAGCATAGGGAAAGTCCTAAAATATGAACAAATTTTTATAGCTGAACTCTTTATACATATTATATCGTTTAACATGGTACAAAATAAGACACTGTGGCCGTGAAAGGAAAAGGGGAAATCTCCCAACGGGCAAGGTGTTCTGCCCGGGGAGCGGCTGACACTCCGAGTGATAGTTCGGAGAAGTTCTATATATACTGTCTATGATTCGGAATGTTAATAGCGCGATTTAGGCTTCGGTGTGTTTCGGTGTGCTAGTGGCGCGACGACAGCGCCGCTACATCACCCCCTGCTCAGACCGGAGGTCGATAGTGCAGCCTCGTTGCCGACGAATGTGCAAGTGCCAGGAGATTGCCTTGTAGTCTGCGGTGAGTCGAAAAGAAGGCAAGTAATCTGCGAGAGTGCCGTGAAGCAGAGGCGAGCAGTAAGGTTCAGAGCCATGCCGAACACTGTATAGCGCAGAGAGTAGCTTGAAGGAACAGGAAGCATTATTATTCCAGTGCTGCGATGAACCTTGTGAAGCTAGCTGGCTTGCAGGATATGAAGATTGCAGACGATATCTGCTCGGGAGGGAATGGGTGGTGTATTCTATGACGATGATGAAGCTTGAAGTTTCCGAAGGTTGTTTGGTTGCGTGTTCAGATCACGTCGGATGGTCACCACTGTGGCCGTGGAAGGAAAAGGGGAGATCTCCCGCCGGGCAAGGCTTTGTGCCCGGGGTGCGGCCAACACTCCCGATGTGATAGTTCGGAGCTGTTCTATATATACTGTCTATGATTCGGAATGTTAATAGCGCGATTTAGGCTTCGGTGTGTTTCGGTGTGCTAGTGGCGCGACGACAGCGCCGCTACAACACCTTTATTATTCTCACCTTCTTGATTCAAGGTTGTTGCTGTTTTTTCATTCCACAGATACCTCTCTTCTTACTAACAGTAGTAGAGCCACGCGGCAGCTTTTGCTGTTGTACGTATGGGCCGCCTCACACCGGGGTAGTACCACGACGTCACAGAATAGCGGCGTCAATTACAAGCTCTGCTTCTGCGTTTGCAGTGTAGGTGTGAAGTGCAGGTGGCCGGAGGCCCAATTTTCCCCCTTCCATCAACATGGTAGCGGAATTAAATAAGAGACTACCTCAGGAGGGTACCAACACCCCTGATAATGGAGAATCCCTCGCTGAGCATCCGTGACCAAGTTATTCCACTTCTGAGCGTGGGTGCTTAGGCTGTTCCCGCGTATTCTGGGAGGGCAAAATTTCGCTCAAGACAAAATCTGCTCGGCGTAGACTGAGCAAAAAGGCTAAGGTGATGCACTGCAAAACCATTCGTGGATGTCTGCAACAACAGGGGGCCTCACTCGAACCTAAAAGCTGTCTGCTACCATCTGAAGACGACGAAGCCAGCCGCGCTCTTTCTGACCGAGACGCAGGTGTCTTCTCCGGTTGATACCTTGTATCACTCCTACCCGGGGTACAAATTAAAATAAAATATAATAGAACCATTTTTATTCAATATTGATTACATCTAATTGTTATTGAAAGTCATTTTTTAATTTTACCATTGGTTCGGAAATTAACCGTTTTCCTTGGGAAGAACTAGCAAGAAATCTAGCGGAACTCTCTTTTTTTAAAGCATAAGCATAAGTTACAATATAATATAATTGGAACACTCCTTTGTGCCTCGGGTTGGGTTTGTGTATACGTCAGAGAGATGATATGTGAGGGTATCTGTTCTAGACGCCTAGGCAGTCTTGAAGGCTTGGACCTGTTCATTCTTTGGCTACGCGTAGACAGTGACGAACATCCGCGCGTCTTCGCCTCTAAAGGTCCCATAGCAGTAATGCGGAAACAGACCGACTTATCGACCACTTCCAAATGGCTTCAGACTCTTTGCTACAGCAGATCCTATCCGCAGAGATCGTGATCCTTGGCGATTTTAACGTCAATCACTCCGAATGGCTCGATTCACGTCTAACCGATTATGCGGAGAATCTGTTTAGGGCTTTCCTTTGACACAACTGGTTATTTCGCCTACGCGGATTTAATGTGGAGTATCAGGCATCTTCCCTGTTGGACCTTCTGCTGACTTCTTATCCGAACGGACATCAAGGATCCATTGACGGCACTCTTGAATCCGCGGATCATTCTCTGATCACCCACACCCTTCGTAGTTGCGTTCCGCACGCTGCAGCCGTGTTTGGCATTACAGGTCGGCGGATTGCTACGTAATGTGGTCGTTCTTTTCATCCTACTCATAGGAACGAGTCTGCTTCTCGCGAAATAATCCAGCAGGGAATGAAAATATTTATTCCATCATCTGTGGTAGCCATCGGATCGAATCCCAACCTTGGTTTGATTGCTCCTGTAAGACTGCATTACGCAGTAAATAGGAGTGTTATCAGACCTGAACTTACGCTTCGGAGGCTCGGGATGTAAAAACCGGCATGCATAAAAAGAAGTATAACTTCTCCTCCAGGTCTCAAAAGAGTTATAGCCCAGGCTAAATATGAGCATATTTGCAGAATTGGCGAGAAATTAGTTCGCCTTCCTTCGGGAACCCGTGCATTCTGATTTCTCGTCAAGGCTGTCCAAGAAAATTTTCGTAAGTCATCATTACTATCTCTCTTCTCTTCTTCCATCTTTAAGGCTCTCTTTTTGCGTCCAACTTGACTCTTGATGACGAAGAGAAAACACCGCCGACCATCCCGCAGTGTGAGCGCCCAATTCCTGACTAGCGATTCACATAGTTCTCAGTGCGTAAAACACTCCTCTCCCTGGACATCCACAAGTCGAGTGGGACTGACGGAATTCCCCCAATTGTGTTAAGGACGTGCGCTTAAACCGGCACCGGATCTAACGCGTCTTTTCTGGTACTCCTATTCTCTAGGCGTAGTCTCAAATTAATTGAAATCAGCTTTTGTGCACCGGATCCCTAAAAAAGGTTATCACTCTAATCCGTCCAACTACAGGCCTATCGCCATCATCTCCTCGTTCTCCAAAATAATGAAATCCATTATTAACAGCCAGCTCATGCGGGACCTTGAGGAGCATCAGCCGATTTGTGACTGCCAGTACGGTTTCCATCGGGGTCACTCACCTGGTGATCTTTTTGTTTATCTTAACACATCGTTGGGCGCAGGCGATCGAGTCCAAGAATGAAGCTTTGGCGGTTAATTTGGACATAGCGAAGCCTTCGGTCGGGTTTGGCGCAAAGCGCTTCTCTCGCAGCTTGCATCCTATGGGCTTCCCGAGAGATTGTAGACATGGATCACCAACTTTCTTGCAGATCAGAGCATCAAGGTCGTAGTAGACGGTACATGCTCCGATTGCAAGCCTATTAACACTGGTGTTCCACAAGGCTGCGTGCCATCAGCAACGCTGTTTCTTCTGCATATCAATGGTACAAAATGAGACAGCTACATTATTCTCACCTTCTTTCTTTTACAAGGTTGTTGCCTAGTGACCTCTATATATGCAAGTACGCTGGACTGGCTATACCATAAAACATGTCTGTGTCGATTTGAAGCGCCACCAGTTTTAGTCCCGGAAACTAAAATTGACATAATTAATGCCATTAAATTAAATATGACATATTAAAATTGACATGCCAAAGCCTTGTCTTACTTAAATCTTATCTCTATTATTTTGAATTAAAAAAAAAAAACGAAAGTATTTTATGTGGTTTGATTGTGTATAATTTTCGTTACTTAAGAATTATTTTTAAAAATTAAAAATATATAATTTCATCTAGTTTCCTATTTATAATTGAAGAAGAAGATGCAGTCTACAACAGGTAGGAATGTAAATAAAGACTGAACATCAAAAGTGACCATGGTTCTATAATCAGTAAGACGTAGGTCTTTTATCTCACTGACAAAACGATATGAATACTTAGTGTGTGCTCTTGTGTGGCCTCTAAGTGGTAGTATACTCCGAGAAATTGAATCTAGACTTTAATTTGATGATACCTGCGTGTGCCAAACCTCCGAAGTTGTATGGGTTACCAAAAATACACAAACCAAACGCTCTATTACGTCCAATCGTGAGTTAGATCGATTCGCCAACTTACAGATTGGCTAAACATGATGTGGCTTAAAAGACAAACATCTAAGCCAAAATCTTATTAAAAAAACATATGTCAATAACTTTCAATAACAATGCAATGCAGTCAGTGTTGCCGTTTAAGTGCATTTGGCGCTAGATTTGGTGCAATTCTCGGGTCTATAGCGATTTTTTGTATATATCAAAGCGCTAAAAAAATCTAGTGGAATCTGGCGGAAAATTTGATATAATTTGGCAGCACAGTTCCATAAAAACAATATCGAGTCTCTTGTTAGGGTAATCTCCGGCCAAAATGTTACTGATGTGTTAATTATTTTATCTCCCTTTTCCATTATGGTATTATGCAGCTGTTTTGCTTTTCATTATATTAATCCTCTAAGCTTTAATATCTGAAAAGAACTTATTTTTCCCACTTTCGAGTTTCGTGTTAGTCGTTTAGCTCAGTTTTGTTTGTTTCGTGAAATTTTAAACGGATTTGCTACCGAGGAAAAAAGCTTATAGCCAGAAATATAGATTTGAGTGTGGAGCAAAGGGTAGGGAATTCAATTTGTCAAATAAGGTTTTCGTGATGATATAGTGAAATACTCAAGTCTCCAGCTACAAAAATGCGGCTAGAATGAATGCCTATTGGGAATTAGTGGACTTAACTGCCAGCGTGTAGACGCTTTCATACTCAAACGCCGAAATCTAGCGGATTTTCGCACTCAATAAAAAAAATTCTTAAGCAAATCTGCCACACATAAAGACTCACCTGAAAATTTGCTCGACAAATTACTAACATTGTGAAGAAAGGAATAGAAGCAGATGTAGATTCACCATCGGCATCTGGAGATGATGATGACCAAGAAGACGCAGTGGAATTGTCTAATTTAGTTGATTTTAATACCTAATCTTACTTAAATAAATGAAGATGTCTTTAAATAATCGCATTTTTTCTTATTACCTTATACATTTACATGATACACCTAAGAGGAATTTGGTGGATTTTAGAAAGCATACTTTTCATTTTAATATAATGCAATTTTGATAAGGACTTAGTGCATCTTCATTTCTTCATATGGCAACACTGAATGCAGAAAAGCTGACGTTTCGCAATTCTTATTGGAAAAGAAACTAAATAAAATTTCGAATCTACCTTATTTTTAAAATGGGTTTGCGAAGTTCCGAACTCGTGGTGAAATAGTTCAATACAAATAACTTTATATAATATTTAACACGCCTCATTCATTTTCAATATGACAACGAAAGAATTATATACAAAGGTAAGTTTCGCATATTATATTGTTTTGATCTTATTTCGTTTTATTCTGACTTTTAAGGCACTTTTATTTCGTAGAATGAATTTTTCTACTTTTGATACGAGTTTTATGCTTGTACTCAATACAAATTACAAGCCAATAGATACCTACCTACCTACTTATCGTAAAGATTACAAAATTACTTGCTATCAATGTTATGCACTTAGGTGAATTTTGTCTTCATGAATTATTTAATTTAAACGCAGTTGATTAGGATATAAAATATGTTATAATATTTTTTTTAGTATATTAACTGATAATAATTTCAAATACTTATTTTTTCATTTAGAATGATTTTGTTTTCCTTTACTTTAAATGTAACTATTTGTATTACTTCGTGTTATAAATTTCACCTGTGAACAAAATTCTAAGTTCCTTAGAAATATTATTATCCAACAATAGTTGTTGTCATAACTCGGTTAAATCATACTTTGTGCAAAACTAACATATTTTGTCCTTAGTTATTGTGAATACAAATTTGTTTTTCATAACTTATAATGTTTGTTTTTATATGAATATTAATATTGTTGATAAAACTTATGTCAATTTTTCATTGCAATGATGTTGTCCAATGCCTAAATATACTACAAAAATTATGAACATTAACACATTAGCTGTCCAGTGCACCCGAACAGTACAGGCTGCTTGGGTTTGTCATGTCCGTGTACCAGTAAATGGTACACATGCCCTTGCCTGTCCTTTGAGCTCAACTTCATGGACTTTTAGTTAGTTTGCTCTATTTGTCAGGAATTGTCAATAGAAAACCAATAAATAAAAAAGATGTAAAACATTTCTTTTTTTTCTATGAGAGGGTAATTGAAAAAAAAAAATAAGAATATTACTTTATTTGTGCAATGGAACTTTATAAAAACATTGGAGATAATAATATTTTACAGTGTGTTGTCGCTCTTTTAGTTTTATTCTTGTAGTTTTTAGAAGACTTTCAACGTCAATAAGTTTTTTATAACACCCAAACCAATGTCTTTGTGTAGATATGCTCAAACATTGCCAATAGGTTCTAAAAATGTGAGCCCCTATTGGATTGTACTTGAGAATGACGAAAACAGGCTTTCATATGGAATTTGTCTCAATATTTCGTTTTTTATACATATAATTAGTTAGATAATCAGGTTTTTATGAGGGCTAACTATCAAAAATTAGTCATTTTGAATCTACATCTGACATCTCGGGTTATCGAAAAATTCTGTATGGGGACAGTTAACATGTTACAATAACAAAATATAATTTTAAATATTACAAGTTTGATAGATTAAAACAAAATCTCAAATCTTTTTAGTCTCCAATTTCAATATTTAAAAGAGAAGTTTACTATATTATACAGATATTTCTGGGATATATAACCACCATTTTTTCTATTTTAAAGTCCACTTAAAGATTAAAAAGGTCTTCCAATCTACTCAACAAAGGCAGAAATGTCTAAATTGGTTTATTTATTTACTTACTGTTTGAGGCCTGTTACATTGAAAACATTTTTATTTTTAATGAACAGTGTTTATTATACATTATATATATTAAGTATGTTACATATTAGATACATATTATGCATGATTATTGTTTTTCCCATGTTGGTCTAGGACTAATAAGCCCTATATTTGGGATGTGGGACAAAAAAGCATGTGTCAATTGTTTTGCTTTGCCTAGTGTATGGTAAAACACTGCTCTCACAAAATACCAGCATAAAATAGCAGCTTAATGAGACCCTTTTTACTGGATACAAGGCATTCCATCTTAGTCCTCACGGGTGACAACGCATCTGCATTTTGATTCACAATCGAGGATAGAAGTAAATGTCTACGGGCCACAGCAACCACTTACCATCAGGTGGACTGTGTGCTCGTTTGTCACCCTATCCTATAAAAAAATAAACGTGACTAAAGGAATAACATCTCACATTTTCCAAGTGTTCTTATCCTTGCAGTTTTATCAGCCCATAATTAAATTTTTTGGTTATTTAATTATAGTTTGCCATTAGATTTTTTTTTCCTTTTAGTGATATTCTTTTCTTGTCTTTAATTTTTTGCACCAAACATGCTTCTCTTCATTGCATTTTCTGCACAGACCTGTAATTTGGTAAGGTTTCAAGTTTCGGTTAGCAAAATACTAAGTGCAATTGCTTTTAGAGCACTGAATATAACTGAAGGCTTAGGAGAATTTTAATACAATCATCCTATATGTATAAGAGATAAATGAGCAAAAATTCCATTTGATAGTAAGCGGATGCTCTGGCATACACCTATATATTATATTCTTGATTAAGAATCAAAATCTTTAGTTATTTATTTATTAAAGCTTATCAAAATCCTTGTGTTGAACATAGGTTTTCCCCCATTGATTGCCTTGTAGAAAGGATATTTGTCATAGTTGATAAAAACACATTTGCAGTTTTTATTTCCTGTTGTCGTAGTGTCTTATGCCACCTTGGAGTGTTTCTACCATGGTTCGCTTATGATTGATTGTCAGAGCCTTTTTGTCAACCCATAGTATTCCAGATGGGTCTCTCCAAACGAATGCAGGATTTGCCATAATCGCCATGTTTGGCGTCCAGATTAACGGTCGCATTACCAGATGTCTGGCTCCTATAACATTGTCCCCCGTCTCCGCTCTGGTTATTTTACATCTGAAATCAATAAGATCGTCATACCGTAATAAATGAAAGAACATATCCTTCTGGCTTTGCTAATTGTCACCTCATACGATACTCACGGGAAGAAATAGGCCATACATCAACTACATCACCACTATACTGAGTGAGAACATGACATTGCTCGTACTACCCTTAATCCTTAAACCAGTTGTAAACGAATAAAAAGGGATGGGCAGTGTATGATCGAACTGTATATTTGTGCTGGCGTTAAAATTTTACGCAAAGCAATCGCTTTAGTTAGATAATTACAAAAACTGTGTTAGTTCACATATTCTCCTTAACCGCAATGGATGTAAACTCATTGAAATGAAATAATTGAGTTTTATTCAATATAGATTATTGTATAATGCTTATTGAAAATAATTTTTTATTTATGACTGGTTTGCAAAAGACTGTCCTGGTAAGAACCAGCAAGAAACCCAGCGGGACTTTTTTAAACATATTTCAATTTACAATAAATTTATTTTGTACAATTTGTGTATATAACCAACATCTCACTCCTGGGGGTTATTTTTGTTTATGTATTCATTTATATTATAATAACTCTGTACATATTTTCTTTAATAAAACATTTAAACTTGTTTAATGACAAATTTTGTAATTTTTATTTACATAACATAAACCATAATAACATTAACATTTAACATGTTTTAATATATTTTAATCTAATATTTTTCATTTGTGTAAGAAATGATTGTATCATAAACTTTAAATTATTATTGAACATTCGTCCAATATCCAAACAGGCAGTTTATCATACATTTACTAGGTTATTGAACACAGATTATGCTTAGAAATATGTCTGGGTATTCTCATATCTCAGCAGTATTTGCACTCCTGCACTCTGGTATAAAGAGTATATAGAAACAAAGTATAATTACAAGCTGAGAAGCATTACATCTTAGTCCTTAAGGTTATGAACAAAGTGTACTAAATGAGTCTCTAAGTGGAAAAACTTGATCTGTGCTGATCTTGCTGGTAATCTTGGGTGTAAACGTACATATCTGTAGCTTTAGCTACTTAACATCAAGTAGATTGTAAATTCGTTTGTCATTTTAATTTATTAAAAAGGATATTGTTACTGACTAATTCCTAACGAAAGTTGTAATCATCAAATCTTGATTCGCTCCACACACTTTACATCCGCCATTTTTTTAAACATATATAACAAACGATTTTATGTTACTCGTCAGGTTACGTAAGAGTTCGACATTCGAATGTGAATTAAATTTTTTATTGACATTGGTTTGGCCAGTTATAACATCACCAGATGGTTATACAGTTATATATCAAAAGCCATGAGATCTTCCTAGCTTTTACTTTAGTCGCTCCTTGACATGACGACATTATGGGATGGTATAGTGATGGTTTTTTTTACATCGCCACCACACGGCATTATGCTTTGTCTATAATTTAATCATACATTTTAATGTTTAGGATGCCCAAATATGGGTGGAGCACCCAGTGAAAGTATGGGAAAGTGCCACAGTAACCTCGGACTACCGCTCAGGTGTTCTTATCGTGAAGATAGATCAGACCGGCGAGATACGACAAATTAAGGTAAAATCTCGTGCTTTTAATACTACGTAAGTAATAATATAGCGATTTTGTTTAAAATTCTTGTGACATATAAAGGTATTACCCTAATATATACACACACACACACACACACATACGTACGTGAATATTATGAGTGCCACTTCGGGGCACATACCTCCACTCGTTTGTAAGAGGTTAACATAGTTACAAAAATAAAATGTTGAAAGTGAATTTTAAGGAAAGATCCTCACTAAAAAGTTAGGATGAATTCACAGAAGACTAGGGGCACAAGTGCAATGCCCGGAAGCAACCTCGACGCCGCCTCAGCGCCGCCTCAATTTAAGACTGAGCGAAATTGCATTCCTGAGGAAAACTCGAATGACGCGCCTACGATATTATCGTGCGGTGTACTGTCTCATTGGGCTGTACACTCTTCGATCAACAATACCAACTAGATGTCGGGTTGGCGCAAGAAATCCGTCTCAGTTAATAAGAGCGCACATGAGACGTGAGCTCTTACTTTTGTGACTAATGATCGTAAGATTTGTGACTTTATTACTAGATGCGATGGTTGTAATTAGGTTGAACTTAAAACTATTTTAATTTTTGTCTCATTTCTTTAGTAAACAGATTATTATTTATTATTATTTTTATATATTATAGATTAGAAAGGGGTATTAAAGTGAACGCAAGTAAGACGAAGGTTATGGTTTTTGAAAGAGAAGAAAGTAAAACGATTTGTGAAATAAGAATAGAAGGGGAGTTCGATCAACTCCCCTTCTATTCTTATTTCACAAATCAAGTAGCAAGTAGATGAGTTTGTATATTTGGGCTGCGTATTTAGCAGGGATGGGAGATATGATAAGGATATAGAACGACGAGTGAATGCGGGAAATAGAGTAAATGGGGCCTTGCACTCTATTGTGAAGAGTCAAAATGTGTCGAAAAAGGCACGTATGGCAATTCACAATGCTGTGTTGGTCCCTACTTTAACGTATGGTAGTGAAAGTTGGGTGTGGCAGAAGAAGCACGAGAGTAGAATCAACGCAGTAGAAATGCGGTCGTTAAGGAGTATGTTAGGGCTGAATCTGAACGACAGGGTAAGAAATTGTGTAATAAGAGAAGAGTGTGGTTTGCAAGATGATGTTGTGACCAGGATTAAGAAAGGAATGCTTCGGTGGTTTGGTCATGTCGAAAGAATGAATGAGGAAAGAGTGACAAAGAAAATTTATGTTGCAGAAGTGAATGGCAGAGTCGGAAAGGGACGTCCTAGGTGAAAATTTATCGACCAAATTGGCGATTTATTGAAAACGGGCCAAATTAGGAGTACCCTTAACCGACGAGCATGTATGCGTAGGTGTATGGATGTGAAGGAGGCGAGAGAGGTGTGTCAGGATCGTGCCAAATGGAAGTCTGTAGTCTCTGCCTACCCCACTGGGAGACAGGCGTGAGTCTTTATGTATGTATATTATAGATTATTATATATTAGCTATTTAAGTTTATATTCACGCGGACAGTATTTAGCTATGATTTTGTACGTGACCCGTTATCTAGTTGGTATTGTTAATCGAAGTGTACACTTTAGAATGTGAAAAGGTCTAGGTAGTCTTAGGCAGATGATATGGGGTATGTTCCGAAATACAACCCAGTACACTGGCAAATGCAAATGACGTCATCAATTGACACTATATTGTACTGGCGTGCCGCCGCCATATTGCGTTGGATATTTGGCCAGTGGCCACAAGAAAACCATTTTTAATTGTGTGTGCGCTGAATGAAGCATGCTTGAATTTATTGTAATTTATTCAAATACAAAAAATTATAGAACAATTGCTAGTATCTTAATTAGGAAGATATAATGATTTTTGGAGCACAAAATGACAAAATAATCACCAAAACTTTTCCAAAAGGCGCAAAAGTATGACGTCATATACTGTCCAATGTTTTGGAACGAATCACCACTATAGCGTCGATTCATGAGGTCATTTGCATTGGACAGTACACAGCGTTGTATTTCGGAATATACCCATGATGTACATTTTACAATATTGTAATTGCTCGTATAAGGGAGCGTCGATAAAATAGAGCGGGTTTGCTGGCGGGATGTTAACTGGAGAGCATACAGTAGCAGTTAGATGAGCAATAAATAACACTTCTTGAGAGTTTCTTCTTATTTTATTTCTTGATTCCTTATTATTACATTGCCGGATTTGGAATGTTTTACCACGAAAAACGCCCCTTTTTTTATAAGCGGCTGTAACCAATCGTAATTAAGAAAAAATCGCACACGGCATTAGTGAATCTATTGACCAATCAGAGCACAGAATAACCCTTTCTAAGAGAGATTTACAATTTCCTTAATAAACGTGGTAAAACATATCTTACAACATTTATATTTATTCCTAGCGATAGATACAACTTATTTCTATTATTCTAAACCTAAATTATTCAATAAACCTTTATTTTACACTTATAAAAAATAAAAATAGCTTCGCGGTCGCTTCACGGTTTAGCTCCGGAGTAGGATAGTATTTTTTGCCGAACATACAAATAACGCCGCCAAGAGGTAGGAATGTACAACACTTTTTTCAGGATTAATGCTTAAGAATCTATACAATATTTTTTCATAAAATTTAAATCTTTCTCATAATGAAATGACATTATATAGTGATTAATTGACATATTAATGTTTCTTTTGAATTACTTTAAAGTAAAAAGAATTACATTAATCACCTATATGTTAATAGCTCTTAAAGTTATGATAAAAGAAATCTTACTAGAAAATAAGTTTATACTTGCGTCTAATGTTCTAATCAGACCCAAATAATACCAAATAGATTCACATAAGTTACTCCAAGATAAGAATAGAAGTGCTTAATTTACTTTCCCGTTTTCAGCACTAATCAGTCTTTACACTTAGCT
The DNA here is from genome assembly GCA_907164705.1 of Parnassius apollo. NCBI lineage: Eukaryota > Metazoa > Arthropoda > Insecta > Lepidoptera > Papilionidae > Parnassius > Parnassius apollo. The sequence goes on along the minus strand of CAJQZP010001539.1, from coordinate 5,307,816 downwards.
TTATTTTACGAATAGGAAACAATTAAGATTAAATACTATCACTTAGTTTTAAATCACTGATAAGAAATAATTAAGATTAAATGTTCGAATTCACTTTGTCGTCGCTAACAAATATTGTATATACGAATATATTTCTTATACAATACCATAATTTTAATTATTATTCCAATAGATTAAAGATGAAAACCAGATGCCACCGTTGCGAAATCCGTCATTGCTGATCGGGGAGAATGACCTCACATCCCTCTCTTACCTCCATGAGCCCGCAGTGCTGCACAACCTTAAAGTCAGGTGATTAAACCATAATATTACTATTTTAACTATAAGATTGGTTTGCAGGATTATAAGCGAGTCATAGACTACGAAGATACGATAATATTTTTACTGTGTATAAAACTTAATTATCTGAAAGTATCACACACCACGCAGATACATCAGAACATACGAAATATACATTCACTCGAAATTCTTCAAACTTACTAGACGTGTTTTTCGGAGCGGATTGTTTGTACAGAGTGTTACCTACAATAAGTTGGCGAATATTGCTTCTAAATTTGCCAGATAGCTCGTCAAAACATGATTCAGATTTTGATTTTGATGCACGTGCTGCATTAGCATTTACTAAAAGGCGAAGAATTTGGATAGAACGTCATATAGAGCTTAAAAAGGACCGAGGCGAATTTAATCGCATTTTCTCAGCGACAATCTGTATGTATCTGCAAGTAAAATCCTATGCCATATTTGTATCTACTGATGTTATCTGCAGGTATACTCGTATATCTATGAGAAGATAATATTGTCACCATCTTTCGATATAGTTCGGTGCTTTTTCAATCAAAAATTTCGGAGATATTAATAACCTACAACTGGGATTTTTTCTATCATATTAGAGATCCAAACTACGCAGCTGCCAAGCTAACTGAAACATTAACTGACTTGATAAAATCTCATAGTGTCCCAGCAAAAACTAACAAAAGAAACAAAATATTAAAACCTTGGATAACTTACTCCCTACTCAAGTATATTCGAAAACGGGACAAACTCAACATGAAAGTTAAAAAATCGCTTAATGATGAACCACTTAAATCTTTTTATGTGGCATATAGAAATACTTGTAATAAAGTAATAAAATCACTGAAAATAGAATATTATAAAAACAAATTGATATTAAGCAATTGTAATACTATAAACACTTGGAAAGTAATAAAAGAGTTCTGTGAACTAAAGCAAAATAAATCCAACCCATAAGAACTCCTAAACATTACTAGCAGCCCAAGAGAGGCACTTAATATAGTAAATAAATACTTTACGACCATTGGCAGTAACTTGGCAGAGCGCACGCTTAACAAACTCGGTAAATTAGAATTGGAACTAGCAAGTGAGGCATTATCTCTAGGCCCACTCAAATCAATGTCTCTTCTTCCAACGGACATATTAGAAGTAAGACAGACAATACTAAGTCTAAAATAGTGCTCCTGGAAACGATAGCATTTTAGCAAAACTTTTGAAAATGTGTACCCACGAACTAGTTCCACTTATCACTCACATATTATGTAATCTTAGTTTTGAATCATGTAGTTTCCCACAGGTTTTTAAGTTGGCAACTATCATACCCATCTATAAAGCAGGAGACAAACTTAATCCATCTAACTATAGACCCATAGCCCTGTTATCAATAGTTTCAAAAGTAATAGAAAAAATTGCGAACAAACAAATAATTAAATATTTAGAAAATAACAATCTACTAGCACCAAACCAGTATGGTTTTAGAACAGGTCGGTCAACGAATGATGCAGTGCTAGATTTGACCAATCAAATATCGACATATCTCGATGCGGGAGAAAAATGCATTGGGGTTTTTTTTGAGATTTCCAAAAAGCTTTTGATACCGTCTCAATTCCAATCTTAATCTCACTTTCGCCACAAGGTAGCACATTATCAGCAACACTTTTTTTAATTTATATTAACGAACTGTGCAAACTAGACATTCCAGGTGCCAGCATAATAATGTTTGCTGATGATACTGTGCTGCTGTTTCACGGGAAGGACTGGGAAACTGTTCAAAACTAACAGAATTTGGTTTAATTAGAGTAAATAAATTGCTAGAAAACAGTTTACTTACGCTGAACATCTCCAAAACAAAATATATTTGCTTTAGTAACACCAAAGCAACGAATTGCAAAAAGAATCTGAGTTTAATCATACATTCCTCTATTCATGTAACATGTCACTCTCCATCAAAGTGCAATTGCACCCCCATAGAAAGGGTAACAAACACTAAATACCTGGGTGTCACAATAGATGAAAATCTGACATGGAGTTTACACATTTCGAATACTGCCAAAAGAATAAAAAAAACTATTATTTATTTTCAGACAACTAAGAACAATAGCTAACCAACAACTTTTAGTCCAGACCTATAATGCTCTATGCCACTGTTTGATAAATTACTGCATTTGTTCTTGGGGTGGTGCATGCAAAACACATTTAATGTAAATAGAGCGGGTGCAAAGAGCTGTCCTAAAAGTGATGCTTGCTTTACCTTACTGTTACCCGACTAACTTGCTATATAAAAAAACAGGGGTTCTGTCTGTTCGGAAAACTTTCGTGTATCAATGCACATATGTCATGAACAAAAGAACCGCAAACTACCCTGCTCCTAACAAGAAATGCTCGGTAGCAAGAAAGCATTACGAATATCTTGCGCCTCGGCTTTATAATACATTCAACAAAACAAAAGTTATAAAGAAGCTAAGCAACTTTAAATTAAAAATCGTTTTGCTTGATTGGCTAAAAGGATTGGATTACTATGCTTGCGAGAGACTTCTTGGAGTCAATTTATAAACTAATAGGTTATGTTTGCATACACACACACACACACACGCACGCACGCACGCACGCACGCACGCACGTACGCACGCACGCACGCACGCACGCACGCACGCACGCACGCCCGGTAAAAGGGGAATCACTTATTTACTTTAATCATAGCTTTAAAAAAACTGTTTAACGAAAAATCTGAGTTAAAATTTAAAATTTGTAAAATTGTATGGGAAGGTACTGATATCCTAAGATACAGGATTTATCATCTAGTTTAGGAATCAGTGCAACATTTGTATTGTAACTTCTTAAGTTTTTAATAAAGATTATTATTATTATTATTACTATTATTATTTTTGAAACAAAATGCTTTATTTCACAGCTAACTAATTGAGGTAACAGCTAGGCATATTAAAAAAAGACATCCATATCTTGTTTATGTTTTCTAGCTGTGATCGTAACTTTATACGCGTGTATAATCTACGCATCTTACTGATATCATACAAATGAAACTCTGTTCGGTAGATGGAACAATAACTTCTTCTTTAAATTAAATACTCATAATGAAATCGTCCTTAATAAATAAATAGAAAATTTTATCTGAAGAATCACTGAGCTAATTAATATAAATTACATATGAAGCATATACACCACGCCGAATGGCTTCTTTCACGTTTAACCGATCATGCGGGGAGATCTGTTCATGATTTTGCCTTGGCATATGGTCTGACACAAATGGTTACGTCGCCTACGCGGATTCCAGATATGGAGGCTCATGCACCTTCCCTGTTGGACCTTCTGACCTCCCATCCGGACAGATATCAGGTTTCCGTCGATGCGCCTGAAATCACGGTTGCATTCTGCAGGCTGTCGCCGTGTTTGGTACTATAGGTCGGCTGATTTTTTTAACAATTCTAAGCCAGCGCTTAACTACAATCCCACCTGATGGTAAGTGGTGATGTAGCCTAAGATGGTGAAGCGCACTGACTTAGGAAAAATCTATTCACTCTTGCCTTGAAGACAACTACAGTGTAATCGGATGGAAAGACAGATACTAGCAACTTATTTCACACCTTTGCTGTACGCACGATGAACGACTTAATAAACCACTTTGGTTCGAATCGGAGACTTGCCGAACGTCTGGTTGTCCGATGGTGGCAGGGAGAGGGAGGAATTAAATTATGCAATTCCTGCACACACTCTCCGAAATGCATCCTGTAGAAGACCGAAAGGCTGGCTACTTTGCACCTGTGTTCGAGGCTGGTAATATTGGTTTTAACCAAATTCACATCATCAATAAGCCTCTTAGCACGCCTTTCCATTGAGTTCAAAGCTGCTAAGTGGCATTGCAGCTCACCAGCTCATATATGGCAGCAATACTCCATGCACGACCGGACTTGCGTTTTATATAAAGTAAGCAGCTGTCCCGGCGTGAAGTATTGCCGCACCTTTGCAAGGAATCCTAGATTGGGATAGCATGCGAACTTTCTTTGCATCCTATCCTTGGGTGCGGGTTTGCTTCCGCCGGACGATTCCAACGTTGTTGCTGATTCTGTCGCTGATGTGGTCCTTCAGGGTATGGACATTTTATTCCTTACTCTGTGGTGCCCATCGGAGGCAGATCTCAGCCATGGTTTAGTCGCTCCTGTAAAATAGCATCATCATGAGTGCAAGGTTAGGTAAAGTTAGGTAGCAAAGAACCTTTCACTACGGCGCGGCGCTTTGTTTTAAAATGACAAATTCTGCGGATGTACGCCCGCGGAGACCTTTGATGTCGCGGCGGTGTTTTCACAAGATGCGGCACTTGCCAAGGCGGCGCGATACAAAGGCAACCGTATCTAATAGAATAGACTATATCCGATTTGTCAGAATAATTTTTATAAATTATATACTTTTAGAGGTGCATGAGTTTTTATTTTATTAAAATTTTTATGAATCTCTTTATTATTTCTTCGCGTGGTATAAGTGCTTTTGTATTTTTTACAGTTATAGCCATTTGAATAATTATTTCCAAAGACGTATTAAGGATAGACAGGTAACACACTAACATTATTGTATTTTAAAGTGGCGCGGGTAAATACTATATTTACGTATAGTTATTTATTATGACATGTTGCGCTAACAAAAAGAGACACATGATAGGGTATACCTATCATTAGAGAAGAATGAATATATATTATTAGTTACGTATTTATTGCTGCTGAGCGCTCATTGACGCGAGCACGTGACTTACCGATACGGAGGAGAATAGGGACAACATAATAAACGAAATTATATCTAATATTTTAATTAAAAAAAAAAACTGTACTTATGAATGAAATGAGACGTTTTTCTAGTCTCTAACAGTTGCCGTGTAATTTGTGCACCCCCCAAAAACACAGGAAGGCATTTTTGAGTAGCGAAGTATAGTTGTGATCTGAGTGTGGCTGATTGAATGTAAGTTTGGCAATTAACTGACTACTATTGCCATTCTAGAGCGAGTACGACGTAAACTTTTCAAAACATCTTAGCTTATTTGGGACTTTATTATTACTAGTTTTACCCGAAAATATAGAAAGCAAGCGCCCACACTGGTTTTAGCCATGAATAAACTAAATACTCTTAAGTTTAACCAATTCATTCACGTTCTGAAGTCGTTGTAAAGACAACTAGAAGAATTGAAACCCCGCTTTTAGAATATGATTTTATTTTATTCTTATGACTAGAACAAGGAATACCACAATCGCATTAAAAATTTCATGCTTACTTATTCTGCCACTTTTAGGGGTAGTATTTTTTATTTTCAAAATGTAAGGTTTGGTTCCTCAAAGTATAACCTATATGATAAATAAAATAAATCGGTTCGAACTATCGGAACGAACATAGTCAAATTGTAAACCTCATGATTTTTTAAAGCCGGATTAAAGGGGCTTTCTATTTACTACAGACCACATTAAACACACCCGCCCAATATGCTGCAGAAATAATATAGCTGCAATATTATATTTTTCATGAAATACTTGTTTTATGCCTGTTTATGATTGGTGACGTTTGTACGAGTATTGCAACATTGTTTAAATACATACGTATGTATTATACATATGTATTATGTAATATATATGTCACGCTGAATGTTTTAATAGACATAATAATTAGCAGTTGTCGAACACCATATGCCGATTAAGGATTGTCTTTATTGATTCAATATAAAATGAAATGAATGATTTTATTCAACATAGATTGTTATAAAATACTTATTGAAAGTCATTTTTTAATTTACCACTGGTTCGCAAAAAAAACCTCTGTCCTGGGAAGAACCACCAAGAAACCCAACGGGATATTTTTTAAACATATTTAATTATTCGAAAATCATTCGAGATTTTTTATAGAACCAGCATGGTGGCGGTCACCTCATTCGCAGGGGTTATTTTCATTTATGTATTCATTTATATTATAATAACCCTTTTTGTACAATTTTTCTTTAATAAAACATTTAAACTTGTTTAATGACAAATTTTGTACATATATATGAAATATATTCAGAGTCGTAACTTGAATATACTTTATGCCGTTCGAAATTCGAAGTGTCGATGTTATAACCAATATTTCCACTGTTACGTTTTTTTTGTTAAACAAAAATTTTAAACGAAATTACATCTGCAGCCAACTTAACACAAAGAAGGCTGCAGACGCTTGGTAACCCCTGAAGACTAAGACGGAATGCTTCATAACCTTTAATTATACACCTTACTACTTTAGCCTTCATACCGGAACAGCAAAGCAGGTAATTTGTTGGCTATCCAGACGGATTCCTAGACAGGACTATTATATATGGATTGTATACCTATCTGTTATCTACTACGTGACATTGTCTGAGAAAAACGTCTTAGAATCAAATAGATACCATGGTGATAAGACTTCTGTGTTTTAAACACGGTGAACTTAACACTTTTTACTATAGGACAGGGTGACAAACGAGCACACAGTCCACTTGATAGTAAGTGGTTACTGTGGCCCATAGACATCTACATTTATCTTCATTAGAGAATGCAGAATAAATGCAAGATGCATTGTCACTCCTAAGGACTGAGATGGAATGCCTCGTTTCCAGTAAAAAGGGTCTCCGGTTCTCTACACTCACCATACGAAACACAGCAGCATTAAGCTGCTATTTGACGCTGGTATTCTGTGAGAGTGTGGTCCTACCCCGGTTGAGCCGTCCCATTCGTGCTACAACTATACTACTAACATAACTACAGCATGGCTCTACCACATATAACACACTGTCGAAGCTTTAACCATTAAAATTAACTATTTTAATTTTTTTTTTGTATGTACATTTGTATTTAAATGGTGCATATCTCCTTAATTTCAATGTCCTAACCAGAAAAATAAATATTTCTATGTATTCTTATCCTATTAATTTTCATAATTTAATTTCCATAATTTATTTTAATTTAAACACAAGAAGAATGGAACGCAACGCATCAAGACATACATCTTACGAAGATATCGACGTCAGCGCCACGCAATAACTTAGGGAGAGTGAACTCGACGCAAGTCGCATGGCGCTTTTACGAGTACTAAATAAATAATTAAACTAATAATCTCGCTTTAAACTCAAAGACAATGCGTTAATTCTGGCTGCCGTTTTATATTATTATGTAATACAAGATGAAAACTCGTCAGCATTGAGCAATAGAAAAACTGCTAAGCCCAAAAAATAAATTATGCTGGAAGTCGTACCTAATGAGTGCACGCTTAGCAAAGCCTAAGTCAACGAAAAAAAGACTTACGAAAAACTCAGGATGTTAACCAAAACCACCGCTATTAATTTTCAATTGTTGTGTTTAGGTTACTATAATTATTTAAAACAACAAGAATAGGTAGTGTTAGGTTTTTTTTTGCGCCCGAAGCAAATATGGGCAACCCTTCGGAAAGAGGGGGAGGGAGGTGGGGAATGCTCATAGCATACCACGCAGCCGGCTGCGTGGTTATGTGGAGACTTTTACCCACTAAACCCCACCTTTTAGGGACTGGCTTAACGGTCTAACTAAAGATCTCTAAGCCGTATACGGACGCGACCCTCCTTGGCAGAAAGGAGGGCGCAAGCGGCGAAAAGCCCCTTAGAAGTGTGCCTAATTAAGGCAGATTAAGGGATGTGTTATGTAGGCTCGGCCTGAACCGCCAGGAGGCAGTTCAGGTCAGCCGAAAGCTTGTGGAGGGGGGGGGGTCCGAGAGAGAGGTTCTCGGTCTGCGCACACTATAGCGAGTGTGGATAGGGGCTGCATAGGCAGCAGTCTCACGAATGAGATGATTTGGGTGGGACTCTGAGGCTTTGAAAAATCTCTCAGAGAGTGATTTAAGGAACTGCTGGATTGTTGGGAGCTCTAAGTCTCGGTGTAGGTCGGCATTACGGACATAATAGGGCGAGTTAGTGGCCCTACGACAGAATAGATTTTGAACTATCTGAGGTTCATTTATAACTTTGGGCTTAGCATGTGCGAAAATGGGGGCCGCGTAGGTCATGACAGGTCGTATGCAGACCTTATATAGGGTTCGCTTGTTGCTGAGAGACATTTTACTGTGTCTGCCCAACATGCTGTTGAGCCTACCCATGTAAAATCGCGCGGTGCGAGTTACCTTCTTGATATGGGGCTCGAAAGTGAGCCTTGCATCAAGGGTGACGCCTAAGTATTTGGCTTTTGTTTGCCATGGGACAGGGGTTCCTAACATCCTGATTGGCGGAGTGGCGGTGAGACGGCGCGGCGTCGTTTATATTCGAAGCAAACGGCGGAGCTCTTCTCCGGGTTTACGTTACGTCGATACGCCATTTTTGGAACTAAGCTCCTAAGTCGTTAACTGACTTTTGGATCTTGTTCCGAATCTGTGGCAGTGAGTTGCCTTTAGAGTAAAGAGCTGTGTCGTCTGCGAAGAGGGCTAGTTTCATACAATTCGACGGGATAGGGATGTCGTTGGTGAATAGTATATATAGGAGGGGGGCAAGCACAGAGCCTTGAGGGACACCGGCTTTGATTTGACGAGTAGAGGATAGCGTGCCTTCGTGTCTAAAACGAAAGGTACGATCCTTCAAATAGGAGGCTACAAGGCGGACGAGGCGGTCAGGGAGGCCTAAGTCGTACAATTTGTAGATAAGGCCCTCATGCCAGACTCTGTGGAATGCCTTGGCAATGTCGAAAAAGACCGCGATGGTCTTTTGACGACGAGCATAAAAACCGCTGAGGATATATTCCACTATGCCGTGAACTATCTGGGGGCACGAGTGTTTGGCACGAAACCCGAATTGTTGAGGGATGACAAGAGGGTCGCCGTCTGTGGGAAACAAATGGCGCCTCATGCACGAGAATAACTCGTTCGAAAAGTTTGCCCATGGCCTTGAGGAGGCTGATGGGACGGTGACTGGAGGGGAGGTGGTGAGGTTTGCCTGGCTTGGGAATGCCAGTGACAGTTGCCTCTTTCCAAGAGGTGGGAAAGTAGCTGAATTCGAAGCAGGCGTAGAAGATTATGGCCAATAAGGCGATCACCTGCTCCGGAAAGTGTTTGAGGGCTTGGTTGGAGATGCCATCCGCACCCGGTTCTTTTTTGGGCTTAAGTCCTTTGATGGTAAATTAAATCTCATCTTTGGACACAGTGATAAGGTCAGAGGCGGTGGGCGGCGAGTTCCGCCGACGGACCTCGTCCTCCACTAGTTTGATGTGTAGGGGGTCAGTGGGTTATGAGCTGGGAGAGCATTGAGCGGCGACGCTGTCGGCGAAGCACTCAGCCTTTTCTTCGTCCTCGAAGGCAATAGAGCCGTCGGGACGAGACAGAGGGGGAGTATGCGTGGTAGCGTCTATCCGGAGGGCTCTCGCCATCTGGTAGTACGCTGTGTGGGAGGGGGAGATTTTCTCCATGAGATTGCCCCTTTCGAGGTCTCTGTAATCTTTGAGGCGGTAACGGAGTTTGTGTTGAAGGCGGTGGACCGCGAGTCTATACTCGGGAGTGGGATAGCGTGCAGCTCTACGGAGGGCAGCTTTTTTGGCTTTTAGCAGGTGGCTAATATCTAGGGGAAGACTAGTTTTAGCAACCGGGATAACCTTTTCATTCTCTTCAAGAGAGGATGTGTGGAAGTGCGGTGAGATTTGCGACTGCGGTGTCTATTTTCCCCGTACTGTCGAGGACGTCGGAAGAAAGGGTTATGGGAGGGTCCGGAGAGTCTATAGCCGAGGCTAGAGACTTCTTAAAGCCCTTCCAGTTGGTGTAGGTTTTGGAAGTTGGAGTTGGGGGTGGCTGATGACCAAGAAGTAGGGATACAGGACGGTGGTCGGATCCTAGGTCATCGAGAGACTCGATTGCTCTAAGGTTAAGGGAGACTCCTTTACCTAGAGCAAAGTCTAGCACGTCAGGAGCGTAGTTAACGTTGTCGGGATAGTGAGTGACAGCGAGGGGGGGCTGTAGACAGTCAGGTCGAGAGACTGAGTGATATTGAGCAGCACCCTGCCACTACTAGTAGTAGTGCGGCAGGTCCATTCAGTATGCTTGGAGTTAAAATCTCCAAACATAATGACTGAGTCGCCTAATGCAAGGATGGCTTCGAAATCACTCTTAACGGGGAGGGTTCCGCTAGGGATGTAGCAAGAGGCTATAATGATAGACTGGTGTCCAGTCATGGCTAATCTAGTGATAGTGGCTTCCATACTGGTAAGCGTCGGAGTGGGGATGTGGGAGCAATGAAGGGACTTTTTGTAATAAATGGCAGTACCGCCGCCTTTGCGGTCGGGTCTGTCATTACGAAGAAGTGAATAATTTTTAATAGAGAGGCCTTTAGAGACCTTAGGGCTGAGGTGGGTCTCCTGAAGGAGAAGGAGGTCGGCTTCGCAATTTCGAAGAAATAGTCTGGGAGTTATTTCGCAAACCCCGGATATTGAACGAAACAAGCGACAAACCCTTTGGTTTGATACGACCGTGAGATATTGCGGGAGCAGAGGGCTCCGGCATAGTGTTATTACAACGACCTTAGTAGGTCGATGTGCTCAGCAAGAGCAAGGAGACGGTCCTGAGGGGACTGAGCAGCGCGCAGTTTACGCGCAAGGATAGAGATTTCCCCCATATTGATCTTATTCATAGTGTTAGAAACTAGGCTTAGATCATCTACTATAGGGTCTGCCTGTTTTTGTGTGTCGGCGGAGGGCCGCGGGATATTATTTGCCTTTTGGAACCAAGGATTTATTGGGAGCGGCGCAGGCTGGGAGAGCGGAAGGCTCATAAAGGGCCGTGGAGGACCCTGAGGTGGCCGATAGAGGCCCTGAGGGGGCCGATAGATGCCCTGTGTGGGCTGAGATGAGCCCTGAGGGGGCTGTGGTAGGGGCTGGCCCTGACGGGGCGTGCGGCTTCCAAGAGCCGGGAAATCTCGGTCATTGACCTGGGGTTGGAGCTTTGTGGCTCAGAAGTGGGTGAGGAGCGCGAGGGCAGCCTCTAAAGTTGGCCGGGTGGCCAGTTTGTCCGCATAGGACAAATGTGGGTGGAGTATCGGCGTTTTTGGGCCGAGGGCACTCTTTCGAGTGATGGGGTTCTAGGCACTTAACGCACCTGGGTAGGGCTGAGCAGTTGGCTGCCGCGTGCCCATAGAGTTGGCAGCGGTGGCACTGCGCTGGGTAACCGCGCCGTAGTGTTAGGCCGTCTTTTACTGTTAAATAGTGTTAATGCATGTTCTATTTACGTAATTTCAAACTTATTTCGAATTTCTTAAAATCTTCTTTTTTCTTTGTGATTTTTGCACTTTTCTCGTCCGTTCCCTTCCAAAACCGTCGAAACTTCAGAAGTCAGCAATTTTAGCCAAAAATTATATAATCATTAAATTTCTAAAGTAGATATAACTCTTTCTACATTCTCCATTATATCACGATGTCCTTAAACACACCTGGTTTACAGGAGAGCCCAAAGAATGTCGGGCCCAAATTCCGGAAGCATAGGTTGAATTGGTTGGTAGGTATATAGGTAGGATCGGGAGTCCAAGTTCCAAAGCCAGTCGTAATAAAAAGACCAGGCATTTAAAATATAAATAAAAACTTAAAATGCACACAATATCAAAAAACCTAAAGCTTCATGTTTGATACAGCTTGACCAGCCGACCAAACGTTCGGTTTCTTTGTCATATTTTAAACTAAAATGAGTTAAATGTAATAATAACTTATTTATGAAACAGAATTTGGCTGTTTTCGATTTTTAAATATCAAATTTTTGAATTTTATAATCTTAGCTTAATCATAGTCCGATACAACTATAAATTCAGAATTAAAGATTATGCTAAGCATATACTAAGTTTTTCGTAAGTAAAGTCTGAGCAAATTCAAAGTACGGTCTGTAGATTTCAGCCTTAATCCCATCACATTAACTACCCTAACGCACCATACGCACTAAGTACCGTCTCGTCTCGTTGTTTTTCTTATAATTATTCTAAGCCAGCGCTGAACTACAATCCCACCTGATGGTGAGTGGTGATGTAGCCTAAGATGGTGAAGCGCACTGACTTAGCAAAAGTTCATTCACTCTTGCCTTTAGGCTGTCTTCGGACACTGTTAACGGATTGAAAGACAGATGCTGGCTACTTATTCCTCTTCTTTGCTGTATGTATGATGAACGACGAAGCAAACTGTTTTGTTCGAATGCGTGGTAAGCAACAACGAAAGGGTGGAGACTTGCCGAAAGTCTGGTTGTCCGATGGTGGAAGGGAGAGGGAGGAATTAAATTATCTAATTCCTGCGCACACTCCGAAATGCATCCTATGGCAAACCGAAAGGCTGGCTACTTTGCGCCTGTGTTCGAGGCTGGTAAGATTGGTGGAACATATATGGCAGCAATACTCAATTCACTCAAGGACTTGCGCTTTGTATAAAGTAAGCAGCTGTCCCGGCGTGAAGTATCGCCGCACCTTTGCAAGGACTCCTAGCTTCCTTGCAGCTGCTTTGGCCTTGGACTCAGTGAACTGCCCGAAGTTCAGATTTGAGGATATATCAATGTATTATAAAACACAACTGAAGGCGGTCGGTGTATTCCAGTGATACATTTCGGAAAGAAGAAGCCAAGGTGAGCTGGCTCCATTTTGCAATGAAGAGACGCTTGTGTTTTGAAGGCGTTGAATCTCCCGAGATTGGCATGGTCCCATTCGGAGACTACCTGTAGTGTGAGATTCACACGCTCTATCATAGCTTCTCTTTCGGCCTGGTTTTCGATCCCGACTAGCCCGAGGACTTGGCTGGTATCTCTTCACAACTGTGCTATCGTCTGCATACCTATGGATACCGGATATAAGCAGATCATTAATATGCAGCAGAAAGAGAGTTGCGGAAAGAACGGGCCTCTGAAGAACACCGGCGTTAGTTGCCACAGGATTGGATGAGCAGCCATCTACGACTACCGGGAGAGACCGTTCACTTCGAAAGTCCTTTACCAAGTCAATAAGATCAGGATGAGCCGTACGCTTATCTAAAAAGCTAGCGTGCCAAACTCTGTCAAAGGCCTTCGAGACATCAAGGGAAACGACAAGTGCTTCCCCACTTTTTTCGAGTGCCTTTTCCCTTACGTGTGTGGCATACGCTAGAAGGTCCCCAGTAGTATTATCAATCAAGAGTTCCATATTATATCTCTGTATCTCGAATTGATTATTAATCATTATCTCCACACATTTATCTTGCCACTTCTTTATACAACGTTTAAAAATAAGCTAGTTCTTTTATTTTTTCGCCTATATTTAGTACTTTTGATAACTTGAAGCGAAAAATCGCTTCACACTTTTCCGTGTATATAATATTCTTAAGGAATCCGAGTATCGTTGTGGGGTTAAGTTGTTAGACTAATCTTATTAAGGTAAACGTGCTGTGAATTAACAGTCTTAAGTTAGAAATGTCAAAGCCGATATTAAAATTCCTTTCGTAATACGCAATAATCATGTGAAAGTAACAACAATAGTAAGGAAATGCGTTTAATGAGAGCTACAACGAGTTCACAATCATTTCTCTGGTAAGAATAGACGGAAATAGATAGTGAATGATTGAATTTATGTATTGATGCGAGAAAGTATTCATATTTGTACGTACTTAACGTATACATTACAATAGGCTGAATTTAATAAAGAATGTTTCTTGAATACGGAATTAAAAAAAAGGCTTAGATAATGTGCGAGTGACAATTCTTTTTATACTATAAAGGTCACCAGTGAGCACACAGTCTACCTGATGGTAACTGGGGGACATACACCTACATTTATCCTTGATTAAGAATCAGAATGCGTTGTCACCCGTTAGGATAAAGATGAAATGCCTTGTTTCTAGTAAAAATAGTCTCCGGTTCTATATTCTCTCACCATACAGAACAAAACAGCATTAAACAAGTATTATACACTGGTATTCTAATAGATTATCCAGTTTTATAAGCAGCTTAAGCTTGAAACAAATTATTACACTTGTAGTTTATGAGATCGGTAATTTTTGATGATATTCTAATATTCTTTCTGAATTTATTTTTTGGTTAATGTATAATGGAACATAGTGAGCTCAATACATGTGTGTGTAGTACATAGTTATTACGCTGTTTTTGGCAATATTATATTTGTAACTATTATTCTCTTTTACGAGATAAATGTGGTTGGATAAGTGAGGACGAGTCCTGAAAATAAAAATAAATTAAATTTGCAGCAACAGCTTGCTATTGAGTGGCCAGGGGACATGACTAAGGCGGCACATTTAGGAAGCGGCATTTTGGAAAAGAAAGTCAGCTTCCCGCATTAACTTTTTAAATGATACCAGTAAAAATCTCAAAACGGTTAACTATACGGAGAGAACGATACGCTGCTGAACATAGGTGTCACCCTTAGATTGTCTCATAGGGACACATATATATGCCATAGTTGCCGCACTCGGCGGGCGAGTTGTATTTTATCTTTTGTTATAAAGGAAGACACTGCTGCCCAACTCCTGGTTTGTTTCGTTCTCTCGCCGTTCACAACACCCATGGATTGATGTAAGGTAGTGGATATTCTTACACCGCCATTATGCGATAAAAAATCTCCAAAAGAAAATAGCTGTAACTGAAAACTATTGATTGAAATATTACGAAAGAATTTTTAATATGAAAGTCACACTCTGGAATTAAAAATAATAAATTTCACATTTTTACTTACTTACTTATCTTCACGCACAATCCCTAACGGGGTAGCCAGAGAGAACAGATCGCCAAGTGTCACGATCCTTACATACCTCTTTCGCTTCTTTCGGGTTCATTAACTTCTTCATACATGCACGTCTAGGTATCCGAGTACTCTTGACCCTCCCCTCTTCGAGCAATTTGCTCACATGGTTTCGAAGTTAAGTTAGTCTCGGTCTACCTCGACACCTTTTAATATTTACTTTCACTCTATATATTTTCTTCACCATTCGGTCTTCACTCATTCTTTCAACGTGCCCAAACCATTGGAGTACGCCCCTATCAATTTTTGTGATAAGGTCATCTTTCAATCCTGCCATATTGCGAATCTCTTCGTTTCGCTTTCGGTCGGCTATGGTAACGCCACACATTTTACGAAGAGATCAGCATCTCATCGCATCTCCACTGCATTCAACTTGCTTTTATGCTTCTTCTGGCATACCCATGTTTCGCTGCCGTATAACAAAGTCGGTACCAACACTGCGTTATGTATTGCAAGGCGTGCACTCTTCACCACGCCTTGCCTTTTTACTAATGCATTCAGGGCACCATTGACTTTGTTTCCGGCAGCGACACGCCTATCCACATCTAAATCACATCTTCCATCCCGGCTGAAAGCACTCCCCAAGTATACAATTTCATTTACCTGTTCTAGACATTCCTGATTTACCCATATTTCACATTTCGTTCTCTCTTCGTCCTTTTCAAATACCAGAACCTTAGTTTTATTAGCATTCAAACGGAGACCTTTAATTTCACATTCCTCTTTCATACACGTGACTAATGCCTGCAGTTCTTCTGATGGTGCAATAAGCACTGCATCATCAGCATACAGCAGACAATTAACTTTTATGTCACCCAATTTCACACCCAAACAGCTATTTTTCAGCTTCTGTAAACAGCTGTCGAGATACAGTATGAAGCCAGGAAGACATGACACAACCCTGTTTTACGCCCGCTTGGACGCTAAACATGGGTGACAGGTCATGCCCTACCCGCACACAGGCTTTACAGTCATAGTAAAGTGACTGCACAGCCCTTAACAATCGACCATCCACACCATATCCCGGCAACAGTTCCCACATTTTCTTCCTTATAACCTTATCAAATGCTTTCTCCAGATCCACAAAAGCACAGAAAATCCTCTGGTTAACACTCAGAAGCTTCTCCGTGATCGTGCGTAGAGAAAACATTTGATCCGTGCATCCTCTTCCAGGTCTAAATCCGCATTGTGCCTCCCATAATAATCTTTCCGATTTCTCTTGCATCCTACGTGTCAAAACCTTCGAGTAAACTTTATTCTTGCTAAATTGGTCAAGCTGATCGCCCGATAGCAACCGCAGTCAGAATGTGAACCTTTGCCTTTATATAAAGGCACAATGACCGTGGATCGCCAATCATCCGGGACATCTCCCGTCCGCCAGCACAAATTGCACAGCAGATGGAAGCTGTCCCAGACGCGAGGCCCACCGTACTTGACCATTTCAGCAGTAACTCTGTCTAGTCCCGCAGCCTTACCACATTTCAAACTTCGAATCGCACGTTCAATCTCTTTCATGCTGATGACCTCAGTGTCAATCGAGGTCCGTGTCTGGCGTGCCAGTCACGGCGTCACCCCGGATCCTTCACTAAGATCATGACACGCACACATTTCTTTAAAATTACTCCCTCGCTGCCAGCGCCATTTTTCTGGGAGGACATCATTGGTTCTCGAAATCACTTTGTTCATTCTTAAGGCTGTCGCACCACTCCGGGACCTTTCAACCTCTTTCCAGAAGAGTTTGGAGTTTTCCCTAAAGTTGTGCGACAACCTCTCGTCCGCTTCTATTCTACACCTTTCACGTCAATGTTTCTCAATCAATGTTTTCGCATGAATTTTCTGCAGCTTATATCTTTCTTTCATCTTCTCTCTCATATGCTCATCGTTACTAGAGGCCAAGTAGTCTAACCATGCTTTTTTCTTCTTTTTTACAGCTTCTCTCACTTCATCACTCCACCATGCATCTCTTCTTTTACTACTACCTCTTTTTGTCGTACCACATACTTCTTCCGCTACACTTACCATTCCATCCCTAAGGTTCTGCCATGTTCTCTCCACACATTCTTTCCTGCCATCGATGGTGTCAAGCTTTTCGGCTACCCTCGTGTGATATTTGCCCCTAGTATCCGCTTCCTGAAGCTTCCAGCTTCGGATGCGACACATTTTTAGTTCCTTCAAAAATCTATCTAGGGACTTAAAAAGGGGGTGCAAAGTTTGTATGAAAAATACTATATCATGACGCACATCCGAAAAAACTAGACGTAGAAATCTGACAGTAGCTACCTTTTATGACGTAAGCATCCTTGCTAATGTGGAATTTTTTCAAACTTCGTTCATGGAGGCTTAGGGGCCCCTTGAGCTTTGGGGCCCCTGGGGCACCTCCGCCTAGCCCTAAGGTTTTCGCCACTGATTTCTATAACACGTTAACTTCGTCAACACTCATTGTAATAATCTTGACGAATTGGATAACTTTCAAATAGTTATCCAAAACGTTTGCCACGCTGGGATGATGAGCATAGAGCCTTGCACTGCTAACTGCCAATTACCATTCTGTACATTTTGAGAGGCGGTCTCACCCGGCGGTGATGGTTATTTAGGAAAAGGTGGCTTATTCCATTTTACGGCTTTTGTTAATTACTTTTTAATAATTGTAGACTATCCTATCTTATGGTAAATGATGATGCAACCGAAGATGGCGAAGTGCACATACTGAGAACAACAAAAGCCTATTCACTCTTGCCTTGAAGACTTGAGAACGTCGTGTGAGGAAGAAAACTTGTCGTCTGATGTATGATGAATGTTTGGACATGCAGAAAGAATAAATGAGGAAAGAGCGACAAAGAAATTTTATGCTGCGGTAGTGAGTAGAGTCGTCAAGGGATGCCCTAGGCGGAAGTTTAACGATCAAGTTAGCGATATATTGAAAATGGGCAAATTAAAGAGTACTCTTGACTGACAACAAAAGAATTTAGATAGGTATGTCATGATAGTGCCCAGTGGAAGTCCGTGGTCTCTGCCTACCCCGATGGGTGGCAGTGTTTATAATGAGTATGTATATAACGGGGGTGATTAGTCCACCACATTATGATCGGATGGAAAGATAAGTGCTGACAAATTATTCGACTCCTTTGTTGTTCGCATTATGAATGAAGAGGCAAAAATTTGGTTCGATTGCACGGTATGTAGACAAAGAAAGAGGTGAAAATCAGCTGTGCATCTGGTGTTTCGATGATGAATTCACTCTTGCTAAGTTAAAGAGTTGTTTGGAAAATGTTCATCGCGCTGCAACACTCCCAGTTGGCGGACTTGACATGTCTTCAAAATATTTTTTTCTAATGATGTTTCCCTTCACCGGCGGACACGTGGTAAATCAGCACTTAAAATTACAATTATTTGCTCTCTGTTACTTATTCAAGAAATTAATAAATATATAGAAGCGTTTTATTTAGTATTGCCGACCGTCCTGTTTTCTCAGGACAAGTCCTGGTTTTGTAGTGTCTTGGGAAGCACTGGAGAGTTTTTAAGCAGCATCCTGAGTTTTTAAAGCGCCCTGATTAGGTCGTGTATTTTAAAATTCGTGCGCTACTTTTTACAATTCTTACGTTACAGGCGGCCTCACTATCTATGTATAACATAGATATGAAGTGTGAACAATTTTATGTTTATTTGTTTACTCAACCACAGATCCTAAAATAAATTGGTGGGATTGAAAAGTATAGTTAAAATAAATAAGTTTGTTATATTAGAATTTATTAGATACTACCAACCTAAGTTTAAAAAAATTGTTACAAACTGAAGTGTTTGTTTTATATTTTAATAACTCGTTTTCAACTCGTATAATTTTTCATCATTTCTTGAATTTCATTTAACCTATTTCCACAACATATTAATTTAACTATTACAACTCTATTAAACCCGAGTTAAATACACAACGAACCGATAGCGTGGCGAAGCGTTTTTATTTTGTTATGTTATGGTATTGGTATCGTTTTCTAGTCACATATAAAAAGCGAAAATGAATCGATACTTGCATACGAGTATATAGTACATACATTCGTCACGTTTTCGGTTCAGTTTTGGTGCGCAGTTCTGGTTTTTGCAACTTCTAAGCCAAGTGTTTCAATTTTGGGGTTGGCAACCCTAGTTTTATTGATTACCGTAGTAATAATGTAAGAAATTCTTTCTTTATTTAATTAAAAGTAATTTGTGAAGGAGGTATATATAGTAGCATTTCATTCGAGTATTAACAAGTATATCGTTGCAAGTAGTTCGTTAAAGGAATTATGAAGACTTATTCTGACCTAGCGCCATTTTAATACTCTTAATTACTTAAGTCACAAATTCAAATTCCATAGCAATGGAAGAAATGAGTACTTAGCTATACTCAACTCAATGCCATTGATGTAATATTAAAGATAGGTATGTTTTTTGTTTCAATTAATTATTAAAAAGTTTCACTGTGTAATTTCAAAGTGGTGCGGGAGTAACCGTCACAACTTCACTCAATTTTTAAAGAATGTTAAAGTATTTTGGACGATACGAGCCTGACACTGAAAGTTCTTAGAAAATCAAAAACTGAACAAACTAGCAAGTTATTAGTTTTATTATATTTTTTTCAAAATAGTGGCCATTTACCACGGAACCACTGAGAAAAGCACTTTGCCCACTCGTCCTTAGGGGTGGGTCTCTTCGACCGTGTTTTGAAATGCAGCTACTGCTTCCTCGGCGTCCATGAAAAGTTTTCCTCGAAATTTTTCTTTTATTTTCGGAAATAAATAAAAATCGCAAGGTGCGATGTCGGGGCTATAGGGCGGGTGACCCAGTAATTCCACGTCTCACGTCGCCAAGTAGTCGATTGTTTGGCGGTGTGAGACGAGGCGTTGTCGTGGTGAAGGAGAATCCTACTGTGAGATCGTTTCTCCCGAACTTCCAAGACAAGTGGCAAATAATTATTAGTGTACGACTCTGTAGTAACTGTTTTTCGATCCTATAAAACAATTGTTGCGTAATGACCTGTCCTTCTGAAGAACGAGGCCATCTTCTTTTTTCCCACCCTTCGACCTCTCTTAACTTTAGTTGGCAACTCCTCGGAAGGAAACACCCAGACAGCAGACTATTTCTTAGTTTCAGGATCATAACAATAAATCCAGCTTTCGTCACTCGTAGGTATGTCGAACACGGCATTTGAGTCAATTCCGTTAAATCTTTGAACCATTTCACGAAACTAATCTACACGACGGAGTTTTTGGGCCTCTGTCAAATAGTGAGGTATCCAACAGGCACAAAGCTTACTGACCGCTAAATGTTCATGGAGGATTTTGTGTACTTGACTCATACCGATGCCTAAGCTTGTCCGAATTTGCTGATAAGTCACTCTTGTTTCCGTCTCTATCATACGCTGCAAAACACTGATGTTATCTTCAGTCGTCGACGTAGAAGGCCGTCCCTCACGCAGATCATCGGTGAGATTAGTGCGACCGCGTTTAAACTCATTGAATCAGTTGCAAACAGTGGCTTCGTTGTGAAAGGCCAACCAAAGTATATCATAACTTTTTTGTTGACTTATATGACATCGAAAGTCATAAAAAATCATTGTACGAAAATGTTCCCGCTTTAAATTCATGCTGACGTGACACAGACAATTTACCACCAAATCGTAAACAAATTACAAATTACTAAAATACATTACGTAACCGCTTTCAGTGCCTAGAAGATTGCAATGCAGTGGACGATATGAATGACAAGCTCGTGGAAACTGTCCATGCGGTCGGAGCTAAGTTCTGCAAGACCCGCCGCAGAAGAACACAAATACTCTCCCATCACACTCTTAATCTCATGGTTGTTAGACGGGAGATGAGGCTGCAATCGTCAACAGATTTGACAGCATACAGGCAACTGAACAGACAGATCTCCAAATGCATGCGGCGAGGCTTACGCAACTTTAATACTGCTCGTATTAAAGAAGCGATCAAGCGGAACCAGGGCTCCGAAGTCTTTGCCAGAGATCTGTCTGCCAGAAAGAGCCAACTGTCAAAGCTGAAGACTGAGTGTGGCAGCATCGTTTCCGAAACACCTGAGATTTTGAGTGAGATTGAGAGGTTCTATGGGCAGCTGTACACATCGTCGTTGGAGCCACACGCAAGTGTGAGTAACGATCCAAGAGCAAGTCTTACCCTACACTATTCCGATGATATCCCGGACGTCAATCTGAGCGAGATTAGAATCGCTCTCCAGCACCTTAAAAACGGCAGGGCCCCAGGCGGGAATGGAATTACAGCGGAGCTTCTGAAAGGGGGTGGAACACCGGCACTTGAAGTCCTTCAGAAGCTCTTCAATTCCGTCCTCCATGGTGGCAATACTCCGGAGGCGTGGAGCAAAAGTGCGGTGGTCTTATTCTTTAAGAAAGGCGACAACGCTCTCTTGAAGAACTACACACCGATTTCCCTTCTGAGCCGCGTCTAATTGCTGTTCTCGAGAGTCATTACGAATCGTCTCGCACGCAGACTCGACGACTTCCAGCCTCCCGAACAAGCCGGTTTCCGAAAAGGCTTCAGTACCATAGACCACATACATACCCTGCGGCAGATTGTACAGAAGACGGAAGAGTACAATCTGCCACTTTGCCTGGCGTATGTGGACTATGAGAAAGCCTTTGATTCCGTCGAAATTTGGGCGGTGCTACAGTCCCTTCAGCGGTGCCAAGTTGACTGTCGGTATATCGAAGTGCTGAAGTGTTTGTACAGTAGGGCTACGATGGCTATCCGAGTACAGAACCAGAGTTCGAAACCTATCCAACTGCAGAGAGGTGTAAGACAGGGTGACGTTATATCCCCGAAACTCTTCACTGCTGCGTTGGAAGACGTTTTCAAGCTACTGGACTAGAAAGGATACGGTATTAACATCAATGGCGAGTACATCACTCACCTTCGATTTGCCGACGATATAGTCCTTATGGCAGAATCGCTGGAGGACCTTAGCGCTATGCTCAATGACCTCAATGGTGTCTCCCAACGGATAGGTCTTAAGATGAACATGGACAAAACAAAGATCATGTTTAATGTTCATGTCACACTTATGTCGGTAGTTGTTGGGAGCACTATGCTCCAAGTTGTTGACGAGTACGTTTACCTGGGACAATAGTCCAACTAGGTAAGTCCAACTTCGACCGAGAGGTCAATCGACGGATTCAACTCGGCTGGGCAGCGTTCGGGAAATTACGACACATCTTCTCGTCAGGTATACTTCAATCTCTGAAAACTAAAGTGTACAACCAGTGCGTGTTGCCAGTGATGGCTTACGGATCAGAGACGTGGTACTTCACTGCTGGCCGTATGAGGACGCTCAAGGTCGCTCAGCGTGCTGTAGGAGAGGGCTATGCTCGGAGTTTCTCTGCGTGATAGACTCAGAAATGAGGATATCCGCAGTAAAACCAGAGTGACCGACATAGCCCAACGGATTAGTAAGCTGAAGTGGCAATGGGCCGGCCATATAGCTCGAAGAACCGATAACCGATGGGGAAGAAAGGTTCTCGAGTGGCAGCCTCGTACCGGTAGGCGTAGTGTAGGGCGACCCCCCACTAGATGGAGTGATGACCTGGTAAGACGTGCAGGAAGTCAATGGATGCAGGTGGCTCAAGACCGTGCTTTGTGGCATTGTTTGGGGGAGGCCTATGTTCAGCAGTGGACTTGTGAAGGGCTGTAATGATGATGATGATGATGAACGATTACACAACTAGCTTGCCAGGCAAACGTTGTTCTGTCCTTTTCGACGATCGTTTGTCGTGTGTCCTATGAAAAATCCTTAAATTTGCAAAAAAAATTTGTGGATCACTCATGGGTAAAAAACTATCCTATCTCTCAAGTTGGACCAAACTGCATACGGTGTGAATATTTGATTAAAATTGTTTAAGTAAGTAGTTTAGGAGTCTATCGCGGACAAACAACGTGACACGTAATTTATATATATTAAGATAATATTGGCAGAGTTCCATTTTAAAAATTTAAACTTATTTTTTTATTATGTCGTCTACAATTGGCCAGTTCTAAAAACTCAGTGTCTCCCTTCGTACTTTGTTTTATTTCTAACGTCATAATAGTTTTTTTTATTAAGTAACAAAGCTAGTGACGAAAGGCGTTACATCCGTTCAATGCCACAGACTGCTTATGGGCATAATTACCAGTGCAAAGGTAAGTTAAGTGTGGCTAAATATTTACAGGATATTTGGTGCAGCTACGAATGGCATACATTCAGCAGTTGTCATCAGTCTTAGTCCATTGCTTGATATTTTCGTCTACTTTAGTAGTCCCTGAAAATTCCCTGCTGGATATTTTTCTCCCCCCTTGTGGGTGGGATTTACATTAATCGCCACGTTAGGCGTTATACAGCTTAAACGAGGTGAGGTGATAATATCATTGTTGTGGCTTCGGAACAGTCCCGATATATTATTATCCTTTTCCTAAGTATTTTCTATCCTCCCGCCTCCCTATATACGTACTACTCAAGAATGGTGAGCCACCTATCGCTAAGAAAAATAAGATTCAAGAAGGCCGCGTACGCATAAACCGTGTTCGTTACCGCTCGTTTAAAAATACTCAATAAATAAAGTTGTCAGACTATCGTTTTTTTTTTGCGCCCGAAGCAATTAAAGGGCTACCCTATACGTAGGGATGCGGAAAATGCATTACGCATACCACTATAGCCGGTCTATCGTGGTTATGAGGGGCTCACTGTCCTACCGGGGACCCTAAGTGATACCCTCTAAAAACCGCCTTTGGGGACAGGCAGCCGGCTGATTAAGCTGTATTGTGCCTTATCATGAGCGACCCTCTTTTGGGAAAAGAGGGCGCAGGCGGCTAAGTGCCGCTGAGGGAGTGCCTACGAAGGCAAATTAATGTTAGTTATTACAATAATTTAATTTAATTAGAGTTGGCCTGAGCCGCCAGGAGACAGTTCAGGTCGTTTGACAGTTTATTAGGCGGGTCCGAGAGAGAGTTTCTCGGCCTGCGGACACGATAGCGAGAGGGGGGTGGGGCTGCATAAGAAGCTGCCTCACGAATTAAATGGTTTGGGGGCGACTCTGAGGCTTTGAAGAAGTTCTCAGAGAGTTTTTTAAAAAATTGTTGAATTGTTGGGAGCTCTAAGTCCCGATGAAGGTCGGCATTACGGACGTACCACGGTGCGTTCGCAGCTCGACGACAGAAGAGGTTCTGAACTATTTGGAGTTCATTTAAAATATTAGGGTTTGCGTGGGCAAAGACGGGGCCCGCGTAGGACATGACTGGTCGTATACAGACCTTGTAAAGGGTAAGCTTGTATCGAAGGGACATTTTACTGTGTCGGCCCAACATACTGTTGAGCCTACTCAGATAAAACCGCGCGTGACGGGTTACTCTTTTGACGTGGAGCCTGAATGTGAGCCCTGTGTCTAGAGTGACACCTAAATATTTGGCGGACGTATGCCAGGGGCCAGGGGTCCCTAGCATACGTATTGGTGGAGTGTTTTTGAGACGGCGTCGTTTATAATCGAAGTGAACGGCGGAGCTCTTCTCCGGGTTCACATCGATGCGCCATTTTTTGAACCAAGCTCCTAGGTCATCAACTGACTTTTGGATCTTGTTCCGTATGAAGGGTAGTGAGACACCTTTGCAGTAGATGGCAGTGTCGTCTGCGAAGAGGAAGAGTTGAACACCTTTCGACGGGATGGGAATGTCGTTGGTGTACAGGATGTACAGCAGAGGAGCAAGTACTGAGCCCTGAGGGACACCAGCCTTGATAGTTCGCTGTGAAGAAAGCGTGCCTTCGTGTCTAAAACGAAAGGTACGATGTTTTAAATAGGAGGCCACGAGACGAACTAGACGATCGGGGAGACCTATTTTGTAGAGCTTGTAGATGAGGCCTGTGTGCCAGACTCTATCGAAAGCTTTAGCTATATCGAAAAAGACCGCGATGGTCTTACGACGACGAGGATAGAAACCGCTGAGATATATTCCACAATGCGGTGAACTTGTTGGGGACATGAGTGTTTGGCTCGGAAACCGAATTGATGGGGAATGATAAGAGGTCGCCGTCTGTGGGAAACAGATAGCGCCTCATACGCGTTTGGATGACTCTTTCGAAGAGCTTGCCCATTGCCTTGAGGAGGCTAATGGGGCGATGGCTGGAGGGGGAGGTTGAGAGGCTTGCCTGGCTTGGGAATTCCAATCACAGTAGCCTCTTTCCACGTAGTGGGGAAATAACTGAGGTTGAAGCAGGCGTTGAAGATAATAGATAAAAAGGTTAACACCTGCTCAGGAAAGTGTTTTAGGGCTTGGTTGGAGATGCCATCCGCGCCCGGAGCCTTTTTCGGCTTAAGTCCTTTGATGAGGGATGAAATCTCATCATTGGACACAGAGATAGGTTCGGAGGCCGTAGGGGGTGAGTTCCGGCGGCGGACTTCATCCTCCACTGCCTGGACATGAGAGGGGTCGACGGGTTGAGAACTAGGAGAGCATTGAGCGGCAATGCTATCTGCAAAGCACTCAGCCTTTTCCTCGTCCTCGAAGGCAACCGTGCCGTCGGGACGGGAGAGAGGGGGAGTGTGGGTGATAGCGTCTATGCGGAGGGCTCTAGCCATCTGATAGTACGCTGTGTGAGATGGAGAGATATTCTCCATGAGCTTACTCTTTTCGAGGTCTCGAAATTCAGAGAGGCGGAAACGGAGTTCTCGTTGAAGACGATTGGCCGCGCGCCTATATTCGGGGGTGGGATATTTTGCTGCTCTCCGGAAAGCAGCTTTTTTGGCTTTTAATAGGTTGCTAATATGTAGGGGAAGCCCACTATTGTTAGCAACCGGGACGACCCTTTCGTTCTCCTTAAGGGAGGCTTTAATAAGGGTGGAGAGTGAATCGACCGCGGTGTCGATTTTTTCAGGACTATCTAAGTCCGACGGTAGGGAGATGGTAGAGTCCTGTGAGTCCAGAGCTTTAGCTAGGGACTCCTTGAATCCCTTCCAGTTAGTGAAGGTTTTCGTGTGTGTTGGGGGAGGTGGCTGATGGCCAAGAATGAGGGAGACCGGTCGGTGATCTGATTCTAGATCGTCTAGTGTCTCGATTGCTCTGAGATTGAGAGAAACTCCTTGGAGTAACGCAAAATCTAACACATCGGGGGGCGTGATCGGTGTTATCGGGAAAGTGAGTGACACCGAGAGGACTATGGACGGTAATATCAAGAGACTGCGTGATATCGAGCAGTATCTTGCCACTAGGGGACGTAGTGCGGCATGTCCATTCAGTATGTTTGGAGTTAAAATCTCCAAACATAATGACTGAATTGCCTAAAGATAAAATGGCCTCAAAATCTTTTTTGAGGGGATAGGTTCCTGAAGGGATGTAACAGGAGGCTATGAGGATGGACTGATGTCCAGTCATAGCTAGCCTGCATACCGTGGCTTCCATGTTGGTAAGCTGCGGAGTAGAAATGGGCGAGCAATGAAGTGTCTTCTTGTAATAGATAACCGTTCCGCCGCCTCGGCGGTCAGGTCTGTCGTTACGAAGAAGAGAGAAGTTTTTAATAGAAAGGCCTCTAGTGTCCTTAACTTTGAGATTAGTTTCCTGTAGGAGGAGGAAATCGACTTCACGATTCCGAAGAAAGAGCTTAAGCTCTGGGAGGTTATTTCGCAAGCCGCGAATATTAAATGATACAAGCGATAACCCCTTAGGTTTTATACGACCGTGGGATTTTGGTAGATTAATTTGCTCAGTCATTGGAGTTAAGTTAATTAAGTTAACTTATCTTACAACGCTAACAGAAGGTTATTGTGTTCTGCAAGAACGAGAAGGCGTTCTTGGGGGGACTTCGCCGCGCGCAGTTTGCGTGCTACTACGGTTATTTCCCTAACATCGATATTCCTAATAGCGGAATATAGCGTGTTGTAGTCGTCGGGTGTGGGCTCTGCTTCATGTGCGTACGAGGTTGTCCGCGGTGGGTCTGCCTTTTTGGGCCCCCAGGGAAAGACTGGAGGCTGCATTGGCTTGGAGAAGCCCGGAGGGGGGCCGAATTATGCCCTGAGGGGGCCTAGGGGGACCCTGAGAGAGTCGAGAGAAGCCCTGGATGGGCTGAGAAAGGCCCTGACGGGGCCGTTGTTGGAGGGCCGGGAATGAGCGGTCATTCAACGGCGGTGGAGCTTGCCTACTGGGGCGAGGTTGAGGTGCGCGTGGGCAACCCCTGTAGTTATCCGGGTGTCCTGTCTGGTTGCACAGGACACAGGCGGGCGGGGATTCGGCGTCTTTGGGCCGGGGACACTCTTTCGTGTTATGTGGTTCGAGGCACTTAACGCACCTGGGTGGGGCGAAGCAGTTGGCCGCCGCGTGACCATAAAGTTGGCAGCGGTGGCACTGCGCCGGGAAACCGGGCCTATGTGGGGGCTCTACCTTCACCCTCGACAGGCCACACACTGTGCGTACCTGCCGGAAGATGGCTTTAGCCTCCGGCACGTTCGATAGGATTACTAGGGCAAGGTTTATTTTGCCCGTTCTGTTGTGCATTTTGTGCTCTGCTTCTACGGGGAAACCTTGGGACTTAAGGTCCTCAAGGATTTCCTCGTTAGAGAACTCAAATGGGACGCCTCGGATGACGGCCCTGACTTTACGCTCTTCAGGGAGAGCGTACGTGTAGTAGGAGATTCGTTCGGCTGTGAATAGCCGGGTGATCTGACGGAAGTCCTCGATCGAGCTTGGGATGATTTTGATCGCCTCCTCGAGGTTGACGTCATGATCATACTTGATACCTGCGTCGTAGCAGGTTTTGGATAACTGGGTGAATTTTGCCTTGTCTCTTAGGAAGACAGGGGGTGGGACTTGCTTCTTAGCAAGGACTGGAGCACAACGAGAGGCTGGTTTGGTCGGTGTGGGGATGTCTAGTGACATCAGTGGGACGGCGGCAGCGTCGAGGGCTGCGTAGGTTGTGGGAGCGGCAGGGGCCGCTGAAATAGGGGGAGTGCGTCTTAACGCGACGCGCTTACCGTTGCGCTTGGAGGTGACGGTGGTGAAAGTTGACTCCCCGGTTCCGTCGGAGTCAGAGGACTCCGATGAGCCGGAGCCTGAAGTAGTGGCGGGCCTCTTCCGGGAGGTCGGCGCCGAGGACTCGGAGCATGCGTACTCCATTTCTAAGGGGGCAGATTCAAGGGGGGCAAAGGAGTTCCTCGTTTCGAGGTAAGACGCGATTACCGGCGGTGGAAGGTGTGCCTGATGGGCAGGGAGGGGAGCCTTGGCGGCGATGGTGGCGATGGTGGCGATGGCGGCGAGGACCGTCTCATTGCCATTTAAACCGAATTGGTTAATGAGGGCGGCGAGAGACTCAGTGAAACTGGATGTGGCCATTTTGGGTCAGTAAGCTAAGCTAGGTAAGGATGAGGACGGGTCCCTGTTCTCAGTAGAACAGGGACTAGTGCCCACTAATAATAATGCAAGAATAACAAGAAAAACGAGAAAATAAAGGAGACAGTAAAAATGAAAATGAAAGCGGAAGTCAGTCAGACCTCCCTGCCCGAAGACAGGGGGGCAAGAACTGTAGCGAGAAAGTGACTCACCGGCAGCCTCGACGCTGTTCCGCGTGAGCAGGACAGCGGAGGCGCGTGAGAGCGAGACAGCACTACCGTACTGTACGGGAGCGCGGACCACCAGGAGGCGACCGTCCGAGAACGATGCCGCCGGCGGACTGAGCACTGCGTCGGCGCTGTACAGCGCGAGCGGGACAGCGGGGGCGCGAGAGCGGGAGAGCACTTCCGTACAGGAACCAAAGCGCGGACTACCTGGATGCTACCGCTCGGAAGCGATGCCACAGGCGGAATGCAGACTATCGTTTTTTTTTTTGCGCCCGAAGCAATTAAAGGGCTACCCTATACGTAGGGAGGCGGAAAATGCATTACGCATACCACAATAGCCGGTCTATCGTGGTTATGAGGGGCTCACTGTCCTACCGGGGACCCTAAGTGATACCCTCTAAAAACCGCCTTTGGGGACAGGCAGCCGGCTGATTAAGCTGTATTGTGCCTTATCATGAGCGACCCTCTTTTGGGAAAAGATGGCGCAGGCGGCTAAGTGCCGCTGAGGGAGTGCCTACGAAGGCAAATTAATGTTAGTTATTACAATAATTTAATTTAATTAGAGTTGGCCTGAGCCGCCAGGAGACAGTTCAGGTCGTTTGACAGTTTATTAGGCGGGTCCGAGAGAGAGTTTCTCGGCCTGCGGACACGATAGGGAGAGGGGGGGTGGGGCTGCATAAGAAGCTGCCTCACGAAAAACGGTTTGGGCAGACTATCGTGCAATTGCTCGTGTCCTTATACATTCGAAGTGCAGTGTGGTGTATGTGTACACACTAGAACTTCAGCATAAATATTTAGACTTCACCATAACCACGAGGAGTGCTCCAGTCTTGTGAGTATCCTTGCCTTATCTACCCAGTTCTAAAGCTATTTTCGTTTACTTCCCGGTTGGGATCATCTGGTTAGCCAGTCCTTGGTCTGATTGTTCTCTGGTTCCCAAAAGCACACACGAAGCACATTGCCTCTTGTGACAACTACAGGACGAAATGTAGTGATAGATTCTCTTTCGCCGTTAATTACACGGCTGTCTTCTCAAAAATGCGACACCATGCATACATTTTTGAAAGAGTTATCCAACCCCACCTCTGGGAAGGCGGGTTATTGAGTGCAGATTTAACACCCTCGCACTGATAATGCTGCGACCATCAATTATCTATGGTTTTTGGGCACGTCTATCTCATATTTTTATACGTGGTAGAGGCCTGCTGCAGTTATATTAGTAGTATAGTTGTAGCACGAATGGGTCAGCTCGACCGGGGAAGAACCACGCTCTCACAGAATACCAGTATACATAAATACATATGTGTATATTTACACATAAATTTAGTTATTATTTATTTATCTACCTAACTGTTGTATGTCGTATATGGATGTAGGGTATATTTTATATATAATATGTTTATGTGACTTTTTTAAAATATAGACATAGACATAGACATATAAGTTTATTGGTATTTCAATTTCTTCTTGAATAATAATAAGAATTGGATTCCTTTTATATCGTTTGGCAGCTTATTATATAGTTGAGCCCCTTCATATTTGATGTTTTTCTTCCGTAATTAGTACGTGGTGCCAATATGCATTATATTGTTAGCACTTCTCATTTAATGTCGTTGAATTTACGCCTTTTTTGTGACTGTTATTTCTTAACATTTGTCCCAGAAGTGTGTGAAGAAGGTGAAAATAAGTGTTGATTTTCTTGCATTGTAGATATTTTTTAGATTTAGTTTCACGTCCAAATATGTCGTTAATTAGAAGAATTATTCGTCTAAAAGTGAATGTCGATAGCTTCTTGTAATTTTTAAATGATACTAAAAATCCTTGTTATCTTTTTAACATCTGTACAAATACGCTTTAAAGTGTTATAGTGGCTGTAATACGCATGTAACAAAAGTGCATATACACTAATTTATTCTAATAGGAAAGATCTTTATGTATGTAGTAAACATGAATTGCGTACATAAAGATACATCTATAATAAGAATTTGGACCCCGCTTGCGATACAACATAGCACTAATATCTGATGAAATAAGTGCTTATCACTGCTAGGAGATCGAGCGAAATATGCAAGATTTTAAAAGTTTTCCTAAAATATGCTACTACCGGCGAAAAGGTGCTAAATATGCAAATGCATATCCAATTGCATATGCAATATGCAAATGCACATAATCCGGTCTATAGTAATAAACATAACACATGACAACGCGCATCCGCGCCGCGGCATAGTCACGAATTTTTGCTAACTACCCACCGTGTTAAATTTAGGCAAATTTTTCAAGAAAATCGTTATGAATCGCATTCTTGGAAGGACAAAAGAGCTTAAGAATAAGAAGGCAATAAGCATTTATCATCAGAACAGAGATAGCAGCGTAATTTTACGTTTTTAATATATTATATTCTGCATTTATAATTGCTAACTACTCACCGTATTCTTTCGTTATTCCTCATTAGTGCAGTTTTTGTGAGGCATTCTGTAGCTCATCTCATCTCGTTGACATATAAACCCGAAATTGAAACATAAAATTCATTACGAAACATACCGTTTCTTTTTATTTTTATCTTTCTATTATTCTATCATAATTGATAGAAGTTTCAAGCTAATAACGTATATATATATACACATCAAAAAAATCTCTCGATCAGTTTAAAAAAATCGAAATCTTTTTGTTACAGTAGTCTATACTATTCCTGCTGTTTTTAGATTCTTTACAAAAATGTAGTATTACAATATTTTATATTCTAATTCTATATTTTATTACATAAAATTATAATATTTAAATATTTTATATTCTAATTCTATATATTAAATATCGAGTGAAATAAAACAAATTCAAGTTTTTCTCCATATAAAAAGAAATTCAATACAAGCTTACGCTCGTTCAGAAATCATACTTAATCAATTTTAACGGATTAATAATATTTTTTCGAGGAAAGTTGTGATAAAAATAATTCCAAGAGGATTATCAGAAGTTTTACCAGCAAGAATTGTAACTTTGAGGGAAGAAGGATATTCCACGAGAGAAATAACACGCGGAGTTGCTTTAACCAAATCCTCTATGGTAGCCACGTCGAAGATACCACCAATTTTTTTTTAAATGTGGTCGCATTTAAAAAAATTAAACTTAGCTGACCCCGACTTTTATACACTCCAACCTATAAAAATGTTACTAGGAGCGGATATAATATCCCACATTTTATTAGGCAACATGATTACTGGACCACCGGGGTCACCGACAGCGATGAATAGCGTGTTATTTATTATTAGGTAAAATAACGTTCGATCCAATCGATTCGCCTCCACTCCAAGTATGTTTTAGCTCGTGTGACAACGACCATCTTCAAAGATTTTGGGAGCTGGAATAATTTTCTGAGAAACATACCTACAACCTACCTACACTCGCGACGAGGAGCTATGCGAATCCTTTTTCCGAAACACGCATACGCGGGACAAGACGGGACGGTACGTCGTCGCCCTGCCATTCAAACCCAATGCTCCGCGCCTCGGCGAGTCACGGCAAATTGCATTGGCTCGCTTTCGAAAATTAGAGTAGGTATAGATTGGAACGCAACGCCCTTCTGAAGACTGATAGAGAGACTGAGACTGTGAGAATGATTATCGCACGTGCCACGCGTAGTATTCGATACGGGTTGCAGATCGACGAGTGGTTTGTCACTTAATGACGTTCTCCTAACGGGTTCCAAGCTTCACCTTGATATAGTAGACGTACTTTTAAAGTTTCATGTTAATGCTGTAGCGTTCACTGCGGATATTAAACAAAAGTTTCGAAATATATTGATATAAGATCGCGTATGCCAGCAGAAGATCAACGCATGGTCCGACGCCTACATCGTGCTGGCCTGGCTCTATTCAACACCACATGAATGGAAGACGTTAGTTTCCAATCGCACGAGAGATATTCTATCGTTTTCACCGGTTGCTGGCATCATGTCCTATTAGCCGATAATCCTGCTTACGCTGCATCACGTGGCTTGCTACCTATCGCGCTAGTAAAACACGACTTGTAGTACCGTGGCTCCGACGAAATCCCTGGGAACACTATTTTCAAACGACCTGTAGTAAAGCCCACTTCCGTTAGAATAATGTATTATACTTGCAACCTTAATCTTAGTATATAAGTTGTTTCTTTTTCTTTCAATTTATACAATAGGCTTAGACATTTTTAAAAGAAATTACTTCTTTTGAGCAGCATGTTTCGTACTAGAACAGATTATTTTTATATTATGTTTTTCATTTCTCCTTTCGTATATATTAAGTACAAAGCAACACAATTTTGAAGATAGTATTTTTTCTATATTTCTATTAACTTCATTGGTTTGGCAGTCAACTGTTTTCATTCAGATTGCAGCCATAATCTTGCGGGCCATGGCTCTCTGTGCGACACAAGCACCGAATCGATTGGCGTGATTGTGAACAGTCTTATTAAAAGGGGTTGCAAACCGGGATCCCGTATCTCGAAAATAGCGGGATACCGGACTGAAACGAAAGCTTTAAAATACCGGGATTGAGTGAACGGAAACCGGTATTAATGTTTTTTTTTTCGGCATTTAATTATAAATTTATGTTAAATAATATTATCAATAAAACATTGAAAAACCTGTGCTTCTCGCGTGGTGGATGCTATGGCAACGTGGCTCGACTATGCAACGCAAGTTAGGCGACTACACTCTGGAGTGAGTGAAAGAGAGTGCCTACTCCCGAGTTCCGAGCCGACGACGGATCCGCTCATTTACTTTGCAAATGAAACCCCAACCTGATGACGTCTAACGCGGCTTTGATGTGTATGCTCAAAAAATTAGCAGTTATGCATCATGAACCAGTTGCTCATGAACTTTTCCGACCTTTGAAGCAAATGATTAAAGAGCGCAGGTTATTGGTTGCTTCAACTCTGAATTATTTGCATGATCCTAAATCACATTTTGATTCATCAGATGATGACTACTCCGACATATTTCTAAGGCTAAATGGCGACGAAATGCGAAAACATATTGCAGACCTACACTAGCTTGGTCATACTCACAAGCTTGGCCACGGGACATTCGCCGTAGCGAAAATTCGCGCGGCGCGTACGGCGAGGCGTCTAGCGACTAAAACAAATGTATAGAAATGTATGGATAAAGCCACGCGTAGCGGCGAGTGGCGACGCGACCGGCGAAATTTACCGGGCAAATCGCGCGGTCGACTGGCGGCGCGGCGAGCGACTGAAACAAATGTATGAATCAATATTCAGGACGGTGCAAGCAAGCCACGGAGTCGGGCGGCAGACGCGGCGAAAACTGGCGAATAGTATAGGGAACGAAATATTTTAGTTGTTTTCGCCGCGAAAAATGCCGGGTCGACAAAAACAACTTAAAATTCTATCCACATTGACTTTTATCTCCAATTCTGTTTGAATATTAACAAGAATATAATCGCAGGTTTCGACACTCATTTTGGTATTTACTCGAAATTTTTCACTAGATGCATTCTATTTGTTGTGGAATTCTCCATCTATAACCAGATTCCTATTCAAATCATGTACTCCGCAATCTCTTCCAAATATTATGTCTTGAATCAAAAAACAATTACTTTCTAAGCAATATCGAGATAACTTCATAAAAACATTTCACTCTCGGCCTATCTGGTCGCGGCGGCGAACGTGACTTCCCGTGGCCCTCAAATCGCGCCGCGCGAATTGTCGCGTCGCCGTTCGCGCCGCCGTTCGGCGTTCGCGGCCGTTCGCGCCGCCTTCGGACGATCCCCGTGGCCAGGCCGTCAGGCCACGGAACGTACGATCGACGTTGCTGTTTTTACTACAGACAAGGAGAATACACACAGGAATGTCGAATCTGACACACTATCGCTCAAGAAGCAATTAGAATTGGCAGTTCAAAAGAAAGTGCGGACTCCAGATAATGTATCTAAAAATACTCCAGGCGACGTAGATATAGATGCATTGATCAATATAAAAATGGCTGTATATAAAAACGGCGGTTCAAGGGAAAAATATTTAGAATTAGCATATCGTAATTTTAGAAGCATTCCTCCTACCAGTGTAGAGTCGGAGAGAGCTTTCTCTTCTGCTGGTCACTTTGTAATCATTTGCGCTCAAGATTAAGTGACAAAACACAAGATCCATTATTATTTTTACGATCTCACTATTTAAACGAAACTGACTGAATCTCGTTCCTAGATATTACCTAGCATATTATTTAAAACTGCTAAAGAGAAATGTATGAGAAGAATTATGTTTGAATTTATAGTGTATAATATGTAAATTGCGCATGATTGTTTTCAATTTCCATGGAAAAAAGTGAAACATTTACGTTTTTGTTTTGGAATAAGATAAGTCACCAAAGAGCATTTTATGTTTTGTTAAAGCTAAGGATATGATAAATAAATATTAGGATTTCAGTTTTTGTGTTTAGTCACCAAAGAGCATTTTATGTTTTGTTAAAGGAGTATTTTATGTTTATGTTAAAGCTGATTACTAGAAGTTTCGTATGTTTAAATAGTTTAAAATTACTCAGCAGCAGTGAGTTATTTATTAAACTTTCTTTATAAATAATTTATTTTTTAAATAAATGTGAATTTCTTAACACACTTATTGTTTGGCTGGTGACGATTCCCTTATGAAAGTCAAGGTTCCATTACATATTTTTCTCACTATATTCATAATAACGAAAATACCGAAATCTCGGCATTCATTAAAAAGTTATATCGAAAAAACCGGTTTTTGAAAAGAGGTCCCGTATTGCGACCCCTGATTAAAACCATCGACGCGCTCGCATTCAAATATCTTTCGTGTTACTCAAGCTCATCTCTCAAGATCTCTTTCACTCTGAAAATGTTGTGCTTGTGGCCTACGGACTCTTGTGCTATGCACTCTGCTGAAATTTGATATTACTACCATTGCATTGACTGCCCCGAGCTCCTTTAGCCAGCCCCTGGATTCATGGTTGCAGGGTGATTGTAGCGATAAGTCGCCGAACCCAGTAGAATATCGTACACTCGTAGCTGTACTATATCAGTGTCGTTTTCCGCCGATGGTGTTTATCAAAGTTGAATAATTAGATAGCAAATATTCCATCCGGTTTAGCATGTAATGGAATATAATAATGTAGATTAGTGCTTTTAAATTACGGTTAATATACTGGATGACCTTTTTTACCTTCTGTAAAAATAGGGTGTAACATGTGAACGGAGTAAAGCCTAGAGCACTGATATTTTATAAAAAATAAAAACAATAATTTGGAATTAAATAAATAAATTGATAAAAATCTATCGAAATTCCAATAATATCCACCCTACTTTAAGAACGGTAATAAACATTTTAGTAGGCATCTTTGATCTTGTTACTTCGCAGGGTCACAGGCTCAAGGGCAAAGTAATTTAAAAAAAATATTTCAAACGTTTAATTCAAAATTTTTGTTTTTTTTTCCAGTCGGTAAAAAAGGTCATCCAGTATACTGTGGCTTATCGTTGAAATAAATCGGCTTGATCAGAGAAGAACCACGTTTTCATATAATACCAGCGTAAAATAGCAGCTTAATGCTGCTGTACTTCGTAGAGAACCTTTTTGCTGGTAACCACACGTTCTTAGTCATCAGGGGTGACAACGCATCTACTGCGATCTTTACTACAATCGCCAAACCGCCTGTCAATCATTTTGGTTACTGCAGATCCTTTCTATTGTGGGAGAGAATTACCGTACAGTGGTGATGTAAGAATGTCCACTTCTCCACATCGTCCCGTGGGTGTCGTAAGAGGTGACCGAGGGAAACAAATAAGGAGATGGGCAGCAGCGTGTTCCTAATTTTCTAATTCTCCTTTCTAAAAGGCCGGCAATGCATCTGCAATTCCCCTGGAGTTGCGGTCGTAGTCACTTACCATCACGTGAGCCGCATGCTCGTTTGCCTATTGCAAATATCCCCCTATGAGGCAATTTATGGGGGAGGCCTATGTTCAGTAATAGACTTTAATAGGCTTTTTTTTTGCGCCCGAAGCAATTAAAGGGCTACCCTATATGTAGGGAGGCGGAAAATGCGTTACGCATACTACGTGAGCCGGTCTATCGTGGTTATGAGGGACTCACTGCCTACCGGGGGAACCTAAGTGTTAACCTCTAAAAACCGCCTTTGGGGACTGGCAACTGGTTGTTTAAGCTTTCTTATGCCGTATCGGGAGCGACCCTCTTTTGGGAAAAGAGGGCGCAGTTTTTTTAGTAGTATTTCTTTAATAGGCTTTAACGGTAACGATATGGGAGAGAATAATATCCATATAATTTTGATGCATGTGTGATATAGTAACGTTATAATTTCAATCGATTAAGCGAACTCTATAATGCGAAATTAAATATTTTACAGGCATTACATGCTTAGAAGATTAGTTGAGTTATATTATTTTATTGTAAGTTATTTCTTGTCACTCATAACTCATAATATTCTATCAAAGAAAGCAGATTAGAACGAAGAACTATGTGTAGTATGTACGTAGGAAATTATTTTTAATTTCTTATTACAGTCGGTGACTATAATACTTTTTAAATTCTAACGGAGTAAATAGGTAAATATAGAAAAAATATCGTTTATGTATTACTTAATGTAGGTAAAACTATCATGGAAGAATTTAACAAAAATAGAAAATGATGAAAATTGTTGACATTTGACTGTTAATACATATTTGCTCTAGATAAATCTTACTTGAGCGTGGTGGCGATGAAAGAATGTCCTATAACTCATATCGTTCCATGCATGTCATAAGATACGACAGGGGGGACTGAAACAGGAGATGGGTAGCACCATCTTACTGATAATAACTCAAAATGATAAAAAATGTGCTTGGCAAACCGCCTGTCTGGGGTTTTAACTATGGCAAAGTAACCCCCCCCCCCCGTACGAGGTAATCTATGTGGTGACTTATATTCAGCAATAGACTTTTATGGGTTTTTTAATGGACGAAAATATTATTTTTAGAGAAGAATGGGTGCGTTTGGCAGAAAAAATCGCTAGCAAGCGCTTACAAGCGCTAAAATAGTTTTCGGCCAGGACACGATTGCTACTTCAGTAGCGTTGACACAATCCGCCATTTTGCTTATTTAATTTGTTTGTTTTGAAGTAGAAATTATAAGTTGTTTTGTGCAATATTAGTTTTAAGTAATATAATTTTTTTTATAGGATAGGGTGACAAACGAGCACACAGTCCTACCTTTTTAAGTTCTAACGGAGTAAATAGGTAAATATAGAAAAAATATCGTTTATGTATTACTTAATGTAGGTAAAACTATCACGGAAGAATTTAACAAAAATAGAAAATGATGAAAATTGTTGACATTTGACTGTTAATATTACTTACATATTACATATTTGCTCTAGATAAATCTTACTTGAGCGTGGTGGCGATGAAAGAATGTCCTATAACTCATATCGTTCCATGCATGTCATAAGATACGACAGGGGGGACTGAAACAGGAGATGGGTAGCACCATCTTACTGATAATAACTCAAAATGATAAAAACTGTGCTTGTCAAACCGCCTGTCTGGCGTTATAACTATGGCAAAGTGCCCCCCCCCCCCCCCCCCCCGTACGAGGTAATCTATGTGGTGACTTATATTCAGCAATAGACTTTTATGGGTTTTTTAATGGACGAAAATATTATTTTTAGAGAAGAATGGGTGCGTTTGGCAGAAAAAATCGCTAGCAAGCGCTTACAAGCGCTAAAATAGTTTTCGGCCAGGACACGATTGCTACTTCAGTAGCGTTGACACAATCCGCCATTTTGCTTATTTAATTTGTTTGTTTTGAAGTAGAAATTATAAGTTGTTTTGTGCAATATTAGTTTTAAGTAATATAATTTTTTTTATAGGATAGGGTGACAAACGAGCACACAGTCCACCTGTTGGTAAGTGGTTGCTGCGGCCCATAGACATCTACATCTATCTTCCATTACAAATCAAAATGCAGATGCGTTGTCACCCGTGAGGACTGAGATGGAATGCCTCATTTCCAGTAAAAAGGGTCTCCGGTTCTCTACACTCACCATACGAAATACAGCACCATTAAGCTACTATTTGACGCTGGTATTCTGTGAGAGCGTGGTCCTTCCCCGGTCGAGCCGACCCATTCGTACTACAACTATACTACTAATATAATTGCAGCATGGCTCTACCACGTATAAATATAAGACATGAATAGACATATACATGTTATTAAAAATTCATGATTGGTAATTTTTAATATGAATACTTTACAAACATATATTTAAATTAGGTTAGGTTCCCCGGTTAAAACTAACATCGTGTCCTGGAGGAAAATAGCTACTTACGATTTGACAGCGCTTACCGCTTACGATCGCCATTTTGCTTACAAGCGCTTGCTAGCGCTTTTTTCTGCCAAACGCACCCATTTTCTTCGGACTTTCTTAAGTATGTTAAAATAGATAAATGTCTTAAAGCTTTATCAAAATCTATCCAAGGACAAGTTAGTTTTTCCTTTATATTATTGTTATTTTAAGAGTAATGCTGTCAAAAATAATAATGAATAAGGTTATAGAATAACATTATGACGTCTATAATTGCTTGTGAAAAATATTATTATTTACTAAATCTCTGTAAATTATTTTCAGATTCTGTGATAGAAATGCAATTTACACATACTGCGGGATCGTGCTGGTTGCCATCAACCCTTACTTTGAATTGCCTATTTACGGTAAGTTAATTTACTATTTTTAAAGCGTATTTACGGTAAGTTACTGACTTAACGGTGAGAATACCCGGCCAAGTCAACATTTGACCGCTAACGCAAATTGGATTACTGTAAATCTGGTGAGAATTGTTTCCGATGGGAATTATTTTACGGTTATTTAGTCAGGAATATTTTTTAACCTAATAAAAGATATTAATATAAATTTTTATGCGAGTTTTAGCCGCGGTGGCCTTTTAAAAAGGATTAGGCTCTTTTCTTCAAGGTCCCTAAGTCGTATCGGTCCGAAAAATCTTTGGTGGTATTCGATTCCACAAAGGAGTTGTGCGGGCAAGAAAACTTCTTTTAAATCGCACAGTGGTGGACCGTCAGTCATCCAGATAGTATGGATGGTATTGTGAGATTCTTCGTGAAATTGTGTGGCTGGAATTAGTCTAAACAATTCCTCAGAGATAAAATACTCAAAGAGATGCAACATCTTTTCGCAGAGCAAAGTCGATCGAAAAGAGCTCGGTTGCCGACGATTTTAACGGCTATCCGCTTGATGCGATCAAACGGAAGGAGCTGGCACTGGGGAGCTCCAGCCCAGAGAAGGGAACAATATTCCATGTGCGACCGTACCTTTGCCTTGTAAAGTTGCAAGCGGTGTGCCGGCATGAAATACTGTCCCGCTCTGATGAGCACGCCAAGATTTTTAGAGGCTAATTTGGCCATCTCTTTCAAGTGACCATAAAACTGCACGTCACTCGATATGTTGATGCCGAGGATTCCGATACTGGCTTAGGTAACAATGGGAGTGCCTTGAAACTGAGGAGATACGACGAAGGGATTCTTTTTAGCGGTACATGCGCAAACTTGTGTCTTCTGGCGATTGAACTGGACTAGATTTAGTCGCCCCCAATCCGAGACTTTGTTCAACAAAATCTCGACTTCAGACACAAGTTTGTATCGGTACTCGGTGAAGTTTTCTCGAAAAATATTGGCACGGCCTGTGTATAAGGCATCACCAGTGCGGCCGTCGCATAGCAATGAATGCTACCAATTTGCAACATATCATTGATATGCAGAAGAAACAGCGTTGGTGATGGCACACAGCCTTGTGAAACACCCGCGGCAATGGGTTTGTATTCTGAGCTTCACCGGTTACTACGACCTTGATGCTCCAATCTGCAAGAAAACTGGTGATCCAATTGCATAATTTCTCGTGAAGCCAGTGGTAAGAAAGCTTCGAGAGACGCGCTTTGTGCCAAACCGGATCGAAGGTCTTCGCTATGTCCAAACTAACGGCCAAAGCCTCCCCTGGGACTCTACTGCTTCCGCCCATCTACGGGTTTGGTAACCCAGAAGATCATCAGCTGAGCGACCCCGACGGAAACCGAACTGTCGGTCACTAATCAGCTGGTGAACCTCAAGGTACCTCATGAGCTGGCTGGCAGTTTATAATCAATTCCATTAATTTTGGAGAACGTGATTGCGATAGGCCAGTAGTTAGACGGGTCTGAGCGGTCGCCTTTTTTAGGGATCGAGTGCACTGAAGCTGTCTTCTGTGATTTCGGGACTACGCCTAGGGAGTAAGAGTACCGAAAAAGAGGCGTTAAAACCGATGCCAATTACGGAGAACACGTCTTTAGTATAATAGGAGGTACGCCATCAGGCTCACTCGACTTGTTGACGTCTATGGAGAGTAGTGCTCTGCGCACCGAGCGCTGGGTAAACAGCACTTCCTGCATGGAGCACTCACACCGTGGGATGATCGACGGTATGGTCCCCCGACACCAAGATTAGAATTAGACGTAAAAAGAGAGCCCAGCAGATCGGCTTTGTTCTTTGCGGCATTGGCCAGTGAGTCGTCCTCCCTGTGCAGAGATGGGAGAGATGGCTGACAGAAGTTACCTTGGACAAAGAGACCAGAATGCACATGTTCCCAAAGGAAGTCGAACTAGTTTCTCGCCAATTCTGCTGATATGCTCTGACTTTGCCTTAGCAGTGACACGTTTTAGGGACTTGGGGGCGGATTTATACTTTTTTTAAGAGCGCTGGTATTTGCATCTCGATACGTCGATGCGTGAGCCTGGGCGTGGTAGCACTCCTGCTTATGGTGTAATGAAATTTTGCAGGAATGAACAAAACATGGCTGGGTTCTGAGATATGGCCTGCGAAAGGTACCACAGATGATGGAATAAAAATTTCCATTCCCTGTAGCACCACATTAGCGACAGAATCAGCAACAATGCTGGGATTATCTGGCGAGAAGCAAACTCGCTCCCAAGAATAGGATGCAAAGAAAGATCACATCCCGTCCCAATCGGCTGACCTATAATGCCAAATATGGCGGCAACCTGCAGAACGCAACCGCGATGGGAGCGATAGTGGCACTGTACTCCGGATCAGACAACGGTCCGAAAAGCCAAGAGGGGCATCGACAGAGTCCTGATATCCATCCGGATGAGTGGTCAACAGAAGCTCTATCAGTGAAGGTTTCTTCCACATCTGGGATCCACGTCGGCGAGGCAACCAGTTGTGTCAGACCATATGCCAAAGCGGTCATAAACAAATTTACATGCATGATCGGTTAAACCAGAACCAAGCCATTCAGCGTGGTGGGCGTTAAAATCACCAAGCATCACGATCTCTGCGGATGAGACCTGTTGTAGCACGGAGTCTGCAGCCATTTGCACGTGGTCGATGAGTCGATCTGTGTCGGCATTACCGCTATGGGACCTATAGAGGCACCCGTAGACGCGGCGAGCTATAATATGGACGGGTCCGTATCTTCAAGACTGCCGAGGCGTTGAAAACAGATGTCCTCTCCGACGTACACGCAAACTCCAACCCGGGGCACAAATGACGCACGATACAACAATTTATTACGTGATAGGACTCCCTTATCTGCCTGTTAGTTCGTCTGGGTACGTTGCACCCTCTTAAATATTCTGCTAATAACTAGCAATGTCTGAACCAGTGTGTTCTGGTCTGTAGAGTATACAGAGCCAGTATAGGAGAGAGATGACGACGCACCTGTAGCACTATAAAAGAAAACAAACGCTAAAGGTCAAAACTTTTCTGTCTTTAAGTTCGTCTGGGTACGTGCCACCCTCTTAAATGTTCTGCCGCCAATAGCAACGTCTAAACTAGTGTGTTCTGCTCTGAAGAGTATAGAGAGCCAGTATAGGAGAGAGATGACGACGCATCTGTAGCACTATAAAAGAAAACAAACGCTAAAGGTCAAAACTTTTCTGTCTTTAAGTTCGTCTGGGTACGTGCCACCCTCTTAAATGTTCTGCCGCCAATAGCAACGTCTAAACTAGTCTGTTCTGCTCTGAAGAGTATAGAGAGCCAGTATAGGAGAGAGATGACGACGCACCTGTAGCACTATAAAAGAAAACAAACGTTAAACGTCAAAACGAAGCCAACAACGATTTCCGCCAAGGTTATACAATCACACTGCTGGTTGTATTTTAATTGCTCCGATAACTTTGACATTGCATCCTATTTTCGAGTTCATCGCATATTCGTTACCACGGGTAGTTTAAAACGAATGAGTCTGTGTAGTATTGTAATATTTTTGTAAAGTTGAAGTTGTAGTTTCGTCACTGTACTGTAAGTGGTAAGCCTGGCTGCAGCACGTCTTATGTCTAGTCTGTTGCTGTAATTGCCAATCCGCCAGCCAGACATTGCAACTATGGCAAGTGATAGCTACTTTAGTGTGTTGGCAGGAATTATCATGCAGTCAGATCAAAAATATTGTCGCAGTCGTCGTCCGCTCGTGAATAGTCCACGCGTTTGCCAAACGGATTGACAATCGCAGTTGCCTTTTCGGTATATTCTAGGGTTAAACCGAGAATGTACCGATTGTTGTATATTATGATAATTAAGATGGTTACTCCAATATCTATCGAAAACAACAATGTCTATTAGATGGATAGTATTTTACCATTACAAAATTCAGAGATAAATGAAGAGAACCCTCTTACGTCGCCAACACCTTGCACAGTAATTTAAAAGGTTAATAATAATACTAAATATTTAATTTTATTTGATTAAAAATATATTTTTTAATAATTTTATTATAAAGGTGATGAGACAATTATGGCGTACCGAGGTCAGGCCATGGGT
Organism: Parnassius apollo; assembly: GCA_907164705.1. Classification (NCBI taxonomy): domain Eukaryota; kingdom Metazoa; phylum Arthropoda; class Insecta; order Lepidoptera; family Papilionidae; genus Parnassius; species Parnassius apollo. The sequence goes on along the minus strand of CAJQZP010001539.1, from coordinate 5,264,380 downwards.
GACCTGGACCCTCACATATTCGCCGTCTCCGAGGAGGCGTATACAAAGCTGGAAAGGGAGCGGAGAGACCAAAGTATTATTGGTGAGTATACAGGTGTACATTAATTAGTACTCGTTATGTCTTTGAATATTAGTTATATAAGTTGCTACAATTTAAAAATCTAAAAATCTGAACAAACCTGTCTGTTTTAACACTTGGTCATTATTTGCTAAAGTGAACAGCAGAAGTATTTGCTATCTTTGTTGACATTAAAATGACAATCTTTTTGCATTACATTGCGGTACATTTTTTATTAGCCGTGGTAGCTCCTATAGAAAAGCTATATACAAGATTTTGACGTCAACAAATTAACTGAATAGGCGTTAGGCATGCTTGCCAGATTAAATATTTTGATATTTTGTATTAATTTAAATTTCATATTTGAGCAGATCCTTTGAAATAACGATCCGTAGCTACGATTTAAAAAGTAAAGATCAATATTTATAATAATTAATTAATAATAATAATTTTATTTCATTATTCAGGTAAGTACACCCATTTTGTTAGTACACTTAAAACTTAAAAACTTAAAAACTAGGGGTTAGTAAATTCACAAAATACATAAATTATAACTACACAAAAATTATTATTTATTATTAAACATATTGGGTCTGGAACCCATATGCACTGTGTTCCAGTACCTCATTACCGGGCAATCTTGCCTTCCATATATGGAAGCTAGGAGGCCGTTGATGCTGTCTCGCACGCGACGCATTAAGGAGGCTATTCTTTTGCGTAATATTGCTGCAAAACTGTCCACGCGTGCCTCAGAAAACATACGCGATGCGCTGCAAAAGCGTGGCAGCCCCAACAACATCCTGAATCTATTCTTGTACTGAACACGTAGCGCAATTGAGAATTCGGCGAGTACACTTCGTCCACAGCCTGCAGGTGTAGAATGTCTGACAGTAAGCTTTGAATAAAGTTATCTTAACTTCATTCGTACACCTAGCAAACCTGCGGGCACACCTCATTGCCAACGCTCTACGTTCCCGTTCAACATCTAAATTGTCAGAAAGATCCTCGGCGACTCAGTGTCCCAGATATCTGAATTTGGTGACTCTACTCAGTGTAACTCCTCCAAGTTTAACATGAGGAACAGACTTAGGTTTTCTATTTCCAGCTTTAAACACGAGTAGTTCACTCTTATTACAATTATATTTGAGACCATGAGCCGCCGCGTACCTTTCACAGATGCCCACTAGCGTTTCGAGGGCCCTGATCGAAGGACTCAGCAAAACCATGTCATCAGCATAGCTTATATTATTAACAAAATGGCCGCCAATTGAGCAGCCGACTCCGGCATCACTGAGCTCCACGATCAGACCGTTGATGTACAGGTTGAAAAGTTGAGGGGAGCTAAGGCCGCCCTGCCTCACCCCGCACTCCAACCTGTACTCCGACGAATATGAGCCAGCCCACTTCACACAGTTAGCTTGGTTGTGATACCAATACTTGAAGAGGTTAATTACTTCTTTGGGTGTGCTAGTTTCCTGGTTAAGGTTATCTCATAGCACGATGTACGAAACCAGGTCCAATGCCTTCGACAGGCCAAGAAACACGCGTAAACCGCGTTTTTCGCGTAGTGTAATACTGGACAGTATGCTTGAGTCGCAGTATGGCAGTTTCAGTTGAAAGCCCTGGCCTGAAACCAAATTGAGCCTCATGTAGGTGAATGTGTTGGCTGAGTTGCTGATCAAGCAAACTGTCCAGAACCTTCGCAACTATGGTAGCCAAAGATATTGGGCGATAATTGGACCCAACGGAGGCATCACTAGTCTTATTTTTTAATATTGGTACAACCATGGTTTTTATAAGCTCTCCAGGTAAGTGCGCATGTCCTAGACGTAGGTTAAACAATAAACACCCTTGGCATGTGCACACCCGCATGTTGCAAGTGCTCAATGCTGAGGTCGTCGTGACCTTGACTGTGGGGAGACTTACCCATAGTCATCCCACTTAAATTTATGTTTAAGTATAAAAATGTGTCGTTGAATACATCTGTAACGAATTGTTTGTCAGTAAGCGGAGAGTCCGGTGCTGGGAAAACGGTGTCAGCAAAGTACGCGATGAGGTACTTCGCGGCGGTCGGTGGGAACGCCAGCGAAACACAAGTCGAGCGCAAAGTGCTTGCCTCCAGTCCGATCATGGAGGTAAGTTATAATCTTTTGTGTCTTTTTGGTTATGAATATAACATTTGGGGAGTTTTCTGGGGCCATAAATTATGGAAGAGGTCAGTATTGGCCAGGCGTGCAGTGTTGTGAGGCTTGAAGGTCAAGCTTGATCACTTATATGCTACAATTTTTTGACTAATATCAATTGGTGCTTTACTGTTATCCCTCTGATGGTATGATATAGTTGAAGGTTGTAAAGCGCACTGACTTGTCTTAAAAAATCCTATTCATTCTTAGCTTGAAGACACCCGCATTGTGTTTGGATGGACAGACAGAACATTCATTATTTTAGCTCATCAACTGCTGGGCATAAGCCACTCTCATAGAATGCCTCATAGGGAGATATTTTCCGTAGTTGCCACGCTGGCTTGTGGGGTTTGGCGACCGTAGTTTTTTTTATTATTTACAGTTGGCTTTTAGAAGTTACTGTTGCATATCTCCAGTTTTATTTCTGTCTATCGCCTCTTACGGCAACCACGTAATGATATGAGGTAGAGGATTCCTCTTCGCTGCCAATAATACAAGATGTTGAAAGATAGATGTTGGCAAATTTAACGTAGTAGAGCCACGCTGCAGCTTTATTATGGTTGTAGGTTCTGTAGGTTAGGTAGGTACGCATGGGTCGGCTCGACCAGGGAAGGACCACGCTCCCACAGAATACCAGCGTAAAATAGCAACTTAATACCGCTGTGTTTCGTATGGTGAGTGTAGAGAACCGGATACCCTTTTTTACTGGAAACGAGACATTCCATCTTAGTCCTCAAGGATGACAACGCATCTGAATTTTGATTGGAGGATAAATGTAGATGTCTATAGGCCACAGCATACACTTACCACTAGGTGGACTGTGTGCTCATTTGTCACCCTAATTCTATAAAAAAAATATTCTACTTAATTGCTTTACGTGTTAGACCATGAACCGACATAAGCTTTTTACTCTACACCATAGTAATCAAATAAAACACTGCCCCCAGTCTATCGGCAACGCGAAAACTACGCGCAATGACAACTCCTCACGCTTCGGCAAGTTCATAGAAATCCACTTCGACGACCATTACCGGATATCGGGCGCCAGCATGCGCACTTATCTCCATGAAAAGTCGCGAGTAGTGTACCAGAGTACTGGGGAGAGGAATTATCACATCTTTTATCAGCTGTGTGCTGCGGCCGTCAACATGCCCGAACTTAAGCTTGGTAAGCTTTCCTTAGTTATTTTTATCTAATCTACTAAGCTTTTACCTATTCCTGCTGACAAGCTGCAGTGTGTGCGCTGCATTGTTTCGCTCTGAAGGTCATAGAGAGCCAGTATTATCACAGGCTGTGCGGCATTTCATCTTGACTTCAGGAGTGTTAACGAATCAGTAGACTTCTTTGCTTGAAGTTGCTGCGCAGGTGTTCATTGACTGCAGAACCCACTTACCAGGCGGTTACCGCGTTTGTTATCTTGTATACAAGTAAAAGTGACAAACAAGCACAACAGACCATCTTAGCGTAACTGGATGCTGTGGCCTAAAGATCTATATCCAACCTCGTTTGCCTAGTAGTTGGTAATTGATAGAATCAGGCGTTACTTTGCGGAAATCCATTATAATAGAAAATAAAAATATAAATTTCTTTGCAACTTTCCGCTAAACATATAAAATGATGTGTCTTACCTGGATTGAAGCGCACCTCCCGCCCTCCCTCAATTGCATACACTAACTCCGTCACCACTAGACCAAGCACCACTACTCTCAACACCACTATTCCAGACAAGACACACCATCGACGATAATACGACACGTGTTTCGCCTCTACACGAGGCATCCTCAGGTAATATAGACTCTACGGCGGCTGACCGCTAAGTACTTAGTCGTCGTACGTAGCTTAGCATCGTCGATGGTGTGTCTTGCCTGGAATAGTGGTGTTGAGAGTAGTGGTGCTTGGTCTAGTGGTGACGGAGTTAGTGTATGCAATTGAGGGAGGGCGGAGGTGCGCTTCAATCCAGGTAAGACACATCATTTTATATGTTTAGCGGAAAGTTGCAAAGAAATTTATATTTTTATTTTCTAGTAGTAGTTGGTATTTATATCTGAACGCACTACGTTGCAGCTATATTATGGTTGCAGAACTAAATACCATGATATCATCGTAAAATAGCAGCTTATTTCTGAGTTTCGCATAGTAAGTGTAAAGAACCTGACATTTTTAGTGACAATGCATCTACATTCAAGGATAGATGTGTAGGTCCAGTTTCCATCAGGTGGACGGTATGCTTGCTTGTCACCCCTTCATATTAATGAACCTGCAGCTAACTTTGCTAAAAGAAAGCCACACTTTTAGATATGAGTTCAAGATAGAATGCCTATCAGCCTGCAATAATTGGATCACCATACTCTTCAGACAGGAACAAGAAGTGCAGTACTTGATAACGATAACTGCTTTACAACTAATACTATTTATTCTGCTCATTATGGAAATAATCCATGAGTCATTCATCTCATACCGTGAGGTAACTGCATACCTTTTACATCTGGTAAGTAGGTTGATAATTACTTATAACTCATATCAGTAAAAACACTGTTAAACATTGGTATCAGACATATTACTATTACTACTACATATTATATATAGGTGTGCGAATCCGCTTCCCGTCATCAGTTTTAATTTTTTTTTTGGAGATCACGATATTTGTTTAGCATTCTGCCAGCTGACGTTTTAAACCCTTAGTGTGGTTTCACAGTGACGCTTTCGCCAGCGCTGGTGGTAAGCGCGGCCCGTAAACACGCGGATGACCCGCTCGAAACTATAAAACGAGCTTAGAGTCGCGCGGTTTCGTTTACTGTTGAAACGCGCGGCTGAATGCCGCCAGCGCAAGCCATCCGCGCGTATTTAGTTTTATCACTATGTAACGATCCAAGAATGTAACGCTCGTGGCCCGCGACGCTTATCAACCACACATACAAAACTAGATATTTTGATAAATTATTCAAAAATCACTACACAACACCATTAAAACACTGAAGACATATTCTTTCGTTTTTAATTTTCAGATCACCAAGACTCATTCCACTACCTGAATCAGGGCGGCAGTCCCAACATTGACGGCGTTGACGACCTGAGAGCGTTCAATGAAACGAAAAATGCCCTCACAACTTTAGGTAACCTTTAAATATGATATTTATTCTAGAGGGATAACTGTTATGTTATTGTTTATGTATTTTATTAGAGTAATGATTTTGATAAGAAGACTGACACTATTCAAAAATATAGTTTTTTCAGTAGGAGCGTTTAAAGATTTACGAAACAATTGCGACCGGCACAACCTTGAGTTGCTTAGTCCCACGATAGACATGTGTTTTTTAAGACAACAGAGTCCAGTTAGGGCTTTTGCCAGAATGCGCAATTTATTTTTATTTTTTTTTTTTTTTTTTTTTGCCCGGTTTTGTTCGCTATATTACTTAATCTCAGGGCTTTCGAAGCGAATTTACTATCAAAAGTCCGGATTAAGGTTTGGTATGTCATACAAAATCTTAAGTGATTTATTGTGATAAAAAGTTTCAAGGGTCATTCGGGATAGGCTTTATGAGATTCTACAAAATGGCTAAAGTCCAATTTGTGTGCTCTTTGAGACCTCCCGTGCGAGCTTGTCGGCAAATTCATTGCCTATAATACCCGCGAGACCTGGAACCCATCTTTAGACAACCCTGATATACATCCCCCTGGGATTGGATGTTTACACAGTTCACGCAGTCTCCAAATTTGACCGCTTCGATATTCCGTCAAAATTCAAGCGGTCAAATATGACTGCATCCAACCACAGCACTTTAACCCATAAATACTTATGTTTAGAGACTACTTTTCTATGAAAAAGTTTGGCATTATTGAATCAATGTGAAATTTTCTATCCTCTAGTGGAGTAAAAAACAATTAGTCTATGGATATTAATTTATATTCTACGTTATTTACGTACGCTATTTTCGTTTGGATGTTGTTGTTTTTTTATGGGATAGGATGACAAACGAGCACACAGTACCTGAAGGTAAGTGGTTGCTGCGGCCCATAGACATCTACATCTATCCTCGATTACGAATTAAAATGCAGATGCGTTGTCACCCGTGAGGACTTAGGTGAAATGCCTCGTTTCCAGTAAAAAGGGTCTCCGGTTCTCTACACTCACCATACGAAACACAGCAGCATTAAGCTGCTATTTGACGCTGGTATTCTGTGAGAGTGTGGTCCTTCCCCGGTCGAGTCGAGCCATTCGTGTTACAACTATACTACTAATAACTGCAGCATGGCTCTACCACATAAAATTGTAGAGAAATAACTTGTGGTGTTGATTTTTGGATTTTTCTAGTGTTTTAGTATAGTGTTTTATCATAAAATGGTTATGAAAGTTTTTGTGTGTATATAATTTATCTTTTTACGTAAATAATTTCGAGTAATATATAGAAATAATTGTGATTTTCACGCTGCCGATATCCGCTTGGTATGTTTTGATTTTGTTATCAAAATACAATAAAATCTTTTTGTAATTAAGTAAAACCTGACTTTTGTTTAGACAACAGGATACAGAATTTTGTATAGATATAATAGAGTATAGATATAATGCCAAACTTCTTCATAGAAAAGTAATCTCTAAATAAAAGTTTTAATGGTTTTAAGGTGGGTGGGTGGGCGCGCTCGCATGCGATCGCTCGGGATTTGCCAGGCGCATGCGACTGCATGGGAATTTTATGGGGATACAAGGGTTAATTGAGTCGAGCATGGATCCCAATCTGTAGGAAAGCAAGCTTTGATTTTCTGTTACTATTAAGACTTTTGTACTGATACTTAGGAACTACGGTAACTAAATTTATAGCAATTAAATCTCTTTTGGCGAGCGAAAAAGCCTAAACTTCAAAATGCTTCAAAATTTTTTGCGATCTTATCTAATAGTCCCACCACAATATTGTCACCACATTTAAGTCGACATTTTTCTTGTATTGCTTTCCTAAGTTTCTTAATGTCTGAGCAGCCTTTTCCTTATTATTTTCACATTTCTCCGTCGGTAGTTTTAAATGAACTGTACATACCGACACGGCAGTGAGGTTAATAATTATGTCCACAATGCCTGTTGCCTTTTTCTACGATGGGGTTAAATGAGCTCTCTGGCCGAGGAACTGACACGCTGATGTTTGTATCTGATATATGAATTTGGAGGAAATTGAATGCAGTTATTATTTTCTCTAGTAAATATGCATCAGTCAATGTGGCCAACAATGGAATATGATTTGTCTCTGTTAGGGTTTTCAGAAGAAGAATATGAAGAGTACGAGGTGCTGGATGTGATAGTACAGGAAGATGAACTAGAAGATCTATTTGACCTTTGTAGGCGTTTGAAACTAGATGATTCTAACGATAAGTAAATTGGATCATGGTCAGAAGCAGGAGAAAAATCGCGTTGAGATATATGTCTGGAAAGAGATGACAGAGAATTTCTTCTTTTCTCAGGATGCTGTTGATTAAAATTCTTCGGTAAAATTCTTCGGTAAATTTTCATCCATAAAGAGTTTTTCGTAAACGTCGTCGTCGAGTAAATAAGATACATAGCATGGCATTAAACCACAATAACAATACTTATTATCTAGGTTGGGATGAACAAAACTACGTACAAGTCAACAAATCTAGAAACTTATGTAAATTGTTGGATAAGATGTTAGTGAGTAGTTTTATTCTCAATACAGATTTCCTTAACTTAGTACTGTTGTTAGAATTCAATGTAACCTGGACCTTCTTATAAACTTTTTGACAAGTATTGTAACAAATTATTAGTAACTGTTCAGCTGCCTGGCGAAAAAAATACATTGATGGAAAGAAATGTCAAATCCAAGATTTTTGTTAGGAATGTCTTCATGTGCTTCCGATTTAACACTTTTCATCATGAGATAATTCGCAATAATTATCTGGGATCTGGTGTGAATTTGGCTCAGAATTTGTGCTTACCAACTCTAAACATTGGTTTTGAATATCATAACAAGTACGCCTTATGTATTTACTCGTCTCTATTATCTAGTGAATCCTCAAAATGTATTTTAAAAATATTCTTATGTTTGTTTATTCTTGCACTAGGCAAAGACAAACTCCATTATGAAAACAAACAAATAGTGATAAAAGTCGGTTATATTCACTAGTGATATATGTCATGACTCCCACAGTAAATCTGAAATTATTTAAAACAATTGTTATTAATATTCTAATGAATAGCATCACCAACCAATAAAAATATATTTGAACTCGAAGTTATTGCGATACCTTTCCGACACCGAAGAAAATTTGTCGTTAATAATTTAAAAAGAGAGCTGAAACAATAATAAAAATGGACACTATACACAAATAACGTTTTTACAAACCATTAACCATTTTATCATATACCAATTATTGTATTTTTTAATAACAATAAAGACACAAACAAAAAGTGTCAATGTTAATTCATTGAATTTAAGGTAATTTAATTTAAGAGAAAGAAAAGTAAAAAAATAAAATTAGAATACAGGCATAAATTCGATTACTTTAAATCGGAACTCGACACCGTGAACCGGAATCAGGTGACTTGTGGCGAAAAAAAAGCTTGTCAACTCCAACTGGAACTCCTCATTTTCAAACCAGTTCCAAAATCATGGAAGACGGCTTTCGTCTACCCGATCCCTAAAAAAGGCGACCGCTCAGACCCGTCCAACTACCGGCCTATCGCCATCACCTCCTTGTTCTCCAAACCAATAGAGTCTATTGTTAACTGCCAGCTCAGGAGGTACCTTGAGGATCACCAGCTGATTAGTGACCGCCAATACGGTTTTCGCCGTGGTCGGTCAGCTAGTGATCTTCTGGTCTACCTAACTCACAGATGGGCGGAGGCAGTAGAGTCCAAGGGGGAGGCATTGGCCGTTAGTTTGGACATTGCGAAGGCCTTCGATCGGGTTTGGCACAAAGCGCTTCTTTCGAAGATCCCTTCTTATAGGCTTCCCGAAAAATTGTGCGATTGGATCACCAGCTTTCTTGCAGATCGGAGCATCAAGGTCGTTGTAGGCGGTGCAAGCTCCGATTGCAAGCCTATTAATGCTGGTGTTCCACAAGGCTGCGTGCTATCGCCAACGCTGTTTCTTCTGCATATCAATGATATGTTGCAAACCCGTAACATTCATTGCTATGCAGATGACAGCACTGGTGATATTTCAAGCCAATATTTCTCGGGAAACCGTCTCCGAATACCGGGACAAACTTGTGTCTGAAGTCGAGTCTTTGCTGAACAGTCTCGGATTGGGGGCGACTAAATCTAGTCCAGTTTAACCTCCAGAAGACACAAGTTTCTCCACAGTTTCCTGTTCCTCAGTTTCAAGGCACTCCCCTTGTTGCCTCAGCCAGTATCGAAAGCCTCGGCGTCGACATATCGAGTGACGTGCAGTTTCGTGGTGACTTGGAAGAGAAGGCCAAATTGGCCTCTAAAAAGCTTGGCATGCTCAGCAGAGCGGGACAGTATTTCATGCCGGCACACCGCCTGCAACTTTATAGGCGCAGGTTCGGCCGCACATGGAATACTGTTCCCATCTCTGGGCTGGGGCTCCTTTCTAAAGGGCCGGCAACGCACCTGCAATTCCCCTGGTGTTGCGGTTGATCGGGGCGGCGGTAGTCACTTATCATCAGGTGAGTCGCATGCTCGTTTGCCCCCTCTTCTATAAAAAAACCCAGAACTCTTGACCTTGAAACCGGATACTTCGGTGAATCGGATCTAAATACATTAAATTGGAAGTCTTACTTAAACCGGAAATTGTCGCCTTGTATCATTCGTTGTAGCCGTAAAATTGCTGACACTAACTAATTTTACCAGGTGTAACGGAGACGGAGCAGCAGAACATGTTCACAGTGCTGGCCACCATCCTGCACCTCGGCAACATTCAACTGTTCGACAGTGACCCTGACGCTGGACCCAGCGAGGAATCTAGTGATGGCGCGTACATTAGTGTTAGTTGAGCTTTGTTTATGTACTTTTCTTTTTTCTTTATTAGCTAGGAGCAGTCGGCTGGGCAACTTCTGGACTATTTAAGAAAGATTTTCTTTTATCGTTACTGGCACGCGAAATGGTTATCTATGTTCCCCATGAATTTGGTTGTTGATTCTGTTTTTAAATTGATATTAAATCTAAGAACACTAAAAATGTTTTCTGTCTAAAGTATCGTATTATAGTAATTGACTACAGTATTTACTGATATTATTATTTCCAAGGTTATCAATGAAATCAAGATGAAAAAAAATTTTGAAGGAAATGCTCAATAAATTTTTATATCACGAAATGAATAGTTATTCTTGAATACTATATTTTCCAATTTAAAATTTTAAAAATGTTTTTATGCAACAATAGTTTTGTACTGTAGTTTGTCACTTGCATTTTTAAGAAGAAGAACCTAGAAGTCTATCACGTGTGTTCTTATTGTATAATTTTATTTCGCAAAAAAGTTCCGTTGGGTTTCTTGCTGGTTCTATGTGGTAGTAAAAGTATAAACTGACTATCAATAAGAAGTACTTGTAATTTATATTGAATACATATACCATATATGTAGTTTACATGCGCTAGAAGACTTAGAAAAAACTACTTTCGTCTTTTTCGTTTCATCGAGTTTCAAATCAGCAGTTCTAAAGCCAGATTCTGTTCCAATAATTGAATTCCAGTCGAACGACAAGCACCTGCACACGGTGTGCTCGCTGCTGGGCATATCGAAGGCGGAGCTGTGCCGCTGGTTGACGCACCGGCGCATCGCGAGCGCACACGAGGTGATCGTGGCACGCATGGACGTGCAGCGCGCCGCCTTCGCACGCGACGCGCTCGCCAAGCGAATGTACGGCGACCTGTTCGCCTGGCTGGTGCGCGCCGTCAACCGCGCGCTCGACACCGGACACGCCAGGAAGCACTTCATCGGTGAGTGATGTCCGTCCGTCAGTGTGTAAGCGACTTTATTTTTTTATTTAATGATTTATTTATTCTCTAATTCAAGTGGGTAATCGTAGTACTAAATATAAGACAAGTGCCAGACTACCTAACTTGTGAAACACTGGTGCCTGATGTAGGTATAAAAAACCTGTATTACAGGTCACCAGTACCAGATACCTATGTTACGCCTTGTAAGAATATTCTATATCATGCCGTGGGTGTCGTAAGAGGCGGCAGAGGGAAACAGAGCCGGAGGTAGACAATTGCGTCTTCCTAATAACGATAAAAAATAAAAAAACTGCAGTTGCCATCCCACTTGCCACTATGTGCAATCCTTCCCCCCCCCTATTAGGCAATCTATAGGGGAAGCCTATGTTTACTTTGATAGCTTTTTTTATTAACTGGCTTTACGGCCCTGGGTTCTAGCCCTTCTGAGCCTATCATTTCTTTCGAAATCTTCGTTTTTATATTCTTTTTCTTCACTATATGCTAATGCGTCGAGATTTTGACGACAGTTCAACCCAGCGGACAGTTGATGACGACAGTCACTCAAGTTCATTAGGCGCCCAAACGATCAAAATAGCTTGAGATTTATATCGACATCAAAGCACTTGTTTCGTCGTTTCTTTACTAGTTCACGCGCGCGGACACTTTATTCATAAAAATCGCATCACTTTTACGAATCAAAATCCACTTCAAACCATTATTTAAGCGAAAAAATAGGAGCGACAATCTGTCTACGGCCAAGTTCCCGCCAAAACTCCTTTGATAGGCTGCAATGGTAACGGTACAGATCACCCGGGCTACCCGTGGATAGAATAAATATCTGGGGAATACAAATCAAAAACAAGGAGATTACAATCATAGAATACTGTAATAAACAATAGAATGGCTTTCAAACTTGTTTTGTATATACATACAAGCGGTAACATTGCATTATCACTACTAGAAACCCAATTTGCTTATTGGTCACACAAATCTCAATAAATAAATATTACAAACGCATTTTAATATGACATAAAATCCAACTTTATTAAAAGACAACAACAATGGATTCACAACGAATCTTTACATACCGTCTCTTTCTGAAAAGAAAGGCAAGGAATAACTGTGTTGGCAGACTGAGCGAATTTGCATATTTTAGACTTTTGATCAATATCAACGATCATTCTTCTATGCCATGTTTCATGTGTCACCTGGATTTGATTCTCATCATTACATGTTCTGGTCTGAATATTTACATTACCCATAATTTGCACGGAGACAGCATCACTGTTTGCTACTAATATTTTCTGTGTAGAAGGTGGTTGCAAATCATACATCCAGTCTTTGCGCCTTGACATGTTTTTGTACATGGTAGAGCCACGCTGCAGCTATGTTATGGTTTTAACATGAATGGGTCGGCTCGACCGGGGAAGAACCACGCTCTCACAGAATACCAGCGTAAAATAGAAGCTTAATATTGCTGGGTTTCGTATGGGGAGTGTAGAGAACCAGAGACCCCTTTTACTGGAAACGAGGCATTCCATCTTAGCCCTCACGAGTGACAACACATCTGCATTTTGATTCGAGGATAGATGTAGACGTCTATTGGACTGGACTGTGTGCTCGTTTGTCTCCCTATCCAATAAAAAATATGCATTGTCGCACCGGAGTCAATGTATCGATTATTTTCTTCTATCAATGTATAGGCTGAAAAATAGCTGAAAAAACAGTGTTAGTTTTATTGTTTTTTGAACTTGCACTGATTTTTGTAGTGACCATAACCGTCACAATTGTAACACCGAGGCTCTTTACCTTTTAGTTTTCTATTTTTGGACTAATTATTTATATATGAATTTTGTAAATTTTTTTATAGAATGTCGTTTTGATAACAAGTGATGTAAACAACTTTTATTGTATTAAGAAAAATCGACCAATCACAGCGCGTCTTATCGTAGAACTCTCTAGAAGTTTTTAATTAACTGCGTAATAATTCATACTAAAAATAATGAAAATAATTTTATGTTCTAAAAGAGTTGTAAATATGACATCGAATTAGCATATGGCTTATAGATTAAGGAAGTGTAGGAATATTTTGTATAAGTAAACGCATTTGATAGTTATAGAAAAATCAAAGAATTAATGTACCCAAATACGAGGGCGGCACTGAAAATTTCGGGAATCAAGGAAGTGACACAACATTACTATTTAAAAATGTATTTATTGCTTTTCGAAGTATTCTTCGCGAAATTTGACACATTTTTCCATACGATGGAACCAATCATTGAAGCAACCATTCCATTCGGAAGTTGGGGTCTCCAAAATGGCCGTTTTGTAGGCGTCCACAGCTTCTTCAGTTGATGAAAATCTATGTCCACGCAATTTATTCTTTATTTTAGGGAAAGTATAGAAATCATTAGGGCTTAGGTCGGGGCTGTACGGCGGATGGTCTAATAATTCTGTGTTTTCTTGCTTTAAAAACTTTTGTTCTGTGTGCGGTGTGAGAACTCGCATTGTCGTGATGGAGGATGATGCGGCGGTTTCAGTTCTCTTTACGGAGTTCAGAAACGACCTGTGGCAAACAAATGCTAGCATACCATTCTGCATTAACCGTTCTTTGTCCCTCAAGAGGAATAGTCGCAACATGGCCGGTTTTGGAGACAAACGTGGCCACCATTTTTTTGAAACACTCCGTGAACGAACAATTTTTGTTGGCATTAACTCATTTTCGAACACCCAAATTCGTGACTGGTTTTTTGTTTCGGGTTCGTACGCGTATATCCAGGATTCGCCACCTGATACGATGTTGTATACAGCATTTGAGGATCCTGCGTGGAATCTTTCAAGAAAGTTCTGACGCACCAAGTAACGCGAGCCACTTTTTGCTCTTCACAGAGCGAATGCGGTGTCCATCGGGAAAACAACTTTTTTACACTTAATTGTTCATGCAAGATTATTTGTATTTGACTCATGCCAATGTCTAAAGTTGCCTGAATTTCGCGGTATGTCACATGCCGATCTTCCTCGATCACCTTACGCACAGCATCAACGTTTTCTTGGGTGACTGCAGTTTTTGGACGACCTTGACGGGGATCATCACTGAGCTTGACAGGTCCACGTTGAAATTCAGCAAACCGTCTTTAAATTGTGGTTTTGGATGGGGCTTCATCACCAAATGCAGAAATCATGCGGTCAACCCTTTTTTTGTGTTAAACCACCTAAAGTCTAATAAATCATCGCTCTTGAATTCTCTCAAGTCAATTCCATTTTCTCAACGACTAAACCAGTTTGACAAAACCTTGTGACAAGACCGAGAATCTTTTTTTAAATAAATAAATGGTATTCGATTTTTAAAACCAAGGAGTTTTCATATAAAAAGATTTTAATAAGACAGGAAACAGTGGAAGTATTCCATTCCCGATACTTTTAGTGCAGCCTAGTATTATTAAAATTTGGGACATTTTGTTCAATAACTTTTTACAATGTTAATGTTTTGAGTATCCTTTATGATATATGTACTAATAAAGTACCAGACTACCGATTTGATGATGTATAGCATGTTAGTGTAGCAATTAGTTTTGTATAGAAAATATTGTAATTTATGTCATTTGCATAGTGAAAAGCTTATGCAATAAAGACGCAAAACGGAAAATGGCAAGCGGCTCACTGTAAGGTCTAGCCAAAGTCTACCTTAGGGGCTCGGGACCCAGTAGGGTAGTAGTGTGAAGAACTACCAGTGACAAGCAGTAGTATCCGGTAGTAGCTGAAGTGACTAGTAGCAGTATATAGTGAAAGTGTTAGCTAGCCGAAAAAGGTCATAACTGATATGCAGTATATAGTGAAAGTGTTAGCTAGCCGAAAAAGGTCGTAACTGATATTCGCAGTTACATATAGTGAAAGTGTTAGCTAGCCGGAAAAGGTCGTAACTGATATTCGCAGTTACATATAGTGAAAGTGGTAACTGATATCCGCAGTTACACAAGTGATAAAATCAGATAGTTTAGTTGATAATAGCTGCTAGTCAATAGTGTTAGAAAACCAGCTACTACCAATAGATTTTTGATACTACCGTACAATTTAAAGAAATTTTTTTGAAATATACAGTGACCAACCAATAGTGAACAACCGTAGTTTAAAAACCGTGGTCAATAAACAATAGTTATAAAATTTCGCGACTAATCATTCAGTCGAGCCGCTGGCCACTACCTTGCTATTTGTATTTATAAATCTTGCATTTTAATTTGAACCTCAGTCCACAATATCTCAGCGGCACCCACAAAGACGGCAGTGAAAGTACCCTCCGGAACCTATAGGTGTAGGACGTGAGCGACTCGCGAAGTATTTTCGACAACATTTACTCCGAAGAGTTTCGCCCGTCCGGCACATTCGATGGTCCTTCGAGCCGGATTTATCCGTTTGTATTTCGGAACCGGGTACATAGTCACCACCGTATTAAAACCGCAGAGTTTTCAGAATCAAGATGCCGATCACCCGTTCGCAAGGAAGGGAAGCCAAGGCGTGGACCGTCGGTCTGGAAAGAGGTTCGTCGGCCAGTAACGCCGCCGTCCACCACCAGATGCCACCACGCTCATCGTCAACGGTAGAGAGCGCTGAGGCGCCATGCTGCCCCCCCGAGGGGGGATACCCTTGCCCGCGCCGCCCACTACGGCCCGCACAACGAAGCAGAGGGAACGGATAGAAGGCAACGATGACTTTAGCCGTGCATTATCGCCAACAGCCCGGGAAGACACCCACACAGAAGAGCCACCGAGGGGCCACACCGATTGCAGTACGAAGTCAAAGAAGACTGTTCGGCCCAATAGAAGAATTTTGAAACCTTGTGAAGAAGTATTGAAGATCAAACTAGAACTTGCACTGGCAGATCTCCTTACAGATGGCTGAAGAAGAAGACGAATCAGACGACTATGATGAAGATGGTCACTCCAAAAGTGAGTACGTTCGATCTTGCCTCAAAAATTCTGTAGCCAAACAAAAGTCAAATCAAGGCGCAACCACCGGAGGGAGGCCCCATTTAATAAAACCGTCACAAAGCCAACCCCGGAGGTTGTCGTCCTCGGTGAGCCCCAAAAGGAGCTCACGAACCAGGATTCCTATCCAGAAGATGTACAAAAGGATCCCAGAATGCACAGAAGCTCAGCCAGGGACCCACCGTTAATTAAGACAGGGGGCTCCTACCGATTGTATCAGAGCTCACATACCAGGATTCAGAAGATGTACCCAAGGATCTCATGCCAAAGAAACATAGCCAAGTGCAACCAACCACTTGAAAGACCTAAAGGAGCAGCTAATATATGACTCCGGCAACCCAAGGATCCTAATAAGACAGGACAATTGGAGACTTCTGATAGCCACTCAAATCCGAAGAGGTCCGCCGCACCAGCCAATTACCTCGCTCACAGAATTAGGATGGGTGCTACACGAGGCACACACTAAAGCCCAGTATCAGCGCGTCCACGCGGCCAATGAGCTGCACAAGAGCGAGGGGACTATAAATGATCAACTCCGCGAATATTTCGCGCTGGAATCTCTCATCATCAATCCGAGAAGACCAGACTCCGATCCAGAGAAGAAAGCTGAAGATATACTAAATAACAGCACCCGTCAGTTAAAAGACGGGCACATAGAAACAGCGCTTCTCTGGAAGAAAAAGGATATGAATAGAGAAATAGCAAAAGACACTGGCGACGCTCCCAGATACTCGGTGACATGTTTTGCCAGCTTTGGGTCCGAGAGTATCTACCGGAACTTCAAAACCAGGTGGGAGGCCCGTGGGCGAAGTCCCAATCCCCAGGTGGGCGACCCAGTCCTCATAGCTGACGTCCAGTTACCTTGTAACACCTGGCCACGAAGGAGGGTGGAAGCTGTTTACACCGGTGCGGACGGATAGATCCGCACTGTGGAGGTACGCACAGCAAACGCCTAATCAAGAGGCCAACCAGGAAACTCGTGCCGCTGCCAAAGTAGAAGCAACGTCGCTCACCGAAATGGATGCAGCGCCGCTGTGAGAAAATTGTCGCGATGCTGCACGGCGGGAGAGATGTTCGCGAGGGCCTAACAACGCTAAGAAACGAAGTGATAAAGAATATTGTTTTTTGTATTGATATAGTTGTGTAGCATGCTTATAACTCTTAGTATATTTGTATAGAATGTCGTTTTGATAACAAGTGATGTAAACAACTTTTATTGTATTAAGAAAAATTGACCAATCGCAGCGCGTCTTATCGTAGAACTCTCTAGAAGTTTTTAATTAACTGCGTATTAGTTCATACTAAAAATAATGAAAATAATTTTATGTTCTAAAAGAGTTGTAAATATGACATTGAATTAGCATATGGCTTGTAGATTAAGGAAGTGTAGGAATATTTTGTATAATTAAACGCATTTGATAGTTATAGAAAAATCAAAGAATTAATGTACCCAAATATTATGAAAATTGACATTTTGTTTCATAACTTTTTACAATGTTAATGTTTTGAGTAACCTTTATGATATATGTACTAATAAAGTACCAGACTACCGATTTGATGAATATAGCATGTTGATGTAGCAATTAGTTTTGTATAGAAAATATTGTAATTTATGCCATTTGCATAGTAAAAAGTTTATGCAATAAAGACGTAAAACGGAAAATGGCAAGCGGCTCACTGTAAGGTCTAGCCAAAGTCTACCTTAGGGGCTCGGGACCCAGTAGGGTAGTAGTGTGAAGAACTACCAGTGACAAGCAGTAGTATCCGGTAGTAGCTGAAGTGACTGGTAGCAGTATATAGTGAAAGTGTTAGCAAGCCGAAAAAGTTCATAACTGATATTCGCAGTTACATAATATAGTGAAAGTGTTAGCTAGCCGAAAAAGGTCGTAACTGATATTCGCAGTTACATATAGTGAAAGTGGTAACTGATATCCGCAGTTACACAAGTGATAAAATCACTAGTTTAGTAGATAATAGCTGCTAGTCAGTAGTGTTAGAAAACCAGCTACTACCAATAGATATTTGATACTACCGTACAATTTAAAGAAATCTTTTAAAATATACAGTGGCCAACCAATAGTGAACAACCGTTGTTCTACAAACGTGGTCAATAAACAATAGTTATAAAATTTCGCGACTAATCAATCAGTCGAACCGCTGGCCACTACCTTGCTATTTGTATTTATAAATCGTGCATTTTGATTTGAACCTCAGTCCACAATATCTCAGCGGCACCAACAAAGAGGGCAGTGAAAGTACCCTCCAGTAGATAGGTAGTACCACTTCTGGCTCACTGAGTCAAAAGTTCAACACGTTCAACAACGTTCGTCGACTCACGATCCTAAAAAAGAAAGGTTTTGGAATGCTCTGGTCACGAATCTGCGGTCCGTTTTTGCGTAGGATGCACGGTTCCGGAGATGTGCAGATCAATTAACTCTTATCTAATTGATATCCGGTGAGGGCCTCCACCGTCATTAGCGCCCCATTGTTATTTATCTATTGTTCATTGAATACCGTCATTGTCTATTTTTCCTCGGCGTATGCGTCGGCTTATCAGTGCTATTGTATTACACTTCTTTGTTCCTATCTACAACGCTAATCTGAATCATCAATAAAACACATTACCACACTACAAATACAAAATCTTATTACTTATTGTCTATAAAATAGGAGCGAAACATCTCATCCAATAAAATATCATTGTACAATGTGTTCCCTGTAAATATACTCGTAAAACTATGCATTGAACATCCCTGAAACTTATATAGCAAATACATTAAGCAATATTCGCCACAAACTGAAGTCCACTCATTCTGAATCCTATCAACATTCCAGTTCCATCTTTTACAATTCCTTTTTAAAAACTCTAGATGATATCGTACAGGTGACCCGTCCATATAAATCAAAATATTGACCGACGTCATTCGTATCGATATATAATGCTAACCAATGTGACCCTGGTTTATCATCTGTATCCAAATTGCATATTATATACGTTGGTACGTGGGTATACATGGGCAGTCTATTAGCAGCATAAACATTATTTTCTAGACTGGGGTGAATCTTTTTCAGATGTTGTGGTACATCTAGTGTATCCATGATATTACTGCTATTAGTAGATTATTACAGTACCAATCTACTCAATGACTAACATAGGAATGATCAATTATAGTGATTTCTAAATATTAAATTGCATTCTTTTGTGTTATACAAATCGTATTTGAGTCATCAATACACTGAATGTAGAGATAAGCAAAAGAATGTGAGATAAGCTTGTTGACGCTTAAAGTTACTCGTACTATCAGTTCCACTGCAGAAATTCTTTAGATTAGAATTATTACTTACTGGTACTATATAAGACCGAGCAGCTGCAGTCATGGAGTTAGTGTATGGTTATTTAACCGCAGTGGATCTATCAATACTACATTTGTGTTACTTCAACGCATCAAAGGTCATGGATGTAAGTGTTTATTCTATTGACAAATATACTTTTCTCTCTGTTATTTTCTTACGTGTGTATGATTTAATGTTAACAAATTATATTTAAATATTATGTGTGTATATGATTAATGCGTGGTAGCTCAGATGGTTAGCGTAAGCTGTAAATTTCACAGTACGCGACCCGGGTTCGATCCCCGCCGGCACCAATTAAATTGTTAGTTGCAATTTAAAGTGCTGATTTACCACGTGCTCAGCGGTGAAGGAAAATATCGTGAGGAAACCTACATGTCTGAGAAAATTTCGAAGACATGTGAAGTTCTCCAACACGCATTGAGGCAGCGCGGCGGACATTTCCTAGCCCTGAATACAAAGACAATAGCAGAAAGTTAAAAAGTTAAAAAATACTTTTTAGCAATGACAGTCATTAGTTGATCATTAGTGAACGTGATTCTGTTTACTTAAATTACAGGAAGACAAGAGCAGAAGGAAGAGATGGGATGATGGGAAGTAATGAAGCATTGTTATGTGAAGTTTGTTGGAACAAACATATTTTTTGTCACGCGTAAATTCTTTTATCTTTTTGGTTCAAAATGACACAAAATCTAAAAATATTAGATACATCATCGACATGGACGGATTTTACATTACATATCCTCATAAACATTTTCAATGTAGAGAAATGGCTATTCTAGACGTAAAACTGTCTAATAAAAATTATGCGTTTATCGATCATTATTTGTTTCGGCCAAGTTATCCTTTCAATTATTTTTTGCCAAAAGACAAAAAAACTGTTCGTTATTGCGAAACACACGTGCACGGCATTCCATAAGTCATAAATTTAAACAAACGTCATGTGTGTAATAAACATATATTTGCAAAAAATAATCACAAAATTTTACATTGTTCTTGTGATGAAGTGTGGGTTTTTTACAAGTGGTTATTGCTTGAAAATAAAATTTTAAATTAATCATAAATTTTGTTTGATTTCTCAAAAACATTAGTTATAGTACACAATATATATTAATTGTTTACCTACACCAACACTTTCATGTTTTATTTCACCCCTTAGAACTTTAGATGTGTGTAATGTTTCACTTTATACATCCGTTTACTGCTATTGTGGCAGGACCAAGTGGATGTGGTAAGTCAAATTTTGTAACAAATTTCATAAAATCAGTTACAGAAATATGTAATTGTGATTTTAATCAGATCACATGGTGCTTTGATGAAATGCAACCTTTATATAATTTACCAAATGTTAACTATCATCAAGGAATTCCAAATCTTATTATGTTTGATAGTGAAAACCCACCTTGTTATTATTGATGATCTAATGAGAGAGTCCGATAGAAGAATTGTAGTTATATTTACAAGAGGTAGTCATCACAGGAATCTGAGTGTATTTTATTTAACACAAAATTTATTTCATCAAGGTAAAGGGCAAAGAGATACATAGACATATCTTTAAACTCAAGTTATATAATATATTTAAGAAACCCTCGAGGTAAAACTCAAATAAGATATTTAGCACGACAAGTGTCACCAGATAACCCAAAATTCATTGAAGATGCAACTCTAGAGGCGCATGGATATTTAATGGTAAATTTAAAACAGAAAATGATGCATCGTCGACTCACAACGCATAAACATTTGCTAAACGCTTTGCATACGCTTAAACCAAAATATCAAAGAGTATTGCTTAAAACGTGTGATGAAGAAGAAATTAACTGTATTTGTGAGAGTATTCATAACGTTTTACAAGGAAAAGTACCTGCTAAAGATCAAGATAAACAAAAATTGAGTAAACACAAAAATATAATCCGTAAACTAGTGCGTAAGTGTAAACATAAACTAAGAAAAAATATAATTATACAAAAAAGGAGGGGCTTTCTTACCAATAATATTAGGTGCAATATTGAGTGGATTAGTGAGTGGACTAGCCAGTTAACATGGAAAATGCAAAGAAAATGATACTTATCGAACCTGGATTGATTGAAAAATTAAAACAAGAAAATAAGGTTAATAGTAATTTATCTCGATTAGATATTGAAATGCAAAATATTATGAATAGTAAGACGGAAGACCGAAAGACATGGATGTTATATTTACAGACACTGCAAAGATACCTTCATTTTACCGAAGAGGATCGTCAACCACTCAGATTACCAATTTATTCTGATATATCTAATGAAGATTTAAATGAGTCTAAAATTGGTTTTAAAAATAAAGATAGAGATCTAAATACTCCAGTTGATGCTGAATCTTTGTTGGAGGAGAATCGATCCATTAAAAGTAAAGAAAACGACAAAATCAACTTTACACACCAGCTCAAATACTCAGTTTAATACCAAAAACTTATAATAAAAAAGGACAGTTATTATTAAACTTAGTTGAAACAAGTAAAAGTAAAATACGTTGGGATAATGAAGGTACAGTCATAATTGATAATGAAAAAATTCCTGGAAGTAATATCGTTGATTTAATAAATGATTCACTAAGACCCTTAAAAAGAAGTGATCCAGTAGGGTGGGATAGATTTGCTGAAGCATTAAAAGATATTAAAATACCACTTACTTATATTGGAAATCCAAAGAGATGTGAGTTTATTAACCAACTTCAAGCACTCTACAACTAATATACGTAAAAGGCTTGAGTGGGAAAAATGGACCCCGTACTGGAAGAAATTAACAGGATTTATTATGATCCATCTAATCCCGCTGGTTTTGGTAGTGTTGATAAATTATCAAAAGCCATGAAGGGTAAAATGAATAAAATGCAAGTAAAGGAATGGTTAAAATCACAAGAAACATACACATTACAAACCCATTCGAAAAAAATTCCCGCGTAATAGGTACATGCTATCAAATATTAATGAACTGTGGCAAGCTGATTTAAGTGATATGCGAACTTATTCTCAATATAATGATGGTTTCAAGTATATACTTTGTGTTATTGATGTATTTAGTAAATATGCTTTTGCAAGACCAATGAAAAAGAAAAACTCAGAAACAACTAAAGAATGTTTTGAAAGTATATTTACTGAAAGTAATTTAACAACTACTCACATACAATCTGATAAAGCTACAGAATTTGTTTCAAAAGATCTACAAAAAATACTTTAAATCCATACCATAAACACTCACGCCTGTCACCCAGAGGGGTAGGCAGAGACTACAGATTTCCATTTGGCACGATCCTGACACACCTCTCTCGCCTCCTTCACATCCATACACCTACGCATACATGCTCGTCGGTTAAGGGTACTCCTAATTTGGCCCGTTTTCAATAAATCGCCAATTTGGTCGATACATTTTCACCTAGGACGTCCCTTTCCGACTCTGCCATTCACTTCTGCAACATAAATTTTCTTTGTCACTCTTTCCTCATTCATTCTTTCCACATGACCAAACCACCGAAGCATTCCTTTCTTAATCCTGGTCACAACATCATCTTGCAAACCACACTCTTCTCTTATTACGCAATTTCTTACCCCTGTCATTCAGATTCAGCCCTAACATACTCCTTAACGACCGCATTTCTACTGCGTTTATTCTACTCTCGTGCTTCTTCTGCCACACCCAACTTTCACTACCATACGTTAAAGTAGGGACCAACACAGCATTGTGAATTGCCATACGTGCCTTTTCGACACATTTTGACTCTTCACAATAGAGTGCAAGGCCCCATTTACTCTATTTCCCGCATTCACTCGTCGTTCTATATCCTTATCATATCTCCCATCCCTGCTAAATAAGCGGTCCAAATATACAAACTCATCTACTTGCTCGATCAACTCCCCTTCTATTCTTATTTTACAAATCGTTTTACTTTCTTCTCTTTCAAAAACCATAACCTTCGTCTTACGTGCGTTCACTTTCATACCCCTTTCTTTTAATGATCCGTTCATTAATGTAACCATCATTTGCAACTCGGCCGCCGACGACGCAAGAATGACTTGATCATCGGCGTACAAAAGGCATTTGACGGTTAACTCACCCATTATTAATCCGCATTCTTCAACTTTCAAATTTTGCAAACAACTGTCCATAAATAGGTTGAACAGCCACGGGAAAGCCACACAGCCCTGTCTGACACCTTTATGGATGTCAAACCAGTCCGAGTAGACCCCGTTGATCCTAACACAAGCACTAGAGTCCCTATAAAGAGACTCCAATGCCTGTATCAAGCCAGCGCAAACCCAAATGAGTTCAGTGTTTGCCATAGCAAATCCCTATCCACTCTGTCATAGGCCTTTTCCAAGTCCATGAACGCACAAAAAACCTTTTGGTTTTTGGCCAGAAACTTCTCCGCGATCATGCGCATGGAAAAGACTTGATCTGTACATCCCATTCCCTTTCTAAATCCCGCTTGCACATCCCAAATTTTTCCATCAGTTTCTTTCATGACCCTTTCAATCAGTACCTTAGCGTACAGTTTTCCCACAATGCTAAGAAGGCTGATGCCACGGTAGTTTTTACAGTCCTGCTGCGACCCTTTTCCTTTATATACTGGGACTATCACGGCTTTGCACCAGTCTACCGGTACCCGCTTCAGTTCCCAGCATAAATTAAACAAGGTGTGCAGCAGGCCTGCCACTACCTCCTCTCCAGCCCTTAGCATTTCGAGTGAAACTCTATCATATCCGGGCGCCTTACCCGCTTTCATGCTTTTCATTGCTTTCATTATTTCATCTATACTTATCTCGCTACCTCTTTCCTCTTCTTTCGGAGTTTCTACATCACTTGGTACACATGTTGTCTCCTCACTCATAAACACGCTTTCAAAATATTCCTTCCATCTCTTTAAACTCAAAACTTCATCATTCAGAATATAGCCATTCTCGTCTCTTATAGCATTCATCATAGGCTGTTTTCAATGTCCCCTGGCAGTTCTTACCAGTTTCCAGAACATTTTAATATTTGCCTGGAAGTTATCCGATATTCTTCTATCATTCTTATCCGTTCTTTCTTGCTTTTTTGTTTCAACTACTTCTTTTACTCTCTTATTAAGATGTCTAAAGACCGCCTTTTTTCTTTCAATATCATCATTCGTACCGCTAGAGTTACCTGTCTTTGTTGCTAGTAAATCTAGCCATGCTCTCTTCTTTGCTTCAACTTCCATACGTATCTCATCATCCCACCATAACGTATTATTTTTCCTTTCATTCTTTCTCTTACTAACACCACATACTTCGGTAGCTGCATGCACTAAACCTTTCTTTACATTTTGCCATACATTCTCCAAGTCTAACTCCTTCATACATAATTCATCCATTGCTATGCAGATGACAGCACTGGTGATGCTCTTTACACCGGCAGAGCCAACATTTCTCGGGAAAACGTCTCCGAGTGCCGGGACAAACTTGTGTCTGAAGTCGAGTCTCTGCTGGACAGAGTCTCGGATTGGGGGCGACTAAATCTAGTCCAGTTTAACCCCCAGAAGACACAAGTTTGCGCGTTAACCGCTAAAAAGAACCCCTTTGTCGTATCCCCTCAGTTTCAAGGCACTCCCCCTTGTTGCCTCAGCCAGTATCGGAATCCTCGGCGTCGACATATCGAGTGACGTGCAGTTTCGTGGTCACTTGGAAGGGAAGGCCAAATTGGCCTCTAAAAAGCTTGGCGTGCTCAGCAGAGCGGGACAGTATTTCATGCCGGCACACCGCCTGCAACTTTATAAGGCGCAGGTTCGGCCGCACATGGAATACTGTTCCCATCTCTGGGCTGGGGCTCCCCAGTACCAGCTTCTTCCACTTGACCGCATCCAGCGCAGAGCGGCTCGAATCGTCGACGACCGAGTGCTTTCCGATCGGCTCGATTCACTGGCGCTGCGAAGAGATGTTGCATCTCTTTGCGTATTTTATCGCATCTATCACGGGGAGTGCTCTGAGGAATTGTTCGGATTAATCCCAGCCGCCAAATTTCGTGAACGCACTACACGTCAAACGTCCCGATACCATCCACACCATCTGGATGCTTGGCGGTCCACCACTGTACGTTTCACAAGGAGTTTTCTTCCACGTACAACCTCTCTGTGGAATAGTTTACCACCGGCGATTTTTCCGGACCGATACGACCTGGGGACCTTCAAGAAAAGAGCTTACTCCTTTCTAAAGGGCCGGCAACGCACCCGCAATTCTCCTGGTGTTGCGGTTGATCATGGGCGGCGGTAGTCACTTAACATCAGGTGAGCCGCATGCTCGTTTGCCCCTTCTTCTATAAAAAAAAAAAATACATACCGGGCTACAATGCGCATGCGTATACAAGAAATAGCAGAAGAGGGGGGAGGAGTTTTAATGTTTGTTAAAGATACAATAACTTGTACACCTACTGAGTATAGCGGGCAATCTTGTGAGGTGTTGCATGGCCTTATGACAATTATGTATGATCGACCTATATATGTTTTCGTCGTGTACAGGCCCCCACATACTAATAAAAATAGATTTCTGGAAGAGCTGGATGAATTATTGCGGGGTGTCCCAGCGACGACCGATGTTATCCTGGTGGGTGATGTCAACATTAACATTTTACATGGTACAGAAAATTCGTCAACGTCGAGATATAAAGACATGTTATGTAGGTACGGATTGCAGTGCGCCTATGATGATGTAACGCGAGAAGAGATAATTGATGGGAGATTAGTAGTGTCCTGCATCGATCATATGTGGGTAAGGGACGGAGGATACTCGGCGCCGCCTGCGTCGTTTGTTTATACAGCTCAGAAGATAACGGATCATTATTTAACGGGACTTACTTTGCGTACACGTAATTATGGAGAAGGTGAAAGGCCTGAGCATGTAAGTACATTTATTGATAACAAAATTGTGATAGAAAAATTGAGTGCAGTTATTTGGTCAAACCTATTATTAATTAACTGTCCGTTAAAACTTTATGATAAATTGTGTGAAATTTTCGATGAGACATATAAATGTGCTATAAAATATAAAACTGTGAAGAAAAATAATAGATATAAACCATGGATTACAAATGAACTAATTCTAATGTCTAAAAAAAGAGATGAACTTTTTAAAAGGTCAAAATCTGCTCCTCAAAACATGTGTTATCGGTTAGAATATACAAGATATAGAAATAAATTAAATAAACGTATTAACCAAGCTAAGAATAACTATAAAAAAGAGTTAATTATTAAGTGCGGAAATGATATGAGAAAAAAATGGATGTATATTAATGAATGGATAGGCAAAAAAAAAATTAAGTGTGGATGATATTGTATTACAACATTTTTCTATTAATAGTGATATCAGTTCGATTTGTACAGGCTTTTCTAAAACATTTACACACGAAGTAGATAGAATCAACCATAAATGTAATATTAATTTTTTGGACAGGAGTAAATATGTTAATGAAAGCTTGGTAAGTATAAGATTTAAAAAAACGACACCAGGCCAAATTGCAAAGTTAATTAATGAATTGTCGTGTGAAAAAGCTCCTGGTGTTGATGGAATAAGGGCCCAAGATTTAAAATATGTCAAAGACCAGATTAGTAGTAAACGCTTTTTCCGGAATTGAGATCAGTACCTGCTGTGAACGGATGCCACGAAGTAGTAGTTTAAGTCTATGAAAAAGAAAGAAGTCGGCTGTAGCCATATTTATCTCTTCTCCCATCAATTATCTCTTCTCGCGTTACATCATCATAGGCGCACTGCAATCCGTACCTACATAACATGTCTTTATATCTCGACGTTGACGAATTTTCTGTACCATGTAAAATGTTAATGTTGACATCACCCGCCAGGATAACATCGGTCGTCGCTGGGACACCCCGCAATAATTCATCCAGCTCTTCCAGAAATCTATTTTTATTAGTATGTGGGGGCCTGTACACGACGAAAACATATATAGGTCGATCATACATAATTGTCATAAGGCCATGCAACACCTCACAAGATTGCCCGCTATACTCAGTAGGTGTACAAGTTATTGTATCTTTAACAAACATTAAAACTCCTCCCCCTCTTCTGCTATTTCTTGTATACGCATGCGCATTGTAGCCCGGTATGTATTTTTTTTTTTATAGAAGAAGGGGCAAACGAGCATGCGGCTCACCTGATGTTAAGTGACTACCGCCGCCCATGATCAACCGCAACACCAGGAGAATTGCGGGTGCGTTGCCGGCCCTTTAGAAAGGAGTAAGCTCTTTTCTTGAAGGTCCCCAGGTCGTATCGGTCCGGAAAAATCGCCGGTGGTAAACTATTCCACAGAGAGGTTGTACGTGGAAGAAAACTCCTTGTGAAACGTACAGTGGTGGACCGCCAAGCATCCAGATGGTGTGGATGGTATCGGGACGTTTGACGTGTAGTGCGTTCACGAAATTTGGCGGCTGGGATTAATCCGAACAATTCCTCAGAGCACTCCCCGTGATAGATGCGATAAAATACGCAAAGAGATGCAACATCTCTTCGCAGCGCCAGTGAATCGAGCCGATCGGAAACCACTCGGTCGTCGACGATTCGAGCCGCTCTGCGCTGGATGCGGTCAAGTGGAAGAAGCTGGTACTGGGGGAGCCCCAGCCCAGAGATGGGAACAGTATTTCATGTGCGGCCGAACCTGCGCCTTATAAAGTTGCAGGCGGTGTGCCGGCATGAAATACTGTCCCGCTCTGCTGAGCACGCCAAGCTTTTTTAGAGGCCAATTTGGCCTTCCCTTCCAAGTGACCACGAAACTGCACGTCACTCGATATGTCGACGCCGAGGATTCCGATACTGGCTGAGGCAACAAGGGGAGTGCCTTGAAACTGAGGGGATACGACAAAGGGGTTCTTTTTAGCGGTTAACGCGCAAACTTGTGTCTTCTGGGGGTTAAACTGGACTAGATTTAGTCGCCCCCAATCCGAGACTCTGTCCAGCAGAGACTCGACTTCAGACACAAGTTTGTCCCGGCACTCGGAGACGTTTTCCCGAGAAATGTTGGCTCTGCCGGTGTAAAGAGCATCACCAGTGCTGTCATCTGCATAGCAATGAATGTTACGGGTATGCAACATGTCATTGATATGCAGAAGAAACAGCGTTGGCGATAGCACGCAGCCCTGTGGAACACCAGCATTAATAGGCTTGCAATCGGAGCTTGTACCGTCTACAACGACCTTGATGCTCCGATCTGCAAGAAAGCTGGTGATCCAATCGCACAATTTCTCGGGAAGCCCATAGGAAGGGAGCTTCGAAAGAAGCGCTTTGTGCCAAACCCGATCGAAGGCCTTCGCAATGTCCAAACTAACGGCCAATGCCTCCCCCTTGAACTCTACTGCCTCCGCCCATCTGTGAGTTAGGTAGACCAGAAGATCACCAGCTGACCTACCACGGCGAAAACCGTATTGGCGGTCATACAATGGTATTTCATATTCTTTTATGTTTATTTCGGTTAATACTATAATTTCTAGTTTATTCAAATGTTCGTCCAACAACACTAATATTTCATTAAAATTTTTACGCATAGATCTTATATTTAAATGTACAATATTTATTGACGCATTTTGTTCTTTTATAAATAGTTGTAGACGATCTTTGTTATTAATTCGTTCATAGTAAATGCCATTGTTATCATCTAGCACCATGGTGCCCTTTTTTACCATTAAAGACGCAAATTACAATCACCTTGAAGGTGTTTTTCGATATCCTTCTCACTTTTGCTTTGGTGAATTTTATTTTCAGTTTCACTTTTCTTAATAAGTATTTTAGAATTTTATATCCATATGAACCTATATGCGCTTTTTAATTTGTTCTTGGTAAGGTAAAATAGTTCTCGAGTTTGTGGAGAGATATTTTCATTTATGTAAATTGGACCTTCGGTGTTCATCTCCATACAGCTGATTATTGTTTATACCTCGTTTTCGTGCATTCAGCCATTTGTCGCGAGCCGTTCGGCTTCTCAATCGCACAAAAACTGGGCGCGGCTTTCCGTTATTTTTTTCTCTTCCCACCCGCCAAGCACTCTCTATTTCATCTTCTACTCCCATCATATGTGAAATTTTACGTACAATTTCGAGTATATTTTCTTTTTCTTTGTATTTAACACCAATCAACTCGATATTTTTTTCTCTTTCTCGATTTTCAAATACACATATACGTTCTTCCATCATTTTATTGCACTTCTCTAGGTGAATATTACCTTGTTGCAAATCTTTAATTTGATTTTCATGCTTAGTGAATTTTTCAGTAGCTTCCTTCTTAAAATCTAACGTTTCTTTGTACTTCTCTGCGTAATATTTAAGCTGTAAGTTAATTTCTTCCAATTTTTTGCTCATTCCCTGCACTATAGCCAATCGTTCATTAATTTGTTCAAGTACGACTTCATTGTCTTTAGTCGTTGGCGAGCGTGGCGTTCCGCCCCCCTGTTTTTACCTCTTCACACGTATCACAAATGCCTTTAGCACTCAAACAACTTAAATCTTTTGCACACTTTCTATGAAACGCATGTTTGCACTTTTTACACTCCACACTGTCTTCCTTGGTATTTGGTAAAAATTGTTTACACTTTTTACATTGCAACTTCGGCATTTTGCTTTTAGTTAGCCGAGCCAAACGTAGACTTGTCAAATTCTATTACGCAACAGACGTCTGTTCGCTGAGAGCGCGCGCGCAGACTTCTCACCAAACGTTCCCAATATCCTTTCATAACCAAGCCTCCTCACCCCAACCCTTCCATTAAAATCTCCTAGCATAATAATATTTTCATTTCCCTTACACTTCCACGATATAAGTGGGCTTAGACATGTCTGGGGCGTAGACCCCTAACACGAACAACTTCTTTAAGCCCACTTTCATTCGTATCCATAGCAGTCTTGGGCTTACACATTCATACTCTTTCACACATTGGCCTATTCTTTCTGAAAGGATGATACCTACTCCCTGGCATACCCGCTCGATCTCGTCTACACCAGACCAGTATGCGGTATACATGCCATGTGTAGTGACATCCTTCCCCTTCCTTTTCGTCTCATTTATGCATAACACATCTATTCCTCTATCATACATCATATCGCATACTTCATCCATTTTATCATTCATTGCCCCACATACATTCAACGTAGCCAGACGTGCCTCTGCAATCCACTTTTCGCCTCTCCGGGAGACAGAACGTGACGGGTGGCGAACCTCGTCGCCGGTTTTCCTCCCGGAGATTCTTCGCACCCCTGCCCCATTAAAGGGGCGCCGGGAACTCGGGGCCATTTCCTTTATTTGGTTAGTCATGGTGCGAAATATGGGGTAGTATATTTTACGCCGCTACCACGGCGTGGAGCCGAGTCTGTGCTATTGGCTTGTCGCTCATTTAGCACCACCCGGGGGACACGTGTAGGGTGGGCCTAGGAATAGGTGGTCAAAACCTACGGACGCGAGCGACTTATCTCCCTACTTTAAATCCAAAAAGATTAATTACTATACCACTAACAATCCTGACATTAAGGCCAGTATTGTTGAACGATTTCAAAGAACACTAAAAATGAAAATGTGGCGTTTTTCACTCCTAATAATACTTATAGATATATAGATGTTTTACAAGAATTAATATACTCTTATAATCACAGCTTTCACTCTAGTATTAAGATGTGCCCATGTGATGTAAATTCCAACAATATTATGACAGTTTGGACTAATCTTTATAACAGACGGTCAAACAAACTTTCTTTAGAAAATCCTAAACCAAATTTCAATGTGGGTGATTATGTTAGAATAACTAAATTTAAACATGTTTTCCAAAAAGGATATGAATCAAATTGGAGTGATGAAATATTAACTATATCTTCAATAATTGAGAGATCTCAATGGGTTGTTTATACAATAACAGATTTACAAAATGAAGCGATAGTTGGTGCCTTTTATGAAAGAGAATTACAGAAAATCACTTACAACCCCACCTCACAATATAAAATAGATAAAATAATTGACACTCGTTATTCAGGTAACAGAAAAGAAGTATTAGTGAAGTGGAAAGGTTATCCAGATAAATTTAACAGTTAGATTTTAGCTTCTAGTTTAAAAGAAATATGAATAAAGAAAGTTTTTATTTAACTTTGCTCGGCAATAGTTCAATGGAATACTTTCCTGATAACAAGACCACAAAGTTTTCAACGAAATTACCAAAAGCTATTAAGTTAGAAGGTGAATGGTCAGTTGGAGTTGTCGAGTTTCAATATCCATGTACCGTGTTTATTGTTCAAGATCATGAAAATGTTATATACATTACAAAATCTATGTTTAAGCCTAATGAAGATAAACCATCCATAGTGTACTACAAAAAACATATTCCAGCTACCAACTATGATAACGTTGAGCATATTTTAAGAGTGTTAAATGGTATGGGAGAGAACTTGAAATTTCGCTATGATGAAATAACAAAATTTGTGTCTATTTCTGTTTTGGATAAAAATATAACATCCGTAACATTATCACCCAACTTAAGTTTACGACTAGGTTATGAACCAAATAAAAATCTCCTAGAGAGAAATTTTGGAAAGTGTCCTGCTAATTTACACTTAGGGTTACCATTTCAACTATTTCTATATTGCGACATTATTGATCCTCAGATTGTGGGTGATATTATGACTCCTTTACTAAGAGTCATTTCATTAGATCCTACAAAATACATTTATTTTCTCTCAACCTCACTACTTACCTGTTATACGAAGAGAGTTTGATACGCTGGAAATTGTTATATGATCGAGCACAGGACAAAAAATACCATTCCAGTTTGGAACCGTGTGTGTTAACTACATTTCCGAAAATTATAATAACTAATTCCCTTCGTGATCATCATAAATGTCCATATGAAAATTATTATACACATCAAGCTGGATCAGGAGTAGGAGTAATTTATAACGGTTCACCATACCAACGCGGTCATGATATTGTCAGCTTCTTAGGGGGTTATTTAGATCAGTTTTACCTTTACTTTCAAGTGGTGCTCGAGTGATTGGTAAGTAGGCATTAAGTGCTGGAGTAGGTCTTTTATCGGATATGGTTAAAGCGCATCCTATAGAAGCCTCAATAAATGATCGTTTAAAGCAAGTTAGTACGAATTTAAAACGAAAGGCTGATGAGAAAATTGGTCAATTTAACATGACAGGATCTGGGTATAAAACTAAAAGAAAACGATTGCCCTCATTCATTCCACCATTAACTGCTAAAGTAAAAGCTGCGAAAAAACTTGGTCTAAAACTAAAAAATATCAAAGATATATTTTCAAAATAAATATCTTTCCTTCATAATCATTCTTGCGAGTGCGTTAAGCTGGAATTGGATTTGTTTGCACTACCGTCTACACAAACTAGCATTGAAAATGGATTGTGGATTCATTATAAACCAATTTCATCTCTTGGTGATGATGGACCTATCGAGTTTCAAGTTCCTGGGACAGGTGATGACTACATAGATTTGTCTCATACATTACTCCACATAAAGGCAAAAGTATTAAATCAAGATTCAACTAACTTGATATCTACTACAATAGTAGCACCTGTAAATAATTGGCTGCATTCACTTTTTAGTCAACTTGATGTTTATTTAAATTTTAAACCAAAAACTTGTATCACCACCTAATAATACCTATGCATATCAAGCATACATGGAAACCCTTTTAAACTATGCTCCCGCTGCTAAACAATCTCATCTTACTTGTAGTCTTTGGTATGAGGATACAGCAGGAAAAATGGATTTTACAGATGGTAAAAACATAGGATTTGTTAAACGACAGGAATTGATTAGTGAAAGTAAGGAAATAGTAATGATTGGTCATCTTCACGGTGACATTTTCAACCAAGATACATTTTTAATTAATGGTGTTGAAATGAGTGTTAAATTGGTTCGATCAAGACAGAGTTTTAATTTAATTGCTGGGTCAAACGATGTAAGGTTTAAAGTTTGTATTACGGACGCAACTCTTATTCTTCGACGAGCACGAATTAATCCAAGTGTATTACTCGCACATCAAAAAGTTTTAGCTTCTACCACTGCAAAATATTTTATTACTCGAGCTGAAGTAAAAGTTTTAACAATTCCATCGGGTGTTCAAGGAAAAACTCTTGATAATATATTTTTAGGACAGGTACCCAAAAGATGTATAATTGGATTTGTGACCAATTCTGCATTTAATGGTTCCCTTACTAAAAATCCATTTAACTTTGAAAACTATGGTATTAATTCTTTCAGCTTATATATTGATGGTCAACAAATACCTTCAAAAGCTTTGCAACCATCTTTTAATAATAGTATATTTACATCGGCATATAATATTCTATTCTCGGAAACTGGTATTCACTTTCTTAATGAAGGAAATGGAATCTCTTGTGAACAGTATGCCAAAGGTTACTGTCTATTAGCATTTGACTTAATTCCTGATTTATCAGCCAACTCATCAGCTCATTGGAATCTCATAAAGCATGGTAGTGTAAGATTAGAAGTACGATTTGAATCCTCACTAATTTGTTATTACAATTAACTGTATAGTTTATGCTGAGTTTGATAATATTATTGAGATAGATAAAAACAGAAATGTTACTGTAGACTATAGTAGTTAAGGTTATAATATGTGTTGTGTGTTAGACTTTATGTGTTATGTGTAATGCATTTTGTGTGTATGTAACTATGTGAAACGTTATAAAATTAAATAAAACAAATTGCAATATATTATTTTTTATTTCTTTATAAATCTTCTATTTAATCTAATACAAAACACTGTTCGAGTTATAGTTACATCGGACTCTCTCATTAGATCATCAATAATAACAAGATGTGGGTTTTCACCATCAAACATATTAAGATTTGGAATTCCTTGATGATAGTTAACATTTGGTAAATTATATAAAGGTTGCATTTCATCAAAGCACCATTTGATCTGATTAAAATCACAATTACATATTTCTGTAACTGATTTTATGAAATTTGTTACAAAATTTGACTTCCGACCTTCACTTGGTCCTGCCACAATAGCAGTAAACGGATGTATAAAGTGAATACACACGTCTAAAGTTCTAAGGGGTGAAATAAAAAATGAAAGTGTTGGTGTAGGTAAACAATTAATATATATTGTGTACTATAGCTAATGTTTTTGGGAAATCAAATAAAATTTATGATTAATTTAAAATTTTATTTTCAAGCAATAACCACTTGTAAAAAACCCACACTTCATTACAATAACAATGCAAAATTTTGTGATTATTTTTTTGCAAATATATGATTATTACACACATAACGTTAGTTTAAATTTATGAAATTTACCAAATCATTGTATTTTGAACATTTGTATTCTTCAATATTAAAGATTCTATCATTCGTCGTCAACATTTTTAAAAATTGTTTTTCTGCTGAACCACCTTTGCATGCGATCACTTCGTCTTTGCACAAATTTCTAATATACCAATTTAATATGGGGATGATGTTCTCTTGTTTGTATGCACATTTTAATTCTTCGGTCACATCAAAATATGGAATGCCGTGCACGTGTGTTTCGCAATAACGAACAGTTTTTTTGTCTTTTGGCAACACATAATTGAAAGGATAACTTGGCCGAAACAAATAATGATCGATAAACGCATAATTTTTATTAGATAATTTTACGTCTAGAATAGCCATTTCTCTACATTGAAAATGTTTATGAGGATATGTGATGTAAAATCCGTCCATGTCGATGATGTATCTAATATTTTTTTAGATTTTGTGTCATTTTGGATGAAAAAGTTAAAAGTATTTACACGTTATAAAAAATATGTTTGTTCCAACAAACTTCACATAACAATGCTTCATTACTTCCCATCATCCCATCTCCTCCTTCTGCTCTTGTCTTCCTGTAATTTAAGTAAACAGAATCACGTTCACTAATGATCAACTAATGATCATTGTTAAAAAAGTATTTTTTAACTTTTTCACTTTCTGCTATTGTCTTTGTATTCAGGGCTAGGAAATGTCCGCCGCACTGCCTCAATGCGTGTTGGCGAACTTCACATGCCTTCGAAATTTTCTCAGACATGCAGGTTTCTTCACGATGTTTTCCTTCACCGCTGAGCACGTGGTAAATCAGCACTTAAAATTACAATTATCAATTTAATGATTTAAATTTACGCGAACACTACACATTAAATAAAACTATTATTTACGGATTTTATCGCGTTTAATTACTTTCATTTATTTTTATTATTATCCCGACGTTTCGGGTGCTTTACAGCACCCATGGTCACGGGGGGGGTACTGAGATGTTTGACGTCCCAATGTCATAGTTAGTCCGGCTACCTTCAGTTTTTTTTAATATTAATTTTTGGTCCGATTTACGCAAAACAAGCTTATAGTATCATGAAGTCTTGCAGTGGTATGCTTGGGTTTGGGTTTAATTTTGTTAATTATAGGATCCCAAGCAGATGGTAGCACCCAACCATCTTCTCTATTGAAATTTGGATGTTTTTTAATTTCAATAGCCTCGCGTATCATTCTTGGTAGGAATCGATGTTCTTTTGCGAGAATTTGTGGTTTATCAAATCTAATGTAATGGTGGGGACGATCGTGAACATGTTCGCAGACTGCAGACTTCCCGGAGCGTCGGTGCTTCACATCAGCTATATGTTCCTTCACGCGGGTTTTTATAGATCTCTTTGTTTGACCTATGTAAGAGAGACCACATTCACAATCTAGCTTGTACACACCTGCATCTTGTAGAGGAATATTACATTTGATGGATGGTAAAAATTGACTAATCTTCTTTAGCGGCTTGTAGTATGTCTTAATGGACGCTCGCTTCAAGATGTAGCCAATCTTGTCCGTGACTCCTCTGACATATGGTAGTAGAGCAGGCGCGCGCTCGATTGTGGCCGGCTTCACACGTTCACTGTGACGTAGGCGCGGGACCCGAAGCTTGTTGTCTTGCAATACTTGCTTGACGTGCTGAAGCTCCGCGGCCGGATGTTTTCTATCACAGATCCCTCGTGCTCTCTGAAACAAAGATTTACCCACGGTAGCTAACTGTGAAGGATGATGGTGAGATTCACCATTTAGATATCGGTTGGTATGGGTCTTTTTCTATACACAGTGTGACCAATAGTGTTATCAGGATTTCGGATGACTAAAACATCTAGGAAGGCTAAAGAATTATTTGCCTCTAACTCCATTGTGAATTGTATTTTAGAGTTTATTGAGTTAAGGTGGTCTAAAAATGCAGTTACTTTGTCAGATGGTAAAATTGTGAAAGTGTCGTCTACGTACCGCTTGTAGAACCTTGGATTTACAGGAGCAGTAAGAAGGGCTTTCTCCTCAAAGTCCTCCATGAATATGTCGGCGACTATGGGAGACACATGTGAGCCCATCGCGACACCATCTACTTGCTTGTAGAACTCCTCCTTCCACAATAGATGTTCATGATACTATAAGCTCGTTTTGTGTAAATCGGACCAAAAATTAATATTAAAAAAACTGAAGGTAGCCGGACTAACTATGACATTGGGACGTCAAACATCTCAGTCCCCCCCCCCCCCGTGACCATGGGTGCTGTAAAGCACCCGAAACGTCGGGATAATGATAAAAATAAATGAAAGTAATTAAACGCGATAAAATCCGTAAATAATAGTTTTATTCAATGTGTAGTGTTCGCGTAAATTTAAGAAATCATTATGTCAACCAGTACGGACTGGTAATAGCAAATAAAATTCGCCGATTAGAAGATATTAAAACCAAGCACGCAAGATATATAACATCTTTAAATTTCTTGAAGAGATGCAGAGACCATAATCTCATTCCGACGTGTGCCAAAATATCAACAAGATGCAGGTGTGTACAAGCTAGATTGTGAATGTGGTCTCTCTTACATAGGTCAAACAAAGAGATCTATAAAAACCCGCGTGAAGGAACATATAGCTGATGTGAAGCACCGACGCTCCGGGAAGTCTGCAGTCTGCGAACATGTTCAAGATCGTCCCCACCATTACATTAGATTTGATAAACCACAAATTCTCGCAAAAGAACACCGATTCCTACCAAGGATGATACGCGAGGCTATTGAAATTAAAAACATCCAAATTTCAATAGAGAAGATGGTTGGGTGCTACCATCTGCTTGGGATCCTATAATTAACAAAATTAAACCCAAACCCAAGCATACCACTGCAAGACTTCATGATACTATAAGCTCGTTTTGCGTAAATCGGACCAAAAATTAATATTAAAAAAAAACTGAAGGTAGCCGGACTAACTATGACATTGGGACGTCAAACATCTCAGTCCCCCCCATGACCATGGGGAACCGAAACGTCGGGATAATAATAAAAAAAAATTAAAGTAA
The DNA here is from genome assembly GCA_907164705.1 of Parnassius apollo. Classification (NCBI taxonomy): domain Eukaryota; kingdom Metazoa; phylum Arthropoda; class Insecta; order Lepidoptera; family Papilionidae; genus Parnassius; species Parnassius apollo. The sequence goes on along the minus strand of CAJQZP010001539.1, from coordinate 5,226,543 downwards.
TTAAACGCGATAAAATCCGTAAATAATAGTTTTATTCAATTAACAATTTAATTGGTGCCGGCGGGGATCGAACCCGGGTCGCGTGCTGTGAAATTTACAGCTTGCGCTAAATATCTGAGCTACCACGGCTTAATCATATACACACGTAAGAAAATAACAGAAAGAAAAGTAATTTTGTCAATAGAATAAACACTTACATCCATGGCCTTTGATGCGTTGAAGTAACACAAATGTAGTATTGATAGATCCACTGCGGTCAAACGACCATACACTAACTCCATGACTGCAGCTGCTCGGTCTTATATAGTACCAGTAAGTAATAATTCTAATCTAAAAAATTTCTGCAGTGGAACTGATAGTACGAGTAACTTTAAGCGTCAACAGGCTTATCTCACATTCTTTTGCTTATCTCTACATTCAGTGTATTGATGACTCAAATACGATTTGTATAACACAAAAGAATGCAATTTAATATTTAGAAATCACTATAATTGATCATTCCTATGTTAGTCATTGAGTAGATTGGTACTAATAATCTACTAATAGCAGTAATATCATGGATATACTAGATGTACAACAACATCTGAAAGAGATTCACCCCAGTTTAGAAAATAATGTTTATGCTGCTAATAGACTGCCCATGTATACCCACGTACCAACGTATATCGATACGAATGACGTCGGTCAATATTTTGATTCATATGGACGATCACCTGTACGGTATCATCTAGAGTTTTTATTTTTAGTATATTTATAGGGAACACATTGTACAATTGTATTTTAGTGGATGAGTTGTTTCGCTCCTACTTTATAGACAATAAGTAATAAGATTTTGTATTTTGTAAATAAAAATTGTAACAAAATTAGGTAATGTGTTTTATTGATGATTCAGATTAGCGTTGTAGATAGGAACAAAGAAGTATAATACAATAGCACTGATAAGCCGATGCATACGCCGAGGAAAAATAGACAATGACGGTATTCAATGAACAATAGATAAATAGATAAGAACAATGGGGCGCTAATGACGGTGGAGGCCCTCACCGGATATCAATTAGATAAGAGTTAATTGATCTGCACATCTCCGGAACCGTGCATCCTACACAAAAACGGACCGCAGATTCGTGATCAGAGCATGCCAAAACCTTTTTTTTTAGGATCTTGAGTCGACGAACGTTGTACCACTTCTGACTCGGTGAGCCAGAAGTGTTACTACCTATCTACTCCCTCCGGAACCTTGGAATACTTCGAGAGTCGCTCACGTCCTACACCTATGTGTAGGACGTGAGCGACTCGCGAAGTATCTTCGACAACATTTACACCGAAGAGTTTCGCCCGTCCGGCACACTATGGAGGGAACAAAATTACATACTGATAAAAAAATTTTAAACTCAACAACTACAACTTCTTAGGTCATTGAATTACTAATTTTCACCGTATTTTATCGTATTAATTTAACATGTCTTTAAACCAAGTACAAGTACGGTTTACCGGTATCGGTAAAATATTCTTACATCCCTAGTACTGTTGTTTTGACACATCAATATTTCTTTATTTTTGTTTCTAATATTCACAAAATATTAATTGTTTCGACTTACTGGTGAAAGAATAGATCACTTTTATTCAAATTATACATCTGCCTGTTTTTCCGACGGGGAGTTTATTATGTGTGCGTGTGTGAGTGCGTGCGAGCGTGCGTGTGCGTGTGTGCGTGTGCGTGTGTGCGTGTGCGGGTGTGCGTGCGGGTGTGCGTGTGCGTGTGCGTATGTGCGTGTGCGTGTGTGCGTGTGCGTGTGTGCGTGTGCGTGTGCGTGTGTGTGTGTGTGTGTGTGTGTGTGTGTGTGTGTGTGTGTGTGTGTGTGTGTGTGTGTGTGTGAGACAGGACTCTGGGGGCATTTCGCTGATATTACCAGAGTTTGTCTCTACTAAGTGCACGTCGCAAACCGCACATACGTTTGTCGTGCGTCAAATTGTGTGTTTGGCTATGCTCGGCTATATCGAATGTCATTCAATACCAGACTCACGCAAAGAACACTTCACCGTTGAGTGCTATGTCCGTCAACTCGTGTGTACTCGGCTTAACTCAGCTGGGCTTATATGTGCTCGTCTGCACTAAATAAGTGAAGGAGTTATTCGCAAAGCTGATATACGTCGTAAAACGCAGTTGCGTTTATTATTCGTCCTCTTGGCTATGTTCGGTTCTATATTCGAATATTTTATCTTAGACACACGTCTTAAAGTAAAGTATATTTATACTTGGTAGAGTCCACGCTGCTGTGAATTATAGTTACAGCACAAATAGGTCGACCAGAACAACAAAGGGCCACGGTCGTACAGAATACTACCGTGAAATAGCAGCATGATAATCCCGTATTTTGTGTGGTGTGTGACGAGAACCGGAGACCCTTTTAACTGGTAGTCCTCGGGGGTGAAAATGTACCTGCATTTTTGTTCAGATTCATGTGCGAATCCACATACCATCAGCTGGAGTGTGTTTCGTTTGTTATCCTTATTTCGGGGCCCATGTCCATCAGTGGACACCTGAATTACGGAATACCTGAAAATATGTTTATGTTATATATACTTCTTGAAATTATATATCGTATGTTCTATATACAGCAACACTTCTCGGTCAGAAATGCCTTAGCAGTACGTAAGTAAATCACTATTTTATATGGACCTCCCACATAAACAAGAATTTGCCGTAATTGGCAGGCATATCGCAATGCCAAACTTTTCTTTGACGCTTGTTTCATCGGTCTCGGCATTTTGTATTGTTGCGCGCCTAAGTTGACGTATGGTACTAGCGCAATCTAGTGTCGGGTAACAGAGCGAGGAGAGCTTTCCAGAAAATGACATGACTAATCTTTCAACCGACAGCACCATCTAGTACAGAATTGAAGAACTAAGCTTTCTAGAAGCCCTTACACTCGAACTTTCGGCGCCTGGTCGATTGGCGCGCGTATTTACTTGAATATTCTGGATGTTTCGGTGAAAAGGCGTATTTAAAGGCGCTGCAATACGCGATCGGGGCAGTATTGAATTTAGCGAGACAAGCGAAACTTCGGAGCGAAATAAAGTGAATCCAGTGTGATTAATTATTAGTGTCTTTTAAGTTTTAATTAGTGAAAAGTGAATTCTCTCTCTTCCTGGCTATGTGTCCCACATGGTGGTGGGGTCAGCCTTTCTTGTCTTACGCCTCCACTTCGCTCTATCCTCGACTTCATTTTCGGAGACTTCGCACTCTCTCATGTCCCTTAACACTACATCTTTCCATCGTGTTTTGGGTCTGCCCCTGGATCTTCGACCTGGGATGGAAAGTTGTAGTGCCAAGTTCCCTACGTAGTCGGGTGGCCTCCTCTTCACGTGCCCATACCATCGCAGCCTACTTTCCTGCATCTTGTCAGCGATGTCGCGCACGCCCAAGCTTCCTCGCACGTACTCGTTGCGGATTTTGTCGAGCTTGGTAACGCCGCACATCCACCTCAGCATCTTCATCTCGGCAACTTGCATGGTATGCACATTCTTTTGAGTTACGGCCCATGTTTCACTGCCATACAATAGGACTGGTCTGATGATGGTCTTATATATTAAACCTTTAAGTTTGACCGGCATTCTCCTATCGCACGTGACACCAGTCACTTCTCGCCACTTTAGCCACGCTGCGGCTATTCGGTGCTGAATGTTAATTTCCAAGTCCCCAGAACCGCTCATCATACTACCCAGATACTTGTATTGATCACACGATTTGACCAATTGTCCATCGATGGAAATTGGACTGTTGTTTGTATCTGGGTCGTTGAAGGACATGAACTTAGTCTTTGCCACACTCAGCACTAGGCCACCGGTCTGTAACTGATGTTTCCACGACACGAGTGCCTCTTGCAAGTGAGCGCGGCTGTCTGTGCAGATGGCTAGTGAAAAGTGAATTAAAGTGTTAATTTTGGTAATTCTATCGGCAATTTTTACTGTCACGAACCTCAAGCTCGTAACAGTATCTTTTATTAACATAAGCTGGTTGGCGCGGTGACTAACTGACTATAAATAGAACAGGAGAAGAAGCGAATGCCCGGTGGTGGGACGTATTTTACCTCTGTCACGCATTTTTCCTTTTATTTATATTTTACTAAATTGCAATATGTAAAAAATAATATTTAACAATAACACTGTATTTAACAATGGCACTTAGTTTTATCGTATTTCAACATTTTACTTAGTTGAAAAACTTACGATCATTAAAAAATCGATAACATTTATTACCTATACTCCTTGGTCCTCTGAGCCGGACATCATTATAGACTTAAAATGTTTTTTCGAAGTATGTGTTCTTTATAGAGTTTGTTTTAAAGTGATGTAATTATCATTTCAGGTGTCCTTGACATTTACGGCTTTGAAACGTTCGAGATAAACTCCTTTGAACAGTTTTGCATTAACTACGCCAACGAGAAGCTTCAACAACAGTTCAATTCACACGTCTTCAAGTTAGAGCAGGATGAATACATTAAGGTACAGTAACAGATTACTCATTACATAATTTATTAAAATCACTTGCAGAGAAAATTAATCAAATATATATTATTTAATCTAGAAAAAAAAAGGTTGTAAGGGATCTCAAGATTATAATTTTAATCAACGTACAACTCCAATATTAAAATTAACTTCTACAAACATCAGAGCTAGAAATTTAAAGTGAACAAAAAAGAGATTAATTATATTATTTTAAAATTACCGATTTATAACTTAGAATCGTTTGATATATTTATTTTTCTCAGAAATTATGTCTTTGTTGTTTGCAATAAAACAATCGTGACCCCTGATTTAGCACAGTACGGAGAGCTCAAGCTGTTAACGTATAAAAGCCTAACCTGGCTAAAATGAAACTTGGCTATGTTTTGAAATTATAATATAAGTAAAATGGAGAGAATTTCATTGGATTCATCCTGGTAATTTTTATATGATAAAATAAAACAGTCAAAAAGTTTTAAAAATTCTATGGGCAATTAAGCAGAAACTCGTATGTCAAATTTTACCCTATTATAAAATGTTCAATGCAAAAAATCGATCTTCGTACTTCTTTAGTGCTTCGTACTTCTTTAGTACTTCGTACTTCTTTTGTACTTCGTACTTCTTTAGTACTTCGTACTTCTTTAGTACTTCGTTACTTCTTTAGTACTTCGTACTTCTTTCGTAGTTAATCTGTCAGACTTTGTTCTGTAAGTTCCGCTAGGTGGCGCGATTAGTCTTATTTCCAAAATACTCCGAACTTTTTATAGTGTATATCGATATATAAGAATTATTATTGCCAAAAAAAGATTATCTACTATATACACTATATAGATGATAATCTTTTTTTGGCAATAAACCAAAATTTCTTGTGAATATGAGTGGTTTTGGTCCAGAGATAATAGAATTTGTTAATAATTTAACTACAGAAGTCTAAACAACACTCAACCTAACAATATGTCAAGTTGTTCAGAAATTGCATGAGCACCAAAGATTATATTGATAAGAGTTTATAAGTCTTCTGTAACTCCTTTACTTGTTCTTTCAGGAGGAGATATCTTGGAAAATGATCGACTTCTACGACAACCAGCCGTGCATCGACCTGATCGAGGAGCGGCTGGGCGTGCTGGCGCTACTGGACGAGGAGTGCCGCGTGCCGCAGGGCTCGGACCAAGGCTTCGTGGCTAAGCTTCACCAAAATTGCTCCAAGTACCCACACTTCCTCAAGCCCAGGTTCGGAAACGCGGGTAAGTTGTCTTTCCCGCCGAATCCTCCTTTTTTCTGCCGATAACGAAAAACAGAATGAAAGTATATCGAATGATATCTATTTAATATAATACATATTTTTCAATTCGACCATATATTACTTACCCCTTTGTAATTGTTACCTTGACGTTGTGAAATTCCTTCGTCTACTCAATAGATTAAAAAAGAAAATCCGACTTTAATTTACTAAAAGAATGAAATAATTTATGCGTAATGCTTCCGTCAGGGCTAGATCGAGTATTAATTCTTAAATACACTGTTTTAGCACCGACACCATAAGCTATTATGTGGAAATTATTTTATTCTTTGAGTTCCAATAATATCAAGATGATTCGTGCTAGATGCTACTAGTAACCTAGCACTCGCTCCATCTCGCGCAGTCACGCACACAGAGCGAACATGGTAGTATGCGTCAATATTACGCCGTTCCAGAGCGATCGCTTTTGAATATACGCTCTTAACATCGACTCTTGGTCACTAATCCTATAAAAAGAGACTGCTCCCATAAATCTTATTAACATATATTTGAGTAAGTTGCTAACCCTTAAGATACATCCTCCGCACCTTATAAGATGTCGTACGTACTAGAAAGTAAGTGATCAATGTATTCATCATCACACAGCACAGCCTATCAAAATCTACTTTGCCTCATAGGGGGTGATGAGGGATGTTTGCCATAGTTGCCAAATTTGCAGGCTTTTCTTCCCGATAACAACACGAAACAACTAATTAATTAGTGACTTATAATTTTATTAAGAATATCGTCGCATGTCAACATTAGTAGGTTCTTGAAAAAATAACATTTTCTTTGGCCTTTGAAAATCTCATAAAATTCATTGCAAGGAATAAATACTTGTAATGAACTTTATGCCCACATCGTTAAGCACTTTCGTTTTGTTGTTATGCTGATAATATAGAACCAGGGTAGCTCAGGAGCATTACGCATGCCTTATATTTCGTCATACTTGAGCAACCTTGGTTTAGTTAGACATTTCACATTTTCGACGATAAAACCTCCAGCTATAGTAAAGACTCATTTCTGCTACATTAACCTTGGAAAAGAGTAGACCTTTGGCTACCAGTAGGATACTCAAAGGTTGTAATTTATGATTAACTTGTGAAGTACAATAACTTTTTTTTTAATTACAGCTTTCATAATAAAACATTTCGCTGATAACGTGGAGTACCAATGTGGAGGTTTTTTGGAGAAGAACCGTGACACTGTGGCTGAGGAACAATTGGAATGCATAAAGTCGGCGACCAGCTGCCGACTTATCCATACGATCTTTGCTGAGGAGCGCCCTATGAGTCAAGCTTCTACATTGCCGCCACCTTCTAGACGGAGAACCGCGTCATCGCAACCTATTGGTAGCCTGACGGTAACAATAATATAATTTGTTTTTAAACTAGGAAAAAATAAATAAACGCTTAGAAACGTTTTAAAACTAGTTAAAGACACATCTTGTGTAAATCTATTTTATTTTAAGCTATAAATTTTATTAATAAAACTTTGAACTAAAATATCAACAGTTGGATGAAATTTATCTAAGCAAGATAGAATTACATAGATTATTATACCGATTTGTGATTAATGGGTGTATTTAGTTAAATATTCGTTATTTTGTTAATAAACTGACACTGGTAAGTCTAAATATAAATTTTACTATTTTTTTATTCTTTAGTGCGTACTTTTACTTTGGCTCCCATATAGCACAAAATCATTACAAAATTTATTATACTGATATTGACGTTAGACATAGTGTACGCCTATATTAGAGCGAGAAAGATAGGCAAGGCTATTCACGTTCATGCTATCGGTCTGTATCGACTGCGTAATTCTTGAACAAAGCAAATCCCGCTTACATTTGCAAATTTTCGGGGTTTAAAGTGTAAATTAGTGTTTAATAGACGTAATTATGGCTATGTGTATAGTACCTAAATATAACTCACCCAACAAAGAAAACACATAATTATGAATTTAACTCATAAATACGATTGAAATGTTTAGCTGTTTAAATGCTTGTTTTAGAACAGTTATAAACGATTTGTACACAAATTGACGGGAAAAATTATCCTACTTCATAAGACTGTTGCGCGCCTGAGTTGATGTCTGGTACCTGGCACTAGCGCCATCTAGTGACGGGGAACAGAGCGAGGAGGGCTTCCTAGAAGATGCCAATCTCGAACTTTCCACCAACAGCGCCATCTAGTGTCGAACAGAAGAATTAAGCTTTCACGTTCCACTCTCGAACTTTCTGCGCCTGATCGGTCGGCGCCGTATTTACTGGAATTTTCTGGATGTTTCGGCGGAAAAGATGTATAAAGCCGCTGCAAGCCGCGATCGGGGCAGTATTGAATTGGCGATACGAGTGAAGCTTTCGGAGCGAAATAAAGTGAATCAGTGTGATTAATTATTAGTGTCTTTTAAGTTTTAATTGGTGTTCCGTAATAAAAGTGTAAATTTTGGTAATTCAATCGGCAGTTTTTATTGTCACGAACCTCAAGCTCGTAACAATACTAGTGATCTAAATGCATAGGGATTGAATTTAATATAAGCACAAATACGTGAAATCCTTCTAATTCTAATTGTACAGGCCACAGTTTGCGCCTCGTATGGCTTTGATAGTTAGATTAGTTTATACTTATGTTGTTTAAAGTTAGTTTAAGACGATAGTACTTCAGTATGAGTGGCATATAAATAATGCACACGTGTTGTTACTTTAGCCGTTCATTACACACACTAATTTTATGACATGAAATACATATCACATGAAAAGCAGTGCATTGTAAATAATTCGTGACGCGGCGATTCGAGCCGCGTCAGCATAAAATAATGTATGATTTTTGGACCCTACACTAATCTTACTTTTGTAGAAAATTACACTATCAATAACATCTTATCGATAAGTTCCTAATTGCCAAATGTTTGAATGCAGCCTTATTCACCTTCGTAATATTCTTTAATTTTTAGAGTTCCGTAGTCGGTAGATATTCTTCTTATCGCATGTTAAAATTATTACAATAATAATAATTCTACTATAGCAGGAACTTTAAAATAAACATTCTCATAGAGGTGCACTAAGAGAAAAACTATGTGTTCTGGTTCAATACCTGTATTGTTTTGCTATTTTTAAATTATCTAGTTAGATAATTTAAAAAATAACACCAATGTGGGTTATAAGTGTTTATAGTTATAAACACTTATTACATTAACTATTGAATCTTATTATATTATTGTACTCAACCAAATCTAAGAAATACCTTTTGACGTTTCAGATTAATTTCGCAATAACTTTACAAACGTACTTTTTTATAGGAAAAGGGTGACAAGCGAGCACACAGTCCACCTGATGGTAAGTGGTTGCTGTGGCCCATAGACATCTACATCTATCCTCGTTTGCGAATCGAAATGAAGATGCGTTGTCAGATATGGTGGAATGAAGCATGCATAACTTCTTGAGTTGAACCTTAGTGCTTAGTGGTGAAGATTTGCTAAGCTTGTGATTTCCTAAGGAGTTGAGGGTCGGTTTATAGATCTGATGGAATGCCTCTTTTTCAGTATAAAGGGTCTCCGTTTCTCTACACTCACCATACGAAACACAGCAGCATTAAGCTGCTATTTGACGCTGGTATTCCGTGAGAGCGTGGTCCTTCCCCGGTCGAGTCGATCCATTCGTGCTACAACTATACAATTAATATATCTGCAGCATGGCTCTACCACGTATAAAAATCTACATATACGATTTAAGTAATTTAAGCAACCGTAAGCATCATTTTGACTTGGCCTAAGTGGGGTAAAACTTTTACTGACATCTCCATCGAATCAGAAGACACGAATACAACGTAATCAATATCGATAAATGAAGTTGAGGCATACAGTGCGTGGGGTGCAGCACTATTTGTCTCCAAAACATGCACATTTCACGCACACTGTTAAATTTTGATTTTGGTCCTGACTTTATCTCCCCATCCTCAATTTATCATCTGTCAGTATATAATAAATCTATGGACAAAATAGATAATTGTCTATTGTCGTAGAAAAAAAGTATATTTATGTGACATAGGAAGTTGAAACCAGGGAAATAGACGTCCACTCACACTCACGCAGACACTCACATTGCGTAAGAGGTTTTACATGACAGTACCTGATAAAGTCAACGTCAAGGTAAAAGGTAGTAGCAGATGTTTTAAACAAGTAAATGTCAGTTCTAAGAATAATTGAAATGAAAACTTTATTTTCAGACATAAAAAATAAACATTTTGTTTGTCAAATTTCGACATTTTGTTACGCTATTACAGTTTCAAATGAAGATTCTCTGTCCAGCAGAGGACCTGCGAAAGACACTCCGCAGGTATCCTCTTTTCGATTGAAAGAGAATATTAATCAGATATTGTTTTGATCAGCAAACACCGAGACGTGCGTCGGGACAGAAGCTGACGGTGGGCGCCCAATTCCGCGCGTCGCTGTCGGCTCTCATGCACACGCTGTCCGCCACCACACCGCACTACGTGCGCTGCATAAAACCAAACGACACGAAGCAGCCCTTCAGCTTCGACCCGGCGCGAGCCGTGCACCAGCTCAGGTACTGCACACTGTGCGCCACCAGCCGCACTACGTGCGCTGCATCAAGCCCAACGACACCAAGCAGCCCTTCAGCTTCGACCCGGCGCGAGCCGTGCACCAGCTCAGGTATTGCACACTGTGCGTCACCAGCCGCACTACGTGCGCTGCATAAAACCAAACGACACGAAGCAGCCCTTCAGCTTCGACCCGGCGCGAGCCTTGCACCGGCTCAGGTACTGCACACTGTGCGCCATCAGCCTCACTACGTGCGCTGCATCAAACCCAACGACACCAAGCAGCCCTTCAGCTTCGACCCGGCGCGAGCCGTGCACCAGCTCAAGTACTGCACACTGTGCGTCACCAGCCGCACTACGTGCGCTGCATAAAACCAAACGACACGAAGCAGCCCTTCAGCTTGGTATTTATCATAGAATACTATAATACATACATAATATAACGGGAGAGTGGGCGGAGCCCGTATAGCCACTAACATGTCAATTTACATGTATAAATGTCCACACAATCAATCGTTTCCAATTTTCGTGTCAAGCGTCGCTGCATGCAAATTATTTAAAAAAAATTGCAAATTATGCAATAATTACGTGTCGAAAGAACAACGGGAAATGGAATTTAAATAAAAGGGACATATTCTACAACCAGTAAGTCGAAACTATTTATATTTTGTGAATATTAGAAACAAAAATAAAGAAATATTTATGTGTCAAAGGTCGTCAGTTTTATCTCATTTTATTGTTTTCGTCGTGAAAGGTCGTCAGTTTTATCTCAATTTATTGTTTTTTTTTTTAATGAACGTTAGGAAAGGAAATAAATAATTTTTTTTATATAAGATAATTATTTATAAGAATTATAATATCGTCTGCACGTCATCTAGCGTGCCAATGTCTAAACTATGCTTCGGGCGCTTTTGCTTGTCAAACTTACACTACTTAAAGGAGTGTCAAAATTTTCTTACATTTCATTTTTGATTTTCTTATTATATACTGTAAGTTCTTTCCTATAAAATTCAACCGCGTGCACATTTCATTGGAAAAAAGTGATAAAATAATTTATTTTAAACAAATAGTGTCTGTGTTTAGCGTGAAGGTCGAGACAAAAATGTATGGGCTATCGGAGAATCCTCCTTAACTTTAACGCTATCGAACACGTAAAAATCTCACACTAGGCACGCTGATATGGATGCGAATGAAGTGAACGCTGCCACGGTGCAATGGTATTGTAAATAATTGTACAAGTTATTGTAAAATATTACTTTGAAAAAATGTATTGCTAGGTTTCTTGCTAGTTCTCCCCATGACGAAGGTTTTTTCTGAAACAGTGGTAAAAGAAATACATATAATAATTTGTAATAAATAAATATAATTTAATAAATTTTATTCTGGTTTATAAATTGTCCTCTGTGTCATGAGCTCATGAGCCTTTAAAATAATGTGTGTATTATGTACTTTAACATTAACTTTATTTTTGTCTTGTAGAGCGTGTGGTGTGTTAGAAACAATCCGAATATCAGCTGCTGGATTCCCTTCACGTTGGCTATATCAAGACTTTTTCCATAGGTGAGTGAGTATTTTATATTTTATTTTATCTATCAATTTTAAATCAAATGGAACCGTAGGCGGCCTTGGAGAATTCTCTCTACCATACCATGCGAGTCGTTAGAGGCAACAGAGAAAATCAAAACAGAAAATGGGCAACAGTATCTCCTTGATAATAATTCCATTATGGAGTGTAGAAGTAAGGAGAACAATCTCTCATAGGAGAATAGTTGAAAAAGTGTCCATCTGTAAGCAATAAATAATAGTTCAAAAACTCTCCACAACAGCGCTGGAGTAGCTACAGGGATGAAATGAACTTAGCAATTGTCGACTGTTAGAAGTGTGCTGCTAAACTGCTCAGGGATGACAATGCATCTGCATTTCGACAGCATTAACCTATACAACTCATAGATATCTACATCTTTCCTCAAATAAAAATAAAAATGCATATTCATAATCGTTTAAAAATTTAATAACCTCCTAAACAAAAAAGCTGATGATCTTCAAACGGCTGAACCGATTTCGATAAAATTTGTTTAACAACCACCACTAGAAAACCCGTTTTTAAAAAAAAAAAAAACAAATCCAAATCTGTTCAACCGCTGAAGAGCTACGGTTATGGAGTGTAGAAGTAAGGAGTACCAACTCCCAAAGTAGAATAGTTGAAAAAGTGGTAATCTGTAAGCAGTAAATAACTGTTCAAAAACTCGCCACTACAGCGCTGGAGTAGCTACTGGGATGAAATGAACTTAGCAGTTGTCGCCGGTTTAAGTGTGCTGCTAAACTGATCAGTAGCTCTAAAATCTAAAATAATTTTATTTAGTAAATATTACCTCGAAAAAGTCGTCCATTCTACTATATATTTTTCGGTACGTTCTTTAAAATTTACCCCGTAGATATAGTGGCGCCACCCTTATTTAACGGTTTTCAACGGAAACTTTTTAATACACTGTCTATACTTCTTACCTCTACATTCCATAAATTCCGTAATAAAAGAAGAACTGTGATTCTACCCACGGTTAATGAAAACTATTGCCTTTATGATTTCCTTGACTAATGGAATTGATTACTTACTATTTATTTTTACTTACATCTACAATTGTTTCTCTAATGCTACAAATGGGTTTCCTCCATAAAAGGAAATACTCTTGTACTTACTGTAATCTTATAAACATTGTTTATAGTACGTATTTTGTCAGTGCTAAAGTGGCTTAAAAACAGTTTTTTTTTACAGATACCGACTTCTATGCTTACACAAAGATATTAACCGCAGTAACATCAAAGCAACCTGTGCCATAATACTTCAAAAGCACCTCAAGGACTCTGACAAGTATCAGTTCGGAGCTACCAAAATTTTTTTCCGAGCTGGTCAGGTAAAGCTAAAAAATGTTTATCAAACGTTTTTCCATACTACCTTTGGAAGTTTATTGTTTAACGTGTATTTACTGTGTAGTAGAGCCACGCTGCAGTTATATTATGGTTGTAGCACCAACGGGTCGACACGAACGGGGAACGACCACGCTCTCACAATACGAGCGTAACATAGCAGCTTAATACTACCGTGTTTCGTATTGTGAGTGTAGAGATCCGGAGACCCTTTTTTACTGGAAGCGAGGCCTTCCATCTTAGTCCTCAGGGGTGACAACGCATCTGCGTTTTGATTCTTAATCGAGGATATATATAATGTCTTTGGGCTACAGCATCCACTTACCATCAAGTGGACTGTGTGCTCGTTTGTCACCCTAATTCTATAAAAAAGGAAGGTGATTGTTCCATTATTTGGTAATCTACGTCCAAAAATTGGCATTATATCGACTTTATCTAGACTTGTACATAAACGGAACAGTATAACAATATTGATTTCAAATTTACGGGGCCTGAAAACATCTGTATTTTTACACTAATTTAAGTGAAATTTTGAACGTAAATAAATAATATCAGAAGCATAAACATTCCAAAATATTTTACATAAATACAAGCATAATTTATTTATTCAGAAGCTTATTTAAAAAAAATACTTCGCAGTAATTTTCTTTATTAATCTGATGATTAAATTGCTCTTGTATTTATTTAGCGTAGCAAACAAGCTCATTATCATTATGGTGTCCACTTCAGTCAAGAGGCGTACTTATAACTAATTACTAGCAATGAATACTGCGCACAACATTGCCACAACTACTAACCTGATGGAGTGCCTCATATTCCGGATAATGGATCTTTACTCTTAAACAAGTACACAACAGTGGTATACTTCTGACCATCGAAATAAGTAAGAGTGTGCTCTACCCAGATGGATACTTTTATGAAAAAAAGCTCTACCACATATATCATGATAATGGTGATGCATATCTAGTGACCACGGCAACCTGTCAATTCCCTAGGATACCTACATGCAGTAAAGCGCAATGTTAAACACATTATAATACATACAGTAATTGTCATAGAATTCATGATGTAGTACATAGTTAAGGGGGGAGTACCTTTATGTTTTAGGCCACATGTATTCGGAATTACGTTTCGGAATTTGGAACGTATGTTTTAAGATCGGCTACATACATTCGGAATCCCACTTTTGCTGCAAAATTTCGAACGGAAAACTACTGTATGTGTGTGATAGGTCCTTGATTTTATATGGAATTATATCCGAAATTGGAGTTCCGAAACGGATTCCCGAAACAGAATTACGAATGTATGTGGCAGGCCTAAGCCTTATTTTTACCTGACTCCACAGAAGATTAATATTTTGCTTGATGGATTATTTTAACACATGGGGTGTCGGTAGATTAATTTTGGTTATGACATAGATTATAAATGTTTCCTTTTAAGACAATATTTGTACACAGTCGGGTTTTTGAATCACTATTCAATAATTGAGCTCATATTGTGCTTAAAATTGGATACTGGTTAATTTGAAAAGATCGCTGGTGCATAAAAGATTGTATATTCATACCACGGTGTAATAGATAAGTAGGGTCTTATGATCATGACGATATACCATCTCGTTTAAGTGAGACGCAAAATACTTTCTTTTTCATTTTTTAGATTTGAATAGACACGTGTAAAGTACGGCCAACTAGCAGCGGTACGAAAGGACATTTACCTTAAAAACGACAGTGGAGTTGACAATCTATTATCTATCTCTTTCCATCTCGTGTATTTGTCGTAATGTCTCGTTTTCCCTGCAAGAACATTTCAGGGTTAAGACGGGTTCGCTGACATTCAGGAGGCCGTTTTAGAAGATAAGTTTTTCAAACTTGATTTTATTGTAAATGACGTGACCGATAAATTTATTATACATGTTACGGACTCTGATTCTGACTCTACAGGCTCAGAAGAATCGGCGTCTGACTGAATAAACAATGAATTCCTCAAAAAATATTTTAATCCTCATTTCCATAAACATAATACAACATATCATTAGTCCTGTGTCGCCTAAGGCGTAGGCAGAGATACTAACACCTACATTTCTCATACACCGGCCACACAGATGTCAGGCAACCGATATTCAGAAACATTATTATTATTCTCGTTATTTAATTTAAATCTACATTATACAATAATTCAAATTATAACAAAATTTATAAAAAGTCAATTTTTTTGGTTTGCTAGACATTTTTTACAACTATATTGTCTACAAAAAGTTACGCACCCCTGCTATCTCTAATAACCTTGCATTGTTTTTAAGCTATTGCATAGCTTCTATCGCGGGCCTTGAGCGCGGGGACCGAATCCAGAAATTCCGTAACGAAAAAACCTCACGCTCCCCACTCCGACGGGCACGGAGGTGTGGCGTTGAAAGCCGTGCATCGTCTAACGTCGTTTTAATTCGGCAGACTTCGGCACTCGGCAGAGTTCGGCACGGTGTTTGTGTGCGTGCGACTAGACGTATGCGTGTACACTAGCTGCTAACTCAATGATAAAAATTCCTGAATAACCTACATGTATTGTAAAATATTAAAAATATTTTAAACAATATTAACTTCTCATTTATTCAATTAGGAGAAAAAAAATTTTTTCTTATCGGTCACCACGCTCAAAAAGTGTAACTTGATTTAATATCAAAGACTTAACTGCATAAATAAAATAAATAAATAATTATAATTGCATAAGTTGATAAAAAATGCTATGCAATGCTTTACCGCGGCAGTAACCGAGTGCCACACGTATTTTATTTTACATTTGGTATCGCTTCTCGTTGGCCGTAATTTATATAAGTTGTAATTTTGCTAGGATACACTTTTCCAAAACCAGATATCATCAGAGAATGCGTCTTAAATGTAATCCTGGGATATATGCAAGAGTAGAGTGTATGTATACACTCGAGTGTACTGCTTCATCGTCAATCTTTTCTGGGTAGTTAGAATAGTTAGATAAAGTGCAAGATGGAACCGTCAAAATGCTATGTACGTGAATATTAAGTTTACTATGTGTACTACCAGTAAGTTAAACAAGTACACATGTTTAATGTATACACTCGAGTGTACTGCTTCATCGTCAATCTTTTCTGGGTAGTTAGAATAGTTAGATAAAGTGCAAGATGGAACCGTCAAAATGCTATGTACGTGAATATTAAGTTTACTATGTGTACTACCAGTAAGTTAAACAAGTACACATGTTTACCCAAATCACAAAAATAAGGATAAGTTTTTTTTAATGGAAGAGGAGGCAAACGAGTATGCGGTTCACCTGATGATAAGTGGTCACCATCGCCACACCATTCGCACCACCAGGGGGATTGCAGGTGCGTTGCCGACCTTTTAGAAAGGAGTAAGCTCTTCAAGGTCCTTAAACGGTATTGGTCCGGAAAAACAGCTGGCGACAATAAATTCTATAGTATGTTCAAAATGGTGCGAGGCTAAATTCCGCGTAAATCGCTTATTAGTGCACCGCCTGTAATCGAAATGATGAGTGTGGAATTTCGAGTTCTGTCGCAGTATACAATGGTGGAATTCAGCAGCTGGAATTAATTCGAACAATTCCTCTCAGCGCTCCCCGTGGTATATACGTCAAAGGATACAGATGCAACGTCTCTTCGCACGGCCAATGGATTAAGCCGATCAGAAAGAACTTGGGCGTTGACGATTCGGGCCGCTCTCTGTTGAATACGGTCAAATGGAAGGAGCTGTTACTGGAGTGCCCCGGCCCAGAGATGAGAACAGTATTCCATATGAAGCCGAAACTGTGCTCTGTAAAGTTGTAAGCCGTGGGCATGCGTGAAGAAAAAACCTGTTGCAATCTACTGAGCACACAAAGCTTTTTTATCATGACCTTTAGCCTTCCCTTCCAAGTTAAAGCCGACCTTGATTTTTCAAAATGTCAACACCAAGGATTCCGATGATTGCTGAGGCAACAAGGGGGACGCCCTGAAATTGAGGAGATACGACAAAGGGTTTCTTTGTTTCGATAAATGCGTAAACCTGTGTTTTTGAGGGTTAAACTGGACTAGTATTTTTGTGGATTATTTAGTCGCCCCCAGTCCTAGAATTTGTTTAACAAGGACTCTACTTCAACACGAGTTTATTCCGGCACTAGACGAAGTGTTCCCGAGAAATATTAGAACGGCCGGTGTATACAGCGTAGCTGGTGCTATCGTCTGCGTAACAACGAATGTTACTAGTGTGCAACATATCATTGATATGCTGAAGGAACGGTGTGGGCGATAGCACGCAGCCTTGTGGAACTGGAACACCAGCATTCATAGGCTTGGAGTCGGAACATGCACCGTCAAGTACGACCTTAATACTTCCGATCTGTAGGAAAACTGGTGACTAAATTGCATAATTTCTTGGGAAGCCCATAAGAGGGATAAATTACCGCTGTGTGCCAAACCCGATCGAACGCCTTTGCTATGTCCAAGCTAACCGCCAGGGCTTCCTCATTTGTCTCGGCTTGGAGAACAAGGAGGTGATGGCGATAGGCCTGTTGTTAGACGGGTCCGAGCGATCACCTTTTTTAGGAATCGAGTACTAAAGCTGTTCCATGAGCTTGGAACGACACATAAAGGGTAAGAGAACCGGTAAACGGGACCCTCTTTTACTGGAAACGAGGCATTTTATCATAGTCCTCACGGATGACCAACGCATCTTCATTCGATAATCAAGGATAGATGTAGTGTGCTATGGTCCACAGCAACTACTTACCATCAGGTGGACTGTGCTCGTTTGTCACTCTTATCCCATAAAAAAAAACGCTTAAGAACCGGTACCAACTCTCGAAGAGCACACGTCTTCAGCACATTTGGGGCGATTCCATTAGACCCACTCGACTTATTTTCACGTCCATCGAGTAGAGTACGTTTTACGCACTAAGCGCTGTGTGAACCAAAAATCCTGCTTAATGCATTCATATTGCGCGATGGTTCGTAGTAGTTTTCTCCTGTCGTCGAAAGTCGAGAAAAAGGGAACCTAAAAGATCGGCTTTCTCTTTTACAGCCTGGGTCAGCGGGTCATCCTCCCAGCGCAAAGGTGGTTTAAATAATGGCTTACATAAATTTCCTTAGACAGCCTTGGCGAAAGATCGGAATGCACAAGTTCCCGAAGGAAGGCAAACTAGTTTGTCGCCAATTCTTTCTATGTGCTCGGATTTTGCCCTAGAGATACTCTTTTACAGAACCTATAGGGGGAGTTGTACTTATTTTAGAGTGCGTTACTGTTTGCATCCCGGGACGCCAATACTTCGGTGTTCTATAAAATCATCAATAGACGCGAGGGTGGTAGTCGCCGCTTACGAGTAGCAACGTGATGTACAGGTCCTTGCCTTTAGCTACCAAGGCGTCGAGAATAGATATCTTTTCTGACCTACACACAAACTCCAGAGTGAATCAAAACCAGAGTGTTCCAGTTTGTAACCTGGGTAAGATAATATGTATATATCAGAATAAGATGTATCAGCCAGAGAGGATAACTGTGTCTCGGTGAGAAAAAGCAAGGCTGCCTTAGCTGTCTCGAGATGCTGGTGGACAGCGTAAAGCTTTGAATGAAGTCTCCTTATGTTGAACAAATTAACAGAGCTTAAGATGGAGTACCGAAGTGATTTTGCTCCGCCTGCTTCATGTACAATGTGTGTAGAGTGGAGTTGTGCCTTCCCCAGATTACATGGGACTGCCTGCGCTACAGCGTCGTCATACCTTAACTATGAATTGTAAGCGATGCGTGTGTGCGTGCAGGTGGCGTACCTGGAAAAGGTGCGCGCGGAGATCCAGCGCGTGTACTGCGTGCGCGTGCAGAGCTGTGTGCGACGCTTCGTGGCGCGGCGGAAGTACGTGCGCCTGCTGCGTGCGCTTCGCGGCCTGCAGGCGCACGCGCGCGGCTTCCTCGCACGCAGGTACGCACGGTTATTATTCATTAGTATAGATGCGACAAACCAACTATACCAACCTAAACAAGTTCAGTTTTTGATCAAAGAACTGAATATGTTCAGGTTAATGATAATATTGAGTAATAACTTTGTTGTCTTCCGATTCTTGATCAAAAACCTTATTTTATAATAAACCTGCGGCATATTTATAATTTATTATTTTCTTTTACTTGACACATTATTAGAAAGGTTATTGTATTTTAAAATGGTGTGTCGGTGTTTTGAAATCCGTTATGTTAGCAACATGGGTTAATTTAAATAAATTCATTAATTCACTGCTCAAA
Organism: Parnassius apollo; assembly: GCA_907164705.1. Lineage (NCBI taxonomy): Eukaryota > Metazoa > Arthropoda > Insecta > Lepidoptera > Papilionidae > Parnassius > Parnassius apollo. The sequence continues at coordinate 5,207,017 of CAJQZP010001539.1, read as the reverse complement.
TCAGTTGCAACAGAGACGCCTAGGACGTTGATTGATTTATTTATACATTCATTTCTTATTCATTCACTAATTTGTCCGTGCGTTCGTTTATTCACCCTATCGAAAGTCTACCAGTATTTTAACATAACTTTATTACGTCCATATTAGTTTTGTTTATCTGTATGTAATACATGTTTAAAGCTTAATAAATGATTATTATTAATAATTCGTGCAGGCACGCGCAGGACGTGCGACGCAACCGCGCCGCCATCACGATACAACGGCACGTGCGCGGCTGGCTAGCGCGCAGCAAGTACCGGCGGCTGCGGGCGCTCGCCATCGGGCTGCAGGCGCACGCACGAGGCTACCTGGCCCGCCGGCTCTACCGCGACAAGCGACGCGTGCTGGCGGTAACTAAACCCCTCTCCTCAACTCAACGTCCTTCTATGTTTACCACTTCTCATCTACCTTTTTTAGTCTATTCCTCATAAACGCCATTACCAATCATGTGCATAAAATTAGTTACTGTTTTTGAAGACCCGCCGCAGAAGAACACAAAAACTCTTCGATCACACTCTTAATCTCATGACTGTTAGACGGGAGATGAGGCTGCAATCGTCAACAGATTTGACAGCATACAGGCAACTGAACAGACAGATCTCCAAATGCATGCGGCGAGACTTACGCAACTATACTGCTCGTATTGAAGAAGCGATCGAGCGGAATCAGGGCTCCCAAGTCTTAGCCAGAGATCTGTCTGCCAGTAAGAGCCAACTGTCAAAGCTGAAGACTGAGTGTGGCAGCATTGTTTCCGGGACACCTGAGATTCTGAGTGAGATTGAGAGGTTCTATGGGCAGCTGTACACATCATCGTTGGAGCCACACACAAGTGTGAATAACGATCCAAGAGCAAGTCTTATCCGACACTATTCGGATGATATCCCGGACGTCAGTCTGAGCGAGATTAGAATGGCTCTCCAGCACCTTCAAAACGGCAAGTCCCCGGGCGAGGATGGAATCACAGCGGAGCTTCTGAAAGCGGGTGGAAAACCGGTACTTGAAGTCCTTTAGAGGCTCTTTAATTCCGTCCTCCATGGTGGCACTACTCCGGAGGCGTGGAGCAGAAGTGCGGTGGTCTTGTTCTTCAAGAAAGGTGACAACGCCATCTTGAAGAACTACAGACCGATATCTCTTCTGAGCCGCGTTTTTCCTACGTCACGCTGTTTTAGCTCCCGAACAAGCCGGTTTCCGAAAAGGCTTTAGTACCATAGAACACATACATACCCTTCGGGAAATTGTACGGAAGTCCGAAGAGTACAATCTGCCACTTTCCTTGGCGTATGTGGACTATGAGAAAGGCTTTGATTCCGTCGAAATTTGGGCGGTGCTACAGTCTCTTCAGCGGTGCCAAGTTGACTGTCGGTATATTGAAGTGCTGAAGTGTTTGTACAGTAGGGCTACGATGGCTATCCGAATACAGAACCAGAGTACGAAACTTATCCAACTGCAGAGAGGTGTAAGACAGGGTGACGTTATTTCCCCGAAACTCTTCACCGCTGCATTTGAAGACGTTTTTAAGCTACTGGACTGGAAAGGATACGGTATTAACATCAATGGCGAGTACATCACTCACCTTCGATATGCCGACGATATAGTCCTTATGGCAGAATCGCTGGAGGACTTAAGCACTATGCTCAATAACCTCAATAGTGCCTCCCAACGGATAGGTCTTAATATGAACATGGACAAAACAAAAATCATGTATAATGGCCATGTCACACCTATGCCGATAGTTGTCGGGAGCACTAAGCTCGAAGTTGTTGACGAGTACGTTTACCTGAGACAAATAGTCCGACTAGGTAAGTCCAACTTCGACCGAGAGGTCAATCGACGGATTCAACTGGGCTGGGCAGCGTTCGGGAAATTACGACACATCTTCTCGGCAGGTGTACCTCAAAACCTGAAAACTAAGTTGTACAACCAGTGCGTGTTGCCAGTGATGACCCATGGAACCGAGATGTGGTCCTTCACTGCTGGCCGTATGAGGGCGCTCAAAGTCGCTCAGCGAGCTATGGAGAGGACTATGCTCGGAGTTTCTCTGCGTGATAAACTTAGAAATGAGGATATCCGCAGTAGAACCAGAATGACCGACATAGCCAAACGGATTAGTAAGCTGAAGTGGCAATGGGCCGGCCATATAGCTCGAAGAACCGACAACCGTTGGGGAAACAAGGTTCTCGAGTGGCAGCCTCGTACCGGTAGGCGAGGTGTAGGGCGACCCCCCACTAGATGGAGTGACGACCTGGTAAGACATGCAGGAAGTCGGTGGATGCAGGTGGCTCAGGACCGTGCTTTGTGGCATACCTTGGGGGAGGCCTATGTCCAGCAGTGGGCTTGTGAAGGGCTGTAATTATGATGATATATGAAGGGAATATCCCCCCATGAGCAAATGATTCCCTTATCATTCCAAAATATCAAAAATGCACAACGTTAATGTGGCCGTGGAAGGAAAAGGGGAGATCTCCCGCCGGGCAAGGTGTTCTGCCCGGGGAGCGGCCGACACTCCAAGTGATAGTTCGGAGAAGTTCTATATATACTGTCTATGATTCGGAATGTTGATAGCGTGATTTAGGCTTCGGTGTATTTCGCTTGTGGCGGCGACGACAGCGCCGCTACATCACCCCCCTGCTCAGACCGGAGGTCGATAGTGCAGCCTCGTTGCCGACGAATGTGCAAGTGCCAGGAGATTGCCTTGTAGTCTGCGGTGAGTCGAGAAGAAGGCAAGTAATCTGCGAGAGTGCCGTGAAGCAGAGGCGAGCACTAAGGCTCAGAGCCGTGCCGAACACTGTGGCGCAGAGAGTAGCTTGAAGGAACAGGAAGCATTATTATTCCAGTGCTGCGATGGACCTTGTGAAGCTAGATGGCTTGCAGGATATGAAGACTGCAGACGATATTTGCTCGGGAGCGAATGGGTGGGGTATTCTATGACGATAATGAAGCTTGAAGTTTCCGAAGGTTGTTTGGTTACGTGTTCAGATCACGTCGGGGTCACCACTGTGGCCGTGGAAGGAAAAGGGGAGATCTCCCGCCGGGCAAGGTGTTCTGCCCGGGGAGCGGCCGACACTCCAAGTGATAGTTCGGAGAAGTTCTATATATACTGTCTATGATTCGGAATGTTGATAGCGTGATTTAGGCTTCTGTGTTTCGCTTGTGGCGGCGACGACAGCGCCGCTACAGTTAATATTCAAGCTTTCACTTCTGCCGGCACTCCCGGAGTGCAACCCGTCGTTTTTTTTTTTAACAAAAAGTTCCTGAGAACTTGAATTTGACTTTGCTACTGATAGCAACCCGGAGTCAAAACGTATTGCGGTGTTTCACACCAGTGCTTCAGAAAGTACCTACGTAAACCTTCGGTCGTGTCGGATCGCCGTCCTATCAGACTATGAGATAGGTAGGGAGTGCACCCATAGAATAGGAGTCACGTTGTGATTCATAAGAAATTCGGTCTTGAGAACATTTCCCTCTTTGTACTCTCTTCGCACTTGATAGTAAAACAAACTCTATTCATCTTTGTCTGGAAAGAGAAATGTAATAGCCTTTATGTACGCATTTTGCATAACGAAGCAAACCATTTGGTTCGAATGCGTGGCATCTCCACAACAAAAGAATGGAGACTAACCGAACGTTTTGTTGTCCAATGGTGGTGAAAGAGAAATTAATTAATTTATGAAATTCCTGCGCACGCTCAGAATTATATCCTGTAGAGCACATTGCGCCTGTGACTCCTTATATCTATAATTATATCGAAGTAATGTTTTATTGTTTTATAGCTCAGAGACTGTATGAAAAATAGTTACAAAACTATTATGAAATAAAATTGGTTGTTTTTTCACAGGTTATCACGATCCAAAGATACGCGCGCGGTTTCCTTGCGAGACTGCGAGTAAAGAAAATGAAGAGACAGATTGTAATTGCACAAGCTGCTGTGAGTTATGTTAACTTGTCTTAAAATACTTATTTCTACTAAGTAATAAATATTATTCCATTGTACTTCATTTCATTACCATTATCAGAAGTATTATATGAAGTTTGTTTTAAAAAAAATAAGAATAGTTTACACATTTTGCTATAAGTAAATAATATTCTGTATACCTTTATTTAATAACCTTACGTATATCGCGTGTATGTATGTATCTCAGATATTTGCTTTTTTTAAATATTTTTAGTTAAATGTTAACCACTACAAGAAAGTTTTAAATATTTGTGTTAGGCGTAATTATATTAGTGGTATTAGGGTCGTAATTTTTTAATAAAATAATGTGGCCTAATGATTTTACATTCACCAGATGACGCTAGAGACTGAGGTGAATTTTCGTGTTACACAATGTGATTTAAGGCCGAATACGAAACGATTGACTTTGCCCGTTTCGCGGTGCGTTACGCGCCATCTATCTAACATCACATACGTTAGCCGTACGAGTGCGCTAGCTCGGTATGCAGAGTAATGAACAACAGAGAGAGAGCATTGCTTACTTTTTAATTAAATCTTTCTTATTTATAATAAAATCCTATAGATTATAAATTCTGTACTTTATTCGTTACAAACATACAAAAATAAGAATCTTTCCTCTTTAAAATATTAGTATAGATTATATGTCCTGTAAAGTACGGGGACAAGAAATAAATGTACCTTTCCAATTAGGGAAATAGGTGATGACTACATTTTTACAAGGTTTTATTTAGCTTCACCTGTCCGGTTTTCGGTCTGTCTGTGTCTGTAATAGAATCTTGCAAGTTAAATTTAACCTACTTTTCGCTGTCCGATTGAGCTGAACTATTGTATGGACTTATAAGTTGGATGACAATCCAACGTCATGTCAAATATATAAGTCCCTATTTGCTCCATAGTGGGGGTAGGTATTGTGTGTGTAAATTCTTATAAGACTACTCCGACCGGTCAATCACTTCACACCCGTAGTATGTCGATTTTTCTTAATTTTGTACTTACCCCATACTTTCGGACAATACATTGACAATGACATTATTTGCGGTCAATGTGCTTGCAATACTCTGTACTTTACTTTCCGACTCGGTCGAGATATTTACATTTTTAGAGTTTCTAACTTGCTTAGAACTGTTTAAATGATCAGTTGGGCTAATGTAAATTAGTGAAAATGCAGCCTATTAGGCAGCCTCCAACAAAAAAGTACCTTCCAAAAAAACCTCAAAATGGAACTTACCACATTCGAGCAGCGTTTTTGCTATAAACTCTCTATGTTTTACCAGTTAGGTAATATTTATTTCTTTCCTTATCCTATAAAAATATTACTAAATTAACGATTTCCAATACAGACAGACACAAGTGACTGTTGTCACCTAACGCCATACATCGAAGCGCTTTGTAATTTATGACTTTTATCTGGCAATATACAATATTATTATTAGGCGTTTGTAATTAAAACGAATTATGTTAATAATTTTTTTTATCAAAAATGAGGAAAGCCTTCGGAATCACAATACAAATATTTTTACGTAAAAATATTTTTTTCTAAATTTATATTCACAGAGTTTTAATTTTGTTTTCAAAAAATAATTTTAAATGTCATTTCTTAACGTTTTTATTTATTGGTATATTGATTTATTTTAAAATTTTAAAAAGGTCCCTTGTGAAGGAACCTAACAAACCTAGAAAATATGTTTTAACGCTTAGAATTACTTCAGGTGAAAGTTCTAGTGAACAGAAATACATGAAGTTTCGCTAGTTCTCTCCGTATTCGGCCTTAATATTGTTGACCGATTTTCATGATTCTTTTTTGTGTGAACCGATTTTGTTGATATATTTTGTCAATATTTTTTTTATTTGAAAGCTGGTGCTTCTCATGTAGTCCTATATAAATTTGATCAAGATTATACCATTACTTTTTAAGTTTTCCTTAATAATGCGTAATTCATTAACTTCGACTTCATTGATGGTGTTCTCATTTTATTTATATTTGAGTAGGTTGTACAAATTTTTTAATTTTGCGACTTGTGAAGTAGTAAAATGCATAAAATTGTTATCAATTTTAACCACTCATCTGGGCCGCGGAAGAATCAATGGGTTTTTCTCAGTTTTGAATTCTTGGCCCCTTTCTGTTCCCAGTGTATTGTCTATTTTTATGTTTATTTGTAAAGTTTAGTAAGTTCGCTGTTAACCGTATGATGTTTTGTGCAGGTGCGTCGTTTCCTCGCGCGGCGGCAATACAAGCGGCTGCGGATCGAGGCGCGCAGCCTGGACCACGTGAAGAGCCTCAACAAGGGGCTGGAGAACAAGATCATCAGCCTACAACAGCGGCTAGGCGACGCCCTAGAGCGCGCCCGCGCTCTGGAGCCGCTGCAGACGCAGCTCGCAGACCTCAGGTAGCCGCTGCGTCACCTCACCTCCTCACTAACTCAACAAATCATCACCTCACCTTTACCAGCTCACTACTTCACATCAGCAGCTGCGCCCAATCAAAGTAGACCCTGGCCCAGTTGACGTAATTATAAAAAATCGTCTCGACGACGTCTGAAAGTCGACTGGGCTGGGGCCTATAGTAACCCAACTCGACAAGCAACCGAGGGGAGGGCCCAAATGGCCTATGGATAATTAATTTATAGCGGCTGGATAAGCAAGCACAAACTTACCGAGTTCCGGAGGTAGGGTCGACCACAAGGTGCCGTCAGGGGCAAGTAAATGGTGTGTGTGTGTGTGGTGTAGGAAGGTATGTAATGTAACCTGACGTCACCGATGTAATCGGATAGCAGAACCACATGCGTTGCCCAGCTCCATGAGGTGCAATCACTCCATTGGGCGTTTGCCGTTATCGGAACTCAAGTCCAATGTCACTTAGCACAAATATAAGCGAAGAGAACGCGATCTCCCGATCACAAAGTCTAGCGTTCAACCGACAAAGCAAAATTCCTTCGTACGATATTAAAGTACTACACAAGCCATACGTCGACGAAAATTAATGGCAATCGAAGTTACATTAGTCACTCAATACTCAAGGAAAGCCTTGTTGTCACGTAGACGTACAAAATAAGACAACACAAAGGAGGCCGTCGTAATGCGACGTAACGATTCTTACGTGACTCCCGACATCTAACCGGCACGGCCGTCGCGTACAAACGAATGTTCTAGACTAATTGCCCGATCTCCCACCGGCACGGCCGTAGCGCGCAAAGATTCTTCCTTCTGGCACCGCCGTATGCGCAAAGCGAATGCCCCCCGCGCAACCCGCCAAACCGGTTCCTCGCCCGGGACGAGAGCCTTGCAAGTTTCAGGATGCCACGATTTGACGTAAACAAAGTCGTTTAGAAGTTACGCGATCACTAACACGATTTACAAGTAAAAACTAGATGTGCCCTACATGCCTTACAATGCCTCTTATTTTGTCATAAACCTTCGAGAGGTCAACAATTTGCTAAGGTTTCATTGTAACTGGGTGAATATTACAAGAACTTTTACGTGGTAGAGCCACGCTGCTTCTATTTTATAGTTGTAGCACGAATGGGTCGGCTCGACCGGGACAGGACCACGCTCTCACAGAATACCAGCGTCAAATAGCAGTTCTCCACACTCACCATACGAAATATAAATATACGAATCGGAGACCCTTTTTACTGGAGTCGAAGCATTCCATCTTAATCCTCAGAGGTGACAACGCGTTTGCATTACGATCCTTAGTTGACGTTAAATGTGGATGTCTGTGGGCCACAGCATCCACTTATATGAGATAATTTGGACTTGAAGACGTGAGATATAAGATGTGACTTGAGATGGTTAATGGAATTTGGGACGTAGTTGTTGCGAGGAGTCGGGTTTTTTTGTCTATTATATAATAATAATTAAAATTACTATTACAGCCTAACATAAGTCCACTGCTGAACATAGGCCTCCCCCATAGATTGCCTCATGGGGGATATTTTGACATAGTTGTCAATTTGGCAACTGCAGTTTTTTATTTTTCCTCAGCTGTTATCAGAAAAATACTGCTACTTTCTCCTGGTTCAGTTTTCATCTGCTCTTACTACACGCACGGGATGATATGGAATAGTGGATATGCTTACACCGCCAGTAAACGGTTAATAATAACAATTAACAAACTTTTTTTATTTCTCCCATACACTTTTACATGTATAATATAAACAATATAGTTAATTGCTTTCTCAACTCCGAATTTTATATTTTTGCAGACGACCTTAAAGTGTTAAGTCCAATAAGAAAAATATAAATGATTGTTACTCCAAGAAGACATTGTTAGATTGTGTAATTGGTTTAGAGATAATAAAATGCTGTTAAATGTGAATAAGTTTCACGTTATTATTTTCTCATGTTTCAAAGAAACACACTTAGAACCGGCTTACTTTTGCGAGATCTTGACGTTATAATTGACAGCAGATTAAGTTTTTATACTCACTAGATGATATCATAAACATGCCCTCCAAAAGGTTGGGTTTTATTAAGCAAAATACTAGACAATTTAAGCATCCTAGAAATATTACTATACAATACATTAGTTAAGGCTATCCTGGAATACTTACCTGTAGTCTGGTATTCCAAACTGACGAGGTTTAGGGGGTAAGGGAAAGAAACCGGCGGACGATGCGGACGGTATCGAGGAGCACCGCCTTCTGCTTTTGAGCCCGGAGCGGTCCGTCAGGGAGTCCCAGCCGCCTCATATGACCTAAGAGGCTGACTGGGGTTAGCCCGTTTGCAGAAACGACTACAGGAATAATTTCGGTCGGCAGAACACTTCTCGGTCAGCTCGTGAGCCAGGTCCAGATATTTTGTTTGCTTATCTGTTTCGGCTTTCACTAGTTTCTCGTCATACAGAATGGTAAGTAATGTCGACCAAAAATATCCTTGACTGTGCCCGGTCTATCAGCACAATATCAGGCTTATTCGCAAGAATAGTCCTGTCTATGATGATGGCCCGGTCCCAGCCTAACGCGATCATTTTCGAGCACGGCTTCCGGAAAGTACTTGTAATACGGCAATTTCCGATTCACAAGACCGTATATCCGAGCAAAGAATTTTGACTACTAGGTTGTGCCTGTGAAAGTATTCATAGAGAGAAAGTGCCGAACAACCGGAGATAACATGCCTAAGTGACTCACCGGGATTATTTTTAATGGGATGGGATGGCGACAAGTTCGACAGATGTCAACGATACCATCCTTTAGGATGTATCTCCAATAATTGTTGGTCTTATAACCTGATCCTGCATTGCACAGACAAAACCCTCGGTTTCTCCGAAGAGGTCTCCAAAGCGTGCCAAAAAGCCAGTGGAGGGAGACTATTGTGGCTACGAAAAGCTCATGGGGAGCTTTGTAGAACCTCCCGTGGAGCTTTTTTTTTCTTTATTGATCCTCCTCCTTCTCCTCCTTACTTTATTGAGCTCCGTCTCCTTCTATACGGTCTTCCGGTCAGCAACGCTATGTACTGCTGGGTTCTGCCATTGCTCGTTGGCTATATATATAGGACAGAGGTTTAGTCCTTTATTACAAGAAATGACAGCCTTATGAATAAATCATCCGATCTCGTCAGGAAGTAATTACAGAGGCTGCACACTTCGCGATTATGCATGGTGAGCGCGATTAAAAAGCCTTTCTCACCATACTTTTACACGGCAAGGAAAGCCCCATTATCGACGATCTCGGATGATGCACTCTATGGTATGTCATGGTAGTGCGGACTTTTCTATCCAGGGCGTTAAGTTCAGTCCGAGACCACCTGGGTATGCGAAAGGTGTTAGGACAGGTATGACCGAACCGTTATATGCGTTTGTCTTATTCACACTGGACAAAAGGCTTTTAAGTACTTTGGTCAAGCGTGCATAAAACACGTCGCAAACTGACTGTTTCATACCAGCCTCATCGATACCGATGTTCTGTAACATACCCAGGTATCGGTATGTTTTAGACTCGGAAAGGGTATTTAAGTTGACGGATATAGATACATCTATGCGCGCAGAGTTAGCAACCCCTCTCTTTTCAATATGGAGAACCGCACACTTATCCGTCCCCGGCTCCATTCTCGCTAAAATCACAAGTGATGTTTAACAATCCCACAAGACTGGAAGCGAGTAACTTGAGGTCAACCATATAGCTGAAATCCCCTCCCGGAGCCCTCCAGTAAAGTACTGAGAGAGTTCAAAGAGAGGCAGAACCAGATTGGACTCAGACAGTTGCCCTGGAATATACCCCTTCTTATCCTTATGCGGCTTTCCGCAGCCGTCATCCGCTCGCCCAGATGACAAAGGATCATACTCCACTGCCCCATACACTGCTCGAGGAAGTCTCTAACTGTACAGTCAATCTTGTACACTGACTCTTTAGCCAAAAAATATGGGCGGGTACCGAGTCGAATGCTTTTCTGTAGTCTATCCAGGCGGCAAAGAAGTTCCGACGGTTATTATTATTATTATATAGACCATTAGCGTTAAATCCACAAACTGTAGTAGGTAAATCCTGTTTTCGTATATAGTTATTAGCAAGTTATTGTCTGTTCTTTTTTTTAAATCACTTTGCTATTTATGTAAGTTGTAGTTACCTGTAAGAGTATGAGCACTTCGCATGTAGCCATTGCAGAATTAAGTTAAATTTTGGTTAGTGTTGTGTATCATCTTTTGGTGATCGAAATAAAGAAAAGAAAAAATATCTGGTTACTTTTATATTAGTATTTTATATATAAATAACGACCCGCCGTGGTTTCGCTTGTGTACAATCTATTTAGATTAAAAAAAATGGAAAACCATTGACAAAAAGAAACCTTGAGGACTAAGATGCCTCACTTCCAGTGAAAAGGGTTCCTGGTTTTCTTCACTTACCACACGAAACACAGCAGCATTAAGCAGCTATTTTACGCCGGTATTCTGTGAGAACACGGTCTTCCCTAAACCTTTGATTTCTGCTAGTTTTAAACATGCCATTTTAACACTGCAATCTTCAAAGTTCATCAACTATATTATCTTTTTCCCATGGAATAATTATAAATAAACTTATTTTAATTTTTCCTACTCAGGGCTAAACTTGAACTCCTAAAACTAGTAGAGATTGAAGCAAAGACTCTAAAAATAGACATTCAAGATAAGGACAGTTTGATCGCTTCGTTGCAAGCTGAGTTAAGTAGTGAACGGGACAGCAAAAAGCGGCTCGTGGAAGAGAAGAAAGAAGTCGAGAACACATACATTAAGCACAAGGACCTATGGCTGGAAGAAAGCAAAAAATTAGCAGATGAGCTCAAAAGTACGAAGGAACATTATGAAATGGCTATTGAAGGTAAGAAATTAAAAACTTTTATTTGTACTTTACCAGCAATGTGCCAGTAGTTTTTTTTTTTAATATTACTTTGAAGCCAAGTGAAGCCAGTTTTACGATATTCTTATGTGCGGAGTGAATAAAAATGCCGATTAAGATGAAAAATAGATGTATTTTTCTATACTCAGCAAGATTATAAATCCGTCGTCTAAAATCGCTAAGCTACTTCGGTGAGGTACTTAAAATAATCGCATATGTGGTAGGTCGAATTCTCATTCTCGGAGTAAAGTTCACTTTCGTGTTCCGGAATCGACTAACTTCCCGCTCTCTGCACACGCCTTTACACACGATAACTCCACTTGTTCACTCCAACGTTCCACTCTTACGACCAGAAAGTACTAGAACAACCGAGATCACATAAGATAAATATATCCACAGGAGAAGAGTTGGTGTTATCGGTGTGGGGTCTAAAACGTATCCTTGTTGGGAAGAAGTAAGGTTGCAAAGAAGAAAACAAAATTCACTTTCCAGATGTAACAGCGTTTACAGTACATACAGTAAATGCAGTTTAAACATTTGTCGACCAAAATTTGTAGTGAGCATAACGCTTAACGCTAAACATTGTATTTGTCTCTAATCATCTATTTTTAAACAAAAAATGAAATAAAAACCTGACCACATTGGAACTCGCGCACTACGGTGTGATAGCTCTACGTTCTAGCCAAGTACACTGTTGAGAAGCTAATCTTTGTGGCGAAATTCCAATCATAAAGAAAATTACAATCCATTAAAAAAATAATCACCGTAAAGAATCCATCTTAGGGTGGGACACTATAGAAACATTATATGGCTCAAGATACCTTAGTGGATATTAGGTACCTATAAAATATATACATACTTCTTGTTTGAAATATCAACGTTGAAGTAAAACGAGTGTCTCAAAGGATTACAGGTTCATTGCAATTCTTGGAATAAAATAATTTAAAATAAAGTGAAAGATGAATTTCCAATCGTAACGCCCAACGCCCAATAATGAAATTAAGAGTTGGTGATTGCCTTGTTGCAATAATATTAATTGCCCTGCCTAATTGCAATAATATTATTTAAAACGATGAAGTTTAATTTGATTTAATTGCAATACGTAATGCGTGGAATTTAATAGGCTGTAACGGTAACACGTAATAAGTTTTTTTTTGATAAGATTAGTGGTTATTAAAAATTAATTAATAATAATTAAAGTGTATGTGTTGAATTGTACTTGGGGTGAAAAGTCGGAAGAACAAATAAAAGTGAATTCGAAATGTTAAAATCTGTCTGATCCTATTATCCACCCAGACGCGGTGGATAATCGGATCGGACCGATTTTTACGCGCACGCACACATTCGTAAGGGTCAGTCGGTATGCAAAAACGTTGTTGCCCATAAATCACATTCAATTTGGGATAATTTCAAATTAGAGTAGAAGCCTTATTTACTCGCATTTTCAAAAACTACATTATCTGTATATTATTATTTATATATTTGAACTAAGTTTAAAATTTGGCTACTCTTTGAAAAATAACCCTGTATATTGCTCGATAGGATTTATACAACATAATAATTTAAAGCAATCGATTAGATAACGCTAACTAGATATGGCTTGTTGATAAATACCCTGTAGTATTAGATAAAATTAATTACGAAATTATCTATAACAGTCGATACAGCAAATTTAGGTCGCTGCTTGAAAACAATTCACTTTTCATATTTAACATTAGATCCTTTTTAGATCAATGTATATTTTACACAAAAATTTAAAAAATATTATCCGTCCGTGAGCACAAAAATACATTAATTAATGAAAACATAGTGAATGTTTCTGTAGTTATTTATTACTTTACCCATAAATTATATTTCCTAGACGAAAAATATGTGTACAAAATCTGGACGTTAATGCCTTTAGTATTTTTTAATTATTGTATTTTACCAGTGTATTTTTAAATAGCCGTTCTTAATATTTGAGATAATATATTTGTAGAGAATTTTCTTTTGTTACCAACTAAAATTTTCCTTAATATGACAATATTAAGGAAAATTTAAAGTGATAAATAAAATTAAAAGTGATAAATGTTCTCAAATAACCCCGTTTTCTGCAGGGAATAGTTGCATTTAGATAAGCCAAAGTAAGTGATGTGTGTTTTTGAATCTATGTATTATCGAGGAATCTGACGATGTGCCAGCTAAACATAATACTAGAGGGGAGTCTAAAGTATTTGAAACGCGCTTACAATTTCGAAAAGGTTTGTTTTTGTTAGATATTGTGGTACATACCCTTCGGCAAATTTTACAGAAGTCCGAAGAGTACAATCTGCCACTTTGCCTGGCGTGTGTGGACTATGAGAAAGCCTTAGATTCCGTCGAAATTTGGGCGGTTGTGGCGGAAAGTTGACTATCGGTATATCGAAGTGCTGAAGTGTTTGAACATTAGGGCTACGATGGCTATCCGAGTACAGAACCAGAGTACGAAACCTATCCAACTGCAGAGAGGTGTAAGACAGGGTGACGTTATTTCCCCGAAACTCTTCACCGCTGCATTGGAAGATGTTTTTAAGCTACTGGACTGGAAAGTATACGGTATTAACATCAATGGCGAGTACATCACTCACCGTCGATTTGCCGACGATATAGTCCTTATGGCAGAATCGCTGGAGGACTTAAGCACTATGCTCAATGACCTCAATAGTGCCTCCCAACGGATAGGTCTTAAGATGAACATGGACAAAACAAAGATCATGTTTAATGGCCATGTCAGACCTATGCCGGTAGTTGTTGGGAGCACTAAGCTCGAAGTTGTTGACGAGTACGTTTACCTGGAACAAATAGTCCGACTAGGTAAGTCCAACTTCGACCGAGAGGTCAATCGACGGATTCAATTCGGCTGGGCAGCGTTCGGGAAATTACGACACATCTTCTCGTCAGGTATACCTCAAAACCTGAAAACTAAGTTGTACAACCAGTGAGTGTTGCCAGTGATGACCTACGGAATCGAGACGTGGTCCTTCACTACTGGCCGTATGAGGACGCTCAAAGTCGCTCAGCGAGCTATGGAGAGGGCTATGCTCGGAGTTTCTCTGCTTGATATATTTAGAAATGAGGATATCCGCAGTAGAACCAGAGTGACCGACATAGCCCAACGGATTAGTAAGCTGAAGTGACAATGGGCCGGCCATATAGCTCGAAGAACCGATAACCGTTGGGGAAGAAGGGTTCTCGAGTGGTAGCCTCGTACCGGTGGGCGAAGTGTAGTGCGACCCCCCACTAGATGGAGTGACCTGGTAAGACATGCAGGAAGTCAATGGATGCAGGTGGCTCAGGACCGTGCTTTGTGGCACACTTTGGGGGAAGCCTATATTCAGCAGTGGACTTGTGAAGGGCTGTAATGATGATGATGATGAGATATTGTGGCAAATCGTTATTTAAAATATGCTGTTTTTAGAGTGATTGTGTCGCCAATACACATTTACATTTACATAAATGTATACGTCGCTTTTAATAAAACGGATTTCTGGATCTCTACATGTGTCATACTAACACATATGAAATTTTTGTGGTTTTCTGATCGAGTCGACCCGTTATTGCTGCAGCGTTGCGTGACTCTACTGTGTTGAAAATGCAATTCGTAGGTTATCTCAGACATATTTCTGATTTTAAATTGACACAGCGTATTTTGTTATGTGTTGTTCGATAGCACTAAACATTGGCAATCGGGCAAATTATAATTTAAATAGAAGCTGCGGACGTAATGGCCTTAGTACTAATTGGGATGACATGGGACCTATAGCCGTTTACCGTGTTGTGGTGGTGTAAGAATATCCACTATCCCATATCATCCAGTGGGTGTAGTAAGAAGCAGGTAGATAAGGCAGCAGCGTCTTCCTAATCATCATCATCATTACAACCCTTCACAAGTTTACTGCTGAACAAAGGCCTCGCCTCGCCCGCTCCGTCGCGCTCGCCTTTTACGACACCCACGTGAAGATATGGGGTAGTGGATATTCTTAACCGCCACTAACTCCTAAAACGACTAAAAATAAAAAACTGCGTTTGCCAAACCGCTTGCCAAGCGTGGAAACTATGGAAATTTTCCCGCTATGAGGCAATATATGTGTCGCATATATAATGACTTATTGATTAATAATAGCAAAAAATATAGACATTTTTAATAACAAATTAAACAATTTCAAAAAATCCGTATTAGATATATTTTATAAATAAGGCATTCAAGGCTTAAAATTTAAATTTAAATGTATAGGTAAAAGAACATTATTTTAATAGAGATTTAATTTTTCAAAATTTTCCACAACATAAATTCATAAGTATAGTACTTTTATAAGTAAGGTTATAATTATTTGTGCTGTAAAATCGTTACTGTTACTTAATGTCATGTTGTGTGCACACGTTTTGGAATACCATCCAGATTGTAACCTTGTATTTATTATTTTCAATTGTTCATGTTTTGGTGTTATTCTGTTTTGTGTACCTAAATAAATAAATAAATGAAATAAATAAATAAATCTATTGGGGAGGCCTATGTTCAGCAGTGGATTTCTCTCAGCTGTAACGGTACAGTAAAGGAATCTATAAGTCCCAGACCAACATGGGGCATTAACATTGACAGCAGTACGCTTAGCCGTCGGGCTACCGAGTCGTTTGTAGAATAAGCTGGTATACTCCCAGTACTCGTACATCCCCTCTTTAATGATTTAATATAACATTTAACATCAACCACCAACTATTTTAGAACGCGACAAACAGCACGAAGCGGAGAAGAGCGCACTTTGCGCAGAACTAGAAGCTGAAAGGCAGAGTCGGCAGAAACTGCTTTCATCACAGTATGAGCTACAGGAAAGACTCGACGCTATGCAAAGGTGTGAAAAGTGTTATTAAATTTTATTTTATTATCTTACTAGCGATCCGCCCTGGCTTTACACTAGGGATAGGCCGAATATGGATTTCACCGAATACGAATATTCGGCCGAACGTTCGGAAATTTTTTTACCGAACCGAATATTCGGCCGAACATTATTCGACAGGATTACCTCGGTACCTAACCCATTTATGTCGAAACTTGTTACCGTGTAAGCGCACAGGATCCTGCCTCTCGTTCCCCGCCACACCTGACAGTTATTGCATCATCTAGTACTGAGCAAATTGCCGGCACATGCTTAATATGTTTTGACTATTCTTGTGATAAAAAAAAGTATTCTTAGTGAAAATTGATAATTATGTGATGAAAATGAGTGTGAGTGAGGCAGGAGATCTACTATTTGGACCAATTTAAGAGAAACTGACGACTGTAATGTAATGTTTCTTTGTTCGATTCCAAACAAAATTTTATCAAGCTTTCTATTTGCTATAATTGGAAATAAATCTACAGTGCCTCAAAACATATCGTTATACGAGTATATTTAACCCATAAATAAATATACTTTCAACAGTAAAATTATGAAACACATGGCATTACTCAATTCGTACATTTCCATACAGTGGATACTTTGAGTACAACTTTAACGAATATTCGGTGATTTAGCCGAATATTCGGCCAAATACGAATATTCGGTAAACCTGCCGAATATGCCAAATACTGAATATAAAACGAATATTCGGCCCACCTCTACTTTACACGAGTAATTTCGGGATTCTGGACAACGGCACCATGTACCCGGTACAATTGTGAATGATCCGTCCAGGGACCATAAAAAAATCCATTAAAATCAGTCCAGCGGTGTTTAACTGATAATCTTTCATACATGCGGCAATTGATTTTTATTTATTTAGACTGTTGGACTACCGTGTCGCAAGTAAAAGGCGACAGAGGGACATTGAAATAGGATTGGTGCTAGTATCTTGTTGATGACTTAAAATACAAAGATTCTGGTTGTCAACCCGTCTGCCTGCAAGCTGGGCAACTAGGCTCACCCCGTATGAGATTAACCTGTAGGATCTTTTAAAGGCAGTAATGGATGCTGGATGGAATGAATTATGCATACGATCTGCACTAGCTGGCCAGGCAGATATTTTTTACG
Source organism: Parnassius apollo (assembly GCA_907164705.1). NCBI lineage: Eukaryota > Metazoa > Arthropoda > Insecta > Lepidoptera > Papilionidae > Parnassius > Parnassius apollo. Next base: position 5,189,690 of record CAJQZP010001539.1, on the reverse strand, counting down.
TGGTAGAGCCATGCTGCACGTATTTAGTAGTATAGTTGTAGCACGAATGGGTCGGCTCGACCGGAAAGGGACCACGCTCTCACAGAATACCAGCGTCAAATAGTAGCTTAATGCTGCTGTGTTTCGTATGGTGAGTGTAGAGAACCGGAGACCCATTTTTACTGGAAACGAGGCATTTCACTTAAGTCCTCACGGGTGATAACGCATCTGCATTTTTATTCGTAATCGAGGATAGATGTAGATATCTATGGGCCACAGCAACCACTTACCATCAGGTGGACTGTGTGCACGTTTGTCACCCTATCCTATAAAAAAAAATATTGTTCTGTCCTTTCCGACGACCCTTCCTCTAAAATTTTTTTAAATTCGCAATAAAATATATTGAGGGTCACTTATCGGGGTAGAAACTATCGTATCTCTCATGTAAGACCAAACTGCTTGCAGTGTGCTAAATTCCATTGAAATCAGAGTTCATCGCGTACAAACAATGTGATACGTATTTTTCTTTATATTTAAAGAAGATTATATTTAATATTTAATTTATATGCACTAGTACACTCGCATTTTTTCGTTTTAAGTTAATTAATGGCACACTAACATGACAACCTAAAATTGTTAATTGCCCTTTCAAGTGCTATTTATTACATGTTCGGCGGTGAAGAAAATTCGAAACCAATTATTGTTGGTATTAACGTGGGCGTTTTACATACATGAACAAAGAAAGTTTTTTGCTTCTTTAGCTTTACTTCATTAACTTTTTTTAATTATATTTATATATATATATATATATATATATATATATATATTTATATATATATTAATATTACTGCTTTAAGCCAGCTTAAATAGTACTATAATAGAACGGAACCATAATAGCCTGTTTTGTGCAGGGCACCGCCGACCAAAGAGCACAGAAGGTCATTTTCTGACGCCAGCAACGTTTCGCAGCAGGAGACGACAGTTGAAGATGTGAGCTATTTTTTATACAATATACAATGACAATTTGTTGTTATTAATTCTATATAATAATAATATTGCAGTTGTTTACCCTTAATAATTAAGATTATGTTTCCTTTCATGTAAATTTGATTCGTATAAACTTTTTCGCAACTGTCATTATTAAATTCATTCAAAATAATGTCTAACAATAATAATAATAATAAGCTTTTTATTTGTCTCAGTTTACACATGTTATTAAGAATGTACAAATAAAAATCATCACAAACTTAATTTAGAAACATACTTAAGTAATATAGCAGTAATGAGACAAACTGGCCTGTGACTCAGCTATGTGGTGATTTTAGATCACCGCTGGTATTCTGCCACAGCCGACTATTAAAAAAATAACAGTATCTTAACCTAATTTTGACATTGATGTAATACAACTAAAGAATGGACTAAAATGTTTATTATATATGTATATGTAGTATGTTATATGTATATACAAATATAATATGTGTTTATCGATAATGCTTACTGTAGTGTCGGTGTAAGAATATCCACTACCCCATATCGTTCCGTAGCTATCGTGTCTGTCGTAATATACGTCGCGTTATGTTGTTGCAGGACTATGGGTACGGGTCGGTGCGGTCGGTGGAGACGTCGCGGCCGGCGCTGGAGGCCGTCAACTGGGCCGCCGGACAGCACAGCGGACCCACGCCCGTACGCACTACACTCACTCACACACTGCACCCATCTACTACACTGCACTCACTCATCATACTACACTTACCACACTGCACTCATTTACTACAATACACTCACCTACTTCACAGCACTAACTCACCACACTGCACTCACTTACTACACTCACTCTGCACTCACTCACCATACTACACGTAAGTTACATTGCACTTACAACACCGAAACTCACTCACCATACTAAACTCAACCAGCACTCGACCAGAGTAGAACTACGCTCTCACAGAATACCAGATTAAAATAGCAGCTTAACACTGCTGTGTTTCGTATAGTGAATGTAAAGAACCAGAGACCCTTTTACTGTAAACGAGACATTCCATTTAAGTTCTCAGGGGTGACAGCGCATCTGCATTCACTACACTTACTCACCACATTGTACTCACTCACAACACTGAAACTCACTCACCACACTGCACTCACTCACTACGCTGCATTCGCCTGCCTTCCTGCATTTACCCACCTTATTGCACACTGCGCTCTTCACTGCGCGAACATACCTCACTGTACACTACTTACTGGTTGTAGTTCGAATGGATCGACTCGACCAGGGTAGGCAACGCTCTCACAGAATACCAGGGTAAAATAGCAGCTTAAAACTGCTGTGTTTCGTATGGTGAATATAAAGAACCAGAGACCCTTTTACTGTAAACGAGACATTCCATTTAAGTTCTCAGGGGTGACAGCGTATCTGCATTCACTACACTTACTCACCACATTGTACTCACTCACAACACCGAAACTCACTCACCACACTGCACTCACTCACTACGCTGCATTCGCCTGCCTTCCTGCATTTACCCACCTTATTGCACACTGCGCTCTTCACTGCGCGAACATACGTCACTGTACACTGCTTACTGGTTGTAGTTCGAATGGATCGACTCGACCAGGGTAGGACTACGCTCTCACAGAATACCAGGGTAAAATAGCAGCTTAATACTGCTGTTGTTTTTCATATAATGAATAGGTGAATGTAAAGAACCGGAGACCCTTTTACTGTAAACGGGGCATTCCATCTAAGTCCTCAGGGGTGACCGCGTATCTGCATTTTAATTCTTAATCGAGAATAGACGTAGATGTGTATGAGCATCATCCACGTAACATCATGTGGACTGTGTTCTTGTTATTTCATACTTTTTGTTCTATAAAAACAATATCTGGCAGTGTGTAATGTTGCAACAGATCGCGGACGCCGGGCTGGTGCTGCGCATGCAGAACAGGATCTCGGCTCTGCAGAGCGAACTGTCCAGGACCTCCAAGCGCGCTTACGACCTGGAGGAGCGCCTCCTGAGTGAGACTTGAATTATATTCTACTTTTTCCATTCATTATACGAGGGCGGCACTGAAAATTCGGGAATCAAGGAAGAGACACAACATTACTATTTAAAAATGTATTTATTGCTTTTCGAAGTATTCTCCGCGAAATTTGACACATTTTTCCATACGATGGAACTAATCATTGAAGCAACCATTCCATTCGGAAGTTGGGGTCTCCAAAATGGCCGTTTTGTAGGCGTTCACAGCTTCTTCAGGTGATGAAAATCTATGTTTTCTTGCTCTAAAAACTCTTTTGTTCTGTGTGCAGTGTGAGAACTCGCATTGTCATGATGGAGGATGATGCGGCGGTTGCAGTTCTCTTTACGGAGTTCAGAAACGACCTGTGGCAAACAAATGCTAGTATACCATTCTGCATTAACCGTTCTTTGTCCCTCAAGAGGAATAGTCGTAACATGGCCGGTTTTGGAGACAAACGTGGCCACCATTTTTTTTGCAACACTCCGTGAACGAACAATTTTTGTTGGCTTCAACTCATTTTCGAACACCCAAACTCGTTACTGGTTTTTTGTTTCGGGTTCGTACGCATATATCCAGGATTCGTCACCTGATACGATGTTGTATACATCATTTGAGGATCCTGCGTGGAATCTTTCGAGAGTTCTGACGCACCAAGTAACGAGCTTTTTGCTCTTCACAGAGCGAATGCGGTATCCATCGGGAAAACAACTTTTTTACACCTAATTGTTCATGCAAGATTATTTGTATTTGACTCATGCCAATGTCTAAAGTTGCCTGAATTTCGCGGTATGCCACATGTCGATCTTCCTCAATCAGTTTACGCACAGCATCAACGTTTTCTTGGGTGACTGCAGTTTTTGGACGACCTTGACGGGGATCATCACTGAGCTTGACACGTCCACGTTGAAATTCAGCAAACCAGCGATAAATTGTGGTTTTGGATGGGGCTTCATCGCCAAATGCAGAAATCATCCGGCCAACACACCGTTTTTGTGTTAAACCACTTCGAAAGTCATAATAAATCATCGCTCTTGAATTTTCTCGAGTCAATTCCATTTTCTCAACGACTAAACAAGTTTGACAAAACCTTGTGACAAGACTGAGAATCTTTTTTTAAATAAATAAATGGTATTCGATTTTTAAAACCAAGGAGTTTTCAATTAAAAAGATTTTAATATGACAGGAACAGTGGAAATATTCTATTCCCGATACTTTTAGTGCAGCCCTCGTATTAGATTTTGATTGTAGAGGTGATTATGAAAAATGCCAGAAAAATTTCATGGTATGTATGATATAGGTATAGTCATCTCATTTCGACAGAATTAAAATTGGGGAGTAGCGTCAGCGGTGCGAGACATCTGGTATTATCATCGCAATTCTGCCTACCAGACGTGGTTTATGGTCATTTCTCTACCAGGTGAAGCTTATGTCCAGCAGTGGTCATTTACGAGTTGATTAAGAAGTGTTCACTGCTGGACCTGGTTTATTGGTCTGATCTAACAATCACTCCGACTGTCTTCTTTCCGTCGCCAGTCTGGGTATTTTTTTTCAAACATGGTTATATATGTGTTTGAAGCCTGCAAATAGCCCCCTGAGGAGCTAGTTATTTCGATATTGTAGACAGATACTTTAATTTTATTTATGCGTATGGTTGTGAAATTGTTTGTTCGGATGTTTTTGTTTCAATTACGCTAGACAACTGGGCAGGTTATAATAAAATATGACATAGAAGTTGATTGTCCGATTCTTGTTTGAAAGAAACGTTTCGTGAATCCTAAAAAAGTTTTATTGCAAACTATTCTTTCGAAATTTTAAATAAAATGAATATAGTTTTTGCTGCCTTTTGTATACTTATGTAAACGGCTCATGAAGCGAAACGTAGCGTTTATAAAAAATATAGTTACCTGGGATATGTAATGGGTATAGGAAATAGTATATTTTATAATAGTTATTACCAAACTAGTTAGTGTACAAATATTAATTTATTTTGAAAACTCCCCTCGAACGAGCACAGATCGGCTGTCTTCGCCTCCCAGCAACCCCAACACCGACCGCTTCCGCTTGGAGGAGCTGGAGATCGAGAACAAGAAGCTGCGCGAGCACCTGGACCGACTGCGCGCCGCTGGGGACACTCTGCTCGTCTCCAAGGAGGTCATCGGTAAACTATTGCTTCTTTCATTATGGAAAATGAGACAAACGAGCATATAGTTAACCTGATGGTAAGGTGGCACCGTTGCACATGAACATCTGCAAGGCCAGGGGAATCGCAGGTGCGTTGCCGGCTGTTTAGAATGAAGTCAGCTCTTTTCCTAAAGGTCTCTAAGTCGTATTGATTGGAAAAATCGCTGGCGGCACTAAATTCCACAGACACACTTCCTATAAAGACCGATTTACACTTCGACAAGTACAGTAGCGAGTTAACTTGCGACCTGGGCTTGCTTGAACCGATAAGCGAGTTAAGTGCGTAGAGTTAACAATCGATTTGCACTTACAGACGGCGAGTAACTGCGAAGGCGAGTTAAGTAATCTTGTTTGGGCAATAGCTTAGCAAGTTAACAATTAAGACCGATTTACACTTCGACAAGTACAGTAGCGAGTTAACTTGCGAACCTGGCGAGTTAAGTTTGAACCTCGTTTGAACGGCAATAAGCGAGTTAAGTAGCAAGTTAACGATTAAGTTGAACGGGACAGCCGGCCGAGCTGTTTTTCGGCGAGTTAAGTGCGAAGTGCTGTCCTCCCGCGCGTCTCCCGCCACCCGCAACTAAACTCGCCGTTCGTGTAAACGAGCGAGTTTAGTTCAGTGCATAAGTTAACAGGACGCAACGTTTGCGCGCCAAAACGTACAATTGTACTTTTATAATGAAACTCGCTACAAAGTTTGTACGGTAATGTTTATTGAATATTTATACGTTTTATATTGAGTTTTAATAATAAAATGGACAGAAGATATCACTTCTTCACACTATCACACGTACTATAAATTCGTACAGGAGTATTTAGAACACGAATGTTTATATAATAGTAGAAGTTCAAATTGTAAAATTAAACCTGAAGAATTTTCAAAGAATTTTCATGTGTGCAAGAAGAAAAGAATTTTCATCGAGATGCTGCACACATGAAAATTCTTAAAAACTTCTTTAACAACCATTAATACTTCTCTGTTTAGATCATTTAATTCTAGAACCATCTTAAACGAATCTGAAAAAATACTGCAGTCTTGAAACGTCATGCTCCAACGGACTCTATGAACTAATGTCCTTAACTAAACTCGCCACGAAGATATTGTTTGAACGCTACTGCCCACTTAACCGTTTACTGTGAACTGTCCTGTAACTAAACTCGCTACTGTACTTGTCGAAGTGTAAATCGGTCTTTAAGTTGAACGGGATAGCTGGGCTATTTTTCAGCAAGTTAAGTGCGAAGTGTTGCCCTCCCGCAACCGCCCGCAACTAAACTCGCCGCTCGTGTGAACGAGCAAGTTTAGTTTAGTGCATAAGTTGACGAGATGCAAAGTTTGCGCACCAAAACGTATAATTGTACTTTTATAATTAAACTTAATAAAACTTTTATAATTAATTTAAGTTTGTACAGTATTGTTTATTGATTATTTATTAATTGAATATTTTTTAATTATTTCTATACGTTTTATATTGAGTTTTAATAAAGAAATGGACGGAAGATATCACGTATAAATTCGTACAGGAGTATGTAGAACACGAATGTTTATACATATAATAGTAGAAGTTCAAATTGTAAAATTAAACTTGCTCGAGATGCTGCACTCATGAAAATTCTTAAAAACTTCTTTAACAACGACCATTAATACTTCTTTGACTGGATCATTTAATTCTTGAAGTAATCCTAGAACCATCTTAAATGAAAACTGGGAAAATTCTGTAGTCTTGAAACGTCATGCTCCAACGAACTCTATGAACTAATGTCCTTAACTAAACTCGCCACGAAGACATTGTTTGAACGCTACTGCCCACTTAACCGTTTACTGTCAACTGCCCTGTAACTAAACTCGCTACTGTACTTGTCGAAGTGTAAGTCGGTCTTAACATTAACAATAAATGGCTACAGCAGTCCCTCACAGTAAACTTATAATTCGTTTTAAAATAAACTTTAAGCAAGTGGCTTAAGGTGTGTTGTTAGTTTATAACGGAATGGTGTGTAGCTTATTATACCAGCTCTCCCTACCAAAACAGCAGTGAATACAGTTTTGCTTTGCAGCAGAAATATTGTAGTTAATAATTTTGTTGCTGCCCAGACTGACTCCTAGGCAAAACAAAACTTCCTCAGAAAATTTTACATTTTTCATCTGTGCCTGGACCAAGCTATTAATATACAACCATACATTCTTAAATTTCAACCGTAGAAGAATTAATCGAATAAATGTGTACTTGGTACGCCACGCGAATTTGTAAGATATTTAATTTAACGCGTATACACGCAGTAGGACGTAATGAGATTTTAAAATCATTTTTTAAATATTGTCTATCACATATATCAGATGAATGAAAAAAAATCGTTAAAAGTAAATAAAAATTAAATTTAAGTATTATTTTAAACGTATTTTAATACCGTGTATTAAAACTATTTAGCCTTACCGTGCCATGTCGTGGAGCTGTGGTGGCTCAGATGGTTAGTGCTTGCTGAAAATTTTTCCGTACACGAGCAACCCGGGTTCGATCCCCGCCGGCAAATTGTTAATTGCAATTTAAAATGCTGATTCACCGTGCTCGGCGGTGACGGAAAACATCGTGAGAAAACCTGTGATGTCTGAGAAATAAGAAAAAAAATATTTCTAAGAGATGTGAAGTACTCCAAAACGCATTAGGACAGCGCGGCGGACACTTTCTTTCCCTAAAACCATCTCAGAAATGAAGAGTGACCTGTGCCCAGAAGTGGGACGTGGTGGGAAGTGAGCTATAACTAACTATCGACCCAATTGACCTTCGTCTAGTGAAAAGTTATTTATCTACAGCATATGTAAAAATTACTAAAACAGAAAAATATTCCTGTTGCTAATTTAGTTAATGTATTGATTGTGTTATTACCCGTATATGGAATCTGGCGACATGCTATATATGTTATAATTAACTATGCCATATATTTTCCTAGAGCAATTGGGCGTTATGCAAAAAGAATTGGACAGGAGGCGGGACGAGTGCATTCAGTTAAAGAGCGTCCTCACAAATCAGGTATGTGTAAATAAATTACATATATTGTATAGATATTACGTAATATAAACTCTAAATAAAAATAATATAAAGCTTTAGAAATGTAACTATGTGATAACTCAGTGCAATCAATTCCCATAATACTGAGTAATTCCTAAATTTTAAATTATGTTAACTTTATCGTGTTTTTTTCCACAACATGGTTTATAAATAGTTTTGTGTTTAAAAGTTTGGCAAGTTGCAAAACGGATCGTTTTCGACTTGCCAAATTTTTAGATGTTTAGAAAAATGGATTATGTAAGTCTGCTGTACTGAATAGGCGTATATTATTTTTATAACTCTGTATTTTCACAGCCTTGTTTACACATAAAACGTAAACATTGATTTTCGTATTAAAGTTTTTAGGGTTTCGCTGTTAGACAAAAAATCTTTATAACTGCTCGTTCTATCAATCTTATCTAATGTTTCAGAGACAAACAAAATTTAGGTGTATAAATTCTTATGATATATATAGGTCTCAATTTTAAGATTAGAAAATATTGCAAACATGATTTCTTTTATACAACAATCTATCACTATTATGCTCCTGCTTTATTTGTCTATGAATTAATTATTTCAATTACTAGAAACTTTAAATTACTAAAGCTACCCAGGTACACAAACGTTATTGGACAACCACTAAAAAAAATTACGAACATAATATGTTATCAAATCATACAGACGTAACCACAATTCTTCCTTTATTGCTCTAGAAAAGAACATTCAATTGGTCCAGTTTTAAGGGAGGAAACAGAGGTATATAGAATGATTTTTTTTGCGCCCGAAGCAAATAAAGGGCTACCCTATACGTAGAGAGTAGGAAAATGCATTACGCATACCACGATAGCCGGTCTATCGTGGTTATGAGGGACTCACATCCTACCGGGGGAACCTAAGTGATACCCTCTAAAAACCGCCTTTAGGGACAGGCAACTGGCTGATTAAGCTTTATTGTGCCTTATCGTGAGCAATCCTCTTTTGGGAAAAGAGGGCGCAGGCGGCTACAAGCCGCTGAGGGAGTGCCTACGAAGGCAAATTAATTGTAAATAATAATTTAATTTAATTAGAGTTGGCCTGAGCCGCCAGGAGGCAGTTCAGGTCGTTTGATAGTTTATTAGGCGGGTCCGAGTGAGAGTTTCTCGGCCTGCGAACTCGATAGCGAGAGAGGGGGGTGGGGCTGCATAAGTAGCTGCCTCACGAATTAAATGGTTTGAGTGCGACTCTGAGGCTTTGAAGAAGTTCTCAGAGAGTTTTTTGAGAAATTGTTGAATTGTGGGGAGCTCTAGGTCCCGATGAAGGTCGGCATTACGGACGTACCAAGGTGCGTTCGCAGCTCGACGACAGAAAAGGTTTTGAACTATTTGGAGTTCATTAATAATTTTAGGGTCGGCGTGGGCAAAAACGGGGCCCGCGTAGGACATGACTGGTCGTATACAGACCTTATAAAGGGTACGCTTGTTTCTGAGGGACATTTTACTGTGTCGGCCCAACATACTGTTGAGCCTACTCAGGTAAAAACGTGCGTGACGGGTTACTCTTTTGACGTGGGGCCTGAAAGTGAGCCTTGTGTCTGGAGTGACACCTAAATATTTGGCAGTCGTATGCCAGGGGACAGGGGTCCCTAGCATACGTATTGGTGGTGTTTTTGAGACGGCGTCGTTTATAATCGAAGTGAACGGCGGAGCTCTTCTCCGGGTTCACATCGATGCGCCATTTTTTGAACCAAGCTCCTAGCTCGTCAACTGACTTTTGAATCTTGTTCCGTATGAAAGGTAGTGAGATAACCTTTGCAGTAGATAGCAGTGTCGTCTGCGAAGAGGGCGAGCTGAACACCTTTCGACAGGATGGGAATGTCGTTGGTGAACAGGATATACAGCAGAGGAGCAAGTACTGAGCCCTGAGGGACACCAGCTTTGATAGGGCGCTGTGAAGATAGCGTGCCTTCGTGTCTAAAACGAAAGGTACGATGTTAATAAGAGGCCACGAGGCGTACCAGACGATCGGGGAGTCCTATTTTGTACAGCTTGTAGATAAGGCCTGTATGCCAGACTCTATCGAAGGCTTTAGCTATGTCGAAAAAGACCGCGATGGTCTTATGACGACGAGGATAAAAACCGCTGAGGATATGTTCCACAATACGGTGGACTTGTTGGGGACATGAGTGTTGCGCTCGGAAACCGAATTGATGAGGAATGATAAGAGGGTCACCGTCTGTGGGAAACAGCGCCTCATACGAGTTTGGATGACTCTTTCGAAGAGCTTGCCCATTGCCTTGAGGAGGGGCGATTACTGGAGGGGAGGTTGAGAGGCTTGCCTGGCTTGGGAATACCAATCACAGTTGCCTCTTTCCACGTAGTGGGAAAGTAACTAAGGTTGAAGCAGGCGTTGTAGATAATAGATAAAAAGGTTAACACCTGCTCAGGAAAGTGTTTTAGAGCTTGGTTGGAGATGCCATCCGCGCCCGGAGCCTTTTTAGGCTTAAGTCCTTTGATGAGGGATGAAATCTCACCATTGGACACAGAGATAGGTTCGGAGGCTGAAGGGGGTGCTTTCCGGCGGCGGACCTCATCCTCCACTGCCTGGACGTGTGAGGGGTCGACGGGTTGAGAGCTAGGAGAGCATTGTGCGGCAATGCTATCTGCAAACACTCCGTACCGTCTACTAACCGTACCGTCGGGACGGGAGAGAGGGGGAGTGTGGGTGATAGCGTCTATGCGGAGGGCTCTAGCCATCTGATAGTACGCTGTATAAGATGGAGAGATATTCTCCATGAGTTTAATCTTTTCGAGGTCTCGAAATTCAGAGAGGCGGAAACGGAGTTCTCGTTGAAGACGATTGGCCGTGCGCCTATATTCGGGGGTGGGATATTTTGCTGCTCTCCGGAAGGCAACTTTTTTGGCTTTTAATAGGTTGCTAATATGTAGGGGAAGCCCACTATTGTTAGCAACCGGGACGACCCTTTCGTTCTCCTTAAGGGAGGATTTAATAAGGGTGGAGAGTGAATCGACCGCGGTGTCGATTTTTTCGGGACTGTCTAAGTCCGACGGTAGGGAGATGGTAGTGTCCTGTGAGTCCAGAGCTTTAGCTAGGGACTCCTTAAATCCCTTCCAATTAGTGAAGGTTTTCGTGTGTGTTGGGGGAGGTGGCTGATGGCCAATAATGAGGGAGACCGGTCGGTGATCGGATCCTAGATCGTCTAGTGTCTCGATTGCTCTGAGGTTGAGGAATACTCCTTGGAGTAACGCAAAATCGAGTACATCGGGGGCGTGATCGGTGTTATCGGGAAAGTGAGTAACACCGAGGGGACTATGGACGGTAATATCAAGAGACTGAGTGATATCGAGCAGTATCTTGCCACTAGGGGACGTAGTACGGCATGTCCATTCAGGATGCTTGGAGTTAAAATATCCAAACATAATGACTAAAGAATAATTGCCTAAAGATAAAATAGCCTCAAAATCTTTTTTGAGAGGATGGGTTCCTGAAGGGATGTAACAGGAGGCTATGAGGATGGACTGATGTCCAGTCATAGCTAGCCTGCATACCGTGGCTTCCACGTTGGTAAGCTGCGGAGTAGAAATGGGCGAGCAGTGAAGTGTCTTCTTGTAATAGATGGCCGTTCCGCCGCCTCGGCGGTCGGGTCTGTCATTACGAAGAAGAGAGAAGTTTTTAATAGAAAGGCCTTTAGTGTCCTTAGTTTTGAGATTAGTTTCCTGTAGGAGGAGCAAATCGGCTTCACGATTCCGAAGAAAGAGCTTAAGCTCTGGGAGGTTATTTCGCAAAACCGCGAATATTAAAGGATACAAGCGATAAACCCTTAGGTTTGATACGACCGTGAGACTTTGGTAGAACAAACTGTTCTGTCATTGAAGTTAAGTTAATTAAGTTAACTTAACTTACAACGAGCACTAAAGATTATGATGCTCTGTAAGAGCGAGGAGGCGGTCCTGAGGGGACCTCGCAGCGCGCAATTTGCGTGCTAACACCGCGATAACATCGAAGTTATAATAACTTCGATGTTCCTAATAGCGAAATAGATCGTTTTTAGGTCTTCAATAGTGGGTTGTGATTGTTGTTGTTGTGGGGCGGGGGTTTTCCGCGGTGGGTCTGCCTTATTGGGGCCCCAGGGAAAGACTGGAGGCTGCATAGGCTTGGAGAAGCCCGGAGGGGGGCCGAATAATGCCCTGAGGGGGCCTAGGGGGGACCCTGATGGGGCCTAGGGGGACCCTGAGGGGGCCGAGAGAAGCCCTGGATGGGCTGAGAAAGGCCCTGACGGGGCCGTTGATAGAGAGCCGGGAATGAGCGGTCATTGACCGGCGGTGGAGCTTGCCTACTGGGGCGAGGTTGAGGTGCGCAGGGGCAGCCTCTGTAGTTAGCCGGGTGGCCTGTTTGTTTACACAGGACACATGCGGGTGGGGATTCGGCGTCTTTGGGCCGAGGACACTCTTTGGTGTTGTGGGGTTCAAGGCACTTAACGCACCTGGGTGGGGCGGAGCAGTTGGCCGCCGCATGACCATATAGCTGGCAGCGGTGGCACTGTGCCGGGAATCCGCGCCTATGTGGGGGCTCAACTTTCACTCTCGACAGGCCACACACTGTGCGTACCTGCCGGAAGATGGCTTTTGCCTCCGGCACGTTGGTTAGGATGACAAGGGCTAGATTGAACCTCTTGCCCGTTCTACTGTGCATTTTGTGCACGGCTTCTACGGGGAAACCTTGGGACTTAAGGTCCTCAAGGATTTCCTCGTTAGAGAATTCAAAGGGGACGCCTCAGATGACGGCCCTGACTTTACGCTCTTCCGGAAGAGCGTACGTGTGATACGAAACTCGTTCGGCTGTGAATAGCCTGGTGAGTTGACGGAAGTCCTCGATCGAGTTGGGGATGATTTTGATAGCCTCCCCGAGGTTGATGGCATGGTCGTATTTGATGCCTGCGTCGTAACAGGTTTTCGACAGTTGTGTGAATCTTGCCTTGTCTCTTAGGAATACAAGGGGCGGGACTTGCTTCTTGGCAAGGACTGGAGCACACCGAGAGGCTGGTTTGGTCGGAGTTGGGATGTCTAGTGACAAGAGTGGGATCGCGGCAGCGGCGGGGGGCTGTGGGGGCAGAGGAGGCAGCGGGGGCTGCGGAGGTTGTAGGAGCGGCAGGGGCCGCTGAGATAGGAGGGGTGCGTTTTATCGCGGCGCGCTTACCGTTGCGCTTGGAATTCACCGTGGTGAAAGATGAGTCTATGGTTCCGTCGGAGTCACAGGACTCCGATGAACCGGTACCTGAATTGGTGGCGGGCCTCTTCCGGGAGATCGACGCGGAGGACTCGGAGCGTTCGTACTCCATTTCTAGAGGGGCAAAGGAGTTCCGTGTGTCTAGGTAAGACGCGATTACGGGCGGTGGTTGGAGTGCCTGAGGGGCAGGGGGAGTATAATGGGCGGCGACGGCGGCGAGGGCCGTCTCATCGAGGTTAATACCCAGACCTGCTGTTTGGTTTAGGGTGGAGATGAGGGACTTTATTTGGATAATTGATAACATGTTGGGGCAGTGGTTCTACTATTAGTAAGGATTGGTTGTGGGACGGGTCCCTGTTCTCAGATGAACAGGGACTTGAACTCGAGACGTACTACGAGACAATATACACGTATAATAATAATACAAGAAACAAAGAATAACAAGAAAAATAACAAAAATTAACAATACAGTATAACAGTAAAAATAACAATAAAGATAACAGTAAAATACAGTAACAAGCTAAGGTCAGTCAAACCTCCCCGCCCGAAGACAGGGGGGCAAGAACTGTTAGCGAAAGTGACTCACCAATGCGTCGACGCTGTACAGCGCGAGCAGGACAGCGGAGGCGCGAGAGCGAGATAACACTACCGTACAAGGATGAGAGCGCGGACTACCTGGATGCGACCGCTCGAGAGCGATGCCACGGGCGGAATGATATAGAATGATTTTTTTTTTTGCGCCCGAAGCAATTAAAGGGCTACCCTATACGTAGGGAGGCGGAAACTGCGTTACCCATACCACGATAGCCGGTCTATCGTAGTTATGAGCGACTCACTGTCCTACCGGGGACCCTAAGTGATACCCTCTAAAAACCGCCTTTGGGGACAGGCAGCCGGCTGATTAAGCTGTATTGTGCCTTATCGTGAGCGATCCTCTTTTGGGAAAAGAGGGCGCAGGCGGCTACGAGCCGCTGAGGGAGTGCCTACGAAGGCAAATTAATATTCGTTATTACAATAATTTAATTTAATTAGAGTTGGCCTGAGCCGCCAGGAGGCAGTTCAGGTCGTTTGTCAGTTTATTAGGCGGGTCCGAGAGAGAGTTTCTCGGCCTGCGGACTCGATAGCGAGAGGGGGGGGGGGCTGCATATGTAGCTGCCTCACGAATCAAATGGTTGGAGTGCGACTCTGAGGCTTTAAAGAAGTTCTCAGAGAGTTTTTTTAAGAAATTGTTGAAATGCTGGGAGCTCTAGGTCCCGATGAAGGTCGGCATTACGGAGGTACCAAGATGCGTTCGCAGCTCGACGACAGAAAAGGTTTTGAACTATTTGGAATTCATTAATAATATTAGGGTTTGCGTGTGCAAAGACGGGGACCGCGTAGGACATGACTGGTCGTATACAGACCTTATAGAGGGTACGCTTGTTTCGAAGAGACATTTTACTGTGTCGGCCCAACATACGTTTGAGCCTACTCAGATAAAACCGTGCGTGACGGGTTACTCTTTTGACGTGGGGCCTGAAAGTGAGCCACGTGTCCAGAGTGACACCTAAATATTTATCGGTCATATGCCAGGGGACAGGGGTCCCTAGCATACGTATTGGTGGAGTGTTTTTGAGACGGCGTCGTTTATAGACGAAGTAAACGGCGGAGCTCTTCTCCGGGTTCACATCGATGCGCCATTTTTTGAACCAAGCTCCTAGGTCATCAACTGACTTTTGGATCTTGTTCCGTATGAAGGGCAGTGAGACACCCCTGCAGTATATAGCAGTGTCGTCTGCGAAGAGGGAGAGCTGAACACCTTTCGACGGGATGGGAATGTCGTTGGTGAACAGGATGTACAGCAGAGGAGCAAGTACTGAGCCCTGTGGGACACCAGCCTTGATAGTTCTTTGTGAGGATAGCGTGCCTTCGTGTCTAAAACGAAAGGTAAGATACTCTAGGTAAGAGGCCACGAGACGTACTAGGCGATCGGGGAGACCTATTTTGTATAGTTTGTAGATAAGGCCTGTATGCCAGAC
Source organism: Parnassius apollo (assembly GCA_907164705.1). Classification (NCBI taxonomy): domain Eukaryota; kingdom Metazoa; phylum Arthropoda; class Insecta; order Lepidoptera; family Papilionidae; genus Parnassius; species Parnassius apollo. The sequence goes on along the minus strand of CAJQZP010001539.1, from coordinate 5,174,230 downwards.
CCTATCGAAAGCTTTAGCTATGTCGAAAAAGACCGCGATGGTCTTATGACGGCGAGGATAGAAACCGCTGAGGATATATTCCACAATGCGGTGAACTTGTTGGGGACATGAGTGTTGGGCTCGAAATCCGAATTGATGGGGAATGATAAGAGGGTCACCGTCTGTGGGAAACAGTAGCGCCTAATACGTGATTGGATGACTCTTTCGAAGAGCTTGCCCATTGCCTTGAGGAGGCTAATGGGGCGATGACTGAAGGGGAGGTTAAGAGGCTTGCCTGGCTTGGGAATTCCAATCACAGTTGCCTCTTTATACGTAGTGGGAAAGTAACTAAGGTTGAAGCAGGCGTTGAAGATAATAGATAAAAAGGTTAACACCTGCTCAGGAAAGTGTTTTAGGGCTTGGTTGGAGATGCCATCCGCGCCCGGAGCTTTTTTAGGCTTAAGTCCTTTGATGAGGGATGAAATCTCATCATTGGACACAGAGATAGGTTCGGAGGCCGTAGGGGATGAGTTCCGGCGGCGGACCTCATCCTCCACTGCCTGGACGTGTGAGGGGTCGACGGGTTGAGAGCTAGGAGAGCATTGTGCGGCAATGCTATCTGCAAAGCACTCAGCCTTTTCCTCGTCCTCGAAGGCAACCGTGCCGTCGGGACGCGAGAGAGGGGGAGTGTGGGTGATAGCGTCTATGCGGAGGGCTCTGGCCAATCTGATAGTACGCTGTATGAGATGGAGAGATATTCTCCATGAGTTTACTCTTTTCGAGGTCTCGAAATTCAGAGAGGCGGAAACGGAGTTCTCGTTGAAGAAGATTGGCCGCGCGCCTATTTTCGGGGGTGGGATATTTTGCTGCTCTCCGGAAAGCAGCTTTTTTGGCTTTTAATAGGTTACTAATATGTAGGGGAAGCCCACTATTGTTAGCAACCGGGACTACCCTTTCGTTCTCCTTAAGGGAGGATTTAATAAGGGTGGAGAGTGAATCGACCGCGGTGTCGATTTTTTCGGGACTGTCTAAGTCCGACGGTAGGGAGATGGTAGTCCTGTGAGTCCAGAGCTTTAGCTAGGGACTCCTTGAATCCTTTCCAGTTGGTGTAGGTTTTCGTGTGTGTTGGGGGAGGTGGCTGATGGCCAAGAATGAGGGAGACCGGTCGGTGATCGGATCCTAGATCGTCTAGTGTCTCGATTGCTCTGAGGTTGAGAGAAACTCCTTGGAGTAACGCAAAATCTAGTACATCGGGGGGCGTGATCGGTGTTATCGGGAAAGTGAGTAACACCGAGGGGACTATGGACGGTAATATCAAGAGACTGCGTGATATCGAGCAGTATCTTGCCACTAGGGGACGTAGTACGGCATGTCCATTCAGTATGCTTGGAGTTAAAATCTCCAAACATAATGACTGAATTGCCTAAAGATAAAATGGCCTCAAAATCTTTTTTGAGGGGATGGGTTCCTGAAGGGATGTAACAGGAGGCTATGAGGGTGGACTGATGTCCAGTCATAGCTAGCCTGCATACCGTGGCTTCCATGTTGGTAAGCTGCGGAGTAGAAATGGGCGAGCAATGAAGTGTCTTCTTGTAATAGATGGCCGTTCCGCCGCCTCGGCGGTGGGTCTGTCGTTACGAAGAAGAGAGAAATTTTTAATAGAAAGGCCTTTAGCGTCCTTGGTTTTGAGATTAGTTTCCTGTAGGAGGAGGAAATCGACTTCACGATTCCGAAGAAAGAGCTTAAGCTCTGGGAGGTTGTTTTGCAAGCCGCGAATATTAAATGATACAAGCGATAAACCCTTAGGTTTGATACGACCGTGAGATTTTGGTAGAGTAATTTGGCACTGACATTGAAGTTAAGTTAATTAAGTTAACTTAACTTACAACGCTAACAGGAGATTATTATGTTCTGCAAGAACGAGGAGACGTTCTTGGGGGGACTTCGCAGCGCGCAGTTTGCGTGCTACTACCGTGATTTCCCTGATGTCTATATTCCTGATAGCGGAATAAAGTGTATTGTAATCATCAGGTGTGGGCTCTGCCTCATGGGAGTAGGAGGTTGTCCGCGGTGGGTCTGCCTTTTTGAGGCCCCAGGGAAAGACTGGAGCCTGCATAGGCTTGGAGAAGCCCGGAGGGGGCCGAATTATGCCCTGAGGGGGCCTAGGTGGGCCCTGAGAGGGTCGAGAGAAGCCCTGGATGGGCTGAGAGGGGCCCTGATGGGGCCGTTTGTGGAGGGCCGGGAATGAGCGGTCATTAACCGGCGGTGGAGCTTGCCTACTGGGGCGAGGTTGAGGTGCGCAGGGGCAACCTCTGTAGTTAGCCGGGTGTCCTGTCTGTTTGCACAGGACACATGCGGGCGGGGATACGGCGTCTTTGGGCCGGGGACACTCTTTAGTGTTGTGGGGTTCGAGGAGGCACTTAACGCACCTGGGTGGGGCGGAGCAGTTGGCCGCCGCATGTCCATATAGTTGGCAGCGGTGGCACTGCGTCGGGAAACCGCGCCTATGTGGGGGCTCGACCTTCACCCTCGACAGGCCGCACACTGTGCGTACCTGCCGGAAGATGGCTTTAGCCTCCGGCACGTTGGAAAGGATGATTAGGGCCAAGTTGAATCTCTTGCCCGTTCTACTGTGCATTTTGTGCACGGCTTCGACGGGAAAGCCTTGGGACTTAAGGTCCTCAAGGATTTCCTCGTTAGAGAACTCGAAAGGGACGCCTCGGATGACAGCCCTGACTTTACGCTCTTCCGGGAGAGCGTAAGTGTGGTAAGAGACTCGTTCGGCTGTGAAAAGCCTGGTGAGTTTTCGGTAATCCTCGATCGAGCTGGGGATGGGGAGGGACCTCGGGAGGTTGACGGCATTGTCGTACTTGATTCCTGCGTGGTAGCAGGTTTTCGACAGCTGGGTGAATTTTGCCTTGTTCTTTAGGAAGACAGGGGGGCGGGACTTGCTTCTTAGCAAGGACTGGAGCACATCGAGAGGATGGTTTTTTTGGAGTTGGGATGTCTAGTGACATGAGTGGGACGGCGACAGCGGCGGAGGCTTCGGAGGTTGTAGGAGCGGCAGGGGCCGCTGAGATGGAGGGGGTACGCTTTAACGTGGGGCGCTTACCGTTGCGCTTAGAGTTGACAGTGGTAAATGTAGACTCCCCGGTTCCGTCGGAGTCACAGGACTCCGATTAACCGGAGCCTGAAGTGGTGGTGGGCCTCTTCCGGGAGGCCGGCGCCGAGGACTCCGAGCATGCGTACTCCATTTCTAAAGGGGCGGACTCATGGGCGGCAAAGGAGTTCCTCGTTTCGAGGTATGTCGCGATTACTGGCGGCGGATGGTGTGCCTGAAGGGCAGGCAGGGAAGCCTGGGGATGGTGGCGATGGCGGCAAGGACCGTCTGATTGCCGTTTAAACCATATTGGTTTATGAGGGCGGCTAGGGACTCAGTGAAGCTGAATGTGGCCATTTTGGGGCAGGAAGCTAAGCTCGGTAACGATGAGGACGGGTCCCTGTTCTCGGTAGAACAGGGACTTGAACGTGAGACGTACTACGAGACAATACACCTAATAATAATGCAAGAACAACAAGAAAATAAAAGAGACAGTACAAAAAAAAATTAAAATGAAAATGAAAAAGCGAAAGTCAGTCAAATCTCCCTGCCCGAAGACAGGGGGGCAAGAACTGTAGCGTGAAGTGACTCACCAGCCTCGACGCTGCCAAGCGTGAGCAGGACAGCGGAGGCGCGGGAGCAGGATAGCGCTACCGTACTGGTACGAGAGCGCGGACCACCTGGAGGCGACCGTCCGAGAACGATGCCACCGGCGGAGTGAGCACTGCGTCGGCGCTGTACAGCGCGAGCGGGACAGCGGAGGCACGAGAGCGGGACAGCGGAGGCGCGAGAGCGGAAGAGCACTACCGTACGAGGACGAAAGCGCGGACTGCCTGGATGCGACCGCTCGGAAGCGATGCCACAGGCGGAGTGATATAGAATGATGATTACGTTAATTTTTTATAGGCATAATCATTCTGAGCTGTAGTGGTCACTGTCTGTTGCCTAGCTTAATCAATCAATATTAAAAATGTAGGATGCAGTGTCGCATACCGAGAGGATATCAATATAACCGGTGTTACAAACTATAGAATTATGACAAAGTGAAAGCATATTTGTTAAAATAGGAAAGCCTAGTGCTTGGAGCAGGAAAAAAACTGTCATTCTGTCAAGTTACTAGAACGCTGTCCTAGTGTTATTGGTAGGCTTCATATGTCCTCAAAACGTTATAAATTCTCAGATATACAGATTTCATCTTGTTCCCCTTCACTAAAAAGAAAAGAAGTCCCGGTAAAAGTAAAATAGCCAGGATTCCAATCCAGGGCCCTTGTACTTCCGTGTACATATCTGCTTAAAGTACGTCAAGTAACTATTTATGAAATCTACCACACCTTCAAAATAAATCATGTTGTTTATCCTAAGACTTATCTATGAAAAACAGCGTCTTATCTGTTAGATTAAATTTGTATTCGTAAATATTTCGTGATAAAGGTAAATACTGTGTCAGTTAGATTTTTTCAGCTTGGTCGCATAATCATTTGCGCTTTATTGTATAATATTACTATTTGTGAAAATAATAATACAGTAACATCTTTCGTCTGATTTATTTCATTTGTTATAATTAATAGATAAGTCATAAGGGATTTAATAATAATAGTTTTTATATATATAGTGATCGTGTATTAATAGAAAAATAAAAATATATAATAATTGACCTGTGTTGACATGAAAGATTCGACTTCTAAGGACGTTCACATTGTAAAAATTTTATTCATGGATTTACCTATCCATGGAAGTGTTTTCAGTTCGCAACATAAAAATAAGGTAATATTCATTGTTATTTTCTTACCGCAAAGTCCATAGCTGGACATAGATCTTTTAGGAATTAACAGAAAATGCTGTAAACGCCATCCTCGATATGTTTAATTCAGCACTTACTATTTTAAAAATTGTTGATACATCTTTTGTCGGAGGCCATGCAATTTTAGGTACTTATATTACGTTAATTTACTATTTTAGCAACTATGGAATAAACTTTATTTAACGAATAAATCCTCAATTAAATAGGACTATATAGCGCCTCACATCTCGGATCATCTTGCGGATGATTGCACTGAATTATCACAGTTGATTTGTAATATGTTAAGAATACTTTAATTATTAACAAATAACAAAATTTATGTGTAGTTTCATGGAGCAATTGCTCTTAAAAAATATAAAACAATTATAATAATTAAGATATTAACAGTTACCTTGCAAACCATCCGCTCAATTAAATACAATGATGTGTCTTACCTAGATTCAAGAGACTTCAACCTATGTAATTTTTTTTTTGCGCCCGAAGCAATAAAGGGCTACCCTATACGTAGGGAGGCGGAAAATGCATTACGCATACCACGATAGCCGGTCTATCGTGGTTATGAGTGGGAACCTAAGTGATACCCTCTAAAAACCGCCTTTAGGGACTGGCAACTGGCTGCTTAAGCTTTATTGTGCCGTATCGGGAGCGACCCTCTTTTGGGAAAACAGGGCGCAGGCAGCTACGAGCCGCTGAGGGAGTGCCTACGAAGGCAAATTAATTATGAATGAATAATTTAATTTAATTAGAGTTGGCCTGAGCCGCCAGGAGGCAGTTCAGGTCGTTTGTCAGTTTATTAGGCGGGTCCGAGAGAGAGTTTCTCGGCCTGCGGACTCGATAGCGAGAGGGGGGTGGGGCTGCATAAGTAGCTGCCTCACGAATAAAATGGTTGGAGTGCGACTCTGAGGCTTTGAAGAAGTTCTCAGAGAGATTTTTGAGAAATTGTTGAATTGTAGGGGGGCTCTAGCGATGAAAGTCGGCATTACGGACGTACCAAGGTGCGTTCGCAGCTCGACGACAGAAAAGGTTTTGAACTATTTGGAGTTCATTAATAATTTTAGGGTCGGCGTGGGCAAAAATTGGGGCCCGCATAGGACATGACTGGTCGTATACAGACCTTATAAAGGGTACCCTTGTTTCTGAGGGACATTCTACTGTGTCGGCCCAACATACTTTGGAGCCTACTCAGGTAAAAACGTGCGTGACGGGTTACTCTTTTGACGTGAGGCCTGAAGGTGAGCCTTGTGTCTAGAGTGACACCTAAATATTTGGCAGTCGTATGCCAGGGGACAGGGGACCCTAGCATACATATTGGTGGAGTATTTTTGAGACGGCGTCGTTTATAATCGAAGTGAACGGCGGAGCTCTTCTCCGGGTTCACATCGATGCGCCATTTTTTGAACCAAGCTCTTAGGTCGTCAACTGACTTTTGAACCTTGTTCCGTATGAAAGGTAGCGAGATACCTTTGCTGTAGATAGCAGTGTCGTCTGCGAAGAGGGAGAGTTGAACACCTTTTGACGGGATGGGAATGTCGTTGGTGAACAGGATGTACAGCAGAGGAGCAAGTACTGAGCCCTGAGGGACACCAGCTTTGATAGGGCGCTGTGAAGATAGCGTGCCTTCGTGTCTAAAACGAAAGGTACGATGCTTTAAGTAAGAGGCCACGAGACGTACTAGACGATCGGGGAGACCTATTTTGTGTAGCTTGTAGATAAGGCCTGTTTGCCAGACTCTATCAAAAGCTTTAGCTATGTCGAAAAAGACCGCGATTGTCTTATGACGACGAGGATAAAAACCGCTAAGGATATATTCCACAATACGATGAACTTGTTGGGGACATGAGTGTTGCGCTTGGAAACTGAATTGATGGGGAATGATAAAGAGGATCACCGTCTGTAGGAAACAGATAGCGCCTCATACGAGTTTGGATGACTCTTTCGAAGAGCTTGCCCATTGCCTTGAGGAGACTAATGGGGCGATGACTGAAGGGGAGGTTGAGAGGCTTGCCTGGCTTGGGAATACCAATCACAGTTGCCTCTTTCCACGGAGTGGGAAAGTAACTAAGGTTAAAGCAGGCGTTGAAGATAATAGATAAAAAGGTTAACACCTTTTCAGGAAAGTGTTTTAGGGCTTGGTTGGAGATGCCATCCGCGCCCGGAGCCTTTTTGGGCTTAAGTCCTTTGATGAGGGATGAAATCTCTTCATTGGACACAGAGATAGGTTCGGAGGCTGTAGGGGGTGAGTTCCGGCGGCGGACCTCATCCTCCACTGCCTGGACGTGTGAGGGGTCGACGGGTTGAGAGCTAGGAGAGCATTGTGCGGCAATGCTATCTGCAAAGCACTCAGCCTTTTCCTCGTCCTCGAAGGCAACCGTACCGTCGGGACGGGAGAGAGGGCGAGTGTGGGTGCTAATGTCTATGCGGAGGGCTCTAGCCATCTGATAGTACGCTGTATGAGATGGAGAGATATTCTCCACGAGGTTACTCTTTTCCAGGTCTCGAAATTCAGAGAGGCGGAAACGGAGTTTGGGGCCGTGCGCCTATATTCCGGGGTGGGATATTTAGCTGCTCTCCGGAAGGCAGCTTTTTTGGGTTTTAATAGGTTGCTAATATTTAGGGGAAGCCCACTATTGTTAGCAACCGGGACGACCTTTTCGTTCTCCTTAAGGGAGGATTTAATAAGGGTGGAGAGTGAATCGACCGCGGTGTCGATTTTTTCGGGACTGTCTAAGTCCGACGGTAGGGAGATGGTAGAGTCCTGTGAGTCTCGAGCTTTAGCTAGGGACTCCTTGAATCCCTTCCAATTGGTGAAGGTTTTCGTGTGTGTTGGGGGAGGCGGCTGATGGCCAAGAATGAGGGAGACCGGTCGGTGATCGGATCCTAGATCGTCTAGTGTCTCGATTGCTCTGAGGTTGAGAGAAACACCTTGGAGTAACGCAAAATCTAGTACATCGGGGGCGTGATCGGTGTTATCGGGAAATTGAGTAACACCAAGGGGACTATGGACGGTAATATCAAGAGACTGCGTGATATCGAGCAGTATCTTGCCACTAGGGGAAGTAGTACGGCATGTCCATTCAGTATGCTTGTAGTTAAAATCTCCAAACATAATGACTGAATTGCCTAAAGATAAGATAGCCTCTAAATCTTTTTTGAGGGGATGGGTTCCTGAAGGGATGTAACAGGAGGCTATGAGGATGGACTGATGTCCAGTCATAGCTAGCCTGCATACCGTGGCTTCCATGTTGGTACGCTGTACAAGCGATAAACCCTTAGGTTTGATACGACCGTGAGACTTTGGTAGAGCAAACTGCTCTGTCCTTGAAGTTAAGTTAATTAAGTTAACTTAACTTACAACGAGCACAAAAGATTATGATGCTCTGTAAGAGCGAGGAGACGGTCCTGAGGGGACCTCGCAGCGCACAATTTGCGTGCTAACACAGCGATTTCCCCAACGTCGATGTTCCTAATAGCGGAATACAACGTTTTTAGGTCTTCAATTGAGGGCTGTGATTGTTGTGGGGCGGAGGTTGTCCGCGGTGGGTCTGCCTTATTGGGGCCCCAGGGAAAGACTGGAGGCTGCATAGGCTTTGAGAAGCCCGGAGGGGGCCGAATAATGCCCTGAGGGGGCCTAGGGGGACCCTGAGGGGGCCGAGAGAAGCCCTGGATGGGCTGAGAAAGGCCCTGACGGGGCCGTTGATAGAGAGCCAGGAATGAGCGGTCATTGACCGGCGGTGGAGCTTGCCTACTGCTGCGAGGTTGAGGTGCGCAGGGGCAGCCTCTGTAGTTAGCCGGGTGGCCTGTTTGTTTACACAGGTCACATGCAGGTGGGGATTCGGCGTCTTTGGGCTGAGGACACTCTTTGGTGTTGTGGGGTTCAAGGCACTTAACGCACCTGGGTGGGGCGGAGCAGTTGGCCGCCGCATGACCATATAACTGGCAGCGGTGGCACTGCGCCGGGAATCCGCGCCTATGTGGGGGCTCAACCCTCACTCTCGACAGGCCACACACTGCGTACCTGCCGGAAGATGGCTTTTGCCTTCGGCACGTTGGTTAAGATGACAAGGGCTAGATTGAACCTCTTGCCCGTTCTACTGTGCATTTTGTGCACGACTTCTACGGGGAAACCTTGGGACTTAAGGTCCTCAAGGATTTCCTCGTTGGAGAATTCGAAGGGGACGCCTCGGATGACGGCCTTGACTTTACGCTCTTCCGGAAGAGTACAGCGCGAGCAGGACAGCGGAGGCGCGAGAGCGTGATAGCACTACCGTACAAGGACTAGAGCGCGGACTACCTGGATGCGACCGCTGAGAGGATGCCACAGGCGGAATGAACCTATGTAAGACACATCGTTGTATTTAATTGAGCTGATGGTTGCAAGGTAACTGTTAATATCTTAATTATAATTAATTTCCGCAAAGTAACGTTTGATTCTATCAATTACAATTATAATAAATAATAAATATTTTTATTTATTATAATTGTATTTTAATTATAATAATAAAATATATTGCGCAGAAATCATGGTTCCAAGCGTTGAAGAGCGTCGTGAGTAGAATGTTGTATTTCTATATAATCATTCAATGGCTTACTTGTGTTTTATTTTACTCACGAATACTACCTAGTAGTTGGAGTAGGGGAATGTTAAGAGGTTGGTCTATCACAAAACGAGTAGAGCGTTAGTAAAACTATTACGAATATTGCACCATTAATTGGAAACGTAAGGGAAAATGTCTTTTCATTTTGTAAAGTTTGTGAGAAATTGTGAGATTTGTGGGAAAACTCCTCAACTGACATTTGTGATTAAATAAATTGGGATGCACTATCAAAAATAATTAATATTGAGTGACTTAATTTTTCGTTAGTCGTAACAGACTGGACAAAGTCAATTCATATTTGTAGATATATATACGTGTATATATATACGTGTATATATATACGTGTATATATATATACGTGTATATATAATACACGTAACTTGAATTTTTCCTTTGAAATTTTGTTGGCATGGCATGCTGTAATTCGCTGTACACTTTGTTATATAGAGACGTAGAACGACGTAGACTAGAGGACGGTAAAAATTGTCATATCAGCTACGCTTAACAAGTGGTATACCCACACCCCATCTTGGTGTCATCATAATGAGGGCTGGTGCAGAAACTCTAAAAAAAAAACTCTCAAAAACTCTACGATATTTAAGGGACTAGATGGGCCTGTGGATTACTTTCAATGCAATATGAAAAACTTGGGAACGTTCGTGTAATATAGTAAATGTTGTGACAGGATGTAGAAAGAATACCGACTTTATTTTTTATCTTTAAAAACGGTCGTGTGTGCGTCTTTTGGTGTAGGTAGAAATCATTTTACTAACATTTTTTTGTTTCCTTTCAACGCATTCTTTTTGCTGCCATTGCACGGTATATTTAATTTTTTTTTTGTTTTATGATTGATATTTATTATGCCAATTTATTTTATTTGAACCATACTTTATTTCGATCTGTATTTCCACAGACGGTAAACTTAAAGTCGCTTGCGTCGTCAAATTACGGTTCGGACGTGGACATTATCAACGAAGATGGGGAGCTGGCGACTGCTTACGAGGCTCAAAAGGATATCAACAGGTACCTATATTATATAGGCTCAAATTAGGTTTATATAAAAATAGCTTTTAGCAGTACATTTGAGTTATTTTTATTATTAAATATTCACATACCTACTTTATTTTACGATATCTGGAAAAATTATATTATGAATCCATAACATTCGTGTCACAAGTTTACAATCACAGTGCGGATTAATTGTTGGTTTATTAACATCTTAGCATGGGGGGAGGTGTGCCATGAGGCCACAGGCGGCAAGTTTTGGGAAGCGGCAGCAAAATCGTCACGCCACTGCATATGCAGCATCAAAATTACATTATTAATGGTGGTGATGAAGTAGGCTTTACATGACAAAATATTTTTATTTTATACAAACATGCAGGTCTGAATATGAGTACATACACCGTCGTGCATGTTACAAATACCAATTGTGGTGGAGTTAGTACCTAGTACCACCGTACTGTGACATTTGAGGCGAGATATTCCTCTTACTAATATGGACATAATACTTTTAATAGACAATTACAAGAAGAACTGCTGGCTGAAAAGAAATTCTACTCCGAGCACATTTCACAGGCAAAAGTGGAGATCGAGAGATTGCGAGAAGAAAATGAGAAGTATCAGAAGTGAGTACATTTAAAAATTGCATAACTTCGAGAATAAGTGGGGAATTAGTCTTGGGAGAGTACCATACATAGATGTATAGATATCAAATCCAATTAATTTTCTTTTTAACGAACTATAAAGATAACCTAACTAATCGACATAGTCCAGTGGATCAGCAAGCTGGAGTGGTAATGGGCTGGCCAAATAGCTGCAAGAAGCCACAATCGATGGGGAAGAAAGGGTCTCGAGTGGCAGCCTCGTACCGGTACTAACACATGAATCATTAGTTTCATTTTCAAGCAAGTAACGAATTAGTATTGCAGTGATAATAACAACATTCTTTTCAATATTTTGTATTATTTGGATTGAAATTCAAAAAACACTCATATGGCTTGTTCTTGCACATTAAGAACACACTTTACATTTCATCTCTTCTAGCATCAACGGAGGTAAGAATCACACAATGTTCCCACAAATCCGAAGACCGTGGGATAGTCTGGAAAATTCAACCATTTATTTCATAAAGACACTGTTAACTAGTGAAAAACTAATCATACACCTCACATACTCCATTATTAATATGTTGTCGAATTAGTTACTTGTTGTTATTGTTAAGTAGTTTGTATTTGTTTATTACTCATTAACGTTGACCTTACTGACTGTTTGATTAATAAATAATACTGTCATATTTTTATAGACTCTGTCTTAACTGCTTATAGACTTACCTAAAATAATCAATTAACGTGTTTTGAAAAAGTATTCTGAGTAAAAATAATTTAACTTTATGAGAAGGAATTTAATATTGTAAGCGGTGTACAATACAATATTTATTATTGCAAGTGGATCTCTTTATTATATAGGTTAGATTTTGTAATGACTAACGCAGATATTTAACTGATTTATTATACATATTAACGGATGGCACATTTAACAGATTTAAATATAAAATAACAAGATTATCTCCAGTTTAATTGAACTGTAATCTGATTACTTAAACTTGAATCAATGGTTACTAAAATTGAAAGAGATAGTAAACAGAGTAAACACGGCTCTTGTCAGAACTACAAAACAATGTTACTAAAACTCGTGTCAGAGCCATAAAACGGTGTAATTAAGGTACTACTCTGAGTCTCAAAATAGTACTATGGCTCTTGTCGGGGCTACAAAACAGTGTAACTACGGCTCTTCTCAGAGCTACAAAACAGTGTAACTAAGACTCTTGTTAGAGCCACAAACCAGTGTAACTACGGCTCTTGTCAAAGCCACAAAACAATGTAACTTCGGCTCTTATACTGTGTAACTAAGGCTCTTCTCAGAGCTAAAAAAACAGTGTAACTAAGACTCTTGTCAAAGCCACAAAAGAGTGTAACTTGGTTCTTATCAGAGCCACAAATCAGTGTAACTACGGCTCTTGTCGGAGCCACAAATCAGTGTAACTACGGCTCTTGTCAGAGCCACAAAAAGTGTAACTACGGCTCTTTTCAGAGCCACAAATCAGTGTAACTACGGCTCTTGTCATAGCCACAAAACAGTGTAACTACGGCTCTTTTCAGAGCCACAAATCATTGTAACTAAGGCTCTTGTCAGAACCACAAATCAGTGTAACTACGGCTCTTGATAAAGCCTCAATACAGTGAAAGTACGGCTCTTGTCAGAGCCACAAAGCAGTGTAACTACGGCTCTTGTCAGGGCCACAAATCAGTGTAACTAAGGCTCTTGTCAGAGCCACAAAGCAGTGTAACTACGGCTCTTGTCAGAGCCACAAAACATTGTAACTGCGGTTCTTTTCAGAGCTATAAATCAGTGTAACTACGGCTCTTTTCGGAGCCACAAAAATAGCGTAACTAAAGCTCTAATAAGAGGCACAAAACAGTGTAACTACGGCTCTTGCCAGCGCCACAAAGCAGTGTAACTACGGCTCTTGAAAGAGCCACAAAAACAGCGTAACTAAAGCTCTAATAAGAGCCACAAAACAGTGTCACTACGGCTCTTGTCAGAGCCACAAAGCAGTGTAACTACGGCTCTTTTCAAAGCCACAAAGCAGTGTAACTACGGCTCTTTTCAGAGCCACAAATCAATGTAACTACGGCTCTTGTCAGAGCCACAATATAGTGTAACTACGGCTCTTGTCAGAGCCACAAAACAGTGTAACTGCGGTTCTTTTCAGAGCCATAAATCAGTGTAACTGCGGCTCTTTTCGGAGCACATAGTAATATCTTAAGAGCACAACGGCTCTTGCCAGCGCCAAAAGCAGTGTAATAGCTCTTGAAAGAGATTTTATTAACGGCTCTTGCCAGGCCACAAAGCAGTGTAACTACGGCTCTTGAAAGAGCCACATAAACAGCGTAACTAAAGCTCTAATAAGAGCCACAAAACAGTGTCACTACGGCTCTTGTCAGAGCCACAAAGCAGTGTAACTACGGCTCTTTTCAAAGCCACAAAGCAGTGTAACTACGGCTCTTTTCAGAGCCACAAATCAATGTAGCTACGGCTCTTGTCAGAGCCACAATATAGTGTAGCTACGGCTCTTGTCAGAGCCGCAAATCACTGTAACTATGGCTCTTGTTGGAGCCACAAAGCATTGTAACTACGGCTTTTTTCAGAGCGACAAATCAGTGTAACTACGGCTCTTGTTAGAGCCACAAAATAGTGGAGCTACGGCTCTTGTCAGAGCCACAAAGCAGTGTAACTACGGCTCTTTTCAGAGCCACAAATCAGTGGTTTGTCATAGCCACAAAACAGTGTAACTACGGCTCTTTTCAGAGCCACAAATCATTGTAACTACGGCTCTTGATAAAGCCTCAATACAGTGAAAGTACGGCTCTTGTCAGAGCCACAAAGCAGTGTAACTACGGCTCTTTTCAGAGCGACAAAGCAGTGTAACTACGGCTCTTTTCAGAGCCACAAATCTGTGTAACTAAGGCTTTTAGAGACAAGCTACAGCTCTTGTCAGAGCCACAAATCAGTGTAACTACGGCTCTTTTCAGAGCCACAAATCAGTGTAACTACGGCTTTTGTAAGAGCCACAAATCAGTGTAATTACAGCTCTTGTCAGAGCCACAAAAATAGCTTATCTAAAGCTCTAATAAGAGCCACAAAACAGCGAACTACGGCTCTTGCCAGCGCCACAAATCAGTGTAACTACGGCTTTTGTAAGAGCCACAAAACCAGCATAACTAAAGCTCTAATAAGAGCCACAAAACAGTGTAACTACGGCTCTTGTCAGAGCCACAAAGCAGTGTAACTACGGCTCTTGTCAGAGCCACAAAAACAGCGTAACTAAAGCTCTAATAGGAGCCACAAAACAGTCTAAGGCTTTTGCCAGAGCCACATAATGTAATCGAAACGACTGTAACTGAAGTTTTATTTTTGAGTAAACTATTACCTTTTATTTTGACATTTTTCGTATGTAATAAAATCAATATTTAAAAAATGTAGACAGAAATGTTTATTTATAAAATGAAATTGTAAATCTGTTTTATGATTAAAAATTGGCGTCATTTACAATTATCTGTATATGCTGATATTTCTGCTTTGGCATTGAAAGTTTGCTTAATTGAGATGGATGGAAAATGATATGTTATTGCTTTTGTTTATTTTAGATTACTGAGTACAGATTTAAGTCAGGAACCCAAAAATAAGAGTCAAGAGTTCGCGCAAAATGAGATTATTCGATTGGCCGCAGAGAACCTTGCTATACAGGTACAAAACAATACAACCTACTATTACTATTACTTAAATAAAAATTGAGTGAATGTTACAGTCAAGCAGGCTGAGATAATTCTATACTATCTTAGATATTTTCATATTTATATTTTTGAATTACTTATATAATTATTAAAAATTAAAAACCATGTCTACCCTCATTAATCGGACTGTTTAGCTACCACAAACATCGCTTTTATCGATCGATAAATTGGTTTTAGCTTTAGAACTGCAAAGAAGCCTTTTTTTGAAGGGACGTGTATATGTTGTTATTAACTTTATTATACATTATACAGGAACGCGTTGACAAACTTTCGGAGAGCTGTCGTCGATACAAGAATCAGATCAGGCTGCTCGTCGATAGGCTGAAGGAGGTCGGCATCGATGATGTCAACGACATTCTAGAGGGCAATGGTATGTTTCTTTTCAATTTTCCTCCCAAAATTCGTATTAAAGAAGCAGTAGTTATCTATTTTACTTATCCATCTTTTTTCATCGACAACAAACAACGATCGTTTGCCTTTTAAGATTATATTAATGTGTTTATGAAATTATCTTTTAAAAAAAGCGATTCAAATATGTATTGTTTTTTTTATAGGATAGGATGACAAACGAGCACACAGTCCACCTGATGGTAAGTGGTTGCTGTGGTCCATAGACATCTACATCTATCCTCGATTACGAATCAAAATGCAGATGCGTTGTCATCCGCGAGGACTTAGGTGGAATGCGTCGTTTCCAGTAAAAAGGGTCTCCGGTTCTCTACACTCACCATACGAAACACAGCAGCATTAAGCTACTATTTGACGCTGGTATTCTGTGAGAGCGTGGTCCCTTCCCGGTCGAGCCGACCCATTCGTGCTACAACTATACTACAAATATAACTGCAGAATGGCTCTACCACGTAAAAAATTGTCTTGTTCTAGATTACTAAATTAGATTTTTGTAAAATATATGTTACAGTTCTACTGTTCCAATCACATGTTATACTCGTCCTCCACAGCGCTATATTCAACATTGCCACTGCTGAACATTAGGCCTCCGCTTCTAAAATATTTTCTCATAGGGGCAATTTGGTTGCATAGTTGCCATACGCTTAGCAAGTAGTGGGTGACAACTGCAGTTTTTTAACGTTTTGAGTTTTATGTTAGGAAAATGTTGCTGTGTTTACTGTGTTTCCCTTCGTCGCTTCTTACGACACCATGGGATGGAATATTATGGGTGTAGTGATATTCTGTTTTGTGTGATGAAATAAATACAACGTCAGTTATTTGAAATATGTATAACTTACATTTTACAACTAAAAATAAATGAGAATTTGAAAAATAACACATTTATGACCCAGCCGCCATAATGGGCCTTCCAGATTTTGAAGCACTTTTGGCAATTTACTTTTTCACTTTTTATACCACAAATTATATATATATTTATATATATATATATATATATATATATATATATATATATATATATATATGTGTGTGTGTGTGTGTTCACTATATCACAAGGAATATAAAAAAGTATAATACTTTCGTTTTTAGTCCAGACACACATATAAAATTCTATAAAAAAGACGGAGCACCTTCATCAAAACGACACGTGGAACGCCGAAAGTTCAGTGATTTCTTTTTTTTTTTCTAAGAAACATTGCCAGGTTATGGTTTATAATAAAAGAGCATATCTTTGTCTTTGATACTATTATCTATTGCATAGTGTCTTTGGTTTTGTTTAAAACGAAAAAATAGTTTTTTCATAGGTACACACGTTTACATAATTCTGATCAAATTAGATCACTGCTTGGCGGACGTAAGGTAGGTATTGTACGATCAAAAGTGCGCATGGCTTGGCTTACAGGATACGTTATATTGTCCATCCACAGCCTACAACAGTCCACTGCTGAACATAGGCCCCCGCTTCCCCCCCTAAAATATCTCATAGGGGTAATTTTGCCATAGTTGCCACGCTTGGCAGGCGGGCTGGCAACCGCAGTTTTTCAATGTTTTGAGTTTTAGTCAGGAAGATGCTGCTGCCGTTCACCTGTCACAGTTTCCCCTCTGTCGCCTCTTACGACACCCATGGGATGGTATTATGGGGTAAGGGATATTCTTACACCGCCGCTACACGGTGTATAACTAAACAATACAACTATAATAACAACTATAAATACATTAGTGTACTATTGGATAATTCAGTTTGTGTCATTATGTACATAAAACAATGCGTTTGTAATGTTCAAATTTTAACATAAAGAGCATAGACGTTGCATGGATTTTAAACTAGTTTACTATATTATATAATTTTTTTTAAATTTAAAAGTTCCTTATATTTTTAAACAGTTGAACAATTTATTGTAAAGGAAATTAAAATTACAGTAGTATAAAATGATTTCTGAAATTAAGATGTTGACTTGATCATCTCTTTTCCACAGACACAATGACGGCGCAGCACTCTCTTTCAACTATACAAATGGCGCCCGTTACACGTAAAAAGGAGAGGGAATACCTGGGCATGTTCGAGTACAAAATACAGGACGAGCCGATCATACTTAAAAAGCTTATTACTGGTAAGTATTGGTGCAGCTGGTTGTACTTTGTTACTCATAAACGCCCTACACTCGTGTCTAAAAGAAACTTTAAATTTTAAAAATATTAAATATATTCTGGATACCGCCACCGAAGTATGCGGTGTAAGTAAGAGAACAAATGAAAGGAAAAGTAATACGTTATGGTGGGATGATGAGGTACGGGTGGAAGTTGAATCAAAGAAGAAAGCATGGTTAGATTTACTAGCAACCAAAGCTGATAATTCTTCTGGTATGAATGATGAGATTGAAAGAAAAAAGGCAGAATTTAGACGTCTAAATAAGAGAGTAAAAGAAGTTGTTGAAAGGAAAAAGAAAGAAAGAACGGATAAGAATGATAGAAGGATATCTGATAATTTCCAGGCTAACATAAAAATGTTCTGGAAACTCGTAAGAACTGCCAGGGGAAATACAAAACAGCCTATAATAAATGCTATAAGAGACGAGAATGGATGTATTCTGAATGATGAAGTTTCGAATTTAAACAGATGGAAGGAATACTTTGAAAGCGTGTTTATGAGTGAAGAGTCGTATGAATTAAATGAACTAGAAATTCCGAAAGAAGTGGAAAGGGGTATGGAGATAAGTGTAGATGAAATAATGAAAGCAATGAAAAGCATGAAAGCAGGTAAGGCAGCTGGATATGATAGAGTATCACTCGAGATGCTAAGGGCTGGAGAGGGAGTGGTGGCAGGCCTGCTGTACACCTTGTTTAATTTATGTTGGGAATTAAAACGGGTACCGGATGACTGGTGTAAAGCAGTTATAGTACCAATATATAAAGGAAAAGGGTCACAGCAGGACTGCAAAAACTACCGCGGTATCAGCTTGCTTAGTATTGTGGGTAAACTGTATGCTAAGGTGTTAATTGAAAGAGTTATGAAAGAAACTGATGGAAAAAATTTGGGATGTGCAAGCGGGTTTTAGAAAGGGAATGGGGTGTACAGATCAAGTCTTTTCCATGCGCATGATTGCGGAGAAGTTTTTGGCCAAAAACCAGAAAGTTTTTTGTGCGTTCATGGACTTGGAAAAGGCTTATGACAGAGTGGACAGGAATGTGTTATGGCAAACACTGAACTCATATGGGTTGAGCGCTGGTTTGATACAGGCATTAAGGTCTCTTTATAGGGACTCTAGTGCTTGTGTCAGGATCAATGGGGTCTACTCGCACTGGTTTGGCATCCAAAAAGGTGTCAGACAGGGCTGTGTGGCTTCCCCTTGGCTGTTCAACCTATTTATGGACCGGTGTTTGCAAACTTTGAAAGATGAAGAATGTGGGTTAAGAATGGGCGAGTTAACCATCAAATGCCTTTTGTATGCCGATGATCAAGTCATACTTGCGTCATCGGCGGCAGAGTTGCAAATGATGGTTACATTAATGAACTGGGAATTAAAAGAAAGGGGAATGAAAGTGAACGCAAGTAAGACGAAAGTGATGGTTTTTGAAAGAGAAGAAAGCAAAACGGTATGTGAAATAAGAATAGAAGGAGAGTTGATTGAGCAAGTGGATGAGTTTGTGTATTTGGGATGTGTATTTAGCAGGGATGGTAGATATGATAGGGATATAGAACGACGAGTAAATGCAGGGAATAGAGTGAATGGGGCACTACACTCTATTATGAAGAACCAGAATTTGTCAAAACAGGCACGTATGGTAATTCATAATGCTGTGTTAGTCCCTACTTTAATGTATGGTAGTGAAAGCTGGGTGTGGCAGAAGAAGCACGAAAGTAGAATAAATGCTGTAGAAATGCGGTCTTTAAGGAATATGCTAGGGTGTAATCTGAATGACAGGGTGAGAAATTGCGTGATAAGAGATAAATGTGGTATGCAAGATGATGTTGTGACCAGGATTAAGAAAGGAATGCTTCGGTGGTTTGGTCACGTAGAAAGAATGAATGAGGAAAGAGTTACAAAGCAAATTTATATGGCAGATGTGAATGGCCGAGTCGGGAAGGGACGCCCTAGGAAAAAGTTTATCGACCAAATTGGCGATATTTTAAAAATGGGCCACGTTAGAAGTACCCTTAACCGACGATCATGTATGCGTAGATATATGGATGTAAAGGAGGCGAAAGAGGTATGTCAGGATCGTGCCAAATGGAAGTCCGTAGTCTCTGCCTACCCCTCTGGGTGACAGGCGTGAGTGTTTATTTATTATAAATATATTCTATAAAAGTAGCTGCCAGTAAGCATAAAGGTCCAACAAGCCCAACCACTAGCGGTACCGATAGCGAATAAAAGATGAAATACTGTGACAAACGCTTATCAAATCTCTATTATCTAGATTTTAGTGCTGTTAGTCTATGCGACTCTTACAGCTTCACCTTGTCTCATGGCTTTTATCAGCTAATTAAAATGGGAAAGGCAATGAGGTGAAAATGATGATGAGATGGTTTATGATTTGATATTGTTACCAATCATCATGTCCCCTTTTAGGCGTTTTTCTTTGAGCTATCTAACCGCAATCCGAGGGGGGGGTGTGCGGACCCCCGTCTCTGACTGCTCAGCTCGTGTCGGTCGGTGGTCTGGGCGGTGAGAACCGTCCAGGAACGCGGGTGTACGGTGTGTACGCGGTGTGAGCTGGAACGCGTCGTGCCCGTCTGCGGGTGCGATGCGTCCCATTCGTTGTCCTAATAGTGTTTGTCCCATTTAGTGTGGGTGTAGTGTCGTTGTGTGATGTGCCTGCGACGCTTGGGTCGACTGGATCGAGCGGTTGAGGTGGTTCTGTTAATACATTTCGCGGTCTACGGAGATAGGGCGCGACGTTTGTTATCGGAACGTAGTTAGCTGCGTTTGTCACTAGCGGGTTAGGGTGGGTTTCTACTCTATCAAAGTAGCGTTGAGACATCTCCTTGAAAACGCTTATCAAAACAATTCCGACTGCTTTAAATAGTGTTTTGAGGAGGGGGGGGGACATTGAATGGGACACTAAAGCATAAATTGTTGACAATTGTCACAGGGAACTGTCTGCGTTATATAGACCTATAAAAAGAATTGTTTTTATATCTCATTTTTAAACGTGATAGCAAGTGCAATAAGAATCAAAATACAGACCCATAGGAACTAAAATGAAATGCCTCGTAAAGTTCACCGGATCACCGGATGTTCCTTTTCAAATCCTTGAAAAGGAACAGCCGGTCCTTGCCACTCAAGCATATAGCATAAACCTTACATTAATAATTTTATACAATGAGGGTGACAAAAGAGCACTCTGTCCACCTTCACTTACCTGATGGTAAGTGAATGTTCTGGCCCATAGACACCTATATTTATCATCGGTTAAAATGTAGATGCGTTATCATCTCTGAAAACCAAAATAGTATTCCTGCTTACTATTGTAAAAAGTATCCGGTTCTCTACACTCACCATACGAAAAAGCAGCATTAGGCTGCTACTTTACGCTGATACTCTGTGAGAGCGTGGTCCTTCCACGGGTGAGCCGACCCATTCATGCTACAAACATAATTAAGATGCAACGTGGCTCTACCACTTATAAATTACGTTGTCATTCTTTGCTCTTACGGACGCATTCGTCCAGGCATCTACCATGGTGATTTATAAAATTTGCTAATAGTTTCTCCTTTGTTCAAGATCTGAAACCGCGGGTAGCAGTAACGCTGTTGCCCGGTTTGCCCGCCTACATCTTATTCATGATGCTGCGGCATATGGACCACGTGGACGACGAACCTAAGATGCATCAGCTTATAAGAGCTGTCCGTATCAGCGTTAAGAAGACAGTGAAGAAACGCGCCGACAGCGTCGAGTATAATGCGCTCTGGCTATCTAACATGCTTAGGTGGGTGGGGTTATCTCGTAGAATAGTATGTATAAGTCCCGTTTCAATTAATATATATGAGTTACCTTTTCTATCCGTTCTATAGGAGCCGTGGTAGCTCAGATGATTAACGCTCGCTGTAAATACATATAACAGAACGCGAGTAATCCGGGTTCGATCCCCTCCGGCACCAATGAAATTGTTAATTGCAATTTTAAGTGCTGATTTTACCACGTGCTCGGCGGTGAAGGCAAACATTGTGAGGAAACCTGCATGTCTGAGGAATAAGAAAAAAAATATTTCGAAGACATGTGAAGTTCGCCAACACGCATTGGGGCAGCGCGGTGGACAATTCCTTGCCCTAAAACCCTCAGAAATTAGGGGAGGCCTATGCCCAGCAGTGGGACGTATTTAGGCTGTAACTTTACGTTTTCTATCGCGCGTCGTCTGCTAGGCCACTGTCTCTGGTTGCATCCTGCAGGTATCAATGTATCGAGATAACCAATCGGAACTCCTTAGAAGGGGCTATGTCTTGCATGATTTGGATACCAACTGTGACTATTTGGACCCTGACTTCTTTTGGGGGCTACGCCTCGCGGTGAATTTTTGTAGCGGTAATGTGTTACTACACCAAAATTTGTGTAGTATTTTGGCTTTGAATCTGGATAAACTATAACTGTCTTCCTTCGATATTCTTAAATTCAATCGTAATTCATTATATTTTTAAATTTTATATCAAGGAAGCCGTATTTCACTTTTTACTGCACATAAATACATAAAGCACAGATATCTATTATAAAAATATAAAATAAGTGCGATTTTGCCTTGACATATATTCCACTGACTATTATGAAAAAGAAAGATTGAAAATTACACAAAATTCACTTGATCAGTAATTTTTTGTTGGCAACATTCAATCAATCGGTATTTTTGTTGGTAATATTCTAAAATTCTTTGGCGACAATCTCTACTCTGTGCGACTGTTTGACAACAAACTATCAAATGTTTCACATTGACAGTATGAACGAAAACAATGAATGTTTTATTTTATGTATTTGTAGCACATAATTAATAAAATTAAATCCTAAACAAAAGCATACAACTGCAATATATCAAGATACCTAGCCTTTGAGTACATCGGTTCAAAAATAAATAATTTTATTTTAGCCGTGGATATCTATATCATTGGTACATTGAACATCTTAGTCCCTTCGTGACCGTGGGTACTGTAAAGTACACGAAACGTCGGGAATATAAAATAAGTTATAAACTACTATAATAAACAGTATAGTCTAGATTTGGTTTGGTTGGTGCAGGCTGTTGAACAACCTGCGGCAGTACAGCGGCGACGCGGTGTACCAGGCGGCCAACACGCCGCGCCAGAACCAGCAGTGCCTGCGCATCTTCGACCTCTCCGAGTACCGCCAGGTGCTCAGCGACACCGCCATATGGATATATCAGGGTACTTACTTCACACTTGTCCATCATCAAACCTCACCATGAGTCCACAGCACCGGCAGTGCCTGCGCATCTTAGACCTCTCCGAGTACCGCCAGGTGCTCAGCGACACCGCCATATGGATATATCAGGGTACTTACTTCACACTTGTCCATCATCAAACCTCACCATGAGTCCACAGCACCGGCAGTGCTTGCGCATCTTCGACCTCTCCGAGTACCGCCAGATGCTCAGCGACACCGCCATATGGATATATCAGGATACTTACTTCACACTTTCCATCATCAAACCTCACCATGAGTTCACAGCACCAGCAGTGCCTGCGCATTTTCGACCTCTCCGAGTACCGCCAGGTGCTCAGCGACACCGTCATATGGATATATCAGGGTACTTACTTCACACTTGTCCATCATCAAACCTCACCATGAGTCCACAGCACCAGCAGTGCCTGCGCATTTTTGACCTCTCGGAGTACCGCCAGGTGCTCAGCGACACCGCCATATGGATATATCAGGGTACTTACTTCACACTTGTCCATCATCAAACCTCACCATGAGTCCACAGCACCAGCAGTGCCTGCGCATTTTTGACCTCTCGGAGTACCGCCAGGTGCTCAGCGACACCGCCATATGGATATATCAGGGTACTTACTTCACACTTGTCCATCATCAAACCTCACCATGAGTCCACAGCACCGGCAGTGCTTGCGCATCTTCGACCTCTCCGAGTACCGCCAGGTGCTCAGCGACACCGCCATATGGATATATCAGGATACTTACTTCACACTTTCCATCATCAAACCTCACCATGAGTCCACAGCACCAGCAGTGCCTGCGCATTTTCGACCTCTCCGAGTACCGCCAGGTGCTCAGCGACACCGCCATATGGATATATCAGGGTACTTACTTCACACTTGTCCATCATCAAACCTCACCATGAGTCCACAGCACCGGCAGTGCTTGCGCATCTTCGACCTCTCCGAGTACCGCCAGGTGCTCAGCGACACCGCCATATGGATATATCAGGATACTTACTTCACACTTTCCATCATCAAACCTCACCATGAGTCCACAGTACCAGCAGTGCCTGCGCATTTTCGACCTCTCCGAGTACCGCCAGGTGCTCAGCGACACCGACATATGGATATATCAGGGTACTCACTTCACACTTGTCCATCATCAAACCTCACCATGAGTCCACAGCACCAGCAGTGCCTGCGCATTTTCGACCTCTCCGAGTACCGCCAGGTGCTCAGCGACACCGACATATGGATATATCAGGGTACTTACTTCACACTTGTCCATCATCAAACCTCACCATGAGTCCACAGCACCAGCAGTGCCTGCGCATTTTTGACCTCTCGGAGTACCGCCAGGTGCTCAGCGACACCGCCATATGGATATATCAGGGTACTTACTTCACACTTGTCCATCATCAAACCTCACCATGAGTCCACAGCACCGGCAGTGCTTGCGCATCTTCGACCTCTCCGAGTACCGCCAGGTGCTCAGCGACACCGCCATATGGATATATCAGGATACTTACTTCACACTTTCCATCATCAAACCTCACCATGAGTCCACAGCACCAGCAGTGCCTGCGCATTTTCGACCTCTCCGAGTACCGCCAGGTGCTCAGCGACACCGCCATATGGATATATCAGGGTACTTACTTCACACTTGTCCATCATCAAACCTCACCATGAGTCCACAGCACCGGCAGTGCTTGCGCATCTTCGACCTCTCCGAGTACCGCCAGGTGCTCAGCGACACCGCCATATGGATATATCAGGATACTTACTTCACACTTTCCATCATCAAACCTCACCATGAGTCCACAGTACCAGCAGTGCCTGCGCATTTTCGACCTCTCCGAGTACCGCCAGGTGCTCAGCGACACCGACATATGGATATATCAGGGTACTCACTTCACACTTGTCCATCATCAAACCTCACCATGAGTCCACAGCACCAGCAGTGCCTGCGCATTTTCGACCTCTCCGAGTACCGCCAGGTGCTCAGCGACACCGCCATATGGATATATCAGGGTACTTACTTCACACTTGTCCATCATCAAACCTCACCATGAGTCCACAGCACCAGCAGTGCCTGCGCATTTTCGACCTCTCCGAGTACCGCCAGGTGCTCAGCGACACCGCCATATGGATATATCAGGGTACTTACTTCACACTTGTCCATCATCAAACCTCACCATGAGTCCACAGCACCGGCAGTGCCTGCGCATTTTCGACCTCTCCGAGTACCGCCAGGTGCTCAGCGACACCGCCATATGGATATATCAGGGTACTTACTTCACACTTGTCCATTATCAAACCTCACCATTAGTACACAGAACCAGCAGTTCCTGCGCATCTTCGACCTCTCCGAGTACCGCCAGGTGCTCAGCACCACCGCCATATGGATTATCTTACTTCACACTTGTCCATCATCAAACTCACCATGAGTCCACTGCCCCCACTATACAGGAGAGAATCCTAGTGTAGGGGTAACGTTTTTTTTTTAAAGAAAAAGAAAGGAAAGAAAGAAAGAACCACAAGCCTTCCTAACCCGGCGGCGTATTTGGTCTATGGCGGATGCTTATCCATTTGTCAGTTTTAATATTAGTCCCATCAAGTTAAATTTAAAAGGTTATAAAATCGGAGGGTACATAAATATACTTAAAAAAAATTCTACTCAATAAGAGGCATAGTAATTCGTTATATTTCGCTTTCTATTATGAAATATACGATTTATACGGTTGTAACAGAGCGAGTTGTTGTGCGCAGGTCTGATCCAGCTGTTGGAGCGGCAGCTTGAGCGGCTGATCCTGCCCGCCATCCTGGAGTACGAGGAGATCAACGTGCACTCGGGGCCGGCGCGCGCGCCAGCTGGTGCTGGTGCTGGTGGCGGCGTGGCGGGCCCTGCGCGCCTCAAGCACGAGCTTGCGGCTGTGCGCGACCACCTGCGCACCTTCGCCGTCGACGCTTCGCTCACCGTCACCATTTTTAAGCAGGTAGGTCGCCGTCTACTAGAAATAACGTGGTAGAGCCATGCTGCAGCTATATTATGCTTGTATCATGAATGGCTCCTCAGCTCGACAGAATACCAGCATGAAATGCAGCATAATGCTACTATGTTTCCTATTGTAAGTGTAGAAACCTGAAACTTTTTACTGGTAATGAGGCATTCCATCTTAATACTCAAGGATAACAATGCATATGCATCTTAATTCCTAATTAAAGATAAATGTAGATATCTATAGGTCACAGCTCCACTCACCATCGAGTGGACTGTGTGCTAGTTTGCCACCCATATTCTATAAAAAAAAAGTTCTATGTATATTACTAGACGGACACAACGGTATAATACATTGCGCACTGAGTCAAAATCAATCGGCCAAGAAGACTTATATATATATAAATTCTTTGTAAAACAAAGGGGTCATTGTAGAAGCGTGCTCGTCGCGACCCCTGCCAGCCCTTTTCAGGGCTGCAATTCTACACAGCTGCGCACCCATGCAAACGAGGGTTAGGGCGTCCCCCCAAGGCGACGCACACCAGCTCATCCCCGTTGGTGTGGAATGCAGCGCGCAAAGTGGCAATGGGGACCGCCACCCGTCACGCACAGCCCGACACGGCGGCAGGTGGAGCACGGAGTGCAGAGTTGGCACGTGGAATGTTAGAGGGGGCATGAGAGATAAGACGAATGAGTTGATCGAAATAATGAAAGAAAGAGAATTAGATGTCGTGTGTATGTCGAAGACCAAACGGAAAGGCAGTGGTATTGAAGAGCTCCCTGGCGGGACGTTAGCTATATGGTCCGGAGTCCCGGAAAGCGAGAACGCCTGCCAGGGAGTGGGAGTGCTGTTGTCGTCCCGGTTGGTCGATCTTATGACTGAATACAAGGTTGTGAACTCAAGACTTCTCTGGGTTCGCTTCAAAATGGGACTGACGAAGTTATTCCTTTTGGCTGTTTATGCGCCGGTAGCTTCGTCGTCCAGGGCTGAGCTGGAGGAGTTTTGGGAGAATGTAAGAGAAGTTCTAGATTTGGTTAAGGGAAACGAAAGAACTGTTGTATGTGGTGATTTGAATGGATGGGTAGGTATCGCTCGACCAGGATACGAGTCGGTGCTTGGAAAGTTTGGCGATAAAAGGGTTAATGATGCTGGCAAGCTTATACTGGCTGTATGCAAGGAAAAGGGTCTTCTTGTGACAAACACTATGTTTAATCACAGGAAAATCCATATGTACACTAGAGAAAGAAAGAATGAGAGAAGTATGATTGATTTGTTCCTGGTGGATGACCGACTGCGAAAACAGGTGATGGATACACGAGTGTTCAGGGGTGCTGACCTGGGAACGGATCATTATCTAGTAATTACTAGATTTAGGGGTTTGTTCGCGGGTTATCGCTACCGGACGGCAGTAACAGAACCACAGTCGGTCTGTCGCATCCGAAGCTGGAAACTTCAAGAAGCGGATACTAGGGACAAATATCACACGAGGGTAGCCGAAAAGCTTGACACCATCGATGGCAGGAAAGAATGTGTGGAGAGAACATGGCAGAACCTTAGGGATGGAATGGTAAGTGCAGCGGAAGAAGTATGTGGTACGACAAAAAGAGGTAGTAGTAAAAGAAGAGATGCATGGTGGAATGATGAAGTGAGAGAAGCTGTAAAAAAAGAAGAAAAAAGCATGGTTAGACTACTTGGCCTCTAGTAACGATGAGCATATGAGAGAGAAGATGAAAGAAAGATATAAGCTGCAGAAAGTTCATGCGAAAACATTGATTGAGGAAGTACGTGAAAGGTGTAGAATAGAAGCGGACGAGAGGTTGTCGCACAACTTTAGGGAAAACTCCAAACTGTTCTGGAAAGAGGTTGGAAGGTCCCGGAGTGGTGCGACAGCCTTAAGAATGAACAAAGTGCTTTCGAGAACCAATGACGTCCTCAGAAAAATCGGACGTCATGCAACGATGGAGTGAATTTTATAGAGAAATGTATGCGTGTCATGATCTTAGTGAAGGATCCGGGGGTGACGCCGTGACTGGCACGCCAGACACGGACCTCGATGACACTGAGGTCATCAGCATGAAAGAGATTGAACGTGCGATTCGAAGTTTGAAATGTGGTAAGGCTGCGGGACTAGACCGAGTTACTGCTGAAATGGTCAAGTACGGTGGGCCTCGCGTCTGGGACAGCTTCCATCTGCTGTGCAATTTGTGCTGGCGGACGGGAGATGTCCCGGATGATTGGCGATCCGCGGTCATTGTGCCTTTATATAAAGGTAAAGGTTCACATTTTGACTGCGGTTGCTATCGGGCGATCAGCTTGACCAGTTTAGCAAGTAAAGTTTACTCGAAGGTTTTGACACGTAGGATGCAAGAGAAATCGGAAAGATTCTTATGGGAGGCACAATGCGGATTTAGACCTGGAAGAGGATGCACGGATCAAATGTTTTCTCTCCGCATGATCACGGAGAAGCTTCTGAGTGTTAACCAGAGGATTTTCTGTGCTTTTGTGGATCTGGAGAAAGCATTTGATAAGGTTATAAGGAAGAAAATGTGGGAACTGTTGCCGGGATATGGTGTGGATGGTCGATTGTTAAGGGCTGTGCAGTCACTTTACTATGACTGTAAAGCCTGTGTGCGGGTAGGGCATGACCTGTCACTCACGTCCAAGCGGGCGTAAAACAGGGTTGTGTCATGTCTTCCTGGCTGTTCATACTGTATCTCGACAGCTGTTTACAGAAGCTGAAAAATAGCTGTTTGGGTGTGAAATTGGGTGATATAAAAGTTAATTGTCTGCTGTATGCTGATGATGCAGTGCTTATTGCACCATCAGAAGCATAACTGCAGGCATTAGTCACGTGTGTGAAAGAGGAATGTGAAATTAAAGGTATCCGTTTGAATGCTAATAAAACTAAGGTTCTGGTATTTGAAAAGGACGAAGAGAGAACGAAATGTGAAATATGGGTAAATCAGGAATGTCTAGAACAGGTAAATGAAATTGTATACTTGGGGGAGTGCTTTCAGCCGGGATGAAAGATGTGATTTAGATGTGGATAGGCGTGTCGCTGCCGGAAACAAAGTCAATGGTGCATGCATTAGTGAAAAGGCAAGGCGTGGTGAAGAGTGCACGCCTTGCAATACATAACGCAGTGTTGGTACCGACTTTGTTATATGGCAGCGAAACCTGGGTATGCCAGAAGAAGCATAAAAATGCAGTGGAGATGCGATCTCTTCGTAAAATGTGTGGCGTTACCATAGCCGACCGAAAGCGAAACGAAGAGATTCGCAATATGGCAGGATTGAAAGATGACCTTATCACAAAAATTGATAGGGGCGTACTCCAATGGTTTGGGCACGTTGAACGAATGAGTGAAGACCGAATGGTGAAGAAAATATATAGAGCGAAAGTAAATATTAAAAGGTGTCGAGGTAGACCGAGACTAACTTTCGAAGACCATGTGAGCAAATTGCTCGAAGAGGGGAGGGTCAAGAGTACTCGGATACCTAGACGTGCATGTATGAACAAGTTAATGAACCTGAAAGAAGCGAAAGAGGTATGTAAGGATCGTGACACTTGGCGATCTGTTCTCTCTGGCTACCCCGTTAGGGATTGTGCGTGAAGATAAGTAAAGTAAAGTAAAGTAAAACATTGTTTGTAAAGAATTGATGAATGATTGAGAAATTATTTGTAAAAAATTGATTGACAATGCAACACTGATGTTGTTTAACTAAAAAATGCTGTCATTATTTATTGTCATGCGCACGTTGTCAACGTCCTCGAGTGGCAGCTTCGTACCGGTAGGCGTAGTGTAGAGCGACCCCCCACTAGATGGAGTGACGACCTGGTTAAGACATGCAGGAAGTCGATGGATGCAGGTGGCTCAGGACTGTGCTTTCTGGCATACCTTGTGGGAGGCCTATGTTCAGCAGTGGACTTGTGAAGGGCTGTAAATGAATGATGATGGTGATGATTGTCAACATGATTTAAAGTTTATTTCAGATTAATGTATTGCAGCTTTATTTTCGTATTTACGTAAAAACAATAACTGTCGTAAATAAAAATTCAATTACGTGGCACATTTACTGTGCCAGCTATCCACCCGCAATCGATCAACAGCCATGACTTAGTTTTTGTTATATATTTTCCGTCTAGCAGTATACATATTAGAGTATTTGCTAATAAAATATTTCTTTGTACCCGTCTTCGCAAAAAGGCCTTTAACATTTTTCAAAAGCAAGTAGAGATGATAGCGGCGCGAGTATTGCGCACCAAGTGTCAGTATTTACGCATGTGTACATTTTGCAGCCAATATACTGCAGGTGAATGTCACGTTAATATCAAATAAATGATTTAAGTTTAACGGACTAAATTAAATCGTCTATTGCGCGTGTCAAGGCGGTGGTGTCCACATCTCGTGCAACTACTTTAATGTATGTATTTAAAGCTTTCGTTAGATTCGTCTTAGTTTTAAAAATAACTTAGGGTATAATATTTGATTTTTTGTCCTTTTGTAGATTTTTTACGCAATCAGGTTTTATAAATTTTTAGCTTAACTATTGGAACTTGTTAAGTCCCAAAAATTTCGCTTATAAATTTAACAAAACCGTGACTTTCTAGATTGATAATTAAAAATAAATCGCCTAAAAAAAACTTGAAATTTAATCCACTCATTTTTTTCTGTCACTTTGTCAACTATCATGTTTTTACAACTTATTTTAGTTTCTAAAAATATTTACTGTACAAATACGACAGAGGGAAACTAAACAGCAAATGAGCAGCAAAATCTTTCTGATAACAACAGAACAGTAAGAACTATGGTTGCAAGCATGAAGGTTAGAGAACAGGAGAACGATCGCCGTAGATTTTTTTTTTGCGCCCGAAGCAAATAAAGGGCTACCCTATACGTAGGGAGGCGGAAAATGCATTACGCATACCACGATAGCCGGTCTATCGTGGTTATGAGGGACTCACATCCTACCGGGGACCTAAGTGATACCCTCTAAAAACCGCCTTTAGGGACAGGCAACTGGCTGATTAAGCTTTATTGTGCCTTATCGTGAGTGACCCTCTTTTGGGAAAAGAAGGCGCAGGCGGCTACAAGCCGCTGAGGGAGTGCCTACGAAGGCAAATTAATTGTGAATAATAATTTAATTTGATTAGAGTTGGCCTGAGCCGCCAGAAGGCAGTTCAGGTCGTTTGATAGTTTATTAGGCGGGTCCGAGTTAGAGTTTCTTGGCCTGCGGACTCGATAGCGAGAGGGGGGTGGGGCTGCATAAGTAGCTGCCTCACGAATTAAATGGTTTGAGTGCGACTCTGAGGCTTTGAAGAAGTTCTCAGAGAGTTTTTTGAGAAATTGTTGAATTGTGGGGAGCTCTAGGTCCCGATGAAGGTCGGCATTACGGACGTACCAAGGTGCGTTCGCAGCTCGACGACAGAAAAGGTTTTGAACTATTTGGAGTTCATTAATAACTAAAATTGACTGGTCGTATACATACCTTATAAAGGGTACGCTTGTTTCTAAGGGACATTTTACTGTGTCGGCCCAACATGCTGTTGAGCCTACTCAGATAAAAACGTGCGTGACGGGTTACTCTTGACGTGGGGCCTGAAAGTGAGCCTTGTGTCTAGAGTGACTCCTAAATATTTGGCAGTCGTATGCCAGGGGACAGGGGTCCCTAGCATACGTATTGGTAGAGTGTTTTTGAGCCGGCGTCGTTTATAATCGAAGTGAACGGCGGAGCTCTTATCCGGGTTCACATCGATGCGCCATTTTTTGAACCAAGCTCCTAGGTCATCAACTGACTTTTGGATCTTGTTCCGTATGAAGGGTAATGAGACACCTTTGCAGTAGATGGCAGTGTCGTCTGCGAAGAGGGAGAGTTGAACACCTTTCGACGGGATGGGAATGTCGTTGATGAACAGGATGTACAGCAGAGGAGCAAGTACTGAGCCCTGAGGGACACCAGCCTTGATAGTTTGCTGTGAAGATAGCGTGCCTTCGTGTCTAAAACGAAAGGTACGATGCTTTAAGTAAGAGGCCACGAGACGTACTAGACGATCGGGGAGACCTATTTTGCACAGCTTGTAGATAAGGCCTGTATGCCAGACTCTATCGAAGGCTTTAGCTATGTCGAAAAAGACCGCGATGGTCTTATGACGACGAGGATAAAAACCGCTGAGGATATATTCCACAATACGGTGAACTTGTTGGGGACATGAGTGTTGGGCTCGGAAACCGAATTGATGGGGAATGATAAGAGGGTCACCGTCTGTGGGAAACAGATAGCGCCTCATACGAGTTTGGATGACTCTTTCGAGGAGCTTGCCCATTGCCTTGAGGAGGCTAATGGGGCGATGACTGGAGGGGAGGTTGAGAGGCTTGCCTGGCTTAGGAATACCAATCACAGTTGCCTCTTTCCACGTAGTGGGAAAGTAACTAAGGTTGAAGCAGGCGTTGAAAATAATAGATAAAAAGGTTAACACCTGCTCAGGAAAGTGTTTTAGGGCTTGGTTGGAGATGCCATCTGCGCCCGGAGCCTTTTTAGGCTTAAGTCCTTTGATGAGGGATGAAATCTCATCATTGGACACAGAGATAGGTTCGGAGACTGTAGGGGTGAGTTCCGGCGGCGGACCTCATCCTACACTGCCTGGACGTGTGAGGGGACGACGGGTTGAGAGCTAGGAGAGCATTGTGCGGCAATTCTATCTGCAAAGCACTCAACCTTTTCCTCGTCCTCGAAGGCAACCGTACCGTCGGGACGGGAGAGAGGGGGAGTGTGGGTGATAGCGTCTATGCGGTGGGCTCTAGCCATCTGATAGTACGCTGTATGAGATGGAGAGATATTCTCCATGAGTTTACTCTTTTCGAGGTCTCGAAATTCAGAGAGGCGGAAACGGAGTTCTCGTTGAAGACGATTGGCCGTGCGCCTATATTCGGGGGTGGGATATTTTGCTGCTCTCCGGAAAGCAGCTTTTTTGGCTTTTAATAGGTTGCTAATATGTAAGGGAAGCCCACTATTGTTAGCATCCGGGACGACTCTTTCGTTCTCCTTAAGGGAGGATTTAATAAGGGTGGAGAGTGAGTCGACCGCGGTGTTGATTTTTTCGGGTCTGTCTAAGTCCGACGGTAGGGAGATGGTAGAGTCCTGTGAGTCCAGAGCTTTACCTAGGGACTCCTTGAATCCCTTTCAATTAGTGAAGGTTTTCGTGTGTGTTGGGGGAGGCGGCTGATGGCCAAGAATTAGGGAGACCGGTCGGTGATCGGATCCCAGATCGTCTAGTGTCTCGATTGCTCTGAGGTTGAGAGAAACTCCTTGGAATAACGCAAAATCTAGTACATCGGGGGCGTGATCGGTGTTATCGGGAAAGTGAGTAACACCGAGGGGACTATGGACGGTAATATCAAGAGACTGCGTGATATCGAGCAGTATCTTGCCACTAGGGGACGTAGTACGGCACGTCCATTCAGTATGCTTGGAGTTAAAATCTCCAAACATAATGACTGAATTGCCTATAGATAAAATAGCCTCAAAATCTTTTTTGAAGGGATGGGTTCCTGAAGAGATGTAACAGGAGGCTATGAGGATGGACTGATGTCCAGTCATAGCTAGCCTGCATACCGTGGCTTCCATGTTGGTAAGCTGCGGAGTAGAAATGGGCGAGCAGTGAAGTGTCTTCTTGTAATAGATGGCCGTTCCGCCGCCTCGGCGGTCGGGTCTGTCATTACGAAGAAGAGAGAAGTTTTTAATAGAAAGGCCTTTAGTGTCCTTAGTTTTGAGATTAGTTTCCTGTAGGAGGAGGAAATTGGCTTCACGATTCCGAAGAAAGAGCTTAAGCTCTGGGAGGTTATTTCGCAAACCGCGAATATTAAAGGTACAAGCGATAAACCCTTAGGTTTGATACGACCGTGAGACTTTGGTAGAGCAAACTGCTCTGTCATTGAAGTTAAGTTAATTAAGTTAACTTAACTTACAACGAGCACAAAAGATTATGATGCTCTGTAAGAGCGAGGAGACGGTCCTGAGGGGACCTCGCAGCGCGCAATTTGCGTGCTAACACCGCGAATTCGCTAACTTCGATGTTCCTAATAGCGGAATAAATCGTTTCTAGGTCTTCAACAGTGGGCTGCGATTGTTGATGCTGTGGGGCGGCGGTTGTCCGCGGTGGGTTTGCCTTATTGGGGCCCCAGGGAAAGACTGGAGGCTGCATAGACATTGAGAATCCCGGAGGGGGCCGAATAATGCCCTGAGGGGGGCCTGGGGGGACCCTGAGGGGGCCGAGGGAAGCCCTTGATGGGCTGAGAAGGGCCCTGCCGGGGCTGTTGGTAGAGAGCCGGGAATGAGCGGTCATTAACCGGCGGTGGAGCTTGTCTACTGGGGCGAGGGTGGGGTGCGCAAGGGCAGCCTCTGTAGTTTGCCGGGTGGCCTGTTTGTTTGCACAGGACACATGCGGGTGGGGATTCGGCGTCTTTGGGCCGAGGACACTCTTTGGTGTTGTGGGGTTCGAGGCACTTAACGCACCTGGGTGGGGCGGAGCAGTTGGCCGCCGCATGGCCATATAGCTGGCAGCGGTGGCACTGCGCCGGAAATCCGCGCCTATGTGGAGGCTCAACCTTCACCTCCGACAGGCCACACACCGTGCGTACCTGCTGGAAGATGGCTTTTGCCTCCGGCAGGTTGGTTAGGATGAAAAGGGCTAGGTAGAACCTCTTGCCCGTTCTACTGTGCATTTTGTGCACGGCTTCTACGGGGAAACCTTGGGACTTGAGGTCCTCAAGGGTTTCCTCGTTAGAGAATTCAAAGGGGACGCCTCGGATGACGGCCCTGACTTTACGCTCTTCCGGAAGAGCGTACGTGTGATACGAAACTCGTTCGGCTGTGAATAGCCTGGTGAGTTGACGGAAGTCCTCGATCGACTTGGGGATGATTTTAATAGCCTCCCCGAGGTTGATGGCATGGTCGTATTTGATGCCGGCGTCGTAACAGGTTTTCGACATTTGTGTGAATCGAGCCTTGTCTCTTAAGAAGACAGGGGGCGGGACTTGTTTCTTGGCAAGGACTGGAGCACATCGAGTTGGTTTGTTCGGAGTTGGGATGTCTAGTGACAAGAGTGGGATCGCGGCAGCGGCAGGGGCTGCGGGGGCAGAGGTGGCAGCGGGGGCTGCGGAGGTTGTAGAAGCGGCGGGGGCCGCTGAGATAGGGGGTGCGTTTTATCGCGGCGCGCTTACCGTTGTGCTTGGAGTTCACTGTGGTGAATGTAGACTCCCCGGTTCCGTCGGAGTCACAGGACTCCGATGAGCCGGTGCCTGAAGTGGTGGCGGGCCTCTTCCGGGAGGCCGGCGCAGAGGACTCGGAGCATGCGTACTCCATCTCTAGGGGGGCAAAAGACTCTAGGGGGGCAAAAGAGTTCCTTGTTTCTAAGTATGTCGCGATTACGGGCGGCGGTTGGAGTGCCTTAGGGGCAGGGGGACGAGCCTGGGCGGCGATGGTGGCGATGGCGGCGGGGACCGTCTCATCGAGGTTTATACCATGTTGGTTTAAGACGGCGGTGATGGACTTAGCTATGCTATCTGTGGCCATTTTGGGGCAGTAGATCTAAAACGGTAGCGATTGGGACGGGTCCCTGTTCTCAGTAGAACAGGGACTTGAACACGAGACGTACTACGAGACAATACACGTATTATAATAATATTAGAAAAACAAAGAATAACAAGAAAAATAACAAAAATCAACAATATAGTATAACAGTAAAAATAACAATAAAGATAACAGTAAATAACAGTAAAAAGCCCGAGGACAGGGGGGCAAGAACTGTTAGCGGTGAAAGACTCACCGGTGCGTCGGCGCTGTACAGCGAGAGCAGGACAGCGGAGGCGCGAGAGCGAGAAAGCACTACCGTACAAGGACGAGAGCGCGGACTACCTGGATGCGACCGCTCGAGAGCGATGCCACAGGCGGAATCTGATTGCCGTAGAAAATAGTGTCCCAGAAATATAGACACCATAAGTGAGGCGCTGCGATCGCTAAGTTTGGTCAATAAAAGTCATTTTCAGTTTTTTTTTCCGATCAGATGCTAGACCACTTGCACATCCACCCACAATAAATTATTTCTCCATTTTCCAATGTTTCTTTTTGTCAAAAATTACAAAATTACGGTGCATAAAAATTTTCTCACCAATGCCGTGGAGAAAATTTGTACATTATTCGACTAACTTCATCTACTTGTACTGATAAACAGCTAACTTCGCAGTCAGTACTCACCGACGTCAGCGCCACTATGTATTCTACATTTTTCAAGGACAGGCGGGCTATGCTTTAGTACGTAGTGATCGTTATCCTGTTCTCTAACCTTCACGGTTGCAAGCCTGCCTGCCAAGCTTGTGACAACTATGGCAAAATACTCCCTAAGGTAAGGCGTCACATAGACTCTCGACTAGAGTTCCACTGGAGTGTTACGTTAGTTACTTCTAGAATTTTCATAAAAATTGGAAAGTCTTACAGAGGCGGTGCAAGAACATCCATTACCCCACGTAATCCCTTGAGAGTCGTAAGAAGCGACAGAGAGAAACTGAAACAGGATATGGACAGCAACGTCCTCCTGTTAACAACTAAAACAAGCTGCTATTGCCTACTCGTCTGCCATGCGTGGCAACTATGGCAATCATCCAGTACCGTAAGATCCTATTGAGGAAAATTGAAACATGAGATGGGCAGCAGCAATGAAAACTACCGTAGCCAGCTCGCCTGCCAGGCGTGGCAACTATGACAAATAACCGCGTTTTGAGGCTCCTGTGTAAATCAGTGAACTTTGATAGGCTGTAAAATTGATGATTATGATGAAACATGAAGTATATTTACTAATATTTTATTTCAGTTGTTCTACTACATCTGCGCATACAGCTTAAATCAGCTACTGCTCCGCAAAGATCTCTGCTGCTGGGCCAAGGGTCTGCAAATCCGGTACAACATCTCACATCTCGAGACCTGGATTAAAGAGCACCTCGCCGAGTATGGACAGAAGAGCGTAAGTACCTTTAGTATTTAATACGAAGTGTGGTAATTAATATGTAAAAAAGGACCATAATATTTTAACAATATGTCCTCTAGACTAAATTTTTATCACGGCGGCCAGTCTCAACGGAAATTAGACACATGCGCAGGCCAGGATTTTGGTGCCCAAGTACTCCAGCACGGGTGCCCTTTCTATTCCTTCACTCTTATAGTCTGATCGGAAGGTAACTGACAGGACCGGAAAGAGATCAGGCGTAGCTCTATCGGCTTTACGTACGCCAACTTTCTAACTTCGGCTGCTACTAAAAATTTCTTGACAGAAAAACTCAATAACTGTTTGACCCAACCAGGATTCGAACTTGGGACATCATTATCAACAGCAGCTTGTATGACCACTAGACCAACGTGTCTATCAAAGGACCGTCTCATCTGTGACTTGAACCGACAAAGCATCCACAAAGCAATTCAATAAAAAGAATAATACTAACATCAACTTTGAAGTGGCAGTTTGGGGGCGTCCATTAATTACGTACAATTCGCGGCTCGTAAGTCTAGCGCTGAACGAAACGTGGAGGGGATAGCTGCGAATAACGTATTAGTACGCCAATAGCCGTAGCCGTACGCAAGTAGCAGCAGCCAATCTGCGCGTGCGAACGATGCGCGAGCCCGCCCCGCTACCCGCTTACTGCCCCATGATACCTTATTTTCGACTTATGCGCAATGACGGTCACCGCTAGACTATCGTGCCGCCACATGTAAGGTGTTTAGGGTGGCCAAGCTGAATTTCATCCAATCTCACGTGGAAAGACGGAGATTTTCGGCAAATATCACGTAATTTTTTCGACAAGAAACAGTGTGAAATTTATATAATATTGGGTTAAATTAAGTAAAATATCGCTAAATCCTACACAAAAATATTTAGGTTATGCGAACTCACCCCAAATTCAAAAACAATTGAGCAAATATTGTTTTTTTAAAACCCAACACAATCTGTGAACGTATTTACACTAAAAATATGCATTTTAAAAATCTCACTTGGGGTTTTGCAGAGGACGAGCTATATCTCACTGGGGGGGTAGAAATATCGCCAAAATCGTGTTACGTAATTAATAAGAATATCCACTACCCCATATCGCCCCGTTATTGTCGTAAGAGACGACTGAGGGAAGTAAACCAGGAGACGAGTAGCATCTTCCTAACTACAACTAAAAAAATAAAAAACAGCTGTTGCTCACCTGCCCAGCAAGCGTAGCATCTATGACCGTTATACCCCCTATAAGGCAATCTATGGTAAAAGGCCTATGTCCTAAGTGGACTTTTGATAGGATGTGTAACGGTTACAATATTAACTAATATTAATGTTAGTTGGTAACATTTGTTTGCTTAACAAATGTTACCAACTAACATTAATATTAGTTAATATTTTATTAATGCAGGGTGGATGAAATGGCGACAGGTCACAGCCACAACGTGCGATCCCCGAATGCAAATAAGGCTGAAGGGGAAAATTTACAAATCGACCATCCGACCTGTCGTCATGTATGGAAGTGAATGCTGGGCCGTCAAGAAGAAGGATGAAAATAGATTGCATGCGAATGAAATGAGAATGTTACGATGGATGTGTGGTGTGACAAGGATGGATAAGATAAGGAATGAGTATATAAGAGGAAGCCTGAAAGTAGCGCCAGTGGTAGAAAATGTGAGAGGAAGCAAATTGGCATGGTTTGGGCATGTGATGCGGAGGGATGAAAGTCATGTCACAAAACGAGTGTTGAATATGAATGTGAAGGGACACACAGGCAAAGGAAGGCCGAATAAAAGATGGATCGATTGTGTGAAGAGTGATATGAGAATGAAAGGAGTAAGTATGGAAATGACGGCTGATAGAGAGGAATGGAACAAGAAGATTTACTGCGCCGACCCCAGATAATGGGAAATGGTTTAGAGAATGATGATGGTAACATTTGTTTGCTAGGTCGAAGAGATCCTTGGTGTACTGAAGCCCATCACTCAGGCGGTACAGTTGCTGCAAGCGCGCAAGTCTATGATCGACGTGGACAGCACGGTAGAAATGTGCGCCGATCTCACCGCCATGCAAGTTTGTAAGGTAACTGAAAATTTCAAATTCAATATATTCATCTTATCACTTTTTCTTTATATATATACCCGTCTGGGTTGGATAAACGAACATGCTATTCCGAGTATCCACCCTGGTGTGGATAAACGAACATGCTATTCGAGTATCCACCCTGGTGTGGATAAACGAACATGTATTCAGACCCTGGTGTGGAAACGAACATGTTATTCCAGTCCACCCTGGTGTGGATAAACGACATGCCGAGTATCCACCCTGGTGTGGATAACGAACATGTTCAGTATCCACCCTGGTGTGGATAACGAATTATTCGGTATCCACCTGGTGTGGGATTTCCAGTTCACCTGTGTGGATAAACGACATGCTATTCCGAGTATCCACCCTGGTGTGGATAAACGAACATGCTATTCCGAGTATCCACCCTGGTGTGGATAAACGAACATGCTATTCCGAGTATCCACCCTGGTGTGGATAAACGAACATGCTATTCCGAGTATCCACCCTGGTTGGATAAACGAACATGCTATTCCGAGTATCCACCCTGGTGTGGATAAACGGAGTGACCCGATGCATATACACTTCCCGACCAAGCCCTCTCAATTTTTTCTGAGTGGCCAAAGATGTATTTTCTAGAGTTATCGTAATGAAAGACCACTCCTTTCGTTTTTTGTCAATTTCTTGCTTGAGTCTCATTCATTAGTTGTTGGCAGAAAAGATCCGAATCAATGGTTTTGGTAAAAGCTCATAATAAACGAAGCCCTTTCAATCCCACCAAACACACAGTACCACCTTATTGCGTGTTAATGCGGGTTTCGCTACGGTCTGTGGAGCTTGTCTACACTTTAACAATGATCTGTTTTGCACATTCTTGTCGTCAGTGATCCACTTTTCATCACCAGTACAATCAGTCTTTTCAAAAATGGTTCAGTTTCATTACTTACCAATAGAGAAACACAAAGAGTACATGATTCATTAGGTTTCTTTCATTGAGCTCGTGTCAAATATCTAAGCTCCAAATATCTAGCTTTTTTGTTTAGCCAGACTTTTCAAATAGGTCAAAACTGTTTTGTGGTCAATACTCTGTTCCTCAACTATCTCGTAACTACTAATATACTGATCTTGCTGCATTTTTTCAAAGATGGCATCTACTTTATAACCGCATGTGAACGACCAGAGCGATTTGCATCTTTGACATTAAAATTCCCAGACTAATAACGCTTGAACCAACTTTATGCTACTCTTACTGACACTGCATTAGGACCATAAACGTCACAAATTTTTCAGCGGCTAGAGTCGTATTTTTCCCTTTTTCTAATAACTAAACGTATCGAAATTATTCGTTAGGTTTACTTATTTTGGATGAAAAACAATTGAAAAATGACGGGAACGTGTTTTTACTTTTTATTTTTGTTTTTCTTAATGTCGTGTATGTATTGATATTAAAACCAGCCAGTTAAAAACAATACAATCAAAAAGATTTGTCTTCAATTTTATACAAACTAGATACGAAGAAACTTTCCCCGACATATTACAATCAATAAATCCGCATATTACTAGAGGACCAGTGTCCATAAGTATTTAAATTAAAATTTAATGTTGTAATAAAACGACCCACATTAATAAGTACAGAGAAAAACAAACTGAACTACTTAGTGTTCTATCCTTCTTTGTTAGTCTGAAATTAATGTTAGAGTCGGCTCGACCTGGGAAGGACCTCAGATAACCGGCATAAAATACCAACTTTCTACGTCTGTGTTTCGTATGGTATTTGTAGAGAAATGTGACCCTTTTTATTGGAAATGAGGCTTCCCATCTTAGCCCTTAGGGGTGTATTTTTTTTGCGCCCGAAGCAAATATGGGCAACCCTCCGGAAAGCGGGGGAGGGAGGTTGAGAATGCTCATAGCATACCACGCAGCCGGCTGCGTGGTTATGTAGTGACTCTTACCCACTAAACTCAACCTTTTAGGAATTGGCTTAACGATCTGACTAGAGATCTCTAAGCCGTATACGAACGCGACCCTCCTTGGCAGAAAGGAGGGCGCCGCAGGGGTGTAGTGGCATTTTAATTCTTAATCAAAAAAAAATTCTAGTCTATAGACATCCAGTGACTTTTACTGTATGATCGTTTATTATTCTATAAAAATCTAAATATACTATTATTGAATGAAAGTTGTTCCAGATCTGTACGTTTGTCCAGAAATTTATGTATTTTAAACGCCTCCATGATACATGGTAAAATGCTACTGTAGTTTTTTTTTATATAAAAAGCAAAAGATACAAGATATATGTAATATTTATCACTCACAGATTTTGAACATGTACACACCAGCCGAGGAGTACGAAGTGAAGGTGACGCGTGAGTTTATACACGAAATACAAAAGAAGATGCAGGAACGCGCCGGTCCCAAGGCTAGCAAGGAATCCGTGAGTGTCATGTCATTATGTGATTGTCAAGATAGAATTTTACCAGAAAACATAACAGGCCTGTGCCTAGCTGTGGAACGTGTACTAGTCTATAACTTTAACATAAATTTTTTTGAGGTCGTTTTCATCAGCTCGCAAAAGTTCCATGTTCACAACTGGACGTTGGCGTCTCCCATTGTAGTCAATCTTTTAGGTTTTCTTTTTGCGTCAAACGACTCGATGACAGGGAACACGCAGTCAGCCATCCAGGACCTGCTGTTGCTCCATGCAGGTCATTCGATTTCAACAGAACTCATTGCCTTAAGCTTCTACCTATACTGCTTGGACGTTACTAAGTCAAGTGGGCTGCATGGAATCCCCCTAATTGTACTGAAGACGTGTGCTCCAGAGTTGGCAGCGGTAATTACGCGTCTATTCGATTAATTTTTAAAGCAATTTTACGAACTCGTGAAAAATATCTTTAGTACACCTATTCTATATTATATATCCTATTCCTTTAAGCTAGAAGTAGAACTAGAAGTAGTAGAGAAACTAGAGTAGAATTATATATAGACCTATCGATATACCTTCTCTTTCTTCAAAAATAATGGAATCTGCATATATATTAATAAATCATGGATTATCTAACTGCAGTGTGAAGGCGGCGAAAGAAAATCTCCATCAGCCCTTTTGTCCTATGGCTGTCGTAAGAGGCAACTATGCGAAATGTCAGAAAAATATATGGCTTCTTCGACAATTTAAAAAAAAACCCTACATCGGGGAGGCTTACGTTCAGCTGTGACCTTTCACGGCTAGTGATGAAGAAGAAACTATCTAAGACATTATTACTTGTTTTCAGCAGAGTTTGCTAATGGATTCGAAGATGATATTCTCAGTTCAGTTCCCGTTCAATCCGTCATCCATCCGGCTAGAAGACATCGAGGTGCCTGAAGTCCTCGAGCTGGACGGACTCCTCACGAAGATTTAAGCTTCTTGTTATTATAACATATAGTTTTCTTCATTGATTGCTCATGCGAGGTGTAGACCTACCGGTGTTGGCTCTTTGTATTCGTTGATTACGATCGTTGTTTAATTTATAAAAAGAGTCGGAATCCTTGAGTCGATTTCATTGTGCATGATTCTGGAATGTACGAATGAATGCGGCTTTAAAGTTTTATCTCGATAACTTGACCCGACCACAAAAATTGGTAATCCTGAAGGATTACCAATTTTTCACAACAAATACCGTAAGGCATGTAGATAGGCGGGGATATTATAAACTCCGAACGCTTTCTACGTTTTAACTTTTGAAAACCATATTCAACGTTTATAGGTGTAAATACTTTTCCTTTTTTATAGACAAGTTACTTTCTAAATGTTTTATAAATTGTAGTTTCGTTTTAATTTTGTATAGTATTATATTCATGGTAATTAAATCATTTACAATTTTTTTTGTTGATATAAATAATATTTATTTAGAAAATATATAATATCCCTTTAGAATCATGTTATCTATTAGATGTATTCTTACTTTTAATTTGTTTTGTGTACTTAATTAGAAATCTCGTTCTTCCCTTTAAGTACAAGTAGGTTTAGTTATATGTTCTGTTTACAGATGTTGTAAGATTAAAACTAATATTTAAATAAATTTATTGAAATTCAGTTATAGTTTCAAAGCAACGAGCTGTTCCATGATTAGTGCATAATATCGCGTGAATAAATGGTTAAGAGTTCCTTTGTTGATCGCGAGACTAGTGTATCGGGTTATAGAGTAGACATTTGTAGGTCTACACAATAAATTAAAAAGTATAAACATTCCAATATAAACGAAGTCTTGCCGTATAGCATTTCATTGTATTATATTCCAATACACTCCTAGTTATGCCATATCGTATTTACAATATTGTGTGCCATTGATTTTTTATATTTATTTTGAGAATGTACAAATTTTATTATGGACAAAAGTTACTGTTTATTATCTGTATATAATCGTCGGTGCATCTGTTAGTGATCGTGTAACTTCTGAGCAACTTAAGCGATTGAGGTCATATTGACAAGATGTATTTATTTTGTCGAGACGATGGTTCTTCGTTATGTTCGGATCCGCTAGGTGGCGCTGTAGTCAAATTATAAATAAATTTTTTGTAGATCAAAATAACTCGTATTCACAATAAATGTTGGTTTAGTTTCAAAAAATCGCTAAATCTAGACAAGATTGATTGCTTTCGAGTTTTGGTCGAGTAACTAATATATTTTATATTTACATTATAAATAGACCAGAGTGAAAACGAAGTGTAACACGCCTTAAGGAAAGGGCAGCAAAATGTCTACCGGGCCACCTGGTGTTGTAGAACTTAAAACTCGATGCTTGTTTAATTTATTAAATAATCATATATTTAATATCATCTTAGGCAATGCTCATTTATAATATATACTTGTATGAGTGTGGGTAGAAAAAGATCCAACATTTGTGAAAATCTTTGAACTGTGAATGTATTATTTAGTATTTACTTATATATAGGGCTTAGATTTGGTCTTCATACTCTAAACTCAGACGGACAAAGTAAGAAAGCCACGTTGCGTTCATTTATAGTGACGCAAAAACTATGCTCAATTTCTTTCGCACTCAAGCACACATCCATCATTTTGCTTGTTTTACCATCTCATAGAAGTTCACTGTTGGACGCACATACGCACATTAAAATGTTGCAAATTATTTTAGACACATATGTTCACGTGAATGCGTGTTTTTTTTTTTAGATAAGTTAAGCATGGTTGTTGTATCACTAAAATTGTACGCAGAGTTCTTTTACTGTTCTCGGTCTGTGACTCTAAACCATAATATAAAATTAATAACCACTTAGTGAATGATATTTCTAATTATTAAGCTTACGTATAGTAAGCTTAATAATTAATCGTCGCATTTGAATGATTTGTACTTAATTAAAATAAAATCGACGTTATTTCATCTGAACCATAATGCGGTTTTAATATCGGTATGAATAATCAATCAATAAATTGGAACGCATAATGGATAAGTATTATTATT
This sequence comes from Parnassius apollo, assembly GCA_907164705.1. Taxonomy (NCBI): domain Eukaryota; kingdom Metazoa; phylum Arthropoda; class Insecta; order Lepidoptera; family Papilionidae; genus Parnassius; species Parnassius apollo. The sequence goes on along the minus strand of CAJQZP010001539.1, from coordinate 5,130,059 downwards.
TTTAGATTACTGTTTCCACCAGTATAATACGGCCGACGTATCTTGGCGAGTCTGAATATAGGCTCTGCGAAGTTTAGCGCATGAACACTCGTGAAGAAAACTGTTATTGTCATTTTTTTATATATACCAATGTACAAATAAAATTTCCCTAATACAGTGACCAAAAATATCAAAACACTTTGGAGACATTATAAATTAAAGATTCAATTTTGATACCTCACCTTTCGATAGGGGCAGATTTTATCACAAACACATACAATATTATTTACATTAAATACTTTTTATTTATTTACACTTATTATTATTTAATCACTGTCGCTGAGGGGGGAAATTCCTAACATAAAGTCGTCGGCCCCTTGTGTACCATGTGAGGTACTTGGCATAGGTTCATCTTCGTAATCGTCGCTCTCACTTTCAGACTCACTTTCTGAATCTGAAGCTGTATTAATGATGAATAATTGATCCGTCATTTCGTCAATAATATGGTCGCTCTTCCTATAGTCATGTTCGACCTCTTGCACTTTTCTGCATAAAGCACTCCATTCATTCTGACCCATTAAATTTACTTTTTCTTGTATGAGCTCCATTGTCCGGGTTACGTTCCAGTCGACGTTTTTAGCGGCTACGTGCCCTTTAATGGCAGCCCACACCATCTCGATGGGGTTTAAATCGGGATGATATGGGGGTAAACGAAGGACATCGTGGTTGTTTTGTTTAAACATTTCATCTATTACGTATTTTTTATTCACGTCTTTGTTTTTTTTTATTAGATCGTAAAGTTGTGGTTTACGCATGTCCTTTTCATATGGTATACCCTTTTCTAATAACCACGATTCCATTTTTGCCTTCTTGTCATTAGATGTAGGGGCAGGATCCATTAATTTGTTGTGGTACGGAGCATTATCGATAACCACCACCGAGTTAGGGCTCAAATTTGGAATCAGTTGGGTCCGTAACCATTTCTCATAATTTTTGAAATTCATGTCATCATGATAGTCTCCGGTTTTGCTGCCAGATTTGAACATTAGTAGCGCGTTCGGAACAAACCCTGCTTCTGACCCAGCGTGTACCATCACTATCCGCTGACCTTTTGATATCGGGCGCTTTAGTCCTTGAGCGGAACCATCTGACCACGCCTTACCTTTTGTATGTGATGAGTGGGCATACGACTCGTCAGTGAATACAATTGGTCGCCCTTCGTCCCTGTATTTTTTCATTGCCTTCAAGTACAAGATCCTTTTCAGGCGAATGTCGGTCTTCTCTATAAGAACCATTCTATTGGTTTCGGTCTTTCGCCACTTGAAACCCAAGTTTTTGATAATTGTCTTTAAGCTCGTTTTACCACCTTGAAAATTTATATTCCGTTTGAGTTTCGCTAGTAATTTGTTTATCGTCGGCATTTCTTTTTCAGTTTTGTGGAAGTTGTGTATGCATCTTTTTTACTACTCCCTGGTCAAAATTATCCATATCAGTAATAGGTTTTGATCTAGACCTTTTTTTACCAGGCGTGCGGAATACTGAAAGTAAGCCCGAAATATTGCCTTCAGTTGCGATCCGCTGTACTGTGCGTTGGGACACACCAGTTGCGTTAGCAACTCTTAAATAAACTTTATCGACATCTTTTACGCCTTCTTCTTTTTCTTTTTTCATATATTGCGTTAAATCGTAAATAATTTTTCTCGCCTGGCGATTTAACACACTGTTATGTTTTGGTGGCATGTTTGGCGAATAATATAAGTGCTAACTGACACTTGCAAATAAAACAAATAAAACAAATAAAACAAACAAAACAAACTTAACACTATTAATAAAAACAAACAACAATAACAACGAAAACTTTTGTAACCGACTGTGCTCAAGACAGAGATAGCGACACGAACACGACACCAATGCTAACGTGTGACTGAGAAATATTACCGTGTACCGAGCATTGCCGAATAAGCACGAAGCTTTACGAAGTAACCAGAAAGGGATGTCCAACACGCGTGCCTGAGGGTGTTGTTTAATCGATTTTTATTCAAATCGATTAAAATTAAGACATAAAAATATATTTATTTGCAATTTATAAGGAGGTTCTAAATTTTCTCAAATAGTCGTTACTCAAGAAGACGTTAATAGATAATTGATATTTAAGTACATTATGTCTTTCAGCTGAGAAAATAATATGTTTTTAGTTTTTTTTTTCGAAATCTTGTTTATTATCAACAAAATTCACTATATTTGTAAATCTATTTCGTTTAATATCTTATATAAACAAAAATCAATAACTTCTAAATAAAACTAATCGATTGCGATATTTTATGACTAAAGGGTCGATTGTGTTTACTTATGGTCAATCTCTAGCCTAGACCACCGCCCCCCGTACGTCGCCTCATGCCACCATTTTGTTCCTTAAAAAAGCTATTGCGCAACCTTCTGCGCGAAGGTCGGACTCGCCAAGATACGTCGGCCGTATTATATATGCCTTTAGTTGTACATGTGTCCGCTCCAAGAAAACACTATGCCAATAAAAAAAAGAGTATTATAGGTCCCGATCGTAAAGTACTATTGATTACTGTCGACTAGTTTTGTTCGGGTTTACTAGATTTATCTCTCTCATTCAAAATTGACAGGCAAAATACAGGTTCTTACAGTCACTACAATCTTATTAAGCCTGAAATTTTAGTAAGGAAAGTTTAATTCCCGTTTATTTCACAGCTCTTTAAAGATATCAAACGTATAAATTCACTGTCCGAAGTAGGCGAAATTCTTTGAAAACTGTCTGTATTTTTTTTATTTTCGATATGAATATTCATAGCCGGATAATGTAATTTTTGGCTTCAAATAATGGAAGTGTATCGAAGAATTATCTGTTGATAGACTATAGCGCAACCATATACATAAAACATAAATTGTAACTGCACCATGCAAATATAACTAAAATCAGTGCAGTGCTTGTATCTAATGCAAATTTAGTTTTCTCTGAAGAAATCAATACAGCTAATATATAAATAAGTACAACCCAATTAAATTACATTATACCAAAAACAAAGAATAAACATTAAAATTAAAAATAAAATTATATATATTGCTATATTTATTGCTTAGACAATTTTTTTCCCAGGACACTTTTATATATAAATTTGTTCGGACCATTTATTGCCATTTATTTGCATTATTAAACAAAATTAGATTGTAGTAAATAGATATAAACTTTGTTGTAGACCATGATGCAATGATGATAAGCCCACTTATCACTCTTAATGTGATATCTTAATAGTATTACATTAAAATAAATTATAAAATACAAGGAAAATACGAAACAAAAAGCGGTACAATATAAAGTTAGTTCCGGCCTACATATTCATCCTGCTACTGTGCACAGACCTAAGCGGCCAATGGTAAAACAAGATTTACTTGAAAGTATAAGACCGAAAGCCTGGTAGCTCAGAAGGTTAACGCTTGCTGTAAATATAACAGAACGCGAGTAACCCGGGTTCGATCCCCGTCGGTGCCAATGAAATTGTTAATTGCAATTTTAAGTGCTAATTTACCACCTGCTCGGCGGTGAAGGAAAACATCGTGAAGAAATCTGCATATCTGAGGAATAAGAAAAAAATATTTCGAAGACATGTGAAGTTCGCCAACACGCATTAGGGCACCGCGGCGGACACTTCCTTGCCCTAAAAAACCCTCTAAGAAAATGAGGGGAGGTCTGTGCCCAGCAGTGGGACGTATATAGGCTGTAACTTTTATAAGACCGGAAACATAATGGGATTTATAAGGATGTGTCCTTTTTATGCTCTTTATCGTTCATAATAAACTTTAACACGACTTTTTAATAATAAAGAGATTTAGCTGGACGAACGTGAAGCTGTATTTAGAAGCGGTACCTAACGCAAATATAACGGCTTAATTTTTTTTAAATATATAATTGATAGATTATATATATAATATTGCAAACCAAATCTTTCTTTTTTCAATTTATGCTTACCTTAGCTATTCATAGCGATACTTAGTGATTTCTAAAACTGCATTTTTTTCTACTTTTTAGTGTCTTGTTTTGCCATTTCTGTCACCGGAACGCTATATATTATATGCGATTTTGTTTTCGCTAGTCGATCAAACGGATCGTATTGGAAAATAAGTCAGTGTGCAGGATAAACAAATGCATGCACGTAGTTCAAGTCCAATTGAGATGGACAACCGTGTCTTCCTCAAATTTCTCTTGCATCGCGTTCGAAGAGTGCAATAATGAAATGAAAACAGAATTATTTTAATTGAATATCTCGAAGATTTTATATACTAAGATGAAACAAAATAATATATAATTTAGCAAATTAAAAAAAAATATTAGTGGACAGCACGCAAACAGTTGTCAGTGATTGTGTATATTTCTAATTTATGTCCCTAAAATTCGCGCTGTATTGAGAAGAGAAATAAAAAATCCGAAAAACAGAGATGACGTTATGATATTTTCTGTCGACAAAATTAAAAATATATACCTTAAATTTGTTTGTTGTGTTTAAGGTGCACTTTTACAAAAGCGTTAATACAGCACAAAAGAAAAAAAAAGAAAAAATAATAATCAAGGGAGTATATATCGTACCATACCCATATGGCATTTTGCTTGTAAAACGTTAGGTATGTGCATTCCAGAATACCGATTCCGAAAGCAAAAATATATTTTAATTTTAAGCTTCTGTTCTCTAAGATAATTGTTATACTATGATTTATAATGCAGCTATGGTAACTCATTGAATACATAGTGTTCAATCGTGAAATTAAAAAAAATATGATTGTTACCATTATTCCGTTGCTTTAAAAGCAAAGTTAATAGAATTAAAAATGAATCAAATTAATTTTCCATTTGCATTAGGTTTTATATATATATATATATATATATATATATATATATATATATATATATATATATATATATATATATATATATATTATATATTGTATATATCGAAATGTACTTAATTTTGTATAGAGTTCCTGGGGTATTGCTTCACTAGTGGTGCAGAAATTGTTATTGTTTCGTCTTTTTGTAAGACTTATTTAGGAAAAAATATAAATATTATTATATGTTGACAAAAATTCAAAATGTTTATAAATTTTATATACTAAGATGAAACAAAATGTATTATATGAAATGTATTAGAATAGAAAATAAGGTTCTAAATGTTTGATGTTTATCATATTTTATTAGGTAGGTGCTCGAACGGCTCATCTAAATATAACATAAATAATTTCATGTATATTTGCAAATAAAGCCAATAAAATATGTATGATAATAAAAAAAACACATTATTTACCGACGGAAAATTACATTGTCGCGTATTTATTACATTTAGCTGCCATTTTGAGCGATTGTGTACACACCATACTATATCATCGATATTTATAAATTTAAGTGTTAAAAAACCCTGTCCAATCGTTACTAATACCTACTTTACAATAATAAATAAGTTATATATTCATTGATCAAAAATAAGTTTTTGCAAACGGGAATAAGTTTTCTTTTCTCTATTTAATTACAACGAAATTGAATTATATTTTTGCTATATTTAGTTGCAGTGTATTTGTTTTATCTCTTTAGAAATAATAATGTACTTAGTGTTCTATCGATCATAATAAGTGCCTAATATGTATTAATTATTTATTACTTCAGACCAACAAAGAAAGATAGACTGAGCACAGGGTACATTTGAAGTGACACCAAAACCATGCTCAACATCTTGGCACGCTTTCTTTCTTTTCTTATTTCTTTAACAGCCCGCAAACCTTCACTGCTTGACGCACACATACGTATCTAAAACCATGTTGGTGGCAAATAATTTTTAATGTATATTTGTGCGTGAATGTGTTTTCTTACAGTAACATGTGCATGGTTTTGGCTTGGTTGGACGTCACTTAAAGTATGCATAACGTTCCATCTATCTTTCACTGTTGGTTGTTTATTACAAAAAGTTCTCAAACGATTAAATCAAGAACTTTAGAATAATTTTATATATAGTGTAAGTGTTTCACGCCAGTAATTACATTTTACTGACAAAAACTGGTATTTATGAACGAGGTTACGCAATTGCAATTCCCCTGGTGTTGCGGTTGATCATGGGCGGCGGTAGTCACTTAACATCAGGCGAGCCGCATGCTCGTTTGCCCTCTCTACTATATAAAAAAAAAGATTACAGTTAAAAATATATGATTACTTCAGCAATAATTTGCATATCCTTTAATTGTTACTAATTTCTGTGAAAAAAATGTTCAGTACCTTTTTTCTCTTCCTATTTAAGAATAAATTTATTATATAGAAATTCAAATATACCTACGTTATATTTGCAATTGTTTCTTAGTTTAATATTAGACATGTAGGATGTATAGTTTAAATATACGCTTCTATAAAATTTCACAAACTTTTGATACTTTATTTAATGACCTTTAATTAAACAAACACAAAACAAATGTAACAATCAAGTTGTTGTCATTTGTGAATTTATTTTATATAATATAATATTTGTTTGTTGAATCATAAATCAATACTGATTATGTATTTTTAGATTCTTGATAGTAATTATTTATCTCAAATTTTGAAATAAATAACCAAGGACAGTAAGTCATCGATGATATCGCCGAAAAAATGTCACAGTCCTTGCCATGTCAGTCCTGCTGGTTAAAATTTAATATTGAATAAAAATTATGTTGTCCAGTAAACTAAAATTTAAAATTCAAAAAATACGTAAAACAAATATTTTAAACATGCTATCTTAAACACACTTGTGATTGTGACATTCTAATTTATTATTTTTTTAATTAATGCAATAGAAAAGTTAAGGATAGGAATTGCGCAGACGACAGGCAGTTTTACAGTCCGATGCGTATTTTTTGTATGTTAAAATAGAACACGGACTTCCCCTGATTGGCGTAAGGCGCGAATAGTCTCAGAATTACGCGGGGGTTTCCCAAAATAATACAATGATACAGTACGCACAAAACTTTAATGCGTCTCTAAACATGTAGGTCAAGGTACAGACGGAGTTTCCTGATAGAGCATCGGTATGCCATTCATAATCACGTTACATATGTCAATTTGCCCTCGCGTACTTTAAGTCAAAGAAGAAAAATATAATATTTATTATAAATTATATTATTTATATATTATTTGAAAAATGTTTCATTAGGTATTTATTGCAAAAGTGTCACTTAATTTATTCTCGATATGCTGACGCTCACAAAATTTATATCAACAAGTGATACACGCAGGGTCATTTGTCACGTATCACACTGGAAATGTGGTTACCTTTGGTTACTTGATCAAAATGGCTGATATTATTTTGATTGACACTTGACAGATATGGTCCTATGATGTTGCCGCGATAAAAGCCAGTTTAGTGTGGTTATCACTAAAATAAAGAGAGTTAGATGACTGCCATATTTTTTTGCTAAGAGTACAACTTTTTGATCCCCAAACATAAATTATGTGCACAGTGAACTGTGTTCACTTCACTTCAGCGTATTAAAGTGTTTCGCGTACTCCTCACTAAGCTTTGAGTCCATAAACAACCGACAGTAATAGGTCCTTAAATAAGTCCATAAAAAAGACAGTAAATACTTTTACGTGGACTTAATTAACAAAATTCTAATTAGGATTTCTGTCCGTGGTTTGCGCATGGCCTACATTGAAATGGAATACAAATTAGTCTACAATTGTAAGTTGCATTGGAAGATTTTCTGTTAGTTAAAAAAATAGTTAAGTTAAAATATATATCTCTGAGAGAAAGGCGTGCCAGAGAGTGTTAAAAATTATTTTTCTAATTATGTATCTAAATATGATATCGGTACTTCCATTGAGATGTATTTAAATAATATATACTATATTTATTTAGAATTTTGTGATAGCTAATATATTTTATTCGTTCTCTATGCATCTCTATGAACAATACCTAATACTGTGGTGCAATGCCACATAGACAACTCCATTTGCGTGCTGTGAGCCTGGTACATTCCGTGTAGTTAAATATATTGTGTAGTACTTTGTAGATAAATTATATACCTAATAATTTATCATTTTAGAACAGTTTCCGTTGTTAAATGCAGAAATAAATATATAAAGTTAGAAAAAACATGGTGTTTATTTTACCTTCACTAAACATTTATAACATCTAATGACTACTCGTGTAAATAAGCTATTAAGTTCCCCTTACTAACATTACTAACATTTTCCTTTGTAACTTCTTTTTTTTGCGCCCGAAGCAAATATGGGCAACCCTCCGAAAAGCGGGGGGAGGGAGGTTGGGAATGCTCATAGCATACCACGCAGCCGGCTGCGTGGTTATGTGGTGACTTTTACCCACTAAACCCAACCTTTTAGGAATTGGCTTAACGATCTGTCTAGAGATCTCTAAGCCGTATACGAACGCGACCCTCCTTGGCAGAAAGGAGGGCGCAAGCGGCGAAAAGCCGCTTAGAAGAGTGCCTAACTAAGGCAATGCAGATTAAAGGATGTGTTATGTAGGCTCGGCCTGAGCCGCCAGGAGGCAGTTCAGGTCAGCCGAAAGCTTGTTGGGGGGGTCCGAGAGAGAGAGAGTTTCTCGGTCTGCGCACACTATAGCGAGTGTGGATAAGGGCTGCATAGGCAGCTGTCTCACGAATGAGATGATTTGGGTGGGATTCTGAGGCTTTGAAAAATCTCTCAGAGTGATTTAAGGAACTGCTGGATTGTTGGGAGCTCTAAGTCTCGATGTAGGTCGGCATTACGAACATAATAGGGCGAGTTAGTGGCCCTACGACAGAATAGATTTTGGACTATTTGAAGTTAATTTATAGCTTTGGGCTTAGCATGTGCGAAAATGGGGGCCGCTTAGGTCATGACAGGTCTTATGCAGACCTTATATAGGGTTCGCTTGTTGCGGAGGGACATTTTACTTTGTCTGCCCAACATCCTGTTGAACCTACCCATGTAAAATCGTGCGGTGCGAGTAATCTTCTTGATATGGGGCTCGAAAATGAGCCTTGCATCAAGGGTGACGCCTAAGTATTTGGCTCACTATTTGGCTTTGATGGTGGATGAAATCTCATCTTTGGACACAGTGATAGGGTCAGAGACGGTAGGGGGCGAGTTCCTGCGACGAACCTCGTCCTCCACTAGTTGGATGTGTATGGGGTCACTGCGTTGTGAGCTAGGAGAGCATTGAGCGGCGACGCTGTCAGCGAAGCACTCAGCCTTTTCTTCGTCCTCAGGCAATGGAGCCGTCGCGACGAGACAGAGGGGCAGTATGCGTTATAGCGTCTATCCGGAGGGCTCTCGCCATCTGGTGGTACGCTGTGTGGGAGGGAGAGATTTTCTCCATGAGATTGCCCTTTTCGTGGTCTCTGTGATCTTGGAGGCGGTAACGGAGTTTGCGTTGAAGGCGGTGGGCCGCGAGTCTATATTCAGGAGAGGGATAGCGTGCAGCTCTACGGAGGGCAGCTTTTTTGGCTTTTAGCAGGATGCTAATATCTAGGGGAAGACTAGTTTTAGCAACCGGGACAACTTTTTCATTCTCTTTAAGAGAGGATGTTATAAGTGAGATGGATTTTCGACCGCGGTGTCTATTTTCCCCGTGCTGTCGAGGGCGTCGGAAGAAAGGGATTATGGGAGGGTCCGGAGAGTCTATAGCCGAGGCTAGAGACTTCTTGAAGCCCTTCCAGTTGGTGTAGGTTTTGGAAGTGGGAGTTGGAGATGGCTGATGGCCAAGAAGGAGGGATACAGGACTGTGGTCGGATCCTAGATCATCGAGAGACTCGATTGCTCTAAGGTTAAGGGAGACTCCTTTAACTAGAGCAAAATCTAGCACGTCAGGAGCGTAGTTAACAATGTCGGGATAGTGGGTGGCAGCGAGGGGGGCTGTAGACAGTCAGGTCGAGAGACTGAGTGATATTGAGCAGCACCCTGCCACTACTGGTAGTAGTGCGGCAGGTCCATTCAGTATGCTTGGAGTTAAAGTCTCCAAACATAATGACTGAGTCGCCTAATGCAAGGATGGCTTCGAAATCACTCTTAATGGGGAGGGTTCCGCTAGGGATGTAGCAAGAGGCTATAATGATTGACTGGTGTCCAGTCATAGCTAATCTAGCGATAGTGGCTTCCATACTGGTAAGCGTCGGAGTAGATATGTGGGAGCAATGAAGGGACTTTTTGTAATAGATGGCAGTACCGCCGCCTTTGCGGTCGGGTCTGTCGTTACGTAGAAGTGAATAATTTTTAATAGAAAGGCCTTAGAGACCTTGGGGCTGAGGTGGGTCTCCTGAAGGAGGAGGAGGTCGGCTTCGCGATCTCGAAGAAATAGCCTAAGCTCTGGGAGGTTATTTCGCAAACCGCGGATATTGAATGAAACAAGCGACAAACCCTTTGGTTTGATACGACCGTGAGATATTGCGGGAGCAGAGGGCTCCAGCATAGTTTAATTACAAAGACCTTAGTAGGTTGATGTGCTCAGTAAGAGCAAGGAGACGGTCCTGAGGGGACTGAGCGGTGCGCAGTTTACGCGCAAGGATAAGGAATTCCTCTAAATTGATCCTATTCAAAGTGTTATACAGTAAGTATATAAGGTTTAGAGATTCAACTACAGAGTCTTCCTGTTTTTGTGGGTCGGCGGAGGGCCGCGGGATATTTGATTCCTTTGAGAACCAAGGGTTTATTGGAAGCGGCGCAGGCTGGGAGAGCGGAAGGCTCATAAGGGGCCGAGGGGGGCCCTGAGGTGGCTGATAGGGGCTTGTGGGGGCCGGTAGATGCCCTGTGTGGGCTGAGATGAGCCCTGAGAGGGCTGAGGTAGGGGCTGGCCCTGGCTGGGCTTGCGGCTTACAAGAGCCGGGAAGGTTCGGTCATTGACTTGGGGTGGAGCTTTGCGGCTCGGAGGTGGGCGAGGAGGACGAGGGCAACCTCTAAAATTGGCCGGATGGCCTGTTTGTCCGCAAAGGACACATGAGGGTGGGGATTCGGCGTTTTTGGGCCGACGGCACTCTTTCGAGTGATGGGGTTCTAGGCACTTAATGCACCTGGGTGGAGCTGAGCAGTTGGCTGCCGCGTGCCCATAGAGTTGACGCTGGGTAACCGCGCCGGTGTGGGGCTTCGACCTTTACACGCGACAGGCCGCACACAGTGCGTACCTCTCGGAAGATGGCCTTCGCCTCCGGTACATTGGTGAGAACGAGGAGGGCGAGGTTAAATCTTTCGCCCCTACTGCTGTGCATTTTGTGCACAGCTTCTATGGGGAAGCCTTGGGATTTAAGGTCCTCCAGAATGTCCTCGTTTGCGAGTTCATAGGGAACTCCGTGGAGGACTGCCTTGACCTTCCTTTCTTCGGCGAGGGCGTATGTGTGATAGGACACACGCTCGGCCGTGAAGAGGCGGGTTATATTCCCAAAATCTTCTACAGACGCCGGCACTATTTTGATGGCCTCGTCGACATTGGTGGCTTGGTCATATTTGAAACCCTTATCGTAAAGGGTTTTGGATATTTGAGTGAATTTGGCCTTGTCTCTGAGAAAGACAGGGGGCGGGACTTGGTTTTTAGCCAATTTGGGAGCGCAGCGGGTTGCTGGCTTGGCGGTAGTGTCTTTCGACTGAGAGGCGGCAGCGTTTGGGGCTGCGGAAGTAGGGGCAACGGTGGGAGTTGCGGAGGTAGAGGCAGCGGCGGAGGGTGTGCGGGAGGCGGCGGCGGCGGGGAGCTGAGGGTGGTCCTCTTCCGGGAGGATGAGGTAACGGACGTGGTGTCCGAGTGCTCCATATCGAAGTCGGGGGACGCGGGCAAGTCAGTCTGCGGGGCAGCCGCTTTTGTTGCGAGGAAAGCCGCGACGGCGGGCGGAGGTACACATGCCTTAGAGGCAGCGGGGGGGGGGGGGGTAAAATGGCTTTGGCGAGAAGGGTCTCGTCAATTTGGGCGTTTGTGGGTATTCCTGCGACTTGGATCATTTGTACGATCGTGGCCGCAACTTGGCTTATGAGTGTGCTTATATCTATGGAAGACATGTTGATCTGGACACTGGACGGTGATCTGGCCCCCAGGTCCCTGTTCTGAGAAGAACAGGGCCTTGGGGGCAGATGGGGAGGACTGACGATCTATTCCCAGAAGCTGGGGTCCCTATGTTCTGAAAAGAACAAGGGCTCGCTCTGAGAAGAGCAAGAGACGATCTTCTAAGAACAGTATATACAACAAGTAACAGTATAACAAAAACAATAACAGAAAAATTAAAAATAAAACAAAACAAGCGAAGCGCGCTCAAGCCTCCCCGCCGGAGCAAGGGGGCAAGAACGATGCGAAAAACAAAGTGACCACCAACGGCGTTAGCCGGGGAGAGCGGGGCGCGCGGGCAAGCGGTTGCGCTACCGAAGGGTCGGAGCGCGAAAGAACTGTGCGCACGACCGCTCGGGAGCAGCGCGCAAACGGAACTGGCGATGCAACTTCTTTTTTTTTTTGCGCCCGAAGCAATTAAAGGGCTACCCTATACGTAGGGAGGCGGAAAATGCATTAGGCATACCACGATAGCCGGTCTATCGTGGTTATGAGGGGCTCACTGTCCTACCGGGGACCCTAAGTGATACCCTTTAAAAACCGCCTTTGGGGACAGGCAACCGGCTGATTAAGCTGTATTGTGCCTTATCATGAGCGACCCTCTTTTGGGAAAAGAGGGCGCAGGCGGCTAAGTGCCGCTGAGGGAGTGCCTACGAAGGCAAATTAATGTTAGTTATTACAATAATTTAATTTAATTAGAGTTGGCCTGAGCCGCCAGGAGACAGTTCAGGTCGTTTGACAGTTTATTAGGCGGGTCCGAGAGAGAGTTTCTCGGCCTGCGGACACGATAGCGAGAGGGGGGGTGGGGCTGCATAAGAAGCTGCCTCACGAATTAAATGGTTTGGGTGCGACTCTGAGGCTTTGAAGAAGTTCTCAGAGAGTTTTTTAAAAAATTGTTGAATTGTTGGGAGTTCTAAGTCCCGATGAAGGTCGGCATTACGGACGCACCACGGTGCGTTCGCAGCTCGACGACAGAAGAGGTTCTGAACTATTTGGAGTTCATTTGAAATATTAGGGTTTGCGTGGGCAAAGACGGGGCCCGCGTAGGACATGACTGGTCGTATACAGACCTTGTAAAGGGTACGCTTGTTTCGAAGGGACATTTTACTGTGTCGGCCCAACATACTGTTGAGCCTACTCAGATAAAACCGTGCGTGACGGGTTACTCTTTTGACGTGGGGCCTGAAAGTGAGCCCTGTGTCTAGAGTGACACCTAAATATTTGGCGGACGTATGCCAAGGGACAGGGGTCCCTAGCACACGTATTAGTGGAGTGTTTTTGAGACGGCGTCGTTTATAATCGAAGTGAACGGCGGAGCTCTTCTCCGGGTTCACATCGATGCGCCTTTTTTTTGAACCAAGCTCCTAGGTCATCAACTGACTTTTGGATCTTGTTCCGTATGAAGGGTAGTGAGACACCTTTGCAGTAAATGGCAGTGTCGTCTGCGAAGAGGGAGAGTTGAACACCTTTCGACGGGATGGGAATGTCGTTGGTGAACAGGATGTACAGCAGAGGAGCAAGTACCCTGAGGGACACCAGCCTTGATAATTCGCTGTGAAGAAAGCGTGCCTTCGTGTCTAAAACGAAAGGTACGATGTTTTAAATAGGAGGCCACGAGACGAACTAGACGATCGGGGAGACCTATTTTGTAGAGCTTGTAGATGAGGCCTGTGTGCCAGACTCTATCAAAAGCTTTAGCTATATCGAAAAAGACCGCGATGGTCTTATGACGACGAGGATAGAAACCGCTGAGGATATATTCCACAATGCGGTGAACTTGTTGAGGACATGAGTGTTTGGCTCGGAAACCGAATTGATGGGGAATGATAAGAGGGTCGCCGTCTGTGGGAAACAGATAGCGCCTCATACGCGTTTGGATGACTCTTTCGAAGAGTTTGCCCATTGCCTTGAGGAGGCTAATGGGGCGATGGCTGGAGGGGAGGTTGAGAGGCTTGCCTGGCTTGGGAATTCCAATTACAGTAGCCTCTTTCCACGTAGTGGGGAAATAACTGAGGTTGAAGCAGGCGTTGAAGATAATAGATAAAAAGGTTAACACCTGCTCAGGAAAGTGTTTTAGGGCTTGATTGGAGATGCCATCCGCGCCCGGAGTCTTTTTCGGCTTAAGTCCTTTGATGAGGGATGAAATCTCATCATTGGACGCAGAGATAGGTTCGGAGGCCGTAGGGGGTGAGTTCCGGCGGCGGACCTCATCCTCTACTGTCTGGACATGAGAGGGGTCGACGGGTTGAGAACTAGGAGAGCATTGAGCGGCAATGCTATCTGCAAAGCACTCAGCCTTTTCCTCGTCCTCGAAGGCAACCGTGCCGTCGGGACGGGAGAGAGGGGGAGTGTGGGTGATAGCGTCTATGCGGAGGGCTCTAGCCATCTGATAGTACGCTGTGTGAGATGGAGAGATATTCTCCATGAGCTTACTCTTTTCGTGGTCTCGAAATTCAGAGAGGCGGAAGCAGAGTTCTCGTTGAAGACAATTGGCCGCGCGCCTATATTCGGGGGTGGGATATTTTGCTGCTCTCCGGAAAGCAGCTTTTTTGGCTTTTAATAGGTTGCTAATATGTAGGGGAAGCCCACTATTGTTAGCAACCGGGACGACGCTTTCGTTCTCCTTAAGGGAGGCTTTAATAAGGGTGGAGAGTGAATCGACCGCGGTGTCGATTTTTTCAGGACTATCTAAGTCCGACGGTAGGGAGATGGTAGAGTCCTGTGAGTCCAGAGCTTTAGCTAGGGACTCCTTGAATCCCTTCCAGTTAGTGAAGGTTTTCGTGTGTGTTGGGAGAGGTGGCTGATGGCCAAGAATGAGGGACACCGGTCGGTGATCTGATCCTAGATCGTCTAGTGTCTCGATTGCTCTGAGATTGAGAGAAACTCCTTAGAGTAACGCAAAATCTAACACATCGGGGGGCGTGATCGGTGTTATCGGGAAAGTGAGTAACACCGAGAGGACTATGGACGGTAATATCAAGAGACTGCGTGATATCGAGCAGTATCTTGCCACTAGGGGACGTAGTGCGGCATGTCCATTCAGTATGTTTGGAGTTAAAATCTCCAAACATAATGACTGAATTGCCTAAAGATAAAATGGCCTCAAAATCTTTTTTGAGGGGATGGGTTCCTGAAGGGATGTAACAGGAGGCTATGAGGATGGACTGATGTCCAGTCATAGCTAGCCTGCATACCGTGGCTTCCATGTTGGTAAGCTGCGGAGTAGAAATGGGCGAGCAATGAAGTGTCTTCTTGTAATAGATGGCCGTTTCGCCGCCTCGGCGGTCGGGTCTGTCATTACGAAGAAGAGAGAAGTTTTTAATAGAAAGGCCTCTAGTGTCCTTAGCTTTGAGATTTGTTTCCTGTAGGAGGAGGAAATCGACTTCACGATTCCGAAGAAAGAGCTTAAGCTCTGGGAGGTTATTTCGCAAGCCGCGAATATTAAATGATACAAGCGATAACCCCTTAGGTTTTATACGACCGTGGGATTTTGGTAGATTAATTTGCTCAGTCATTGGAGTTAAGTTAATTAAGTTAACTTAACTTACAACGCTAACAGAAGGTTATTGTGTTCTGCAAGAACGAGAAAGCGTTCTTGGGGGATTTCGCCGGGCGCAGTTTGCGTGCTACTACGGTTATTTCCCTAACATCGATATTCCTAATAGCGGAATATAGCGTGTTGTAGTCGTCGGGTGTGGGCTCTGCTTCATGTGCGTACGAGGTTGTCCGCGGTGGGTCTGCCTTTTTGGGCCCCCAGGGAAAGACTGGAGGCTGCATTGGCTTGGAGAAGCCCGGAGGGGGCCGAATTATGCCCTGAGGGGGCCTAGGGGGACCCTGAGAGGGTCGAGAGAAGACCTGGATGGGCTGAGAAAGGCCCTGACGGGGCCGTTTTTGGAGAGCCGGGAATGAGCGGTCATTCAACGGCGGTGGAGCTTGCCTACTGGGGCGAGGTTGAGGTGCGCGTGGGCAACCCCTGTAGTTAGCCGGGTGTCCTGTCTGGTTGCACAGGACACAGGCGGGCGGGGATTCGGCGTCTTTGGGCCGGGGACACTCTTTCGTGTTATGTGGTTCGAGGCACTTAACGCACCTGGGTGGGGCGGAGCAGTTGGCCGCCGCGTGACCATAAAGTTGGCAGCGGTGGCACTGCGCCGGGAAACCGGGCCTATGTGGGGGCTCTACCTTCACCCTCGACAGGCCACACACTGTGCGTACCTGCCGGAAGATGGCTTTAGCCTCCGGCACGGTCGATAGGATTACTAGGGCAAGGTTGTATCTCTTGCCCGTTCTGTTGTGCATTTTGTGCACTGCTTCTACGGGGAAACCTTGGGACTTAAGGTCCTCAAGGATTTCCTCGTTTGAGAACTCAAATGGGACGCCTCGGATGACGGCCCTGACTTTACGCTCTTCCGGGAGAGCGTATGTGTGGTAGGAGATTCGTTCGGCTGTGAATAGCCGGGTGATCTGACGGAAGTCCTCGATCGAGGCAGGGATGATTTTGATCGCCTCCCCGAGGTTGACGGCATGATCATACTTGATACCTGCGTCGTAGCAGGTTTTGGATAACTGGGTGAATTTTGCCTTGTCTCTTAGGAAGACAGGGGGGCGGGACTTGCTTCTTAGCAAGGACTGGAGCACAACGAGAGGCTGGTTTGGTCGGTGTGGGGATGTCTAGTGACATCAGTAGGACGGCAGCAGCGTCGAGGGCTGCGGAGGTTGTGGTAGCGGCAGGGGCTGCTGAAATAGGGGGGAGTGCGTTTTAACGCGGCGCGCTTACCGTTGCGCTTGGAGGTGACGGTGGTGAAAGTGGACTCCCCGGTTCCGTCGGAATCAGAGGACTCCGATGAGCCGGAGCCTGAAGTAGTGGCGGGCCTCTTCCGGGAGGTCGGTGCCGAGGACTCGGAGCATGCGTACTCCATTTCTAAGGGGGCAGATTCAAGGGGGGCAAAGGAGTTCCTCGTTTCGAGGAATGACGCGATTACTGGCGGCGGATGGTTTGCCTGAGGGGCAGGGAGGGGAGCCTGGGCGGCGATGGTGGCGATGGCGGCAAGGACCGTCTAATTGCCATTTAAACCGTAATGGTTTAGGAGGGCGGCGAGGGACTCAGCGAAGCTGGGCGTGGCCATCTTTGGGCAGTAAGCTATGCTCGGTGAAGATGAGGACGGGTCCCTGTTCTCGGTAGAACAGGGACTAGATCGCGAGACGTACTACGACACACTATACACGTAATAATAATGCAAGAATAACAAGAAAATAAAGGAGACATTAAAAAAAAAAAAAGATAAATGAAATGGAAATGAAAATGAAATGAAAAGTGAAAATGAAAAATGAAAAGCGGAAGTCAGTCAGACCTCCCTGCCCGAAGACAGGGGGGCAAGAACTGTAGCGTGAAAGTGACTCACCGGCAGCCTCGACGCTGTTCCGCGTGAGCAGGACAGCGGAGGCGCGTGAGAGCGTGACAGCACTACCGTACTGTACGGGAGCGCGGACCACCTGGAGGCGACCGTCCGAAAACGATGCCGCCGGCGGACTGAGCACTGCGTCGGCGCTGTACAGCGCGAGCGGGACAGCGGGGGCGCGAGAGCGGGAGAGCACTACCGTACAGGAACGAAAGCGCGGACGACCTGGATGATGCTACCGCTCGGAAGCGATGTCACAGGCGGCATGATGTAACTTCTTTTTTTTTTTTTTGCGCCCGAAGCAATTAAATACGTAGGGAGGCGGAAAATGCATTACGCATACCACGATTGCCGGTCTATCGTGGTTATGAGGGGCTCACTGTCCTACCGGGGACCCTAAGTGATACCCTCTAAAAACCGCCTTTGGGGACAGGCCCGGTGATCAAGCTGTATTGTGCCTTATCATGAGCGACCCTCTTTTGGGAAAGAGGGCGCAGGCGGCTAAGTGCCGCTGAGGGAGTGCCTACGAAGGCAAATTAATGTTAGTTATTACAATAATTTAATTTAATTAGAGTTGGCCTGAGCCGCCAGGAGACAGTTCAGGTCGTTTGACAGTTTATTAGGCGGGTCCGAGAGAGAGTTTCTCGGCCTGCGGACACGATAGCGAGAGGGGGGTGGGGCTGCATAAGAAGCTGCCTCACGAATTAAATGGTTTGGGTGCGACTCTGAGGCTCTGAAGAAGTTCTCAGAGAGTTTTTTAAAAAATTGTTGAATTGTTGGGAGCTCTAAGTCCCGATGAAGGTCGGCATTACGGACGTACCAAGGTGCGTTCGCAGCTCGACGACAGAAGAGGTTCTGAACTATTTGGAGTTCATTTAAAATATTAGGGTTTGCGTGGGCAAAGACGGGGCCCGCGTAGGACATGACTGGTCGTATACAGACCTTGTAAAGGGTACGCTTGTTTCGAAGGGACATTTTACTGTGTCGGCTCAACATACTGTTGAGCCTACTCAGATAAAATCGTGCGTGACGGGTTACTCTTTTGACGTGGGGCTTGAAAGTGAGCCCTGTGTAGAGTGACACCTAAATATTTGGCGGACGTATGCCAGGGGACAGGGGTCCCTAGCATACGTATTGGTGGAGTGTTTTTGAGACGGCGTCGTTTATAATCGAAGTGAACGGCGGAGCTCTTCTCCGGGTTCACATCGATGCGCCATTTTTTTAACCAAGCTCCTAGGTCATCAACTGACTTTTGGATCTTGTTTCGTATGAAGGGTAGTGAGACACCTTTGCAGTAGATGGCAGTGTCGTCTGCGAAGAGGGAGAGTTGAACACCTTTCGACGGGATGGGAATGTCGTTGGTGAACAGGATGTACAGCAGAGGAGCAAGTACTGAGCCCTGTGGGACACCAGCCTGGATAGTTCGTTGTGAGGATAGCGTGCCTTCGTGTCTAAAACGAAAGGTACGATACTCTAGGTAAGAGGCCACGAGACGAACTAGACGATCGGGGAGACCTATTTTGTAGAGCTTGTAGATAAGGCCTGTGTGCCAAACTCTATCGAAAGCTTTAGCTATATCGAAAAAGACCGCGATGGTCTTATGACGACGAGGGTAGAAACCGCTGAGGATATATTCCACAATGCGGTGAACTTGTTGGGGACATGAGTGTTTGGCTCGGAAGCCGAATTGATGGGGAATGATAAGAGGGTCGCCGTCTGTGGGAAACAGATAGCGCCTCATACGCGTTTGGATGACTCTTTCGAAGAGCTTGCCCATTGCCTTGAGGAGGCTAATGGGGCGATGGCTGGAGGGGGAGGTTAAGAGGCTTGCCTGGCTTGGGAATTCCAATCACAGTAGCCTCTTTCCACGTAGTTGGGAAATAACTGAGGTTAAAGCAGGCGTTGAAGATAATAGATAAAAAGGTTAACACCTGCTCAGGAAAGTGTTTTAGGGCTTGGTTGGAGATGCCATCCGCGCCCGGAGCCTTTTTGGGCTTAAGTCCTTTGATGAGGGATGAAATATCATCATTGGACACAGAGATAGGTTCGGAGGCCGTAGGGGGTGAGTTCCGGCGACGGACCTCATCTTCCACTGCCTGGACGTGAGAGGGGTCGACGGGTTGAGAACTAGGAGAGCATTGAGCGGCAATGCTATCTGCAAAGCACTCAGCCTTTTCCTCGTCCTCGAAGGCAACCGTGCCGTCGGGACGGGAGAGAGGGGGAGTGTGGGTGATAGCGTCTATGCGGAGGGCTCTAGCCATCTGATAGTACGCTGTGTGAGATGGAGAGATATTCTCCATGAGCTTACTCTTTTCGAGGTCTCGAAATTCAGAGAGGCGGAAGCGGAGTTCTCGTTGAAGACGATTGGCCGCGCGCCTATATTCGGGGGTGGGATATTTTGCTGCTCTCCGGAAAGCAGCTTTTTTAGCTTTTAATAGGTTGCTAATATGTAGGGGAAGCCCACTATTGTTAGCAACCGGGACGACGCTTTCGTTCTCCTTAAGGGAGGATTTAATAAGGGTGGAGAGTGAATCGACCGCGGTGTCGATTTTTTCGGGACTATCTAAGTCCGACGGTAGGGAGATGGTAGAGTCCTGTGAAACCAAAGCTTTAGCTAGGGACTCCTTGAATCCCTTCCAGTTAGTGAAGGTTTTCGTGTGTGTTGGGGGAGGTGGCTGATGGCCAAGAATGAGGGAGACCGGTCGGTGATCTGATCCTATATCGTCTAGTGTCTCGATTGCTCTGAGATTAAGAGAAACTCCTTGGAGTAGCGCAAAATCTAACACATCGGGGGAGTATTCGGTGTTATCGGGAAAGTGAGTAACACCGAGAGGACTATGGACGGTAATATCAAGAGACTGCGTGATATCGAGCAGTATCTTGCCACTAGGGGGACGTAGTGCGGCATGTCCATTCAGTATGCTTGGAGTTAAAATCTCCAAACATAATGACTGAATTGCCTAAGGAAAAATGGCCTCAAAATCTTTTTTGAGGGGATAGGTTCCTGAAGGGATGTAACAGGAGGCTATGAGGATGGACTGATGTCCAGTCATAGCTAGCCTGCATACCGTGGCTTCCATGTTGGTAAGCTGCGGAGTAGAAATGGGCGAGCAATGAAGTGTCTTCTTGTAATAGATGGCCGTTTCGCCGCCTCGGCGGTCGGGTCTGTCGTTACGAAGAAGAGAAAAGTTTTTAATAGAAAGGCCTCTAGTGTCCTTATCTTTGAGATTAGTTTCCTGTAAGAGGAGGAAATCGACTTCACGATTCCGAAGAAAGAGCTTAAGCTCTGGGAGGTTATTTCGCAAGCCGCGAATATTAAATGATACAAGCGATAAACCCTTAGGTTTGATACGACCGTGAGATTTAGGTAGAGTGATTTGCTCAGTCATTGAAGTTAAGTTAATTAGTTAACTTAACTTACAACGCTAATAGAAGATTGTTGTGTTCAGCAAGAGCGAGGAGACGTTCTTGGGGGGACTTCGCCGCGCGCAGTTTGCGTGCTACTACGGTGATATCCCTAACATCGATATTCCTAATAGCGGAATATAGTGTGTTGTAGTCGTCAGGCGTGGGCTCTGCTTCGTGTGCGTACGAGGTTGTCCGCGGTGGGTCTGCCTTTTTGGGCCCCCAGGGAAAGACTGGAGGCTGCATTGGCTTGGAGAAGCCCGGAGGGGGCCGAATTGTGCCCTGAGGGGGCCTAGGGGGGACCCTGAGAGGGTCGAGAGAAGCCCTGGATGGGCTGAGAAAGGCCCTGACGGGGCCGTTGTTGGAGGGCCGGGAATGAGCGGTCATTCACCGGCGGTGGAGCTTGCCTACTGGGGCGAGTTTGAGGTGCGCGTGGGCAACCCCTGTAGTTAGCCGGGTGTCCTGTCTGGTTGCACAGGACACAAGCGGGCGGGGATTCGGCGTCTTTGGGCCGGGGACACTCTTTCGTGTTATGAGGTTCGAGGCACTTAACGCACCTGGGTGGGGCGGAGCAGTTGGCCGCCGCGTGACCATAAAGTTGGCAGCGGTGGCACTGAGCCGGGAAACTGCGCCTATGTGGGGGGCTCGACCTTCACTCTCGTCAGGCCACACACTGTGCGTACCTGCCGGAAGATGGCTTTGGCCTCCTCTACGTTGGATAGGATGATGAGGGCAAGGTTGTATCTCTTGCCCGTCCTACTGTGCATTTTGTGCACTGCTTCTACTGGGAAACCTTGGGACTTAAGGTCCTCAAGGATTTCCTCGTTTGAGAACTCGAAGGGGACGCCTCGGATCACGGCCCTGACTTTGCGCTCTTCAGGGAGAGCGTAGGTGTGGTACGAGACTCGTTCGGCTGTGAATAGTCGGGTGATTTGACGGAAATCCTCGATCTAGCTTGGGATGATTTTGATCGCCTCCCCGAGGTTGACGGCATGATCGTACTTTATACCTGCGTTGTAGCAGGTTTTAGACAACTGGGTGAATTTAGCCTTGTCTCTTAGGAAGACAGGGGGCGGGACTTGCTTCTTAGCAAGGACTGGAGCACAACGAGAGGCTGGTTTGGACGGTGTGGGGATGTCTAGTGACACGAGTGGTACGGCGGCAGCGTCGGGGGCTGCTGAGGTTGTAGGAGCGGCAAGGGGCCGCTGAGATAGGGGGGTGCGTTTTAACGCGGTGCGCTTATCGTTGCGCTTGGTGGTGACGGTGGTGAATGTGGACTCCCCGGTTCCGTCGGAGTCAGAGGACTCCGATGAGCCGGAGCCTGAAGTAGTGGCGGGCCTCTTCCGGGAGGTCGGCACCGAGGACTCGGAGCATGCGTACTCCATTTCTAAGGGGGCAGATTCAAGGGGGGCAAAGGAGTTCCTAGTTTCGAGGTAAGACGCGATTACCGGTGGCGGAAGGTGTGCCTGAGGGGCAGGGAGGGGAGCCTGGGCGGCGATGGTGGCGATGGCGGCGAGGACCGTCTCATTGCCATTTAAACCAAATTGGTTAATGAGGGCGGCGAGGGACTCAGTGAAGCTGGATGTGGCCATTTTGGGTCAGTAAGCTAAGCTAGGTAAAGATGAGGACGGGTCCCTGTTCTCGTTAGAACAGGGACTAGATCGCGAGACGTACTACGACACACTATGCACGTAATAGTAATGCAAGAACAACAAGAAAATAAAGGAGACAGTACACAAGAAAAAAATGAAAATGATAATGAAAATGAAATGTGAAAATGAAAATGAAAAGTGAAAATGAAAATGTAAATGAAAAGCGGAAGTCAGTCAGACCTCCCTGCCCGAAGACAGGGGGGCAAGAACTGTAGCGTGAAAGTGACTCACCGGCAGCCTCGACGCTGTTCCGCGTGAGCAGGACAGCGGAGGCGCGTGAGAGCGAGACAGCACTACCGTACTGTACGGGAGCGCGGACCACCAGAAGGCGACCGTCCGAGAACGATGCCGCCGGCGGACTGAGCACTGCGTCGGCACTGTACAACGCGAGCGGGACAGCGGGGGCGCGAGAGCGGGAGAGCACTACCGTACAGGAACGAAAGCGCGGACTACCTGGATGCTACCGCTCGGAAGCGATGCCACAGGCGGAATGATGTTTGTTCTTTTTTTTTTTTTTTGCGCCCGAAGCAATTAAAGGGCTACCCTATACGTAGGGAGGCGGAAAATGCATTACGCATACCACGATAGCCGGTCTATCGTGGTTATGAGGGGCTCACTGTCCTACCGGGGACCCTAAGTGATACCCTCTAAAAACCGCCTTTGGGGACAGGCAGCCGGCTGATCAAGCTGTATTGTGCTTTATCATGAGCGACCCTCTTTTGGGAAAAGAGGGCGCAGGCGGCTAAGTGCCGCTGAGGGAGTGCCTACGAAGGCAAATTAATGTTAGTTATTACAATAATTTAATTTAATTAGAGTTGGCCTGAGCCGCCAGGAGACAGTTCAGGTCGTTTGACAGTTTATTAGGCGGGTCCGAGAGAGAGTTTCTCGGCCTGCGGACACGATAGCGAGAGGGGGAGTGGGGCTGCATAAGAAGCTGCCTCACGAATTAAATGGTTTGGGTGCGACTCTGAGGCTTTGAAGAAGTTCTCAGAGAGTTTTTTAAAAAATTGTTGAATTGTTGGGAGCTCTAAGTCCCGATGAAGGTCGGCATTACGGACGTACCAAGGTGCGTTCGCAGCTCGACGACAGAAGAGGTTCTGAACTATTTGGAGTTCATTTAAAATATTAGGGTTTGCGTGGGCAAAGACGGGGCCCGCGTAGGACATGACTGGTCGTATACAGACCTTGTAAAGGGTACGCTTGTTTCGAAGGGACATTTTACTGTGTCGGCCCAACATACTGTTGAGCCTACTCAGATAAAATCGTGCGTGACGGGTTACTCTTTTGACGTGGGGCTTGAAAGTGAGCCCTGTGTCTAGAGTGACACCTAAATATTTGGCGGACGTATGCCAGGGGACAGGGGTCCCTAGCATACGTATTGGTGGAGTGTTTTTGAGACGGCGTCGTTTATAATCGAAGTGAACGGTGGAGCTCTTCTCCGGGTTCACATCGATGCGCCATTTTTTGAACCAAGCTCCTAGGTCATCAACTGACTTTTGGATCTTGTTCCGTATGAAGGGTAGTGAGACACCTTTGCAGTAGATGGCAGTGTCGTCTGCGAAGAGGGAGAGTTGAACACCCTTTCGACGGGATGGGAATGTCGTTGGTGAACAGGATGTACAGCAGAGGAACAAGTACTGAGCCCTGAGGGACACCAGCCTTGATAGTTCACTGTGAAGAAAGCGTGTCTTCGTGTCTAAAACGAAAGGTACGATGTTTTAAATAGGAGGCCGCGAGACGATCTAGACGATCGGGGAGACCTATTTTATAGAGCTTGTAGATGAGGCCTGTGTGCCAGACTCTATCGAAAGCTTTAGCTATATCGAAAAAGACCGCGATGGTCTTATGACGACGAGGATAGAAACCGCTGAGGATATATTCCACAATGCGGTGAACTTGTTGGGGACATGAGTGTTTGGCTCGGAAACCGAATTGATGGGTAATGATAAGAGGGTCGCCGTCTGTGGGAAACAGATAGCGCCTCATACGCGTTTGGATGACTCTTTCGAAGAGCTTGCCCATTGCCTTGAGGAGGCTAATGGGGCGATGGCTGGAGGGGGAGGTTGAGAGGCTTGCCTGGCTTGGGAATTCCAATCACAGTAGCCTCTTTCCACGTAGTGGGGAAATAACTGAGGTTGAAGCAGGCGTTGAAGATAATAGATAAAAAGGTTAACACCTGCTCAGGAAAGTGTTTTAGGGCTTGGTTGGAGATGCCATCCGCGCCCGGAGCCTTTTTGGGCTTAAGTCCTTTGATGAGGGATGAAATCTCATCATTGGACACAGAGATAGGTTCGGAGGCCGTAGGGGGTGAGTTCCGGCGGCGGACCTCATCCTCCACTGCCTGGACGTGAGAGGGGTCGACGGGTTGAGAACTAGGAGAGCATTGAGCGGCAATGCTATCTGCAAAGCACTCAGCCTTTTCCTCGTCCTCGAAGGCAACCGTGCCGTCGGGACGGGAGAGAGGGGGAGTGTGGGTGATAGCGTCTATGCGGAGGGCTCTAGCCATCTGATAGTACGCTGTGTGAGATGGAGAGATATTCTCATGAGCTTACTCTTTTCGAGGTCTCGAAATTCAGAGAGGCGGAAGCGGAGTTCTCGTTGAAGACGATTGGCCGCGCGCCTATATTCGGGTGTGGGATATTTTGCTGCTCTCCGGAAAGCAGCTTTTTTGGCTTTTAACAGGTTGCTAATATGTAGGGGAAGCCCACTATTGTTAGCAACCGGGACGACGCTTTCGTTCTCCTTAAGGGAGGATTTAATAAGGGTGGAGAGTGAATCGACCGCGGTGTCGATTTTTTCGGGACTATCTAAGTCCGACGGTAGGGAGATGGTAGAGTCCTGTGAGTCCAAAGCTTTAGCTAGGGACTCCTTGAATCCCTTCCAGTTAGTGAAGGTTTTCGTGTGTGTTGGGGAAGGTGGCTGATGGCCAAGAAGGAGGGAGACCGGTCGGTGATCTGATCCCAGATCGTCTAGTGTCTCGATTGCTCTGAGGTTGAGAGAAACTCCTTGGAGTAACGCAAAATCTAACACATAGGGGGGCGTGATCGGTGTTATCGGGAAAGTGAGCAACACCGAGACGACTATGGACTGTAATATCAATAGACTGCATGATATCGAGCAGTATCTTGCCACTAGGGGACGTAGTGCGGCATGTCCATTCAGTATGCTTGGTGTTAAAATCTCCAAACATAATGACTGAATTGCCTAAAGATAAAATGGCCTCAAAATCTTTTTTGAGGGGATAGGTTCCTGAAGGGATGTAACAGGAGGCTATGAGGATGGACTGATGTCCAGTCATAGCTAGCCTGCATACCGTGGCTTCCATGTTGGTAAGCTGCGGAGTGGAAATGGGCGAGCAATGAAGTGTCTTCTTGTAATAGATGGCCGTTCCGCCGCCTCGGCGGTCGGGTCTGCCGTTACGAAGAAGAGAGAAGTTTTTAATAGAAAGGCCTCTAGTGTCCTTAGCTTTGAGATTAGTTTCCTGTAGGAGGAGGAAATCGACTTCACGATTCCGAAGAAAGAGCTTGAGCTCTGGGAGGTTAAACCCTTAGGTTTGATACGACCGTGAGATCTTGGTAGGTTAATTTGCTCAGTCATTGGAGTTAAGTTAATTAAGTTAACTTAACTTACAACGCTAACAGAAGGTTATTGTGTTCTGCAAGAACGAGAAGGCGTTCTTGGGGGGACTTCGCCGCGCGCAGTTTGCGTGATACAACGGTTATTTCCCTAACATCGATATTCCTAATAGCGGAATATAGCGTATTGTAGTCGTCGAGTGTGGGCTCTGCTTCATGTGCGTACGAGGTTGTTCGCGGTGGGTTTGCCTTTTTGGGCCCCCAGGGAAAGACTGGAGGCTGCATTGGCTTGGTGAAGCCCGGAGGGGGCCGAATTACGCCCTGAGGGAGCCTAGGGGGACCCCGAGAGGGTCGAGGGAAGCCCTGGATGGGCTGAGAAAGGCCCTGACGGGGCCGTTGTTGGAGGGCCGGGAATGAGCGGTCATTCACCGGTGGTGGAGCTTGCCTACTGGGGCGAGGTTGAGGTGCGCGTGGGCAACCCTTGTAGTTAGCCGGGTGTCCTGTCTGGTTGTACAGGACACAAGCGGGCGGGGATTCGGCGTCTTTGGGCCGGGGACACTCTTTCGTGTTATGTGGTTCTAGGCACTTAACGCACCTGGGTGGGGCGGAGCAGTTGGCCGCCGCGTGACCATAAAGTTGGCAGCGGTGGCACTGCGCCGGGAAACCGGGCCTATGTGGGGGCTCTACCTTAACCCTTGACAGGCCACACACTGTGCGTACCTGCCGGAAGATGGCTTTAGCCTCCGGCACGTTCGGTAGGATTACTAGGGCAAGGTTGTATCTCTTGGCCGTTCTGTTGTGCATTTTGTGCACTGCTTCTACGGGGAAACCTTGGGACTTGAGGTCCTCAAGGATTTCCTCGTTTGAGAACTCAAATGGGACGCCTCGGATGACGGCCCTGACTTTACGCTCTTCCGGGAGAGCGTATGTGTGGTAGGAGATTCGTTCGGCTGTGAATAGCCGGGTGATCTGACGGAAGTCCTCGATCGAGGCAGGGATGATTTTGATCGCCTCCCCGAGGTTGATGGCATGATCATACTTGATACCTGCGTCGTAGCAGGTTTTGGATAATTGGGTGAATTTTGCTTGTCTCTTAGGAAGACAGGGGGGCGGGACTTGCTTCTTAGCAAGGACTGGAGCACAACGAGAGGCTGGTTTGGGCGGTTTGGGGATGTCTAGTGACATCAGTGTGACGGCGGCAGCGTTGAGGGCTGCGGAGGTTGTGGGAGCGGCAGGGGCCGCTGAAGTAGGGGGGGGGTGCGTTTTAACGCGGCGCGCTTACCGTTGCGCTTGGAGGTGACGGTGGTGAAAGTGGACTCCCCCGGTTCCGTCGGAGTCAGAGGACTCCGATGAACCGGAGCCTGAGGTGGTGGCGGGCCTCTTCCGGGAGGTCGGTGCCGAGGACTCGGAGCATGCGTACTCCATTTCTAAGGGGGCAGATTCTAGCGGGGCAAAGGAGTTCCTCGTTTCGAGGTAAGACGCGATTACCGGCGGCGGGTGGTGTGCCTGAGGGGCAGGGAGGAAAGCCTAGGCGGCGATGGTGGCGATGGCGGCGAGGACCGTCTCATTGCCATTTAATCCGAATTGGTTAATGAGGGCGGCGAGGGACTCAGTGAAGCTGGGTGTGGCCATTTTGGGTCAGTAAGCAAGCTAAGCTATGTAACGATAAAGATGAGGACGTGTCTCTGTAGAACAGGGACTAGATCGCGAAACGTACCGACACACTATACACTTAATACAAGAATAACAAGAACACAAGAAAATAAAGGAGACAGTAAAAAAAAATTGAGGAATGATAAATGAAAATGAAATGACAAGTGAAAATGAAAAGCGGAAGTCAGTCAGACCTCCCTGCTCGAATACAGGGGGGCAAGAACTGTAGCGAGAAAGTGACTCACCGGCAGCCTCGACGCTGTTCCGCTTGAGCAGGACGGCGAAGGCGCGTGAGAGCGAGACAGCACTACCGGTTATTTACTGTACGGGAGCGCGGACCACCTGGAGGCGACCGTCCGAGAACGATGCCGCCGGCGCACTGAGCACTGCGTCGGCGCTGTACAGCGCGAGCGGGACAGCGGGGGCGCGAGAGCGGGAGAGCACTACCGTACAGGAACGAAAGCGCGGACTACCTGGATGCGACCGCTCGGAAGCGATGCTACAGGCGTAATGTTTTGTGTTTTTATAGTAAAAATAACAAGAAGTAGAGTTGTTATTTTTACCTACCCATGGTCCCACAGCCTGTGATTATACTGACTCTACACTCTTCAGACTCGCACACAGCAGTGCACGCACTGTTATTTGACGACAGAAATAGATAACAGGAGGATGGAGGAGTCCATCTGGGTTAAGAAATTGGCAAAGATAGGTGGTAGCTTACTAGTTGTAAGTATATCATTAATTCCTATGAAGTTAATACATCTTAGGGTGCACACATACTGCCTTAATTTATACAGGGTCAAAACATGTATAAATATATTTATAAATAAGTAAAAGGAAAGGTCTAACAATGCTCATTATGATGTCCATGTAAGCTTATCTTTTAAGTAATTATTTAATTTTTTATTCTCTTTCTCAATGAAAGTGAACGCAAGTAAGACGAAGGTTATGGTTTTTGAAAGAGAAGAAAGTAAAACGATTTGTGAAATAAGAATAGAAGGGGAATTGATCGAGCAAGTAGATGAGTTTGTATATTTGGGTTGCGTATTTAGCAGGGATGGGAGATATGATAAGGATATAGAACGACGAGTGAATGCGGGAAATAGAGTAAATGGGGCCCTGCACTCTATTGTGAAGAGTCAAAATGTGTCGAAAAAGGCACGTATGGCAAATCACAGTGCTGTGTTGGTCCATACTTTAACGTATGGTAGTGAAAGTTGGGTGTGGCAGAAGAAGCACGAGAGTAAAATGAACGCAGTAGAAATGCGGTCGTTAAAAAGTATGTTAGGGCTGAATCTGAATGACAGGGTGAGAAATTGTGTGATAAGAGATTCTTCATTTGAGCCCGGAGCGGTCCGTCAGGGAGTCCCAGTCGCCTCAGAAGACCCCAGAGGCTGACCGCGAATAGCCCATTCGCAGAGACGACTACAAGAATAATTTCACTCACTCATTCGACCAAGCGCTACCTTACCTGACCTCATTTAATTAGGACATTAAATTATGTTCGGAAGTAAAATAAATTTGCAATACATATTAATATATATATTGGTATGTCTTTGAGGAGTAATTCTTCTGTAAGTATTGTCTGGCTGTGTAAATGAGTTGTCGTTATCACCGCTTGGTGCTTGGCACCCGGGCGTACCGCCGCCACTGCTCCACACTTACCATTGTTGTTTTCTAGCTTCTGTTTAGCACAGATAATTGGGGATAATTTGTGTACAGGATTCTTATTCTAACTAGGATATGGGATAGTAATTCAGAGCAGTTGCTTATTATATTAAGCTTTAGGCTTTGTTAAGAAAAATCAATTTGAGTTTATATGTATTCCAATGCAATGTTTTAAAATGAAATATTCGTTTCTGAAGGTCTTTAGCCAGTACAGAAAGAATACTGATTGGTCTGTAACTTTTTAATTTCGCTTCGAACATGTGGCCATTCCTAAATGGCCAGACGACATCAAAATTTTATGGCATAGTTGTAAAACATACTTCGAAAGAAACTTATACCTACAACGCTCAATATATAGCAGCATTGTTCGATCAGTCCCAGGACTGACGTATTTTTCAAACCACTGGTAGGTAAATTAAACATAAGAATAACTTTCTAGGGGTATTATTTAAAACATATATGGAACAAAAAAATACTTTTTCTACATCTCTTTCTTGGATAGTGTGATTTATGCTTGGATTGTAATGTAGATCACATTACAATCTAAGCATAAATCACAGTTTTAGTGAATGTAGCGCGCTGCAGCAGATGCTGGTGGATATGCTACGAGTTTCGATCTTAATTTATATATAAATTATTTAAATATATACCGACAAGGAACAAATAAAATATGATATTGATTATATGTCGTTTAATGTCTAAAAATTGAATTTACTCTGAAACATATAACTATAAGATTTTTGTCATTACTAGATTTTGGAACTTAACTGTGGGTAATCATTTTATTTTTTATTCTCTAAGTTCTGGAACCAGGTTTCGCAGGTCTCTGACGCAATCTCACACAGTGCTGACATAGCTTTTTCAGATGTGTCGTATTCTGAAAAGTTAAAAATATTAATTTGAATAATAGGCATTTAAAAATCAAAGACAAGACTGTTCTATTATATGCTTGAGGACTCCAATATCTCTAAATAATTTATTTCTCAGACATCCTTTTTATTTCAGGTTTCCTCACTATTTAAGAGCCGTGCACGAGGTAAATAAGCAAATAAAACAGCAATTTAACATTGTACGTAGTAGAGCTATGATGCAGCTACATTAGCTACATGAAATGTTAAAAATATTAATTTGAGTAATATGCATTTCAAAATTAAGGTGACTGTTCTAATATGTGCTTGAGGACTCCAATATCTCTAAATAATTTATTTCTCAGACATCCTTTTTATTTCAGGTTTCCTCACTATTTAAGCGCCGAGCACGAGGTAAATAAGCAAATAAAACAGCAATTTAACATTGTGCGTAGTAGAGCTATGATGCAGCTACATTAGCTACATGAAATGTTAAAAATATTAATTTGAGTAATATGCATTTCAAAATTAAGGTGACTGTTCTAATATGTGCTTGAGGACTCCAATATCTCTAAATAATTTATTTCTCAGACATCCTTTTTATTTCAGGTTTCCTCACTATTTAAGCGCCTAGCACGAGCAGAAGGAAATAAGCAAATAAAACAGCAATTTAACATTGTACGTACTAGAGCTAAGATACAGCTAAATTATGGTTGTAGCACGAATGGGTCGGCTCGACAGGGGTAGGACCACGCTCACATAATATTAGTGTAAAATAGCAGCTTAATGCTACTGTTTCGTATGGTCAGTGTAGAGAACCATTTTTACTGAAAACGAGGCATTCCATCTTAGTGCTAAAGAATAACAACGTATCAGCATTTTGATTCTTAATTGAGGTTTTACAATTATACATATTTCGTAGTTATCTATGGGCCACAGCATCCACTTACCATCAGGTGGACTGTATGTTCATTTGTCAACCTAATTCAATGAAAAAAAAAACAGTGGTGTCGGCGGGGACTGTATGCAGTATGAATAATCATCACATGACGATATATCTTTGTTACTATAAATATGCGACATTAAAAGTTTTTTTTTTTTAATGAGACAAAACTTTTTTTTTTATTAAATTGCTAAAAAAAAAAAATACAATAAATTAAATTAAATTAAATTAAATATAAATAAATTAAATTCTTTTAAATATTAGTAGGTATGATTAGTTTTGTTTGCGTGTTTTTTTTTTTTTTTTTTTTTGGGGTCGGTGCTGCATGACTGTGAAGTTAATTTATCATATTTTTTTAAAACGACTAGGTGATGCCCGGCGTATTGCTACCGCAGAAGAAATAATAGTGGCAATATCGTTTTGAATTTGGAAGAGTTATATTGTTAGATAATACGTTCATTGAAATTGAATGATATACTTTCGAATAAATTTGACGATACGATACGCGCGCCACCTCGTCGTTTAAGTGCAAGCAATAAGTTGACCATCTTTTAGTACAATCTGATGAACGGTATGGCAGCGTGTAAAATATGAACAAACAAAAATTATTTTTTATATACTAGATTAATAAAGCATAACTTTTAGAATGGGTACATTATAGAAGAGAAGAAGATAGAAGAACTTGAAAAAAAATTAAGTTCGAAATAAAAAATCGATCTTATTTAGAAAAGTCATATTTAAGCATGGGAGTGTCCCAATTTTACCTAAAAGTGTTTTGTGTAGTGCCGTAATTTTTTCGATTTATGCCGTGGGTGTCGTAATAGGAGTCAGAGAAATACTGACAGAGGACATGGGCTATCCATCTATTAGAAATGAATTTTTTCACGAAATAATGTTAATTCTGAATAATATTAATTAAACTTCGTATAACCTATCATCATAAAAAAAATCATAATTGATGGATTAAATTATTACCTATATTTCCCCGCTTTCCAAAAATGGATCCATTGAAATGTGGTTTCCGATAGTTGGCTTCATTTGGTAAGATCAGGCAATAGATTACCAGGATAAGGCAGACGGCAACGACGGCACGCATTTTGAATCCTGAAATGTAAAAAATGCTGGATATTGAATAGAGAAGTTGCATTCATTTTTTTGCCAAAATTTATATAATAATGAAGGAATTACATATGCATTTAAAGTATGTCTTAATATTTTTTATTTAATTATTAATAAAACATAATTATATTTTTGAGTAAAGAAACCACTTGCGATTGTTTGCGACGTCATTATATCCGTTGAGGTTATGAGCCAATCGCAATCACGCTATGCTTTCGTATTTTTTCTATTTTTTATATTCGAATCATCATGTGTCATAACAAAACATAATATAGAGCCTGTATTATGCAATGAATATTTTTTAAATTTGAATTTACATTTTGGAAAATAATTTTTCGTTGAAATTCAAATTACATGAAAAATCTATTGTTATTTTTTTTCTTCATAATTTTTAGTAACACATACAATCAATTTCTCTATGACGTACTTTAAAATTACACATTCAAATCGATACATAGAGTAGAACAGGATGCAGGTGGCTAAGAAGCATGATTTGGCAATCCGTGAGAAAACTTACTAATAAGTAATTTTATATTAAATAGCTTATCAAACAAGTAGCGCAACAAATGCATTAGCGTAACTTTACTGAAGATTATTTGTTGGTTTGGTGCGAGGCACTAGAACTCCGGTTTATAAAGCTATGGCGTGGGTAACATTATTGAATATCATATTTAGTGATACAGAATGGCTCGGCGCGGCGATGGATATGTTGGTACTGCGGTTTTCAATCCGCTTGTCAAGCTTACGAGTAAGGCAAATCCTCTCTGCTACCGGAGAACTCCATGTTCAGCAGCGGACTCTAATGAGCTGGTTATGATGATGCACCATGTTGTGGCGGTGTAAGAATATCCAATACCCCATATCATCCCATGGATGTCGCAAGCTTAACCTAGTTCCTAACCCGCTTGCCAAGCCAACTATGGCGAATATCCCTCATATGGGGGAGGCCTATGTGCAGCAGTGGAATTTGATAGGCTGTAACGGTATCGGTATGATGATGATGATATAATTCACAATCTTTTTACCTTAGAATTTCCTTTTAGCCCCTGATGTCAACACTGAAGCTTCAAGACGAGTCTGACGTCCAGTCTTTATTTCTCCCAGCTTTTATACTGCGACATGACTGCAAGTAAACTTAACTTAATTTTCTGTATTATTTATTTTTATAATAGCATTTAATTTTAAGAGCTCTGAGCTATGACAACATATTAAAATAATGTCGGCGTACACCCAATGGGAGATTAACAGTCCAATCTAATATGGTTTATTGTCAATGTGATTATAGTGTGTTTGAGAAAGCAATTTCTATTATAGCAAATAATAAATAGACTTCTATTATAACATTAAAATGCTTTATGATTTCATACGTAGTAGAGCCATGCTGTAGTTATATTTCTGGTATAGTTGTAGCGCGAATGGGTCGGCTTGACCGGGGAAGGACCACGCTCTCACATAATATAAGCTTAAAATATTAGCTTAACGAAACACAGGAGAATGTGTTTCGTGTGGTGAGTGTAGAGAACCGGAGACCCTTTTTACTGGAAAGGAGGCACTCTATCTTAGTCCTCACACGTGACAATGCATCTGCATTTTGATTCGTAATCGAGGATAGATGTAGATGTCTATGGGCCACAACAACCAATTACTATCAGGTGGACTGTGTAAAAGAATAGCTATAGACACTTAGCCATTAAGCGAGATACTTCGTAGAAAGCTTACTTCAAATTATACTACTTATAATATTTACTGACAGATCAATTTCATAATGTGATAATGAATTAAATTTTTTTTAAATATCAGTACCATCGGCTTCTACTCCGTTCACCTGTTACACTCAAATTTTTACAGACAGTAAAAAGACATCCAGTATTGATATACGCGTCAGATATATAGTTCGAAAGACAAATAGCAAAAAAACTAAAACACAGCTTTATAACAAGCTTACGCTTTTTAACGGTTAATAAAAACAGGAAATAATAGTTAATATGCGGTAGGTAGTGGGTGAGGATGTTATTACAAAAATAAATAATACTGTTTTATTTAAAATGTAGAAATTAAATATATTTCATGTAAATAACATATAACTATTTGATTTACTAATTAAAAAATAAACACTAAACCTGATCTTTAATTGTATAAATAATATATAAATTATAATATTTAACGAGTTCACACGATTTTCTGACATTTCTATAACACATAATTGATTTGTGATTACAAACAAATATATAAATAACTAAACAAGCACTTCTCGTTTAATAGTAGAGGAAATAACATATTAAACGTTAAAAGATTTATACAAATACAAAGATATTTATTTACATAACTTATCGATAGCTCGTTGCCGATCGGCACGAAATTGATTCATCCCTATCCGTCACACACTCATCAATATAAGTATAGTAAAAATTGTAAAGAATGTTCGAGTGAATAATAACTAATTCTTATATGTATATATAAGGAGCTAAGGAAGTTTTACTTCAGTCGTGTGGTCATAAGCACACTCGTTTTTTCTTAGTCTCTGATGTATTTCAGATAACATTTTCTGTGATACAACAAAACTTGTAGCCTTCGGTTGTTTGGCCTACACCGCATTTACAACCAAACAGTTGGTTTTTATGAGCTGCAGTATGTATGGTCTATGCGATCTCAGACTCTTTCATGTAAAAGAAAACATACACGGAATATAAGGAGATACAAAATAAATACGCCAAAATTGTTATAAAATTTACTAATATTAATTTTCAACAAAATTATTATTTGATTTCTTTCAGAAAATGACACGACTGGAAAAGCCATGTCTGCGTTGTGTGAGATCGCATCCGACACCTATCAAGCGTGGTTCCAAGCTTTAGAAAATATAGTATGGATATATAAATGCGAAAGTGTGTTTGTTTGTTTGTTTGTTTGTCCTTCTTTCACGTCGCAACAGAGCGTCGGCATGGCATGAATTTTGGTATGGGGATAGTTCGGTGGTTGTAGAGTGACATAGGTTACTTTTTTCCGCGGAAAAACATCTCATTCCCGTGGGAAAATAGAATATGTTGCAAAAGTTTGTCCTTCTTTCACGTCGCAACAGAGCGTCGGCATGGCATGAATTTTGGTATGGGGATAGTTCGGTGGCTGTAGAGTGACATAGGATACTTTTTTCAGCGGAAAAACATATCATTCTCATGGGAAAATCGAATATGTCGCAAAATTAAGTTCAGCTAGGTGGTGCCACCGTGATCTACAAGACGGACGACGGTACGATGGACGAACACAGAAGGTCAGAATATCTGGATTATTATGTCTTTTTACCAAAATTAAGATAAAAAATGCATGGATCTGTATTTTTCCACGCAGGACCGGGAAGAGAGCGATAAAAACCATAAAATTCACCAGCTGATTTTCTTCAAACGTTTTGGTGCATTGTAATTCACAGAACAGGCGATAACCTCGCAGACTATATTAAGTAATCCGTTGATGCTCTGCCTACTCCGCAAGAGTTACAGGCGTGATTATAAGTATGGATCAGAAATACTATCACCACCTGTCACGCTTTCACCCTTAACTATTACTTAACTGTGGCAGAAACAGTTCTTAGTAATCCTTATTAATAAGCCTTAGTAATATTTATTGAACGGAAATGAATACAGTTCTTATATGTGGTTATGAATGAATCGGTATTACAATAAGAAAAATTGTGCAAAATTATAAGAAAAATATTTTTTGAGAAATCTTATTAACTAACGTATACATAGTTTAAATTGATTCAGCTAGATGCCGTTACTAGGTTTTTAAAACGCGGTAACGAAATGTTTCCTGATATGTACTTAACTCCCGCCGTTGAGCCGCGCGTCAATCGCATATGTCCTGTGTAAACAAACAGGCCACCCGGCTAACTACAGAGGCTGCCCCTGCGCACCTCAACCTCCAGTAGGCAAGCTCCACCGCCGGTCAATGACCGCTCATTCCCGGCTCTCTACCAACGGCCCCGTCAGGGCCTTTCGCCATCCAGGGCTCCTCTTGGCCCTCCCAGGGTCCCCCTAGGCCCCCTCAGGGCATTATTCGGCCCCCCTCCGGGCTTCTCAAAGCCTATGCAGCCTCCAGTCTTTCCCTGGGGCCCCAATAAGGCAGACACACCGCGGACAACCTTCGCCCCACAACAACAACAATCACAGCCCACTATTGAAGACCTATAAACGATTTATTCCGCTATTAGAAACATCGACGTTAGTAAAATCGCGGTGTTAGCACGCAAATTGCGCGCTGCGAGGTCCCCTCAGGACCGTCTTCCTCGCTCTTACAGAGCATCATAATCTTTTGTGCTCGTTGTAAGTTAAGTTAGCTCAATTAACTTAACTTCACTTAAATGACAGAGCAGTTTGCTCTACCAAAGTCTCACGGTCCTATCAAACCTAAGGGTTTATCGCTTGTATCCTTTAATATTCGCGGTTTGCGAAATAACCTCCCAGAGCTTAAGCACTTTCTTCGGAATCGTGAAGCCGATTTCCTCCTCCTACTGGAAACTAATCTCAAAACTAAGGACACTAAAGGCCTTTCTATTCAAAAATCTTCTCTCTTCTTCGTAACGACAGACCCGACCGCCGAGGCGGCGGAACGGCCATCTATTACAAGAAGACACTTCACTGCTCACCCATTTCTACTCCGCAGCTTACCAACATGGAAGCCACGGTATGCAGGCTAGCTATGACTGGACATCAGTCCATCCTCATAGCCTCCTGTTACATCCCTTCAGGAACCCATCCCCTCAAAAAATATTTTGAGGCTATTTTATCCTTAGGCAATTCAGTCATTATGTTTGGAGATTTTAACTCCAAGCATACTAGCTAGTGGCAAGATACTGCTCGATATCACGCAGTCTCTTGATATTACCGCCCATAGTCCCCTCGGTGTTACTCACTTTCCCGATAACACCGATCAGGCCCCCGATGTACTAGATTTCGCGTTACTCCAAGAAGTTTCTCTCAAACTCAGAGCAATCGAGACACTAGACGATCTAGGATCCGATCACCGACCTGTCTCCCTCATTCTTGGCCATTAGCCGCCTCCCCCAACACACACGAAAACCTTCACTGATTGGAAGGGATTCAAGGAGTCCCTAGCTAAAGCTCTGGACTCACAGGACTCTACCATCTCCTTACCGTCGGACTTAGACAGTCCCGAAAAAATCGACACCGTGGTCGATTCACTCTCCACCCTTATTAAATCCTCCCTTAAGGAGAACGAAAGGGTCGTCCCGGTTGCTAACAATAGTGGGCTTCCCCTACATGTTAGCAACCTATTAAAAGCCAAAAAAAGCTGCTTTCCGGAGAGCAGCAAAATATCCCACCCCCCGAATATAGACGCACGGCCAATCTTCTTCAACGAGAACTCCGTTTCCGTCTCTCTGAATTTCGAGACCTCGAAAAGAGTAAACTCATGGAGAATATCTCTCCATCTCATACAGCGTACTATCAGATGGCTAGAGCCCTCCGCATAGACGCTATCACCCACACTCCCCCTCTCTCCCGTCCCGACGGTACGGTTGCCTTCGAGGACGAGGAAAAGGCTGAGTGCTTTGCAGATAGCATTGCCGCACAATGCTCTCCTAGCTCTCAACCCGTCGACCCCTTACACGTCCAGGCAGTGGAGGATGAGGTCCGCCGCCGGAACTCACCCCTACAGCCTCCGAACCCATCTCTGTGTCCTATGATTAAAACTACTTTTACGGATTTTATCGCGTTTATTTTTACTTTTTATTTACTTTTATTTTTAATTCCCGACGTTTCGGGCGCTTTCCAGCACCCATGGTCACGGGGGACTGAGATGACTGACGTCCCGATGTCATTGTTAAACCCGGAGTACCTTCAGCTTTTTTAATTATTGTTTATGGTCCGATCTATGCAAAATCAACTGACTATGTCCTGAGGTCTTGCAGTGGTATGCTTGGGTTTAGTTTTAATTTTATTGATTATAGGATCCCAAGCAGGTGGTAGTACCCAGCCTCCTTCTCTATTGAAATTAGGATGTTTTTTAATTTCAATAGCCTCACATATCATCCTTGGTAGAAATCGGTGTTCTTTCGCGAGGATTTGTGGTCTATCAAATCTGATGTAATGGTTGGGTCCGTCTAGGATATGATCACAAACTGCAGACTTCCCGGAACGTTGATGCTTCACATCAGCTATATGTTCTTTTACGCGGGTCCTAATTGATCTTTTTGTTTGTCCTATATAAGAGAGACCACATTCGCAATCAAGCTTGTGCACTCCTACATCTTGTAGAGGAATATGACACTTGACGGATGGTAGGAACTGACTAATCTTCTTCGGCGGCTTGTAGAATGTTCTAATAGAATCTCGCTTCAAGATATATAGCCTCCTCAAGGCAATGGGAAAGCTCTTCGAAAGAGTCATCCAAACACGTATGAGGCGCTATCTGTTTCCCACAGACGGTGACCCTCTTATCATTCCCCATCAAGTCAGTTTCCGAGCGCAACACTCATGTCCCCAACAAGTTCACCGTATTGTGGAATATATCCTCAGCGGTTTTTATCCTCGTCGTCATAAGACCATCGCGGTCTTTTTCGACATAGCTAAAGCTTTTGATATAGTCTGGCATACAGGCCTTATCTACAAGCTGTACAAAATAGGTCTCCCCGATCGTCTAGTACGTCTCATGGCCTCTTACTTAAAGCATCGTACCCTTCGTTTTAGACACGAAGGCACGCTATCTTCACATCGCCCTATCAAAGCTGGTGTCCCTCAGGGCTCAGTACTTGCTCGTCTGCTGTACATCCTGTTCACCAACGACATTCCCATCCTGTCGAAATGACACAGCTATCTACTGCAAAGGTATCTCGCTACCTTTCATACGGAACAAGGTTCAAAAGTCAGTTGACGACCTAGGAGCTTGGTTCAAAAAATGGCGCATCGATGTGAACCCGGAGAAGAGCTGCGCCGTTCACTTCGATTATAAATGACGCCGTCTCAAAAACACTCCACCAATACGTATGCTAGGGACCCCTGTCCCTGGCATACGACTAATATATAGGTGTCACTCTAGACACAAGGCTCACTTTCAGGCCCCACGTCAAAAGAGTCATGTCACGCACGTTTTTACCTGAGTAGGCTTAACAGTATGTTGGGCCGACACAGTAAAATGTCCCTTAGAACAAAGCGTACCCTTTATAAGGTCTGTATACGACCAGTCATGTCCTACGCGGGCCCCGTTTTTACCCACGCCGACCCTAAAATTATTAATGAACTCCAAATAGTTCAAAACGTTTTCTGTCGTCGAGCTGCGAACGCACCTTTGTACGTCCGTAATGCCGACCTTCATCGGGACCTAGAGCTCCCCACAATTCAACAATTTCTCAAAAAACTCTCTGAGAACTTCTTCAAAGCCTCAGAGTCGCAGTCCAACCATTTTATTCGTGAGGCAGCTACTTATGCAGCCCCACCCCCCCTCTCGCTATCGAGTCCGCAGGCCGAGAAACTCTCACTCGGACCCGCCTAATAAACTATCAAACGACCCTGAACTGCCTCCTGGCGGCTCAGGCCAACTCTAATTAAATTAAATTATTTATTCATAATTAATTTGCCTTCGTAGGCATTCCCTCAGCGGCTCGTAGCCGCCTGCGCCCTCTTTTCCCAAAAGAGGGTCGCTCACGATACGGTACAATAAAGCTTAATCAGCCAGTTGCCAGTCCCTAAAGGCGGTTTTTAGAGGGTATCACTTAGGTTCCCCGGTAGGATGTGAGTCCCTCATAACCACGATAGACCGGCTATCGTGGTATGCGTAATGCATTTTCCGCCTCCCTACGTATAGGGTAGCCCTTTAATTGCTTCGGACGCATAAAAAAAAACCGCGCGTCAACTTGTGGTGCATACGGTACCTATACGCTTAAATTGTTTCTATTTCGTAGCTTATTCGATAACCTGCTTTCGATTTCGGTTATTTGTTATTTGCTTTGTGATTTGGTTAAGGTTGAATGGATTTATATCGGCTTTCATTTACGGATTTGTGTATTTTCTTGGATCGGTTTTGTTGATTTGGTTGGTATTCCTTTATACATATTTAGACTCTGGTTTTAATTTTGGAATTTGTTTATTGAGAATCGTGAATTGGTTTCCGTTGTTTTAGGATGTTTAACAATATTTCAAAGGAATATTAATAGTATAGATAGTGTATACGGTACCTATACACTTACTTCTTTTTTCATTGGTTATATTTATATTGACTACTGCTTTCGATTTCGGTTTTCCGCGATTTGTTTTGTGATTTGGTTTAAGTTAATTTGTTTTTTTTTTCGGCTATCATTTTCGGATTCGTGTTGTGACTTGAATTGGTTTTGTTGTTTTGATTTTAAAAAATATTTAAAAGGAATATTTATTTCTTTTAGATATTTTGGATTTGCTTTTTAAAAAAAATATTTAAAAGGAAATTTAATTCCTTTTAGGTACTTTAACGTTTTTTTATAAATAGGTTTTTTGTTACTTATAATGCCTCGCAAACGTAAGTCCAGCCTTTTAAGAATATCTTCTCAAAGACAAGCGAAAAGATTAGCTCGATCGCTAGAATCTTTAGAAGACGCTGAACTGAGAAGGCAAGAACAAGGAGAGCGTCAGGCTGCTTTTAGAGCATCCGATACACC
Source organism: Parnassius apollo (assembly GCA_907164705.1). Classification (NCBI taxonomy): domain Eukaryota; kingdom Metazoa; phylum Arthropoda; class Insecta; order Lepidoptera; family Papilionidae; genus Parnassius; species Parnassius apollo. The sequence goes on along the minus strand of CAJQZP010001539.1, from coordinate 5,089,121 downwards.
TTCTCAAAGTCAGGAAAGGCGTTTTGAACAGGCAGAGCGTCAAGCTACTTTAAGAGCTTCTGAAACACCTTCTCAAAGTCAGCGCAGGCGTCTTGAACAGGCAGAGCGTCAAGCTACTTTAAGAGCTACTGAAACACCTGCTCAAAGTCAGCAAAGGCGTCTTAACAGGCAGAGCGTCAAGCTTCTTTTAGAGCTACTGAGACACCTGATCAAAGTCAGCAAAGGCGTCTTGAACAGGCAGAGCGTCAAGCTACTTTAAGAGCTACTGAAACACCTGCTCAAAGTCAGCAAAGGCGCCTTAACAGGCAGAGCGTCAAGCTTCTTTTAGAGCTACTGAGACACCTGATCAAAGTCAGCAAAGGCGTCTTGAACAGACAGAGCGTTAGGCTGTGTTAAGAGCTTCCGAAACACCTTCTCAAAGTCAGGAAAGGCGTTTTGAACAGGCAGAGCGTCAAGCTACTTTAAGAGCTTCCGAAACACCTTCTCAAAGTCAGCGAAGGCGTCTTGAACAGGCAAAGCGTCAAGCTACTTTAAGAGCTACTGAAACACCTGCTCAAAGTCAGCAAAGGCGTCTTGAATATGCAGAGCGTCAAGCTACTTTTAGAGCTACTGAAACACCTGATCAAAGTCAGCAAAGGCGTCTTGAACAGGCAGAGCCTCAATCTACTTTACGAGCTACTAAAACACCTATTCAAAGTCAGCAAAAGCTATTCGAACAAGCGGAACGTCAGGCCGCCTAAAGAGCCGCGGAAACACCTGAGGAAACTCAGTATAGACTCATTGAGCAAGCTGAACGTCAATCTATTATAAGGGCATCTGAATCACCAGAACAGACACAGGCGCCAAGAGATGCAAATGCACAGCTCCAAGCTGAATGTCGACAAAATTTTCAAAGAAACAATTGGTCGGTTTTTAATGACGCAGCATTCAATTATGATCCGTTGATTGATTATAAAAATCACAGGTTAGTTGTTATCGGACTGATGGACAAGGCGTATCGATTTTGCAGCGCTTTAAAATGGAAAGATGAGACCGCAGGCATGTGCTGTTCCAATGGCAAAGTGTCTCTTCCGTTACTTGGGGAACCAGAAGAACCTTTGAAAACTCTCTTTTTATATGATGCTAATGAGTCACGGCTCTTTTTAAAAAGGATCCGGAAATATAACTTATGCTTTCAAATGATGTCCTTCGGAGTTGACCGGGAAATAATAATGCCGGGATTTTCGCCAACATTTGCGGTGCAAGGGCAAATTTATCATAGAATAGGTTCACTTTTTCCAGCTGAAAACGAATAGCATAAATTTTTACAAGTATATTTTATGGGTGACGAAGAAATTGAGGTAAACCGTCGCTGCCATTTTATCCAGGGAGTTGAGAGAGACACAGTTTTCAAAATTCAAAGATTCTTGCATGAACGTAAAATTTTAGTCAAAACATTTAAAACTGTTTAGAAAACCTACCTGAAGAGGATTATAAAGTCTTCATTCACGCAGATCGGACCCCTCGAGGAGAACATGAAAGGCGCTACAATGTACCTTTGATAAACGAAATAGCAGCCGTAATTAGTGGTGATCAATTTTTTTCACGAGACATTGTCTTGCGAGCACGTGATGATATGTTGCAACGGATAGCCGATACACACAAGTTTATGACGCTCTGCAATACCCATTGATTTATTGCAAAGGACAAGAGGGTTGTCATTTTCAAATTCCACTCATTAACCCGGTCACAAAGGAGCCTACTGCGAACAAAAAAGTATCATGTATGAATTTTTATGCGTATCATATGATGTTGCGAGAAAATGATTTTAACCTCTTAGCTCGGTGTAGACAATTATTTCATCAATTTTGGTAGACATGTATGTGAATTGTGAATGTAGAAAGTGGACGTCTCCGTTATATATCTTTAAATCAAAAAAAGCTGCGCGTTGAGAATTATATACATTTACAAGATGCAGTTTCTAGCGACGCCAATGTAAACCCCGGAGATTGAGGTAAAATGGTAATTCTGCCCTCATCATTCGTTAACAGTCCCCGCTACCTACATGAGTACACACAAGACGCATTCGCCTATGTACGAACTTACGGAAGACCTGATCTTTTTGTTACTTTTACTTGATATCCCACATGGAAAGAAATAACCGAGGAGCTAATACCGGGCCCAAAAAAGTACTGACAGACACGATTTAGTTGCTAGAGTATTTAGATTAAAAGTACAAAAATTAATGTATGTGATTAACAAAGGAAAAATTTTCGGAGAGATGCAGTGCTTCATGTATTCAATTGAATGGCAAAAAAAGAGGATTACCGCATGCCCACATTCTAATATGGCTTAAAGAGAAGTTGCGGCCCAGCCAAATAGACGACATAATAAGCGCCAAGACTCCGGATCCTAAGCAAAATAAAGAATTGTATGATACCATCGTCCGAAATATGATTCGCGGTCTATGTAGAGCACGAACTCCAATATCGCTATGTATGAAGGAAGGAAAATGTACAAAGAAATTCCCTAAACAGCTATTAAAAGAAACAGTGCACAATGATAATGGCTACCCTTTATACAGACGCAGAGCTCCAGAAGATGGTGACAGGAAAGTTACAATCAAATCTCGCTCTGGAGCGTTCGAAGCCTTAGATAACAGCTGGATTGTCCCGTATTCGCCCATTCTATCTAAAATGTTTGATGCCCACATTAATGTAGAAGCATGTAGCTCTGTCCGCGCAATCAAGTATTTCTGTAAGTACATAAATAAGGAAGCGACAAAGCAATATTTAATCTCAGGAGTGAAGGTGAGGCAAATCCCGTTAATGAAGTACAGACCTTTCAAGCAGGGCGTTATGTCAGCAGTAACGAGGCAGCGTGGCGTCTCCTTGGCTTACCTTTACATGAAAGGCACCCAACAGTTACTCACCTTGCTGTGCACTTCGAAAATGGAGAGCGTGTATATTTCACGAAAAGAAATTTCCAAGAAAGAATTGCATCACCGCCAGAAACTACACTAACAGCCTTCTTTCAACTTTGTCAAACCGACCCCTTTGCAAAAACGTTGTTATATTCTGAAATCCCCCCGCTATTATACTTGGAAAACATCTAGGAAGGAGTGGAAACGCCGTATTCAAGGCTCGCCTGTTGCAAATTGGCCCGGTGTAAAGTCATCAGATGCCCTTAGTCGTGTGTATACCGTCCATGTAACTAATTTTGAATGATGATTTCTTATATTTACGCGAACACTACACATTGAAATAATACTAGTTTTTACGGAATTTATCGCGTATATTTTAACTTTTTAAATACCCGACGTTTAGAACGCTTTACAGCACTCATGGTCACGGGCGGGACTGAGATGTTCAACGTCCATATGTCATAGTTAACCGCGGTTACCATAGATTAAAATTTAACTTTTGCTCCGATCTATGCAGTATGACCTTATGGTATCTTGAAGTCTTGCAGTTGTATGCTTGGGTTGGGATTTAATTTTATTTATTATAGGATCCCAAGCAGATGGTAGCACCCAGCCATCTTTTCTATTGAAATTAGGATGTTTTTTTGATTTCAATAGCCTCGCGAATCATCCTTGTAAGGAATCGGTGTTCTTTAGCGAGGATCTACGGTCTATCAAATCTGATGTAGTGACGGGGCGATCCTGTACGTGTTCACAGACTGCAGACTTCCCGGAAGCGTCGATTCTTCACATCAGCTATATGTTCTTTAACGCGGGTTTTTATTGATCTTTTAGTTTGTCCTATGTAGGAGAGACCACATTCACAATCAAGCTTGTACACTCCTGCATCTTGCAGAGGGACATTACACTTGACCGATGGTAAAAACTGACCAATCTTCTTCAGCGGCTTGAAGTATGTTTTGATGGAAGCGCGCTTCAAGATGTAGCCAATCTTGTCAGTGACTCCTCTAACATATGGCAGTACAGCAGGTACACGCTCGACTGTGGCCGGCTTCACTCGTTCACTGTGACGTAGGCGCGGGACTCGAAGCTTGTTGTCATGCAAAACTTGCTTGACATGGTGGAGCTCTGCAGCCAGGTGTTTACTGTCACAGATCCCTCGTGCTCTCTGAAACAAAGATTTACCCACGGTAGCTAACTGTGAAGGATGGTGGTGAGAATCACCGTTTAAATATCTATCTGTATGGGTCTTTTTTCTATACACAGTATGGCTCAAGGTGTTATCAGGATTCCGAATTACTAACACATCTAGAAAAGCTAAGGAATTGTTTGCCTCTAACTCCATTGTGAACTGAATTTTAGAATTTATAGAGTTAAGATGGTCTAAAAATGCAGTTACTTTATCTAAAGGTATAATTGTGAAAGTGTCGTCTACGTACCGCTTGTAGAACCTTGGATTTATGGGAGAACTAAGCAGGGCTTTCTCCTCAAAGTCTTCCATGAATATGTCGGCGACAATGGGAGATACAGGTGAGCCCATCGCCACACCATCTACTTGCTTGTAGAACTCCTCCTTCCACAATAGGTAGCCAGATGTAAGGCAGTGTCTGAGTAATACTGCATATTCTACGGGCATGTTGTTTTCTTCCAGCCTTCTAGTTACAATTGAGATGCAGTCTTCATTTTGAATGTTTCTGTTTACGATTGCTGCTGCACCATGTTCGGGGTCCTACAGGATATAAAGACTTTAAAACTGTCAACAGTCAGGAATGCGCAACTTATAGAGAAGCTCTGCATCTTTTAGAAAATGATAATCACTGGAATAACCATGGAGGAAGCTGTGCAGTGCCAGTCACCAGCCAAAATTAGGGATCTTTATGCAACTCTCATATCATCTTGCGGGATATCTAATGCACATATATTGTGGGACAAATATAAAGAGTACATGGCGGAAGATATTTTATGAAGGTTATAGCAGACAGACGCGAATATGACATACAATGAACACATTTATAATGAAGCACTTGGAAAATCTTAAGATAAAGTAATGGCAATAGTAGGCAAAAAATTAAGCGACTTTGGAATGATTAGCCCTCAGCGAACGACCGAAAATGAACTAAGTGATGAAATTATACGTGAAACAAACTACGATATACCAGCTTTGCAGCAGCAAGTAGCCGAATTTGTACCCCGCTTGCTTCCCGAACAAAAACGAATTTTTGACAAAGTATTAGGACAAATTGAATCTGGAAATGGTGCACTTTTCTTTTTAGATGCCCCTGGAGGAACTGGGAAGGCATTTTTGTTAAATTTATTATTAGCGCAAGTACGGAAAGATAAAAACATTGCTGTGGCCGTAGCTTCCTCCGGTATAGCCGCCACGCTGCTAAGCGGGGGCCGCACTGCACATTCTGTTTTAAAACTCCCTCTAAATCTAGCCCAGGAAGAATCGCCGATCTGCAACTTTAGCAAAAATAGTGCACGAGGTATAATGCTACGACAATGCAAACTTTTAGTGTGGGATGAAAGTACAATGTCGCATAAAAAAGCTGTAGAAGCACTAAATCGAACGCTCCAGGAATTGCGCAGCAATGCCGATGTAATGGGAGGAATGGTGGTTTTACTGGCTGGTGACTTTCGCCAAACTTTACCTGTCATTCAAAAGGGCACACCTGCAGATGTAATTAAAGCATGCCTCATATCGTCTATTTTATGGAACAAGGTCACAAAATTCAGTTTAACTACGAATATGAGAGTGCATTTATATAATGATATCAATCCTGAAAACTATGCTGACACCCTATTAAAAATTGGCGATGGGCGGTTGGAAACGGATGCTGAGGGCTGCGTTAAATTGACGAGAGATTTTTGTAATTTAGTACAGAGTCATTCCGAATTAATTGCGAGCGTTTATTCAGATTTAACGAACAACATGCATGAAGACAAATGGTTATGTGAAAGCGCGATTCTTGTACCAAAAAATGAGAGCGTTAACAAAATAAATTCACATATATTAAGCGAAGTAGCAGGAGAAATAACAGAGTATTTGTCAGTAGACACAGTTATGGACACAGAACAGAGCACTTCATATCCCGCAGAGTTTTTAAATTCTCTAGAGTTGTCAGGTGTGCCCTCACATAAGCTTCAATTAAAATTAGGCGTCCCAGTCATGCTAATGTGAAATTTAGATGCTCCTCGGTTATGTAACGGGACAAGGCTGCGTGTGACACATCTTGGACGGAACATAATCGGTGCTACAATTTTGACAGGCGTAGGAAAAGGTGAAAATGTTATTATAACACGGATCCCTATAATTCCCACAGATCTTCCTTTTCAATTCAAAAGGTTGCAGTTCCCTATTAAGCTCAGTTTTGCAATGACAATTAATAAAGCGCAAGGGCAAACGTTACAGGTATCGGGGGTCTACTTAGAAAAACCGTGCTTCTCTCATGGTCAGCTGTATGTAGCATGTTCGCGTGTGTCAAATGCCCAGAATCTCCACATTCTTTCCCCGAATGGAAAAACATATAACATTGTGTACAGTAGCGTCTTAAAATAGTGTTCAGTTAGTTTTTTTTTTCCAAAATTCCCACAATCAATTAATCAGAATTCCCACAGATCTTCCCTTTCAATTCAAAATTTCCTATTTAGCTCAGTTTCTTTTCAATTCCAAATGCTGCACCTCTGACGGACCTATTAAGCTCAGTTTCCTTACAACTCAAAAGGCTGCATCTCTGACGGATCCTTTATTTGGCTCAGTTTCCTTTCAATTCAGAAAACTGCATCTCTGACGAATCAATTTGGCTCAGTTTCTTTTCAAAAGTCTGCATCCCTGACGGATAATTATGCTCAGTTTCCTTTAATTAAAAAATATCCCATTTCCATTTGGAATAAACAGGCTATTTTCATGCTTTCATAGGAATAGGAATTTCATAGTGTAGCTAAGTGACGATACACGGTGGCGGGGGAGATTGGAATACGGGACTTGAATAGTGTGTTTAATTATTGTTTTTACTTTAATTTGTGTAAAGTAAATTAAGTGTATTTGGTAATTATTTTTATTAGAACTGTGTTGATAGGTGCGTATAGACGCTGCGTTTCAAAACATTTAAATAGGCTGACGAATCAATTTTGCTCAGTTTCCTTTTAATGGATGCATCTCTGACAAACCTATAAAACTCAGTTTTCATTCAATTCAAAAAACAATGGATAGTTCATTTCCCAGTGACCATGCGGGCGAAGACGCGGGTAACAGCTAGTAAATTAATAATTTACAATTATCTGATACCTATTTATGATACTTAAATAAAATCTTGTGACTGTAACAAAAATTTGTATATCAAACATGTAAAACAGTTACAAGAAAAATAAATAATTTATAAAGAAATAATATATTCACTTCTTTTGCATTCCTTGCTTAAACCTTTAAAAAATTCTCGAAGGACCAAATGTAGAGTCAATGCTACGGAGGGCAAGAAAATCACGCACTAACATTACTGGTTCATAATCAAAAGAAATTCTCCAACGACTAAATTTATTCATCTTAGCTAAATATGATCATGGTATTCGTATGGCGTTGGGTGTCTTTTAGAATGCAATATCGCCGCGTCCTGTAATAGCTAGCTGACTGTGTAGCAACGGTAGAAAGAGCTGTAACCTAAGCAGCCGCACCTCCTTACATAACCCTATTTCTCCTATCACTTTAAAAGACCTAGCGCTAGCCATTGTCATTATATACACTTATATAAATGGAATGCCTGTATTATATAACTTTAGACAACGGGTGGAAAGTGGAAAGGAAATGGGTATAGAGGTCAGATTTTCTCACTGCGAATACTCGCAGATTCACGTGACCGTGATTGGGATCTTTGTCACAGTAGGAGGAATGGTGGACGATGTCAACAAACAGCAGTCTTCAGTGACACAGCGCCAATGCCGGAATCAAAAGAGAATTATCGTAGTAGAATTTTCACTAGTTATCTAACCATTTATAATGACTAATTTCTATATACTTAAGTAATCAGTTCCATTTGCGCACCGCCCCCGAGCGGTAGTGCATTCAGTCCGCGCTCCGTCCTCGTGCGGTAGTGCAACCTCTCGCCCGCGCGCCCCGCTCTCCCCGGTTCACACAATCGCCGTAGATGAATCACTTGTTTTTTCGCACCGTTCTCCCTCGCTTCGGCGGGGAGGTCTGAGCGCGCTGTGCCTCTATTGTTCTTTGTTACTATTGGGTTACTGTTTTTTTTGTGTTTATTTTTTTATTATTGTTATAATTTGTTACCTGCACATAGTTAGTGTTCTTGAAAAACGTTCCTTGTCCTTTTGAGGACAAGGGGTCGTTCTTCCCGGAGCAAGTGCTTCCCTGAATAAACGTCAGCCCCCCCCCGCTCTCCAAACCAACATGTCTACCATAGGCATGAAACATGGTCTTGCACGCTTTGGGCGTTTTCCCCGCTTTTCCCCGCGCCCCGGCCCAAGGGCCCGGCCCACGTCGAACCTCCTCCTCCCGGAAGAGGACCGCCCACAGCTCCACCGGCTCCAACGGTCATCGATACAGCCCAATTCACGCTAGTGAAATCCAAGCGCGGCCCGAAGCGCGCCGCAACTTCCCGCACTCCCCCCGCCCCGGCAGCCACCGCCGCCGCCCGTGCCCCCTCCGCCGCTGCCTCAACCCTCGCAGCCCCAATCGTTGCCTCGACTTCAACAGCCCCTAACGCTGCCGCCTCTCAGTCGAAAGACACTATCGCCAAGCCAGCAACCCGCTGCGCTCCCAAACCGGCTTAAAGGCAAGCCCCGCCCCCTCGAACCGGACCTTGTCTAAGTTGAAGTTTACACAGCTGTCCAAAACAGGGTTTCAAATATGACCAAGCCACCAATGTCGGCGAGGCCACCAAATTAAGGCCGGCGTCAATAGAAGACTTCCGGAATATAACCCGTCTCTTCACGACCGAGCGTGTGTCCTATCACACATACGCTCTCGCCGAAGAAAGAAAAATCAAGGCGGTCCTCCGCGGAGTTCCTTATGAACTCGCAAACGAGGACATTCTGGAAGACCTTAAGTCCCAAGGCTTCCCCATAGAGGCTGTGCTCAAGATGCACAGCAGTAGGGGCGAGAGATTTAACCTCGCCCTCCTCGTTCTTACCGATGTGCAAGAGGCGAAGGCAATCTTCCGCGAGGTACACACTGTGTGCGGCCTGTCGCGTGTAAAGATCGAAGCCCCACACCGGCGCGGTTACCCAGCGCAGTGCCACCGCTGCCAACTCTATGAGTACGCGGCAGCCAACTGCTCAGCCCCACCCAGGTGCGTTAAGTGCCCAGAACCCCATCACTCGAAAGAGTGCCCTCGGCCCAAAAATGCCGAATCTCCACCCGCATGTGTCCTATGCGGACAAACAGGCCACCCGGCCAGCTTTAGAGGCTGCCCTCGCGCTCCTCGCCCACTTCTGAGCCACAAAGCTCCACCCCAGGTCAATAACCGAAATTTCCCGGCTCTTGGAAGCCGCATGCCCCGCCAGGGCCGCCCCTACCACAGCCCCCTCAGGGCTCATCTCAGCCCACACAGGGCATCTATCGGCCCCCTCAGGGTCCTCCACGGGTCCCTTTAGGCCACCTCAGGGCCCTCCACGGCCCCTTATGAGCCTTCCGCTCTCCCAGCCTGCGCCGCTCCCAATAAACCCTTGGTTCCCAAAGGCAAATAATATCCCGTGGCCCTCTGCCGACCCACAAAAACAGGCAGACCCTATAGTAGATGATCTAAGCCTAGCGTCCAACACTATGAATAAGATCAATATAGGGGAAATCTCTATCCTTGCGCGTAAACTGCGCGCTGCTCAGTCCCCTCAGGACCGTCTCCTTGCTCTTGCTGAGCACATCGACCTACTACGGTCGTTGTAATATTTTTTATAATTACTATGCCGGAGCCCTCTGCTCCCGCAATATCGCACGGTCGTACCAAACCAAAGGGTTTGTCCCTTGTTTCGTTCGATATCCGCGGTTTGCGAAATAACCTCCCAGAGCTTAGGCTATTTCTTCGAGATCGCGAAGCCGACCTCCTCCTCCTTCAGGAGACCCACCTCAGCCCTAAGGTCTCTAAAGGCCTCTCTATTAAAAATTATTCACTTCTTTGTAATGACAGACCCGACCGCAAAGGCGGCGGTACTGCCATTTATTACAAAAAGTCCCTTAATCGCTCCCACATCCCCACTCCGACGTTTACCAGTATGGAAGCCACTATCACTAGATTAGCCAAGACTGGACACCAGTCTATCATTATAGCCTCTTGCTATATCCCTAGCGGAATACAGCAAGTTAGAGTTAAGAGTGATTTCGAAGCCATCCTTGCATTAGGCGACTCAGTCATTATGTTTGGCGATTTTAACTCCAAGCATACTGAATGGACCTGCCGCACTACTACTAGTAGTGGCAGGGTGCTGCTCAATATCATTCAGTCTCTCGACCTGACTGTCTACAGTCCTCTCGCTGTCACCCACTATCCCGACAACATTAACTACGCTCCTGACGTGCTAGACTTTGCTCTAGTTAAAGGAGTCTCACTTCACCTTAGAGCAATCGAGTCTCTTCGATGATCTGGCGACCTCCGTCCTGTATCCCTCCTTCTTGGCCATCAGCCACCTCCAACTCCCACTACCAAAATTTACATCAACTGGTAGGGCTTCAGGAAGTCTCTAGCCTCGGCTATAGACTCTTCGGACCCTCCCATAACCCTTTCTTCCGATGTCCTCGACAGTACGGGGAAAATAGACACCGCGGTCGAAAATCTCACCTCTCTTATAACATCATCTCTTAAAGAGAATGAAAAGGTTGTCCCGGTTGCTAAAACTAGTCTTCCCCTAGATATTAGCAACCTACTAAAAGCCAAAAAAGCTGCCCTCCGTAGAGCTGCACGCTATCCCACTCCCGAGTATAGACTCGCAGCCCACCGCCTTTAACGCAAACTCCGTTACCGCCTCAAAGACTTCAGAGACCTCGAAAGGGGCAATCTCATGGAGAAAATTTCCTCCTCTCACACAGCGTACTACCAGATGGCGAGAGCCCTCCGGATAGACGCTATCACTCTGTCTCGTCCCGACGGCCCTATTGCCTTCGAGGACGAAGAAAAGGCTGGCTTCGCCGACAGCGTCGCCGCTCAATGCTCTCCTAGCTCACAACCCACTGGCCCCCTACATATCCAACTAGTGGAGGACGAGGTCTGTCGCCGGAACTCGCCCCCCCACCGCTTCTGACACTATCACTGTGTCCAAAGATGATCAAAGAACTTAAGCCCAAAAAAGCACCGAGTGCGGATGGCATCTCCAACCAAGCCCTCAAACACTTTCCGGAGCAGGTGATCGCCTTATTGGCTATAAACTTCAACGCTTGCTTCGAATTCAGCTACTTTCCTACCTCTTGGAAAGAGGCAACTGTCATAGGCATTCCCAAGCCAGGCAAACCCTACCACCTGCCCTCTAATCACCCTCCCATCAGCCTCCTCAAGGCCATGGGCAAACTTTTCGAACGAGTTATTCTCGTGCGCGTGAGGCGCCATTTGTTTCCCACAGACGGCGACCCCCTTGTCATCCCTCAACAATTTGGGTTTCGTGCCAAACACTCGTGCCCCCAGCAAGTTCACCGCATAGTGGAATATATCCTACGCGGTTTTTATCCTCGTCGTCAAAAGACCATCGCGGTCTTTTTCGACATTGCCAAGGCATTCGAGAGAGTCTGGCATGAGGGCCTTATCTACAAATTGTACGACTTGGCCTCCCTGACCACCTCGTCCGCCTTGTAGCCTCCTATTTGAAGGATCGTATCTTTCGTTTTAGACACGAACACACGCTATCCTCTACTCGTCAAATCAAAGCCGGTGTCCCTCAAGGCTCTGTTTGTCCCCTCCTATATATACTCTTCACCAACGACATCCCTATCCCGTCGAATGGTGTTAAACTAGCCCTCTTCGCAGATGACACAGCCCTTTACTCTAAAGGCAACTCACTGCCACAGATTCGGAACAAGATCCAAAAGTCAGTTAACGACTTAGACTTAGGAGCTTGGTTCCAAAAATGGCGTATCGACGTAAACCCGGAGAAGAGATCCGCCGTTTGCTTCGAATATAAACGACGTCGTCTCACCGCCACTCCGTCAATCAGGATGTTAGGAACCCCTGTCCCATGGCAAACAAAATCCAAATACTTAGGCGTCACCCTTGATGCAAGGCTCACTTTCGAGCCCCATATCAAGATGGTAACTCGCACCACGCGATTTTATATGGGTAGGCTCAACAGCATGTTGGGCAGACACAGTAAAATGGCTCTCCGCAACAAGCGAACCCTATATAAGGTCTGCATAAGATCTGTCATGACCTACGCGACCCCATTTTCGCACATACTTTTTTTTTGATGTTTCTGCTTCATGGCAATCTGCTTTCCAGCAATAAGCCACTAGTTTGTCTGATTTCTCAGTTTATGTTTTCCTCAAGAGTCATACTTGTATGAAACTTTTCACACGACTCTCTTGATGTCAGGTGGTAAATCTTTTATGTAGGCTCGGTACGTCACTTCTTTTTAGCCGGGTATGCTGAAGAGCGAATTCTCCGCTCAAAGCGTGTGCCAGTTTGTTTACATGGGCGGTCAGCTTCTCCTGGTATTTCAGGCTGTTTTGAGCTGCTTCCTGTCGAACTGTTTTTAGGCCGAGGTCGAGGTATATGTATCTATTACTTATACTACGAGGGATGCCAAACATTGTTCTCAGAGCTTTGGTCTGGAATCTCTCCAAGATATCTATATTACTGTTGCTGGCCGTTCCCCACAGTTGTATGCCGTAAGTCCAGATTGGTTTTATGGTGGTTTTATACACTAGCATCTTGCTGTTGGGATTTAGTTGTGATTTGCGTCCCAGTAACCAGTTCAGTGTCCGCAGTTTTCCATCTAGTTGTTTGCTCTTTGTCCAAATGTGTTTTTGCCATGTAAGTTTCCTGTCTAGGTACATGCCCAAGTATTTTGCGTTATTTTCTTAAGGGATAACTTTGCAGTTTAGCGTTACCGGTGGACATGTTTCTCTCCTAAGAGTAAACGTTACATGTACCGATTTGCTCTCATTGGCTTTTATTCTCCAATGGTTCAGCCACCTCTCAACTTCTATCAGGTGGTTTTGCAGCTGTGATGATGCCGTTTCTGGGTTGCTATGAGCCGACAGAAGCGCCGTATCATCAGCGTATGTCGCAGTCGTGGTGTAGTCAGTTGTTGGGATATATGCTATAAAAATGAGGTATAGTATAGGGCCCAATATATGCCCTGAGGGACACCTGATTTTAATTCGTGTACTTCTGAGAGATCATCGCCGTACTTCACTTGGTAGCATCTTTTATCTAAGTAGGATTTCAATATTAGGAATAGACAATGTGGGAGATGCTTCTTTAGCTTGAACAGGAGGCCGTCATGCCATACCTTATCAAACGCTTGGCTAACATCCAAAAAGACTGCAGAGCAATATAATTTGTTTTCGAGGCATCTGCTGATGGTGTCAACTATACGATGTACCTGTTCAATTGTCCCGTGTTTTTCCCGGAATCCAAATTGGTGGTTCGGTAATACTGTACTTAGATGTTCTTTCATTCTGTTAAGCAATATCCTCTCAAACAGTTTGCCAATAACTGGTAGCAGGCTGATAGGTCTGTATGAAGTAGCTTCGTGTGGGGGTTTACCGGGTTTTGGCACCATGACTATATGTACAATTTTCCATTGCCCAGGGAAATGTTCAAGTCTTAAGCTAGCATTAAAGATGTTAACTAATTTCATTATACCTTTATGAGGCAGGTTTTTAAGTAATTTGGCATCAATGAGGTCATAGCCGGGTGCTTTACCATCCTTGAGGTTCCTTATTTCTTCCACAATTTCTTTAGGGCTGGTACTTTTTAGTGGTAAACACATTTGATTCGCTGATTAGAGGTATTCCTTGATTTCCATAGTGTGTTCGGGATTGTTTTCAGGGAGTGGTTGGAAAACTGTTTTCAGATGTTCCGCAAAGATTGTTACCTTTTCTTTATCTGATCTAGCCCATCCTCCTTTTTCATCATTGATAGGTTATATGGTTTTTCGGGCGCTTTAGATTCTTCGTAGCCTTCCATAGTGAGTAGTTTGTGTCTCTCGTTGGATCTAGATTTGAGAGATAGTGTTGAATATTATCATTTTCTAGGGTGCTGATAAGAGCTTTAAGTTCATTTGAGTGTCTATTGAATGCAGTTTTATCACTTGGATATCCCGTAGTATGCCAGATTTTTCTCAAACGTCGGCGCTCTTGTATTTTCTCTTTAATATCTTTTGGATATGAGTTATGTTTCAGAGGTTGTCCATTACCTGTCCTTTTTGGAGTTGCAGAATTGGCAGCAATGTGAATAGTCATATTAAGTTGTTCCAGTTGTCTTTCAATTTTTTCTATTGTATTAATTTTGGTCTTTAGTTCTGTCTCTGTTGTGATTTTATTTTTATAAATTGTCCAGTCTGTAGTATTCGAGTTGTATATCCTTAGGAGCGGTGCTACTAGATTAACTGTTGTAGTAACATTCAGTATAACTGGTGTGTGGTCAGATGTGAGATCTATTCGAAGTTCTATGTTTAAGTAGTTCTATGTATGTTTTTAACAATAAAAAAGTCCAATAAGTCTGGGATACTTTGTCTGTCGGTAGGCCAATAGGTAGGTTCTCTGCCGGAGTGACATTCTAATTTCATCTCTACTGTGGCTTTACAAAGATGCCTCCCTCTAGTATTGTTACTAGATCCCCGATTTAAATGTTTTGAATTCCAGTTACCAGCACATATAAATCTGTTACCCAGTGTAGAAAAATATTTCGCGAAGTCGTTGGCAGATATAGTATGTTTTGGAGGACAATACACAGCGGAGAATATAGTTTCTAGTTTGCTGTCTACAAGTTTAATAGATGTTGCTTGTATTTTTTCTGTTCGGTATTCCTCTATGGGGTAGTGTTTGATATTATTTTTAATAATTGCTGCTGTTCCGCCATGGCTGTTCCCAATTGGATGATTGGTTGTGTATACTGTATAATTATTAAAGTTTATGTGTGTTTTCGGTGTAAATCTTGTTTCAGAGATTAGTGCTATGTCAATCATCTCTGTTCTGAGAAAAAGTCTCTAATTCTTGACGTCCTGCCACAAGGTCAAACGGTCAAAAACCATTACTACTACTTACAAGTTTAACGCCGCGTGAAGAAAATTAAAAAAAAAACGCCCGGTTTTGTTGAAAACCAATTTTTGGTTTTTGCACCACGATAATGCACCTGCTTACACTTCATTTATTGTTCGTCAGTTTTTGGCCACAAACAATACTATAACAATGCCCCAGTCTCCATATTCAACAGACATGGCTCTGTGTGACCGTCGTTTTACAAGCATAGACATTAAAAGCGCATCGCTGAAAGAGCTAACGGCTATCCCAAAGATCGAGTTTGAGAAGTGTTTCGTGGATTGGAAGAAGCGCTAGCATAAGTTCATAATATCAAAGGAGGAATATTTCGAATTTTTTTCCTTTTTAAATTTTTTTTTCAAAAAACGAAAATTCCCGTTTTTTTCTGAATACACCTCGTATTGTACATAGAGGATATACAGTGGTATGTAACGAATATATAGCATAATTTACAGGGTGGTCTGACAAGTTTCCGACCTGAACGTGATGATATTGAATGTAGTTGTGCTTCTTTTGACAGTTACTCACCAAAATTTCAGCCATTTTGGACGAGTAGTTAAACGTAGTGATTATATTCTCTTTGGCGTAGTTGTTATTTGACAGTCGTTTGAGTGAGTCGATGAGTTTTTGTGAAAATGGAAAAAAAATTATATCAAGCTGACATTAAATTTTAGTCTTTGAAAGGCAATAAGCCTAAAAAAAGACATGTACTCTGTGTATGGGGACTCTGCACTATCATTTACCACAGGCAAATTTTGGGCAGCTGAATTTAAACGTGACCGTGAGAGCTTGGGATACGATGAACGTTCGGGACGTCAAAAATCTGCAACAACTGACGATTACATCGCTAAAATTTAGCAAATGGTGCTAGGCGACCGCCGAATTTAAATAAAAAAGATAGCAGATGCTATAAAAATATCCATAGAACGTGTTTGTCACATATGTGATATTCTGTGTTCACTAGTGTCACAAGGCTGCGTGTTATCGCCAACGCTGTTTCTTCTGCATAACAATGATATGTTGCAAACCCGTAACATTCATTGCTATGCAGATGACAGCACTGGTGATGCTCTTTACACCGGCCGAGCCAATATTTCTCGGGAAAACGTCTCCGAGTGCCGGGACAAACTTGTGTCTGAAGTCGAGTCTTTGCTGAACAGAGTCTCGGATTAGGGGCGACTAAATCTAGTCCAGTTTAACCCCCAGAAGACACAAGTTTGCGCGTTAACCACTATAAAGAACCCCTTTGTCGTATCTCCTCAGTTTCAAGGCAGTTCCCCTTGTTGCCTCAGCCAGTATCGGAATCCTCGGCGTCGATATATCGAGTGACGTGCAGTTTCGTGGTCACTTGTAAGAGAAGGCCAAATTGGCCTCTAAAAAGCTTGGCGTGCTCAGCAGAGCGGGACAGTATTTCATGCCGGCACACCGCCTGCAACTTTACAAGTCGCAGGTTTGGCCGCACATGGAATACTGTTCCCATCCCTCGGGCTGGGGCTCCCCAGTAACAGCTCATTCCAATTGACCGCATCCAGCGCAGAGCGACTTGAATCGTCGACGATCGAGTGCTTTCCGATCGGCTCGATTTACTGGCACTACGAAGAGATCTTGCATCTCTTTGCATTCTCTTTCGCATATACCATGGGGAGTGCTCTGAGGAATTGTTTGGATTAATCCCAGCTGCCAAATTTCGTGAACGCACTACGCGGCAAACGTCCCGATACCATCCACACCACCTGGATGCTTGGCGCTACACCACTGTACGTTTCAAAAGGAGTTTTCTTCCGCGTACAAACTCTCTGTGGAATAGTTTACCAATGCCGATTTTTCCATCTCCAAAAAGCAAAACTCATTACAGGAGCATACCACGTATCATTACTTGACAAACTGAAGGCAGAAATTGCGGAAAAACGCTCACATTTGCAGAAAAAGCAAATCCTGTTTCATCACGACAACGCGCCGTCTCACACCTCAGCGGTCGCCATGGCGAAAATCCACAAATTATGGTTTGTACTACATCTAGCCCTAAGCGACTTCTTTTTGTTTGAGGACAGAGATTTTAGTCAAATGATGACGCAATCACCTTCGTGAACAATTATTTCGCAGAGAAAAATGTCGAGTACTATTTGGACGGGTTAGAGAGATGGGAGCATCGCTGGTAGAAGTGTGTGGAGTAACAAGCAGACCATGTAGAAAGATAAAAGTAATTTTTAAGAAAAATGTCTTGTATCTTTGATAGGTCGAAAACTTTTCAGGCTACACACGTATATGTACGATTTTAAAGAATTTTTATCATTCGTTTGCTTAATTTAAGTATTTACTATTTAAAGTATAAATAGAAATCCAAATATCCAACCATGTAAGATGTGAAAAGTTTCATAGGTTGCTGAAAATATTAATTAGATATTTTACTTAACCGTTACTTGTAAATTAACTTTCTAATGAAAATATTCGCAGAAGAACCAGAACAACTGCATATGTATCACAAAAGATTTGCAAGCTGAAGTGGCCATGGGCTGGCTATATAGCTCCAAAAAACGAAAACAAATAAGAAAGAAAGGTTTTTGTGATGCAACCTTAGAATGTACAGAATGGGTCCCACATATATGCAATAAATGAAACCATATACTTGTTATCGCCTTTGCTGACGATATACAAAAAATGAACGTAATCGGTCCAGTAATTAGGTCAAAAAGTAGAGTTTTAATTTTAAGCAAATTTGAACACTCTATAGAATTGGGTCACTAAGTCAATGATTCAATGAACTTGAATCCTTGAACATTAAAAAGCGACGTTGCCACGCAGTGCAAACTATTGGTATTGCGACATATCGACAGCGGTGTCTTTTGTCGGCGTGCCACACGCGTGCAACGTTGTCACTCTTCCAAGGGGTCAAGGTACGCTGGTACTTGTCTAAACAGAGTGTTCACTTTTACTGAATTTATTTTAATATTTATTTTGTTTGAAAATTTCACTTTTTTATTTTACGGGTTTTAATTTAATATTTAATTTTTCTACACTTCTACAGACTAGTACTACTTGTGGTTTCATTTATTGCATATATGTGGGACCCATTCTGTATAATTACAGTAGTATAGAGCGCGCATATTGCACAAATTGCTCAGTACGCATTGTAGGCAATTGCGCTAAAGATAGTTATATTGATGAGTGTATGACAGATAGAGATGTATCAATTACGTGCCGATCGGCAACGAGCTATCGATAAGTAGTAAATAAATATCTTTGTTATAGTCAACCAAATCTAAGAAATACCTTTTGACAGCTGTCAGACTTATTGGACTAGGCATGCCAACCGAAAAATCGGTACGTACAATATTCGATTCTTAAGAAAAATCGGTAACTATTCTTTAGTGTTGGTAATCATTTACATTTTTGTTTCGATTAGTACCAGAATAAATTAGAAAAGGATAATTTAATACACACAATTTATGAGTTTCGTCGTATTTATTGTTACTGATTATTTCTAAAGGCAAAGATAAAAAATTAAGATTAAAACTATTAAAAAATTAATTTATTCAATCACTATCACTACAACTACTTGAGCTGTCGTTGTTTAGATTAAATTATTATTTCATGTCCGCTTCCACTCCTTTGTATTACGGCCATTTTACATCTACTTTCTTATTCACTTGGATTGACGCTTTGTCGATTTGAACATAACGCTGACAAACCGGGGTGTTGTCCATTATTACGGTACTATTCGCAGGAATATTTTCTAAAAGGGTTATAAACCACTCCTTGAATTTTTCTGCATCTATTTCCTCATGGTATTCTCTTGCACTCTTTGAATGGAAAGTTAATAAAGAATTTTCTACAAATCCTCTATCGGCAGATCCTGTATGGTCATGGAAAATTATGAAACGCCCACCTTTTCCTAAAAGCACCTTCGAGCAAGATGCTACAGGGTCGTCTGTCCATATTTTCGGTACAGCATGGATGGCGCTTAACTCCGTTACATCAATGAATATAACGTTGTCCCGATTGGTTGTATTTTTCATTTCTCTTAAAAATGTTATTCCTTTTTTGTCATGCCTCTCTATAATTATTTTGCGTTTATCAATGTTTTAAATGGTTCTCAATTACTTTATACTACTATTGTACAAGCCGGTATCTACTAAACTTTCTTGTAACTTCGCCGCATTAGAGAATTCTGTGAAATAGCCGTAGACATGGTTTCTAATAATATCTGCTTCGAATCGATCTATACCTGTTACTGGTATATTCTTCTTTCGTTTTCTTAGCTTGTGAAGTAAATCATTCTCACTGCCTGAATGATCGTAGTTTTTAGTGACGATCTTAGCAACGGTGCATTGCACGCCAATTCCAAGTGCTTCACCGAACCGACCACACTTGTGTCACTGTGCAAAAAGGACCCACTGGTTTATAACTCACGTTCAAAATGTTCATGTAATTTCACCACTAATGCACGAGCCCGACTGTTTAAAGTGCGACTACCATAACTAACTACGTCCTTTTTTCGAAATTGTAATCATTTGCTTAGTCTAGTATATAAATTGCCAAGGTCAAGGAGTATAGAAGAATCAGTCCAAAATTATTGTCTGAATCACAAAATAAAAAGACAAACATAAAGTCACCAAATTACGCACAGAAACGTAGACAGAGAAACTTATAGACAAATTGACGCCTTCTTTCGCATTCGCACACGAAAAAGATAGATTCATGCAAACGTCTTGCATAAAAATGAGACAGAGCGATGTGATTGTTTGTCGCTTTCTCCGTGCCGGTTTGTTTTGTTTAGAAAACTGCACATTGCTAAACAACTTTGACAGTTCGTAGCGATCTAAGGAGTTTTACAAGTTGGTCTAAGTGAGAAAAAAGTGTTTTGTGAGCTTAAGATTGGTGAATCTTGTTCAGTTCAGTTCTTAGAAAATTTTTTTTTTTTATCTAATTGTGTTTAAAAGTCATAAAGATTATTGTATAACCTAAAATTACGTTATTGTCCTTTCTCTGTCTACGCACAGAAAGCTCCCAAAATGGCGGGAGATTGGAATAAAGTAGTGTTTTTTCAATGCGGCCTTGGATGGGAGTTTTTTTGCCTGCACAAAGTTACGCTGACAAAGTAAAAAATTATAAAAAAATTAAACTTATTTCATTCCTGATTCATATTTTAAGCAATTTTTAAAAAAATAAAAATTTTATAATCAAATTAAAAATTAAAGTATTTAAAGAATATTTTTACCGATTATTTGAATATTTTTGACGATTATTCACACAACAATGAATTTTAAGGTAAGGTACATAGCGATACATCGTTGAAAAAACGTCAGGCAAAAAAGTTGACTGTGGGTTATTTTTTAATATTTTGGTTGTTTTGAATATTTCAAACTTAAATAAATGATACAGAATCATACATATTATAATAAAATATATAATACTTTATAATTATTGGGATTTATGTAAAAGGTTATTTTAAATCGTGTGAGTACGCTTGTACAAAGTTATTGCGGAATGATAGTAGTTAGGTTGTACTGGAGTTCAGTTCTGGCGCACGACGTTCGTCGACTCACAATCCCAAAAAAAAAATCTTTTTTTTGTTTAATTGTTGATTGACTACCGTCATTATCTATTATTCGTCAGCGTGTGGGTCGGCTTATGCTATTGTATTATACTCCTTTGTTCCTATCTACAACACTAATCTGAATCATCAATAAAACACATTACCTAATTTTGTTAAAATTTTTATTTATAAAATACAAAATCTTATTACTTATTATCTATAAAATAGGAGCGAAACATCTCATCCACTAAAATATCGTTGTACAATGTGTTCTCTGTAAATATACTCGTAAAACTATGCATTGAACATCCCTGAAACTTATATAGCAAATACATTAAGCAATATTCGCCACAAACTGAAGTCCACTCATTCTGAATCCTATCAACATTCCAGTTCCATCTTTTACAATTTCTTTTAAAAAACTCTAGATGATATCGTACAGGTGCCCGTCCGAATGAATCAAAATATTGACCGACGTCATTCGTATCGATATATAAAGCTACCCAATGTGACCCTGGTTTATCATCTGTATCCAAATTGCATATTATATACGTTGGTACGTGGGTGTACATGGGTAGTTTATTGGCAGCATAAACATTATTTTCTAGAGTGGGGTGAATCTTTTTCAGATGTTGTTGTACATCTAGTGTATCCATAATATTACTGCTATTAGTAGATTATTACAGTACCAATCTACTCAATGACTAATATAGGAATGATCAATTATAGTGATATCTAAATATTAAATTGCTTTCTTTGTGTTATACAAAACGTATTTGAGTCACCAATACACTGAACAAGACACGACAGGAAGGACATAGGAATGTAGAGATAAGCAACAGAATGTAAGGTAAGCTTGTTGAGGCATAAAGATACTATCAATTCTACTGCAGAAATTCTTTAGATTAGAATTATTACTCACTGGTACTATATAAGACCAAGCAACTGCAGTCATGGAGTTAGTGTATGGTCGTTTGACCGCAGTGGATCTATCAATACTACGTTTGTGTTACTTCAACGCATCAAAGGCCATGGATGTAAGTGTTTATTCTATTGACAAACTTACTTTTCTTTCTGTTATTTTCTTACGTGTGTATGATTTAGTGTTAACAAATTATATTTAAATATTATGTGTGTGTATATGGTTAAGCCGTGGTAGCTCAGATGGTTAGCGCAAAATGTAAAATTCATAGTACACGACCCGGGTTCGATCCCCGCCGGCACCAATTAAATTGTTAATTACAATTTTAAGTGCTGATTTACCACGTGCTCAGCGGTGAAGGAAAACATCGTGAGGAATGCATGTCTGAGAAAATTTCGAAGGCATGTGAAGTTTGCCAACACGCATTGAGGTATCACAGCGAACATTTCCTAGCCCTAAAACCCTCTCAGAAATGAGAGGAGGCCTATGTTCAGCAGTGGACTTTAATAGGTTGTAACTTTAGCTTTTTTAACTTTTATGATTAAGTGTTAACAAATTGATATTAACATGATAACTGTGTTGTTGCAGAAATCATTGAGCTTCGATGAAAATACCTATAAACAGTATTACTACTCGCCACTCTCCCCTCAAGAAGAGAGTGATGACATCGTCATTAATAATAACACATGCGATGGTGGAAAAAGAAAATCGCAATCGATTGATCATTTTTTTTGAAGCTGAATCAAAAATAAAAAAGAGGAAGCTGTTATCATCAACCGTAGCACGAGCCGCTAGAGATGGTTTATCATACAATTCTACTAATTCTGACGACGGAGACCAAGCGACGCATCTCATCAAAATTGAAATGTACGATATGAAGAAGCTATCCAAGATTCCAACTACTGATCATTGGAAACATGCTTTCACGAGGATTAAATATTACGTAAAGACTAATAAGGATAGCATCTACGACAACACAAACGCCCTCGTATACAATATTACAAAGACAATAGCAGAAAGTGAAAAAGTTAAAAAATACTTTTTTAACAATGACAGTCATTAGCTGATCATTAGTGAATGTGATTCTGTTTACTTAAATTACAGGAAGACAAGAGCAGAAGAAAGAGATGAGTGTGGCATACGTGTACAGAACACATCATTGAAGAACAAAACTACAACACTGAGTGGAGATGAAAACGAGAATATGCAGTACTCAAGAGCTGAATATCCATTCTTCAGTTCAAAATCTAGCCGGTTGCTCAGTTTCGAAAACTGGCCTCTCGTTATGCGACAGAAACCTGAAGATCTTGCAGAAGCCGGTTTCTTTTATACTGGCCATGCAGACAGGACCAAGTGTTTCCATTGTGGTGGTGGCTTAAAAGATTGGGAAGATGATGATGATCCTTGGCAGCAGCATGTTCAGTGGTTTAGTCAGTGTGCTTATGTAAAATTTAAACTCGAACAGAGTTTTGTATTAGATTAAATAGAATATTTATAAAGAAATAAAAAATAATATATTGCATATAATTTGTTTTATTTAATTTTATAATGTTTCACATAGTTACATATACACAAAATGCATTACACATAACTCATAAAATCTAACACACAACACATATTATAACCTTAACTACTATAGTCTACAGTAACATTTCTGTTTTTATCTATCTCAATAATATTATCAAACTCAGCATAAACTATACAGTTAATTGTTTGTATTAGTGAGGATTCAAATCGTACTTCTAATCTTACACTACCATGCTTTATGAGATTCCAATGAGCTGATGAGTTGGCTGATAAATCAGGAGTTAAGTCAAATGCTAATAGACAGTAACCTTTGGCATACTGTTCACAAGAGATTCCATTTCCTTCATTAAGAAAGTGAATACCAGTTCCCGAGAATAGAGTATGATATGCTGATGTAAATATGCTATTATTAAAAGATGGTTGCAAAGCTTTTGAAGGTATTTGTTGACCATCAATATATAAGCTGAAAGAATTAATACCATAGTTTTCGAAGTTAAATGGATTTTTGTAAGGGAACCATTAAATTCAGAATTGTTCACAAATCCAATTATACATCTTTTGGGTACCTGCCCTAAAAATATACAATCAAGAGTTTTTCCTTGAACACCCGATGGAATTGTTAAAACTTTTACTTCAGCTCGAGTAATAGGATATTTAGCAGTGGTAGAAGCTAAAACTTTTTGATGTGCGAGTGCACTTGGATTAATTCGTGCTCGTCGAACAATAAGAGTTGCGTCCGTAATGCAAACTTTAAACTTTACATCGTTTGACCCAGCAATTAAATTAAAGCTCTCTCTCGATCGAACCAATTTAACACTCATTTCAACACCATTAATTAAAAATTTATCTTGGTTGAAAATGTCACCGTGAAGATGACCAATCATTTCTATTTCCTTACTTTCACTAATCAATTCCTGTCTTTTAACAAATCCTATGTTTTTACCATCCGTAGAATCCATTTTTCCTGCTGTATCATCATACCAAAGACTACAAGTAAGATGAGATTGTTTAGCAGCAGGAGCATAGTTTAAAAGGGTTTCCATGTATGCTCGATATGCATGGTATTATTAGGTGGTGATACAAGTTTTTGGTTTAAAATTTAAATAAACACCAAGTTGACTAAGAAGTGAATGCAGCCAATTATTTACAGGTGCTACTATTGTAGTAGATATCAAGTTAGTTGAATCTTGATTTAATACTTTTGCCTTTATGTGGAGTAATGTATGAGGCAAATCTATGTAGTAATCGCCTGTCCCAGGAACTTGAAACTCGATAGGTCCATCATCACCAAGAGATGAAATTGGTTTATAATGAATCCACAATCCATTTTCAATGCTAGTTTGTGTAGACGGTAGTGCAAACAAATCCAATTCTGACTTAACGCACTCGCAAGAATGATTATGAAGGAAAGACATATTTAATTTGAAAATATATCTTTGTTATTTTTTGGCTTTAGACCAAGTTTTTTCGCAGCTTTCACTTTAGCAGTTAATGGTGGAATGAACGAGGTCAATCGTTTTCTTTTAGTTTTATACCCAGATCCTGTCATGTTAAATTGATCAATTTTCTCATCAACCTTTCGTTTTAAATACATACTAACTTGCTTTAGACGATCTTTTATTGAGGCCTAGTCCTACTCCAGCGCTTAATGCCTCCTTACCAATCACTCGAGCACCACTTGAAAGTAAAGGTAAAACTGATCTAAATAACCCCCCCTAAGAAGCTCCCAATACCATGACCGCGTTGGTATGGTGCACCCTTATAAATTACTCCAACTCCTGACCCAGCTTGATGTGTATAATAATTTTCATATGGACATTTATGATGATCACGAAGAGAATTCATTATTATAATTTTCGGAAATGTAGTTTAATACACACGGTTCCAAACTGGAATGGTATTTTTTGTCCTGTGCTCGATCTTATAACTATTTCCAGCGTATCGAACTCTCTTCGCATAACAGGTAAGTAGTGAGGTTGAGAGAAAACGTGCATTTTATTTGCACCATAAATGTATTTTGTAGGATCTATTGAAATGACTCTTAGTAAAGGAATCATAACATCACCCACAATCTGAGGATCGATAATGTCGCAATATATAAAGAGTTGAGATGGTAACCCTAAGTGTAAATTAGCAGGACACTTTCCAAAACTTCTCTCTAGGAGATTTTTATTTGGTTCATAACCTAGTTGTAAACTTAATTAGGGTGATAATGTTACGGAAGTTATATTTTTATCCAAAACAGAAATAGACACAAATTTTGTTATTTCATCATAGCGAAATTTCAAGTTCTCTCCGATACCATTTAACACTCTTAAAATATGCTCAACGTTATCATAGTTGGTAGCTGGAATATGTTTTTTTGCAGTACACTGTGGATGGTTTATCTTCATTAGGCATTAACATAGATTTTGTAATGTATATAACATTTTCATGATCTTGAACAGTAAACATGGTACATGGATATTGAAACTCGACAACTCCAACCGACCATTCACCTTCTAATTTAATAGCTTTCGGTAATTTCGTTGAAAAATTTGTGGTCTTGTTATCAGGAAAGTATTCCATTGAACTATTGCTGAGCAAAGTTAAATAAAAACTTTCTTTATTCATATTTCTTTTAAACTAGAAGCTAAAATCCAACTGTTAAATTTATCTGGATAACCTTTCCACTTCACTAATACTTCTTTTCTGTTACCTGAGTAACGAGTGTCAATTATTTTATCAATTTTATATTGTGAGGTGGGGTTGTAAGTGATTTTCTGTAATTCTCTTTCATAAAAAGTAGCAACTATTGGTTCATTTTGTAAATCTGTTATTGTATAAACAACCCATGGAGATCTATCAATTATTGAAGATATAATAAATATTTCATCACTCCAATTTGATTCATATCCTTTTTGGAAAGCATGTTTATATTTAGTTATTCGAACATAATCACCCACATTGAAATTTGGTTTAGGATTTTCTAAAGAAAGTTTGTTTGACCGTCTTTCATAAAGATTAGTCCAAACTGTCATAATATTGTTGGAATTTACATCACATGGGCACATCTTAATACTAGAGTGAAAGCTGTGATTGTAAGAGTATATTAAATCTTGTAAAACATCTATATATCTATAAGTATTATTATGAGTGAAATAACGCCACATTTTCATTTTTAGTGTTCTTTGAAATCGTTCAACAATACTGGCCTTAATGTCAGGATTGTTAGTGGTATAGTAATTAATCTTTTTGGATTTAAAGTATTTTTGTACATCTTTTGAAACAAATTCTGTACCTTTATCAGATTGTATGTGAGTAGGTGTTAAATTACTTTCAGTAAATATACTTTCAAAACATTCTTTACTTGTTTCTGAATTTTTCTTTTTCATTGGTCTTGCAAAAGCATATTTACTAAATACATCAATAACACAAAGTATATACTTGAAACCATCATAATATTGAGAATAAGTTCGCATATCACTTAAATCAGCTTGCCACAGTTCATTAATATTTGATAGAATGTACCTATTACGCGGGAATTTTTTTCGTTTTCTTGCTTTTTATTCATTTTACCCTTCATGGCTTTTGATAATTTATCAATACTACCAAAACCAGCGGGATTAGATGGATCATAATAAATCCTGTTAATTTCTTCTAGTACGGGGTCCATTTTTCCCACTCAAGCTGAAAAGGAACTCAGGTTCGGGCGTCCTCTCAATCGGCCGCAAAGGACCAATTGAAAAGGACCAGGTCGGTGTCCCTCTTGATCCTGAAAAGGACCAATTGAAAAGGACCTAGCGGATCGGGTACTAAGAAACAGGAATCGAGGCTTCTCTCGATCCGGCCTCCTATCACGCCTACGTTGGGTTCGGGAACAACGTATGTGATCTCCGCAACGGAGTAACACACTAGGGCGATAACCTCTTCCTTTTCAGCAAGTAGGTTCAGACGGGGATTACGGGTCTTCCGAAGTCGTCCCGGTCCCGACGCCTTAATTCTTCGATGTGGACTGTATAACTTAAAGGATCTTGGGAATGAAACAGCAATTATCTTCAAACCGTTCCGTGAGAGAGTAATCACTTTTCCCTATACTGCTGGTTTTTCACTTTTCTTGAACTTTTTCTCGGATTTTCTTATTTATTTCCGAACTATTTCCGAACTTCCCCGAAGGATTCCCGAACGAATTGCAATAAAACCCGTTCACTAAGCTACCCCAGAGCTATACGCGAAAGTGAGCCGCGCCATTCGCGCGCTTGCGCAACTCAATTACATGAATTTGTTCTATTACTCTCTCACGTTTCACTCAATATCTTTATTTGTTCAAATCATATACAAATACAATTTATCAATATAGGTAGTACAAAACAATATCTACACCATGATATACATCATATCCTCATATCATAAAAAACCTTTTATTTATTAAACGAAAACTGCCTATTTTACTCACAAGTTCGAAATCGAAATTTCTTAAATATTTAACACAGAAAGTTAAAACAATGTTTCTCACTTGAATTTATACATAAGCTAACCAATACAATAGTTTAATTTACATTTTTTCTATTTATTTCACTATTTAAAACACTTTTAAATTTCTTATACAAAACTATCATTATTTCACTTATACACAGGAATTTTCACATGAAAATAACACAGAATTTACCTTTTTTAGCACGTACAATTAACCTGAAATATTTTACAAGTAATTTTTACATAAATCACTGAATTACAAACATTTTAAATTTTTACATATTCGGCCTCCTAAGGGCGTGGCCAGCGTGCTTCTGTGTACTCACGCTATGTGAACAACTAACTTTGCATGGCTCTCGGCTATCAGAAAAAATTAAATTATGAAATACACCAATTTTGACCATATTAGGCAAATTAAATGCTTTTATACAATTTTCGAACTGTATGAAACTATCTTTAATCAGATAACAATATAAATGAATGTTCTCATTAATCAATCATAACAAATAGGCATTTGTTTTCGTACAAAACGTATCAAACTTATACAAAACAACATTTATGCAATTAATATCCATTAATTCTGCCTATGCACAGAGTGATTATCTCGACCGGGGAACAAATCCGGTAACATAATTTATATCTTAAATTCCTTACGAATTTATTAAGCGATATTACTTAGGAAAACAAACAAACTAGTCCGGCCTGGGAGTCGAACCCAAGACCTTCATATCATTAATTCGACATTTCTTAAAGATTTAACTAAGCATTCTCTTATCAGAGCGTCGTTGCTCGTGACTACCCCTTTTTTCATAGCAACGTCATCGGTTGATTTAATAAACTGAAACATTTTTATAGGCGCGTCGCCAACAATCTCCCCCCGTGCGTTAGCACCATCATTTGGGAGGCGTCGCGGGTACCAGGACTATTATTCTGGATGTAGGTCTCCTCAAGATACCTGTGCTAGTAATGACGTCAACCACTCTGGTGTGACCGTCTGGTCCCGGTAACGTTCTACTAATTTTACCTTTTGGCCACGTATTTCGTGGCAACGAATGATCTATTATCAAAACAATATCGCCTTCTTTAGGTTCCATGAACTTGCCGTTATCACCTGTTCGAGGTATTAACGTAGGCATGTATTCTTTCAGCCATCTTGTCCAAAAATGGTCGGCTAACCTCTGTGCAGCTTTCCAATTGAGTTGACCCGTCAGATGTCGCTCTAAAAATAATCCAGGTGGTCGATCACCACATGAGCGTCCCAGAAGAAAATGATTGGGTGTCAAACCCTCTTCAGGACTATCCATACTGAATGTTACCAGAGGTCTGGAATTTACCGTATGCTCTGCTTCTAAAAGTAACGTATGTAGAACCTCCTCTCGTGGGCTCTTCTCCTTAAGCGTAGCGGTCAACGCAATTTTAATCGATCTTACTAACCTCTCCCAGGCGCCACCCATGTGCGGTGCTCCCGGAGGTATAAATTTCCATTTAATATATTTCTTAAATGACTCGTTTTTCATGCCCTCATAGCATTCTTCGCATGCTTTCAATAATTCTTTATTTGCAGCTTTGAAATTTGTCCCGTTATCGCTGTATATAACGGCTGGTTTTCCTCTTCTGGCGATAAATCGCCTTAACGCCATTATCATTGACGCTGGTGTCAATGAGGCTGCTAATTCCAGATGTACTGCTCTGGTGGTCAGACACGTGAATAAAACGCCCCAACGTTTTTCGTGTCGCCTTCCTATAGTCACACTCATAGGACCAAAATAATCTACAGCTGAGCATGTAAAAGGTGGCTCATGATGAGCTATTCTTTCCAGAGGAATATTTCCTTGTGGCACGTTTTGCGGCTTTGACCTGTATGTCCTGCACCACTGACAATGGTGTGACACACTTCGTACTACATTACGCAAGTTCAAGACGTAAAATTTCTGGTTCACCTCATTCATCACCGTCTGGTGATTGGCGTGTCCAAAATGATGATGAACTTCTCTAATCATCATTTTAACGATTTCGTGTTTACCGTCTAATATGACAGGTTTTCTACTTTCCTCGGTCAAATTAGACTTGAAAGGTAAACGTCCATTTAAACGGAGTAAGTTATCCTCTCCTATTTCCATAGATAATTTACTTAAGCGTGAACTTCTTTCAACGCTTTTGCCTGCTTTCAAACATTTTATTTCCGAATGAAAACACTCGTCTTGAATGAATTTCCAAATTAATATTTCCGCCTTTTTCAAGAGCGCTGTGTCCAACGCGCTATCGGGTCCTTTAACCGACTTTGCTAAAACTTTGTTGGAACACATAACCGACTTTTCGGTTGCGTCGTCGGGTCCTTTAACCGACTTTCTTAAACTCTTGAATTTTTCTACCGCTTGTAAGGTGCGTGTAGTTGCTCCAAGGAATTTCTTAAAGCTGCTAAATCGTCCGTAGTCGGGTAGACTTAACGGTTCTTGCTTTCTTAACGTATTTACGCCCTTTGGCGATTTTTCTTCACCTGTTTCTAAGCTATTTATGGTGTCCACTTGTTTGGGCCATAAATCAGGACTTTTCCTGAGGAATTCAGGTCCTTGAAACCAGCGATGACTTACATCGAAGGTGGAAGGAAAATTTCTAGTGGCGTCGTCTGCCACGTTTTGTGACGTTGGAACCCATCGCCATTCACATGGCTTACTGTGATCTTCGATCTCAGCCAATCGATGAGCAACGAATGGTTTAAAAGCGCGAGGATCCGACTTAATCCACGCTAACACTGTACGTGAGTCTGTCCAAAACACTCTCTCGGACATCTCGTACTTGCTCTCTTCACTAACCGAAGCAGCCAGTCTGCTGCCCATAAGCGCTGCTTGCAATTCAAGCCTTGGAATCGAAATTGGTTTCAATGGCGCTACTCTTGCCTTTGCGGCGATCAGCGTAATCCGCCTTATTCCTTGCTCGTCCGTGGTGACGTAATACACCGCGGCAGCGTATGCTTTTTCACTAGCATCCGTGAAAGTATGTAACTCTCCTTTGCCGATGCCTTCAGCGACGGGTCTAGGTACTTCTAAGTGACCTAATTTCTTCACTTCCGATATCCATTTACAAAATAACACGTGTAACTCGTGTGAAACTTCTTCATCCCAAGAGATGCCTGTCCTCCATACTTGCTGGATCAGCGACTTCCCTTGAATCGTTATGGGTGATGCGAGTCCCAAAGGATCGAAGACTGACATCACAGCGCTAGTTATCTCCCTCTTCGTAGGCGGTCGTAAACCCTCCATCACCTCTTCCGGTGTGCTACGAAGACTTGTGGAAAAAACTTATTATATCCCGTTTGATATTCCAAATCAAACCTAACGTGCGCTCTGTGTGCTCTTTATCTCCAAGCGAAGCACTGTCGCTCTTATATTTATTTTCCATATTACTTAAAACTTCGGGTCGGTTGCTAGCCCATCCCCTCAGTTGGAAAGAAGCATGCTTATGTAATTCATACATATCGTTTACTATCCTTTCGGCCGTCGTCACGTCGGGAAATGCCTGTAGGTAATCATCCATATAAAAATTGCTCTCCGTAGCGGAAGCTGCTTCTGGATAGATATGTGCGTTGTCCTGCGCATTTCTATTCTTTACATATATAGCGATGCATGGTGATGATGCCGCTCCAAATATGAGTGACGTCATTCTATACTCTTCCGGTGGCGCGTCACGATTGTGCCGCCATAAGAATCGAAGGCTATCCCTGTCTTCTTCCCGGATTTTCACTTGCAGGAACATTTCCTTAATGTCTGCCATTACTGCCACGCTTCCTTCTCTGAATCGTAGCAGAACTCCGAACAACGACTTCAATAAGTCCGGTCCGGTCAACAACGCATCGTTAAGACAACGTCCGCCCGTCCTTGCGGCGGCGTCGAAAACTATCCTTATTTTCTTCTTTTGTGGGTGAGTCACTGCGAAGTGAGGGAAGGTACCACGTACGTGGGGAAATGGAAATATGGTTCGCTTTCTCTGCGTAACCGTTAACGATGAGATTTTCAATTTGCTTCTCGTATTCCTTTTTCAACTCGCTATTTTTGTCGAGCTTTTTTCTCAATATTAAACAGGCGACTTTCAACCTGTGCCCTATTCGATGGCAAGCACTCATTGTCTGTGCGCCATAACAAAGCAGTCTCGTACCTATTATTAGGTATACGACGTACCGTTTTGTTCAAAATATTTAAAGCTCGTTCTTCTGGGTCGTTCACGGGCTTTCTAGCCGATACTCCCAGAGATTCCAAACTAAAATAATCCTTGATTAATTTATCCATATCTTCCTCCTTCTTGGTGGAAATGTGGTTAACAATCTTGATTGGTTTAATGCCACCCGATATGTGACCATGCAAAACCCACCCCAGTTTGGTGAGCGATGCTACAGGTAGGTTCTTACCTCCCGAAACCAATTCACGAGTAACTATGAGATGCCAATTGTCCTGACCAATCAATATGGTAGGCTTGGACCTCTCATACATCAACTCATCCTTGATCGGTGTCAAATGAGAACACCGTTGCAATAATTCTCGGCTTACCGACTGAGGAGCGAGGTTAAGTGACTTAATTGTTTGTACACTTATCTCTTCTAAGTCGCTCGAATAAATGCCTTTTATTTTAACGTTTAAGCGATACGAACTATCGTCGTTAATTCGCTTACCTCCCACGGCTTCGATACGTAATCCCTCTTTACGTCCGCGAGGCGCTAACTTCTGAGCCATCCACTCCTCTATGAGTGTCATGGTCGATCCCTCATCCAGAAGAGCTGTTGTCTTGACCTTTCCTCTAGGCCCATGCAACTCGACCGGTATGATCTTTAAATATGCACATGCCAGTGCATTTACTGTACTAACAGTTGTAATCTGAGCATCTTTACCCCCCTCGTCCCCTTGTGGCGAGGTATTTTCATTGGGGTATCGGTGTAGCATTCGATGATGTGACATTCTACATCCTTCTACACCACATTTTTTTCGCTTTGCACTCTAACCTCCTATGGTTAGGTGACAAACATTGGAAACATACTTTGGCCTTTTTGACGGCTTCCCATTTCTCGCGAATATTCATGTCCTTAAACTTGTAACAACTCACTATAGAGTGCTCCTTGTTGCATATAACACACTTATGTGTTACCCGACTTACAGGCTTGTCCTGGGTTATCATAACCACTTGTCGGTTGTGCCTTTTATTATTTCGGCGTTCTAAACGCTCGCTCATATTACTTCGGCGCATATAGCGCTCGCTCTCGGCACAGCTGCGTACACCTCCCTTTGCAGTGTGTACAGTTTGCTTCCTGAATTCAGGACGCTTCCTTTTTTCAGGCGCATTTTCATTGCTTAAGGACGTTCCAAATTGTTCACTCAATAAATTTAAAAACTTGGCCATCTTCTGTAACTCTGGCTCCAAAGGATATTGAGCTCGATATTCAAACCATTTAAATTTAATCATAGTTCCAAGTTTCTCCACTATGCGGCTCACTAACTCCGGTGAGTATAAATACTGTGGTTGATTCAACGCTTGTATTGTGGCAACCACGTTCGTAATACGACTTGCAAAAGATCCTATATTTCGGCAATCTTCTGCCAATCTTGGCATACGCTTTACATTCTCGATTTCGGCTAGAATGAGCATCTCAACCCTACCGAATCTTCTTTCGAGAGCGGTCATTATTTCTTCAGGTTCACATAAAGTAAATAACAGCGACTTAACCGCCTCTTTAGCGGTGCCCTTTAATGCCCTCCTAAGGCGTGCGACATTTTGCACCCCTGAAAATTGGCCTTTTGTGTCTTCAAACACCGTTTTGAAAATTATCCATTCACCCGGGTCTCCATCGAACACCGGTAATTCCTGGAGGAAATGAAGCTGGGAAGATTTATCTTTACCAGCTATTTTTATTGCACTCACAATCGCTTCGGTCAATTCTGACACCTCACTCGCGTGTGTTTTCTGTGCATTTCCTAGGTTGCGCTCGACCTCCGCCCCTTTGCGGCGTGATCCTTTACACGCTTCCTTATCAGTAATATCGGGTTGTGCTACACTAACCGGCGCGCTCATTATGGTTTGCTGAACCCAACTCCTTACGAAAGGTTCCACCTGAGTATTCCGCTCTTCATCATCCTCACTCGAGTCGATCTCCTCTTCTCGGTTGAGTCGTGCCAACTCCCATTGAGACTTGGCTAAGGCAGCAGCTGCCTGTGCTCGTTCGAGCTCTGAGCGTTCGAATTTAATCCGCGCCTCTAATTCGGCTTTCAGCCTCGCCGATCGCGATGACCTACTACCTCTCTGTGACCCTTTATCACTAGTGTGCCCGATTACTGTCCTTGACGATGCCGCTTCTTCGGTCCTTTGACCTACTTTTTCGACCACCGTTTCACTCCTGGATATAACGGATTGTTGTGCGGTGCTGGCCTGCGTACCACTGGTGTCCGTCCTGTTGCTCGTCGTTGCCATGGACGTCCCTGAGTCCCACGTGCATGTGGACGTGTCTGTGGTGGCTCCACTTGGAGGAGTTGCTCCATTTGACGCAGTAGCTGTGGTCGCTCCAGATGATTCCGCTTCTTTAGCTTTTCTTGAGAGCCCTGTCCTTGTCCTGCTCCCTTCGCTTCTCCCTGTCTGGTCTTGTGCCTTCTTCATCTTGCAGGAAGGTGATTGTTGGCCTACGGTCCCTAACTATCCCTACAGTCCCTACGGTCCCTACAACCCCTTACCTACAACCCTTCTACACCCCAACCTAACACCACTACCCCTCCCCCCTTTATCTCCCAACCCTACAACCCTACTACCACCCTAACAGCCCTATCAGCCCTATCAATCCTGAACGGGGCCTACCGAGGTGAGCCGTCCAGGGATGGAGTCGTGCAGGAATGGAATGGAGGAAAGGTTTAGGAACTGTCCCGCCAAGGAATATGACGAAACAGTCGAGCGGTAGTGCAAGCGCAGTCTCGCTCGAGAGAACTGCTCCACCCGAAGGTGTTATGCCAGAGCCCAACCGTTTGGCACCGTTAGGTGGTCGGGATGTATGCTGTGCTCGCCGCCCAGTTGCCGGTGACGCCTCGTCCAAGCGCCCTCCTCCGGCCGCGATGCAGTCAGGTGCCCACGCGCACCCTCGCCCGGCAGCAGCAGCGGTGGATGCTTTTTGCACCCTGATGACCCGACGGGAAATGCCGGACACGGTCGTCCGACAGGAAATGCCAGACACGATCGTCTGACGGGAAATGCCGAGCACGCTTGCCCGACAGGAAAAATGCCAAGCCCTGCTTGGCCACGATGAGTGCCTTCACAAGACACCTGCGCCCGGCTGCGATATGTGCCCCATGCGAGCACACGCCCCAAGCTGCAATCCCGGTTTTCTTTCTTCCGGTAGTTCCAGGTCCAGCCCTTCAGTGCTGCCGTCCTGGTCTTCAGGCCTTTGGTCCTATTGCTTCAGCTCAAACCTCTGGCTTCCTTCGGTTGCTGATCTTCCCTCGGCTTCCGAAGGTCTTCTTCTTCCACAACCAGCAGTCCACAGCTGGTTCCTTGATCCAGCTGGCGGGGTTCGGGTGGTCTTCAATCCGGCTCCGAAGGTCCAATTGAAAAGGAACTCAGGTTCGGGCGTCCTCTCAATCGGCCGCAAAGGACCAATTGAAAAGGACCAGGTCGGTGTCCCTCTTGATCCTGAAAAGGACCAATTGAAAAGGACCTAGCGGATCGGGTACTAAGAAACAGGAATCGAGGCTTCTCTCGATCCGGCCTCCTATCACGCCTACGTTGGGTTCGGGAACAACGTATGTGATCTCCGCAACGGAGTAACACACTAGGGCGATAACCTCTTCCTTTTCAGCAAGTAGGTTCAGACGGGGATTACGGGTCTTCCGAAGTCGTCCCGGTCCCGACGCCTTAATTCTTCGATGTGGACTGTATAACTTAAAGGATCTTGGGAATGAAACAGCAATTATCTTCAAACCGTTCCGTGAGAGAGTAATCACTTTTCCCTATACTGCTGGTTTTTCACTTTTCTTGAACTTTTTCTCGGATTTTCTTATTTATTTCCGAACTATTTCCGAACTTCCCCGAAGGATTCCCGAACGAATTGCAATAAAACCCGTTCACTAAGCTACCCCAGAGCTATACGCGAAAGTGAGCCGCGCCATTCGCGCGCTTGCGCAACTCAATTACATGAATTTGTTCTATTACTCTCTCACGTTTCACTCAATATCTTTATTTGTTCAAATCATATACAAATACAATTTATCAATATAGGTAGTACAAAACAATATCTACACCATGATATACATCATATCCTCATATCATAAAAAACCTTTTATTTATTAAACGAAAACTGCCTATTTTACTCACAAGTTCGAAATCGAAATTTCTTAAATATTTAACACAGAAAGTTAAAACAATGTTTCTCACTTGAATTTATACATAAGCTAACCAATACAATAGTTTAATTTACATTTTTTCTATTTATTTCACTATTTAAAACACTTTTAAATTTCTTATACAAAACTATCATTATTTCACTTATACACAGGAATTTTCACATGAAAATAACACAGAATTTACCTTTTTAGCACGTACAATTAACCTGAAATATTTTACAAGTAATTTTTACATAAATCACTGAATTACAAACATTTTAAATTTTTACATATTCGGCCTCCTAAGGGCGTGGCCAGCGTGCTTCTGTGTACTCACGCTATGTGAACAACTAACTTTGCACGGCTCTCGGCTATCAGAAAAAATTAAATTATGAAATACACCAATTTTGACCATATTAGGCAAATTAAATGCTTTTATACAATTTTCGAACTGTATGAAACTATCTTTAATCAGATAACAATATAAATGAATGTTCTCATTAATCAATCATAACAAATAGGCATTTGTTTTCGTACAAAACGTATCAAACTTATACAAAACAACATTTATGCAATTAATATCCATTAATTCTGCCTATGCACAGAGTGATTATCTCGACCGGGGAACAAATCCGGTAACATAATTTATATCTTAAATTCCTTACGAATTTATTAAGCGATATTACTTAGGAAAACAAACAAACTAGTCCGGCCTGGGAGTCGAACCCAAGACCTTCATATCATTAATTCGACATTTCTTAAAGATTTAACTAAGCATTCTCTTATCAGAGCGTCGTTGCTCGTGACTACCCCTTTTTTCATAGCAACGTCATCGGTTGATTTAATAAACTGAAACATTTTTATAGGCGCGTCGCCAACACAAGCCTTTTACGTATTTTAGTTGTAGACTTTTTATCTCTACTGCTCGGTGTAGAAAACTCTTGAAATTCAATCTCAGAGGGTTTGTTCAGATCTTTTGCTTGAAGTTGGTTAATAAACTCACATCTCTTTGGATTTCCAATATAAGTAAGTGGTACTTTAATATCTTTTAATGCTTCATCAAATCTATCCCACCCTACTGGATTACTTCTTTTTAAGGGTCTTAGTGAATCATTTATTAAATCAACAATATTACTTCCAGGAATTTTTTCATTATCAATTATGACTGTACCTTCATTATCCCAATGTATTTTACCTTTACTTGTTTCAACTAAGTTTAATAATAACTGTCCTTTTTTATTATAAGTTTTTGGTATTAAACTGAGTATTTGAGCTGGTGTGTAAAGTGGATTTTCAACATTTTCTTTACTTTTGATGGATCGATTCTCCTCCAACAAAGATTCAGCATCAAATGAAGTTTTTAGATCTCAATCTTTATTTTTAAAACCAATTTTAGACTCGTTTGAATCTTCATTAGATGTATCAGAATAAATTGGTAATCTGAGTGGTTGACGATCCTCTTCGGTAAAATGAAGGTATCTTTGCAGTCTTTGTAAATATAACATCCATTTCTTTCGGTCTTCCATCTTACTATTCATAATATTTTGCATTTCAATATCTAATCGAGATAAACTACTACTCGTATTAACCTTATTTTCTTGTTTTAATTTTTCAATCAATCCAGGTTCGATAAGTATCATTTTCTTTGCATTTTCCATGTTAACTGGCTAGTCCACTCACTAATCCACTCAATATTGCACCTAATATTATTGGTAAGAAAGCCCCTCTTTTTTGTATAATTATATTTTTTCTTAGTTTATGTTTACACTTACGCACTAGTTGACGGAGTATATTTTTGTGTTTATTAAATTTTTGTTTATCTTGATCTTTAATAGCTACTTTTCCTTGTAAAACGTTATGAATACACTCACAAATACAGTTAATTTCTTCTTCATCACACGTTTTAAGTAATGCTCTTTGATATTTTGGTTTAAGCGTATGCAAAGCGTTTAGCAAATGTTTATGCGTTGTGAGTCGACGATGCATCATTTAGCAATGATTTGAAATGTTTGATTCTTGGTGTATTTAAACTCTTTTGTGGGGACGTAGACTGTGCAGAAACCATTAAATGGGAAGACATTTGTCTTGATACGACAAAAATCATTGGTATTCTGTTTTAAATCTACCATTAAATATCCATGCGCCTCTAGAGTTGCATCCCTGTAGGCATCTTCAATAAATTTTGGGTTATCTGGTGACACTTGTCGTGCTAAATATCTTATTTGAGTTTTATCTCGAGGGTTTTTAAAATATATTATATAACTTGAGTTTAAGGATATGTCTCTTTGCCCTTTACCCTGATGAAATAAATTTTGTGTTAAATAAAATACACTAAGATTCCTGTGATGACTACCTTTTGTAAATATATCCACAATTCTTTCATCGGACTCTCTCATTAGATCATCAATAATAACAAGATGTGGGTTTTCACCGTCAAACATATTAAGATTTGGAATTCCTTGATGGTAGTTAACATTTGGTAAATTATATAAAGGTTGCATTTCATCAAAGCACCATGTGATCTGATTAAAATCACAATTATATATTTCTGTAACTGATTTTATAAAATGTGTTACAAAATTTGACTTCCCACATCCACTTGGCCCCGCCACAATAGCAGTAAACGGATGGATAAAGTGAAACATTACACACGTCTAAAGTTCTAAGGGGTGAAATAAAAAATGAAAGTGTTGGTGTTAACAATTAATATATATTGCAAACATTATATAAACAGAATGATCTGTATACTATTTCTAACACAATTAGTACATCATAATTTTACAATCAACTCAACCTCAAGTAAATGCACACATACACACGCAAATATAAACAACAATTAACTTAAATTATTTACAATAAATCAACGATTAAATATGTAATAAACTCTACGTCATATTATACTATTATCATTATTTTACAATCAATACAAATTTTATTTACATGCAGACATAAAATTAAAAACTATCAACACTTAACGCAGTTTATAATGACCCCAAGCTAATGTTTCAATATTATTATCTAAAATATGCCTCTTTGTGTCATTATATGATAAACCAATCTTATTTAATTTTTGTGTAAAAATTGTGTGTTTAATTGATTTAAATCTAAGCATACTATAATATTGCACTTTTTTATTAAATAGAGAAGACTTATAATTATCCATGGTCATCTTTTTAGTGATACATTTATTTACCCCTTTTGCCTTGGCTATAGTCTTATTCTCTAAGTTAAAAGCGTACATTCACAAATTCTTTCATGATTTTACCATTATTTTCATCTTTAAAAAAACCTAATTTCTTTTTATTTAATATTGGATATTAAAAATATTATTTGCATCATAAGCTGAGGTATCAAAGTATGATGAAAGGTCAGGTTTTATATCAGAGTAAAAATCATCTGTAAATATATTATGATATATTAAACTATCCGTATCTGTATACAATAATTTGATTTTACTAAACTTTTTTAACCATATAGTTATAATGAAAATCATACATTAATGTTTTTGAAATATCTAAAATGCAAAACCCTAAATAAATTGGTTTGTTATATATTAACTTTGTTTTTCGCAACTGAACCGCAACTAGGTTTTCCGAAAATACTGAAAGACTATGAAATTGTGGTTTAGCGATTAGATCTTGAGCACCTAAAGCTTTGCCCTGGTTCTCCCAGCGTGTAACTAATTTTATGTTAACCCTTTTTTCAATATTCTCCATAGTCTTTCCGAAGACTGAATTATTCATTAATTTATAAAAATCTTTTTCGAAATCTGATTTTGCTAACGTTCTTAATTTTGTGTTTAGATCTATGTACATCTTCAACCAGCGAGACTGTTTAAATTTTAAAACTCTATGAATTTTAGTTAATTTAACCCCCATTTCTATGCACTGCTTTAAATTTCTGTAATGAATTACATATTTATCTTTATTATTTAAATTTGGGACTAGTTTATTTTCATTAATATTGCCTGCACAAATGTTTTCGGGGCATAAAGGAAAGTCCGAATGTAAATCATGAAGTTCATCTGGATATTCCAAATCAACTTCTAAAATAAAACCGAAGTTCGATGTCTCAGACACATTAAATTCTGTATTCGGATTTACCCATTCGAATCCACCAGTAGGAAGACATTGAGACATAGCCCAACCATATAAATTGTTGGCATCAAAATATGTGATATATGAATTTGGTTTCCCTGCATCATAATTCCCCATATATTTGTTATTAGCTCTAGCATAACGATTACTACATTGAGATACACCACCCCTGATACGTGATCTAATAAATGCAATTTTCTCATAATCTGCTAAAAGTTCTAATTCTATTTTTGTATATTTTAACATTGCATCCCAACTTAAACCGGGTGCTGTGTAATAATGGGCAGGGTCTAAATCATAAGTATTAATACATAACTTTCTAAAGTTTTCAAATACATCGGTTAAAAGTAAAACGTCTGTTTTTGAATACAGGTTTGAATAATCTAGCATATTACAACACCCAAAGTGTTCCCAAACATCTTTAGCATGATTGTAAACATTATTTGAAATATGGTAATCTGTGAGCGAGTTATAAAAAAATTTTTGTTCGGGGAGCGATATTAGGCTTAAACTATCATAATTAGTCATAAGTTCATATGGATAAACGCCTTTCCGTTTTAAACGAAAGAAATCTTCATCATTAGGATAATTTCTACGTAATTCTTGAAATTGATCATTACTGAGATTTTTGGCCAATTCTTCTAATTTACATGATAAAAACTTAAATGAATCTATGAATCTTAATATAATTTCGTGTTTATTCATTTTTAATTTTTTGGAAAAGGATATATATTTTTCTTTATTTTGAGGGATAACTTCGACTTCACCATCACAAAAGTTTAACGCGTGAACAATAAAATGAGCATCATAGTGACTAAGGTTGTGTAAAAATATTGGTATATAACGAGGTTTCCTGAACTTCGAGCTACATGATTCGTGAGCAACACCTATAAAACTAGCGGTGTACCAATCAAAATCATAAAAATGTTCTGCTAACTCTGTTTCACAAATATGACAAATGGTTGCATTTGAAATTTGGTTTTTGTCTTCATTTGTTAGCGGAAGTGGAGGATATTTTTGAAGTCTATTTATTTCTTTGAGGTTGTTAGATAAACTTTCCATAAACATTGTGCACAGTTGGGTCCGCAATACGTTACATATTTTGATAATTTATCATCATATGAACATTTTATATAATAACCAAAACTATGTACTTCATGTTTCTGAATATTGTGTGTGAAAGGTTTGGAAGGATCGTTAGAACATGATTCTATTGGTTTTAAAAATGCTTCAAAATCAGCATAAACTACGAATGGTATCTTCAACTTTTTTTCATAACTATCAAATTTAATTTTATCATTTGAAATAGGTTGACCAAACCAATTCTTTTTTTAAAAGTTTCACTGTTTGGTAATTCTGTACAAATGTGGGCACAATCGTATTGTTCATGGTTATTTAAACTTTCCTTAGATGGAAAGTGAAGTAGACATGCTTCGCAAATGTACATGATGTGACCGTCTTTTGAAATTTGTTTACTAACTAACCGCGATAAATTTTTTATGTAACAATAATGATTTTTTGTATCCTTGGAAAAAAATAATAAATTGATATGTCTATCTTTACGACACTTTGTTAAAAATAATGGACCTACTATAGAATTACATCGTTTTTCTTTATTATATTCTAACCCAAAAACATTAATACTAATATCATTTAATTTCTCTACTTTTGCTATGTCAGAAATTTTAACTGGAAAGGAAATACCATTAAATTTAAGTTTATTTGCATGTTTAACGTACGATGATACACGATCCGCGTCTTTGTTTACGGGATATAACGCCGAGAGTAACGCCCATTTAAAACAAAAATAATCCTTGCTTTTTACATTTATAACAGCCTTTTTTAATTTTATGTCACGAGTAAGATCTATGTATGAAGTACCGCGTAGGGGGTTAAATTTATTAACATTCATGTCTATAGATTTTATGTTTTTTAGACTCCACTATCTTTTATTTCAAATGCACTAATTTTAGTAGTAATTGTATCATTTAAAGATGAAAAAAAATATTTAAGTCATCTCCTTGACAAATAATATAGTTAAGCGTTTGAAAATCGAACGTATCATGAATATCTTTAGTTTGTTGAACAAAATCAGCATGCAATATGAAGTTTACTTTAAAAATTATGTGTTGATGAATACACTCTTGTATTAAAAATAAAATATCATCTTTAATAGAATTTAAAAATAGTTCAGGAGTTTCAAAATTTACCAATGTCGAACTATCTACTCTACTCTTGATTTTATAAGTTAAAATCCTATTTCCAAAAGCAGATTCAATAACACTAACGTTTGATAAAGAATTATGTGAATTTAAAAGATTATTTTTGTGAACATTACTTTTAAAAAGATTAGCTAAATACCGTTTCTTGATAAATATATGACACGTTAGACATTCCACTTGATCTTCGTTACTGATACTGTTCCCTGCAGAGGTAGGCGCTTCTGCTTCCGTTGTTGGTTTTTTGATGATATTGGGTTCTTTTGCTGCTCGTTCGCTTCGTTCCTCTTCCAAGTTGTAGTGGTTGACTACTAAAATGTTTAAATTTATTAAAAACTGTACAAGACATTGTGTAAATTATGATCGAAATGAATGTTTATTTTACTTACTTTTACGATTATACAACTCATCATCATACGATGAATCGAACAGTTGATCCTTCTCCATTTCATCACAAACTTTAGACAACTCCTGATTTAATTCGCTGTTGAATAGTTCCGTATTCTCTTCCATGGTTGTGGAGAAGAAAGCACTGGTGCACACTTCACTGAAGTTTGCCATCCTTATAGTAAAGAAGAAAATAGGTAGCAGAGTAAGTAACAGTTCAGTGTTGGTAGACCAACTGATACCCAAATTTCAAATAATGTCCGATATTTAAGTCTAACAAAGGATTAGAAATAGAATATAATGAGTACACGGAAGTAACTTAAGTAAACAGAATCACATTCACTAATGATCAGCTAATGACTGTCATTGTTAAAAAAGTATTTTTTAACTTTTTCACTTTCTGCTATTGTCTTTGTAATATTGTATACGAGGGCGTTTGTGTTGTCGTAGATGCTATCCTTATTAGTCTTTACGTAATATTTAATCCTCGTGGAAGCATGTTTCCAATGATCAGTAGTTGGAATCTTGGATAGCTTCTTCATATCGTACATTTCAATTTTGATGAGATGCGTCGCTTGGTCTCCGTCGTCAGAATTAGTAGGAATGTATGATACACCATCTCTAGCGGCTCGTGCTACGGTTGATGATAACAGCTTCCTCTTTTTTATTTTTGATTCAGCTTCAA
Source organism: Parnassius apollo (assembly GCA_907164705.1). NCBI lineage: Eukaryota > Metazoa > Arthropoda > Insecta > Lepidoptera > Papilionidae > Parnassius > Parnassius apollo. Next base: position 5,045,853 of record CAJQZP010001539.1, on the reverse strand, counting down.
AAAAATGATCAATCGATTGCGATTTTCTTTTTCCACCATCGCATGTGTTATTATTAATGACGATGTCATCACTCTCTTCTTGAGGGGAGAGTGGTGAGTAGTAATACTGTTTATAGGTATTTTCATCGAAGCTCAATGATTTCTGCAACAACACAGTTATCATGTTAATATCAATTTGTTAACACTTAATCATAAAAGTTAAAAAAGCTAAAGTTACAATCTATTAAAGTCCACTGCTGAACATAGGCCTCCTCTCATTTCTGAGAGGGTTTTAGGGCTAGGAAATGTTCGCTGTGATACCTCAATGCGTGTTGGCAAACTTCACATGCCTTCGAAATTTTCTCAGACATGCATTCCTCACGATGTTTTCCTTCACCGCTGAGCACGTGGTAAATCAGCACTTAAAATTGTAATTAACAATTTAATTGGTGCCGGCGGGGATCGAACCCGGGTCGTGTACTATGAATTTTACATTTTGCGCTAACCATCTGAGCTACCACGGCTTAACCATATACACACACATAATATTTAAATATAATTTGTTAACACTAAGTCATACACACGTAAGAAAATAACAGAAAGAAAAGTAAGTTTGTCAATAGAATAAACACTTACATCCATGGCCTTTGATGCGTTGAAGTAACACAAACGTAGTATTGATAGATCCACTGCGGTCAAACGACCATACACTAACTCCATGACTGCAGTTGCTTGGTCTTATATAGTACCAGTGAGTAATCATTCTAATCTAAAGAATTTCTGCAGTAGAATTGATAGTATCTTTATGCGTCAACAAGCTTACCTTACATTCTGTTGCTTATCTCTACATTCCTACGTCCTTCCTGTCGTGTCTTGTTCAGTGTATTGGTGACTCAAATACGTTTTGTATAACACAAAGAAAGCAATTTAATATTTAGATATCACTATAATTGATCATTCCTATATTAGTCATTGAGTAGATTGGTACTGTAATAATCTACTAATAGCAGTAATATTATGGATACACTAGATGTACAACAACATCTGAAAAAGATTCACCCCACTCTAGAAAATAATGTTTATGCTGCCAATAAACTACCCATGTACACCCACGTACCAACGTATATAATATGCAATTTGGATACAGATGATAAACCAGGGTCACATTGGGTAGCTTTATATATCGATACGAATGACGTCGGTCAATATTTTGATTCATTCGGACGGGCACCTGTACGATATCATCTAGAGTTTTTTAAAAGAAATTGTAAAAGATGCAACTGGAATGTTGATAGGATTCAGAATGAGTGCACTTCAGTTTGTGGCGAATATTGCTTAATGTATTTGCTATATAAGTTTCAGGGATGTTCAATGCATAGTTTTACGAGTATATTTACAGAGAACACATTGTACAACGATATTTTAGTGGATGAGATGTTTCGCTCCTATTTTATAGATAATAAGTAATAAGATTTTGTATTTTATAAATAAAAATTTTAACAAAATTAGGTAATGTGTTTTATTGATGATTCAGATTAGTGTTGTAGATAGGAACAAAGGAGTATAATACAATAGCATAAGCCGACCCACACGCTGACGAATAATAGATAATGACGGTAGTCAATCAACAATAGATAAGTAGATAAGGACAATGGAGCGCTAATGATGGTTGAGGCTCGTAGCGCATATCAATTAGATAAGAGTTAATTGATCTGCACATCTCCGGAACCGTGCATCCTACGCAAAAATCGGACACGCAGATTCGTGATCAGAGCATACCAAAACCTTTTTTTTTTTTAGGATCGTGAGTCGACGAACGTCGTGCGCCATAACTGGTAAAACCTTTCTACAAGTGCGCCAGAACTGGTACAACCTAACTACTAATGATTAATGTGAAACATCAAGTTTTTTTTTGTAGACTATATGTACTTTTAATGTTTAATATGTTATTTCCTTTACTTTTAAACGAGAAATGTTTGTTTAGTTATTTATATATTTGTTTGTAATCACGAATTAATTATGTGTAATAGAAAAGTCTGAAAATCTTGTGGACTCATTAAATATTATAATTTACATATTATTTATATAATAAAAGATCGCTTTTAGTGATTTTTTTAATTAGTAAATCAAATAGTTATATGTTATTTACATGAAATGAAATATATTGAATTTCTACATTTTAAAATAAAACAGTATTATTTATTTTTGTAATAACATCCTATTATTTCCTGTTTTAACAGTTTTCACAGCTCTATAAAAAGCGTAAGCTTGTTATAAAGCTGTGTTTTAGTTTTCTTGAGATTTGTCTTTCGAACTATCTCACGCGTATATCAATAATGGATGTCTTTTTACCGTCTGTAAAAATTCGAGTGTAACAGGTGAACGGAGTAGAAGCCGATGGTACTGATATATAACTTTTTTTTTTTAAATTCATTATCACTTTATGAAATTGATCTGTCAGTAAAATATTATAAGTAGTATAATTTGAAGTAAGCTTTCTACGAAGTATCTCGCTTAATGGCTAAGTGTCTATAGCTATTCTTTTACACAGTCCACCTGATAGTAATTGGTTGTTGTGGCCCATAGACATCTACATCTATCCTCGATTACGAATCAAAATGCAGATGCATTGTCACGTGTGAGGACTAAGATAGAGTGCCTCCTTTCCAGTAAAAAGGGTCTCCGGTTCTCTACACTCACCACACGAAACACATTCTCCTGTGTTTCGTTAAGCTAATATTTTAAGCTGATATTATGTGAGAGCGTGGTCCTTCCCCGGTCAAGCCGACCCATTCGCGCTACAACTATACCAGTAATATAACTACAGCATGGCTCTCCCACGTATGAAATCATAAATCATTTTAATGTTATAATAAAAGTCTATTTATTATTTGCTATAGTAGAAATTGCTTTCTTAAACACACTATAATCACATTGACAATAAACCTTATTAGATTGGACTGTTAATCTCCCATTGGGTGTACGCCGACATTATTTTAATATGTTCTCATAGCTCAGAGCTCTTCAAATTAAATGCTATTATAAAAATAAATAACACTGAAAATTAAGTTAAGTTTACTGGCAGTCATGTCGCAGTATAAAAGCTGGGAGAAATAAAGACTGGACGTCAGACTCGTCTTGAAGCTTCAGTGTTGACATCAAGGGCTAAAAGGAAATTCTAAGGTAAAAAGATTTTGAATTATCATCATCATCATCATACCGATACCGTTACAGCCTATCAAATTCTACTGCTGCACATAGGCCTCCCCCATATGAGGGATATTCGCCATAGTTGGCTTGGCAAGCGGGTTAGGAACTAGGTTAAGCTTGCGACATCCATGGGATGATATGGGGTATTGGATATTCTTACACCGCCAAAACATGGTACATCATCATAAACAGCTCATTAGAGTCCGCTGCTGAACATGGAGTTCTCCGGTAGCAGGGAGGATTTGCCTTACTCGTAAGCTTGACAAGCGGATTGAAAACCGCAGTACCAACATATCCATCGCCGCGCTGAGCCGGTCTGTATCACTAAAATTCAATAATGTTACCCACGCCATAGCTTTATAAACCGGAGTTCTAGTGCCTCGCACCAAACCAACAAATAATCTTCAGTAAAGTTACGCTAATGAATTTGTTGCGCTACTTGTTTGATAAGCTATTTAATATAAAATTACTTATTAGTAAGTTTTCTCACGGATTGCCAAATCATGCTTCTTAGCCACCTGCATCCTGTTCTACTCTATGTATCGATTTGAATGTGTAATTTTAAAGTACGTCATAGAGAAGTTGCGTGTTTTTAATTTTGTTTTGTATGTGTTACTAAAAATTATGAAGAAAAAAATAACAATTGATTTTTCATGTAGTTTGAATTTCAACGAAAAATTATTTTCCAAAATGTAAATTCAAATTTAAAAAATAGTCATTGCATAATACACGCTCTATATTATGTTTTGTAATGACACATGATGATTTGAATATAAAAAATAGAAAAAATACGAAAGCATAGCGTGATTGCGATTGGCTCATAACCTCAACGGATATAATGACGTCGCAAACAATCGCAAGTGGTCCCCCCTCCGGGCTTCTCCAAGCCAATGCAGCCTCCAGTCTTTCTCTGGGGGCCCAAAAAGGCAGACCCACCGCGGACAACCTCGTACGCACACGAGGCAGAGCCCACACCCGACGACTACAACACGCTATATTCCGCGATTAGGAATATCGATGTTAGGGAGATCACCGTTATAGCACGCAAACTGCGCGCGGCGAAGTCCCCTCAAGAGCGTCTCCTCGCTCTTGCTGAACACAACGATCTTCTGCTAGCGTTGTAAGTTAAGTTAACTTAATTAACTTAACTCCAATGTCTGAGCAAATTAACCTACCAAGATCCCACGGTCGTATCAAACCTAAGGGTTTATCGCTTGTATCATTTAATATTCGCGGTTTGCGAAATAACCTCCCAGAGCTTAAGCTCTTTCTTCGAAATCGTGAAGTCGATTTCCTCCTCCTACAGGAAACTAATCTCAAAGCTAAGGACACTAGAGGCCTTTCTATTAAAAACTTCTCTCTTCTTCGTAATGACAGACCCGACCGCCGAGGTGGCGGAACGGCCATCTATTACAAGAAGACACTTCATTGCTCCCCCATTTCTACTCCGCAGCTTACCAACATGGAAACCACGGTATGCAGGCTAGCCATGACTAGACATCAGTCCATCCTCATAGCCTCCTGTTACATCCCTTCAGGAACCTATCCCCTCAAAAAGATTTTGAGGCCATTTTATCCTTGGGCATTTAAGTCATTATGTTTGGAGATTTTAACTCCAAGCATACTGAATGGACAAGCCGCACTACGTCCCCTAGTGGCAAGATACTGCTCGATATCACGCAGTCTCTTGATATTACCGTCCATAGTCCTCTCGGTGTTACTCACTTTCCCGATAACACCGATCACGCACCCGATGTATTAGATTTTGCGTTACTCCAAGGAGTTTCTCTCAACCTCAGAGCAATCGAGACACTAGACGATCTGGGTTCAGATCACCGACCGGTCTCCCTCATTCTTGACCATCAGCCACCTCCCCCAACACACACGAAAACCTTCACTAACTGGAAGGAATTCAAGGACTCCCCTAGCTAAAGCTCTGGACTCACAGGATTCTACCATCCCCATACCGTCGGACTTAGACAGTCCCGAAAAAATCGACACCGTGGTCGATTCACTCTCCACCCTTATTAAATCCTCCCTTAAGGAGAACGAAAGGGTCGTCCCGGTTGCTAACAATAGTGGGCTTCCCCTATATATTAGCAACCTATTAAAAGCCAAAAAAGCTGCTTTCCGGAGAGCAGCAAAATATCCCAACCCCGAACACAGGCGCGCGGCCAATCGTCTTCAACGAAAACTCCGCTTCCGCCTCTCTGAATTTCAAGATCTCGAAAAGAGTAAGCTCATGGAGAATATCTCTCCATCTCACACAGCGTACTATCAGATGGCTAGAGCCCTCCGCATAGACGCTATCACCCACACTCCCCCTCTCTCCCGTCCCGACGGCACGGTTGCCTTCGAGGACGAGGAAAAGGCTGAGTGCTTTGCAGATAGCATTGCCGCTCAATGCTCTCCTAGTTCTCAACCCGTCGACCCCTCACACGTCCAGGCAGTGGAGGATGAGGTCCGCCGCCGGAACTCACCCCCCACGGCCTCCGAACCTATCTCTGTGTCCAATGATGAGATTTCATCCCTCATCAAAGGACTTAAGCCTGAAAAGGCTCCGGGCGCGGATGGCATCTTCAACCAAGCCCTAAAACACTTTCCCGAGCAGGTGTTAACCTTTTTATCTATTATCTTCAACGCCTGCTTCAACCTTAGTTATTTTCTCACTACGTGGAAAGAGGCTACTGGGATTGGAATTCCCAAGCCAGGCAAGCCTCTCAACCTACCCTCCAGCCATCGCCCCATTAGCCTCCTCAAGGCAATGGGCAAGCTCTTCGAAAGAGTCATCCAAATTCGTATGAGGCGCTATCTGTTTCCCACAGACGGTGACCCTCTTATCATTCCCCATCAATTCGGTTTCCGAGCCAAACACTCATGTCCCCAACAAGTCCACCGCATTGTGGAATATATCCTCAGCGGTTTCTATCCTCGTCGTCATAAGACCATCGCGGTCTTTTTCGATATAGCTAAAGCTTTCGATAGTGTCTGGCACACAGGCCTCATCTACAAGCTCTATAAAATAGGTCTCCCCGATCGTCTAGTTCGTCTCGTGGCCTCATACTTAAAACATCGTACCTTTCGTTTTAGACACGAAGGCACGCTATCCTCACAGCGAACTATCAAGGCTGGTGTCCCTCAGGGCTCAGTACTTGCTCCTCTGCTGTACATCCTGTTCACCAACGACATTCTCATCCCGTCGAAAGGTGTTCAACTCTCCCTCTTTGCAGATGACACTGCCATCTACTGCAAAGGTGTCTCACTACCCTTTATACGGAACAAGATCCAAAAGTCAGTTGATGACCTAGGAGCTTGGTTCAAAAAATGGCGCATCGATGTGAACCCGGAGAAGAGCTCCGCCGTTCACTTCGATTATAAACGACGCCGTCTCAAAAACACTCCACCAATACGTATGCTAGGGACCCCTGTCCCCTGGCATAGGTCCGCCAAATATTTAGGTGTCACTCTGACACAGGGCTCACTTTCAAGCCCCACGTCAAAAGAGTAACCCGTCACGCACGATTTTATCTGAGTAGGCTCAACAGCATGTTGGGCCGACATAGTAAAATGTCCCTTCGAAACAAGCGTACCCTTTACAAGGCCTGTATACGACCAGTCATGTCCTACGCGGGCCCCGTCTTTGCCCACGCTAACCCTAATATTTTAAATGAACTCCAAATAGTTCAGAACCTCTTCTGTCGTCGAGCTGCGAACGCACCTTGGTACGTCCGTAATGCCGACCTTCATCGGGACTTAGAGCTCCCAACAATTCAACAATTTTTTAAAAAACTCTCTGAGAACTTCTTCAAAGCCTCAGAGTCGCACCCAAACCATTTAATTCGTGAGGCAGCTTCTTATGCAGCCCCACCCCCCTCTCGCTATCGTGTCCGCAGGCCGAGAAACTCTCTCTCGGACCCGCCTAATAAACTTTCAAACGACCTGAACTGTCTCCTGGCGGCTCAGGCCAACTCTAATTAAATAAAATTATTGTAATAACTAACATTAAATTGCCTTCGTAGGCACTCCCTCAGCGGCACTTAGCCGCCTGCGCCCTCTTTTCCCAAAAGAGGGTCGCTCATGATAAGGCACAATAGAGCTTAATCAGCCGGTTGCCTGTCCCCAAAGGCGGTTTTTAGAGGGTATCACTTAGGGTCCCCGGCAGGACAGTGAGCCCCTCATAACCACGATAGACCGGCTATCGTGGTATGCGTAATGCATTTTCCGCCTCCCTACGTATAGGGTAGCCCTTTAATTGCTTCGGGCGCAAAAAAAAAATCGCAAGTGGTTTTTTTTACTCAAAAATACAATTATATTTTATTAATAATTAAATAAAAAATATTAAGACATACTTTAAATTAATATGTAATTCCTTCATTATTATATAAATTTGTTGCAAAAAAATGAATGCAACTTCTCTATTCAATATCAAGCATTTTTTACATTTCAGGATTCAAAATGCGTGCCGTCGTTGCCGTCTGCCTTATCCTGGTAATCTATTGCCTGATCTTACCAAATGAAGCCAACTATCGGAAACCACCTTTCAATGGATCCATTTTTGGAAAGCGGGGAAATATAGGTAATAATTTAATCCATCAATTATGATTTTTTATGATGATAGGTGATACGAAGTTTAATTAATATTATTCAGAATTAACATTATTTCGTGAAAAAATTCATTTCTCATAGATGGATAGCCCATCTCCTCTGTCAGTATTTCTCTGACTCCTATTACGACACCCACAGCATAAATCGAAAAAATTACGGCAATACACAAAATATTTTTAGGTAAAATTGGGACACTCCCATCCGTAAATTTCTAAATAAGATCGATTTTTTTATTTTGAACTTAAATTTTTTTTCAAGTTCTTCTATCTTCTCTTCTATAATGTACCCGTTCTAAAAGTTATGCTTTATTAATCTAGTAAATAAAAAATAATTTTTGTTTGTTCATATTTTACACGCTGCTGTACTGTTCATCAGATTGTACTAAAAGTTTGTCAACTTATTGCTTGCACTTAAACGACGAGGTGGCGCGCATATAGTATCGTCAAATTTATTCGAAAGTATATCATTCAATTTCAATGAACGTATTATCTAACAATATAACTCTTCCAAATTCAAAACGATATTGCTACTATTATTTCTTCTGCGGTAGCAATACGCCGGGCATCACCTAGTTGTTTTAAAAAAATATCATAAATTAACTTCACAGTCACTACGAAACAGTAGCATTAAGCTGCTATTTTACACTAATATTATGTGAGCGAGGTCCTACCCCTGTCGAGCCGACCCATTCGTGCTACAACCATAATAGCTATATCTTAGATCTAGTACGTACAATGTTAAATTGCTGTTTTATTTGCTTATTTCCCTCTGCTCGTGCTCGGCGCTTAAATAGTGAGGAAACCTGAAATAAAAAGGATGTCTGAGAAATAAATTATTTAGATATATTGGAGTCCTCAAGCACATATTAGAACAGTCACCTTAATTTTGAAATGCATATTACTCAAATTAATATTTTTAACATTTCATGTAGCTAATGTAGCTGGATCATAGCTCTACTACGTACAATGTTAAATTGCTGTTTTATTTGCTTATTTACCTCGTGCTCGGCGCTTAAATAGTGAGGAAACCTGAAATAAAAATGATGTCTGAGAAATAAATTATTTAGATATATTGGAGTCCTCAAGCACATATTAGAACAGTCACCTTAATTTTGAAATGCATATTACTCAAATTAATATTTTTAACATTTCATGTAGCTAATGTAGCTGCATCATAGCTCTACTACGCACAATGTTAAATTGCTGTTTTATTTGCTTATTTACCTCGTGCACGGCTCTTAAATAGTGAGGAAACCTGGAATAAAAAGGATGTCTGAGAAATAAATTATTTAGAGATATTGGAGTCCTCAAGCATATATTAGAACAGACTTGTCTTTGATTTTTAAATGCATATTATTCAAATTAATATTTTTAACATTTCAGAATACGACACATCTGAAAAAGCTATGTCAGCACTGTGTGAGATTGCGTCAGAGACCTGCGAAAGCTGGTTCCAGAACTTAGAGAATAAAAAATAAAATGATTACCCACAGTTAAGTTCTAAAATCTAGTAATGACAAAAATCTTATACATAGTTATATGTTTCAGAGTAAATTCAATTTTTAGACATTAAACGACATATAATCAATATCATATTTTATTTGTTCCTTGTCGGTATATATTTAAATAATTTATATATAAATTAAGATCGAAACTCGTAGCATATCCACCAGCATCTGCTGCAGCGCGCTACATTCACTAAAACTGTGATTATTGCTTAGATTGTAATGTGATCTACATTACAATCCAAGCATAAATCATACTATCCAAGAAAGAGATGTAGAAAAAGTATTGGTTCCATATATGTTTTAAATAATACCCCTAGAAAGTTATTCTTATGTTTAATTTACCTACCAGTGGTTTGAAAAATACGTCAGTCCTGGGACTGATCGAACAATGCTGCTATATATTGAGCGTTGTAGGTATAGGTTTCTTTCGAAGTATGTTTTACAACTATGAAATAAAACTTTGATGTCGTCTGGCCATTTAGGAATGGCCACATGTTCGAATCGAAATTAAAAAGTTACAGACCAATCAGCATTCTTTCCGTACTGGCTAAAGACCTTCAGAAACGAATATTTCATTTTAAAACATTGCATTGGAATACATATAAACTCAAATTGATTTTTCTTAACAAAGCCTAAAGCTTAATATAATAAGCAACTGCTCTGAATTACTATCCCATATCCTAGTTAGAATAAGAATCCCTAGAACATCGGCACGCCTGTACACAAATTATCCCCAATTATCTGTGCTAAATAGAAGCTAGAAAACAACAATGGTAAGTGTGGAGTAGTGGTGGCGGTACGCCCGGTGCCAAGCACCAAGCGGTGATAAAAATATTTAAGCAGACAATACTTAAGAAGAATTATCTCAAGCATCTTTTTTTGCAAATGGTGGAGCAGGGGGACGCCCGGGTGCCAAGCACCAAGCGGTGATAACGACAACTCATTTACACAGCCAGACAATACTTACAGAAGAATTACTCCTCAAAGACATACCAATAAATAAATAACTACCTACTATAGTACCTACCTGCACACAAATATTATATGTTAATATGTATTGCAAATTTATTTTACTTCCGAACATAATTTAATGTCCTAATTAAATGAGGTCAGGTAAGGTAGCGCTTGGTCGAATGAGTGAGTGAAATTATTCTTGTAGTCGTCTCTGCGAATGGGCTATTCGCGGTCAACCTCTGGGGTCTTCTGAGGCGACTGGGACTCCCTGACGGACCGTTCCGGGCTCAAATGAAGAAGGCGGTGCTGCTTGATACCGCCCGCATCGTCCGCCGGTTTCTTTCCCTTTCCCCCTAACCCTCGGACGTTTGGTCTCTCCTGCCGAGGGAAGAATACTTTATAAATACCTATAAATAGTAATAATTTCTTTATTCAGGAGTTTTTTAACAACATTTATTAATTTGCATCTGCGCCTGAACTAAGCAACAAGCTTTAATCTCAGGCAACGGTGCTGTTTCTTACGGGACAATTTTACAGAAATCTTTCTGATTAAGAAACTTACGTAAACATATATCAAACAGTATTTATTTTGAAGTATGAAAAATTAAATAAATATATTTGTTAGTTTTAAAGTGTGGCTGTGAAGTGTAAATTGTTGCGTGTTATGTCACTCCGATTTTCGAAAATTGAGTTTTCATTAAATCCTGACGTTTTGAGGTCACAGGAAGCCACCCTGACAATTTTTCAATAGTGTCTGTGTGCATTTATATGTGTGCGTGCGTGTTTGCGTACGCGCGCGCGCGCGCGCGTGTGTGTGTGTGTGTGTGTGTGTGGGGTGTGTGTGTGTGTGTGTGTGTGTGTGTGTTTGGTTGTGTATGTGTGTGTGTGTGTGTGTGTGTGTGTGTGTGTGTGTGTGTGTGTGGTATGTGTGTGTGTGTGCATGTGTGTGTGTGTGTGTGTGTGTCTTGTGTGTGTGTGTGTGTGTGTGTGTGTGTGTGTGTGTGCGCGTGTACGTATGTATGTGTGTGCGTGTTTGTGTTTGTCTGTGTGTGTGTGTGTGTGTTTGTGTGTGTGTGTGTTTGGTGTGTGTTTGTGTGTGTGTGTGTGTGTGTGTGTGTGTGTGTGTGTGTGTGTGTGTGTGTGTGTGTGTGTGTGTGTGTGTGTTTATGTGTATGCAAGGGCGAGGGTGAATAGTATTCATTAAAATAATAATTATAATAAGAAGACATAATTTAATGGTGTATTAATTATACATTATAAAAAGTTATTCAATTATTTAGGGATTTCAATAATTCTTCGGTTTCATCATAATCTAGTTCTTGAAGCCGTTTAAATAGGACTTTTTTACATTGATTCTTACTTAAAATGTATATGTTTAGTTACTTATTTATTTTATTGCACATGAATGGACCAATAAAACAAAACTATTTGTTTGTATAGAAATGTTTAAAGGTAAGTATGGCACACTTTGTCCGATCTTCTCTTTATTAATTGAGATGAGGTAAAACATGTGTTGTATTTTAAATAGTATGATAAATGAATAATTTTTGGACTGTTAATACTTGACAGTGTTTATGTAGTTCATACGTCTGATAGAGAATGGGTATAAAAGTACAAACCTTTAAAACAGCTCTCTGAGCTCTTCCTAGTGGAACTAAAGTTTTTAGTTTTTGGGGCTCCACCCCATATTGTTATACCGTAAATTATAATAATCGGGTTTAGCTACATGCCTTAGATTTATAAAGATATAATAAGTTTTCGAACTCGGGACGTTAATACTTCTAAATATTCTTTAAAATTCAATTGATAATCAATAAGAACACCTAAATACTTAACACAGTAGATTTTGCATAAATACGACCAGGAGCACGGCAATCCTAAAGGTTTCGTTAAATTTAGAGATCAGGGCGTATGAAAGCTTTTTTCCAGAGATTAGGACACTGAACTGAGTCTAGAACTAGTGTTTAATTCTTGAATACATTTTGTCTTAGAATCTTTTCCGTTTTTTAAAGTTAGTTTTATAATTTTATATCTTATTAAAATAAAGTTAAATTTCTTACACTCTGTTTTTTTAATTAATAATGGTGCTAGTGTTGTGCCGCTTTGCCGTAATTAAATAATAATATTAAGTAATTTGTAATTCAATTTAAAAATTATGCATGACATATATATATTTGTATTTTTAATTTTCTCTTTGAGTTCCCCAACGTTCTCTAAGGCCTTTTACGGTTCGGTCACCAAAAGATAAATGTATGCTCACTTCCAATTTCGTGAGGGCGAAAGGATATAAGTTTCTTGAGGACAGAGATTATACATAATGAACTTACTAAAATGTCTTGTGAACCTATATAACCTCCCATTTCACTCAGTGAAATTTTGATAGATTCGATACTATGTGACATTTTCTAGGAAGCCCTCCTCGCTCTGGTCCCCGACACTAGATGGCGCTAGTGCCAGGTACCTGACGTCAACTTAGGCGCGCAACACTACCCCCTCCTAAGACATGCTCGTCCCGAGCATTATCGGCCCTATAATAACGCGCCAGGCGATCCACATGGACGATCTTAGGAGTCCCTCTTGCGCCTTTCTGAAACGGCTCCGCAATGTCAAGGGCTGTCCTATCCCATGGTGCACCAACATTGTACAATTTCGATGCTCCTCTACTACGTGTCTGAGGTCCCTTCATAGCCGCACAACTTGTACATGTGCGACACCAATCCTCGACATCGTCACGATAATGGACCCAGTAAAACTGTTCTCGGATCTTCAGTAGAGTTCATTTAACTCCCAGATGGACTCCTAAACAACCATGGTATAGCTGTAGAAAATTCGGCACTTTAGCTTTAGGGACAACCATTTGCAAACGACAGCTGTCTCCTCCACCATTGTCCCATTTACGGCACAGGACTCCATCCTGAATCAGCAAGCTGTCCCATTGGGCCCAATAGCTTTTAGTGGTCGAACTCATCGCTGAGACGTCGCTCCACTTGAGCTTGGTAGCACGGGCCTTCATCCATTCCAGAATCGGCTTGATGTCCGGATCTTCCTGCTATGCATATTGTAAGCTGTCCTTCCACTCGTTGCTGAGGTGGTCTGTCCTGAGCATCTTCACGGATACCACTTCCTTACTCTCTTGCCTAGTACAGTGCTTGCAATCTTCATGACAAGTTCTCCTTGACAATGCATCTGCGTTGCCATGCGATTTCCCGCTGCGGTGTTCAATCACAAAGTCGTATTCCTGCTGCTGGGTGGTGCTGTTAGCCGCACAACCCTCTCGAGATCGATCACCTTCCCTTTTTACAGATCGCTTAGGGCAGCTGGATCGAAGATGGCCCCTTTCCCCACAGCCGTAGCACCTTGGGCTGTAATTTTTATTGTGGTCGCGAACCGTAACTGCTGCAACCTCCCTAACGTGAGGGGAACGATGATCCTGCCGCCGGCAGGCGGTGCCGTTAGCTGCACTACCTTCTGGAGATCGATCCCCTTCCCTTTCTACAGTTCGCTTAGGGCAGCTGGATTGAAGATGGCCCCTTTCCCCACAGTCATAGCACCTAGGGCTGTATCCATTATTGCGGTCAAGAACTGCTGTAGCTGCTGCAACCTCCCTGACACGATGGGAACGAAGATCCTGCCGCATGGCTTCCACCTCCAGTGCATGGGCCAAGGTTTTCGTGGTGCCCGAGCCTCACAGCAGCTCCGACTTCAAGGTCGCGGATGCCGTCGATGAATGTCTGCACCAGGTTCCCTTCAATGAGCGCAGGTACAGACTGATATGCTTTCCGATCCATCTTCTTCACCTCAAGGGTCCACTGCTGCAGGTTTTCGTTGCTGCGTTGCACGCGATCTCTAAACTGCGGACAAAAGACGTGTTCCAGATGACCGTCGTCATATCTCGCCTCCAATGACTCAAGGAGCTGCTTGTAGGTCACTTTCTTACCGAGAGCTTCCAACACAGTTAAGGTTTGGTCATGCAGGTCTAGGGTGAGTGCAGTCATGGCCTGGCTTTTATTCCAGCCGTTCGCCTCCATGACAGCCTCGAACTGGATTTTGTAGGCTGATCAGTAAGAAGTCCCGTCGAACGACGGCACTTTGAATCCACGTAGCGAAGGTGTTGTAGCTACTACGGGAGCTGTAGTTCCATCCCCAAGTTTGAGGACGTTCGGCGTTTTCTTCTAATCAGCCATCACGTTGTCAACCCGATTGTTCACATGGTTGATTCGGATTTCATGTCCCTCGATTCGGGTTTCAGCTTCCGACAGGCGGTTGTCATGTTGAGCAAACCTATCCTTCATCTCCCTTATGTCTTTCCCAAAGTTAGCGTGAAGGTCCTTCTTGTGGAGCATCTGCTATTCCGATCGACGAGCCTGTTCCGCCTGCTGATCTTCCAACCGACGGGGCTGTTCCTCCTGTCCGCGCTGCAGCTGCTCTTCCAACCGACGGACATGTTCCTCCCGCTGCTCTTTCAACTGACGGGCCTGTTCCTCTCGTCCACGCTGCAGCTGCTCCTCTAATCGGCGTGCCTGTTCCGCCTGCTGGCGCGCCTGTTCCTCCTGCTGCTCTTCCAACCAATGGGCCTATTACTCCTGTCGGCGGGCCTGTTTCTCCTGTCGGTAGGCCTCATCCTGCAGCATCATCATGAGAGCACCTAAGTCAGGTGCTGCAGGTGTAGGAGCTGCTGAAGAGCCAGCCTCCGTAGCTGGCAGTTGGCCCCCCGACGTCTGCGGCGTTGCACCACCAAATCTTCTCTGGTCCGTCTCCTGCAGGGTACGGACACCCTCCGTTTCCTCATTAGGTAAAATCGGCATTATTTTATCCCACTTCTGACACCAATTGTTACGAGCTTAGGGTTCGTGACAATAAAAACTGCCGATTGAATTACCAAAATTTACACTTTTATTACCGAACACCAATTAAAACTTAAAAGACACTAATAATTAATCACGCTGATTCACTTTATTTCGCTCCGAAGCTTCGCTTGTCTCGCCAAATTCAATACTGCCCCGATCGCGGGTTGCAGCGGCTTTAAATACACATTTTACACCGAAACATCCAGAATATTCAAGTAATTACGGGCGCCGACCGACCGTACGCAGAAAGTTCGAGTGTGGGGCTTCTAGAAAACTTATTTCTTCCGTTCGATACTAGATGGCGCTGTTGGTCGAAAGTTCAAGATTGACATGTTCTAGTAGCCCTTCTGCTCCGGTCCCCGACACTAGATGGCGCTAGTGCCAGGTACCGGACGTCAACTTAGGCGCGCAACAATATGTAAGCATGTTGTGTTCTAGCAATGCTACGTCATGCCACGTCACGCCATGAACGTGGAATATGCAACTTAGCAGTAAAATGACCGGACCCAAAAAACTTAAGACTTTGTAATGCAGCGTAATGATTAATTAATACTAATTACTTATATAGAAATAAGTCATTACAAATAGTTACATAATTAGTGAATATTCTACTACGATAATTCTCGTGTGCATCGACGCTGTGTCATTGAAGACTGCTGTTTGTTGACATCGTCCACCAATCCTCTTATTGTGACAATGATACCTTTGTCCCAATCATCGTCACGTAAATCTGCGAGAATCCGTAGTGAGAAAATGTGATGTCTCAAGTTATATAATACAGGCATCCCATTTATATAAGTGTATATAATCACTATGGCTAGCGCTAGGTCTTTTAGGGTGATAGAGAACTAGCGTTGTGTTAGGAGGTTCGGATGCTTAGATTACAGCTCTTTCTACCGTTGCCACACAGTCAGCTAGCTATTACAGGACGCGGCGATATTGCATTCCAAAAGACACCCAACGCCATACTAATACCATCATCATATTTAGCTGACATTTAGTCGTTGGAGAATTTCTTTTGATTATGAACGAGTAAAGTTAGTGCGTGATTTTCTTGCCCTCCGTAGCATTAAATCTACGTTTGGTCCTTCAAACATTTTTTTAAAGGTTTAAACAAGGAATACAAAAGAAGTGAATACATTATTTCTTTATAAATTATTTATTTGTCTTGTAACTATTTTACATGTTTGATATACAAATTTTGTTACAGTCATAAGATTTTATTTAAGGATCGTAAAGCGGTATCAGAGAATTATAAATTATTAATTTATTTTTTATTTTCTAAAGCTTGGAACCACGCTTGACAGGTGTCGGATGCGATCTCACACAACGCAGACATGGCTTTTCCAGTCGTGTCATTTTCTGAAAGAAAGCAAATAATAGTTATGTCGAGAAATAAATATTAGTACATTTTATTATGATTTTGGCGTGTTTATTTTGTATCTCCTTTTATTCCGTGTATGTTTTTAAGCTATTGCATAGCTTTTATCGCGGGCGTTGAGCGCGGCGACCGAATCAAGAAATTCCGTAACGAAAAAAACCTAAGACCCGAAAACCTAACATCGTCTAACGTCGTTTAAGTTCGGCAGACTTCGGCACGGTGTTTGTGTGCGTGCTACTAGACGTATGCGTGTAGACTAGTTGCATGATGCAACTAGTCTACACGCATACTACTTATATTTTATATACTTATATTTATACTTGCATGTATTGTACGATAACAAAAAATATTTTAAACAATAATATAGTTTATTGCAAGAAGTATATTCTTTGGATTTATATGAGTCGTCGTCATGCTAGCAATTTTCGTGAATTTAGAATATTCAATAAACACAGATTTTATAGAAAATTATCGTTTGTCGGAAGAACTCGTTAATTACCATAAACCTATAATTTCAATGATAAAAATTCCTGAATAACCTACATCTATTGTAAGATAATAAAAATATTTTAAACAACATTAACTTCTCATTTATTCAATAAAAGAAAAAATTGTTTTCTTATCGATCACCACACAAAATAGTGTAACTTGAATTAATATCAAAGAAAAAAACAAAGAAAAAAATACTGCATAAATAAAATAAATATATAATTATAATTGCATAAGTTGATAATAAATGCTATGAAATAGCTTTACCACGGCAGTCCCCGAGTGCCACACGTATTTTTTTTACATAAGTGTCTGAGATCTCATAGACCATACATACTGCAGCTCATAAAAACCAACTATTTGGTTTTAGATGCGGTGTAGGCCAAACAACGAAGGCTACAAGCTTTGTTGTGACATGGAAAATGTAAGCTGAAATACATCAGAGACTAAAAAAAAACGAGCGTGCTTATGATCACACGACTGAATTAAAACTTCTTCAGCTCCATCTATATGTAGTACCTGGATGACCGAGCTTTCCTCAGTATTTTTTTGAAAATCGTCTGTTTTGGAAATTACAAATTACATACTGATGAAATATGAATAATATTTTTGATCTTATTGACATAATAGAAAAACCTGAACTGGTGTTATTTGAATAAAAAACCATGAGTGCAATTAGTTTAATTTAAATTTTCGTATTTTTTAAAAAAATACTAAAAAAGGGCTAGAAATAATAGATTTTCTTAAAAAAAGAAGGGACCTTGAAAAAAAAAGGAAAAAATGTCGGACCGAAGACAAGACGCGAACCAGGGCACTATGATTTCGCGACTGCCCAATATCTCACTTGAGCTATATTCGATTTATTACCCATGAAACCCTCTGGACACTAAATTTTATGAAAATCGTTGGAGCCGTTTCCGAGATTTCGATTATATATATATATTATTATCTGCAAATATTTAAATTTATTATCGGCTTCCTTCCATAACTTGTTATTATTCACCCGAAAATTCACAAAATATAAACTTTAAAATGAATT
Organism: Parnassius apollo; assembly: GCA_907164705.1. Classification (NCBI taxonomy): domain Eukaryota; kingdom Metazoa; phylum Arthropoda; class Insecta; order Lepidoptera; family Papilionidae; genus Parnassius; species Parnassius apollo. Next base: position 5,027,842 of record CAJQZP010001539.1, on the reverse strand, counting down.
TACAATTTTATTCACTTCAAACGTAGAATATTTAATATATTGAACAAAATATTAATTCATAAAATACGGAACGTAACTGGCTATGAGAGAAAGAAAATGTGCGCGCGCACTGCTCTCTCTTGCTTGTATCCCCCACTCAACTTCCGTTCGCGTCGCCCGATCACACTTTTCGTAACGCTTTCGTCACGCATTCGCCAGCTTACTCCCCAAATCGTGCGTAAAGATGTTTTACTTCAATAATAGTGTCCTTAAAGAAGTGAAGTGATAAACAAACTCACAGTTCATCTGATGATAAGTGGCTACTGTACTCTACGGACACCTGCAGCCAACTTCAAACAAGGAAGGCTACAGATACGTCACCTCTGAGGACCAAGATGGAATGCCTCAACACTTGTAATTATACTGGCTCTCTACACCCTTCAGACCGGAACACAGCAGTGCACGCACTGTTATTTGGCGGTAGAAATAGATAAGAGTGTGGTACCTACCTAAATGAACTCCTAGTCAGAAAACGACCCTTAATCACCTAGCAATTAGAACGACAATAGTGAATGTTCAACTGCTGCTTGGTTTTTTTATAGGATCGGGTGACAAACGAGCACACAGTCCACCTGATGGTAAGTGGTTGCTGTGGCCCATAGACATCTACATCTATTCTCGATTACGAATCAAAATGCAGATGCTTTGTCACCCCTGAGGACTAAGATGGAATGCCTCGATTCCAGTAAAAAGGGTCTACTTTCTCTATACTCACCATTAGAAACATAGCAGCGTTACGCTGCTATTTGCACGCTGGTTATTGTGTGAGAGCGTGGTCCTTCCCCGGTCGAGCCGACTCATTCGTGGTACAACTTTACTACTAATATAAATGCAACATGGCTCTACCACAGTACTGGTGGAAAATAGGTTAAAGGACTAGTACCCAATTCACACCCAGTACGGATCTCTAGGCACATAAAGAAGCACTATTGTCTAGTTTGACCACATGAAATAGAATTTATTAGTACTTTAAAGTATAGCCTTTTAATAAGTAATTATTATTAAAAAGAAAATTTAATTGTATTTTATGATTTAAAAAAATAAAAGGCTATTTTTATTTTATTAACTTTAATAAAACAACGGAAAATTCTTGCGATGTTGGGGCATAAATTAATAAAATATTTTATCATAGTATACATCAAATATGCCACGCTCTACACATTTTAGTATCCATTGCTATAAATTCGTCAGGCTTTAAGCCTTCTTCAGAACACAATTTGTGTATATCAGAATCGGAACGTGAGGGTGTGTTCCGTTTATTCGACGTTTTTGGTGGCGATTTAAACATAGTGAAAAAAGATCGTATGTCCACTTAATAAAACGGCGGTTAAAAAATGTAAAATCGGTAAAAATCTTCTATAATCTTAAAGTATTATATCACTCTATTTAGATTTTTAAAAAGTTACTTAGACTAAACCGTGGTATTATTTAAAAATGAATATAACAACAAAATGTATTTTTATACTTGTCCCTACCCTTTTTTATAGCATTAAGTGACAAACGAGCACACAGTCCACCTGATGGTAAGTGGTTGCTGTGGCCCATAGACATCCACATTTATCCTCAATTTAAAATCAAAATGCAAATACGCTGTCACCACCCGAGGACTAAGATGGAATGCCTCAATTCCAGTAAAAAGGGTATCCGATTCTCTACACTCACCATACGAATCACAGCAGCATTACGTTGCTATTTTTCCCTAGTATTCTGTGAGAACATGGTCCTTCTCCGGTCGAACCGCCCATTCGTACTACAACAATAATATAGCTGCAGCGTGGCTCTACCACGTAAAAGTCTTGACAAGTTTGTGCAGATTACCTTCATTTTTAGAACTTTTAAGCTAGCGTTCGTTATTTATTAACAAAGGTATTCAAAATAAATATTATTTGAGATTTTACTAAAATGTTACCCCCTTTAATACACTCCTGCATGAATAAGTTCTGTGCTACCATACTAAGCTCCGTTGTTTAACCTCAAAAACAAATATTGTAATTTAATACATTACCAATACTTCCACGTTTTCCAAAAATGGACCCATTGAATGGTGGTTTCCTATAGTTGGCTTCGTTTGGTGTGATCAGATAAATGATAACAATGATGAAACAAAAGGCAATGATTGCGCGCATCTTGATCCTGAAAGTTTTTTTACACTATTTTAATACGTAAACCAAGTAATGTAAAATGCTGCCTAACCGATAGAATTAAAAATATAACTGTATCATAAAATGCGAGTTTAACATTAATTTTACCTTTGATTATTCTGAATTTTTGATGAGAACACTAGAAGCTTCAAGATGAGTGTGATACCATGTCTTTTCTCCTCAAGCTTTTATAGAGCGACATGAGCGCCCATGTAACTAAGTTATCGTCTCTACGGAATTTCTGTTACAACATTTAATTTCAATAACATCGGAGTAAATTGTTATAAAAAATTATGTGTCCTGTTGCGTCGGGATTGAGATAATAATTTTCTGATTCAATAAATATTTTAAGATCAATGGTGTGTTCAATCACATCAATGTATCAGTTCACAATATTAGGTAACACACTTTGACGATAAATATTGTATATTGTAACAGAATATCATAATTGTCTATTATACGGAATACTGTCAATTATACGGAAAAACATCTTATTTAATACATTTACAACAGATCTCTAATTTACTGGCGCAACGTTCTGAGTCAATAATCATTTCTTTTATTTAAAGATAATTAAATTAAATAACCCTCGTGAGTATGGATGCTGTAAAGCACACGAAACACTGGGATTTAAAAATATGTGAAATAAGTTGAGTTTAACGCGATAAAAATAAAATTTATTATTATTATCACCATTACAGCCCTTCGTAAGCCCACTTCTGAACATAGGCCTCCCCCAAAGATGCCACAAAGCACGGTGCTGAGCTACCTGCCATCCATCGACTGAGAGGAAATAAAATTGGTTTAATTCATTGTCTCGTTTTCCTGTTAATAAAAGAAATCTTTACAATTAAATTATTGAGGTTTATATTTAAATTATTAAAAAAAGAATAGAGCAGACATTGACTGAACTAGTAGTAGGTACCAGTTACTCGGCTTCACCGAGTCAGTAATTCATTCTTGGGGCGATGTATACAAAATTTGACCTGCATAAAGTTCAAAACTTTATTAAACTAAGTTTGTATAAAAAGGATTAATATAATATTAAGGACTTTATGGCTGATAATAAACCCTGGGAAAGGTTATCGCTAACAAGTTATCAATTGTAACACACACGATTGTAAGATATTATTTTTTTAAAGTTCCGGTGGGTTTTTTGCTGGATCTTCCCAGGACAGAACTTTTTTCCGAACCAAAGGTAAATTATGACATAACATAAACACTCACGCCTATCACCCAGAGGGGTAGGCAGAGACTACAGACTTCCATTGGGCACGATCCTGACACACCTCTCTTGCCTCCTTCACATCCATACACCTACGCATACATGCTCGTCGGTTAAGGGTACTCCTAATTTGGCCCGTTTTCAATAAATCGCCAATTTGGTCGATAAATTTTCGCCTAGGACGTCCCTTTCCGACTCTGTCATTCACTTCTGCACCATAAATTTTCTTTGTCACTCTTTCCTCATTCATTCTTTCCACATGACCAAACCACCGAAGCATTCCTTTCTTAATCCTGGTCACAACATCATCTTGCAAACCACACTCTTCTCTTATTACACAATTTCTTACCCTGTCATTCAGATTCAGCCCTAACATACTCCTTAACGACCGCATTTATACTGCGTTTATTCTACTCTCGTGCTTCTTCTGCCACACCCAACTTTCACTACATACGTTAAAGTAGGGACCAACACAGCATTGTGAATTGCCATACGTGCCTTTTTCGACACATTTTGACTCTTCACAATAGAGTGCAAGGCCCCATTTACTCTATTTCCCGCATTCACTCGTCGTTCTATATCCTTATCATATCTCCCATCCCTGCTAAATACGCAGCCCAAATATACAAACTCATCTACTTGCTCGATCATTTCCCCTTCTATTCTTATTTCACAAATCGTTTTACTTTCTTCTCTTTCAAAAACCATAACCTTCGTCTTACTTGCGTTCACTTTCATACCCCTTTCTTTTAATGATCCGTTCATTAATGTAACCATCATTTGCAACTCGGCCGCCGATGACGCAAGAATAACTTGATAATCGGCGTACAAAAGGCATTTGACGGTTAACTCACCCATTCTTAATCCGCATTCTTCAACTTTCAAATTTTGCAAACAACTGTCCATAAATAGGTTGAACAGCCACGGGGAAGCCACACAGCCCTGTCTGACACCTTTATGGATGTCAAACCAGTCCGAGTAGACCCCGTTGATCCTAACACAAGCACTAGAGTCCCTATAAAGAGACTCCAATGCGTGTATCAAGCCAGCGCTCTCAATTAAAAAAGTGACTTTCAATAAGTAATATTTATAATCTATATTAAATAAAAAAAATCTGTTTCTAGCATCTTAATTTTATGTTTGTTAGCAATAATATCCTTTCCCATTATATTCTGAAATCATATGGGTGTCGTCAAAGGCGGCTATATGAAATAACAGAAAGATATGAAGGCTTCCGATAGATGGCGGTGACATCTCCTCATGTCAGACATAAAATACGCAGAACAGACAGACAGCACCGTCAAAGGTGCGACAAGTTTGCGATTCTTCCGCCAAGACTCTCAATCCTCTATAAAAAGAAGTAGGACCATGTCCAGCAGTGGTGATCAAAGAATTACGGGCTGCTGAAGAAGAAGTCTTTGCTTTGAGAATCCAAAGAAGGATTCTCACAGTAATAAAATACATAAACTCATATTGGTTACTTTAGTAATCCTTATATTATCATTCTTTTTGACAATGTAGGAAATTATTGTATAATATTAAAAAAAATTCTCTTTTTGGGAAGTAAACAGGCACTTAAACGATTTTTTTTGTAATCCTTAGTTTATATTGTGGTTTAAATCATAGATTTAGTGTTAACTGACGTAAGCTTTAACCGGATAATCTGATAATATTAGTGATCCGTATGAAAATTAGCTCCGATTACACCAAATAATCATCATGGTAAAGTTTTCTTTAAGAGCTTTAATTTTGTAATCTGAATTAACGACATAATAATACGTGGACCTAGATTTCTAACAACCACTGTCACTTAAGTAAAGGGGGATTTTAGGAAAATCTCTACTACTCTTTTACTAATAAATATAAAAAAGTTATATTTTTTATACGGAAGGGGGCAAGCGAGTATACGGTTCACCTGATGTTAAGAGGCCTTGAAGAAAATTTATTCGATAGAGTTTAGGCAATTTTGGCTAAAGACCGAGCGCAGTGCTCGCTTAAACAATTTTGATTCTTTAGTTGATAATTATTTTAGGATACATAGTAAGTACGGTTTAGAAATAAAAGTCTGGGATGTTTTTGTATAATAGTTTAGTATATTTATTACAATCAACATAAAATGAAAATAAAAAAGAAATGTGTTAGACAAATACACTATGCATATATATTTAAGTAATTCAATGTTTTCGTTCTGCGATGTCTACTAGAGAGTATCGAAAAATTTAACATGTCTTATTGGTATTTGCCCAAAAAACAAACATCGTGATTTCATTAAAACAAAGTTTTTGTAAATGTAAAACATTTAAATTTGAATATTAGGCCGTATATGAGAAACGGAATGTTAAAGGGATAAATAAAATACAGAGCACGAGTGCGTGACGTACACGTCAAGTAAATATTTTGATTTTAAAATTGATAATACTCATTTCTTTTATAATATTTACTCAATGTTTTGGATAGAAAGTACACATTTTGGCAAAAATAAGCCGAACATGCTAAAAGATACTTGTATTTTCGATAAAACATTCGGCCTATTTAGTTTAAATCTATGTCCAATATCGGTTAAAATAAAAATTAATTAAAATGTTGTGTCTCTCAGAATGGTATCAGAGATGGGTACTAATCATTAAAAAAACTATCAAAAATAAAATATCAATGAACATAGCAGACGTACTGAGACAGCAGCCGGGTCTAACTATTAGGTACTAAGAACCACCCAGGTGATCCCATACGAAGAAAAAAATCATCATAATTGGTATAGCCGTTTAGGATAAGAATTACGAACACGCACACCTGAACTTTTTGTATAAAGACTAGGCGTGCAACATATTATTATTCTTAATAAACAAACTATCCAAAAAAATACTTACCCTGATCAAAATTTGGTGGTCGGCGTACAATTTCTGGAAATGTTTACGTAAAACACGGGAGCGCCTGCGATGCGAAGTGATACGTCCTCGCTCTGGGAAGGCCCGGTCGTCACTGATTGGATCGATTTTTTTTTGCGCCCGAAGCAATTGGAAAGGGCTACCCTTTATGGAGAGAGGCGGAAAATGCATTACGCATACCACGATAGCCGGTCTATCGTGGTTATGAGAGACTCCCTGCCTACCGGGGACTAAGTGATACCCTCTAAAAACCACCTTTGGGTACTGGCAACTGGCTGTTTAAGCTTCTTATGCCGTATCGGAAGCGACCCTCTTTTGGGAAAAGAGGACGCAGGCGGCTACGAGCCGCTGAGGGGGTGCCTACGAAGGCAAATTAATTATGAATAATTTAATTTAATTAGAGTTTGCCTGAGCCGGCAGGAGGCAGTTCAGGTCGTTTGTCAGTTTATTAAGCGGGTCCGAGTGAGAGTTTCTCGGCATGCGGACTCGATAGTGAGAGGGGGGTGGCGCTGCATAAGTAGCTGCCTCACGAATAAGATGATCGGAGTGCGACTCTCAGTCTTTGAAGAAGTTCTCAGAGAGTTTTTTAAGTAATTGTTGAATTTTAGGGAACTCTAGGTCCCGATGAAGGTCGGCATTACGGACGTACCAAGGTGCGTTCGCAGCTCGACGACACAAAAGGTTTTGAAATATTTGGAGTTCATTAATAATTTTAGGGTCGGCGTGGGCAAAAATGGGGCCCGCGTGGGACTTGACTGGTCGTATACAGACCTTATAAAGGGTACGCTGGTTTCTGAGGGACATTTTACTGTATCGGCCCAACATACTGTTGAGCATACTCAGGTAAAAACGTGCGTGACTGGTTACTGTTTTGACGTGGGGCCTGAAAGTGAGCCTTGTGTCTAGAGTGACACCTAAATATTTGGCAGACGTATGCCAGGGTACAGGGGTCCCTAGCATACGTATTGGTGGAGTGTTTTTGGGACGCCGTCGTTTATAATCGAAGTGAACGGCGGAGCTCTTCTCCGGGTTCACATCGATGCGCCATTTTTTAAACCAAGCTTCTAGGTCGTCAACTGACTTTTGAACCTTGTTCCGTATGAAAGGTAGCGAGGTGCCTTTATAGTAGATAGCAGTGTCGTCTGCGAAGAGGGAGTGCTGAACACCTTTCGACGGGATAGGAATGTCGTTGGTGAACAGGATGTACAGCAGAGGAGCAAGTACTGAGCCCTGAGTGACACCAGCTTTGATAGGGCGCTGTGAAGATAGCGTGCCTTTGAGTCTAAAACGAAAGGTACGATGCTTTAGGTAAGAGGCCACGAAACGTACTAGACGATCGGGGAGACCTATTTTGTATAGCTTGTAGATAAGGCCTGTATGCCAGACTCTATCAAAGGCTTTAGCTATGTCGAAAAAGACCGCAATGGTCTTATGGCGACGAGGATAAAAACCGCTGAGGATATATTCCACAATACGGTGAACTTGTTGCGGACATGAGTGTTTCGCTCGGAAACCCAATTGATAGGGAATGATAAGAAGGTCACCGTCTGTGTGAAACAGATGTCACCTCATGCGAGTTTGGATGACTTTTCGAAAAGCTTGCCCATGGCCTTGAAGAGGCTAATGGGGCGATGACTGGAGGGGAGGTTGAGAGGCTTGCCTGGCTTGGGAATACCAATCACAGTTACCTCTTTTCATGTAGTGGGAAAGTAACTAAGGCAGCAGGCGTTGAAGATAATAGATAAAAGGGTTAACACCTGCTCAGGAAAGTGTTTTAGGGCTTGGTTGGAGATGCCATCCGCGCCCGGAGCCTTTTTGGGCTTAAGTCCTTTGATGAGGGATGAAATCTCATAATTGGACACAGATATAGGTTCGGAGGCTGTAGGGGGTGAGTTCCGGCGGCGGATCTCATCCTCTACTGCCTAAACGTGTGAGGGGTCGACGGGTTGAGAGCTAGGAGAGCATTGTGCGGCAATGCTATCTGCAAAGCACTCAGCCTTTTCCTCGTCCTCGAAGGCAACCGTACCGTCGGGACGGGAGAGAGGGGGAGTGTGGGTGATAGCGTCTATGCGGAGGGCTCTAGCCATCTGATAGTACGCTGTATGAGAAGGAGAGATATTCTCCATGAGTTTACTCTTTTCGAGGTCTCGAAATTCAGAGAGGCGGAAACGGAGTTCTCGTTGAAGACGATTGGCCGTGCGCCTATATTCGGAGGTGGGATATTTTGCTGCTCTCCGGAAAGCAGCTTTCTTGGCTTTTAATAGGTTGCTAATATGTAGGGGAAGCCCACTATTGTAAGCAACCGGGACGACCCTTTCGTTCTCCTTAAGGGAGGATTTAATAAGGGTGGAGATTGAATCGACCGCGGTGTCGATTTTATCGGAACTGTCTGTCCGTCCGACGAAGTCCGACGATAGGGAGATGGTGGAGTTCTGTGAGTCCAGCCAGAGCTTTGGCTAGGGACTACTTGAATCCCTTTCAATTAGGGAAGGTTTTCGTGTGTGTTGGGGGAGGCGGCTGATGGCCAAGAATGAGGGAGACCGGTCGGTGATCGGATCCTAGATCGTCTAATGTCTCGATTGCCCTGAGGTTGAAAGAAACTCCTTGGAGTAACGCAAAATCTAGTACATCGGGGGCGTGATCGGTGTTATAGGGAAAGTGAGTAACACCGAGTGGACTATGGACGGTAATATCAATAGACTGCGTGATATCGAGCAGTATCTTGCACTAGGGAAGGTAGTACGGCATGTACATTCAGTATGCTGTGAGTTAAAATCTCCAAACATAATGACTGAATTGCCTAAGGATAAAATAGCCTCAAAATCTTTTTTGAGGGGATGGGTTCCTGAAGGAAATGTAACAGGAGTCTATGAGGATGGACTGATGTCCAGTCATAGCTAGCCTGCATACCGTGGCTTCCATGTTGGTAAGCTGCGGAGTAGAAATGGGCGAGCAGTGAAGTGTCTTCTTGTAATAGATGGCCGTTCCGCGGCCTCGGCGTTCGGGTCTGTCATTACGAAGAAGAGAGAAGTTTTTAATAGAAAGGCCTTTAGTGTCCTTAGTTTTGAGATTAGTTTCCTGTAGGAGGAGGAAATCGGCTTCGCGATTCCGAAGAAAGAGCTTAAGCTCTGGGAGGTTATTTCGCAAACCGCGAATATTAAAGGATACAAGCGATAAACCCTTAGGTTTGATACGACCGTGGGACTTTGGTAGAGCAAACTGCTCTGTCATTGTGAAGTTAAGTTAATTAAGTTAACTTAACTTACAACGAGCACAAAAGATTATGGTGCTCTGTAAGAGCGAGGAAACGGACCTGAGGGGACTTCGCAGCGCGCAATTTGCGTGCTAACACCGCAATTTCACTAACTCGATGTTCCTAATAGCGGAATACAGCGTTTTTAGGTCTTCGATAGTGGGCTGTGATTGTTATTGTTGTGGGGCGGACGTTGTCCGCGGTGGGTCTGTTTTATTGGGGCCCCAGGGAAAGACTGGAAGCTGCATAGGCTTTGAGAAGCCCGGAGGGGGCCGAATAATGCCCTGAGGGGGCCTAGGGGGACCCTGAGAGGGCCGAGAGAAGCCCTGGATGAGCTGAGAAAGGTCCTGACGGGGCCGTTGGTAGAGAGCCGGGAATGAGCGGTCATTGACCGGCGGTAGAGCTTGTCTACTGGGGCGAGGAGAAGGTGCGCATGGGCAGCCTCTGTAGTTTGCCGGGTGGCCTGTTTCTTTGCACAGGACACAAGCGGGTGGGGATTCGGCGTCTTTGGGCCGAGGACACTCTTTGGTGTTGTGGGGTTCAAGGCACTTAACGCACCTGGGTGGGGCGGAGCAGTTGGCCGCCGCATGACCATATAGCTGGCAGCGGTGACACTGCGCCGGGAATCCGCGCCTATGTGGGGGCTCAACCCTCCCTCTCGAAAGGCCACACACTGTGCGTACCTGCCGGAAGATGGCTTTTGCCTCCGGCACGTTTGTTAATATGGCTAGGGCAAGATTGAACCTTTTGCCCGTTCTGCTGTGCATTTTGTGCACGGCTTCTGCGGGGAAACCTTGGGACTTAAGGTCCTCAAGGATATTATCGTTAGAGAATTCGAAGGGGACGCTTCGGATGACGGCCCTGACTTTTCGCTCTTCCGGAAGAGCGTAAGTATGATACAAAACTCTTTCGGCTGTGAATAGCCTGGTCAGTTGATGGAAGTCATCGATTGAACTGGGGATGATTTTAATAGTCTCCCCTAGGTTGATGGCGTGGTCGTACTTAATGCCTGCGTCGTAGCAGGTTTTAGATAGTTTTGTGAATCTAGCCTTGTCTCTTAGGAAGACAGGGCGCGGGACTTGCTTCTTGGCAAGGACTGGAGCACATCGAGAGGCTTGGTTGGTCGGATCGGGGATGTCTAGTGACATAAGTAGGACCGCGGCAGCGGCGGGGGCTACGGGGGCAGCGGTGGCAGCGGGAGCTGCGGAGGTTGTAGGAGCGGCAGGGGCCGCTGAGACAGGGGGGTGCGTTTTTTCGAGGCGCGTTTACCGCTGCGCCTGAAGTTCACTGTGGTAAATGAGGAGTCCCCGGTTCCGTCAAAGTCACAGGACTCCGATGAACCGGTGCCAGAATTGGTGGCGGGCCTCTTCCGGGAGGCTGACGTAGAGGACTCGGAGCGTTTGTACTCCATTTCTAAGGGGGCAAAAGAGTTCTGTGTTTCTAGGTAAGTCGCGATTACGGGCGGTGATTTGAGTGCCTGAGGGGCAGGGGGAGTAACATGGGCGGCGATGGCGGCAAGGACCGTCTCATCGAGGATTAGGTTCGTACCAAGAGTTTGGTTTAGGGCGGCGACGAGGGACTTAAGTAGGCTAACTGTGGACATGTTGGGGCAGTAGTTCTATGAACAGTAAGGACTGTGACGGGTCCCTGTTCTCAGTAGAACAGGGACTTGAACACGAGCCGTACTACGATACAATATACACGTATAACTATAAAGAATAACAGAGAAATAACGAAAATCAACAATAAAATAATAACAATAAAGTAACAGTAACAAGCGGAGGTCAGTCAAACCTCCCCGCCCGAAGACAGCGGGGGCAAGAACTGTTAGCGGACGCGCGAGAGCGAGATAGCACTACCGTACAGGGACGAGAGCGCGGACTACCTGGGCACGACCGCTCGAGAGCGATGCCACAGGCGGAATGCTGGATCGGATCGATTTTGCGCGGTCGATAATATAGTTCGCTTTGCCATTTAGTAATAAACGAAATTATTATTTATTTATGAAATAAAATTTAGTTTCCAATAAAGGGTTATCTTAAGAACAATGTGAAATTTTTTAAATTAATAAAAATTGTTTCTATGTTATAGAAAAAAAAACTTATTTCGAACGAAGTTTTCTGGAAATTACGTTATTTCAACAATTTTTTTCTGCTATATTTGGATAGAAATTAAAAAAAAGAAATTAAAATTAAACTGATCTAGCTACAAACAAGTAGACCGTATACTTATGTTACTTATATTTTTTAGTGTTTGAAATATTTTGTAGTTTCGTTGTAAAACGAAAACAAAAATCACTTGATCGTTACTTTTCGGAAAAAGGGTTGTGAATATTGGTGATTTGGCTTTTTTATATAGATAATATGATACATGCCTTCAAGCCAGATATTAGATTAAGAACTAAACTATTATAATAAAAATAAAAAAGTTAAAATTCGTTTTCCTGTTAACACAAACAGTGATCAGATTTGTCCGAAATGAGTTGATTTCGCGCACGGGGCCTTATGAGTAGTTACGTTGTACCAGTTCTGGCGCACGACGATCGTCGACTCACAATCCTAAAAAAAAAAAAAAAAAAAAAAAAAAAAAAGGTTTTGGCATGCTCTGATCCATTTTTGCGTAGGATGCACGGTTCCGGAGATGTGCAGATCAATTAACTCTTATCTAATTGATATCCGCTACGAGCCTCAACCGTCATTAGCGCTCCATTGTCCTTATCTACTTATCTATTGTTGATTGACTACCGTCATTATCTATTATTCGTCCAGCGTGTGGGTCGGCTTATGCTATTGTATTATACTCCTTTGTTCCTATCTACAACACTAATCTGAATCATCAATAAAACACATTACCTAATTTTGTTAAAATTTTTATTTATGAAATACAAAATCTTATTACTTATTATCTATAAAATAGGAGCGAAACATCTCATCCACTAAAATATCGTTGTACAATGTGTTCTCTGTAAATATAGGTACTCGTAAAACTATGCATTGAACATCCCTGAAACTTATATAGCAAATACATTAAGCAATATTCGCCACAAACTGAAGTCCACTCATTCTGAATCCTATCAACATTCCAGTTCCATCTTTTACAATTTCTTTTAAAAAACTCTAGATGATATTGTACAGGTGCCCGTCCGAATGAATCAAAATATTGACCGACGTCATTCGTATCGATATATAAAGATACCCAATGTGACCCTGGTTTATCATCTGTATCCAAATTGCATATTATATACGTTGGTACGTGGGTGTACATGGGTAGTTTATTGGCAGCATAAACATTATTTTCTAGAGTGGGGTGAATCTTTTTCAGATGTTGTTGTACATCTAGTGTATCCATAATATTACTGCTATTAGTAGATTATTACAGTACCAATCTACTCAATGACTAATATAGGAATGATCAATTATAGTGATATCTAAATATTAAATTGCTTTCTTTGTGTTATACAAAACGTATTTGAGTCACCAATACACTGAACAAGACATGACAGGAAGGACGTAGTAATGTAGAGATAACCAACAGAATGTAAGGTAAGCTTGTTGACGCATAAAGATACTATCAATTCTACTGCAGAAATTCTTTAGATTAGAATTATTACTCACTGGTACTATATAAGACCAAGCAACTGCAGTCATGGAGTTAGTGTATGGTCGTTTGACCGCAGTGGATCTATCAATACTACGTTTGTGTTACTTCAACGCATCAAAGGCCATGGATGTAAGTGTTTATTCTATTGACAAACTTACTTTTCTTTCTGTTATTTTCTTACGTGTGTATGATTTAGTGTTAACAAATTATATTTAAATATTATGTGTGTGTATATGGTTAAGCCGTGGTAGCTCAGATGGTTAGCGCAAAATGTAAACTTCATAGTACACGTCCCGGGTTCGATCCCCGCCGGCACCAATTAAATTGTTAATTACAATTTTAAGTGCTGATTTACCACGTGCTCAGCGGTGAAGGAAAACATCGTGAGGAATGCATGTCTGAGAAAATTTCGAAGGCATGTGAAGTTTGCCAACACGCATTGAGGTATCGCAGCGAACATTTCCTAGCCCTAAAACCCTCTCAGAAATGAGAGGAGGCCTATGTTCAGCAGTGGATTATAATAGGTTGTAACTTTAGCTTTTTTAACTTTTATGATTAAGTGTTAACAAATTGATATTAACATGACTGTGTTGTTGCAGAAATCATTGAGCTTCGATGAAAATACCTATAAACAGTATTACTACTCGCCACTCTCCCCTCAAGAAGAGAGTGATGACATCGTCATTAATAATAACACATGCGATGGTGGAAAAAGAAAATCGCAATCGATTGATCATTTTTTTGAAGCTGAATCAAAAATAAAAAAAGAGGAAGCTGTTATCATCAAACGTAGCACGAGCCGCTAGAGATGGTGTATCATACATTTCTACTAATTCTGACGACGGAGACCAAGCGACGCATCTCATCAAAATTGAAATGTACGATATGAAGAAGCTATCCAAGATTCCAACTACTGATCATTGGAAACATGCTTCCACGAGGATTAAATATTACGTAAAGACTAATAAGGATAGCATCTACGACAACACAAACGCCCTCGTATACAATATCACAAAGACAATAGCAGAAAGTGAAAAAGTTAAAAAGTACTTTTTTTAACAATGACAGTCATTAGCTGATCATTAATGAATGTGATTCTGTTTACTTAAATTACAGGAAGACAAGAGCAGAAGAAAGAGATGAGTGTGGCATACGTGTACAGAACATAATTGAAGAACAAAACTACAACACTGAGTGGAGATGAAAACGAGAATATGCAGTACTCAAGAGCTGAATATCCATTCTTCAGTTCAAAATCTAGCCGGTTGCTCAGTTTCGAAAACTGGCCTCTCGTTATGCGACAGAAACCTGAAGATCTTGCAGAAGCCGGTTTCTTTTATACTGGCCATGCAGACAGGACCAAGTGTATCCATTGTGGTGGTGGCTTAAAAGATTGGGAAGATGATGATGATCCTTGGCAGCAGCATGTTCAGTGGTTTAGTCAGTGTGCTTATGTAAAATTTAATCTCGAACAGAGTTTTGTATTAGATTAAATAGAATATTTATAAAGAAATAAAAAATAATATATTGCGTACAATTTGTTTTATTTAATTTTATAATGTTTCACATAGTTACATACACACAAAATGCATTACACATAACTCATAAAATCTAACACACAACACATATTATAACCTTAACTACTATAGTCTACAGTAACATTTCTGTTTTTATCTATCTCAATAATATTATCAAACTCAGCATAAACTATACAGTTAATTGTTTGTATTAGTGAGGATTCAAATCGTACTTCTAATCTTACACTACCATGCTTTATGAGATTCCAATGAGCTGATGAGTTGGCTGATAAATCAGGAGTTAAGTCAAATGCTAATAGACAGTAACCTTTGGCATACTGTTCACAAGAGATTCCATTTCCTTCATTAAGAAAGTGAATACCAGTTCCCGAGAATAGAGTATGATATGCTGATGTAAATATGCTATTATTAAAAGATGGTTGCAAAGCTTTTGAAGGTATTTGTTGACCATCAATATATAAGCTGAAAGAATTAATACCATAGTTTTCAAAGTTAAATGGATTTTTAGTAAGGGAACCATTAAATGCAGAATTGTTCACAAATCCAATTATACATCTTTTGGGTACCTGCCCTAAAAATATATTATCAAGAGTTTTTCCTTGAACACCCGATGGAATTGTTAAAACTTTTACTTCAGCTCGAGTAATAGGATATTTAGCAGTGGTAGAAGCTAAAACTTTTTGATGTGCGAGTAATACACTTGGATTAATTCGTGCTCGTCGAACAATAAGAGTTGCGTCCGTAATGCAAACTTTAAACTTTACATCGTTTGACCCAGCAATTAAATTAAAGCTCTCTCTCGATCGAACCAATTTAACACTCATTTCAACACCATTAATTAAAAATTTATCTTGGTTGAAAATGTCACCGTGAAGATGACCAATCATTTCTATTTCCTTACTTTCACTAATCAATTCCTGTCTTTTAACAAATCCTATGTTTTTACCATCCGTAGAATCCATTTTTCCTGCTGTATCATCATACCAAAGACTACAAGTAAGATGAGATTGTTTAGCAGCAGGAGCATAGTTTAAAAGGGTTTCCATGTATGCTCGATATGCATAGGTATTATTAGGTGGTGATACAAGTTTTTGGTTTAAATAAACATCAAGTTGACTAAAAAGTGAATGCAGCCAATTATTTACAGGTGCTACTATTGTAGTAGATATCAAGTTAGTTGAATCTTGATTTAATACTTTTGCCTTTATGTGGAGTAATGTATGAGACAAATCTATGTAGTCATCGCCTGTCCCAGGAACTTGAAACTCGATAGGTCCATCATCACCAAGAGATGAAATTGGTTTATAATGAATCCACAATCCATTTTCAATGCTAGTTTGTGTAGACGGTAGTGCAAACAAATCCAATTCTGACTTAACGCACTCGCAAGAATGATTATGAAGGAAAGACATATTTAATTTGAAAATATATCTTTGTTATTTTTTGGCTTTAGACCAAGTTTTTTCGCAGCTTTCACTTTAGCAGTTAATGGTGGAATGAACGAGGTCAATCGTTTTCTTTTAGTTTTATACCCAGATCCTGTCATGTTAAATTGATCAATTTTCTCATCAGCCTTTCGTTTTAAATTCGTACTAACTTGCTTTAGACGATCTTTTATTGAGGCTTCCATAGGACGCGCTTGAACCATATCCGATAAAAGTCCTACTCCAGCGCTTAATGCCTCCTTACCAATCACTCGAGCACCACTTGAAAGTAAAGGTAAAACTGATCTAAATAACCCCCCCTAAGAAGCTCCCAATACCATGACCGCGTTGGTATGGTGCACCCTTATAAATTACTCCAACTCCTGACCCAGCTTGATGTGTATAATAATTTTCATATGGACATTTATGATGATCACGAAGAGAATTCATTATTATAATTTTCGGAAATGTAGTTTAATACACACGGTTCCAAACTGGAATGGTATTTTTTGTCCTGTGCTCGATCTTATAACTATTTCCAGCGTATCGAACTCTCTTCGCATAACAGGTAAGTAGTGAGGTTGAGAGAAAACGTGCATTTTATTTGCACCATAAATGTATTTTGTAGGATCTAATGAAATGACTCTTAGTAAAGGAGTCATAACATCACCCACAATCTGAGGATCGATAATGTCGCAATATATAAAGAGTTGAGATGGTAACCCTAAGTGTAAATTAGCAGGACACTTTCCAAAACTTCTCTCTAGGAGATTTTTATTTGGTTCATAACCTAGTTGTAAACTTAATTTGGGTGATAATGTTACGGAAGTTATATTTTTATCCAAAACAGAAATAGACACAAATTTTGTTATTTCATCATAGCGAAATTTCAAGTTCTCTCCGATACCATTTAACACTCTTAAAATATGCTCAACGTTATCATAGTTGGTAGCTGGAATATGTTTTTTGTAGTACACTGTGGATGGTTTATCTTCATTAGGCATTAACATAGATTTTGTAATGTATATAACATTTTCATGATCTTGAACAGTAAACATGGTACATGGATATTGAAACTCGACAACTCCAACCGACCATTCACCTTCTAATTTAATAGCTTTCGGTAATTTCGTTGAAAAATTTGTGGTCTTGTTATCAGGAAAGTATTCCATTGAACTATTGCTGAGCAAAGTTAAATAAAAACTTTCTTTATTCATATTTCTTTTAAACTAGAAGCTAAAATCCAACTGTTAAATTTATCTGGATAACCTTTCCACTTCACTAATACTTCTTTTCTGTTACCTGAGTAACGAGTGTCAATTATTTTATCTATTTTATATTGTGAGGTGGGGTTGTAAGTGATTTTCTGTAATTCTCTTTCATAAAAAGTACCAACTATTGGTTCATTTTGTAAATCTGTTATTGTATAAACAACCCATGGAGATCTATCAATTATTGAAGATATAATAAATATTTCATCACTCCAATTTGATTCATATCCTTTTTGGAAAACATGTTTATATTTAGTTATTCGAACATAATCACCCACATTGAAATTTGGTTTAGGATTTTCTAAAGAAAGTTTGTTTGACCGTCTATCATACAGATTAGTCCAAACTGTCATAATATTGTTGGAATTTACATCACATGGGCACATCTTAATACTAGAGTGAAAGCTGTGATTGTAAGAGTATATTAAATCTTGTAAAACATCTATATATCTATAAGTATTATTATGAGTGAAATAACGCCACATTTTCATTTTTAGTGTTCTTTGAAATCGTTCAACAATACTGGCCTTAATGTCAGGATTGTTAGTGGTATAGTAATTAATCTTTTTTGGATTTAAAGTATTTTTGTACATCTTTTGAAACAAATTCTGTACCTTTATCAGATTGTATGTGAGTAGGTGTTAAATTACTTTCAGTAAATATACTTTCAAAACATTCTTTAGTTGTTTCTGAGTTTTTCTTTTTCATTGGTCTTGCAAAAGCATATTTACTAAATACATCAATAACACAAAGTATATACTTGAAACCATCATTATATTGAGAATAAGTTCGCATATCACTTAAATCAGCTTGCCACAGTTCATTAATATTTGATAGAATGTACCTATTACGCGGGAATTTTTTTCGAATGGGTTTATGTAATGTGTATGTTTCTTGTGATTTTAACCATTCCTTTACTTGCTTTTTATTCATTTTACCCTTCATGGCTTTTGACAATTTATCAATACTACCAAAACCAGCGGGATTAGATGGATCATAATAAATCCTGTTAATTTCTTCTAGTACGGGGTCCATTTTTCCCACTCAAGCCTTTTACGTATTTTAGTTGTAGACTTTTTTATCTCTACTGCTCGGTGTAGAAAACTCTTGAAATTCAATCTCAGAGGGTTTGTTCAGATCTTTTGCTTGAAGTTGGTTAATAAACTCACATCTCTTTGGATTTCCAATATAAGTAAGTGGTACTTTAATATCTTTTAATGCTTCAGCAAATCTATCCCACCCTACTGGATCACTTCTTTTTAAGGGTCTTAGTGAATCATTTATTAAATCAACAATATTACTTCCAGGAATTTTTTCATTATCAATTATGACTGTACCTTCATTATCCCAATGTATTTTACCTTTACTTGTTTCAACTAAGTTTAATAATAACTGTCCTTTTTTTATTATAAGTTTTTGGTATTAAACTGAGTATTTGAGCTGGTGTGTAAAGTGGATTTTCAACATTTTCTTTACTTTTGATGGATCGATTCTCCTCCAACAAAGATTCAGCATCAACTGAAGTTTTTAGATCTCTATCTTTATTTTTAAAACCAATTTTAGACTCGTTTGAATCTTCATTAGATGTATCAGAATAAATTGGTAATCTGAGTGGTTGACGATCCTCTTCGGTAAAATGAAGGTATCTTTGCAGTGTTTGTAAATATAACATCCATTTCTTTCGGTCTTCCGTCTTACTATTCATAATATTTTGCATTTCAATATCTAATCGAGATAAACTACTACTCGTATTAACCTTATTTTCTTGTTTTAATTTTTCAATTAATCCAGGTTCGATAAGTATCATTTTCTTTGCATTTTCCATGTTAACTGGCTAGTCCACTCACTAATCCACTCAATATTGCACCTAATATTATTGGTAAGAAAGCCCCTCCTTTTTGTATAATTATATTTTTTCTTAGTTTATGTTTACACTTACGCACTAGTTGACGGAGTATATTTTTGTGTTTATTCAATTTTTGTTTATCTTGATCTTTAAGAGGTACTTTTCCTTGTAAAACGTTTTTAATTTCTTCTTCATCACACGTTTTAAGTAATGCTCTTTGATATTTTGGTTTAAGCGTATGCAAAGCGTTTAGCAAATGTTTATGCGTTGTGAGTCGACGATGCATCATTTAGCAATGATTTGAAATGTTTGATTCTTGGTGTATTTAAACTCTTTTGTGGGGACGTAGACTGTGCAGAAACCATTAAATGGGAAGACATTTGTCTTGATACGACAAAAATCATTGGTATTCTGTTTTAAATCTACCATTAAATATCCATGCGCCTCTAGAGTTGCATCCCTGTAGGCATCTTCAATAAATTTTGGGTTATCTGGTGACACTTGTCGTGCTAAATATCTTATTTGAGTTTTATCTCGAGGGTTTTTAGAATATATTATATAACTTGAGTTTAAGGATATGTCTCTTTGCCCTTTACTCTGATGAAATAAATTTTGTGTTAAATAAAATACACTAAGATTCCTGTGATGACTACCTTAACAATTCTTCCATCGGACTCTCTCATTAGATCATCAATAATAACAAGATGTGGGTTTTCACCGTCAAACATATTAACATTTGGAATTCCTTGATGGTAGTTAACATTTGGTAAATTATATAAAGGTTGCATTTCATCAAAGCACCATGTGATCTGATTAAAATCACAATTACATATTTCTGTAACTGATTTTATAAAATTTGTTACAAAATTTGACTTCCCACATCCACTTGGCCCCGCCACAATAGCAGTAAACGGGTGGATAAAGTGAAACATTACACACGTCTAAAGTTCTAAGGGGTGAAATAAAAAATGAAAGTGTTGGTGTTAACAATTAATATATATTGCAAACATTATATAAAACAGAATGTATACTATTTCTAACACAATTAGTACATCATAATTTTACAGTCAACTCAACCTCAAATAAATGCACACATACACACGCAAATATAAACAACAATTAACTTAAATTATTTACAATAAATCAACGATTAAATATGTAATAAACTCTACGTCATATTATACTATTATCATTATTTTACAATCAATACAAATTTTATTTACATGCAGACATAAAATTAAAAACTATCAACACTTAACGCAGTTTATAATGACCCCAAGCTAATGTTTCAATATTATTATCTAAAATATACCTCTTTGTGTCATTATATGATAAACCAATCTTATTTAATTTTTGTGTAAAAATTGTGTGTTTAATTGATTTAAATCTAAGCATACTATAATATTGCACTTTTTTATTAAATAGAGAAGACTTATAATTATCCATGGTCATCTTTTTAGTGATACATTTATTTACCCCTTTTGCCTTGGCTATAGTCTTATTCTCTAAGTTAAAAGCGTACATTTTGGATCGTAAACCCACAAATTCTTTCATGATTTTACCATTATTTTCATCTTTAAAAAAACCTAATTTCTTTTTATTTAATTTTGGATATTCAAAAATATTATTTGCATCATAAGCTGAGGTATCAAAGTATGATGAAAGGTCAGGTTTTATATCAGAGTAAAAATCATCTGTAAATATATGATATATTAAACTATCCGTATCTGTATACAATAATTTGATTTTACTAAACTTTTTAACCATATAGTTATAATGAAAATCATACATTAATGTTTTTGAAATATCTAAAATGCAAAACCCTAAATAAATTGGTTTGTTATATATTAACTTTGTTTTTCGCAACTGAACCGCAACTAGGTTTTCCGAAAATACTGAAAGACTATGAAATTGTGGTTTAGCGATTAGATCTTGAGCACCTAAAGCTTTGCCCTGGTTCTCCCAGTGTGTAACTAATTTTATGTTAACCCTTTTTTCAATATTCTCCATAGTCTTTCCGAAGACTGAATTATTCATTAATTTATAAAAATCTTTTTCGAAATCTGATTTTGCTAACGTTCTTAATTTTGTGTTTAGATCTATGTACATCTTCAACCAGCGAGACTGTTTAAATTTTAAAACTCTATGAATTTTAGTTAATTTAACCCCCATAGAAATTTAAAGCAGTGCATAGAAATGCACTGCTTTAAATTTCTGTAATGAATTACATATTTATCTTTATTATTTAAATTTGGGACTAGTTTATTTTCATTAATATTGTCTGCACAAATGTTTTCGGGGCATAAAGGAAAGTCCGAATGTAAATCATGAAGTTCATCTGGATATTCCAAATCAACTTCTAAAATAAAACCGAAGTTCGATGTCTCAGACACATTAAATTCTGTATTCGGATTTACCCATTCGAATCCACCAGTAGGAAGACATTGAGACATAGCCCAACCATATAAATTGTTGGCATCAAAATATGTGATATATGAATTTGGTTTCCCTGCATCATAATCCCCCATATATTTGTTATTAGCTCTAGCATAACGATTACTACATTGAGATACACCACCCTGATACCTGATCTAATAAATGCAATTTTCTCATAATCTGTTAAAAGTTCTAATTCTATTTTTGTATATTTTAACATTGCATCCCAACTTAAACCGGGTGCTGTGTAATAATGGGCAGGGTCTAAATCATAAGTATTAATACATAACTTTCTAAAGTTTTCAAATACATCGGTTAAAAGTAAAACGTCTGTTTTTAAATACAGGTTTGAATAATCTAGCATATTACACACCCAAAGTGTTCCCAAACATCTTTAGCATGATTGTAATCATCATTTGAAATATGGGAATCTGTGAGCGAGCTATAAAAAAATTTTTGTTCGGGGAGCGATGTTAGGCTTAAACTATCATAATTAGTCATAAGTTCATATGGATAAACGCCTTTCCGTTTTAAACGAAAGAAATCTTCATCATTAGGATAATTTCTACGTAATTCTTGAAATTGATCATTACTGAGATTTTTGGCCAATTCTTCTAATTTACATGATAAAAACTTAAATGAATCTATGAATCTTAATATAATTTCGTGGTTATTCATTTTTAATTTTTTGGAAAAGGATATATATTTTTCTTTATTTTGAGGGATAACTTCGACTTCACCATCACAAAAGTTTAACGCGTGAACAATAAAATGAGCATCATAGTGACTAAGGTTGTGTAAAAATATTGGTATATAACGGGGTTTCCTGAACTTCGAGCTACATGATTCGTGAGCAACACCTATAAAACTACCGGTGTACCAATCAAAATCATAAAAATGTTCTGCTAACTCTGTTTTACAAATATGACAAATGGTTGCATTTGAAATTTGGTTTTTGTCTTCATTTGTTAGCGGAAGTGGAGGATATTTTTGAAGTCTATTTATTTCTTTGAGATTGTTAGATAAACTTTCCATAAACACTTGTGCACAGTTGGGTCCGCAATACGTTACATATTTTGATAATTTATCATCATATGAACATTTTATATAATAACCAAAACTATGTACTTCATGTTTCTGAATATTGTGTGTGAAAGGTTTGGAAGGATTGTTAGAACATGATTCTATTGGTTTTAAAAATGCTTCAAAATCAGCATAAACTACGAATGGTATCTTCAACTTTTTTTCATAACTATCAAATTTAATTTTATCATTTGAAATAGGTTGACCAAACCAATTCTTTTTTTTAAAAGTTTCACTGTTTGGTAATTCTGTACAAATGTGGGCACAATCGTATTGTTCATGGTTATTTAAACTTTCCTTAGATGGAAAGTGAAGTAGACATGCTTCGCAAATGTACATGATGTGACCGTCTTTTGAAATTTGTTTACTAACTAACCGCGATAAATTTTTTATGTAACAATAATGATTTTTTGTATCCTTGGAAAAAAATAATAAATTGATATGTCTATCTTTACGACACTTTGTTAAAAATAATGGACCTACTATAGAATTACATCGTTTTTCTTTATTATATTCTAACCCAAAAACATTAATACTAATATCATTTAATTTCTCTACTTTTGCTATGTCAGAAATTTTAACTGGAAAGGAAATACCATTAAATTTAAGTTTATTGGCATGTTTAACGTACGATGATACACGATCCGCGTCTTTGTTTACGGGTGTAGCGGCGCTGTCGTCGCCGCCACAAACGAAAACATACTGAAGCCTAAATCACGCTATCAAAATTCCGAATCATAAACAGTATATATAGAACATCTCCGATTATCACACGGAGTGTCGGCCGCTCCCCGGGCAGAACACCTTGCCCGGCGGGAGATCTCCCCCTTTCCTTCCACGGTCACACGATCCGCGTCTTTGTTTACGGGTGTAGCGGCGCTGTCGTCGCCGCCACAAACGAAAACATACTGAAGCCTAAATCACGCTATCAAAATTCCGAATCATAAACAGTATATATAGAACATCTCCGATTATCACACGGAGTGTCGGCCGCTCCCCGGGCAGAACACCTTGCCCGGCGGGAGATCTCCCCCTTTCCTTCCACGGTCACAGTGGTGACCCCGACGTGATCTGAACACGCAACCAACAACCTTCGGAAACTTCAAGCTTCATCATCGTCATAGAATACCCCACCCATTCGCTCCCGAGCAGATATCGTCTGCAGTCTTCATATCCTGCAAGCCATCTAGCTTCACAAGGTTCATCGCAGCACTAGAATAATAATGCTTCCTGTTCCTTCAAGCTACTCTCTGCGCTGTACAGTGTTTGGCACGGCTCTGAGCCTTACTGCTCGCCTCTGCTTCATGGCATTCTCGCAGATTACTTGCCTTCTTCTCGACTCACCGCAGACTACAAGGCATACTCCTGGCACTTGCACATTCGTCGGCAACGAGGCTGCACTATCGACCTGCGGTCTGAGCAGGGGAGTGATGTAGCGGCGCTGTCGTCGCCGCCACAAACGAAACATACTGAAGCCTAAATCACGCTATCAAAATTCCGAATCATAAACAGTATATATAGAACATCTCCGATTATCACACGGAGTGTCGGCCGCTCCCCGGGCAGAACACCTTGCCCGGCGGGAGATCTCCCCCTTTCTTTCCACGGTCACACGGGATATAACGCCGAGAGTAACGCCCATTTAAAACAAAAATAATCCTTGCTTTTTACATTTATAACAGCCTTTTTTTAATTTTATGTCACGAGGAAGATCTATGTATGAAGTACCGCGTAGGGGGTTAAATTTATTAACATTCATGTCTATAGATTTTATGTTTTTTAGACTCCATCCACTATCTTTTTTTTTTCAAATGCACTAATTTTAGTAGTAATTGTATCATTTAAAGATGAAAAAAAAATATTTAAGTCATCTCCTTGACAAATAATATAGTTAAGCGTTTGAAAATCGAACGTATCATGAATATCTTTAGTTTGTTGAACAAAATCGGCATGCAATATGAAGTTTACTTTAAAAATTATGTGTTGATGAATACACTCTTGTATTATAAATAAAATATCATCTTTAATAGAATTTAAAAATAGTTCAGGAGTTTCAAAATTTACCAATGTCGAACTATCTACTCTACTCTTGATTTTATAAGTTAAAATCCTATTTCCAAAAGCAGATTCAATAACACTAACGTTTGATAAAGAATTATGTGAATTTAAAAGATTATTTTTGTGAACATTACTTTTAAAATGATTAGCTAAATACCGTTTCTTGATAAATATATGACACGTTAGACATTCCACTTGATCTTCGTTACTGATACTGTTCCCTGCAGAGGTAGGCGCTTCTGCTTCCGTTGTTGGTTTTTTGATGATCTTGGGTTCTTTGCTGCTCGTTCGCTTCGTTCCTCTTCCAAGTTGTAGTGGTTGACTACTAAAATGTTTAAATTTATTAAAAACTGTACAAGACATTGTGTAAATTATGATCGAAATGAATGTTTATTTTACTTACTTAAACTGTGTTTCAACCATCGCACAGTGATTATACAACTCATCATCATACGATGAATCGAACAGTTGATCCTTCTCCATTTCATCACAAACTTTAGACAACTCCTGATTTAATTCGCTGTTGAATAGTTCCGTATTCTCTTCCATGGTTGTGGAGAAGAAAGCACTGGTGCACACTTCACTGAAGTTTGCCATCCTTATAGTAAAGAAGAAAATAGGTAGCAGAGTAAGTAACAGTTCAGTGTTGGTAGACCAACTGATACCCAAATTTCAAATAATGTCCGATATTTAAGTCTAACAAAGGATTAGAAATAGAATATAATGAGTACACGGAAGTAATTTAAGTAAACAGAATCACATTCACTAATGATCAGCTAATGACTGTCATTGTTAAAAAAGTATTTTTTAACTTTTTCACTTTCTGCTATTGTCTTTGTAATATTGTATACGAGGGCGTTTGTGTTGTCGTAGATGCTATCCTTATTAGTCTTTACGTAATATTTAATCCTCGTGGAAGCATGTTTCCAATGATCAGTAGTTGGAATCTTGGATAGCTTCTTCATATCGTACATTTCAATTTTGATGAGATGCGTCGCTTGGTCTCCGTCGTCAGAATTAGTAGAAATGTATGATACACCATCTCTAGCGGCTCGTGCTACGGTTGATGATAACAGCTTCCTCTTTTTTTATTTTTGATTCAGCTTCAAAAAAATGATCAATCGATTGCGATTTTCTTTTTCCACCATCGCATGTGTTATTATTAATGACGATGTCATCACTCTCTTCTTGAGGGGAGAGTGGCGAGTAGTAATACTGTTTATAGGTATTTTCATCGAAGCTCAATGATTTCTGCAACAACACAGTTATCATGTTAATATCAATTTGTTAACACTTAATCATAAAAGTTAAAAAAGCTAAAGTTACAACCTATTAAAGTCCACTGCTGAACATAGGCCTCCTCTCATTTCTGAGAGGGTTTTAGGGCTAGGAAATGTTCGCTGCGATACCTCAATGCGTGTTGGCAAACTTCACATGCCTTCGAAATTTTCTCAGACATGCATTCCTCACGATGTTTTCCTTCACCGCTGAGCACGTGGTAAATCAGCACTTAAAATTGTAATTAACAATTTAATTGGTGCCGGCGGGGATCGAACCCGGGACGTGTACTATGAAGTTTACATTTTGCGCTAACCATCTGAGCTACCACGGCTTAACCATATACACACACATAATATTTAAATATAATTTGTTAACACTAAATCATACACACGTAAGAAAATAACAGAAAGAAAAGTAAGTTTGTCAATAGAATAAACACTTACATCCATGGCCTTTGATGCGTTGAAGTAACACAAACGTAGTATTGATAGATCCACTGCGGTCAAACGACCATACACTAACTCCATGACTGCAGTTGCTTGGTCTTATATAGTACCAGTGAGTAATAATTCTAATCTAAAGAATTTCTGCAGTAGAATTGATAGTATCTTTATGCGTCAACAAGCTTACCTTACATTCTGTCGGTTATCTCTACATTACTACGTCCTTCCTGTCATGTCTTGTTCAGTGTATTGGTGACTCAAATACGTTTTGTATAACACAAAGAAAGCAATTTAATATTTAGATATCACTATAATTGATCATTCCTATATTAGTCATTGAGTAGATTGGTACTGTAATAATCTACTAATAGCAGTAATATTATGGATACACTAGATGTACAACAACATCTGAAAAAGATTCACCCCACTCTAGAAAATAATGTTTATGCTGCCAATAAACTACCCATGTACACCCACGTACCAACGTATATAATATGCAATTTGGATACAGATGATAAACCAGGGTCACATTGGGTATCTTTATATATCGATACGAATGACGTCGGTCAATATTTTGATTCATTCGGACGGGCACCTGTACGATATCATCTAGAGTTTTTTAAAAGAAATTGTAAAAGATGGAACTGGAATGTTGATAGGATTCAGAATGAGTGGACTTCAGTTTGTGGCGAATATTGCTTAATGTATTTGCTATATAAGTTTCAGGGATGTTCAATGCATAGTTTTACGAGTATATTTACAGAGAACACATTGTACAACGATATTTTAGTGGATGAGATGTTTCGCTCCTATTTTATAGATAATAAGTAATAAGATTTTGTATTTCATAAATAAAAATTTTAACAAAATTAGGTAATGTGTTTTATTGATGATTCAGATTAGTGTTGTAGATAGGAACAAAGGAGTATAATACAATAGCATAAGCCGACCCACACGCTGGACGAATAATAGATAATGACGGTAGTCAATCAACAATAGATAAGTAGATAAGGACAATGGAGCGCTAATGACGGTTGAGGCTCGTAGCGGATATCAATTAGATAAGAGTTAATTGATCTGCACATCTCCGGAACCGTGCATCCTACGCAAAAATGGATCAGAGCATGCCAAAACCTTTTTTTTTTTTTTTTTTAGGATTGTGAGTCGACGATCGTCGTGCGCCAGAACTGGTACAACCTTTCTACAAGTGCGCCAGAACTGGTACAACGTAACTACTCTTATGTGACTACCGCCGCCCATGAACAACTGCAACACCAGGGGAATTGCAGGTGCGTTGCCGGCCTTTTAGAAAAGAGTAAGCTCATTTTTTTTCATTTCTGTATTATTATTTTACGCTGGTATTCTGTGAGAGCGTGGGAAAGACCACGCTCTCACAGAATACCAGCGTAAAATAACAGCTTAACACTGCTGTGTTTTGTATGGTGAGTGTAGAGATCAGGAGACCATTTTTTAACGAGGCATTCCATCTTAGTCCTCAGGTGTGACAACGCATCTGCATTTTCATTCTTAATCGAGGATAAATGTAAATGTTTATCGGCCACAGCATTCAATTATCAACAGGTGGACTGTGTGCTCGTTTGTCACCCTTATTCTATATAGAAAATGATATTACCAAATTAAGATATAACGATATAAATATAAATTAATTATTAAGATATTACCGCATCCAGTGCAAAACAACTCGAATCGTCGACGACCGAGTGCTTTCCGATCGGCTCGATTCACTGGTGCTGCGATGAGATGTTGCATCTCTTTGTATTTTCTTTCGCATATAGCATGGGGAATGAGAACTCTGAGGAATTGTTTGGATTAATCCCAGCCGCCAAATTTCGTGAACGCACTACGCAGTAAACGTCCCGATACCATCAGTTTGAAAAGGAGTTTTCTTCCGCGTACGACCTCTCTGTGGAATAGTTTACCACCGGCGATTTTTCCGGACCGATACGACCTGGGGACCTTCAGGTGAGCCGCATGCTCGTTTGCCCCCTCTTCTATAAAAAAAAGATATTATCCCCGTAGAGTTCTGAAACAATATGCTAAACTTAGAATTCCATGTGTTTTAAGGATACTACTATAGTTCTTGCCAAATCGATTGAGAAAAACCGTCATCGTCCGTTTTTCTCAATCGATTTGGCAAGAACTATAGTAACACATTTTTATTGCACATTTTAGGTTTTCTGTCTGTTCACGAGCAGAACGCGTAGTAGTTAGGATTTCAGTTTAAATAAAAAATATCTTCTTCATAATAAATTACTATATTAGAAAACATTTACAGGAAAAAACAAAATACATTCTCTCTTTTCCGAATATTCATGACCTCTGACTTTCTTATTCTTTTAGAATTATTTAAAAACTAAAATAGAACAAAACATATAAAAACTACACGAACATACCGCTCCACTGGAAGCTACAGCTTTCAGTCTTCGTATTGGGGATCCAGTAGGGGACACCGGTACTTAATACCACGTTTGAGAACTCCGTTGGACGTCAGAAAGTCTGCCACACGGTCCGGGACAAAACTGTATGATAAGTCCGAGTTTCCGCTGTAGTGGAGGAGAGTTCTTATCCTCGAATAAAACCAATACTTCGTATGCGGTCTGCGATGCGTTGCAAAAACAAGGAAGCTCGATAGACGTAGTAAAATCACCCAAGATATGCCTGGAATTCGCAAGGTAAGTAAGCTAGGTAATTTTTGTATGAAGTAGAGCCACTCCTGTTTGATAGTATCAGGCACTGGATCATCCCAGTTGACTTTGGATAGCCGTAATCTTTCAATTAGAATTTTAGGTTTTATAGTGAGTGGACTAAGAAGACCAAGAGGATCGAACACCTTACATGAATTGGAAAGGATTGATCTTTTGGTTGGATTTTCATTTTGAATTTTATAGTTAGTGGGGAAATTTAAAAAATCTTCGTTAGGATTCTAACCGACACCTAAAATGTGACAAGAACAGCTTATCACTAAATCTTTCTGAATGTCAGCTTCATCGGGCTTAAATAAAACAGATGGAGAGTTGCATCGGTACTTTCGCAAACTAAATCCACCACTAGATAAAACGGACTCTACGGTGTAAGTAAGTCATCGACTAAGAAGTCGTTTTGAATTGTAGTTTTAATTTTATCATCCTGACATTCCTCTCCTAGCTGCCACAGGCATCGGGTACTTAGAAAGCTTGCGCTAATATGTATTTTCTTATATTTACGCGATTATCACTAATAACTTTGGAAATACTACTACAAATGAAGATTCTACGATAGTGGCTTTATTCGACTTTTTTGCGCCAGAAGCAAATATGGGCAACCCTCCGGAAATCGGGGGAGGGAGGCGGTGAATGCTCGCAGCCGGCTGCGTAGTTATGTGGAGACTTTTACCCACTAAAGCCCACCTTTTAGGGACTGGCTTAACGGTCTAACTAGAGATCTCTAAGCCGTATACGGACGCGACCCTCCTTGTCAGAAAGGAGGGCGCAAGCGGCGAAAAGCCGCTTAGAAGTGTGCCTAACTAAGGCAGATTAAGGGATGTGTTAAGTAGGCTTGGCCTGAGCCGCCAGGAGGCAGTTCAGGTCAGCCGAAAGCTTGTTGGGGGGATCCGAGAGAGAGTTTCTCGGTCTGCGCACACTATAGCGAGTGTGGAGAGGGGCTGCATAGGCAGCAGTCTCGCGAATGAGATGATTTGGGTGGTACTCTGAGGCTTTGAAAAATCTCTCAGAGAGTGATTTAGGGAACTGCTGGATTGTTGGGAGCTCTAAGTCTCGGTGTAGGTCGGCATTACGGACATAATAGGGCGAGTTAGTGGCCCTACGATAGAATATATTTTGAACTATTTGAAGTTCATTTATAACTTTGGGTTTAGCATGTGCGAAAATGGAGGCCGCGTAGGTCATATAGGCCGTATACAGACCTTGTATAGGGTTCGCTTGTTGCGGAGGGACATTTTACTGTGTCTGCCCAACATGCTGTTGAGTCTACCCATGTAAAATCGCGCGGTGCGAGTTACCTTCTTGATATGGGTCTCAAAAGTGAGTCTTGCATCAAGGGTGACGCCTAAATATTTGGCTTTTGTTTGCCATGGGACAGGGGCTCCTAACATTCTGATTGGCGGAGTGGCGGTGAGACGACGTCGTTTATATTCGAAGCTAACGGCGGAGCTCTTCTCCGGGTTTACGTCGATACGCCATTTTTGGAACCAAGCTCCTAAGTCATTAACTGACTTTTGGATCTTGTTCCGAATCTGTGGCAGTGAGTTGCCTTTAGAGTAAAGGGCTGTGTCATCTGCGAAGAGGGCTAGTTTAACACCATTCGACGGATGAATAGTATATATAGAAGGGGGGCAAGCACAGAGCCTTGAGGGACGGCTTTGATTTGACGAGTAGAAGAAAGGTACGATCCTTCAAATAGGAGGCTACAAGGCAGACGAGGCGGTCAGGGAGGCCTAAGTCATACAATTTGTAGATAAGGCCCTCATGCCAGACTCTGTCGAATGCCTTGGCAATGTCGAAAAAGACAGCGATGGTCTTTTGACGACGAGGATAAAAACCGCTGAGGATGTATTCCACTATTCGGTGAACTTGCTGGGGGCACGAGTGTTTGGCTCGAAACCCGATATGTTGAGGGATGACAAGAGGGTCGCCGTCTGTGGGAAACAAATGGCGCCTCATGCGTACGAGAATAACTCGTTCGAAAAGTTTTCCCATGGCCTTGAGAAGGCTGATGGGACGATGATTGGAGTGGTGGTGGTGAGGTTTGCCTGGCTTGGGAATGCCAATGACAGTTGCCTCTTTCCAAGAGGTGAGAACTTCCTTCGACTCATACCTTTTTAATATATAGCCTGCTACTGTAATTCGATTAAAGAAATCCATCGAAGGGTAGGCAAGATAAAATGGGTTTAAAGTGTCTCAAAGTAAAGAAGATCAGCCTGTGCGGCTCCGGCGCTCTTTCTGAAGGGTTCTCCATTGTTCATGCTGCTGGTATCAAGAGTGCTGATTCTTTTCCTGTATGTAATTTATACAACGATTAAATCAAATGTAGAACCGCATTTTTTTACGAATAATATGCTTTGAATAAAAATATATAGTTTATTTTATTCTTGTAACTATGCCTCGAGAATTCACGCTGTATAACCTTGTTTAATTATTATAAATATTTTCGTAGTGATGTATTAATTTTGTTAATAATCCCCAAAAATATTTTAAAACAGATTTTAACAGATCTGATCTATGTAAGGACATTCTCTAACCTAGTTCACAAAACTAAGCTACTCGTACATTACGAACTAATTACTTATAATCCCCTGAGATGGTCTTCTGTCAATATGCGGTCAGCATCCAATAATCCAATAATTGAATTTTGCCGCGAGATGAGGGCATCCCTACACCTATATAACGCCTGGACAAAAGCTCTTCAGTATCAGTCAAGCTTTAGCTTCCTGTGGTACCAGTAAATAATCAAGAGTATATTATAATCACTACAGCTACTTTCACACTACTTTAAATATAATCTCAAAAACTACAAAGTAAAACTTTTTATTAAATATTTACTTAATTAATATAAAATATATTTTTAGTTTTTCTTGTTAAACATTCGTAATATATTGTCTTCCAGATGGCAGGAAACATGACTTCTTCCACTATCTGGTGCGTATGTTTCGTAGCGATTTTGTTATCACTAATCGAAGTAAGTCAAGCTAATTACAAAAATGCCCCAATGAACGGAATCATGTTTGGAAAAAGAGGACCTTCTGGTAAGTAATAATGTCAAAAAGTTATAATTACAGATTAGAGAAAGAGTTGAAATAAAACTACTTATATTACAACTGTACAATCATGTGCAATTATATAAACCGTTGATAGGTGGGGTATTCTATATATAATATTGATTATTCAGTTGGATTTCTTCTTTCACAGCTATTATTATTAGCGTAAATTTAAGAGGCTAGCTAGTAGTAGTAGTAGTAGCTTCGTATTTTTACATTAGTCGGACTTTACCTTTCTTCGAAATGTTAATTTTTCTCGCACATGCATGTTTCCTTACCATGATTGCCTTCATTACCGAGCACGTAGTAAATGAGTACTTAAATTTACAAGTTGTGATGGTTATAATTAAACTTGAGTTTTTCGTCTACAAAATACGTGGTAGAGTCATGCTGCAGTATTATTAGTATAGTTGTAGCACGAATGGGTCGGCATGACCGGGGAAGGACCACGCTCTCACAGAATACCAGCGTAAAATAGTAGCTCAAAGCTACTGTGTTTCGTATGGAGAGTGTAGAGAACCGGAGACTCTTTTTACTGAAAAGGAGGCATTCCATCTTAGTCCTCACGAGTGACAACGCATCTGTATTTTGAGTCGTAATCGAGGATAGATGTAGATGTCAGTGGGCCACAGCAACCACTTACCATCAGGTAGACTGTGTGCTCGTTTGTCACCCTAAATAAAGAAGAAACCATTAACCAACCCCCTGAAAACAGAATTCGTAAACATTTCCAGGTTGTGGGACTTCTATCTAGGAGTCCCTGTGGGTAAGTATCACACCTTTTTAAATATTTCTACTGCTAAATAGCAGTGCGTACACTGCTGTGTTCCGGACTATAGTGTTTGATAGCCTATAATAACAAGCCATATAATTACAGGACGTGAGGCATTCTGTTGTAGTCCTCAGAGGTGACAACATATCCGTAGACTTCTTTGTTTGAACTTGGTTGTGTGTTCATGAGATGCAGAAGCCACTCACCATAAGGACCACAGAACACAATTTTTCTCTACCCAAAGATAATATAATCACTACGTTTATCTCTACTACTGACCTCTGTATACATAGAGGTCAGTGACGTCTACCGATAAGGGCTGAAAGTTCGCTTGTCAATTCAACTTTTTTTAACTCACGCTTCTCAGGATCTAAGTTTCCTTCAAAGAGAATATAATCACTAAGGTTTCCTTTGACGGCAAGATACCGTTTTTAAAAGGAAAAGAAGTGGCATATTAAAATACACTGCCAAATCTCAAAAAAAGATTTTAAATTTATAGAATATGAAAACTATGGACATGCTCTTTTAAAGGTATAATATAAGAATTATTATTTTAGATTACGATGCACGCAGCAAAGCCTTTACCGCAATGTGTGAAATTGCAACGGAAGCTTGTCAGGCCTGGTTTCCTTCACAAGAAAACAAGTAGAATACAATAGATACTTCATGATGGTGGACAATGTTTGCTTACGGTAATCGATTGCAAAATGACATTCAAGCTAATTAACGTAAACTGTAGCTCTTATGTTAGATTTGTGAATGTTATTTTATGTAAAGTAGTAAATAATATTATTGTTTTAAAATTAGTATTAATAGGGCTCAATAAACATAATGTTATTTTAGATGTAACATAACTTAAATAAAGCATTTTTGTCTTGTAAACATTTTTTTATTAGTTTTACTGCTGTTGTTTTGAGTTTCTATATTTACCCGTAAAAGTAAAATAACGTAAATGTAAAATAAAAGTAGCTGCTGGATAATATAAAGGCCACTCCCATCCTTTTTAAAAGATTAGGGTGAAAAACGAGCACACAGTCCACCTGATGGTAAGTAGCTACTGTGGCAACATTTGACGCACGTACCCTGAGGACTGACGAGAAGATCCTGGAGCTGGAAGAAGAGATAAACAAGTTGCACTGGAATATTATAGGATTATCCGAGGTCTGAAGAGAGGGGGAGGACACGGTGATTCTTGAATCCGGCAACTTGTTCTATCACCGGGAGGGCGACCATCTGTCCCAAGGAGGTGTTGGATTTATCGTCCACAAGTCTCTCGTTAACAACGTTTTAAAGATTGGGAGTGTAACGACGAGGGTTGCGTACCTTATACTCAGAATCACCAAATGGTATTCGCTGAAGGTCATACAGGTTTACGCGCCAACGTCGGAACATCCCGATGAGGAGGTGGGGGAAATGTATGAGGATATTTATAGAGCCATGCATTCTTCCAAAGTTCACTATACGGTGTTAATGGGAGACTTCAACGCAAAACTGGGCACAAGAAAGAACGATGAGCTGAAGGTAGGGAAATTTGGGATAGGACAAAGGAACCCAAGGGTCCAGCAGCTGGCCGACTTCATGGAGAAAGAAGGACTTTTTATGATGAACTCTTTCTTCCAGAAACGGCCCCACAGAAAGTGGACCTGGTCGACACCGACGGTTCGACAAAAAACGAGATTGACTTCATTTTGACGACCAGACGCCAACTGTTCAGTGATGTCTCAGTGATCGCAAGGGTGAAAACTGGCAGCGATCACCGAATGGTTAGAAGCACACTGAACCTAAACGTTAAGTTGGAGAGGTCTCGTCTAATGAAGTCAACGCTCCGTCCCCCTCGTGCTCTAGTCCAGTATCCCGAAACCTTTCAGCTCGAGTTACGTAACCGCTTTCAGTGCCTAGAAGATTGCAATGCAGTGGACGATGTGAATGACAATCTCGTGGAAACTGTCCATGCGGTCGGAGCTAAGTTCTGCAAGACCCGCCGCAAAAGAACACAAAAGCTCTCCGATCACACTCTTAATCTCATGGATGTTAGACGGGAGATGAGGCTGCAAACGTCAACAGATTTAACAGCATACAGGCAACTGAACAGACAGATCTCCAAATGCATGCGGCGAGACTTACGCAACTTTAATACTGCTCGTATTAAAGAAGCGATCGAGCGAAACCAGGGCTCCAAAGTCTTTGCCAGAAATCTGTCTGCTAGAAAGAGCCAACTGTCAAAGCTGAAGACTGATTGTGGCAGCATCGTTTCGAGACACCTGAGATTTTGAGTGAGATTGAGAGGTTCTATGGGCAGCTGTACACATCATCGTTGGAGCCACATGCAAGTGTGAGTAACGATCCAAGAGCAAGTCTTATCCGACACTATTCCGATGATATCCCGGATGTCAGTCTGAGCGAGATTAGAATGGCTCTCCAGCACCTTAAAAACGGCAGGGCCCCAGGCGAGGATGAAATTACAGCGGAGCTCCTGAAAGCGGGTGGAACACCGGTACTTGAAGTCCTTTAGAAGCTCTTCAATTCCGGCCTCCATGGTGGCACTACTCCGCAGGCGTGGAGCAGAAATGCGGTGGTCTTGTTCTTCAAGAAAGGTGACAATGCTCTCTTGAAGAACTACAGACCGATTTCCCTTCTGAGCCGCGTCTACGTGCTGTTTTCGAGAGTCATTACGAATCGTCTCGAACGCAGACTCGACGACTTCCAGCCTCCCGAACGAGCTCGGTTTCCGAAAAGGCTTCAGTAACATAGACCACATACATACCCTGCGGCAGATTGTACAGAAGACCGAAGAGTACAATCTGCCACTTTGCCTGGCGTATATGGACTATGAGAAAGCCTTTGATTCCGTCGAAATTTGGGCGGTGCTACAGTCCCTTCAGCGGTGCCAAGTTGACTGTCGGTATATCGAGGTGCTGAAGTATTTGTACAGTGGGGCTACGATGGCTATCCGAGTACAGAACGAGAGTTCGAAACCTATCCAACTGCAGAGAGGTGTAAGACAGGGTGACGCTATATCCCCGAAACTCTTCACCGCTGCGTTGGAAGACGTTTTCAAGCTACTAGACTGGAAAGGATACGGTATTAACATCAATGGCGAGTACATTACTCACCTTCGATTTGCCGACGATATAGTCCTTATGGCAGAATCGCTGGAGGACCTTAGCACTGTGCTCAATGACCTTAATGGTGTCGCCCAACGGATAGATCTTAAGATGAACATGGACAAAACCAAGATCATGTTTAATGTCCATGTCACACCTATGCCGGTAGTTGTTGGGAGCTCTATGCTCGAAGTTGTTGACGAGTAAGTTTACCTGGGACAAATAGTCCGACTAGGTAAGTCCAACTTCGACCGAGAGGTCAATCGACGGTTTCAACGCGGCTGGGCAGCGTTCGGGAAATTACGACACATCTTCTCGTCAGGTATACCTCAATCTCTGAAAACTAGATTGTACAACCAGTGCGTGTTGCCAGTGATGACTTACGGATCTGAGACATGGTCCTTCATTGCTGGCCGTATGAGGACGCTCAAGGTCGCTCAGCGAGCTATGGAGAGGGCTGTGCTCGGAGTTTCTCTGCGTGATAGACTCAGAAATGAGGATATCTGCAGTAAACTGAAGTGGCAATGGACCGGCCGTATAGCTCGAAGAACCGATAACCGATGGGGAAGAAAGGTTCTCGAGTGGCAGCCTCATACCGGTAGGCGTAGTGTAGGGCGACCCTCCACTAGATGGAGTGACGACCTGGTAAGATATGCAGGAAGTCGATGGATGCATACTTGGGGAGGCCTATGTTCAGCAGTGGACTTGTGAAGGGCTGTAATGATAATGTTGATGATGATAAATTCCCGCCTAATACTTATTTGGCTCCGTGAACCTCAGCGTTCATCACCACGATCCTTGGTAAGGTGCCAGCTGTCAACGGTAAGTCTTGGGTACATGTGCATAAGACCGTACAGTTGCACTTGTGGTCGACGATAAGACTCCGCTACTAATCGGGAGTCCGCACCGCATCATCAAGAACCTTCTGCTGCTCCATCTTGGTCAACGATAAGCCTTCACCTTCGAGTGTGAGCCCGCATCACAACCCCTTGCACAACCGGATCACCGGACAGTTTGACTCGCCACCAACATTAGATCTTGTATCATCATCATCATCAATACCTGTAAGGTGACTTCGAGGTAGCGGCGTAATTTAAAACTTCGTGAGTCGTCGAACATTCATGCCACCGCTGCAATTGACGTCATCGCTGCAGTACGAATTAACTGACACGTTGTGGTAAACCTAGATATTCGTGAGAATCTACATTTTGTGAGTGTGTGGTTTTATATAATATGAAATTAAATCTTTTAAAAGTTATTAATTAAAGTTATTTTACAAGTGAAAGTGATTTAATCTAAAAAGTAATCAATTGTAAGAGATTTATTTTAAAATTAAATCATTGTAATACCTATTTTGTTTAACATATTTTGTTGTGTTCTGATGTTCTGTGCTGTATTTTAAAAATATTCCCTATTAATTAATATTCTCTAAAAAGATAAAAGCTGAAGAAGTTAAAATTTCAAACTCTGACTCCTCAGATAGTTCACAGTCAAGACCAAATCCAACACCGAAAAATATTAAATTAAAAATGTCCGAAAAAATCACCTCACACTTATTAAATTTGTTAAGTCCTACAATGGGGATGCTGGGGATGGGGAACTGGATGCTTGGCGGTCCACCACTGTACGTTTCAGAAGGAGTTTTCTTCCGCGTACGACCTCTCTGTGGAATAGTTTACCACCGGCGATTTTTCCGGACAGATACGACCTGGGGACCTTCAACCATCACCTTCTTCTTTATCAGAGACAAGGCGAAATTCACCAAACTGTCAAAAACCCTCTACGAAAAGGGTTTCAAATATGACCAAGCCACCAATGTCGGCGAGGCCATTAAAATCATGCCTGCGTCTATAGAAGACTTCCGAAACATCACTCGTCACTTCACGGCCGAGCGCGTGTTCACACGTACGCTCTCGCCGAAGAAAGAAAAGTAAAAGCAGTCCTCTGCGGAGTCCCTCACGTACTCGCAAACGAGGACATCTTAGATGATCTAAAGTCCCAGCGCTTCCCAGTCGAGGCTGCGAGTGCACAAGATGCACAGCAGCATGGGCGAGAGGTTCAACTACTCCTACTCGTACTCTCAAACGTGCCGGAGGCGAAGGCCATCTTCCGCGAGGTACGCACTGCGGCCTGTCGCGTGTAAGGGTCGAAGCCCCACACCAGCGCGGTTACCCAGCGCAGTGCCACCGCTGCCAACTTTATGGACACGCGGCAGCCAACTGCTCAGCCCCGCCCAGGTGCGTTAAGTGCCTAGAACCCCATCACTCGAAAGAGTGCTTTCGGATCAAAAATGCCGAATCCAAACCCGCAAGTGTCCTATGCGGACAAACAGGCTACTCGGCCTACTTTAGAGGCTGCCCTCGCGCTCCTCGCCCACTTCTGAGAAAACTACAAAGCTCCACCTCAGTTCAATGACCGAACTTTACCGGCTCTTGGAAGCCGCACGCCCCGTCAGGGCCTGCTCCTACCACAGCCCCCTCAGGGCTCATCTCAGCCCACACAGGGCACCTATCGGCCCCCTCAGGGCCCAGGCATTGAAATTTTGTTAGCCGACTTAGAAAAGGTGAAGGTCAATTCCTTTGAATTTTTTTGTATGTATGATGTGTGAAATCTTTGCTTAATGTGAACCGGTTTTAATGATTCTTTTTCAGCGTACGCTAAATTTCATTAGTGGTCATTATTTAATTTGAAGAAAATACATTTTGCTCTAAGGGTGAAGGATATTGAAGTTGTAATGTTATGGTTGCAATATTTCTTAGTCCACTCAAAATGGTCAAATATTCGTTTTCCAAGAAAGGGTGACAAACAAGCACAGCTAACGATAAGTGGATGCTGTGGCATATAGACACTTATTCAGTTTTGACTAAGACTTAGAAAAGGTTTTTTTTCGTTTAATGTTGTGGCACTTAACTTACATAAATTCATCATCACCGTCATCATTACAGTCTATATTTGCAAAAATTGCTACGTTCGTATGCCAGCAAAAAGTCAGATTTTTTATTTTCAATTTTTTAGTAGGAATACAATGTTGCCAATCTTTTGGTGTGTTTCCCTTCATCACCTCTTACGGGATGTCTTGTCACGTTTTCTTACAGTACGATTTGAGGTAGTCGATAGTGGTAGTTCAAAATGTAAAGCCTCTAGCTCATCGGTAAATGCTGATTTGCAAGATTCCACCCGAAACTACAGACAGAAAAACAAGAAAGTGACCTAATAAAAACTTGATATAAATATAAAATGTGTTATCGCATTTTTATAGATGAAAGGGTGACAAACGAGCACACAGTCTACTTGATCTTAGGTGAATGTTGTGCCGTTAAACCATCAATTCCCTCTATTAAGAATCATTGAAGCATAGTCATCTTTAAGGACTAAATTAAAATGCCTCGTTTGCACTAAAAGGGGTCCCCGATTCTCTACACTTACCATACGAAAAACAGAATCAGTGCGCTTTTACGTTAGTATTAAGTTAAAGCTCGTTGTTGTTATGGTGTTAGAGGTTTTATCACCACATTTCGTTAACATAATATAGTCATAAAGTCATAGCAAGGGAATTAAATGAAATTAGAGATTCATATATATATATATATATATATATATATATATATAAACATATAAAAACAATAATATTTAGCCAATGAACATTAACTATAATGTAGTACATTTTTGGTGCAGGAATTTTTCGAATAGATGAAGTTATTCCGGAGATCACCCTCAACATACATGCAAACTCACAGAATTTTCCTTCTTTCTTTATAAC
The DNA here is from genome assembly GCA_907164705.1 of Parnassius apollo. NCBI lineage: Eukaryota > Metazoa > Arthropoda > Insecta > Lepidoptera > Papilionidae > Parnassius > Parnassius apollo. Next base: position 4,987,910 of record CAJQZP010001539.1, on the reverse strand, counting down.
ATCCATGAGGTACAATTATGTGTTATGTAGCTTCAAATCAAGATGTTTCTTTCTTTATTTCTTTCTCAAATCGTTTCTGCAGCCGTAGCATTCCATACTAATTATTTGCCTACCTCAGGAACTTAAATTATACCGTCGGGTCTGCATAGTCTGTCATCGTCATTAAAAATATTTATAGCCAACTCGTCTATAACTAAGCCTTGATGAAAAGATCCAGATGACGTCGAGGGACATGCATACAATTTCTCAAAGTTTATTACGTCTTCATCTTCATCATATTCACATACTTTATTTTCATTTCTTGGTGATTCTAGAGATGTATTCACTGAGTGTAGACTTTTATATTCTTTATAATTTTAAGTTCATTAAATCTGCGCAGGCTTTCTGTTTTAATTTGCTTCCCCCATAATGTCATGTCAAAAGTCTGAGTCTTATGCCTTGGGTCTACAATTAAAGAGGTACAATAAATCCAGTTGCTCTTTTTATAATGTTTAAGCATTTTGTCTCGAGCTGCTTGAAAACCCAGAATGAGCCTTTCATCCACTTCGGATCGATTAGGTTTCTCATCTAATTGTTTTACCATGGATTCAATTTTATCGAGCAAGAGATTGAATGATACAATGACTAGCGGTAATGTAACATATTTTTCTCCACCAAGTTTCGTTGATAGAAGTTTAAAGTTTATTAGAAACTTATGTATTTTTTCGAGTATTTGCCATTCACTATCTGTGATTTGAAAATCATTCAATTCGGTGACAGAAGTGCACAATATGTTAATGCCAGTTCTCACTTTTAAACCAAATCCAATCATATCATGTGTGGAATTACATCTCATTGGACAGTCGAGTATGGGATTCAGATTTGATGGCACGCCAGCTGCTTCACAAGCAGACTGAAACTTCCTCTTCAATATCTCACTTCTTTTTATTTTACTGGAAATACTGCGTAATTTTGTTATAGCTGTACGTGAGTCAGCAATATTTGGCGCATATTCGTCATCTTCCTCAGTTTCGTCTTCATTATCTTCATACTGCTGTTCTTGTCCCTTATTGTCAGTTTTACTGTGTAATGCAAAGGTCTTTAATAAATCTTGTACACCAGGGTTCAAAATGTGAACAAAGCACTGGAAATGTTGATTATCTGAATCAAAGTGTGGCAGCTGTTTGTCCAATTCATACATAAATTTGGTATTTGGGTCGACCGTGATACCCTGTATTTTATCAATTATGTCATTTTTTTTATATATTTTTTGCGTCTCATAGAGTCCTTAAGCGTATACCCGAATTCCTATACTCCCTGACACTCAACTCAACGACACTCATTCCTAACTGCAAGACGCAAGAGTCTCGCAGGCTTAGTCTTGTTCTTGCTCAAATCTTGCACGGTCAGTCTTGGTCTTGGTCTTGCTAAAATTAGGCGGTCTTGTTCTTGGTCTTGGTCTTGCAAAAATGCAAGAACAAGACCTAGACAGCAAGACCAAGACCGATTTTGGGCAACACTAACCAGATGGCGAGAGCTCTCCGGATATACGTTATCACGCATATTCATCCCCCCCTGTCTCATCCCGACGGCTCTATTGCCTTCGAGGACGAAGAAAAGGCTGAGTGCTTCGCAGACAGCGTCGCCGCTCAATGCTCTCCCAGCTCACAACCCACTGACACCCTACATATCAAACCAGAGCAGGACGATTTCCGTCGCCGGAAATCGCCCCCCACCGTCTCTGACCCTCTCACTGTGTCCAAAGATGAGATTTCATCTACCATCAAAGGACTTAAGCCCAAAAAAGCACCGGGCGTGGATGGCATCTCCAACCCAGACCTCAAACACTTTCCGGAGCAGGTGATCGACTTACTGGCCATAATCTTCAACGCCTGCTTCGAATTCAGCTACTTTCCCACCTCTTGGAAAGAGGCAATTGTCATTGGAATTCCCAAGCCAGGCAAATCTCACCACCTCCCCTCCAATCACCGTCCCATCAGTCTCCTCAAGGCCATGGGCAAACTTATCTAACGAGTTATTCTCGCGCGCATGAGACGCTATTTGTTTCCCACAGACGGCGACCCTCTTGTCATTTCTCAACAATTCGGGTTTCAAGCCAAACACTCGTGCCCCCAGCAAGTTCACCGCATCGTGAAATATATCCTCAGCGGTTTTTATCCATCCGTCAAAAGACCATCGCGGTCTTTTTCGACATTGCCAAGGCATTCGACAGAGTCTGGCATGAGGGTCTTATCTACAAATTGTACGACTTAAGCTCTCCCTGACCGACTCGTTCGCCTTGTAGCCTCCTATTTGAAGGATCGTTCCTTTCGTTTTAGACACGAAGGCACGCTATCCTCTACTCGTCAAGTCAAAACCGGTGTCCCTCAAGGCTCTGTGCTTGCCCCCCTCCAATATATATTATTCACCAAGGACATCCCTATTCCGTCGAATGGTGTTAAACTAGCCCTCTTCGCAGATGACACAGTCCTTTACTCTAAAGGCAACTCATTGCCACAGATTAGGAACAAGATCTAAATATCGTCCCTCACTCGTTGCCACGCTAATCATTAGTCTAATAGTTTCTCCGTCTACGTAAAATAGCATTCGTTCTCTGTCTACGCGTAGCAAGCAACAGATACGACAGCGACATTTAGTCTTTGATATAAGATTCTTACATGGCTTTTAGTCAAGTTTCCCAACTACGCGTTTTCAAAAATTGTCGAAGTCAATTATGGCGTGATAATTTTGACAGCTTACTGTAGGGGTAGGGTAGTGTTTATTTTATTTTACTCTTTGACAATAATCTATTGGAATTTTGAACAATTTCTTATCTATTGAATGCTGCTACAGGTTTTTAAGTATAAAGTGGTAAAAACAATTCAATACTCAATGAGTTTATTAGCGAACTATAGGTAACAATTTTGTTTGTGTTTAGTAGTAAAGTAGTACACTATGGGCCCCGTTAAATTCTGGAAAGTACAAAAAGCCATACGTGAGATGTCCTGGTAATTTCCTGGCAATAAGAACATTACATTAGGTAAAGCAATTTTGTATATATTTTATATTTCTTTATCTGTTTCTTTTTAAACGTCTACGAAGTAACTTTTCTAGATTTTATGTGGACAAATTTAGAAATAACGTTATCCGTATCAATTCCTCTAAGCAATAACAATATTGTAAATAATTCAGGCGTTCTTGACTCATAGTGTTCCCTAAATTAATTTTTTATACGGTTTAATGTCCAAAATGAACGTTCACCACTGCAGTTATTGATCTTCCATACTTAATATTATAAATGCGAAAGTGTGTTTGTTTGTTTGTTTGTCCTTCTTTCACGTCGCAACAGAGCGCCGGCGTGGCATGATTTTTTGTACGGGGATAGTTCGTTGGCTGTAGAGTGACATAGGTTACTTTTTTCCGCGGAAAAACATCTATTTTCCCGTGGGAAAATAGAATATGTTGCAAAAGTTTGTCCTTCTTTCACGTAGCAACAGAGCGCCGACATGGCATGAATTTTGGTATGGCGATAGTTCGGTGGCTGTAGAGTGACATAGTCTACTTTTTTCCGCGGAAAAACATCTCATTCCCGTTACCGTGGGAAATATTCTATTTTCCCACGGGAATGAGATGTTTTTCCGCGGAAAAAATGCTATGGCTGTAATGTATCCTTTATTGTGGTCGTGAACCGTAACTGCTGCAACCTCCCTAGCGTGAGGGGAGCGATGATCCTGCCGCCGCCAGGTAGTACCGTTACCTGCACTACCCTCTCGAGATCGATCAACTTCCTTTTCTACAGTTCGCTTAGGACAACTGGATCTAACATGGCCCCTTTCCCCACAGCAATAGCACCTAGGGCTGTATCCATTATTGCGGTCGCGAACCGTAGCTGCTGCAACCTCCCTAATGCGATGGGAATGAAGATCCTGCCGCACGGCTTCCACCTCCAGTGCATGGTCCAAGGCGTCCTTAAGCGTCTTGTGGTGCCCGAGCCTCACAGCAGCTCTGACTTCCAGTTCGCGGATACCGTCGACGAATGTCTGCACCAGGTTCCCTTCAATGAGCGCAGGTACAGACAGGTATGCTTTTCGCACCAGCTTCTCCACCTCTAGAGTCCACTGCTGCAGGTTTTCGTTGATGCGCTGCACGCGAGCTTTAAGCTGCGCACGAAAGACGTGTTCCAGGTGAGCGTCGCCATATCTCGCCTCCAATGCCTCAAGGAGTTCTTCATAAGTCACTTCCTCACCGAGAGCTTCTAGAACTGTTAAGGCCTGGTCACGCAGGCCTAGTGCAGTCATAGCCTGACTTTTATTCCAGCCATTCGCCTTCATAACAGCCTCGAACTGGATTTTGTAGGCTGACCAGGAAGAAGTCCCGTCGAACGGTGGAACCTTGAACCCACGTAGCGAAGCTGTTGCTGCTACTACGGAAGCTGTAGTTCCATCTCCAAGTTTGAGTTCGTCCAGTGATTTCTTCATGTCAGCCATTACGTTGTCAACCCGATTGTTTACTTGGTCGATTCGGGTTTCAGCTTCCGACAGGCGGTTGTCATGTTGAGTAACCTTATCCTTCACCTCCCGTATCTCTTTTCCGAAGCTAGCGTGAAGGTCCTTCATGAGGAGCATCTGCTCTTCCAACCGACGGGCCTGTTCCTCTTGTCGGCGGGCCTGTTCATCCTGTCCGCCCCGCAGCTGCTCTTCCTACCGACGAACCTGTTCCTCCTGTCGGCGGACTTGTTCCTCCTGTCGGCGGGCCTGTTCCTCCTGTCGACGGGCCTGTTCATCCTGTCCACCCCGCAGTTTGTCTTCCAACCGACGGACCTGTTCCTCCTGTCGGCGAGACTGTTCCTGCAGCATCACCATCAGAGCACCTAAGTCGGGTGCTGCAGATGTAGGAGCTACTGACGTGCCTGCAGCTGGTGGCTGGCCCTCCGACGTCTGCGGCGTTGCACCACCAAATCTTCTTTGGTCCGTCTCCTGCTGGCGTTGACTTCGGGTACGGACGCCCTTCGTTTCCACCTTAGGTAAAATCGGCATGATTTAATCCCACTTCTGACACCAATTGTTACGAGCTCGAGGTTCGTGACAATAAAAACTGCCGATTGAATTACCAAAATTAACTCTTTAAACTATGTATACGTTAGTTAATAAGAACTCTCAAAAAATATTTTTCTTATAATTTTGCACAATTTTTCTTATTGTAATACCGATTCATTCATAACCACATATAAGAACTGTATTCATTTCCGTTCAATAAATATTACTAAGGCTTATTAATAAAACTTACTAAGAACTGTTTCTACGACAGTTAAGTAATAGTTAAGGGTGAAAGCGTGACAGATGGTGATAGTATTTCTGATCCATACTTATAATCACGCCTGTAACCCTTGCGGGGTAGGCAGAGCATCAACGGATAACTTAATATCGTCTGCGAGGTTATCGCCTATTCTGTGTATTACAATGCACCAAAACGTTTGAAGAAAATCAGCTGGTGAATTTTATGTTTTTTATCGCTCTCTTCCCGGTCCTGCGTGGAAAAATACAGATCCATATTTTATCTTAATTTTGGTAAAAAGACATAATAATACAGATATTCTGACCTTCTGTGTTCGTCCATCGTACCGTCGTCCGTCTTGTATAATCACGGTGGCGCCACCTAGCTGAATTTAATTTTGCAACATATTCGATTTTCCCAAGGGAATGATATGTTTTTCCGCTGAAAAAAGCTCTACAGTCACCGAACTATCCCCATACAAAAAATCATGCCATGCCGACGCTCTGTTGCGACGTGAAAGAAGGACAAACTTGTGCAACATATTCGATTTTCCCACGGGAATGATATCTTTTTCTGCTGAAAAAAGCTCTACAGCCACCGAACTATCCCCATACAAAAAATCATGCCATGCCGACGCTCTGTTGCGACGTGAAAGAAGGACAAACTTGTGCAACATATTCAATTTTCCCACGGGAATGAGATGTTTATCAGCGGAAAAAAGTAGCCTATGTCACTTTACACCCACCGAACTATCCCCATACAAAAAATCATGCCATGCCGACGCTCTGTTGCGACGTGAAAGAAGGACAAACTTGTGCAACACATTCGATGTTCCCACGGGAATGATATCTTTTTCCGCTGAAAAAAGCTCTACAGCCACCGAACTATCCCCATACAAAAAATCATGCCATGCCGACGCTCTTTTGCGACGTGAAAGAAAGCCAAACTTTTGCAACATATTATATTTTCCCACGGGAATGAGGCTGTAGAGGCTACTTTTTTTCCGCTGAAAAACATCTTATTCCCGTGGGAAAATGGAATATTTCTCACTGTAACGGGAATGAGATGTTTTTCTGCGGAAAAAAGTAGACTATGTCACTCTACAGCCACCGAACTATCGCCATACCAAAATTCATACCATGCCGGCGCTCTGTTGCGACGTGAAAGAAGGACAAACAAACAAACAAACACACTTTCGCATTTATAATATTAAGTATGGAAGATCAATAACTGCAGTGGTGAACGTTCATTTTCGACATTGAACCGTATAAAAAATTAATTTAGGGAACATTATGAGTCAAGAACGCCTGAATTATTTACAAGATTGTTATTGCTTAGAGGAATTGATACGGATAACGTTATTTCTAAATTTGTCCACATAAAATCTAGAAAAGTTACTTCGTAGACGTTTAAAAAGAAACAGATAAAGAAATATAAAATATATACAAAATTGCTTTAGCTAATGTAATGTTCTTATTGCCGGGAAATTACCAGGACATCTCACATATGGCTTTTTGTACTTTCCAGAATTTAACGGGGCCCATAGTGTACTACTTTACTACTAAACACAAACAAAATTGTTACCTATAGTTCGCTAATAAACTCATTGAGTATTGAATTGTTTTTACCACTTTATACTTAAAAACCTGTAGCAGCATTCAATAGATAAGAAATTGTTCAAAATTCCAATAGATTATTGTCAAAGAGTAAAATAAAATAAACACTACCCTACCCCTACAGTAAGCTGTCAAAATTATCACGCCATAATTGTTTTCGACAATTTTTGAAAACGCGTAGTTTGGAAACTTGACTAAAAGCCATGTAAGAATCTTATATCAAAGACTAAATGTCTGCTGGATCCTCATTCGATCCAGCTGCCCTAAGCGAACCCTAGAAAGGGGAAGGTGAACGATCTCAGAAGGGAAGTGCGGCTAACATCACCGCCCAGCAGCAGCCGGGATACGACTTTACTATCAGACATCGCAGCGGGAAATCTCATGGCAACGCAGATGCCTTGTCAAGAAGACCTTGTCCTGAAGATTGGAAACATTATACTAGGCAAGGGAGTAAGGAAGTGGTATCCGTGAGGATGCTCAGGACAGACCACATCAGCAACGAGTGGAAGGACAGCCTACGACATGCACAGCAGGAAGATCCAGACATCAAGCCGATTCTGGAATGGATGAAGGCCCGTACTACCAAGCCTAAGTGGAGCGACGTCTCAGCGATGAGTTCGACCACTAGAAGCTATTGGGCCCAATGGAACAGCTTGCTGATTCAGGATGGAGTCCTGTGCCGTAAATGGGACAATGGTCGAAGAGACAGCTGTCGTTTGCAAATGGTTGTCCCTAAAGCTAAAGTGCCGAATGTTCTACAGCTCCACCATACTGGTTGTTCAGGAGTCCATCTGGGAGTTAAACGAACTCTACTGAAGTTCCGAGAACAGTTTTACTGGATCCATTATCGTGACGATGTCGAGGATTGGTGTCGTAAATGTACAAGTTGTGCGGCTGTGTGGGGACCTCAGACACGTAGTAGAGGAGCATCGAAAATGTACAATGTTGGTGCACCATGGGATAGGACAGCCCTTGACATTGCGGAGCCGTTACAGAAAGGCGCAAGAGGGACTCCTAAGATCGTCCATGTGGATCGCTTGGCGCGTTATTATGGGGCCGATAACGCTCGGGACGAGCATGTCTTAGGAGGGGGCAGTGTTGCGCGCCTAAGTTGACGTCATGTACCCGGCACTAGCGCCATCTAGTGTCGGGGACGAGAGCGAGGAGAGCTTTCCAGAAAATGACATCACTAATCTCTCAACCGACAGCGCCATCTAGTATCGAAACGAAGAACTAAGCTTCTAGAAGCCCGACACTCGAACTTTCAGCGCCTAGTCGATTTGCGCGCGTATTTACTTGAATATTCTGGATGATTCGGTGATAATGTGTATTTAAAGGCGCTGCAAGATGCGAGCGGGGAAGTATTGAATTCGGCAAGACAAGCGAAGCTTCGGAGCGAAATGAAGTGAATCAGTGTGGTTAATTATTAGTGTTCTAAGTTCTAATTAGTGTAAAGTGAATTAAAGAGTTAATTTTGGTCATTCAATCGGCAGTTTTTATTGTCACGAACCTCAAGCTCGTAACAATACTCTTAAAACAAAACCTAAATTTCTATAAGCTTTACTTAATATACTCTCAATATATTCTGAAAATAATAATTTTACATCCACAATGATACCTTAATCTTTAACGGAGTGTGATTTATTTATTTGAACATGGTTAATTTCATAATAAAAATGTACGATATTGTTCTTACTAATAAATTATTTATAACGACATTTATAGCATAGCTTAGAGCTAGATCCGGTGAGTACGGCAGATGGTCAAGTAGTTCAAACAGTAAAAAACCGTAAAAAGACCACTAACTGAGCGACGTCGACGGAAACCGTATTGACGGTCACTAATCAGCTGATGCTCTTCAACGCATTCCGCCTGTGGCACCGCTCTCGAGCGGTCGTGTCCAGGTAGTCCGCGCTCTCGTCCCTGTACGGTAGTGCTATCTCGCTCTCGCGCCTCCGCTGTCGTGCTCGCGCTGTACAGCGTCGACGCATTGGTGAGTCTTTTACCGCTAACAGTTCTTGCCCCCCTGTCTTAGGGCCGGGAGGTTTGACTGACCTCCGCTTGTTACTGTTACTTTATTGTTATTCTTATTGTTATTGTTTTATTGTTGATTTTTGTTATTTCTCTGTTATTCTTTATTTTCTTGTATTGTTATACGTGCATATTGTATCGTAGTACATCTCGTGTTCAAGTCCCTGTTCTCCTTAGAACAGGAACCCGTCCCAATCTTTACTGTTCGTAGTATTACTGCCCCCAACATGTCCACAGTTAGCCTAATTATGTCACTCGTCGCCGCCCTAAACCAAACTCTTGATCTGGGCCCTAACCTCGATGAGACGGCCCTCGCCGCCATCGCCGCCCATGTTACTCCCCCTGCCCCTCAGGCACTCCAACCGCCGCCCGTAATCGCGACATACCAGGTATAGAAACTAAGAACTCTTTTGCCCCCTAGAGATGGAGTACGCATGCTCCGAGTCCTCTGCGTCAGCCTCCCGGAAGAGGCCCGCTACCAATTCTGGCACCGGTTCATCGGAGTCCTGTGACTCTGACGGAACCGGGGAGTCTTCATTCACCACTGTGAACTCCAAGCGCAACGGTAAACGCGCCGCGAAAAAACGCATCCTCCCTGTCTCAGCGGCCCCTGCCGCTCCTACAACCTCCGCAGCTCCCGCTGCCGCCTCTGCCCCCACAGCCCCCGCCGTTGCCTCGGCCCCACTTATGTCAATAGACATCCCCGCTCCGACCAAGCCAGCCCCTCGCTGTGCTCCAGTCCTTGCGAAGAAGCAAGTTCCGCCCCCTGTCTTCCTAAGAGACAAGGCAAGATTCACCAAATTATCGAAAACCTGCTACGACGCAGGTATTGAATATGACCACGCCATCAAACTCGGGGAGACTATTAATATCATCCCCAATTCGATCGATGACTTCCGTCAACTCACCAGGCTATTCACAGCCGAACGAGGGCCGTCATCCGAGGCGTCCCTTTCGAATTTTCCAACGAAGAAATCCTTGAGTCCCAAGGTTTCCCCGTAGAAGCCGTGCACAAAATGCACAGCAGAACGGGCCAGAGGTTCAATCTTGCCCTAGTAATATTATCCAACGTGCCGGAGGCAAAAGTGCGTACCTGGCACAGTGTGTGGCCTGTCGAGAGTGAGGGTTGAGCCCCCACATAGGCGTGGATTCCCGGCGCAGTGTCACCGCTGCCAGCTATATGGTCATGCGGCGGCCAACTGCTTCGCCCCACCCAGGTGCTTTAAGTGCCTTGAACCCCACAACACCAAAGAGTGTCCTCGGCCCAAAGACGCCGAATCCCCACCCGCATGTGTCCTGTGTAAACAAACAGGCCACCCGGCAAAATACAGAGGCTGCACTTGCGCACCTCATCCTCGCCCCAGAAGGCAAGCTCCACCGCCGGTCAATGACCGCTCATTCCCAGCCCTTTACCAACGGCCCCGTCAGGGCCTTTCTCAGCCCATCCAGGGCTTCTCTCGGCCCTCTCAGGGCCCCCTAGGCCCCCTCAGAGTATTATTCGGCCCCCTCCGGACTTCTCTAAGCCTAGGCAGCCTCCAGTCTTTCCCTGGGGCCCCAATAAAACAGAACCGCGGACAACCTCTGCCACACAACAATCACAGCTCTCAATTGATGACCTTAAAACGTTGTATTCCGCTATTAGGAACATCGACGTTGGGGAAATCGCTGTGTTAGCACGCAAATTGCGCGCTGCGAGGTCCCCTCAGGACGGTCTCCTCGCTCTTACAGAGCATCATAATCTTTTGTGCTCGTTGTAAGTTAAGTTAAGTTAATTAACTTACCTTCACAATGACAGAGCAGTTTTCTCTACCAAAGTCTCACGGTCGTATCAAACCTAAGGGTTTATCGCTTGCATCCTTTAATACTCGCGGTTTGCGAAATAACCTCCCAGAGCTTAAGCTCTTTCTTCGGAATCGCGAAGGCGATTCCTCCTCCTACAGGAAACTAATCTCAAAACTAAGGACACTAAAGGCTTTTCTATTAAAAACTTTTCTCTTCTTCGTAATGACAGACCCGACCGCCGAGGTGGCGAAACGGCCATCTATTACAAGAAGACACTTCACTGCTCGCCCATTTCTACTCCGCAGCTTACCAACATGGAAGCCACGGTATGCAGGCTAGCTATGACTGGACATCAGTCCATCCTCATAGCCTCCTGTTACATTTCCTTCAGTAACCCATCCCCTCAAAAAAGATTTTGAGGCTATTTTATCCTTAGGCAATTCAGTCATTATGTTTGGAGATTTTAACTCACAGCATACTGAATGTACATGCCGTACGAATAGGATCTAGGGAGTACGTCCCCTAGTGGCAAGATACTGCTCGATATTACGCAGTCTCTTGATATTACCGTCCATAGTCCCCTCGGTGTTACTCACTTTCCCGATAACACCGATCACGCCCCCGATGTACTAGATTTTGCGTTACTCCAAGGAGTTTCTCTCAACCTCAGGGCAATCGAGACACTAGACGATCTAGGATCCGATCACCGACCGGTCTCCCTCATTCTTGGCCATCAGCCGCCTCCCCCAACACACACGAAAACCTTCACTAATTGAAAGGGATTCAAGGTGTCCCCAGCTGAAGCTCTGGACTCACAGGACTCTACCATCTCCCTACCGTCGGACTTAGACAGTCCCGAAAAAATCGACACCGCGGTCGATTCACTCTCCACCCTTATTAAATCCTCCCTTAAGGAGAACGAAAGGGTCGTCCCGGTCGCTAACAATAGTTTGCTTCCCCTACATATTAGCAACCTATTAAAATCCAAGAAAGCTGCTTTCCGTAGAGCAGCAAAGTATCCCACCCCCCGAATATAGGCGCACGGCCAATAGTCTTCAACGAGAACTCCGTTTCCGCCTCTCTGAATTTCGAGACCTCGAAAAGAGTAAACTCATGGAGAATATCTCTCCATCTCATACAGCGTTCTATTAGATGGCTAGAGCCCTCCGCATAGACGCTATCACCCACACTCCCCCTCTCTCCCGTCCCGACGGCACGGTTGCCTTCGAGGACGAGGAAAAGGCTGAGTGCTTTGCAGATAGCATTGCCGCACAATCCTCTCCTAGCTCTCAACCCGTCGACCCCTCATATGTCCAGGCAGTAGAGGATGAGGTCCGCCGCCGTAACTCACCCCCTACAGCCTCCGAACCTATCTCTGTGTCCAATGATGAAATTTCATCCCTCATCAAAGGACTTAAGTCCAAAAAGGCTCCGGGCGCGGATGGTATCTCCAACCAAGCCCTAAAACACTTTCCTGAGCAGGTGTTAACCTTTTTATCTATTATCTTCAACGCCTGCTTCAACCTTAGTTTATTTCCCACTACGTGGAAAGAGGCAACTGCGATTGGTATTCCCAAGCCAGGCAAGCCTCTCAACCTCCCCTCCAGTCATCGCCCCATTAGCCTTCTCAAGGCCATGGGCAAGCTCTTCGAAAGAGTCATCCAAACTCGCATGAGGCGCCATCTGTTTCCCACAGACGGTGACCCTCTTATCATTCCCCATCAATTCGGTTTCCGAGCGAAACACTCATGTCCCCAACAAGTTCATCGTATTGTGAAATATATCCTCAGCGGTTTTTATCCTCGTCGTCATAAGACCATCGTGGTCTTTTTCGACATAGCTAAAGCCTTTGATAGAGTCTGGCATATAGGCCTTACAAGCTATACAAAATAGGTCTCCCCGATCGTCTAGTACGTCTCGTGGCCTCTTATCTAAAGCATAGTACCTTTCGTTTTAGACACGAAGGCACGCTATCTTCACAGCGCCCTATCAAAGCTGGTGTCCCTCAGGGCTCAGTACTTGCTCCTCTGCTGTTCACCAACGACATTCCCAACACGTCGAAAGGTGTTCAGCTCTCCCTATTCGCAGACGACACTGCTATTTACTGTAAAGTTACCTCGCTACCTTTCATACGGAACAAGGTTCAAAAGTCAGTTGACGACCTAGGAGCTTGGTTCAAAAAATGGCGCATCGATGTGAACCCGGATGAGAGCTCCGCCGTTCACTTCGATTATAAACGACGCCGTCTCAAAAACACTCCACCAATACATATGCCCTGTCCCCTGGCATACGTCTGCCAAATATTTAGGTGTCACTCTAGACACAAGGCTTACTTTCAGGCCCCACGTCAAAAGAGTAACCCGTCACGCACGTTTTTACCTGAGTAGGCTCAACTGTATGTTGGGCCGATACAGTAAAATGTCCATCAGAAACAAGCGTACCCTTCATAAGGTCTGTATACGACCAGTCATGTCCTACGCGGGCCCCATTTTTGCCCACGCCGACCCTAAAATTATTAATGAACTCCAAATAGTTCAAAACTTTTTCTGTCGTCGAGCTGCGAACGCACCTTGGTACGTTCGTAATGCCGACCTTCATTGGGACCTAGAGCTCCCTACAATTCAACAATTTCTTAAAAAAACTCTCTGAGAACTTCTTCAAAGCCTCAGAGTCGCACTTCAATCATCTTATTCGTGATGCAGCTACTTATGCAGCCCCACCCCCCCTCTTGCTATCGAGTCCGCAGGCCGAGAAACTCTCACTCGGACCCGCCTATTAAAATGTCAAACGACCTGAACTGCCTCCTAGCGGCTCAGGCCAACTCTAATTGAATTATTCATAATTAATTTGCCTTCTTAGGCACTCCCTCAGCGGCTCATAGCCGCCTGCGCCCTCTTTTCTCAAAAGAGGGTCGCTTCCGATACGGCATAAGAAGCTAAAACAGCCAGTTGCTATTCCCCATAGGCGGTTTTTAGAGGGTATCACTTAGGTTCCCCCGGTAGGCAGTGAGTCCCTTGTAACCACGATAGACCGGCTATCGTGGTATGCGTAATGCATTTTCCGCCTCCCTACATAAAGGCTAGCTTTCCAATTGCTTCGTGCGCAAAAAAAAAACTGATGCTCTTAAACTTGCAGTTAATAATAGATTCCATTTTTGGAGAACAAGGAGGAGATAGCTATAGGCCCGTAGTTGGACGGGTAAACAGATTTTCCAGCATGATTACTAGTATGAGGACCGAGCCATTCGGTGCATTGGTCGTTGAAACTTGTGCGTTTACTGCATGAAATTCTTTTTCATTTTCGTCAAAGAAACAATCGCTTACCGATTGTCATTTGCAACGTTTCAGGTTAATGTGACATCAAGTAAATTGAATACACCGTCTTAATAAGTTTTACTTAAAAAAGTACGCTTAGGCGATGATGGGGTGCTTGGATAGGCGGAGCCCGTAGCAATTGCTACTCTTGTTACGTGGTCAATCTGGCACTGGTTACATTAGAATAATATAAATAAGATGAGTTCGATTAATGGTGTCTAGGGATTTGATACCACTTACCATCAAGTGCGACTTTAGTCAAGCACTAGCTTATAATAAGTAAAAAATCTCATGTCCTCCAAAAGAAAGCAATATTATCACAAATATACCAACAAGATGAGAAAGAAAGGTAAGAGACGTTTTTGTACACCGATTGACGAAAATCGTGATTGTTACGATAAAATATAATAAACTCGTGTCCATTAATAAACTGTTGTCTGCTGTTGCTTACCACATGGGACAGATGACATTGATCACGTACCGGTCGTATACATAAATAAAATAGTAAATTTACTATATGAAGGCTGGATAAATATTGTTTCCATCCGTAAGATTTTTTTCTTTTGCGCCCGAAGCAAATATGGACAACCCTCCGGAAAGCGGGGGAGGAAGGTGGGGAATGCTCATAGCATAACACGCAGCCGGCTGCGTGGTTATGTGGAGACTTTTACCCACTAAACCCACCTTTATGGATTGGCTTACCGATCTGACGAGAGATCTCTAAGTTATATACGGACGCGATCCTCCTTGGCAGAAAGGAGGGCGCAAGCGGCGAATAGCCGCTTAGAAGTCTGCCTAACTAAGGCAGATTAAGGGATGTTTTAGGTAGGCTCGGCCTAAGCCGCCAGGAGGCAGTTCAGGTCAGCCGAAAGCTTGTTGGGGTGGTCCGAGAGAGAGTTTCTCGGTCTGCCCACACTATAGCTATTGTGGAGAGGGGTTGCATAGGTAGCTGTCTCACGAATGAGATGATTTGGGTGGGACTCTGAGGCTTTGAAAAATCTCTCAGAGAGTGATTTAAGGAACTGTTGGATTGTTGGGAGCTCTAAGTCTCGGTGTAGGTCGGCATTACGGACATAATAGGGCGAGTTAGGTGGCCCTACGACAGAATAGATTTTGAACTATTTCGAAAATGGGGGCCGCGTAGGTCATGACAGGTCGTATGCAGACCTTATATAGGGTTAGCTTGTTGCGGAGGGACATTTTACTGTGTCTGCCCAACATGCTATTGAGCCTACTCATGTAAAATCGCGCGTTGCGAGTTATCTTCTTGATATGGGTCTCAAAAGTGAGCCTTGCATCAAGGGTGACGCTTAAATATTTGGCTTTTGTTTGCCATGGGACAGGGGTTCCTAACATCCTGATTGGTGGAGTGGCGGTGAGATGGCGTCGTCTTCTCCGGGTTTACGCCATTTTTGGAACCTAGCTCCTAAGTCGTTGAGTAACTTTTGTATCTTGTTTCGAATATGTGGCAGTGAGTTGCCTTTAGAGTAAAGGGATGTGTCATCTGCGAAGAGGGCTGTTTTAACACCGTTCGACGGGATAGGGATGTCGTTGGTGAATAGTATATATAGGAGGGGGGAAAGCACAGAGCCTTGAGGGACACCGGCTTTGATTTGACGAGTAGAGGATAGCGTGCCTTCGTGTCTAAAACGAAAGGTACGATCCTTCAAATAGGAGGCTACAAGGCGGGCGAGACGGTCAGGGAGGCCTAAGTCGTACAATTTGTAAATAAGACCCTCATGCCAGACTCTGTCGAATGCCTTGGCAATGTCGAAAAAGACCGCGATGGTCTTTTGACGGATGGATAAAAACCGCTGAGGATATGTTCCACTATACGGTGAACTTGCTGGGGGCACGAGTGTTTGGCTCGAAACCCGAATAGTTGAGGGATGACAAGAGGGTCGCCGTCTGTGGGAAACAAATGGCGCCTCATGCGCACGAGAATAACTCGTTCGAAGAGTTTGCCCATGGCCTTGAGGGGGCTGATGGGACGGTGATTGGAGGGGAGGTGGTGAGGTTTGCCTAACTTGGAAATGCCAATGACAGTTGCCTCTTTCCAAGAGGTGGGAAAGTAGCTGAATTCGAAGCAGGCGTTGAAGATTATGGCCACTAATATACTGTTGTCTGCCGTTGCTTACCACATGGGATAGATGACATTGATCACGTACCGGTCGTATACATAAATAAAATGGTAAATTTAATATATGAAGGCTGGAAAAATATTGTTTCCATCCGTAAGATATGTCATGCATTGTTTCCCTTATTTTTAACTTCAACCAAGCAACGTAGCGAAGTGTGATAGGTATTTAAACCCCGGTACTTACCCGGTCACGATGACACATTTAAGCATCGCTGTCGGTATCATAGAATACATATAACAAGTATTATAGAATTCTATGGTCGGTATTTCGCAGCACTTTACAGGTAATTATAAATAAGTACCTGTAAAGTGATGCAAAGTGTGTAGTAATAGTAGTGTGTTGTAAAGTGCTCAATTGAAATAAATGTCAAGATTATATATTTTTCAAGAATGCTTTCGTAAAAAGAATAATGTTAATAATAATTTTTTTATTTAAGCCTGTTTAACGAAATAGTTATATGCCTTTGTGTTATTGTGGGGACCGACGGCGTAAGAAAACCAGTACTCTTATTTTGTATGACTATAGGTAATGCAAGAAATATATAATTTATACGTGGTACGTGGTAGAGCCATACTGCAGTTATAATAGTAGTATAGTTGTAGCACGAATGGGTCGGCTCGACCGGGGAAGGACCACGCTCTCACAGGATACCAGCGTAAAATAGAAGCTAAATGCTGCTGTGTTTCTTATGGTGAGTGTAATTTTTTACTGGAAATGCATTCCATCTTAGCCCTTACAGGTGACAACGCATCTGCATTTTGATTCGTAATCGAGTATACATGTAGGTAGGTGTCTATGGACCACAGCAACCACTTACCATCAGGTGGACTCTGTGCTCGTTTGTCACCTTATCCTATTAAAAATCTCTCATGGCTAATATATAATATATCTCATGTATAATATATTGTCAAAAAAGTAAATGAATATATTAATAAATGTCGGTGTATCCTCTCCATTTACAAAAGACTTAAAACACCCAGATGAGTCAAGGAGAGCGCTGTCAAAGTTGCAGTAGATCTGGAATATTCCAGATATATTTGTTTCTGGAATTCCAATTATATATATATATATATATATATATATATATATATATATATATACTTCTGTATATAATATATATAACTATAATGTGAAGAGAAATAAAAGAAAGATAATAGAAGAATATATACTTATATAAAACTAACTAGCTAGGCAGACTTCTTTCCGCCCTTACCGATGAACCTTTGTCCTTTAAAAATCTTTAAATTCGCAGTAATAAATATTGGGGGACATTTCATTGAATTCGGTTGAGTGGTTTCCGAGCTCATCGCGGACAAACAATGTGACACGTAATTTTTATATAGCGATAATATATATATAAATGAGAGAAGTATAAAATAATGCGCAGCATTTAAGGCCCTCATATGCGCTTACTATCTTTTTCCAAACAATCACTTAATATCGGGTAGCATAGTAATCAACAACGGAGTACTTACACCCGAAAGTACTAGATCCTAAAAGCTAAAAATATTAAGTAAGAGTGCTGACTGCATCTAATGCACAGTTCGCCTCCAAATATTATGCAGGATCGAATTTTATATATTAAGGATAGTTTTAATTTAATTATGATATCATGATCATTCATCATTACGGCCTTTCACAAGTCCACTGCTGAACATAAGCCTCCCACAGGGAATGCCACTAAGGAAAGTCCTGAGCCACCTGCATCCATCGACTCCTGCATGTCTTACGAGTTCGTCACTCTATCTAGTGAGGTGTCGCCCTACACTTCGCCTACCGGTACGTAGCTGCCATTCAAGAACCTTTTTCCCCCATCGATTGTCGGTTCTTCGAGCTATTCGGCCAGCCCATTGCCACTTCAGCTTAATAATCCGTTGGGCTGTGTCGGTCATTCTGGTTCTACTGCGAATACCCTTATTTCTAAGTTTATAATACAGAGAAACTTATAAGGAAAACTACATACCTACTTATTAGCCTAGTTTTAAAAAATGAAGGTTATATATTGAGCGCGCTTGTTTTTTTTTATGAATGTTCGTGGATTTCTTGGAAACGGCTGAACTGATTTAAATTATTGCTTTTTAAAATTTAAATTTTAGGTACAATTTTATGTTTAATTTAAATTATTAGGTTATGGATTACTACGTAGTACCACAGTTTAAGTTAAGGCCTTTAAACTGTAGAAATACTAATTGAAAGTCATTTTTTTAATATACGAGTACAATATAGGTAGATAATTAAAGGTTTGCTTTCAACTTTCCTCAAATATATCCGCATATTCTCTCATACAACAAAGCTACGATTACTTTAACTAACAGGAGTTTGCGTGATTCATGCGGTTCTTTTTTGGCCGGTATATTCCCGGCTCCTTATCTCCTTGATATAAAGAGCTGAGACTGCGTTACAATTGCAGTTTATTTCGTTTATTTTACGGTGTATGTGTTAACAAAGTTTCAGTAACTGAAATGAATACTTTTTACCGAATTTTATATGCTGTATTGTCAATAAACGCATCATCATCATATGGCTATGGTAAGTATATTTATATACTACTTATTTATCTTATCTGATATTTAAATATCAGTGTTTGTTTGTTCATATATTATACGCTGCCATACCGTTCGTTAGATTGCGGTAAAACTTTGTAAATTTTTACCTTGCACGATGGTTTTGGGTATAGTAAACATAAACACTCTCACCTGTCACCCAGAGGGGTAGGCAGAGACTACAGACTTCCATTTGGCACGATCCTGACCCACCTCTCTCGCCTCCTCCATATTCATATACCTACGCATACATGCTCTTCGGTTAACCGAATTAACCTTACCGTTTTTAATATATTTTTGACCCGTTTTTAATATATCGCAATTTGGTCGTAAATAAAAGTAGATATTTTTTTTTCCATTTTTTTTGTTTTTTTTTTTTTTTTTTTTTTTTTCCCCGTTTTTGGTTCCGTGCTGGATTTTCAATTAATTTCCGTATAGTACAATTAATTTATAGTATGTAAGTGGCGCGCGTGACAAATTTATTTGAAAGTTATAATATGCCATTCAACTTCAATGAATGTATTAATATTCCTAATTTACTAATATAATAATTGAAAATTTAAAACGATATTTCTACAACTACTTCTTCCGCGGCTGCAACGCGCTAGTTATACCAACATGTCCCTCTGATAAATATGAATAGGTTTACATTTATATAAAGAGTATACATACTTAATTATATAACAGCTTTAAAAATATATATAGGTATCATTCCGATAATGGTTCAAGCCGAGATTCGTACATTCTTCTGAGGGGTCCATCTCTTGGTGCATTTCCTTCATGCATACCATATCCAAAAATACTTACCCGAGTATGTTCAAAACAGCCTATAATGAATGCTATAAGAGATGAGAATGGCTATATTCTGAATGATGAAGTTTTGAGTTTAAAGAGATGGAAGGAATATTTTGAAAGCATGTTTATGAGTGAGGAGACAACGTATGAACTGAATGAAATAGGAACTCCGAAAGAAGAGGAAGGAGGTAGCGAGATAAGTATAGATGAAATAATGAAAGCAATGAAAAGCATGAAAGCAGGTAAGGCTGCTGGTTATGATAGAGTTTCACTCGAAATGCTAAGGGCTGGAGAGGAAGTGGTGGCAGGCCTGCTGCACACCTTGTTTAATGTATGCTGGGAACTGAAGTGGGTACCGGGAGACTGGTGCAAAGCCGTGATAGTCCCAGTATATAAGGGAAAAGGGTCGCAGCAGGACTGTAAAAACTACCGCGGTATCAGCCTTCTTAGCATCGTGGGAAAATTGTATGCCAAGGTACTAATTGAAAGGGTCATGAAAGAAACCGATGGAAAAATTTGGGATGTGCAAGCGGGATTTAGAAAGGGAATGGGATGTACAGATCAAGTCTTCTCCATGCGCATTATCGCGGAGTAGTTTTTGGCCAAAAACCAAAAGGTTTTTTGTGCGTTCATGGACTTGGAGAAGGCCTATGACAGAGTGGATAGGAATGTGCTATGGCAAACACTGAACTCATTTGGGTTGAGCACTGGCTTGATACAGGCATTGGAATCTCTTTATAGGGACTCTAGTGCTTGTGTTAGGATCAACGGGGTCTACTCCGACTGGTTTGGCATCCATAAAGGTGTCAGACAGGGCTGTGTGGCTTCCCCGTGGTTGTTCAACCTATTTATGGACAGTTGTTTGCAAAATTTGAAAGTTGAAGAATGCGGATTAAGAATGGGTGAGTTAACCATCAAATGCCTTTTGTACGCTGATGATCAAGTTATTCTTGCGTCGTCGGCGGCTGAGTTGCAAATGATGGTTACAATAATGAACAGATCATTAAAAGAAAGGGGTATGAAAGTGAACGCAAGTAAGACGAAAATTATGGTTTTTGAAAGAGATGAAAGTAAAACGATATGTGAAATAAGAATAGATGGGGAGTTGATCGAGCAAGTAGATGAGTTTGTATATTTGGGTTGCGTATTTAGCAGGGATGGGAGATATGATAAGGATATAGAACGACGAGTGAACGCAGGAAACAGAGTAAATGGGGCCCTGCACTCTATTGTGAATCAAAAATCAAAATTTGTCAAAAAAGGCACGTATGGCAATTCACAATGCTGTGTTGGTCCCTACTTTAACGTATGGTAGTGAAAGTTGGGTGTGGCAGAAGAAGCACGAGAGTAGAATAAATGCAGTAGAAATGCGGTCGTTAAGGAGTATGTTAGGGCTGAATCTGAATGACAGGGTGAAGAATTGTGTGATAAGAGAAGAGTGTGGTTTGCAAGATGATGTTGTGACCAGGATTAAGAAAGGAATGCTTCGGTGGTTTGGTCATGTGGAAAGAATGGATGAGGAAAGAGTGACAAAGAAAATTTATGTTGCAGAAGTGAATGGCAGAGTCGGAAAGGGACGTCCTAGGCGAAAATTTATCGACCAAATTGGCGATTTATTAAAAACGGGCCAAATTAGGAGTACCCTTAACCGACGAGCATGCATGCGTAGATAAATGGATGTGAAGGAGGCGAGAGAGGTGTGTCAGGATCGTGCCAAATGGAAGTCTGTAGTCTTTGCCTACCCCTCTGGGTGACAGGCGTGAGTGTTTATGTTATGTTTATGTTTATGTTCCTACTGGCAACGGGAAGCTATACACAGTGTCTTAAAAGGTGAGAGACTGACTGAAGGACTGAGATAGAATTACTCGATACCGATAAAAAGGGTATCTAGTTCTCTTCACTTACCATACGAAACACGGCAGCATTATGCTCCTATTTTACGATGGTATTCTGTGAGAGGGTGGTTCTTCCCAATTTTAATTTATTATTAGTTCTTCACAATATTAATTCAAAACGTTACTAGAACCGAAATGTATAATCTTCACTTATCTGTAATAATAAAAATTGTCTCAGATTTTAATCAAGAAAGCTTAACACAAGAGTACAGTAGCTGCAGTCCTTTGAACTGTGACCAGTCATGTCGCCGCATTGGTTTCCCTGGTGGGGCCTGTGTGAATGGCAAATGCAAATGTGATATCATATTAAGTCTCAAAGGTAACGGTTATTTAACTTAAATTTTACTCTATCTACCATTTTAAAAAAAGAAACCTAAGATGTACGAGTATAACCCTACTGTCTTTCCTATAGCCTTAACCTGAATATTATAAATTTTAATTTTTTTGACTGCCTCGTTGGACTAGTGCTTGTAGTAGTGCGGCTTCTAATCCCGGGTCGGGCAAAAAATCAGTCATTGAGTTTTTCCGTCAAGAAATTCTCAGTAGCTGCCCGGAGTCAAGGAAGTTGGCGGTGTCTCACCACGTGCTTCGGAAAGCACGCAAAGCTGTAGGTCCTGCGCCCGATCTCTTTCCGGTCGTGTCGGTTTACCGTCCCATCGAATTATGAGGGTGAGGGAATAGAGTGTGGTGAATGACAGCATTCAAGACACGTATCGACTGGAGGCTCTATTGCCAACATCTGCAGTAGAGGCCGCTGCTAGTAGAATTACCAAGAACATACAAGAGGCCCACCACGCGGCCTCTACGATCGTCCCGATTTCTGCAAGGCGAGACGATCTGCCGCGAGAGATATGCGTGCAGATCAGGCGCAAGAGAGCGTTGAGGAAGCTCTGGGCGCGTACTCGCTGCCCCAGATTAAAAAAGCAGTTCAACACCTTATCGGAGGAACTGTCGGTTGCAGTCCAGGCCTTCAGAGGAGAGGCCTGGGATCGGCGCATCTGGAAGGCGGATGAGCATGATGCGTCGCTCTATAAACTGAACCGACAATTGACCAAAACCAGACCTCCCGTTTGCCCGCTGACCAACAGCGCGAGTGAACGCTGCTACAATGCCAAGGGCAGAGCGGATATCCTAGTCGAGCAATTCGAGGAGCAATTTATGCTGAACCCAGCAAGTGCGGAGTTCATGGAGCTTCATGCCCGGAAGGAAAGTCGCGTACAGGAGTTCCTGTCGTCGCCCGCGCCGCCTCTTGCAGGAGAGTGGTTCATCTCCCCCGCTGAACTGCGGAGGATAGTAACCCGCCTGCAACCGAGGAAGGTACCGGGGCACGATGGGATTACCAACTCTGCACTCCGACAGCTGCCCAATAGAGTCCTAGTAGAGCTTGGTCGACTCTACAATGGGATATTGCGGACATCCCACTTCCCGGAGGACTGGAAGAAAGGCAAAGTCATCGTCTTGCCGAAACCCGGGAAGGACAGGCGTAGAGCTGCCAGCTACAGGCCGAGCACGCGATTACCGCACAATGTAGCTAAACTGCTAGAAAGATTGCTGCTAAGACGTCTCCGTCCGTGCATCCAACTTCGGGCGGAGCAGCACGGATTCAGGAGGGGTCACTCTACAGTCACACAGTTGACTAGAGTGCTGCACCTGCTTGCGGCAGAGTACAATCGTGGCCGCATATCGTTGGGCGTCTTTCTCGACATTGAGAAGGCGTTCGACAGGGTGTGGCACTCAGGATTGCTTTATAAGCTGTACGAACAGACCAGTGTCCCTCTTGCTATGTTGCGGCTAGTGGCGTCTTTCCTGGAAGACAGGAAGTTCTACGTCTGCGTAGAGGTCGCCGAGTCCGCAGCCAGATCCATCAGAGCCGGCGTTCCACAGGGCAGCTGTTTGTCTCCAGTCCTGTACGCGGCTTGTCCTAACGACATCCCAACACTGGCGGGCAGGCTCCAAGAGTGTGAGGACGACGTTGAGCTGGCGCTATAGGCGGACGATAGCGCCTATTTCACCTCGTCCAGAAGAGCCCACATAGCCACTGCCGTGATGCAGCGTCTGCTGGACCTGTTGCCTCCATAGCTGGACGAGTGGAGGATGGTCGTCAACGTTCTGCTCACTCGCCGTCTCAGGAAATTTCCACCTGTGCTGATCCTCAATTGCCAGAAGATCGCGTGCCAGAAGATCGCGTACCAGAAGGCCGTAACCTACCTTGGGTGCAGGATCGTCAGGGCGACCGCGCACGTCGACTTCGTCGTCCGCAGAGCCCGATGTGCGCGGGCGACGCTCATTCGCCCAGCAGAATCTAACATTAAGGACGATCGTCGGAGCAGGTCGCTACGTCCGGAATGACGTAATAGCGGCCGATCTGAAAGTCGAGTCCATCACCGACTTCGTGGCCCGGCTGGGCGCGCGGCATTTTCGACCGCGCCGACGACGGGCCACATGAACACCTCAATGGCTTCGCGCCGTTGCACACCCGGCCCCCGGACGGGCGACCTTTTCCAAG
The DNA here is from genome assembly GCA_907164705.1 of Parnassius apollo. Lineage (NCBI taxonomy): Eukaryota > Metazoa > Arthropoda > Insecta > Lepidoptera > Papilionidae > Parnassius > Parnassius apollo. The sequence continues at coordinate 4,964,034 of CAJQZP010001539.1, read as the reverse complement.
AGAACTCCTCTCTATAGCGATTAGAGAGTCGAGTAACAACCCTCAATGCCGCTGATAGGCCAACTTCAACTTTTACTGGACAACCTCCCTTTTTTCCGTAGTTAACCGACTACGGGAAAAAACTTTTTATTACTACGGAACATCCGTACTGGATCACCTAGCCTGTTAAAGGCTCCTAGGGCTGGCCCATAGTGGTGGGCCATGAGGAAAGTCCGGGCAATGGGGGCACACCCCGAGGCCCGAGACCTGCAGGACACTACAGTCCATGCAGACGACAACACGAAGCGAGGGAATAGAGGGTGCACTTGTGCTTGCGCATAAATTTGGGCACTATAATCCCGTCCTGCGCCGATGGCTAGTCTCCATTAAGACTGGCCGCCGTGACCGAAATTCGGTCTGGAGGACATTATTATAAATTTTGGAATCATACTTGACAGAATATTTTGTTAGATTCTTTTCCTTGTTTATCTGATCACATTGAGATTCAAAATATATATGATAAATTACGATTATAAATTTTTTGATAAATTACGATGAATTATGAATTTCGATTTATTAAAGAATTACAGAACAGAGTAGAGTATATTAGTATAGAAGACGTTTCCCAAAAGCGGATATGAGTATATCAAAGTTTCTCCAAATATTTTTAATTTTTCAAATATGTTAACTCATGAAACTAGTAAATCATGAAATGAAATTGGAACTAATCGGTGGGTCAACTACTTCTAATTGTATTTGTTTTAGATTTTAACCAAGAGTACGTACAGTAGCTGCAGTCCTTTGAACTGTGACCAGTCATGTCGCCGCATTGGTTTCCCTGGTGGGGCCTGTGTGAATGGCAAATGCAAATGTGATATCATATTAAGTCTCAAAGGTAACGGTTATTTAATTTAAATTTTACTCGGGTTATTATATTTTTAACAGGTTAGTTTTGTTTTAGAATTGTACAGTTGCAAGTATATGATATAGTACCCGGATGACCGAGCTTTGCTCGGTTTTTTTTGGTAAATTACATACTGATGAAACATAAATAATATTTTTTGATCTTATTGACAGAATAGAAAAAACTGAACTGATTATTTGAATAGAAAATCATGAGTGCAATTAGTTTTATTAAAATTTTCGTATTTTTAAAAAATACTAAAAAAGGGCTTGAAATAATAGATTTTCTCACAAAAGAAGGGAACTTGAAAAAAAAAAGGAAAAAAGCTGGACCAGAGACAGGACGCGAACCACGGAACTCCGATATCACGCCCGACCGACATCCCACCTGAGCTATTACAATCGTTAGTGATCTATCAAAATTTACCTTCTTATATTGTAGCAGTTTTTTTTATTGCCTAAAACACGAACAAAAGGACATTTTCTTAAAATAAATCCTAGCTAGATCGATTTATTGCCCCCGAAAATCCCTGAACACTAAATTTTATGAAAATTTTTCATAAAATTTAGTGTTCAGGGATCGTTGGAGCCGATTCCAAGATTCCGATTATATATATATATATATATATATATATATATATATATATATATATATATATATATATATATATATATATAGGTATAGGATATAATATTTTATTAATATATCTGTGAACTTGCAATAGTATTTCATTTCATATAAATCTAGCAAACCGGCCCCAGCTTCACATGGGAACATCGTTATCTCCAACTAGATGGTCTGTGGGTTTTTGCCTCGCTGATATTCTTGCCGTTTGCAGAGGCGCACTGGATCGAAAATCACATTTCGAAAACACAGACCTTTAAAATTTCGAGGTAATTTGGCTTAAAAACTGAGAAATTATAATTTTTTTTACGAAAAAATGAAATAAATGTATGGAGCAAATACAAAAAATCAATATAACCCTGGAATCGCACAATTGCGCATTATATCCTTACAGGGGGTTATACTACTAATTATTTATGATTTTTGACATACTTCATATTACGGAAAATACTTCACTTTTTTTTTAAATCGTAAAAAAATCTTATTTTTCAAATTTGTTTTAATGCAGAAAGATAACTGATACGGGTTCTTTTTTGCTTAAAAATATGTCAGAGGAAAGGGTTATTAAAACATCAAACCACCCTCCATCCGATGGTAATAAGAATATCTTTGATTTTACTGAAGTCTTCTAAGAACTAAACAAAAACCATTAATAAAATCATTAGTGTTTGCTCATATTATTTTTTTTTTTTGCGCCCGAAGCAATTAAAGGGCTACCCTATACGTAGGGAGGCGGAAAATGCATTACGCATACCACGATAGCCGGTCTATCGTGGTTATAAGGGACTCACATCCTACCGGGGACCCTAAGTGATACCCTCTAAAAACCGCCTTTGGGGACAGGCAACCGGCTGATTAAGCTTTATCGGCTACGAGCCGCTGAGGGAGTGCCTACGAAGGCAAATTAATTATGAGTAATAATTTAATTTAATTAGAGTTGGCCTGGGCCGTCAGGAGGCAGTTCAGGTCGTTTGTTAGTTTATTAGGCGGGTCCGACAGAGAGTTTCTCGGCCTGCGGATTCGATAGCGAGAGGGGGGTGGGAATGCATAAGTAGCTGCCTCACGAATTAAATAGTTTGAGTGCAACTCTGAGGCTTTGAAGAAGTTCTCAGAGAGTTTTTGGAGAAATTGTTGAATTGTGGGGAGCTCTAGGTCCCGATGAAGGTCGGCATTACGGACGTACCAAGGTGCGTTCGCAGCTCGACGGCAGAAAAGGTTTTGAACTATTTAGAGTTCATTAATAATTTTAGGGTCGGCGTGGGCAAAAACGGGGCCCGCGTAGGACATGACTGGTCGTATACAGACCTTATAAAGGGTACGCTTGTTTCTAAGGGACATTTTACTGTGTCGGCCCAACATGCTGTTGAGCCTACTCAGATAAAAACGTGCGTGACGGGTTACTCTTTTGACGTGGGGCTTGAAAGTGAGCCCTGTGTCTAGAGTGACACCTAAATATTTGGCAGTAGTATGCCAGGGGACAGGGGTTCCTAGCATACGTATTGGTGGAGTGTTTTTGAGACGGCGTCGTTTATAAGCCATGCTGCAGTTATATTAGTAGTATAGTTGTAGCACGAATGGGTCGGCTCGACCGGGGAAGGACCACGCTCTCACAGAATACCAGCGTGAAATAGTAGCTTAATGCTGCTGTATTTCGTATGGTGAGTGTAGAGAACCGGAGACCCTTTTTACTGGAAACGAGGCATTCCATCTCAGTCCTCACGGGTGCCAACGCATCTGCATTTTGATTTTTAATGGAGGATAGATGTAGATGTCTATGGGCCGCAGCAACCACTTACCATCAGGTGGACTGTGTGCTCGTTTGTCACCCTATTCTATAAAAAAAAAAAAAAAAAAAAAAAAAAAAAAAAAGTGAACGACGGAGCTCTTCTCCGGGTTCACATCGATGCGCTATTTTTTGAACCAAGTTCCTAGGTCGTCAACTGACTTTTGAATCTTGTTCCGTATGAAAGGTAGTGAGATACCTTTGCAGTATATAGCAGTGTCGTCTGCGAAGAGGGAGAGCTGAACACCTTTCGACGGGATGGGAATGTCGTTGGTGAACAGGATGTACAGCAGAGGAGCAAGTACTGAGCCCTGAGGGACACCAGCTTTGATAGTTCGCTGTGAAGATAGCGTGCCGTCGTGTCTAAAACGAAAAGTACGATGCTTTAAGTAAGAGGCCACGAGACATACTAGACGATCGAGGAGACCTATTTTGTACAGTTTGTAGATAAGGCCTGTATGCCAGACTCTATCGAAGGCTTTAGCTATGTCGAAAAAAACCGCGATGGTCTTTTGACGACGAGGATAAAAACCGCTAAGGATATATTCCACAATACGGTGAACTTGTTGGGTATATGAGTGTTGCGCTCGGAAACCGAATTGATGGGGAATGATAAGAGGGTCACCGTCTGTGGGAAACAGATAGCGCCTCATACGAGTTTGGATGACTCTTTCGAAGAGCTTGCCCATTACCTTGAGGAGGCTAATGGGGCGATGACTGGAGGGGAGGTTGAGAGGCTTCCCTGGCTTGGGAATACCAATCACAGTTGCCTCTTTCCACGTAGTGGGAAAGTAACTAAGGTTGAAGCAGGCGATGAAGATGATAGATAAAAAGGTTAACACCTGTTCAGGAAAGTGGGCTTGGTTGGAGATGCCAGCCTTTTTAGGCTTAAGTCAGAGAGGCGGAAACGGAGTTCTCGTTGAAGACGATTGGCCGCGTGCCTATATTCGGGGGTGGGATATTTTGCTGCTCTCCGGAAAGCAGCTTTTTTGGCTTTTAATAGGTTGCTAATATGTAGGGGAAGCCCACTATTGTTAGCAACCGGGACGACCCTTTCGTTCTCCTTAAGGGAGGATTTGATAAGGGTGGAGAGTGAATCGACCGCGGTGTCGATTTTTTCGGGACTGTATAAGTCCGACGATAGGGAGATGGTAGTGTCCTGTGAGTCCAGAGCTTTATCTAGAGACTCCTTGAATCCCTTCCAATTAGTGAAGGTTTTCGAGTGTGTTGGTGGAGGTGGCTGATGGCCAAGAATGAGGTAGACCGGTCGGTGATCGGATCCTAGATCGTCTAGTGTCTCGATTGCCCTGAGGTTGTGAGAAACTCCTTTGAGTAACGAAAAATCTAGTACATCGGATGCGTGATCGGTGTTATCCGGAAAGTGAGTAACACCGAGGGGACTGTGCATGGTAATATCAAGAGACTGCATGATATCGAGCAGTATCTTGCCACTAGGGGAGGTAGTACGGCATGTCCATTCAGTATGCTTGAAGTTAAAATCTCCAAACATAATGACTGAATTGCCTAAAGATATAATGGCCTCAAAATCTTTTTTGAGGGAATGGGTTCCTGAAGGGATGTAACAGGAGGCTATGAGGATGGACTGATGTCCAGTCATGGCTAGTGTACACTACACGATGTACTTCTCGACTGCGCTAATTCGCGGCAAGGTTCCTTCCCTCTATTGGGGATAGTCCGATGGACTGTTACTGATTTTTGCTGTCACTATGGTAACCATGGTGAACAACCTATTCAATGGTGCATACATTTATTTCAAAGTCTCAACGCTATGTCATTTCTAGTACAGCAACTCAATAGTGCGTATTTTATTAGGTGTAATGGCGGAACAACAATACTGTTTATTTTCTACGGATACATAATATTACACTCAACAGCTAGCCTGCATACCGTGGCTTCCATGTTGGTAAGCTGCGGAGTAGAAAAGGGCCAGCAGCGTAGTGTCTTCTTGTAATAGATGGCCGTTCCGCCGCCTCGGCGGTCGGGTCTGTCGTTACGAAGAAGAGAGAAGTTTTTAATAGAAAGGCCTTAGTTTAGTTTTGAGATTAGTTTCCTGTAGGAGGAGGAAATCGGCTTCACTATTCCGAAGAAAGAGCTTAAGCTCTGAGAGGTTATTTCGCAAACCGCGAATATTAAAAGATACAAGCGATAAACCCTTAGGTTTGATACGACCGTGAGATTTTGGTAGAGCAAACTGCTCTGTCATTGAAGTTAAGTTAATTAAGTTAACTTAACTTACAACGCTAACAGAAGATTATGATGCTCTGAAAGAGCGAGGAGACGTTCTTGAGGGGACTTCGCAGCGCGCAGTTTGCGTGCTACTACAGTGATTTCCCTAATGTCAATATTCCTAATAGCGGAATACAGTGTTTTGTAGTCATCAGCTGTGGGCTCTGATTCTAGGTTTCTAGGATTAGGATTCTAGGAGGTTTGCCTTTGGGTTGGGTTGGTTGGGTCTGCCTTTTTGGGGCCCCAGGGAAAGACTGGAGGCTCCATAGGCTTGGAGAAGCCCGGAGGGGGGCCGAATTATGCCCTGAGGGGGCCTAGGAGGACCCTGAGAGGGCCGAGAGAAGCCCTGGATGGGCTGAGAAAGGCCCTGACGGGGCCGTTGGTGGAGGGCCGGGAATGAGCGGTCATTGACCGGCGGTGGAGCTTGCCTACTGGGGCGAGATTGAGGTGCGCAGGGGCAGCCCCTGTAGTTAGCCGGGTGGCCTGTCTGTTTGCACAGGACACATGCGAGCGGGGATTCGGCGTCTTTGGGCCGGGGACACTCTTTGGTGTTGTGGGGTTCGAGGCACTTACGCACCTGGGTGTGGCGGAGCAATTGGCCGCCGCATGACCATATAGTTGGCAGCGGTGGCACTGCGCCGGGAATCCGCGCCTATGTGGTGACTCAACCTTCACTCTCGACAGGCCACACACTGTGCGTACCTGCCGGAAGATGGCTTTTGCCTCCGGCACGTTGGTTAAGATGACAAGGGCTAGGATGAACCTCTTGCCCATTTTACTGTGCATTTTGTGCACGGCTTCTACGGGGAAACCTTGGGACTTAAGGTCCTCAAGGATTTCCTCGTTGGTGAATTCAAAGGGGACGCCTCGGATGACGGCCCTAACTTTTCGCTCTTCCGGAAGAGCGTAGGTGTGGTAAGACACTCGTTCGGCTGTGAAAAGCCTGGTGAGTTGTCGAAAGTCCTCGATTGAGTTAGGGACGATTTTGATAGATTCGCCAAGGTTGATGGCATGGTCATATTTGATTCCTGCGTCGTAGCAGGTTTTCGAGAGTTGGGTAAATTTTGCCTTGTCTCTTTGGAAGACAGAGGGTGGGACTTGCTTCTTGGCAAGGACTGGAGCACAACGAGAGGCTGGTTTGGACGGTGTGGGGATGTCTAGTGACATAAGTGGGACGGCGGCAGCGGCGGGGGCTGCGGGGGCAGAGGTGGCAGCGGGGGGCTGCGGAGGTTGTAGGAGCGGCAGGGGCCGATGAGATAAGGGGGGTTGCGTTTTAACGCGGCGCGCTTACCATTGCGCTTGGAATTCACCGTGGTGAATGTAGACTTCCCGGTTCCGTCGGAGTCACAGGACTCTGATGAGCCGGTGCCTGAAGTGGTGGCGGGCCTCTTCCGGGAGGCCGGCGCAGAGGACTCGGAGCATGCGTACTCCATCTCTAGGGGGGCAAAAGACTCTAGGGGGGGGGGGGCAAAAGAGTTCCTCGTTTCGAAGTATGTCGCGATTACGGGCGGCGGTTGGTGTGCCTGAGGGGCAGGGGGGGAGCCTGGGCGGCGATAGTGGCGATGGCGGCGAGGACCGTCTCATTGTTGATTAAACCATATTGGTTTATGAGGGTGGCGCGGGACTCAGATAGGCTATATGTGGCCATTTTGGAGCAGTAGACCTAAGCTCGGTAACGATTGGGACGGGTCCCTGTTCTCGGTAGAACAGGGACTTGGACACGAGACGCGCTGCGAGACAATACACGTATAAAATTATTAAAAAAAAAATAAAAAAATTGAAGAAGCGGAGGTCAGTCAAACCTCCCTGCCCGAAGACAGGGGGGCAAGAACTGTTAGCGTGAAAGTGACTCACCAGCCTCGACGCTGTTCAGCGTGAGCAAGACAGCGGAGGCGCGAGAGCGAGATAGCACTACCGTACAGGTACGAGAGCGCGAACCACCTGGAGGCGACCGTTCGAGAACGATGCCACCGGCGGAGTGAGCAATGCGTCGGCGCTGTACAGCGCGAGCAGGACAGCGGAGGCGCGAGAGCGAGAGAGCACTACCGTACAAGGACGAAAGCGCGGACTACCTGGATGCGACCGCTCGAGAGCGATGCCACAGGCGGAATGCTGTGAATTAATGAGCTTTGGATAATATATATAGGCATCATTCCGATAGTATTTCCTTCATCCATACCATATCGAAAAATACTTACCCGAATATGTTCCTACTGGCAACGGGAAGCTATACACAGTGTCTTAAAAGGTGAGAGACTGACTGAAGGACTGAGATAGAATTACTCGATACCGATAAAAAGGGTATCTAATTCTCTTCACTTACCATACGAAACACGGCAGCATTATGCTCCTATTTTACGATGGTATTCTGTGAGAGGGTGGTTCTTCCCATTTTTAATGTATTATTAGTTCTTCACAATATTAATTCAAAACGTTACTAGAACCCAAATGTATAATCTTCACTTATCTGTAATAATAAAAATTGTCTCAGATTTTAATCAAGAAAGCCCTTTGAACTGTGACCAGTCATGTCGTCGCATTGGTTTCCCTGGTGGGGCCTGTGTGAATGGCAAATGCAAATGTGATATCATATTAAGTCTCAAAGGTAACGGTTATTTAATTAAAATTTTACTCTATCTACCATTTAAAAAAAAGAAAACTAAGATGTACGAGTATTACCCTACTGTCTTTCCTATAGCCTTAACATGAATATTATAAATTTTAATTTTTTTGACTGCCTCGTTGGTCTAGTGCTTGTAGTAGTGCGGGTTCTAATCCCGGGTCGGGCCAAAAAATCAATCATTGAGTTTTTCCGTCAAGAAATTCTCAGTAGCTGTCCGGAATCAAGGAAGTTGGCGGTGTCTCACCCCCGTGCCTCGGAAAGCACGTAAAGCCGTAGGTCGTGCGCTCGATCTCTCTCCGGTCGTGTCGGTTTACCGTCCCATCGGATTATGAGGGTGAGGGAATAGAGAGTGCACTTGTGCTTGCGCATACACTTGGGCACTATAATCCTGTCCTGCGCCGATGGCTAGTCTCCGTTAAGACTGGCCGCCGTGACCGAAATTCGTTCTGGAGGACATTATTATAAATTTTGGAATCATACTTGACAGAATATTTTGTTAATTATTTTTCCTTGTTTATCTAATCACATTGAGAATCAAAATATATATGATAAATTACGATTATAAATTTTTTGATAAATTACAATGAATTATGAATTTCGATTTCTTAAAGAATTACAAAACAGAGTAGAGTATATTAATATAGAAGACGTTTCCCAAAAGCGGATATGAGTATATCACAGTTTCTCCAAATATTTTTAATTTTTCAAATATGTTAACTCATGAAACTAGTAAATCATGAAATGAAATTGGAACTAATCGGTGGGTCAACTACTTCTAATTGTATTTGTTTTAGATTTTAACCAAGAAAGCTTACAGGAGTACAGTAGCTGCAGTCCTTTGAACTGTGACCAGTCATGTCGCCGCATTGGTTTCCCTGGTGGGGCCTGTGTGAATGGCAAATGCAAATGTGATATCATATTAAGTCTCAAAGGTAACGGTTATTTAATTTAAATTTCGTAATCAGATCTTATTAGAACTTATTAATTAATAATGACTTAGATTTATGATATACTTCATCATGAGAAATAGGATATTTAAAAACATCGAATAGCTAATCTGACTCTATGTAGGTCATACCAAAAATTTAATTTTGTTTCTGAATTTATAAGTCTTATGTTTCCCTAAATGTGACTTTCTAGACTTTTTGGCATAAGGTCTTCTTTATAAAAGGAAGTTTTTAGGAACTTGAAGATTTTTGGAAAAGCATCGAGAACCACTTCTCAAGTTTATAAATCTTCACTGGCAGCTCGCAGTTAGTAGTTGCACAATCTTGTTTTGAAGTTTTGAGGTATGCCTGATGAGAAGATGTTTCGTAATCTCCCGAACGCTGCACAGCCCTGCCATCCGTCGATTAACGCCATACTTTAATTTGCAAATAACTTTATCGATATACGCACCTTACGCTATCGGAGCTCTCAGTAGGCACTATTTTTTTTTCGACTTACTCGGTATTTCGATAAATATCATCATAACAGTTAATTTGCAAAAAAGATTCAGATTTTATATACGTAATCCTTCTGCATAAATCTATCTGTCTGTTGTTAAAAACCAAAAACCCAATGAAAATCCTGTCAGTTGTTGCTGATATTAATGCGAACACACATACAGACAGACATGACGGGGGAGTTTAATTTATGATAACATGTATGGATTATAGTAACGTAAAAGCAATTGTGGAAATTACCAGATAAATCTCATGGATTCCGGTAAAACCATCTCGTTTACACCATGTGATCGTGCGAGGCATATAATACTGCGAACGCCAGTCCGTTTGTCAAACTAGCCATCCTGGAGGGAACTTTGCGGGTACCCTTGTAACTTTTGAGGGCTGATGAAGAAGAAAAGGAAAGTACTATAATAAGTAATTTTTTATAGAATATGAGTGATAAACGACCATGCAGTTCACCTAATTTTAAGAGGATGCTGTGGCCCATACACATCTACATTTATCCTCGATTGAGAATCAAAACGCAGATGCGTTATCACCCCTGAGGATTAAGATGAAATGGTTCCTTTCCAGTAAAACAGTGTCTCCGGATCTCTACACTCACAATACGAAAAACAGTAATATTAAGCTGCTATTTTACGCTGGTATTCTGTGAGATCGTGGTCCTTTCCCGGTCGAGCCAACCCATTCGTGCTACAACCATAATGTAGCTGCAGCGGGGCTTTACTACTTATTGGAATTAATATTATTGCACAACCATTTACACTAAGGCGTCAATGCATTTCCGTATTTGAAAATCGAGTTCTCATCAGATCTCCACGTTTCGAGGTCCTAGAAACCTATTCTGGCTATTTTTTGCGATGATGTCTGTATGTTTGTGCGTGCGTGCGTGTGCGCGCGTGCGCGTGCGCGTGCGTGTGCGCGTGTGTGTGCGCGTGCGTGTGCGCGTGCTTGTGCGCGTGCTTGTGCGCGTGCATGAGTGCGTGCGTGCGTGCGTGCGTGCGTGCGTGCGTGCGTGAGTGCGTGCGTGCGTGTGTGCGTGTGTGTGTGTGTGTGTGTGTGTGTGTGTGTGTGTGTGTGTGTGTGTGTGTGTGTGCGCGTGTGTGTGTGTGTGTGTGTGTGTGTGTGTGCGTGTGTGCGTGTGTGTGTGTGGTGTGTGTGTGTGTGTGTGTGTGTATGTGTGTGTGTGTGTGTGTGTGTATGCGTGCGTGCATGCGTGCGTGCGTGCGTGCGTGCGTGCGTGTGTGCGTGCGTGCGTGCATACGTGCGTGCGTGCTTGCGTATGTAAACATCTCATAGTTTTGTGACGGAGTGTCCGATTGAAAAGCGGTTTGCGGCATCTGAAACGGCCGCGCTGAACATGATATTCTGTGAATTAGGCCGAATCACCATTGTAGATTCTGAGCAAAACTCAAAATATTGAGTTTTTTTTTTAATTTTTAGAAAGTGGCCTTTTTAATTACGTCGACATTCAAAACCAAAACGTTTTGATAAATTCTATAATATAATCAGCTCTTCTAATCAAAAAACGACGTTATATCGACGAAATCTCGAAAAAGTGTTTTTCAAAATTACTTGAAAAATTTCGAATTAAAATTTTTTTGTTAAGCTCAAATAACTGCTTCGAATGCCGCAAACCGCATCAAAATCAAAAACCTCGAAATAGCTTGAAGACCTCAAAAAGGTCTTCGATTCTTTCAACTTTAGTGGTGTTTTAAGAATGTCCGCTATCCTATATCGTTCCATGGATATCTGAGAAGATGACTGAGGTCTGAAATAGAATTTCTCGATACCAGTAAAAAGAGTATCTGTTTCTATTCACTTACTATACGAAACACGGCAGCATCGAAGGGGAAACATAATTCTCGAGCGGTAGCCTCATTCTGGTAAGCTAAATTGTAGTGTAGCCCCACTGGTGGCAATCTGGTAAGACAAGCAGTCAATGGATTTAGGTAATTTAGGAGTGTGTTGTTGCTGTGATGATGATTCACTATGTGGTAGGACTTGTTTCTGCCTGGAAGTCTGCCTGGGCAGTGATCATCCTCTTACCTGTTTCTGCCACAAGCAGCAGTATGTGTCCCAGCCTAAAGGACATTGAGAGCCAGTCATTTCAATATTTTGAGAATTGTGGTAGCCAATAGATATTATTACTAACTTCTATATTTAAGCAGTTTCCCATATTTATGACGATGAGAGGGATGAGGATAAGGAGCCTATTTTATGCTTCTATTTTACGCTGGTATTCTGTGACAGGAAGGTTTTTCCCGGTTGTGTGACCAAGTAATATAACAGTAGATAATAATTTAGCAAAATACTAATTTAAAACATTACTAGTATCCAAATGTAGGTATTATCTTAACTTATCTGTTATAATAAAAATTGTTTCAGATTTTAACCAAGAAAGCTTACAGGAGTACAGTAGCTGCAGTCCCTTGAACTGTGACCAGTCATGTCGCCGCATTGGTTTCCCTGGTGGGGCCTGTGTGAATGGCAAATGCAAATGTGATATCATATTAAGTCTCAAAGGTAACGGTTATTTAATTTAAATTTTACTTGGGTTATTATATTTTTCACAGGTTAATTTTGTTTTAAAATTGCACAGGTGCAAGTTTATAACTACAATATTTTATTGATATATTTATAAACTTGCGATATTTAACTTCATATAACACTAGCGACCTGCACCAGTCTCGCATGGGTACACCGGTTATTTCCAACTAGATGGTCTGTTGGTCTTCGTCTCGCTGTGATCGCCAATCCGTTTACCAAGCAGTGGCGATTATAGCCTTCCTGACGAGAGAGGCCCTTATACCTTTAGCAGACGGAAGCAAAAGAAAAAGAAAGTACTATAAATAATAATTGACATTAATATTATTGCACAAGCGTTTACCCTAAGGCAATGTCCTCTTTGTTGTAACTTTCTTAGAAGATCGGCTGATGTGGGAATGGAATGCTCTATATAACCCTTCTGAAAACTTGGTTTGTGTGTGTTTATATTAATTTCCCAGCTCGGTCGGTAGATAGTTATAGCAAGATAGAAAATAATGACAAGTTTTCGCTTATACTTACAAGGTAATCTGAGTGGATCCGATAAATATTGTTTTATTTTTAGATGGACTAAAGATCTATATTTTTGTGTAACTTTGTATTTACGTATCACTAATCAATACGCCGGCGTACGCAGAATCATTCGGTAGGGCTTTTTTTACTTGCTAAACAAAAATCAATATTTAAGGCTAGCTGGGAGGTGTAGCCTAATGCTAGATAGATTATACTATTCCTCATAAATCTGCCTATAAAATACAAAAAGGATTTTCCAAAGCAGAATCTTTGGTAGTTCCAGATATTAACGTGTTTAAGTAAACAAAAAAAAAACTCTTCCGCTATATTAGTATGGATGATAAATATGTAATACAATACCTAATCAGCGCCTGCTTAAGTGCTTATTATATGATCAATGCCACGTACTTAAGAGCAATAAAATCAATACGTTTTTAACCACACTAGTCAACCTTCGTCGAACCCTTTATTGTTCATTTTGCGGTCATACCGGGTTTTAATCTTTTCAGACACTTGCTGTCCCGATTGTCTGACGTGCTCATAAATGTCATTCATTTTGTTCCGCAAGTTATTTGCATAATCGGTCATACCGCGTGGGGCAAAAGGTGATGTTACGGTGATTAGGTCTGCAGGCAGCCGTAATTCTCTTCCAAAGTTTGCGAAAGCGTTGCCCTATGGACTTGTAAAGAACTAACAGAGACTAGTTCTCTACCTACTCTTGTAGACATATTTCACAGTGGTAGAGCCACGTTGCAGTTATATTAGAAGTACAGTTGTAGCACGAATGGGTCGGCTCGACCGGGGAAAGACCACACTCTCACAGAATACGAGCGTGAAATAGTAGCTTAATGCTGCTGTGTTTCGTATGGTGAGTGTAGAGAACCGGAGACCCTTTTACTGGAATCGCATCTGCATTTTGATTCGTATAAGGATAGATGTAGATGTCTATGGGCCAAAGCAACCACTTACCATCAGGTGGACTGTATGCTCGTTAGTCATCCTATTCTATCAAAAAAGGACAGACATGGAAGTTTATATAATTACGTTTTTGTTTCAGATGTACTTGGTGACTTCCTGACAATGAATATCTGTAACAATTCTGTTTGTAACCGTATGTGTCAGGAAATGAACAACCACAGCGGCATGTGCTTGGGAGGCGACTGCAAATGTTTCTAATTTTATTTTATTTTAGATTACATATCGTTTTTAGTTTTTATCTAGTTTCCCTGATCGGAACACGCAAAATTCATTATTAAATGTTTATATACAAATATGCAAACAAAAGCTTGCATTACGTAATAACAACTCAATTATTAGAACAGTTTCTAAGATACTCTATAGTTCGTCTTTCAATAGAACAAGTAGTAAACTCAAAGCTTACTTACATTTTATTTTTTCAGTAAAATCTTGTTACAAAACACTATTATTTGTTTTCTTGGCAAATGTCAGTGTATAGTGTTGGTAAAATTATTAAAAATGTTTTGTACATATTTATTTTTTAAATTAAAAATATATCGGACGATTAAAAATAAATAAATCATACGAGAATCTTATTAATAAATAAATCATACGATAATCTTATTAATAAATAAAATATCGTTCGATTATCGTTTGAATAGGTACTTACTTCCATATTTTATTTTATTCAGTTGTCTAAAATTGTTAAAAACCTTCTTATATAAATATTTTTTTAATTTAAAATATATCCGACGAATAAAAATAAATAAATCATATGACAATCGTATAAATAAGAAAAAATTACTCGTCCGATTATCGTATGAATAGACTAAACTCAAGTGAAACACACTCTCTAGGTTTTCTCTGTGACAGACTTGAAGTCTCATATTATTGATGAAGTATGCGCAAGAAGTAGAGTAGCGTATACAACAGCAAAAAGTTTGAAATAATAAAAGTAAAGTAAATACCTGTGGTGTACAACATTAAGCAACACAGTTAACCGGCGTTTGTTTGCAGTTCTTTGCTGAAAAAGAGAACTGCCACGTCAAATTTACAAAAAGATGGCATTACCTTTCGTATATAAGTAAATTTTTATCACATTATTACTATTTACTTCGTTTTTTATACAAGGGGGCAAACGAGCATGTAGCTCACCTGATGGTAAGTGACTACCGACCCATGAACAACCGCAACACCAGAAAAATTGCGAGTGCGTTGCCGGCCTTTTAAAAAGGAGTGAGCTTTTTTCTTGAATCTTCCTAAGTCGCATTGGTCCGAATAAATCGCCGGTGGTAAAGGATTGTCAATTCACGGACACGCACGAAGGAATGTTGCATCCCTTCGCAGCGCCAGTGAATTAAGTCGCTCTGCCCTTGATGCGGTCAAGTGGAAGTGGGGTGCCCTAGCCCAGAGATGAGACCAGTACTCCTTGTGAGACCAAACTTGCGCCCTCTAAAGTTGCAAGAGGTTTTTTATAGAAGAGAGGGCGAACGAGCATGCGCCTCACCGGTTAGTGACTATGAGCAATCGCACAACCCCCGCCCACGAACAATCGCAACACCAGAGGAATTGCAGATGTGTTGCCGGCCTTTCAGAAAGAAGTTAACTCTTTTCTTGAAGATCCCTAATTACGAATTCCGGTCCGGAAAAGTCGCCGCTGGTAAACAATTCCACAGAAAAGTTGTACGAGGCAGAAAACTCCTAGTAAAACGTACAGTAGTGGACCGCCAAGCATCCAGATGGTGAAGATGGTATTGGGAATTTTGACACGATGTGCGTTCGTAAAATTTGGCAGCTGGAACTAATTCGAACAATTCCTCAGACCACTCCTCATGGTAGATACAATAGAAAACGCAAAAGGATGCAACATCCCTACGCAGCGCCAGTGAATCGATCCGATCAGAAAAAACTCGGTCGTCGACGATTCAATAATAAGGCATCACCAGTGTTGTCGTCTGCATAATAATGAATGTTATTAGTTTGCAACTTATCATTGATATACAGAAGAAACCGCGTTGGTGATAGCACGCAGCCTTGTGGAACACCAGCGTTTATAGGCTTGTAATCAGAGCATGCAACGTCTACTACGACCTTGATGCTCCGATTATCAAGAAAACTAGTGATTCAATCGCACAATTTCTCGGGAAGCCCATAGGAAGGGAGCTTCAAAAGAAGCGCTTTGTGCCAGACCCTATCGAAGGCCTTCGCTATGTCCAAACTAACGGCCAATGCCTCCCCCTTGAACTCTACTGCCTCCGCCCAACTATGAATAAGGTAGACCAGAACATCACCAGCTGATCGACCACGACGGAAACCGTATTGGCGGTCACTGATCAGCTGGTGATCCTCAAGGTACCTCATGAGCTGGTAGTTTACAATATACTCCAATATTTTGAAGAACAAGGAGGTGATGGCGACAGGCCTGTAGTTGGACGAGTCTGAGCGATTGCCTTTTTTAGGAATCATGCCGGCAAACCTATAGTGCTAAACACAGCGGCAGCCTGCAGAATGCAAACGCGACGTTAATGTGACTGGCACCACACTCTGGACAAGACAATGGTCCAACGAGCCTAAAAGGGCTTCTACGGAAACCTGATATCCATCCGGATGAGAATTCAGCAGAAGGTCCAACAGGGAAGATGTTTGATCTTCGACATCTGGAATCCGCGTCGGTGCAGTAACCAGTTGTGTCAGACCATATGCCAAAGAACAGTCATAAAAAGATCTCCCCGCATAATCGGTTAAACGTGAACCGAACCATTCGACGTGGTGGGCGTTAAAATTGCCGAGGATCACGATCTCTATGGATGGGTTCTGCTGTAGCACGGAATCTGTAGCCATTTGGAAGTAGTCAAGGAGTCGATCTGTTTCGGTATTACCGCTATGGGACCTATAGATGCACCCGTAGAGGTCGTCGCTGTCTACGCGTGGCCATAGGATGGACAATAATTAAAAAAGCTGCAGGTACTTCGGGTTTAACAATGACATTGGGACGTCATTCATCTAAGTCCCCTGTGACCATGACTTTTAGGATTGCCGAGGCGTCAAAAACAGATGTCCTCACTGACGTATACGCAAACTCCAGCCCGGGGCACAAAGGAATATTCTAATCTGTACCCCGGGTAGGAGAGATATGAAATATCAGCTATAGAGGACACCTGTTTCGGTTAAAAGGGAACAAGACCAGCTTCGTCTTCGGCTTCTAGTGGACAGCATTAAGGTTGGAATAAAGTCGCCTGATGTTGCAAAAATTCACGGATAGCGTGACAGGGCTCGCTTTGGTGTTGTTGCTCCGCTTGCTCCGAGCATTTTTGTCGCGAGCGGAATTGCGCTCCCTCAGAATACGTAGGGCAGCCTGGGCATCCACGCTCAGTAAGAGTGGGATAGCTTGGTCGTGAATACTCAGCGTGAGATTCTCTCCTTGTATCCAGGATCCCGATATACCAAAATCCCGCAGACATTTCGCGGGACTAATCTCGTTCGAAAATTTTGCGGGATCTCGCTGGACTGGTAGGATTACAGAGAAGCGTAATTAATACGTGTTAAGCTTTGGTATCTTGATGCTGCGGTATGCGGCTCAAACGCATCATCACGACGCAGCGTCTAGCATCTCTGCGGAGAAGTAGTCAGTGATTGCGATAAAAGAAGACGTGTCAACATGAACAATATTTAACGGAAATAAATGAACTAGTCGGGTAACGAGAGAGAGCATCTACAAGGCGGTTGAAGGTTTAAATCTAGGTCTGTGGTTGTTAAAACGCAAGGCTAATTGGAGTAAAACCTATACTTATAAAAAAAATTGAAACATAGCTAAAAAAACATTTGAAAATGCTACAAACGCATAAACCTAAGGTCTTTTTTAACCTTTAAAAGCCAGCACCTTAACTATCTCATTCACAATTGGTCTCGAATGTTGATGCAGCTAAAGATGCTAAAGCGCATTTATATAGCTTGGCAAAAGCCTGATAATTTTTTTCTTGAAGACACATTGAAATGAGATGGAAAACCACACGCTGGCAGTTTATTCCACTCCATTGCTGTACTGTCGTTCGTAATGCGACAAAGTAAATAGTTTAGTTCGAATGCGTGGCATGTTGATAAAAGTGTAGAAACTGACCGAGCGTCTGATATATAGTGGAAGGGAGAGAGAGGAATAAAGTTATGCAATTCCTGCGCAAACTCACATTCCTCGTTCACGATGGTGATGATGATTAATAATACGCAGCAGTAACAACACCAATGTCACTTCAAGACGAACTCAAACTTACTTTGACTAGTACGAAGAGTTCTAAATCAATAGCTCAACAACCTAGATCTGGTAATACGATGGGCAGCCTTGTGTTTTTGATAAAGAAGGAAATGAATTACTAGGAATTCGGTGGATTAGAAGGCACATACCTTCAATTCACTTACAATGCGCTAATGATTATTGTGCCAACCAGCGTGGAAACTCACCGAGCTGTTTTAACCGCTGGCTACCTTGTATCCAATATCAGAAGCCGTTTATCAGAAGACACAATTAATACTTTAACTTTTTTATGAAGCTATTTCCAAATCAATGTTTAAAGTTTAAACACAAGCATCATAAGTTTAAACTTTAAACTTATGATGCTTTTTTTTATAGGACCAGCGAGCACATACTCCACCTAATTGGTAAGTGTTTGCTGTGGCCCATAGACATCTACATCTATCCTCGACTACGAATCAAAATGCAGATGCGTTGTCGCCCGTGAGGACTAAGATGGAATGCCTCTTTTCCAGTAAAAAGGGTCTCCGGTTCTCTACACTCACCATAAAAAAAAACACAGCAGCATTAAGCTACTATTTTAAGCTGGTATTCTGTGAGAGCGTGGTCTTTCCCCGGTCGAGCCGACCCATTCGTGCTACAACTATACTTCCAATATAACTGTAGCATGGCTCTACCACGTATAAAAGCTTATTGTACCAGAATATTTTTTGTCGTGTGAACGTTATTATTTAAATTTAATTTATGTCGATTTATGTCTTATCTTACTCTATGCTAATTTATGACTTAATCTTTAACTATGTCTAACTAAAGGTATATTAATAAACCATTTAAAATGTCACAAAGAACTTGTTTGATTAAGTATAAATTAAAACTCTAAAAACAAGGTTGGTAGTTCGAGGTATTAAGTCTTTATTATACGATTGATTAAATGTCTTGTCTAAGTCCAAACTTGCTGGATCCCCCAAATACCCGGATCAGAGGGATTATGATTGTTCAGTCTCGCAATTTTTTTTAACTTTTATAAGACAGCACTTAACTACAATCCCACCTAATGGTAAGTGGTGGGCTATTCACTCTTGCCTTGAACAATATGGGTGTCATATTGTAATCGGATGGAAAGAGAGATGCTTGCCACTTAATCCACTTCTTTGCTGTACGCATGACGAACGACGTAGCAAACCGTTTGGTTCGAATGCGTGATAAGTCAACAACGAAAGGGTGGAGACTGGCCGAACGTCTGGTTATCGGATGGTGGAAGGGAGAGGGAGGAATTAAATTATGCAATTCCTGCGCAGACTCTCCGAAATGCATCCTGTGGAAGACCGAAAGGCTGGCTACTATGCGCCTGTGTTCTAGGCTGGTAAGATTGATTTCAACTAAATTCGGGTCACCAATAAGCCTTTTAGCACGCCTTTCCATTGAGTCCAAGGCCGCAAGGTGGCATTTTGCAGCACCAGCCCATATATGGCAGCAATACACCATGCACTACCGGACTTGCGCTTTATATAAAGTAAGCATCTTTGATTATATACCTGTCTATATAATCAAAAGTAAGCATTCGTCCCGGCGTATGTTCGCAAATACCTGGATTGAAATGGTCTTGCGGGATTGCGTTCCCTAGTCTCGTATAACATTATTGTCAGTCAGGGATTAAGGCCCACAATATATACAGAATATAATGAATTTCAAAATCACATTAATTGTAGTAAATATTTTCATAATCCATACAA
Source organism: Parnassius apollo (assembly GCA_907164705.1). Lineage (NCBI taxonomy): Eukaryota > Metazoa > Arthropoda > Insecta > Lepidoptera > Papilionidae > Parnassius > Parnassius apollo. Next base: position 4,944,430 of record CAJQZP010001539.1, on the reverse strand, counting down.
ATAAATACCTACTATTTTCCCATAAAAAAAAAACAAATTATAATATTTAAAAGTTTATGTTTTAAAAGTTCAAACAATATAAAACCGAAAAGAAATTATTACATTTCATATTAAGACGAACATAACAAAGAAGTTAATGCAACATAATCATTATCAAAACACAGATCAAAATACGAATTATAATCGTAGCAGCGCAAGCAATTTGACACACCTTTGTTTTTTGCACAACGCACAACGTTTGCAATTACATCGTACTATGATCACACAGTGTGATTCTCACGCCTAATTTTAAGATAACTTGATCAATATGTTAAAATATGAATGCAAGTAAAGTTTACCTTGAAAGGATAGTTTTAAAAATTTCTTTTAAATTTATATACAGAAGTTTAAATAGTTTCGTCGTTTATAATTATATTACATACATCCAAAAACGCATTAGCTCTTAAATATTTAAAGTTGTTAAAATTATTATGATGTTAATTATATCGTATCCTAAAAATATTTTTAAAAAATCACTATAACATCTATGAAGTATATAGATAGATAGAAAATTTATTTGCTTAAAAACATGGTATATAATATGGTCAATGATGTGGAACTGACGTGTTTTTCCATAATTGGCATGCAAAAATTATATGAAGTACAGCTAATAACACAAACCCAATGTTAGAAATTAAAATTATTTAATTGCTTAAAAATTATGTACAAACATTCTCTTTGACTTCAAATATTATTTTTTTTGCGTACGAAGCAATTGAAAAGGGCTACACTTTATGTAGGGAGACGGAAAATGCATTACGCATACCACGACAACCGGTCTATCGTGGTTATGAGGGACTCACTGCCTACCGAGGAAACCTAAATGATACCCTAAAAACCGCCTTTGGGGACTGGCAACCAGCTGTTTAAGCTTCTTATGCCGTATCGGAAGCGACCCTCTTTTGGGAAAAAGGACGCTGGCGGCTACGAGCCGCTGAGGGAGTGCCTACGAAGGCAAATTAATTATGAATAATTTAATTTAATTAGAGTTGGCCTGAGCCGCCAGGAGGCAGTTCAGGTCGTTTGACAGTTTATTAGGCGGGTCCGAGTGAGAGTTTCTCGGCCTGCGGACTCGATAGCGAGAAGGTGGGGCTGCATAAGTAGCTGCCTCACGAATAAGATGATTGGAGTGCGACTCTGAGGCTTTGAAGAAGTTCTCAGAGAGTTTTTTAAGAAATTGTTGAATTGTAGGGAGCTCTAGGTCCCGATGAACGTCAGCATTGCGGACGTACCAAGGTGCGTTCGCAGCTCGACGACAGAAGAGGTTTTGAACTATTTGGAGTTCATTAATAATTTTAGGGTCAGTGTGGGCAAAAATGGGGGCCGCGTAGGACATGACTAGTCGTATACAGACCTTATAAAGGGTACGCTTGTTTCTAAGGGACATTTTACTGTGTCGGCCCAACATACTGTTGAGCCTACTCAGGTAAAAACGTGCGTGACGGGTTACTCTTTTGACGTGGGGCCTGAAAGTGAGCCTTGTGTCTAGAGTGACACCTAAATATTTGACAGACGTATGCCAGGGGACAGGGGTCCCTAGCATACGTATTGGTGTGGTGTTTTTGAGACGGCGTCGTTTATAATCGAAGTGAACGGCGGAGCTCTTCTCCGGGTTCACATCGATGCGCCATTTTTTGAACCAAGCTCCTAGGTCGTCAACTGACTTTTGAACCTTGTTCCGTATGAAAGGTAGCGAGATACCTTTAAAGTAGAGAGCAGTGTCGTCTGCGAAGAGGGAGAGCTGAACACCTTTCGACGGGATGGGAATGTCGTCGTCATATAATCTACATTAACTCTGATAATCAAGCGGTACTGCTAGCGCTGATATCAAACTAAACTTAGTGAAGCTAGTTGGGGACTGCGTGAACAGTCTAAACGCCTTGGGATGTAACAACAGATGAGACAAGATGGGTTCCGTGCCACGCAGGTATTGTAGGCAATGAACTTGCCGATAAGCTCGCACGGGAGGGCATAAAGAGCACACAATTTGGAACCGAACCAATTTTGTGGAATATCAAAAAACCTAGCTCGATTGACCCTTGATAGTCTTCATCACAATAAATCACTTAAAGTCTGCTCTGATACACCAGAGTTAAAATATTTTAAAACCTTATTCCGGGCTTTTGATCGTAAATTTGCTTCAGAAGCCCTGGAATTAGGTTAAAATAAAATATAATATAAATTTAAGCTTACCACGAGTGGTTAAGGGGAATATTAGTAATGTTTATAGCATTGTTAATATTCTTTAAAAAAAATTAAAAAAATAAACTGTGCTTTCTGACAAGAGCTCTGATTGTGAACTGTTGTCTTAAAAAGCACATGGCCATCCTGGGACTAAGCAACTCAAGGATGTGCCGGTTTTGTTCCTTAACGGAAGAAACGCCTCTGCACATCCTGACTGATTGTGGACCCTTAATGCGCAAACGTAATACACCTAAGAAAATATCTACTTCGCCCAGAAGAAGTGAAATTGCTCGCAGCTAAGCAACTCCTATTCATTGAAGACATAGGACTTAGCAGTGAACTATAGCCATAGTAGCGAATACTATAGATCTTTTGGGTCGCAGTTACTAGTCTTTCTAGACCTTCATTGCCGCTCGCACAAAGAAGCTATGCAGTCTGAATCAACGGATTTACCACAGGTGTCGTATTGTTCGGAAATTTTGTCACAATTTTGAGACAGTACCGAGCCTTTTCATCTGCTCTCATAACAGATAGATCCAATGTTTAAGCCAGACCGTTCGCGAAGAAAGATAATATTACTTGTCTAGGAAGTCGTAGGTTTGTTTAAAATGAACTTTTTACTTTGTGATTGATACAATTAAAAGTTGGTTACTTGAGTTAAACTATCAAAATTCTATGATACGTGTTCATTTTTATACAAAATGAAAATACAGGAATTATTTTCATTTTGTATAATTGTATAAGGTCGAAAAGCCTGTGTTGATTTGCAAATCAGTAGAATAGAAAGGCATAATGTGATCTATCTAGTTGTAAATTGGCTCAGGAACTTATAAGATTGAACCCATTATTTAAAGCTCTTCAATCAGCAGAGCCACAAAACGTTCTCAGACTAATTAAAAATAATGGTTGGCAGAATATTTTTTCCATATGTGTAGACAACATTTCCTATCTTGCTGATATATATATATATATATATATATATATATATATATATATATATATATATATATATATATATATATGATATATATGATATAACTGTACTATAACTGTCGCTAAACGGAAACGAAGTTTTAGTACATTAAAGCGTTTAAAAATTTACTTTCTTTTATACTGTGTCAGGAAAGATTGTCATATCTTGGAATCTTTCCCATCGAAAATTCTATTGCCCAGAAGTTCAATTATTCCGAATTAAAAAAATTGCAAGCGCAAGCCAGAAAGCTGGCCATTTAGGCTTTTCATTAAGTTTGTTGTTGGTTGTTCTTTTATATTTTTTAACACTGTCTGCAGAACAACAGTTTTAATAAAAGCTTTCAAACAAGATTATTAACTGTTATTATGAGATATAATATGTACAACTAGTCACCGCAGCAAGGCAAGCATAGTGGTGCGAGCGAAATAGACCACATTTCTTTAACGCAAATAAGCAGAACAACTGCTATGGCAAGATCGACAGACACAACTGTGCTTACCCCGCATATACACCTGTAGATATTTGGTCTAATACTATTTAAAATTACGTAATAGCAACTGCATAATATAGGAATACTAAGGTTTTGTATTTAGAGGGGCGCCACTATGAGTTCTCGTACCACCTAAAAATTTTGTTAGGCCCGCCACTGCCTCTTGTATTCACATTTATTTATTTTTCTTCACATCCGGTATTGTGTCCATTCCGTTATATTTTTTTCGATTTTATATTATTGTCTTCGTTATTTAATTTACTGATATTTATATTTTACTTCCAACCTTTTTAACTAGACCCGGCGGTGCACGTGTATTGTAGCAGCGCATCGCCTGACAGGGTCACCATGTAAATCCATTGTAAGGTGTTAATGAAAAAGGAGACGTGTTACTCGTGTTATGACTTTATTTATACTACTTTATTGTAAACTAAACACCTATGCTTAACACTAATATAAATTGGCGTGGAGACTACTATAGATCTGTCAAATGCTTAGACAATTTCTAAGGTCAATAGTCATCTATTAAATACCCTACTTTAATTAAATTAAAATACTGTGTCGGGAACTTGACTGTTAGGTCTTGTATGATCATTTAAATATTAGTTTGTAGTGAATTTAATGTCTGCGCTGTAGACTCATAATTATACCGATGTCTAAAATGTTGTCAAAATGCTTCTTTTTTGCACAGTTGCAACAACAGAATCCTTAACTTTGCTCTTTGCAACTGTGGTTGCAAAGCGACGAAGTTCTTTTAATTGAATTTAGACCGTATTTTAAACGCACAGAGTCTAACTATTACGTATTAAAACCAAAAAAAATATATAAATCATAGATTTGGATCAAAATTACCAACCTCTTGGACGAAAAATATCGAAAATTTGTTATGAAAAAAAATGAAAAAAAAATTATATATTTTATAGTTTAGTAAGTGAAGTGACGCTTGAGCAGGTTTAACGAGGTGATAAAATATTCCGTAAGTATTGAATTTTTGCTAGTATTTATATACCAAATTAAGGCCCGGTTATTAGTAAATTACTGATATTCAAAACAATTTCATGAACTCTAATAAAGTTTCCAAGACCCAAAAAAAATACATAACAAATTTAAGGATATGAGGTTCACAAATCTGCGGTTGAAAACATTATATTTCAAAATTTTGACGATAGAAAATTTATCTAAACTTTGGTCTTTTGAGTTTTATTATTTCGTTTCATTTCTGAAATACCACGTAAATTACTATAAAAATTAAACTACAATATCCAAACATGTTTTTAACAAACAATTCTGCGGTTCGTTTTTTTGAAATTGCTATTTACTTTTTATAAATCTAAATAATATATAATAATATAATAGAATGCAAGCTCTGCTCACGCTAGTCGCCCGCCGGGCCTTGCCGAAGCAGGTTCTGTGTCTAATTTTCGCGCGCACCGCCGTTCCGATCTCGAAAATATTGCTCGCGAGTAAACTTAAGATTGAAGTTTTATATTTCAGCATATAAGTGCAGTTCATAATTGCAGAAATAATATAAGAATTGCAGAAATATGGGAAATAAAACAGCATATAAAAAATTATCAAAATTAAAAATACGAAGATTGAAAAAAACATTAATGTGAGTATGAATGAATACTATAAAATATATTTATTTTCACTTTTTAATAAAAACAAATAAATTGATAAATGCAACTTCACGTAAAAACAATAAAAACAATTGTTTTATTTTTACTTTATATGTCACAGTATAAGTATACAACAGTAAGACCACTGAATGTAGCAATTGTGACCTTTTTTTGTTTTCAGTGCAAAAGCACCACGGACCAAGGGCATGTTTAGATCACAAGAAAAACTCAATGAAAAGTAAGTATGTTAGCGACATATTATACATTAGGTATGTGAAATAATTGATCTTCGCCACATCCTTCACATGTATTTTATAAAAACCGGTAAAAAGTACCTAAGTTAATCCTGGTCATATACTATCTGTGAACTAAATTTCATCCAATTCGGTGCAGTGGTTTTGAAGGATATTAAGTAACAAACAAACATCCAAACTTTCCGATTTATAATATTGGCGTGATTAGTGACAGTGGCGCGGACAATGGAAATTCATTGTTCGCACCTCTGTCAGCCCGCTTTATAGTTTAATAGGCTTTATAGGCCTTATAGTTTCTGATATTACTTGCTGACACGTGCTGTTTTAATAATTGGACAATGTATTTTTCAGACAACAGAGTAATTTGCCCAGCAGTAGCACAACTACACTGAATTCTAATGTACAGAATATAACGAATTATGTGTAAGTAGCTATTTAAAAATAAAGCCCATATCGAATTAAAAAAAAAATCGTTCTGCCATACAAATTGTCCAGTCAAGTAAAATATTTTGTTTGGGAGATCGATTCTTTTTTTTCAGATTTCGATATGGGTTTCTTTAGGAAAGTTGTTCAGTTTCACGGGTAGATGAACCCAAGGGGGTTCATCTACAATTTGAATTTATTTATTTTTTCCCTGAATTTTTTTTTCAGACCAACTGAAGACAATGACGATTCATACGTAATTGAGCCTGAAAAAAGCAATGAAGAGTTTCAGCATGTTCTAGGACGGCGGATCATTGATATTAATTACCTCTTGGAAGAGTTACAAAAAAAAGCTTGTCATAATGAATTGTTCCACTGTAACATGAGTAATTTTCGTCTAATGGGTGAAAAAAGAGAAGGACTTATATCCTTTTTCAAATTTGAATGCAATATGTGCGAAAATATCTATACAATTAAATCTGAAAACACACATGATACTGAAAAAATTAATTTAAACATTGCCGCGACCACTGGCATCGTTGCTTCTGGTATTGGTTATTCACAATTTGAAGAGCTATGTTCAGCAATAGACGTTCCAGTATTTACTCCGAATACTTACACCAAATATCAAGATCAGGTTCTTAAAAAATGGGAACAAACTGCGAGTTCTTCTATGGCAGCTGCTGCAGAAAAAGAAAAAGAAATGGCTATAGAAGAAGGCCAAACCAAGGGTGGTTTTCCCGTAATTGATGTTCTCGTTGATGGCTCCTGGTGCGCTCGATCCTATGGTTCTAATTATAAAGCATTATCTGGTACTGCAGCTATTATCGGCAGAAAAACTGGTCAAGTTCTTTACATTGGGTTGAAAAATAAATACTGTCTTGTGTGTGCCCGAGCTGAAAATAACAATATTTCACCTAAGGAGCATAAATGCTTCAAAAATTACGAAGGATCGTCAACGTCTATGGAAAATGAGATTATAGTCGAAGGATTTAAGTCTTCTATATCTTCATACGGCCTCATATATGGTAGAATGATTGGTGATGGTGACGCCTCTACTTACGCGAAAATCCTACAGGCCAGACCATATGCAGAACAAAACGTCACTGTCGAAAAAATTGAGTGCCGTAACCATATATTGCGAAACTTTTGTAAAAGAATGCGTAATTTAATAACAGAAACAAAATACGCTTTGGCTCAACGAAAAACATTGACTAATGTAAAAATTTTAGCAATGCGGAAAGCAATTGTGAAAGCCATAAAACATCACAAAGTGTCGCAGAGTCCTCGAGATGTTGTAATATCGATGTTACACAAATATATCATCAACTCTGTGTCACATGTGTATGGTGACCATAGATTTTGCCAGGATTATTACTGTACAAAAGAAAAAAATGATAATGAAGAACTTAAAAAAATTCAAAATTCAACCTTTATTTTTAGGATAAATGCCATTGTTTCCAGTATTGCAGCAAAATCACGAAGTTTAATTGAAGACGTGGATACCAACAATGTCGAATGCTTTAATAGTGTAATTGCAAAATTTATTGGAGGAAAACGAATCAATTTTGCTTTGAAAGGAGGTTATCAAGGTAGGTGTTCAGCGGCAGTAGTGTCATTCAACACCAAATCGGCAATATCCACAGTTCAATCGGCTTTTACTGGCAAATGTCCCGGAGGAAATGCTGTGATTGTAGAAAGAAAAAGGTCTCAAAAACGGAAGATAAACTTTGAACATCCAAAAAAGAAAAGAAGAATATTAAAGGAAATTAACAAAAAGCAACATGATTATGGTCCAGCAAGTGCAGCACCTGATATGTCTCCTCAACAGTTAGAAAAAGCTAAAGAAGAATTTATGAAAAATTTGAAGGATGTTACATGTGATAGGAATGCTATTGAAAGGGCTACCGTATTGCAAAGGGACAGCAGTGAATGGCTTGAGTTAAGAAAAAATCTTGTTACAGCTTCAAATTTCGGCCCTATATGTAAAAGAAAGGCTAATTTTGGCACTGCTTCACTTATTAAAAATATATTATATCCAAAGAATTTGTTAAATGTTGCCTCCATTTGCCACGGAATCGAACATGAAAGTCAAGCTCTACAACAAGTGGAAAAGCAAGAAAATGTGAAAATTACGCATTGTGGACTATTTATCGATCAAACTCATCCATTTATCGGTGCAACTCCGGACGGACTGGTGGGAGATGATATGCTAGTCGAGATAAAGTGTCCCATTACAGCTTCTAAAAAAGGTCTTGAAAATTCAATTAAGGAAAACAAAATTCAAATTCTCAAATGCGACAAAAAAACAGGCACGGTGACCGTAAACAAGAAAAGTAACAGGTACTACCAAATTCAGGGCCAGCTGCATGTTACGGGTAGGAAAGTTTGTTTATTAGGAATTTGGTCAGGTGACAATGAAACAATTTTCACAAAATATATTGAAAGAGATGATGAATTTTGGAAAACTATGGAGCCAAAGTTAGTACTTTTTTATAAAAATTGCTTACTCACAGAAATTGTTGACAGCAGATATGCGCGTGGGATGGCGATCCGAGATCTAAAACTGGAATGTGACTCCATGTCTGTAATTGATGTAACAGACAAAGAAAATAACAGACCTGATTTATTCAGGACTGACCATCGAACGTCTAACGAACCTGACAAAAATTTTAAAAGAATTCACCAACTCAGTATGGAAGAGTTTTAGAAATTGTTTCATAGTTGATCGATTGGTTAAGATGTAGTTTTAGATCACTATTGTAATTATTTAACTTTGAATACTTACGCATTTGTAAAACTTAACATAAAATTGTTAAAAAGAAATTTAATTTAATATTTTATACAAAGTTTTTTTTAAATAATCGAAATCAGTAAAAAAAAACTAAATACGTATAAATTTAATACATCATACAAAACATTAACTAAAGACGTAATTTGTAACTACTCACTGCAAACTAAAAACAGTTCAAATCATAAGAAGTGGTCCTACTGCGAACTATTTTGTACTGTGGTCTGTAGTAGCGCGGTGCCGGGATCAAGTGAGTTCATTTTTTTTGGGGTGTTTGCGTTGTTTATTACGCGCGCGCTGGAGATGCGCTAAATACCTAAAGTGTCAGTATAAGAGTGCCTTAATGTCTTATGAGTGTTTTCTTGTATTATAGTAATATTTTTGCAAATACTGTATGAAAAATGTGATAAAGTCGACTTTTAAAAATACTCAGAATGACACGAATCTAAACGTAATTTTCTATAGCTTACATTATCGTAATTATGTTGTATTCTTTAAATACGTAATAGTCGTAGTGGTATTTGAATATAATTATTCAATTTAAATAATAAAGTTTTATAAATTGTTCATCATATTATAATATATTGTGGAAATAAAACCGCCCGGTGAGTTTTTACCTTGTCGAATTATTTTTGTTACTCTGGTTGCAAGAAGCAATTCAAGTGTTTTGGCTTAGGGTTGACGCTTGGTGGATTTTTGGGCATGAAATTTATTTTGCGTTTTTTGCAACAAATATTGTGGTGTAAGTGTGGTGTTATGTGTGTTTTTTTAACAATAACATCTTAACTTTTTCGTAACCAAAATTTTTCGAACAGCAGCGGCACAGTGATAGGTGGAAAAATTTCTAAAAACTTTCATTTAGCTATATTTAGCCAGATTTATTTTATTTTGTATTAATTGTAAATATAACATAATTTATAAGTTTCCTAATGTTTTGAAAACATTAGGACTTTGCCCGTTTATTGTATTGGTGTAATTGATTGCGTCGTGAAATGTATTTCCAGGTTTAACAATGTAATTAGGCATTGCGAAATGGCTGAAAATACGTCATATACTTTTAAATTCTAAATTACGACATGAATTTATAGATAATCATTTATTTGTTTTTAATTATGTAAAAGTAAATGAAATTTCCTTTATGAAGGTGTATATATTTTTGGTCTACATAATCCAGTTTTTATGTAATAACAGCCTAGATTGTAACAAACAAATGCGATCAATTGTGCAATCCGTGCGCAATTCTACAGGTTTCACTTAATATTTTTACTATGTTTTTAAATATAAATCGTTTTATAATATGGATAAATATATCAGGTAATTCATTAATTTTAGGGATATAATGAATAATCATACACTTATCGATCTTATTTTTTTACTAAACCCAATGTTTTACAAAGAGTCGCTAAAATGGCTTGTACTTGTGATTTCAACACCTCTAAAATATTATTGTAATCATATTTTGATAAAATAACATAAGCAATTTCTTTCTTATTTTAATGGCTATGCATAACATTTTAAATATTTGAAGTGCTCCTCTCGAGTAAGTCATAAATTAACATACGTAAATTACTCGAGTAGTTTTATTGACGGCGGGTCGAACGCGCGAAACCCTGTCCCGACCTACTGGCAAAGTAAGCTACCAATTTTTTTTACGCAAGCAATCGAGCGGTTAAGATACTATGATTTGCCACTCTCCGCTGGATTAATCTGTCGCGTAAATAAAATACGACTGAACATCAACGACTGAACATTAAATATTTTGGCTAAAAAACTCTGTATCCAAGGTCGGATATCAAAAAACATTCATAATGTCATGTCAAAATATCAAGTCAATTTCTAGCTGTCTATGAAAAATATAGAGACGCCTGTTCTCGATTACATTATAAATGTCAAAAGTTTAATAACGTAAACTTAACCAATTTGTACCTTATATGCTATTGGCTTATTAGATCGAATGAATTTTGAACAAACCAATACATAACACTGTTAATTCAAATTTTGATGAAGTTTTGAAATTGGAAACAGATCTCACGGTTTGTGTTCTCAGCGTTTTACATGTGTGGCAAATTAAATTTTCTTTCGTTTTTCTCAGTTTTTCTGTTGTTAAAATATATTATATCCAGGTGCAGGTGCAACCTGTCAACGTTATATTATAAGTGACTTTTGTGAAATAAATTGTTACATAGGTGATAGGAGTTTTCGTTGGAATCGAAAAAGTCTAAATCGAGGTAAATTTGTCACTAATTTCTTATTTACACCTATAAAGCTTATATTTTATCATTGAAACGAATTAGGCATGCAGTAAAATATTCAGAAGTTGGTTTAATGGTGTTAATCAGATTTTTGATCAAATAAGTACTGATTAAACTTGGACACACAAAATCCAGTTATAAATTTTTGTTTGATAAATTATTATTATGATTAAATTATTATAATTAATGTAAAACTTAATTTATTTAGAAATGTGTTACATTGTGTGTATTTTATAAACATAATTTAAATACAACTCGTAAAGAATTACGATTCACGAATCGTTAAAACTTGTCTATTTTGAAGTTGTGCAGGTTATTCACGACAATTCTCAATATGTTTTACCATCATTGCAAAGAGAAATGCGGACGGACGGTTGTATCTTATCCCTCTATTTAAAAACGCGTTTTATAGCCGTTTTTGAGTCATAATTTTTATACTACAGTGGACCCCCGTATACAAAAATTTTGCATGGCAGTGTCGGAGTATCGAATTTTTCGGATTATATAGAGTACTGCATAAGACCCCAATAGTCCGGATTTTTTTTACAAAAGAGTACCTTGTAATCCAACAAATTGCATATCCAATGACAAGATTCTATATGTTATATATGTACTCTGAAGTGCAAATCATACTTCATTATGTATATCAAATTTAGTAAATTAAATATCACAGTAGATTAATCTCTCAATCCCTAAGCTCCCAAGTGGTTGGATTCGACCAGACACTACTTTTCTATGAAGAAGTTTGAAATTTTCTATCATCTAGTGCAATAAAAAGTCAGTTAGTCTATGGATATTTATTTATAATCTATGTTCATTACATACACTATTTTCATTTGGGTGTTGTGTTGATTTTTGGAATTTTCTAGTGTTTTATTGGTGTTTTACTATAGTGTTTTATTATAAAATTGTTATAAAAGTTTTTGTGTGAATGTAATTTATCTTTTTCAGTAAATAATATTGAGTAATATATAGAAATATAATAGTGATTTTCATGTTACCAATATCCACTTGGTATTAACCTGTTTTTTGTTATCAAAATACAATAGTCTTTTTGTAATGGAATAAAACCTGACTTTTTAGACCACGGGATAGAGAATTTTTGATAGATTTTATAATGCCAAACTTCTTCATAGAAAAGTAGTCTCTAAATATGTATAAGTTTTAATGGTTTAAAGTGCTTTTGGTGGGTGCGGTTTCATGCGACTGCATGGGATTTTTATGGGGATTTAAGGGTTAACTTCATTAAAGCTATAGAACTTACAAAAAATATGCATTAACTTTACATTAGGAAATAATTGTGTACAAACAAATATACATACTAAAATAACCAAAAATTATGAATCAATCAATTTGAGAAGCATCAATTTAAGAGAAGTATCAAGAAGCAATAACGCTTTTTGAGGAGAAATATGATCTTTCAACCATTTTCAGAATCAAATTTTTCAATCAGAATCAAAACAATCCCCTCTGTGTCGAGCACAATAGTGGTGAGGCGTACAAGTTATAACTTGTTTAATCATGCATTAGCGAAGTATTGTCAAAAAATATTCAATAATAAATAATAGATCATGTCGGATTACAGGGGGTGCCGGATTAGACAGGGGCCGGAATTCCGGGGGTCCACTATATTGGCATTTTTTTTTTCTAGTATAAAATATATGATAGAGGTCTTTTAATCGTGTTTTCAATCAAAAAGTGATTATTACAGTGTGTGTGTGATGAAAAAGTGCTGTTGTTGTTTATTTTCAGCAGAAAATTCAATACACCAGTGACGTAAGAAGACATTTTACACACAATGTCCATTGGAATTGAACCTCCAGTGAAAAAAGCAAAAACATTTCTTAATGAAGATGATTATTGTAACAAAATAATAGATAAATGTATTGAAGACATTAAAAATTCTCAAAAAAACTTAGAACCTGTGTTAAGTGATGATTTTCAGATGTCAATGCCATTAATAAAAGTGTATGTTGGTATTATTAAGGATCCAAAAGATTTATCACGAACTGTTCTGATGTTAAATGAAAAGATACCTTTGAAAGAGTTGCAACATTTAAAACGAGTTAGGAAAAAAGAGGTTATATTGTGTCCTACGAACTTTATCATTGGCATGTCATCTATTCAACAGTACATTGAATGTAATGTGGAAGAACTAAAGGACACATTTCAATATTTTAAAGAGTTAGATGTTCCGCTTTTACCCCCTAAAGTAAAACAACAGTTTAAAGAATGGAATAAAATTTGGTCCTGCAACTTTCATCCTAATGTTTACCTGGAAAAACTTGTAAGTGGTAACTTCTTTACTGCCACAGAGCTTAACTTCCATAGAACTTACATTGAAATAGCATTTGAAGTATCAAGATGGTATATTCTTCATTTAAACCTAAACACTAATGAAGATGATGTTTTTAAAAGCATTAATAGTGCTGTAATTGTTGATCCAACTATACAATCAGTGGTTGCCGTATCTTTTGATAATAGGGATGCTAACCCTCTTCAACATTCTTCGATGTTAGCTATAGACAATGTAGCAAAAACACAGAATGGTGGAGTTTGGTCTACTGAAAATGTTAATCGCGATAGGACATTAAGTGGTATAAGTGAAGAATTGCTAACCTACTTAAAACTTAGATATCCTAGTATCAAATTTGGTGCAAGAAAATTTATAAATAAATGCGATATGTCTAGTGATGAATATAATGGAAATCCAAGCGATGGTCCTTACTTATGTACTGGATATTTTGCTTATCTAATAAGAGAGCCTTGTGTTATGTGTTCAATGGCATTAGTACATGCACGAGTAAAAAGAATATTCTTTTGTTTCGATAATAACTTTGACGGTGCGCTGAAATCAAAAACTAAACTACATACAATTTCATCTTTAAATCATCATTTTGAAGTTTTTACAGGATTTTTATAATTTAACAACTTTTTGGATATTCAGCTTTAATTATTTTTATTCATAATTTACTCATTAAATGGTTGAATAGTGTAAATAGAATCAAATGAATGACAATCATAAATCAATGTAATTATAATTTTGTAGTTAAATATTACTGCAAATCTACATTTTATTTTAACTGATGAGATTCATATATATGTATTCAATTCAATTCAGTTCATTTGCTATTCTTGTTGTATACATCTGTGCCCAGTTTATCAAAACTCACAAGTCTACTTGTTCACAAGTTACACTTTACAAGAAAGTTTTTAAAAGTTCGTGTAAATTACGTTTATCAAAAAAATCTACAGGGCTTGTAAAATTTAACACTTGTAGGTTCTACTTGTAAGTTCTAAAATCAAAAAATATATGCCGCATTCTTTTCCCGACATTTTTTTTGCTTCCGGACCTATTAGCATAGGAATAGTAAAACTTTTCTCAGGACCGCACACAACCAAACAATTAATGGAATGATTTCAGTATCGATGTACAAATACTTCTTCATGTTGATGTGGGGCATCAATTTTTATCTAGGTACCATTTAGACAGCCACAAATTAATGGCATTCCTTTCAACATATGAAGCTTCTGTACTACCTGCTGCATAATATTCGGCCATTTAACGTAGTTTTCAAACATTATGGTATTGATGGCTGCTATAACACTGGACTGCATTGCATACACTGCTTTTTGTTACTCCATGCACGTCAGAAACAGCATGGTGTTGAGCTCCGGTTTACAACCAATGTAGAGGTATTTATAATATTAATTTAGTTGAGAGGGCGTAGTTTCTGTTTGTATTTCTTTCTAAATGGCTACCCAAAATGTTAATTAACTGTTCCAATTTTTCAGCTTTAAGTCGAAACCTTTCATTCATAAGTCGTCTCCATATGACCGTGGTCAATTAGTGTTCTATATGTTTCTTGGTTCTATTATTATAATATTTTCATCATCGCTTGAGCACTTGACCACATTTTAAAAAGACAATCAAATTAAAAAAATATTACAGTACTACTTATGACACTTGTAAGACGGAATGGAGAGTCGCCGGACACTCTTTGGATTTGCTATGCTTTTCTACAAATTGTAACTTACAAAGGAATTTTTGATGAACAAAATCACCAATACAAGTGTAAAAATATGCTTATGAAATAAATAATGACTCTTGTAACTTGTGATTTAAATGTGTAGTTTTGATAAAAACCTATTTGTAATAATGAAATTTATCACAGGAAAATTGCTTGTAATACAAGGCTTGTAAATTTTGATAAACAGGGCACTGGTCTTAATTATAAAAAATAGTTCAAAACAAAAACCCTGCAAGGACACTGTAAATATTAGCAATCATTAATATTATTATTAGGGATGGGCCGAATATGGATTTCACCGAATACGAATATTCAGCCGAATGTTCGGTAAAATTTTTACCGAACCGAATATTCGGCCGAAAATTATTCGGTAGGATAATCTCAAGACCTAACCAATTTGTGTCGAAACTTGTTACCGTAGAGCGCGCGGGATTAACGACGGACCCTGCCTCTCGCTCCCCGCCACACCTGACAGTTATATTGCATCTTGTGATTAAAAAGTATTTCGCTGTTTTATTCTTAGTGAAAATTGATAATTATATGATTAAAATGAGCGGTAGGAGATTTACTATTTGGACTTATTTTGGAGAAACTGACGACCAAAGTAAAGTGAAATGTACTAATGTAATGTAATGTATCTTTGTTTGAGTCCAAAAATATTTTATCAAGTTTCTATTTGCCATAATCGGAAATAAATCTACAGTGCCTCAAAAATATAAATGCATGTACATTTAAGGCACTCTAGAGACATTTAACCTATAAAAAATACTTTCATCAGTAAAATACATCGCATTACTCAATTCGTACATTTCAATATATTGGACACTATGAAAACGAATGTTCGGTGATTTAGCCGAATATTCGACCGAATACGAATATTCGGTAAAGGTGTCGAATATGCCGAATACCGAATATAAAACGAATTTTCGGCCCATCTCTAATTATTATTACGGTGTTATTAATAAAATTATCAATTAATTAATATTTACAATTAACTTAAATATTAACAAGATATTACTCTATTATTTATTCCTATTTCCTACTCAATCACTAAAAAACTCGTGTAACAAATAATAACAATTTTTCGTTAAATATGTATTAACTTCCTTTTTGAACTTTTTAGGCTTTTAATGCTTCTGATACATTCTGGTATTTTATTATATATTTTTACTGACATTGCATAGGGACCAGTGTTTACGATATGTAATTTTAATATACCAGAGCAATAATAAAGTATCCAGCATTTCTAAAAATATTTTTTGATTTGCTAAGAATGCATGTCTGAGAAATAAAATAAAAATATTTCAAAAACGTGTGAGGTCCACCAACACCCATTGGAAGCAATATTTAGGACAATTCCTTGCCCTAAAACGCTATCAGAGGTGACAGGAGGCCTACACCCAACAGTGGGACCTATATAGGCTGTAACTTCACTTTACTTTTACTTTAAGTAACTAAACTAATGTTACACTACTACTACATGAGTCAATATTTGATAATCGGTTGAAAACGACTACAAAAAAATATTTTTCGTCGTATTTTATACATAATTGATGTCTAAGTAATAGAGCCAAGTTAAATCTATATAATAACTATTAAATCGATACACTTAATTCGATTTTAGGGATTTTTGAGCAATATTTGCAAATATACAGAACAGGAAAATGACACTAATGGCAGGATAATGAAATGGACCGACAGACTGATGACAGAATAGCAGGAAAATGATTGAAACATCAAGAAAATGAAAATAATTCATTATGAGTAATTATTTATATTAGGTCGGCATGCCCATAAAGTATGACTCCGGGTTAACTTTGCCATCGGGACGTCAGTCACCTCAGTCTCCCGTGACCATGGGTGCTGGAAATCACCCGAAACGTCGGGTATTAAAATTAATATAAATAAAACGCGATAAAATCCGTAAAAGTAGTTTTAATCAATTTAAGATTTTCGATAATCGTGCTTATCTATGAGATGTTTTTGTTAGTTAGCAAATGAAAGTAGTTAAGTACCTAATGTATTACCTGTATCGAAAGTTCATTATTATGTACCTACCTGTTTTCAATTTTAACTAAATGTGCTTGAACAAACTTATGGGCACATTTTAGCAGCTATATTCATCCCGGCTTCAGCAATGGACACGAACAAAAGGAAGCAATTTTTCTAAATAAAGATGTAGATACGTAGGTATTACAACCATAAATAGATAGCAGCCTAACCTAGTGAGCATGTGTGGGTGCGCGCTGCGCCCCCCCCCCTCCGTCCGTACCACTGATCGGGGAAACAATTTGTAGCGAAGCGCGCAAAATTTTATAAACGGACCTTTGGTAGTCTGGATGTCATGAAAAATCTATTGAATGTATCTGTTCAAAATAAAATTATTTGCATTTTTAAACAACTAATCTATCCCTGTATGGTAACTGTTTTGCAATTTTCGTTCTTCTTATGGTATTTATTTCCGCCCAAAGATGTGTTAAAACTAGTGTTGAAATTTGGAATTTTCGACGCTTATAACTTTTAAACATACTCTTTTTTTTACTTTTTTGTTTCCATACAGGGCTAGATAATGTGAGACAAATTGAAATCATTATTTATTTTGAACGTACACCATCAAACATTGGAGTAATCGCCAGACTACGTTTGTATGTAAGAATAAGCGACTAGTGTACCCTTAAAATTAAGGACCAAAAGGCTTGCATATAATTTTTACGTATGGATCACATTTGACCATAGACTACTATAAAACATACATCTTTTGACTATATTCTGTTTCTAAATTACTCCCCTTTTAAATTTTCGTTAGTCATAAATCAGTTGCTCTGTACAATTAAGAATTTAAAACTGTACATGAAGTTTAATTTATGGTTCATAAAAGATAGCTTGATCTCTGCGACAGCTGTCAGTAAAATCATGCCTATGAAGTCCTGAATTTCTTAGTAGTACAGACAGTACCTGTAAATGTCATACTTTATGGGCATGCACTAATTAGGTCGGCATGCCCATAAAGTATGACATTGACATGTACTGTCTGTACTACTAAGAAATTCAGGACTTCATAGGCGTGATTTTTACTGACAGCTGTCGCAGAGATCAAGCTATCGTTTATGAACTATAGGACATGACTCACGTAGATATTACACTGACATATTTTTATACCTATTATTTGGGGAAGAGTTGAACCACAATTTTTCTTGAAAGCACTGTAGACGCGAAGCTTCAATGGGGCTCCCATTCCCTGTAAAAAGATTAAAAATCTCACCAACGTTGAAAACGTTAGATTAATTTCTTTTTGCTATTTCTATAGCATAATGTCGTATGGTATTTTGGTATAGAGAAACGTGACTGACACTGAAATTATTTTTTTTCTTTGGAAAATAACACCATAAGAGCAATCTTTGATTAACAACCTTAAGAGTATCTAAGTCAAAAATTAAGGTAATTATATTAAATTTTGCCTTTCGATACATTTACGAAAAAGTAATGAATGTACACAAAAATATAATTAATTCAGAAAAAAAGTGATACAGACACAAGCTACTAGTGTTGTTCGACTCAATCGGTCAATGAAAATATACATAATTTGTTCACATCCAATTTCAAAAAATTTATCGAACAAAAATTGTATAAAAAGGGTTATTATAATATTAAGGATTTTGTGTACACCAATATCCCCTGGGAATGACGTTATCGCTACAAAGCTATTTCTAATGTGGTTTGTTTTGTTAATTGTTGAACTTAATACTAATATGAAATTTAACAGGTTACAATATTTAACAAATACAAATTACTGCAACCTGTTCTTTTTAGGAAATTACTTGCTGGTACTTCCCAGGACGGAGCTAGTTTTCGAACCAGTAAAAATAATCATAAGAATAACTTTCCATAGTATTGTTTAAATTCAATATTAAATTTTAATAAATCTATGTGTATTTCTTTTTTTATTAGTTGTGTAACGCGCTTTAGTTTAGCAGTAAGTAAGACGCGTTAGAACTGCCGCGAAAAATAATTACAAAAGTTTTGGTTTAACAAAAATAAGGGCGAAGCTTCCGGTTGACCATTTATACCGTATGGAAAAAACTGGCACTGATATTGAAAAATAAATAAAAACAAATATTTTGAATTAAACGTTTGAAAAAAAATTGTAAGTACAATTACTTTGCCCTTGAACCTGTGACCCTGCGAAGTGACAAGGTCAAAGATGCCTACCAAATTTATTGTTTTAATTGCTGTTCGTAAAGTTCGAAATTCAAATCATATCCACCCTGGATATGATTTGAATTTCTATAGATTTTAATTTATTTATTTATTTAACTCAAAATTTTTGTTTTTATTTTTTGTAAAATATCAGTGCCTAAGGCTTCTACTTTTACATGTTACACCTTATTTTACTTAAGATGGTAAAAAAGTTCATCCAGTATAAGCATTATTCTCTAACACAAAAGCTTAGCTGAAAACGCTGGTGCTAGCTAAGTTTGGAAATGTAGGAATAACATGTTCATTACTAAATAAATCGATTACCATTGCTGGTGTCCTGAGGGAGGACGCGGATCTACCATAATGTAATAACGCAATATTGCGTCCACGCGCCGCTAATTCCCAGGCCTATTTCGTAACTCTGTGATCCAATAAAATATTTATCAAAGCATAGTTTTTGTGTTGATTTACTCATAATATTCTTCTATAGTGTAATATGCTCCTATTGTTTGTGGTTTAACTATTGCATCTATTTCATTAGTTGTATTAAAAGTATACCCAGGAAGGTTAGAGAACAGGAGAACGATTGCCGTAGAAAATAGTGTCCCAGAAATATGGACACCATAAGTGAGGCGCTGCGATCGCTAAGTTCGGTGAATAAAAGTCATTTTCAGTCTATTTTTCCGATCAGATGCTAAACCACTTGCACATCCACGCACAATAAAATATTTCTCCATTTTTTTAATGTTTCTTTTTGTCAAAAATCACAAAATTACGGAGCATGAAAATTTTCTCACCAATGTCGCGGAGAAAATTTGTACATTATTCAACTAACTTCATCTACTTGTACTGATAAACAGCTAACTTCGCAGTCACCATTCACCGACGTCAGCGGCGCTATAAATTCTACAATTTTCAAGAACAGGTGGGCTATGCTTTAGTACGTAGTGATCGTTCTCCTGTTCTCTAACCTTCATGAGTATACCTGTCAATTTTATCTTTTCGGTGGGAAAGTTTGTACAATGAATTTTTAATGAAAATACCAGAAAACGTTAGTTCAAAAAGATACAAAACAAAAACTAAATCTAGATCAAAATAATAATTACGATCTTTATGTTTCTTTATAGAAAAACTGGTCTAACCTGGAAGCGTGCTTGAAATTAATTTATTATTAATGTTGTAGTCTATTTCATTTATAAAGTTAATTTATCCATTACAGTCGATAAAAGTCCACTGCTGCACATGGGCCAACCCCATTGATTGATCCTATAGGGAATTTTGCCGTTGTTGTCACGCTTGGAAGGCGATTGACAACCGCAGTGTTTTTATAATTTTAAGTTGTTACCAAAAAGACAAAAAGGCGAAGCGATCGAGCGGAACTAAGGCTCCGTAGTCTGTCAGAGATCTGTCTGCCAGAAAGAGCGAACTGTCGAAGTTAAAGACCGAATGTGACAGCATCGTTTCCGAGACACCTGAGATTTTGATTTAGATGAGAGGTTCTACGGGCTGGTATACACATCATCGTTGGAGCCACACCCAAGTTTGAGTAACGATTCAAGACCAATTCTAATCCGACACTATTCCGATGATATCTCGGACGTCAGTCTGAGCGAGATTACAATGACTCTCCAGGACCTTAAAAACGGCAAGGCCCCGGGTGAGGATGGTATTATAGCGGAATTTCTGAAGGCGGACAGAAAACCAGTACTTGAAGCCCTTCGCAAGCTTTTTAAATCCTTCATTCATAGTGGAACTACTTCGGAGGCGTGTTACCGAAAAAAGGGTATTTGGTTCTCATCAGTTACCAGACGAAACACAGCAGCATATACTGCTATTTTGTACTGGTATTCTGATCGAGCGTGGTCGGTCATTTGAGCCAACACATTCGTGCTGCAACGATAACATAGTTTGTTTTGAATGTACCGTTTCCGTGAGAGCCTATTAAATTCCACTCCTGAACATATTCCTCCCCCATAGATTGCCTCTGAACCTGTAAACCAAGCCATGCGCACTTTTGATCGTACAATACCTACCTTACGTCCGCCAAGCAGTGAGCTAATTTGATCAGAATTATGTAAACGTGTGTACCTATGAAAAAACTATTTTTTCGTTTTAAACAAAACCAAAGACACTATGCAATAGATAATAGTATCAAAGACTAAGATATGCTCTTTTAATTTAAACCATAACCTGGCAATGTTTCTTAGAAAAAAAAAAGAAATCACTCTGAACTTTCGGCGTTCCACGTGTCGTTTTGATGAAGGTGCTCCGTCTTTTTTTATAGAATTTTATATTTGTGTCTGGACTAAAAACGAAAGTATTATACTTTTTTATATTCCTTGTAATATAGTGAACACATATATATATAATTTGTGGTATAAAAAGTGAAAAGTAAATTGCCAAAAGTGCTTCAAAATCTGGAAGGCCCATTATGGCGGCTGGGTCATAAATGTGTTATTTTTCAAATTCTCATTTATTTTTAGTGTAAAATGTAAGTAAAAATAGTTTTCTTACATATTTCAAATAACTTGACGTTGTATTTATTTCAAATTCACACAAAACTATTTTAGAAATATTGTTCTAAATGTCACACAGACAAAATATTATTATTATTTTTTTTTAATTTTTTAATATTTTAATATTTTAGTATGAGTAACGAATGGAAACACATAAAACATAAAAATATACATATTTCCAAACATTTTCATATAAATTTCTCTAAAAACAAAAGTGTAGAATTCAAATTAGTAGTAATTTTGTCACTAGAATTGAAGTATATACCACTACTATGCTATACAGAGTAATTTACGTATTTTATTACAATTTCTAGCAACCAAAAATAATTTTATTCGATAGTTTATACATTCAACAAGAATTCCTGTAAGTTTTATCCATAAATATTGTCTCAAAGTGAAAATATAGCAAAATTTGCAATATAGCAAAAAATTTGCTAATTTGCAAATTTTCCCGCCATTACGGTCCCGAGCGAACGGGAGTATAACATGTCGCGCGCTCGCTTGGCGAACAGCTCACACAGCGTACTATCAGATGGCTAGAGCCCTCCGCATAGACGCTATCACCCACACTCCCCCTCTCTCCCGTCCCGACGGCACGGTTGCCTTCGAGGACGAGGAAAAGGCTGAGTGCTTTGCAGATAGCATTGCCGCTCAATGCTCTCCCAGTTCTCAACCCGTCGACCCCTCACACGTCCAGGCAGTGGAGGATGAGGTCCGCCGCCGGAACTCACCCCCCACGGCCTCCGAACCTATCTCTGTGTCCAATGATGAGATTTCATCCCTCATCAAAGGACTTAAGCCTAAAAAGGCTCCGGGCGCGGATGGCATCTCCAACCAAGCCCTAAAACACTTTCCCGAGCAGGTGTTAACCTTTTTATCTATTATCTTCAACGCCTGCTTCAACCTTAGTTATTTTCCCACTACGTGGAAAGAGGCTACTGTGATTGGAATTCCCAAGCCAGGCAAGCCCCTCAACCTCCCCCTCCAGCCATCGCCCCATTAGCCTCCTCAAGGCAATGGGCAAGCTCTTCGAAAGAGTCATCCAAATTCGTATGAGGCGCTATCTGTTTCCCACAGACGGCGACCCTCTTATCATTCCCCATCAATTCGGCTTCCGAGCCAAACACTCATGTCCCCAACAAGTTCACCGCATTGTGGAATATATCCTCAGCGGTTTCTATCCTCGTCGTCATAAGACCATCGCGGTCTTTTTCGATATAGCCAAAGCTTTCGATAGAGTCTGGCACACAGGCCTCATCTACAAGCTCTATAAAATAGGTCTCCCCGATCGTCTAGTCCGTCTCGTGACCTCCTATTTAAAACATCGTACCTTTCGTTTCAGACACGAAGGCACGCTTTCTTCACAGCGAACTATCAAGGCTGGTGTCCCTCAGGGCTCAGTACTTGCTCCTCTGCTGTACATCCTGTTCACCAACGACATTCCCATCCCGTCGAAAGGTGTTCAACTCTCCCTCTTTGCAGATGACACTGCCATCTACTGCAAAGGTGTCTCACTACCCCTTATACGGAACAAGATCCAAAAGTCAGTTGATGACCTAGGAGCTTGGTTCAAAAAATGGCGCATCGATGTGAACCCGGAGAAGAGCTCCGCCGTCCACTTCGATTATAAACGACGCCGTCTCAAAAACACTCCACCAATACGTATGCTAGGGACCCCTGTCCCCTGGCATACGTCCGCCAAATATTTAGGTGTCACTCTAGACACAGGGCTCACTTTCAAGCCCCACGTCAAAAGAGTAACCCGTCACGCACGGTTTTATCTGAGTAGGCTCAACAGTATGTTGGGCCGACACAGTAAAATGTCCCTTCGAAACAAGCGTACCCTCTACAAGGTATGTATACGACCAGTCATGTCCTACGCGAGCCCCGTCTTTACCCACGCAAACCCTAACATTTTAAATGAACTCCAAATAGTTCAGAACCTCTTCTGTCGTCGAGCTGCGAACGCACCGTGGTACGTCCGTAATGCCGACCTTCATCGGGACTTAGAGCTCCCAACAATTCAACAATTTCTTAAAAAACTCTCTGAGAACTTCTTCAAAGCCTCAGAGTCGCACCCAAACCATTTAATTCGTGAGGCAGCTTCTTATGCAGCCCCAACCCCCTCTCGCTATCGTGTCCGCAGGCCGAGAAACTCTCTCTCGGACCCGCCTAATAAACTTTCAAACGACCTGAACTGTCTCCTGGCGGCTCAGGCCAACTCTAATTAAATAAAATTATTGTAATATCTAACATTAATTTGCCTTCGTAGGCACTCCCTCAGCGGCACTTAGCCGCCTGCGCCCTCTTTTCCCAAAAGAGGGTCGCTCATGATAAGGCACAATAGAGCTTAATCAGCCGGTTGCCTGTCCCCAAAGGCGGTTTTTAGAGGGTATCACTTAGGGTCCCCGGTAGGACAGTGAGCCCCTCATAACCACGATAGACCGGCTATCGTGGTATGCGTAATGCATTTTCCGCCTCCCTACGTATAGGGTAGCCCTTTAATTGCTTCGGGCGCAAAAAAAAAAAAATTGGCGAACAGGTGGAGGATATTTGCCATAGTTGGCACGCTTAGCAAGCGGGTTGGCAACCGCAGTTTTTTATTTTTAGTAGTTATAAGAAGATGCTGATGCCCATCTCCTGATATGTTCCCCCCTGTCGCCTCTTACGACGCACACGAAATGATAAGGGTAGTGGATATTCTTACACCGCTACTATACGGTATTCAAAAAATACACTCATGCAGTTCCAGCGAAACGCACATAAAGTACGCCATCACGCAGAGGGGTAGGCAGAGACTACGATCTCCATTTGGCACGATCCCTGGCCTCAATCGTATACAATATGTAACTTAATTAACGCACACCCTCAGACACCCCAATTAGTATATTATGTTATAATCATAATACATACACTGAATTTTGGTTAAACATTTTTATGCACTGATTATTTATCAAATTAGTTATACTAATTCCGGAAGAATGTTGTGGTCACAGTATAAATCCACGAACGCAAAGACTTTAACGTGCTCGAAATAAAGTTCATTTTTCTTTATTTTTATTGAATGATAGAATTAGTAATAATACAAATGAAACTGCACTCTTAAAAGTCTTATTGCCTTAAGTTAAGGTCTATTTCAGTTTGTTTTGACTGTACTGTAATTATTTATTTTTAGTTCCTTGTATGGGTCAGGAACTAAAAATAAGTAAATTACGCGATAAAATACGTAAAAATAGTTTTATTCAATGTGTAGTATACGAGTGAATATAAGAAATCATTATGATTTACTCAGCATTTTGCATTGCCAAAGTGTTTGTTTGACACATTCTGACTTCCCATAATAGAACAAAGAGTCCCAGTCCCTCTGTGTCCTGCATTCACTCTTCACTTCATCTTTACTCTTTGGTTGTAATTTTACCATACTCGATGTATCGATTCAAGTAAAATCGTTCACAATGGCAACAGCAGCAACTGCATTCGAAAATCATCATCATCATTGTTTTAGAAAGATTTATTTCGGATAACAGGTGAACCCGTGTCAGTTAACCATACGTTCCTTTTCAAATATTTAGTTTTTTTTTGTTTTAAATCCTGTTGACTAAGTACAGAACGTTAGCTCGTGTGCACACTGTTCTAACACGTCCAAAACAAGGAATAAATTTGACAATATCTGAAAAGTGTCATGGCAACTATTTAGTAGTCATTGTAATGCACCAATTGTAAGGCTCCCCTCATTGGAACAATTTAGATTAGGCGTACATAGTATTACTGCAATCCAGACTCGCACCGAAATTCGACGCAGCACGCGCTCTCTCTGCAATCACATAGTAATATTGTTATTTAGTTTTTTTTTTCAATTCTTACTTAAAAGTAACGTTCAAAATGAGTGTCTTTTGGTTCATTGACGCGTATGACGCTTTTTGGTAAGTTTTTTTATTATTAGAATCTTAATTGTAGATTTATGTAGAAATTTTATTTAAATAAATGAGTAGTTAATAAATTTTAAAATTTGAATATAAACATAAGGATTTTTTTTTTGAATTATTAGTTTTGCCAAATTTATTTAATATTTATATATCTGTTCTAATCCTACATGAATACTTCACGTTAAATGAAACTATTTTTTTCACAGATAAGCTCTTTTTTCAAAGCTTTGAATTTTTTTAAGATATTTCTTTCGTACATGAAACAACATTCTGAACTCTTGCGAATTCTAGTTCAAACCGAACGGCAAATTAAATATTCGAAGTACTCTAAACGGTCTTGAATCTTCTCATATCCTGCGTTGTTAAGTCCAGTTAAGATTCCTTAACTCAAGGTCTATTTCTATTTTATTTATTCAGCTTAATTTAAACAGGTTCTTTAATCATTAACCGAGTGTCTATCTTTTAAGAGGTTTAAGATTTTAACAAAACACAAGCATTAACTGTCGTCTCTTTTTTTAGTATAAATATCCTGCGTTCCTTTTTATGAAATGAAATAAACTCATATAATATTGTTTAAACATTTTATCCAATAATTTGAATAGGTTGATTTCAATTTTAATATAATTGAAATCACTGGTTATTAAATGCGGAAAGAATAAGAAGAAAGTCAATCTACTATTACATAACTTTTTAATAGTAAATTTAAAAAAAATATTATAAATTAAAGTAGGTAAATTATAATTAATTAAATACTTTGACTGAGGAGCAGAATACAATAGAACGGCAAATGAAGAAAACAAAAAGTCTGTAAACTTATTTTGAGTTTCCAATCGTAAATGACATTATTATTGGATTTTTTTTTAAAAGAACGTGACGTGTGAGTAAATCATGGCCCCGATATCGTCCTTTCGGTGTGGTAAAATGGAAAAAGCCTCAGAGATCGTCGTGATATTTGATACATATTGGTTTAAAATCCACTATGACTACTTTAATTTTTCCAATAAAAGAAGACAATCGTTTTTGGGCCCGCTAGAAATTTTAACGTAATTTAATGATTTTAACCAGAGATGCCGCGAATTCTCGCTATTATTTGGTATTCCGTGATTAAGAGCCGTGGTAGCTCAGATGGTTAACGCTGCTGTAAATATAACAGAACGCGAGTAACCCGGGTTCGATCCCCGCCGGCACCAATGAAATTGTTAATTGCAATTTTAAGTGCTGATTTACCACGTGCTCGGCGGTGAAGGAAAACATCGTGAGGAAACCTGCATGTCTGAGGAATAAGAAAAAAAAATATTTCGAAGACATGTGAAGTTCGCCAACACGCATTGGGGCAGCGCAGCGGATACTTCCTTGCCCTAAAACCCTCTCAGAAATGAGGGGAGGCTTGTGCCCAGCAGTGGGACGTATATAGGCTGTAACTTTACTTTACTTTACTTTTATTCGGTATTCGGCATTACTCGGCACTTTTTTGTTACTCGTCGAATAGCGAGTAATATTTTTCATCATTCGATATTCGGCGAATAGTTGTCTGAATAAAATAAACTTATATAAAATGGACAGAAAAACTATAGATAGATGAAATAATTACTTGTATTTGTATTTTAATCAAAACACACTTAGTATTGATATATAATAATCATTAAAAATATAAAAGTTAGCAAAAATCAGTCATGTTGAAGTTAATAAGGCTTTTTAATTAATATTCAAAGTCTAAAAACGTCTGTGGTGCAGAAAAACTATTTTTTCTACACGATTGGGATATCGACTCGATCGTTGGTTGCCTTTTTTTTTGTAAACCAAACGTGCCTCAAAAAATAGTCTTTGAAAAAACAGCTTGCTTAGTATAGTTTAGCAAGCTTACTTAAAATTGACAATCGATTCTTATTGGTACTCAAAGACCACCATTTATATGGGTTTATACTTCTGTCAGCCTTTGCTAACCTAATGTAGTAGGCAATTTCATCAGAAATGGCATTATTGGGTTGCTCTTCATTAGGCTGCTCTGTTCTCGTAGATTTATATTCCTCGAAACATGCCCAAAATAGTTCATGAGTTTCTGAAATGATATCCCCCTTTTTATTCTCTAAGCGAGGTATTTTGGACGCTGCTTCTTACACAAAATGAGGTTATTCCCCGTAAAATATGTTACGTACAACAAAAGGGTTGCCATGATAATAGTCATAATCTTAGATTTTTTTAGATTACGGTAACATCAATGATAGGTAAGTTCAAGAGACTACTTAGACAAGTGTAATATTATTATTTGATAACAAATAAATTATTTTGTATATTCCTTTTTTTATGTCGAATAATTATAACCAGTTGACTATTCAACATAACAACTATTCGCGGCATCTCTGATTTTAACACAAAAAATATATACCAATTTACCATCATAAATTGGCTAAATATTTTATGAAAATCTTACCGGATTAATTATAAATAAATACAATTAAAATCAATACCTACATATAAATCACCGCCTCCTGTTTATTCGTGAACTGATCTCTATAATATATAACAACGCACGCAGACTCGACGACTTCCAGGCTCCCGAACAAGCCGGTTTCCGAAAAGGCTTCAGTACCATAGTCCACATACCTGCGTCAGATTGTACAGAAGACCAAAAAGTGCAATCTGTTACTTTGCCTGGCGTATGTGGACTATGAAAAAGCCTTTGATTCCGTCTAAATTTGGGCATTGCTACAGCCCCTTCAGCGGTGCTAAATTGTACTGTCGATATATCGAAGTGCTGAAGTGTTTGTGCAGTAGGGCTACAATGGCTATCCGAGTACAGAACCAGAGTACGATACCTATCCAACTGCAAAGAGATGTAAGACAGGGTGACGTTATATCCCCGAAACTCTTCACCGCTGCATTGGAAGACGTTTTGAAGCTACTGGACTGGAAAGAATACGGTATTAACATCAATGGCGACTACATCACTTACCTTCGATTTGCCGACGATATAATCCTTATGGCAGAATCGCTGGAGCTGGCAATGACCACAATAGTGTCTACCAACGGATAGGTCTTAAGATGAACATGGACAAAACAAAGATCATGTTTAATGTCCATGTCACACCTATACCAGTAGTTGTTGGGAGCACTAAGCTCGAAGTTGTTGACGAGTACGTTTAGCTGGGACAAATAGTCCATACCCGAGAGGTCAATCGACGGATTCAGCTCGGCTGGGCAGCGTTCGGGAAATTACGACACATCTTCTCGTCAGGTATATATACCTCAAAACCTGAAAACTAGATTGTACTGCCAGTGCGTGTTGCCAGTGATGAATTATGGATCTGAGATGTGATCCTTCACTGCTGTCCTTCATTGCTTTTGAGGACGCTCAAGGTCGCTCAGCGAGCTATGGAGAGGGTTATGATCGGGGTTTCTCTGCATGATAAACTTAGAAATGAGGATATCCGCAGTAGAACCAGAGTGACCGACATAGCTCAACGGATTAGTATGCTGAAGTGGCAATGGGCCGCCCATATAACTCGAAGAACCGACAACCGATCGGGAAAAATGTTCTCGAGTGTCAGCCTCGTACCGGTAGGCGTAGTGTAGGGCGACCCCCACTAGATGGAGTGACGACCTGGTAAGACGTGCGGGAAGTCGATGGATGCAGGTGGCTCAGGACCGTGATTTGTGGCATTCCTTGGGGAGGCATATGTTCAACAGTGGACTTGTGAAGGGGTTTGTGTGATAATAACATAGATTATCGATAAAAACTACTAGACAGTCGCACATATATGATTTTAGGTTATAGTGAGATTGCCGTTTGATTGTTAATTTATCAGTATTCCCGTTGGATATGGTAAAACTAATATCACTAGTGTAATCTAGAGATTGTAAGGAATAAATCGACATTCATTTCTTTAAGCTACGCCAGAATTTGTGGTGGGCCCATTCTCGATGCGAAAATAAATTGTCTCCTTTGAGATATATAAATTTATATTTCATTTCATACGTATCTACTGATTGGATTTGACTTGTTGCTCTTCTTTGTTTCTGTATTAGCCCTTCACAGTCCACAAGGACATGGACTTCTGTCATAATTGAGATCGTGTTATCAGACATTACCCAGTATTCCTCAAAACATGAAGTGTACAATTGATGCGTGTTTCCAGTGATGTCTTGACACGGAGTCAGCTGGCCGTACAATGAAGCTCAATCACTCTGTGAGAGTTTTTACGCGTGATAGAACCTTTAACGATGATGATGATGATATGTATGTAGAATCAGAATAACCAAAATAATTATTAGTTTTTTCAGTCTGCCTTTTAAGGCAGGCATAAGGCAGTTTTTGACATGATCTCTAGAGTTTTTAAAGCAATTAGATGAAAATAGTTCTCAGTTTTACTTTATACGTGTACTAACACGGGCTTGAAATTTAAAAAAAAAACAATATACCAAATAATGTTAACAATTTCTGGAGCTAGCCTTTGATACATGATTCGTTGATTTCGCATTTTTCTATGACTATATAGGTTTTTACGACGTACGTCGCCATGCTTTAGCTATATTTTAGTTATGGGTCGGCTCGACCGGGGAAGGACCACGCCCTCACAAAATACCAGGTCAAATAGCTGCTCAGTGCTGTTGTGTTTGGTATAGTGAGTGTAGGGAACCGGAGACCCTTTTACTGGAAACGAAGCATTTCATCTTATTCCTCGTGGGTGACTACGCATTTGCATTTTGAATACTAATTGCGGATAAATGTGGATGTCTATGAGCCACAGCATCCAATTACCATCAGATGGTCTGGGTGCACATGTCACCCAATTCTATAAAAAAACACAGTCTACCTGATGGTAAGTATGTGCTGTGGCCCATAAACATCTAAATCTATCCTTTGTTAAGACAACACCTGTGTGCTCGTTTGCCACCCTTATTATATTAAAAAAATGTAATGTAATGTAACATGTATAACCACGTCACAATAAACAGTGTGTTAATGATCACTATAAAAAGCCTTACAAGTAAGGATAACTCCTGTTTTCGTGAACAATGCGTATTATTTCGATTTTTTCTGAAGTACTTACAAATTCCATATAGCAACAAATTGATGTATGTTATTTCTTTCTTCGCAGAACGTCATTTGCTGACAAGAAGTCCACACAATAAAGTGCCTTAACTGGGTCCAGTGCGAGTAAGATTGAACTAGATAGAGCTAACATATAGCGGAAAGCAATACTTTAGCGAGACCGACGCGATCAGAACATTAATGGAAAAGACTGACATTAGCGCTCTTATGTTGGTAATGAAGATAGTGTTCCCCGTGCTGAAGATTTTGGATTGACTATAGGAATTTCTTTTTTGGTGGTGTTAGACAATTAATGGTAAGATTATATTATATAAAAATAATAAAATAACTAACAATCTATAGAGTGTGGTTTGTAAGATGATGTTGTGACCAGGATTAAGAAAAGAATGCTTCGGTGGTTTGGTCATGTGGAAAGAATGAATGAGGAAATGGTAACAAAGAAAATTTATGTTGCAGAAGTGAATGGCAGAGTCGGAAAGGGACGTCCTAGGCGAAAATTTTTCGACCACATTGGCG
Organism: Parnassius apollo; assembly: GCA_907164705.1. NCBI lineage: Eukaryota > Metazoa > Arthropoda > Insecta > Lepidoptera > Papilionidae > Parnassius > Parnassius apollo. The sequence continues at coordinate 4,913,166 of CAJQZP010001539.1, read as the reverse complement.
ATTTATTGAAAACGGGCCAAATTAGGAGTACCCTTAACCGACGAGCATGTATGCGGAGGTGAATGGATGTGAAGGAGGCGAGAGAGGTGTCAGGATCGTGCCAAATGGAAGTCTGTAGTCTCTGCCTACCCCTCTGGGTGACAGGCGTGAGTGTTTATGTTATGTTATATGTCTATAGATGTCTCATTAATGAGACCTTGTTCATCTCAGTTTTTGAGAGATTCACGGGGCATGTTCTGTGTTGTGTACTACGTGTGTTAGGTACATGTTGGTACTTAGTAGGGGGTAGGGACTGTTACTGTAACCTAAATTATGGAACGGTATTCCAGTCATTTATTTTTGAAAACTCATACAAATCCAAATTTTTCTAACAACACAAAACAACTACAAATTTGTTGAAAATAAATTATATTATTTTGATTACTAGCTGTCAGTGCTGTTAAGAGAAATGTTCTCGTGAGTATCAAAGGGAAATGCTAGGGAAATCTCTTGGTGCTGCAGACACAATAATCTCGTACCAAAGCAGCGAAATTAAGACCGGTATGTGTCTTCTTTTATTTCTTCTAGCTTCAGTAAGAATTGACCAATTTCACATGGCCTAGAAATATTTCAAATTCCTAAGATAACAATATTCCTTTCGATGTTTTATTCACCGGTCAATCCAATAAATTGTGAATTACAATTTAAGCAGTGTCGACCGATGGATCTGTCTGGTCGACCCGTAAAACTTCGTGACAAAATTATTAAAATTGTCAGATCTATGCGATAACAGAAGTGTGTTGATAATACTTTTACATTTTTCCCTAATAATAATGTCCCTACACATCATACGAGCCTTACTTTCGAGGGAACCCGTTCTTCGAAATACTTCCTCAAGGCCCGGGTCCCACAGGGCTCCGTCATATCTCCACTCCTCTTCACACTCTTCACGAGTGATATCCCTAAAGACCCCGTGGTGAACACCGCACTCTTCGCCGACAATATGGCACTCTATTTGTCAGACCACAATAAAAATAGACTCTCGTTAAAGATTCAAAAAGCCACCAATCGCCTAGGTGAATGGTTCCGCCAATGAAGAATAGACGTGAATCCCGAAAAGAGTGTAGCAATATACTTTCAACGGAATACATCACCAGGTTCTAAACCATAAACGATTTCCCTATACGACTGCCCAATCCCTTGGGAAAAATCGGCCGAATACCTAGGCGTCACGTTCGACTCCCGCATGAGTTTCACGCGACACACATAAGTGTAGTACGCAACTGAGCCAAGTCGGTCATTGGCCATCGAGACCCTCTCGTTAACAGCAGGAGTAAGCTGTCGCTAAGACACAAAACCCGACTGTATAAAACCTGCGTTAGACCAATTATGTCCTACGCTAGTGTAGCTTTCGCCCAAACATATAAGACCTACATTTTAAAACTCCAAAGATATCAATTGCATAATGATTGTGAATTACCCTCTACCTCCGAATACTTCAAGGAGATGTCTCAACGCTACTTTGATAGAATAGAAACCCACCCAAACCCGCTAGTGACAAACGCAGCTAACTACGTTCCGATAACAAACGTCGCGCCCTATCTCCGTAGACCGCGAAATGTGTTAATAGAACGACCTTAACCGCTCGATCCAGTCGACCCAAACGTCGCAGCCACATCACACAATGACACTACACCCACACTAAATGGGACAAACACTACTAGGATAACGAATGGGGCGCGTCCAGCTCACACCGCGTACACACCGTACACCCGCGTTCCTGGGCGGTTCTCACCGCCCAGACCATCGACCGACAGGAGCTGAGCAGTCAGAGACGGGGGTCCGCACTCCCCCCCCCCCCTCGGACTGCGGTTAGATAGCTCAAAAAACGCCTAAATAGGCGACGTGATGATTGATAACAATACCAAATCATAAACCATTTCATCATCATCCTCACCTCATTGCCTTTCCCTTTTTTAAATAGCCCTGAGTCAGCTGAAGCTGTAAGAATCGCATAGATTAACAGCACAAACATCTAGATACTAGACTTTTCTTCAGACAGAATTTCTGGCACGGCGGCGAGTCTCAAAAAAGACTAACCATTGCGCAGGACAGGATTATAGTGCTTGCTAAAAAAAAAACATGTGTATATTATAATCCAATCTATAATAAATAAATAAATGCGTGCTAAAAAAAAAACATGTGTATATTATAATCCAATCCACAGAATGATAATTCTTTGGTCTCCTGCAAGATGTATCTTGATACATTATCGTAAACTTCATTACAAATTTGAATGAATCTTTTATCATACGTGGTAGAGCCATGCTGCAGCTTTATTATGGTTATAATACGAATGGGTCGGCTCGACCGGGGAAGTATCACGCTTTCACAGAATACCAGCGTCAAATGGCAGCTCTGTGCCGCTATGTTTCGTATGGTGAGTGTAGAGAACCGGAGACTCTTTTTATAGGAAACGAGGCATTCCATCTAGTCCTCAGAGGTGGCAATGCATCTGCATTTTGATTCCTAATCGAGGATAAATGTAGATGTCTTTGGGCCGCAGCATCCACTTAACATCAGGTGGACTGTGTGATCCTTTGTCACCACTATTCTATTCAAAAAAATCAGCCAGTAATAGTTCACTTCTGGAGTAGCCCTATTCTATTTTCGGAAGAATTGACTATATCTTCGCTGATCACAATACTAGCATTGCGATTGTGTGACTCTGGTCTTGTTTACCTGTGGAAATCACTCCGCAACTGCGTTCTCTTTTTTGTTATAATAATAATTTTGTATTGTGTGTATGCCATGTAGAGGATACGTAAGAGAATCCACTGCCCCATATCGTTCTGGGGGTTTCGTAAGAGGCGGCAGAGGAAAATGAAACAGGAGATGGACAACAGCATCTGTCTGATAACCTCAAAAAAACTGCGGTTGTCAACCCGCCTGCCAATCGTGGCAGTTAAGCCAAATAGACACTAATATAATTTAGAGTGGCAGTCCTTTGGTAGTCTTACCAGCAAGTGGTAAGGGCCCTTCAGTAGATGGAGTGACGACCTGGTAAGACATTCGGGGTCTATTCTCCCTGCGACTCTTTTCCTGCTACACTTCAATAACATATTTCTACCAGATATTGTTGAGAATGGAGGTGGCAGCACAGTCACAGAGATATTCATGTCCAGTGTCAAAGACGTAGGGGAAGTAACACGTTCACTCAGAGAGGCCATGGTAGAGCTGATAATTGCGACCTTAATTCTTGTCTCCCAATAGGGTGACGACAATCTGGTCACCTTCAACACCGCCAAAACGCAGGCCTGTCTGTTCTCCGCAAAACAAAGTCCGTTTAATCTCATTCCTACTTTTCGAGGTACATCTGTAGAGGTCACTGATCATTTCGAACTTCTCGGCATAAATTTGAATGCTAACCTCAACTTTGGCGCTAACATTGAGTCGAAACCACAAATCGAGGCCAAAAAACTGAGTATTCGAAACAAGATGAAGCGATACATTACGCTTGGACAGCTTCTTACTTTACACAAAGCTTAAGTCCAAACATGCGGGGAGTATTGTAGTCATATTTGGGATGTCTCAGCAAAATATTCACTCGCCGCACTCGACTCAGTGCAACGCAGAACCAAGAGGCTTGTCGACGACAAAAAGCTGGTGGAGACTAAGCTCCACAGCTCAGCTCACCAATGCCAAGTTGCTTGTTTGTCGGTCTTCTACAGATTGTGCTTCGGAGAGTGTGCCTATGAGCTTCATAAGCTCATACCGCCATCTCCATTCTCCTATCGGAATAGCAGAGGTACTGCACGTTATCATCCACACTTGGTTGACATTCCGAATATTCGAACTAAGCGCTATAGGTTTTTTTTAATAATGCGCACAGCTAAGGAGTGAAATGCTCTACCGGCGTCTGTATTTCCGAGTACGTATAACGGTAATCTCTATAAAATGCGTGTTAATGGGCTTTTACCATATAATCTTTTATTATATGGTATAGGGGTGACAAACGTCACCAAACACCAAACAGTCCACCTCATGCTAAGTGGTTGCTGTGACCCACAGACATCTACATCCATCCTCGATTACAAATCAAAATGCAGATGCATCGTAATGATGGAATGCCTCCTTTCCAGTAAAAACGCATACGAAACACAGCTGTGTTAACCTGCTATTTTACGCTGTTATTCTGTGAAGCGTGGTACGGTCCTGGTGGAGCCGACCCATTCGTGCTACAACTATACTGCTAATATAGCTGCAGCATGGCTCTACCACGTAAACCTGTCCTGGGCAAAATCGTTTCATTGTAGACCTCATCTTTGCCCTCGAGCCAGATGAAAGTCAAGATCGAGCCCATTTTTTATTAAAAAAATCATACAGGAAGTAAACATTACTTAGGGGAGGCTGCAGAGGACTTGTTAAGGGCTGTGATGATGATGATGAAACCCTATGAGGCAATATATGAGGAGGCCAATATTTAATCAGTGGACTTTTGATAGGCTGTATTGAATAAAAAAATATTTTACAGGCTGAAATAAGATATTAATAAAAAAAGACATCGGCTTATAATCGATACTGATACAGGATGGGCCTTAAATGTATGAGTGGTTTCAATATGCAAAAAAAAAAAATATAAATCTTATTGTTTTTTATTTACACATTTAAAAAGTACAAGAAATTGAAATTTATTTGATATCTAATTTTTAAAGATAATGTTATTTAAGCTCTTTGACATTCTTGTAGTCACACTCGCAGATTTTAAAAAACACGTTGACTAGTTGCTCGTGGAATAGCGTTAATTTCTTGAACAATATTTTGCTTTTACTGTTCAACTGTTATTGGATTATTTTCGTAGACTCTTGCTTTTAGGTAGCCCCTTTGAAAATAATCGTTAGGAGAACGATTGGACACCTTAGAGGCCACTCAATGTCTCCTCTTCGCGATATGAGTTTTCCTGGAAACATTTCTTTCAGCGTGTCTATTGAGACTAGAAGTGTGGCACGTGGCTCCACCCTGTTGGCATTACGCGCTAGAATTGTAACCTTAAAATTCTTGAAGAGCTGGAACCAAAAACTTGCGACATCTGACAATAATTCTCAGATCTCACTTTCACAGCAACTCCTCTTTGGATTTCAAATAAGTATGGCCCAATTATTCAACTAGCCGATATTCCAGCCCACGCAATGACCTTAGGGCTATGAAGACGTCTTTAGTGCATCTCGCGGGGATTATATTGGGACTAAAACCGGCAATCTTGCTTATTAACATGTCCGATTAAAAATTGTTAAAACGTTCCAGCATAACATTAGCAAAATCAAGTCGAAGATTGGCATCATTAGGCTTCAACTCTTGCGTCAACTGAATTTTATACGCTTTAAATGCAAATCACACTGCAAAATCCTCCGCAAAGTGGTCCTCTTGATGATCAAGATTTGGCTTCTTTTGCGAGTCGATTGTCAAGGATTTTCTCTAATCGATTCATGAACGCGTTGAATAATCTCCGGCGTCCGTATTTACTTCAGGCGGCCAGCATTATTTGTTCTTACTGTAGACCCGAATGTAAGCCGAAGTGAACGCGGTACATTCGCCTAGCAACAGTCACAGAATTGTTGTTAGCCTAATACGCGCGAACACAAAACGCACGCTGTGCTCCCGAGAACGCGTCTATGCCGACTAAAAATTCCACGAAATGGCGCGTCGAACGTAACCCTCCGCGCCCCGTACCTCTAAAGCTTTTTAATTATAGACAAAATAATAAGCGTGGGCCTCTTACTGTATGTAAGGCCCACCCTGTAAATTTAGACAATGCAACGTAACACATATTTTTACTTTAAAACGAAGCCACTATGGTTGCTGCCATGCTCCATAATCACTCTGCTAATGTTTGAAAAAAATAACACATCTTAATACATCAAGACGTTTCTGGTGCAAATGCGGTAAAAGTGTCTGGTGAAAATGCGGTAAAATTTATTTTAACGAGCGAAAATCGTTTATTGCGGCGCCACCTGGCAAGTTAACATCATAACACTTAGATCGCTAAGAACCATTGCGAATGATCACATTCGAACGATTTAAATAAAACCGTATCTAAATCGGTCACTGTTTTGAAGATAAATGGGAATATTTGTTTGCATACTCAAACCACATTAGTTCGCGCTCTGAAGGTTTATTTTTTCGCGGGTGTATTGATTTTCTGTTTTTTTTTCTTCTATTGGCAACTATTTCCATCAAGCTGTAACTACAACAACTATTACCCACCCATGCCCGCGGCATAGAGATCTATAATAATAGTGCTCCAATAAAATTATATGCAGAACACATTATACTAGAAGTTTTTTTTTTTTCTTTGGGGGTTTTTTCTCCAAAACTTTTTACTTTTTTCGTGGCCTCGTTTGTGGGAGTGTCAATTACAGTTTTCTCATTTCCGGTCCGTTTACTATATATTCTGGCTCGTATTGTTAGTTTGATTTAGCACCGCGCCTCTCATTTTTCTCGCCAATAAGTTGACATAAACTTTTTAAGACTTCTTAGTGATCTATAATGATCCTCATTGGTAGAAGCTATAAAAATACAAGCAGAATACAAGTTGCGACGTAAAAAAAATAAGATTTTTTTATAGAATAAGGGACACAAGCCGGCACACAGTCCATCTGAAGTGGATGCTGTGGTCCATAGGCATCTACATATATCGTCGATTAAGATTTAAAAATTCAGATACTTTTTAACCCCTGACGGCTACTATAAAATCCTCGTTACCAGTATTAAGGTACCATACGAAACAAAGCAGCAGAGAGACTGATGTATAATTTCTCTATGGTACTCTTTGTGAGCGTGATCCATTCTCGGCTAAACCAACCTATTCGTGCTGAAACCATAATATAGCTGCAGCGTGGTTCTACCACGTATAAAGATAATTAATTAGGTAGGACAATATTATGAATTTAAATAAAAATTGTAAATGATGCTATCAATTTAATACATAGTGTGTTTTTAAAGTTGCTTGTTGAATTTCGATTCATAATATAAGTATTTCCTAACAAAACATTATATATTGAATCTATAAGCAAGCTATAGCGCGCGCGTAGCGCTCGTTGCCTATTATGCCAAATATAAGTTAACAGATGTTTTTAGATACTGAATACCAAACCAAGTTAGATAATGGTTGAGATAAAAATTGTGAATGATGCTATCAATTTAATACATAGTGTGTTTTTAAAGTTGCTTGTTGAATTTCGATTCATAATATTAAGTATTTCCTAACCAAAACATTATATATTGAATCTATAAGCAAGCTATAGGGCGCGCGTAGCGCTCGTTGCCTATTATGCCAAATATAAGTTAACAGATGTTTTTAGATACTGAATACCAAACCAAGTTAGATAATGGTTGAGATAAAAATTGTGAATGATGCTATCAATTTAATATATAGTGTGTTTTTAAAGTTGCTTGTTGAATTTCGATTCATAATATTAAGTATTTCCTAACAAAACATTATATATTGAATCTATAAGCAAGCTTTAGGGCGCGCGTAGCGCTCGTTGCCTATTATGCCAAATATAAGTTAACAGATGTTTTTAGATACTGAATACCAAACCAAGTTAGATAATGGTTGAGATAAAAATTGTGAATGATGCTATCAATTTAATATATAGTGTGTTTTTAAAGTTGCTTGTTGAATTTACATTCATAATATTAAGTATTTCCTAACCAAAACATTATATATTGAATCTATAAGCAAGCTATAGGCGCGTAGCGCTCGTTGCCTATTATGCCAAATATAAGTTAACAGATGTTTTTAGATACTGAATACCAAACCAAGTTAGATAATGGTTGAGATAAAAATTGTGAATGATGCTATCAATTTAATACATAGTGTGTTTTTAAAGTTGCTTGTTGAATTTCGATTCGTAATATGTATTTCCTAACAAAACATTATATATTGAATCTATAAGCAAGCTATAGGGCGCGCGTAGCGCTCGTTGCCTATTATGCCAAATATAAGTTAACAGATGTTTTTAGATACTGAATACCAAACCAAGTTAGATAATGGTTGAGATAAAAATTGTGAATGATGCTATCAATTTAATACATAGTGTGTTTTTAAAGTTGCCTGTTGAATTTCGATTCGTAATATGTATTTCCTAACAAAACATTATATATTGAATCTATAAGCAAGCTATAGGGCGCGCGTAGCGCTCGTTGCCTATTATGCCAAATATAAGTTAACAGATGTTTTTAGATACTGAATACCAAACCAAGTTAGATAATGGTTGAGATAAAAATTGTGAATGATGCTATCAATTTAATACATAGTGTGTTTTTAAAGTTGCTTGTTGAATTTCGATTCATAATATGTATTTCCTAACAAAACATTATATATTGAATCTATAAGCAAGCTATAGGGCGCGCGTAGCGCTCGTTGCCTATTATGCCAAATATAAGTTAACAGATGTTTTTAGATACTGAATACCAAACCAAGTTAGATAATGGTTGAGATAAAAATTGTAAATGATGCTATCAATTTAATATATAGTGTGTTTTTAAAGTTGCTTGTTGAATTTCGATTCATAATATTAAGTATTTCCTAACCAAAACATTATATATTGAATCTATAAGCAAGCTATAGGGCGCGCGTAGCGCTCGTTGCCTATTACGCCAAATATAAGTTAACAGATGTTTTTAGATACTAAATACCAAACCAAGTTAGATAATGGTTGAGATAAAAATTGTGAATGATGCTATCAATTTAATACATAGTGTGTTTTTAAAGTTGCTTGTTGAATTTCGATTCATAATATTAAGTATTTCCTAACCAAAACATTATATATTGAATCTATAAGCAAGCTATAGGGCGCGCGTAGCGCTCGTTGCCTATTATGCCAAATATAAGTTAACAGATGTTTTTAGATACTGAATACCAAACCAAGTTAGATAATGGTTGAGATAAAAATTGTGAATGATGCTATCAATTTAATACATAGTGTGTTTTTAAAGTTGCTTGTTGAATTTCGATTCATAATATAAGTATTTCCTAACAAAACATTATATATTGAATCTATAAGCAAGCTATAGCGCGCGCGTAGCGCTCGTTGCCTATTATGCCAAATATAAGTTAAAAGATGTTTTTAGATACTGAATACCAAACCAAGTTAGATAATGGTTGAGATAAAAATTGTGAATGATGCTATCAATTTAATACATAGTGTGTTTTTAAAGTTGCTTGTTGAATTTCGATTCATAATATTAGTATTTCCTAACCAAAACATTATATATTGAATCTATAAGCAAGCTATAGCGCGCGCGTAGCGCTCGTTGCCTATTATGCCAAATATAAGTTAACAGATGTTTTTAGATACTGAATACCAAACCAAGTTAGATAATGGTTGAGATAAAAATTGTGAATGATGCTATCAATTTAATACATAGTGTGTTTTTAAAGTTGCTTGTTGAATTTCGATTCATAATATGTATTTCCTAACAAAACATTATATATTGAATCTATAAGCAAGCTATAGGGCGCGCGTAGCGCTCGTTGCCTATTATGCCAAATATAAGTTAACAGATGTTTTTAGATACTGAATACCAAACCAAGTTAGATAATGGTTGAGATAAAAATTGTGAATGATGCTATCAATTTAATATATAGTGTGTTTTTAGAGTTGCTTGTTGAATTTCGATTCATAATATAAGTATTTCCTAACAAAACATTATATATTGAATCTATAAGCAAGCTATAGCGCGCGCGTAGCGCTCGTTGCCTATTATGCCAAATATAAGTTAACAGATGTTTTTAGATACTGAATACCAAACCAAGTTAGATAATGGTTGAGATAAAAATTGTGAATGATGCTATCAATTTAATATATAGTGTGTTTTTAAAGTTGCTTGTTGAATTTAGATTCATAATATAAGTATTTCCTAACCAAAAATTTATATATTGAATCTATAAGCAAGCTATAGCGCGCGCGTAGCGCTCGTTGCCTATTATGCCAAATATAAGTTAACAGATGTTTTTAGATGTCATAATATTATCTATTTCCTAACAAAAAATTATAATATATGGAATCTATAAGCAAGCTATAGCGCGCGCATAGCGCTCGTTGCCTATTATGCCAAATATAAGTTATCAGATGTTTTTAGATTCATAATATTATCTATTTCCTAACAAAACATTATATATTGAATCTATAAGCAAGCTTTAGGGCGCGCGTAGCGCTCGTTGCCTATTATGCCAAATATAAGTTAACAGATGTTTTAGATACTGAGTACTAAACCAAGATAAATAATGATAATGGTTTTATTTCAGTAATATTACATTCATTCATTAATTACAGCATACAGCCCACCTGATTGATGTATGACTGCCTCGTTAGTCTAGCTCCAGTGGTTGTACGACACCCACGCGATGATATAGGCTAGTGAAGTCTCGTGCCGCGACGTACGACGAACCCAAAAATGTTACATGTACAAGGTTTTAGAACTCATTCTCTGTTTAGGTTACCACCCTCTTAGCTACTTCTGCCGCCAAACGCCTGAAGGGCGTGCGTTTTTCGGTCTTAAGGATATACAGATGAAGAGTATAATTTTACGAGCCGTGAGGTATTCCACCTTAGGCCCTGATCACACTCTATTTTGCCTGTAACAAATTTGTAATTTGTTTTTATGCTTAAACATATCTTTTTTTGTTCCATATTGTTCAGACACTTGTTGATCCTATGTTCATGTAAGACTTATAAAAAAAGAATGTGCCGACTGTGATACTTGTCTAGCAAGTCGTAAAAGACAACTAATAAAATTCATTGAGTGCGTTTGGCAGAAAAAAAGCGCTAGCAAGCGCTTACAAGCGCTAAAATAGTTTTCGGCCAGGACACGATTGCTACTTCAGTAGCGCTGACACAATCCGCCATTTTGCTTATTTAATTTGTTTGTTTTGAAGTAGAGTTTATAAGTTCTTTTGTGCAATATTAGTTTTAAGTAATATAATGACATGAATAAACATATACATGTTATTAAAAATTCATGATTGGTAAGTTTTTAATATGAATACTTTACAAACATATATTTAAATTAGGTTAGGTTCCCCGGTTAAAACTAACATCGTATCCTAGAGGAAAATAGCTACTTACGCTTTGACAGCACTTACCGCTTACGATCGCCATTTTGTTTACAAGCGCTTGCTAGCGCTTTTTTCTGCCAAACGCACCCATTGTATAGGCGATGGGTTAGCCATTTCGTTTTACATCAAAATCTACATTTTTGGCTGAATTTGGTTTTAGTTACGCCCTTCTCTTTTGGCAGGGTCCAAAAGGGGGCAAACCCTAAACGTGGTTAATTTTATAATATTTTTCAGTTTCTTCGTAGCTAAAATCCTGTTTGAATGAAAGAGTATTTATTTGCGTTCACTGACTGACATTCTAGAAGTGATTTTTAATTTTATCTTTTTTTTTAAGGCAACCACCCTTTAGTTTATAATCATTCACCATTAGTTCCTATCAATGTCCACTGTTGATCATAGCCTTTCCATAGATTCGTAAGGGATATATTAATATATTTGTGATGGTTAGGGTTGGCATTCGCAGTTTTATTTTTATTTTCTAATTGTTCTAGTAGTTGTGTGGCAGCTACTAAAAGTTTTAAAATTACTCTTATTTAAAACGTAGTAGATATTTTTAAATTACTATTTTTTTAAAACATAGTAGACATTGCTGGCTCTCAACTAAGTACATCATACTAAAAAACAATATTCACAATTATTTCTTTCGATTAATCGCAATATTATGCTCTTGATGTCGTTTCACGGTCAGCGCCAGTGTCGTGAAGCGTCGACAGTCGACACATGGACACGCCCATTGGTTATGAGTCGAATGCACATAACCGAAATCTGATTTCAAGACACCTTGTCGTCATTGTCTTTTTGTAGAAAGGTTTCCACCCACGACGACCCTCGTTGGGATGCCTATTGGCGAGGTGGAGAAGAGATGTTATAAACGTATACTTCGATATACCTCGAATTATAAAGTTCACGTGTAACATTGTAGAAGTCGTGTGCCACGCTAGCGCGACGCGTCTTGCGTCTGCGATGAACGGAAAAAATAACAATACAAGACGAACGGGGAGGTACCACGTTAGCGCATCTAGCGTGCGCGTCGAGCGACCACAAGCGACCGCGAAAAGCGGAAGACATAGTACGTGGTCGCGCGTCCAGCGTGTAAATCAAATAGTGTTGATTTTACCGCGATGTAAAACATAAATACTGAGACGTTAATTAGCGAAATAATTTCTCTCTCTGCATTATGGTCTATTGAGCATGAAAATTATAAGCATATTATATTTTTCAAAACTTTTGTGGGTATTGACGTGTTTTATCATACAGTCTACCGATATTATTTAGATTAAATCATGAACTCTTATTTTAATTTGCATTATATCTTGTACAAACAAAAACCAGTCCCTTCTATACACGAAAGTGCCAATTGAGGAAACCTTATTTTTTAATTCGCGCGAAAATAGCATGAAGAAACCACATGTCATGCAAGTGCAGCCGCCTCAAAGGTATAATTTAATAATAATATAATTTTTCATAGGTATAATTAGTCCGAACAGCAGTTGTATCACACGGTTATGTAGCTCGTCCGTCGCACAGTGCGACAGTGAGATCAATAAAAACCTATTCTTCAAATTCTTGCAGCCCGGATATCCTTCTAAGGAAATCGACATCTTATGAATGAATTGTTTATTTAAAAAAAATTCTCTGTAGTAATTAGACTACTATTGTAATTCACAATAAAGTCTTCGCAAAACGCGGCTTAATTGTCGCCAATATATACCAATTAGAGTCGTCAACGATTGAAGCGAGTCTTTATTATAATTGATTAAATGTCTTGTTTCCATGACGAGGAGGACTTCCATTTAAGATTTGCAGTGTTACGCTGTAAGAGGAAGATTAGGATTTATTTTCCATCACTGACTTCTGAACGAACGAACGTCGGACAGACATGAAAAACCTTTGGTTTGGTTGGTTTCCACCATAACAGTGATAGAGCCACGCGGCAGCTGTAGCTGTTGCACGTATGGACAGCTCTGCATCCGCGTTTCGTCTGGTAAGTGCCAGAGACCCAATCCCCCCCCCCTCCCATTAACATGGTAGCGGAATTAAATGTAAGACTACCGTAGGAGGGTACCAGCACCCTAGGAGAATCCGTCGCTGAGCATCCACGACCAAGGTACTCCACTCCTGAACGTGGGTACTCAAGCTGCCTCGCGTATTCTAGGGGAGGAGGGGTAAAATTCCGCTCAAGACAATAACTGCTCGAGGCAAGCTGTGCAACAAGACCACAGGGACCCCTGCCACGCTATCCGTATTAATTTATTTAATTGGTGCCACGTGGACTAATTAACCAGTTGTGTCAGACCATATGCCAAGTCAAAATTATGAATAGATCTCCCCGTATGATCGGTTAAACGTGAACCAAGCCATTCGGCGTGAAGGGCGTTAAACTCGCCGAGGATCACGATGTCTGCGGAGGGTATCTCTTCTATAAAAAACGCGCTCCTGTAAAATAGCATCATGATATAAGCAGGACTGCTACCTAGCCTTGGAAGGAGCATCAAAGTCCCGGAATGTAAACGCTAGCGCCCTAAAAAAGAAGTATAATTCCGCCTCCAGGTCCTTAAAAAGAGTAATTGCCAAGGCAAAGTCAGAGTACATAGACAGAATTGCCTAGAAACTAGATCGCCTTTCTTTTGGAACCCGTGCATTCTGGTCTCACGCCAAGACTGTCCAATGGAATTTCTGTTAGCTATCTCCTTCATCTCTGCACAGGAAGGACGACTCACTGGCCTATGCCGCAAAGGAGAAAGTTGATCTGCTAGGCTCTTTCTTTGCGTCCAACTCGACTTTTGATGACGGGGTGAGCACACCGCCGACCTTCCCGCGGTGTGAGTGCTCCGTGCTGGATGTGCGGTTCACACAGCGCTCGATTCCCTGGACATAATAATAATAATAATAATAATAATTCATTTATTGCATTACTGTGTACAAGTTGAAGATGTCATATTATTAAAGGTATCAACAGTTGCCTCATCAGGCGTGCAATAGATTTACAATTTTCATAAACATAATATATATACTATTTACATTTAACAGATTACATTTAACAGGTTACATTTTGCAATTTACATTTAACAGATGACAAAGATAAAATATTTAAAAAAAATGCTTATAGATATAAGTATAATAAAGAACACGATATTAACTCTTAAAATTATAGAATTCATTTAGCGTATAAAACGTATGTTCCACCAACTAGTTTTTTAGATTATGTTTGAATTTGGGTCCTTTTATTGTTTTAATACTATTGGGTAAGTGATTAAATACTTTAATTGCTGTTATGTATGCACTTTTGTCAAACAATTTATTTTTAATTTGAGGTAGATATAAATTGTTTTCGTAGCAAGGGCGTAGATTTTGCCGTTTTGAAAGTTTCGTTTCGAATAAATCGCAATTATTTGTAATAAATAGGCACAACTCTAAGATATATATTCCAGTTAAAGTTAAAAAACGTTTTTCTTTAAATAAATTCCTCAGGCTGTCTCTATTTGTTTTACGGTATATGACGCGTAAACATCGTTTCTGTAGTATAAACGTTTCATTTATGTTGGTTGAATTACCCCAAAAAATTATACCATAGATTAACAATGGATAAATGTAACCATAGTACGCATTTCTACTAACAGATTCAGAGGTTGACCAAGAAAGTATTGAAAGAACATAGCAATAACTCGATATCTTTTTGTTAATCTTTTCTATGTGTGATTTCCAATTTAGGTGAGAGTCAATTTTAACTCCAAGAAAGCTAGTATAGAGGAAGTAGATAATATTATCTACTTCCTCTATGACTGAGCCATCAAATGATATTTTTAAATGGATTGGTTCGGTCTTGTAATTTCTAATTTGAAGAATTTTAGTTTTAGTTACATTAATTGTTAGGTTTACAGATTTTAACCAGGACACTATGTCTTTTATGGACTTATTAATTTCACTTTCAAGTTCTGAACTATTTATTAGCTTACTAGTATAAAAGACTGTAGCATCATCAGCAAACATTATTGTTAAATGCTTTGTGATTTTAAATATCTCGTTGATATATATTAAAAATAAAGAAGGACCGAGTATACTTCCTTGAGGTACACCAATGTTGACTTTTTTTATATTTTGACTTAATTGTTTCAATAGTTGTAGTATTACTATTATACGTATTCAAAATAGTTGCCTGATATCGATCTTCAAGGTACGATTTAAATAATTTTAGAGCAATTCCGCGAATGCCAATGTTTTCCAATTGTTTCAGTAAAATTTCATGATTAACACAATCAAATGCTTTCGTCATATCTAAGAAAAGGGCAAAACATGGATTTTTTTTCGTTTATGTCATCCCAAATATGTTTCCATTATTTTAAATATAGCTAATGACGTGTTTTTACCTTTTTTGAAATCCATATTGATTAGGATTTAAAATTTTATTTACATTAATGAAATTCATGACTTTATTATAAATAACTTTTTTCAAAGATTTTGGAAAAGCTTGGTAGTAGTGCTATGGGTCTGTAATTATTTGGGTCTTGCTTCGGTCCTTTTTTGTAAACAGGCTTTATAATAGCAATTTTTAGGTCATTTGGAAATGTACCCGTTTCTAACATTAGATTTATGATATAAATTATTGGTTCTGAAATATGCTTTAAAGATTGTTTTATTAAATACATTGATATATGATCGTAGCCAAAAGATTTTTTCGGTTTTATTTGTTTAACTATTTTATGACATCATTTATGTTGATCGGTGATAAGAAAATACTGTTGCAATTAAATGAATTATTTAAAGTTTTATAAAATCCAACATTAGAATTTTGATAATTACGTGTAAGAAATAAGTTATTAAAAATTTCTACCATTTCATGTGGCTCACTGACTATCAACCCATTAACTTTTATATTTTTTATGGTGTTTTCTATTGAATTGGTGTTATTTTTTATCAAGTTCCATGTAGCTTTTGTTTTATTAACACTAGATTGTATATATTTTATATTAGACCTCCTTTTCGATTCAACTATTACCGCTTTCATTATTCTACAATATTCCCTATATTTACTTGTCTTAGCAAAATATTTATTTTTTAACGTTTTTAGATATAGTTTCCTTTTGTTTCTACTGGATATTTTTATTCCTTCCGTAAGCCAATTAAGTTTATTTTTTTGTATAATTTTAATCCTCTTAAGGGGAAAACTTAGGGTAAAGATCAAGTTAAATGTATTAAAGAATGATTTATATGCCAAGTTTACATCTTTTTCATAAACTCCTCTGAATCCAATTTGGGATAAGTACTTTAGAAATATCGGTAGATTGGAATCTATATTTCTGTTATAAATGAACCAGTGTTTTTTCCCAAAGTTATATCTACATGCAATACTAATTAATTGCGCAGTATGGTCTGATAATCCCAAATTAAGTACTTGAGATTCATACTTATTAGCATTTGTTATTATGTTGTCTATACAAGTTGCAGAATAAGCCGTAATTCTAGTTGGCTCTTGTATAGTAAGATGTAGATTGTATTTCCTTAGAGTTGTAATAAAGATACTTCTTCT
Organism: Parnassius apollo; assembly: GCA_907164705.1. Classification (NCBI taxonomy): domain Eukaryota; kingdom Metazoa; phylum Arthropoda; class Insecta; order Lepidoptera; family Papilionidae; genus Parnassius; species Parnassius apollo. The sequence goes on along the minus strand of CAJQZP010001539.1, from coordinate 4,896,538 downwards.
TTTGCTATTAGCTAACGTGTCTATATTAAAATCTCCTAATAATATTAATCTATTTTTATTGTTACGTAGACGTACCGTTAGTTTAGCAAGTAAAATTTCAAGTTTTTCGATAAATATGTTAAAATCGCTGTTAGGGGTTCTATATATACATACAACAATCAGATTTAATTCACTAATAATACCACAACTTTCAAAATGATTATCAATTGACAGTTGCTTTAAGTAATCTATATTTTTGGAAATCTATATTACTCCTTGTGTAAATGCAAACACCTCCTCTAAATTTCGATTTTCTTGCATAAATAGCCATCATTTTATACATGGGTATAACTTGTAAAAGTTCTTTTCTTCTTCTCTTAAAAACGTTTCCGTAAAACAAAGTATATCTAATGTTCTTTCTTTCGTTAAAATTTCAATATTGCTTAATTTAGATTTTAAACTTTGTATATTAATATGTAAAATATTCAGAACGTTCTTATTAGTGAAAAAACTGGTTGTTAGTAGTTACGTTATTGCTAATTTTTTTATTGATTGGTTTAAAATAGAACGGAATTGTCCCTTTCCTATAATTTGAGACACTGTTAATAACACTATTATTTTCAGCAGATTTTGTTATTTTATTCATATTGACGTTGCGATTCATTTTGGAAAAGTAGAATGGAATGGTCCCTGGCTTATAAGCACTTTTATTTTTACAATTTGTCTGTGATATATTTCTATTATATATAAAATATTTTGTATAGTCTATTGAATCTATTTTTTTATTAATTTCATAAAACATTTTAAATTTAGACTTTGTGCTAAACATATTATTATTTGCCTTATATGGTATATCAATAAATGAGCAATTTGAATAATATAAACTAAGTGAATTTAACAAACGATTGAATTTATGTTCATTTAGATATGGATTGCGAATTGTATTCGTGATCAATATCTTCTGTTCTCTATGATGTTTTAGAAAAGAATATAGTTCAGCAAATGTTTTGTAGGGATTAACATCATTAGCGCCAACTGAAATAATTATCCAATCATCTGCACCCATTTGAACTTCATTTTGTAGTGGTTTTTTTTAAAATAACATCCGTAGGAGTGTCAGGATATGTAAATGCCGATATATTATATTGACGGGGGTTTTTATACCTTGACCGAATTTTCATTAAAGCTGAAGCCATTCCTAAAGCTTGCTGGTCACCAACAATAAGAATTAGATTTTTGTCTTTGACTTTAGTTTTAATAGTTACAGTTTTTTCTTTTGATTCTAAAGAACATTCATTCTTCTCTTGGACAGTATGATCAGAACTGGGTTTTTCAGAACGAACTGTTTTAAATATTGAATTTTGGTTAATACTAGAGTTGTCTTCTTTAGGCTCTTTTTTGCAGAATTTGGAAATAGCGCCGTGTTTGAGTGGACTGTCGAGTAGTTTCTTGTAAACACTTTCTTTTTTTCTGGTACTGTTCTAGGGTTTTTCTTAAATTTGTATTTTCTAAGTTTAACTCCATAATTTCATTATGTGCACTGGTCAGTTGCAGAGTTAATTGATCGATTTCATTTTTAAGATCAATAATTTGTGAATTTTCTAGTAGGGTAGTATTAGGTAAACTTCTTGGAGATGTTTCCGGCATTAATTCTATATTACTACTATCCGAATCGGAATGCAATATATTCCTTAAAGATGAATTTCTTTTCTCAAGTTTATTTCTAACAGTTATGTTTACTTTACTTGATTCCCCCATACTCGTATTATCATGTTTTAAAGGTGTGTTTTTGATCGAGTTTTTTATTATCGGGACTTCAGTTGACGATGTGTCACTTAAATTACCTTTCTGTTTACTCCCCTTATTCTCAATGCATAAAATACTTTATCCCTTGCTTTCGGTTGTCATTAAGTAATATCGCTTTGATGAAACATTCGTGCAGTCAATGTCATAGTACATGTAACATATAGAGCAGTTTAAAAATTCTTTTCCTTTAATTATTTGTTGGCATTTAGCACAACGCAATGCGGTTATTTTTCGTTTAGTTGCCATTTCGTTTGAAGTTTGCAATGTCTTAAATAATCTTACAAAAATAATGTTCAAAATTAAACAAACGTGTAAACAAAAATAACAAAAAAAGTTAAATAATTTAAGATTAAAAATTATAAATAAAAACTACTTCAACATTAAAAATTACTAAAACTATGTCTAATAAAAATTAAAAAGAAAAGCTATAAATAAACGGATATCGCTGGTTTTGAACTCAGGTTTCTAACATTCATACGACAGTCATACGTAACACTCCATTACACCAATCTAGCACCATACTTTTTAGTCAAAATAACAGCCTGTTCATTAGACTTTCTTGAACGTTTGAAATCAATTTAGTAACACCGTCTTTACAATTTTATTTCAATTAACACATCACTAATTAATTATACACAAAGTTATACACAAAGTTGCACATAAACAAGACGAGTGGGTCTGATGAATCCCCCAATTGTGCTGAGAACGTGTGCTCCAGAATTGGCACCGCCTCTAACGCGTCTTTTCCGGTACTCCTCCCTAGGCGTAGCCTCGAAGTTATGGGAGATGGCTTTCGTCCACCCGATCCCCAAAAAAGATGACCGCTCAGATTCGTTTCTACAAGCCCATCGCCATCACCTCCTTGTTCTCCAAAATAATGGAATCCATTATAAACTGCTAGCTCATGCAGTACTTTGAGGATCACATTCATCAGCTGCTTAGTGACCGCCAATACGGTTTTCGTCGGGGTCGATTAGCTGGTGACTTTCTGGTCTACCTGACTCATAGATGGGCGGAGGCAGTATAGTCCAAGGGGGAGGCACATGTTGCACCATATTTTTTCCAGACGGTACAAAAGCTCATCCAGTATATATCAAGAATATCTATTTGTGTAACACTTCGTCTAACCCTGCCGATGTTATCGCTTTAGTATTACATTAGATACAAGTAGAACAAGTGAGTGGTACATGTCAACGGTCAAAGTCGAGGCCACGTGTTTTCCCCAACAATTGACCACTAAGTGGCAATTGTACATTAAGTACTTGCAAATTAATTTTGTTCTCATGACTATAATTATTAAATTCAATATTATTATATATGAACTATAATCATATAAAATATATTCATTAATTTACAAGGATTCGTGCCGTAGCTTGAAAAGAAAATCAATATATATCCTTTAAAAACCTCTTAGTTATTTTATTCGGAAGTGGAGCTGTGTAATTCACATTAATTCGCTATTTCATTAATTCCCTACAGCTTATCAGAAGCCCACTGCTGAACATAGGTCCCTCTGATATGGGAAATGTTTACTATACTTATAGTTCATAAAAGATAGCTTGATCTCTGCAACAGCTGTCAGTAAAAATCACGCCTATGGGAGTCCTGAATTTCTTAGTAGTACAGACAGTACCTGTCAATGTCCTTGGTATGCCGACCTAATTAGTGCATGCCCATAAAGTATGACATTGACTGGTACTGTCTGTACTACTAAGAAATTCAGGACTTCATAGGCGTGATTTTTACTGACAGCTGTCGTAGAGATCAAGCTATCTTTTATGAACCATAGCACTTTTAGCAGGCTGGTTTTTAGTTGTTTATGGGAAGACACCATTGCCTGTCTGATTTTTTCCTCTGTCGCCTCTTACGACACTCAGGGTACGTTATGGGGTAGTGGATGTTCCTAAACCGCCACTACACGGTCCAATTCGTTTATACTAACATTCTATGAAATTATGTTATCGGTGAAATTCTTTGAATATAAAGATTAAGTCAAGAAGTTGCCTAAAGCCTTTTTCCATTTTATAATTTCGTTTAATTTTACTAGTATTTAAATATCTTATTCAGGGTTATTTTTCAAAACTTATTACCAATACACCGTTGTACATATTCTCTACCATAGATTGTTCCAACACACTGTCGTGAGCCACCATTTTTGGAATGAGAATAACGTGCAAAAACCTCGTGGTAAGTGAATGTTGTAGCTCATAGACACCTACATATTATATATCCTTGATTAATAATCAAAATAGTTTCCAGGTCATAACACTCACCATACGAAACACAGCATCATTAAGCCGCTATTTTGCGAGGTTGTGGTTCTTGCCCGATCGAGCTGAACAATTCGTATCGCCAAGCTATAATATAGCTACACCGTGGCTCTAATACGAGGGGTGATCCAAAAGTAATGATAATCGGTTACTTCAGGTCCGCATAAAAATCCAAAAAAAATTTTTTTGCTTGCTTATATACTCACTACGTCAGCCTAAAAAAATCATATAAATAGATCACGATTTCCTGGAGATACATTCATTTGAATACGAACTGTCAAAGAGATAACATCAACATGGAGAAAAACGAAATTATAGCTGTCATCAAGTACCTCTGTTTGAAAAAATTGTCTTCAAAAGACATACACAGTGACTTAGTGGAAACATTAAGGGACTCTGCTCCTCCATATTCTACAGTTGCACGCTGGGTCAAGTAGTTTAAACTGGGCAGAACATCCACTGAAGATGAACATCGCGAAGGACGCCCGTCCACGTCCCTCACTGAAGACAGACAACGTGAAAAAAGTTGAAGATGTTGTGTTGGCAGATCGAAGAGTAACCATCATGCATGTAGCTGAGGTCACAGAAGGCAAGAATGGCAGCGTTCAAAGAATCTTTGCGAACGAGTTGCATATGAGAAAGGTCTCTGCGCGTTGGGTACCCGGTTAACATTCTTAACCGACGAGCAAAAGAAAAATCGAGTTGACATTTCGAGGGTCAATCTCGAAAAGTTCCAAGCATATCAAGAAAAATTTTTGTTCCGTTTTGTGACTATGGACGAGACCTGGATCCACCACTGAAACGAAACAACAATCGATGACTTGAAAGCGAGCCTCCTCACCGACGCCAAAGAAATTCAAAGTTTCAAAGTTTCGGCGGGAAAGGTTATGGCATCTGTTTTTTGGGACGCTCAAGGCATAATTATGGTGGAATATTTGGAAAAGGGAACCACTATTACGGGCTTTTACTACGCAGACCAAATAAGAAGATTACGGGAGGCCATTAAGGAAAAAAGACGCGCAAACTGCGAGCTGGAGTGCTGTTTCACCAAGACAACGCACCGGCTCACAAAGCCGCAGTTGCGATGGCTACCATTCAAGAAACGGTATTCGAACTGCTCGAACACCCTCCCTATTCGCCAGATCTAGCTCCTAGTGACTTCTACCTCTTTCCTCGGCTGAAGGAACGCCTCCGAGGCAAGAAATTCGAAGACGATAGCGAAGTAATGGCCGCTGTTGAAGCGTTTTGGGAGGGTCAAGACAAAGAATTTTTTTCAAAGGGAATCCTGGGCTTAGAAAAAAGATGGACTAAATGTATTTATTTGTTAGGAGACTATGTAGAAAAATAAATTATTATTAACTTTAATTACCGTGTTTTATTTTCATTATCATTAGTTTTGGATCACCCCTCGTACTTTTAAAAACCTGCATTACTAACTTCTTTGATGCTTTATTTGGATCACTCCATTGTGTTAGGGTTCGCTCTGCGCTTTCCAGTACGAGGCTGCCACACGAGAATCTTTCTTTTTGCTATCAGTTCAAACTATTAGTTTATTTCTCTATATTATATACCTTCACGCAAAGAAACTGATTGTCCTATTCGTAGCATACTGAGGAATTTTAAGTTTCGTCACTGGATCAGGCAATATGCAATTGTTGTACAACTATTTTAATATTCTAAGGTATATGATGAGGTATATGAATAAGATGAGATGTGTCGCATGTTTTCCCTACTATCAACAATTATAATATAATATGGTTTAATTACTTCTAAAAAACATTTTACTATCACATTTATATATTTTTCAAAATAACAGCCAACATCTCTTACACCTGAAATACTAAAGTATACGGAACCGCCTCCCGCATCAACTGTACCCCACGCCAACATCTTGACCCGACGATCATATGACCCTGCCGTCCAAGTGCTCCCAATTCCCGACGTCTACACATTGCTCCTCTCCTCGCCATTGGCCGAGGAATTAATGACAATATTGCGTACTTATTCATTTGACCGTCTTCATACCATCAATTTAGCAATAGAGGTCCGCGCTCGTACAACTCACAACCGAGATATCATAGCCCAGTTTTCAAAAATACGTCATTATCTCGGAAGTCCATGATCAGGGTAACAGATCGTAAATTGGCATAAAATTTATTAACACATTTACACATAATTTCAAAATGGTGGATTAACGTGATGTTCCTTAAAGAAGGTGACGGACGAATCATGCCTGTGCTCAAGTGGATATTCGCCAATATGGCTTGAATGTATCTATACGCGATCATATTGGACATTTTAAAAGTAATATAGTGTATTGCAAGGGACTCACGTTTAAGGTGAGGAAGTATTTGTGTTTTTGTTTTATATGGGCTTGCGAATTTTATTTTTATTTGTGTATGAATTACTTATGGAGTTTGCCGTAAATTCGCCGTAAGGATTTTTTTCATGTATAAATATTTAAGTTTTAAGATGAAGATTTTATTCAAAATGCAACCATCGCATGACGGAAGGCGTGCTCTTTTTTTAACTGCATTTACAAAAATAGATTTTATATAGTATTCGGGTGACAAACGAGCGTGCAGTGCACCTGATGGTAAGTTTACATTTATCCTCGATTAAGAATCAAAATGCACATGCGTTATCACACCTAAGGACTACGATGGAATACATTGTTTTCAGTAAAAAGGGTCTCCAGTTCTCTACACTCACCACACGAAATACAGCAGTATTGAGCTGCTATTTTAATTTGCCTATTCTAAGAGAACGTGGTCCTACTCCGGTTGAGTCAATCTATTCGTGCCGTAACCATAATATAGCTGCAGCATGTCTCTACAACTTAAGGCAATTTTATTCTTAGGGGTTCCGAAACGGCCAGTATGCTTGAAGTGAGCACGTCAATTTTTGCTCGAGCAGCATGAACATTTGCAATATTTTCTCGATGCTTGAAGCGTCGACGGGCTTGCCACGTGCTAGATGTGACTTTAAACTTATTTTGTTTGACGCGGTTTGCACTTGTTCGTGACCGTCTTGATCAAGCGTTTTCTAGTCTTGCACATCCGAAAAATTACTAGCTTGCTAAAGCGACTGGACATGTGCATCAAGCGGCTTCAGCCTACAAAACGATAATAAGTAAGTGATTTATGACAGGCTGCTTTATCTTATCGGAACTGTTTTAGTCATATAGATTTCCTCACAATGTTATCATTCCACGACGAGTCCAGTGTTAATTTGAAAAAAAAACAGAAACTTTTTTATTAAATATAGATTATAAACAACACTTATTGAAAGTCGCTTTTTTTAATTTACAACTCCTGGTTCGGAAAAAATACTTCTGTCCTGGGAAGAATTAGCAAAAAACCCAGTGAAACTTCTTTTAATAACAGCTCACAACCAAGTATGGTTGCAATTAACAACACAAAACAAATTAGAAATAACTTTGTAGCAATCATCTTTCCCAGTGGTTATTATCATCTATAAATTCCTTAATAATATAAAAACTCTTTTATATGAACTTAGTTTAATAACGTTTTTGAACTTTGTGCAGGTCAAATTGTATATTATTTTCGTATTTCGCTAACTTGTCTTGGCATTATAAACACACTTTGAAGATTATAAAATTCTAATACGGGAATAGACTTATTATACTACTGTGTATGGACCGGGACTCATTGGTGCTATTGCTAAAATGTTTATGGAGCACCAACGCAACGCAATGCGTCCGTGCAGTGTTCCCACTTTTAGATAATTTGCACTATTTTATGGTAAATCTATTAATATATGTAGGGCTTTAGGCGTCTCTTCAAGTTGACAGGCTTTTGATTAATTTGTGGTGAAATCGAACTTCGGGTAACCCTGTTTTCTATACCCACCCAGTGTATTTTTTTAAAGATTTATCGATGAGGATAGGGTCAAAGGAGCCAGAAAAGTGTGGAATGAAAAAGTTTTTCATTGTGTGTATCGGAATAATGATATATAATATTATATGAGACTAAGTGTTATTATAATTTAAAAATGAGAAAAACTTCTTCATTACAAAACTCAAGAGTTTTAATTTTTTTTGTTTTAAAGTTTCCGTAAAAAAATATCGTGAAATGATATTAAAATTTGCAATGACGTTGTTCCTTAAAATATTTAAAATTGGATGTAAATAATGCTATTTAGATTTTTTTACGATGATTTAGGGAGTATTTCTACAAGTTTTAGGGTAAAACTAAAATCATAAGTGCCACGGAACAATAGTTCCGTGGTAGTTCATGAGTAATAGATGGCGCCGATTTATTCTATGATTAAACCGTGAAAAATTTTGTTCGCACGACCATATCTTGTTATTTACACTGCCGGCCAAAAGTTTAAGACCACACTTAAACAACATAATTATCTATAAATTGTAAGGGAATCCCATAAGATAAATAAAAGAAATGTGCACTTGCATAGAATAAAATAGAATAATTTTTTATTCGACATAGATTACAAGTAATTCTTATAGACCGGGAGCTGGTGACAGGTGACGTTCCATGATTTTGTCGTGCATGCCTTTTTAAGGCTTGATAACTAACCCTAAAATATCAAAGATTGTCGGGGCTTTAGCCCCCCGCGCGTCCTCTTCATAAGAAACAACGCTTTTCTTTGTGTAGCGAATTTTCGTGTTTTTCCGTGATAGTATACTGCATGCCATTGTAATATACGGAAGTTCAAGCAAATTGAAGCTCTTATAATTGATGGCATGCACCCCGCAGCGGCTCAAGATGATCAAAGGATTCTGAAAACCTGAAAAAAATTAAAGGGCAATTCCGTGTTTTTTCGGCAATTGCATGCCGATGTAAAGAATGGAAGTTTTTGTAATAAAAACACACTGGAAAAATTGGCATGCACCCCTCGTATGACCATGGCATGCAGTTTGGAATCACGGAAAATCGGATTTCAATTTTTACAGAGTTTTCCGGAAATTTTCCACCGTTGGTCATACGAGGAGTGCATGCCAATTTTTGACGCTCAGACAGACGCTCAAACTGGGGGATGGAATTACAGCTCCCGTAGCATCCATCCCTCACGCTAGGGAGGTTGCAGCAGTTATGGTTCGTGACCACAATAAAGGATACAGCCCTAGGTGCTATGGCTGTGGGGAAAGGGGCCATCTTCGATCCAGCTGCCCTAAGCGAACCCTAGGAAGGGAAGATGAACGATCTCAGAAGGGAAGTGCGGCTAACATCACCGCCCAGCAGCAGCAGGAATACGACTTTACTACCAGAAATCGCGGCGGGAAATCTCATGGCAACGCAGATGCATTGTCAAGAAGACCTTATCCTGTAGATTGCAAACATTGTGCTAGGCAAGAGAGTAAGGAAGTGGTATCCGTGAGGATGCTCAGGACAGACCACCTCAGCAACGAGTGGAAGGACAGCCTACGACATGCACAGCAGGAAGATCCGGACATCAAGCCGATTCTGGAATGGATGAAGGCCCGTGCTACCAAGCCTAAGTGGAGCGACGTCTCAGCGATGAGTTCGACCACTAGAAGCTATTGGGCCCAATGGGACAGCTTGCTGATTCAGGATGGAGTCCTGTGCCGTAAATGTGACAATGGTCGAGGAGACAGCTATCGTTTGCAAATGGTTGTCCCTAAAGCTAAAGTGCCGAATGTTCTGCGCGCCTAAGTTGACGTCTGGCACTAGCGCAATCTAGTGTCCGGTAACAGAGCGAGGAGAGCTTTCCAGAAAATGACATGACTAATCTTTTAACCAACAGCGCCATCTAGTATCGATTTGAAGAACTAAGCTTTCTAGAAGCCTCACACTCGAACTTTCGGCGCCTGGTCGGTTGGCGCGCGTATTTACTTGAATATTCTGGATGTTTCGGTGAAAAAGGTGTATTTAAAGGCTCTGTAATAGGCGATCGGGGCAGTATTGAATTTGGCGAGACAAGCGAAGCTTCGGAGCGAAATAAAGTGTCCGTGTGATTAATTATTAGTGTTTTAAGTTTTAATTGGTGTGAAGAAAATTAAAGTGTAAATTTTGGTAATTCAATCGGCAGTTTTTATTGTCACGAACCTCAAGCTCGTAACAATATATTTATTTCTATAATTTTTTCTCGAAGAGACTCTCTCGGTTTAAGGTTGTAAATAGCTGTAAATAGCTAGCAAAAAAAATAGTTTCTAAATCAGCCTTATTCTCCCATAGCAAAATCCCATATTTGTTATGCCTAGTTGCATATTATGCCGTGAAAATAACTGAAATAAACTAATCTAGCTGTCTCGACCCTAGTGAGATCTCTAATCTTTTTTACAGCATACGCTGCAGAGCTTAGTCTGCTTGCTAGTTTAGATATATGGGAGTCCCACTGAAGCTTAGCGTCGAGAGTGATGCCAAGGAAAACGAAGGATTCAACCGGACTCAGTTCTTTCCCATTTAATAACACATTGGTACTCGGATAATTAACATTTGTTATTGCAAATTTAATACATTTAGTTTTATTGTCGTTTAAATGTAGATTATTAACTTTAAACGAATGCAATAATTTCGATATAGCGTTATTCACTTTTTCATATTTAAATGATTGACGTTTAGGTTTAAAAATCAAGGAAGCATCATCGGCAAATAATACTATATCATGATTATCCCCTACAAGGGAAGGTAAGTCATTAATATACACTAAAATTAGGAAATGGGCCCTGAGGGACACCCATCTGTACGGGTCACCCGGAAGAACTTTTAACATTGATAATAACTTTCTGCAATCTATTACTTAAATATGAAATAACTAGTTTAAGCGCTGTGTTCTTGACACCATAGTACTGTAGCTTCCTGTTTAATGTTTCTTTGTGAACACCGTCGAAGGCCTTGGAAAGGTCACAAAATATAAGCAAAAACCAAAGCATCCTCTGAATTCTCCCATGCACAAAAAATATGTTTTATAAGCGTAACTCCCGCTTCGGTTGTCGAGCGACCCCTTGTAAAACCAAATTGACTAGTACGCAGCAATTTATTTTTATTAAAAAAAACTTATCATCTGACGTAAAATAATTTTTTGAAAAATTTTACTTAAAGTTGGTAGTACAGAAATTGGTCTAAAATTAACGGGGTCTGATGATGACCAGATTTTAATAAAATTATAACTTTACTGTGTTTCAATAAATCAGGAAACACACCAGATTCGACGCTTGTATTAAAAATAGTGGCTAGATAAGGTGTTATTGTATCTATTACGGATGCAATAACTTTAATGAAAATCCCCCATAAGTCTGCCGTTATCTTAACATCAATTGTTTTAAACTATTTAATGATATCTTTTGGCAATACTCTATGGAATTTAAAAATATTTGAACAAGCCTTTATATTTTGTTTAAGCAATGATTCGGCGATAGTAGAAGAAGAATTTAATGAATTTGTTGTCTAAAAAGGGTTATTATTATATTTTCTATTACATTGTCATATTCTATTGTTAATATCGAATATCTAAAGAAGTCATTCTTTTATTCACTTTCAAGTTATTGGACAATAAACATGTATTGTTTTAAACACCGACAAACGCTGCGTTAGAGCCGGGTGATAGAGTCGTAATAATATTTTTATGATGGGCTAACATCGATCACTATTTTATTAGTGATCGATGTGGGCTAATAACTAATTGCTTTGCTTTTGTTTCCCATTGGTCAATAATTAGGATTATTTAGCTTCTAAAAACACGTGTTTCCGACTTATTATTCCCGAGTTTACATGCTTTTGTTCACAAACATTCTCAATTAGTCTAAATTTGTGGTTTCTACAGTAAAGACGTCTTAAAATGGGAAAAGCACGCGAAATTAGCAGTGAAGTGCTTCCTGCCACCGTTGTTTTACATAATAAAGGCCAATCCGAACGTGAAATTTATTTACGATTGAAGTTATCGAAGACTTGTGTTCATGACACAATAACTCGATACAGGGAGACAGGCACTTTTGAAGATTGTCCACGCTCGGGCAGGCCGAGAGCTATCCCGCCAAGTGAAGATCATTTCATTTTTGTTACCAGTAAGAAAAAGGCGACTGAGACATGCGAAATTGTATGGTCGTGTCGCCGTTCGAAAACCTCTCCTAAGGCCACAAAACAAGAAAAAACGGATGCAGTAGGCCCTTGCCCATAGAGATTGAACCGAAGAAAATTTAAAAAAAAGTTCTTTGGACCGATGAATCCAAGTTTGAGCTATTCGGTTCAAAACGAAGAATTTATGTTCGACGTAGTGACTAAGAAAAGATGATGCCAGACTATGTAGTCCCAACAATCAAGCATGGTGGTGGCACAATTGTGATCTGAGGTTGCTTTTTTAGTCAAGGAACTGGCGATTTGATCAAAATTGACGGAATTATTAAAAAAGAAGAGTACAAAAAAGTTTTAGAACAAAATGCAGTTCCTTCGGGATTGCGATTAATTGGAGATGTATTCATTTTCCTACAGGACAATGATCCTAAGCGTAGCTCAAAATTATGCAGAGGATATTTGAAAGAGAAAGAGCCACAAGGGGTGTTAAAAATCATGGTTGGGCCTCCTCAGAGCCCGGATGTCAATCCCATTGATCTTTTGTGGGAAGAGCTTGATAGGAACGTCCGTAATAATGGTGAGAAGAAATGTGGAATGCTTTGTGCGAAATTTGGAGCAATATATCACAAGACAATATCAACAAATTGATTGCACGTATGCCGAGACTTGTGAAAAAAGTCACAGAATGCAAAGGATATTATTTTGATGAAAAATCAGTTTAACTAACTATAGCCTTTTTTAGCATGGACTGCTAATATCGCTTTTAAAGTTTGATTGTCAAAAAGTGTTTTATTAGATGATTTAACAGTTTAATGAAACATTTAATATATTATTGAAGTTTTATTTAATTTTCCTACTTTAATTAAGGTGGTCTTAAACTTTTGGCCGGCAGTGTATATCGATGAATACGGGTATAATAATTGGATTATGCTTACTATGCTTAGTAATAGTTTAGAAGAACAAAGAAATTGCAAGTTGGCAATACACCTAGACCTAGTTACAAAATGAAGTTACTTAGCCGAATCCGACATATTTCTTTACTAATATAGTTATTATCGGATTTATGTTATAGTAGTAACATGTGGACTTTGAACGGATGTTAAATGATAAATTAAAAATGTATGTTTACGATTGTTGACATGGCACAAGAAACCGTGTAGTGGCGGTGTAAGAAGTATATCCACTACCCCGTAATACGTGGTAGAGCCACGCTGCAGATATAGTATGGTTGTAGCACAAATGGGTCAGCTCTATCGGGAGAGGACCACACTCGAACAGAATACCAGCGTAGCATAGCCAGCCGGAGACCCTTTTTTACTGGAAACGAGGCATTGCATCTTATGCCTCAGGGGTGACAACGCATCTGAGCTTTAATTTTTAATCGAGGATCAATTTAGATGTCTATGGGCATTCACTTACCATCAGGTGGAATGTGTGCTCGTTTGTCACCCTTATCCTATAAAAAATACCATTTCGTAGGTGTCGTAAGAGGCCAAAAAGGGAAACTGAAACAGTAGATGTGCAACAGCATATGCCTGATAAAATACTCAAAATAATAAAAGTTTAAGTTGTTTACTCCGGGGTCCGCGTCGTTGTTTTGTTTTTCCCCCCACAGCTTTTTTAATATCTTAAAGGACCCTCTTGGGGCGCAGTTTTACTGCCTGAAAGCTACATTTATACTGAACCGAGCTATTTGTTCGATATCTCGGTTTGGCTAACATTAACCGAGTAATACTCGGTACTTGGTTACTCGGTAAAACTTATATTAGGCCCATCTCTAGTTTCTACCCGCAGGTTCTAGGTTAAAAAGAAGTCCTATCACCTAGCAAGTTTCTGAAAAATGTGTTGTTTTTTTTTTCACCTGCTTTTTATTTGTTTGCAGGAGCCGTAACACCACTAAGCTAATCGCGCCAACGAGGCATAACTATATCGAGTAAAGGATACCAACTCGACTGCAATTCTCTTCAAGTGTAACCCATGGAGACCATTCCTAACTGTCAGCGAACGTATTTGATCGGCAATCGCTTCACGAAGAAATTGTTCCCGGGCCTTGTCCCGCACATACAATACCACCTCTGTCGCTCTAACACAAACATGCTCTTGAAAATCGAGAACGAACTGCTGCAAAGTCACCGTCAAAGAGAGACGACAGGCATCAAAAAGCTGTACAACTCGTTCTTCGTACTCTTTTAACCTAATCACCGCGTTCCGAAAAAATATCATTCATTCATCATTCATCATTCATTCAGTGACTTTTAGTGTAGTGCGGGCGATATGGCCCGGGTGTAATGGAATTGTATGAACAAGACAGAGACTATACGGAGCTTATTATGCATGACGGTCGCAAGGAAGACCCTTTCACGTGGGAGTCGTCAGTGAGGCTCACTCTTGTGGGGAGAGAGGAAGAACTAGGGATGTATTTGGAAGAGAGGGAGGGTCGGAAGAGGAAGTGGCACCAGGGCGAAGCCGACGGGAAGACCATGCGGCGGGAGGAGAGCGACGAAAAGGAGCCGAGGAAGATGCCACCAAAGAAAGTTATGGGTACGTACTTATCTTTACTTATATGCAACATAGCTCTTTGTTAAATGCTTAGATGATAAAACAAAGCCACTTCTAACGTGACGCAGTGACTCAAATGAATCTTGGTCACCGTCAAAAATGCCGTCACTTGTATCTATACGCCAACTTCATTTTTCCAGCGGTACGGTACCTGGGACGGCCGACTGGCCGTTGACCTTACGATACTCTCAAATAAGCTCGTTCTACTATCTGATCCTCTACCATTCTCCCGATATGGCCTAGCTTACGAAGTCTGTAGGTCTTTCTCTCGCCGATCATTGTTCTTCCTTTTGAACTGCAGTTATTGACCGGTTGCTCATAAGATTTCTTTTATGGAATAGTCGGCAAACGAGCATGCGGCTCACCTGATAAGTGAAGTGAGCTCATAATGAATCGCTTCTATCGTAAAAAGAACAATCTCTTTCATATTACTATACTGTTATTAGTTATTGGCAAAAAGATATGCAGTTTTAATTTTTTCATGTACAAAAACGTATTTAAAACAAATATTGCGATATATATAAAATGTGTAATACATATTCTCGTCACACTTTTTTTTACTTTTATTCTGATATTGCATATAAAAAACGTTTGATTATTTTGCTTTCTACTAGCTTTTATCCACAAATTCGACCGCGTACAAAACCTACCACAAAAGTGTGAAAACTTTTAGAATGTTTAGAAAGAAGGTCTATTTAAATTCACGTAAAAAAGTCTTATCATATCATCATACCATATCCTTTAAATTTTTTTTTAAAGAACCGTATCTCCTTGTTGCCTCAGCGTGTATCGGAATCCTCGGCGGCGAAATATCGAGTGACGTGCAGTTTCGTGGTCACTTGGAAGAGAAGGCCAAAATGGACTCTAAAAAGCTTGGCATGCTCAGCAAAGCGGGACAGTATTTCATATCGGCACACCGCCTGCAACTTTACAAGGCGCAGGTTCGGCCACACATAGAAAACTGTTCCCATCTCGAGGCTGGGGCTCCCCAGTGCCAGCTTCTTCTAATTGACCGCATCCAGCGCAGAGCGGTTCGAATCGTCGACGATCAAGTCCCCTCCGATCGGCTCGATGCTCTGGCGCTGTGAAAAAATGTTGCATTTCTTAGTATTTTCTATGACATCTACTACGGGGAGTGCTCTGAGGAATTGTTTGGATTTATTCCAGCCTCCAAATTTCACAAACGCACATCGCGACAAAACTCACGATACTATCCACGCCATCTGGATGCATGGCGGTCCACCACCGTACGGTTTACTAGGAGTTTTCTTCCTCATACAACCTCTCTGTGGAATCTTTTACCACCGGCGATTTTTCCGGACCGATACGACTTAGAGACCTTCAAGAAAAGAGCTTACTCCTTTCTAAAAGGCCGGCAACGCACCTGCAATTTCTCTTTTGTTGCAGTTGTTCATGAGCGACGGTGTTCACTTATTATGAGGTGAGCCGCATGCTCGTTTGCCCCCTCTTTTATATAAAAAGAGCTTTTGAATCAAAACGTTAAGAGATTGAAGATATGGCGTTTTCTTCGTAGTTTTTTAATATCTTTTATAGTTTATGAGATAAATATCAAAAACCATTTATTTTTACAGTTCGTTTATATTACGACCTGTCATCATTTCCTAATTAATTAGTTAAGATTGAATAGTTAAGTAACAATTTCATAACTTAAGATATAAAGATCTTCAAGAAAGTGTGTTCATAGTGAAGCTTCCCCCACTTAATATAAGGTTATTAAAATAATCTCTCCTAGACATAATAACCTATTTTCAATATACTCTACTGAGTCGCCATCTTTCTGATAGTTCACGCTGAATGTTCGTTGCTATCAATCGACCAATAACGTAAAGACGTGAGCGTTACGTATATCACATAGATCATACACTGAAGTAATGTTACGCTCGAGGAGATGCTTAATATAATATGTAATAATTTAACTCAGACATATAGTCATAGTCATTTATTTCAAATACAATATACATTTTGTGTGGAAAAACTTAAATAAAACATAAAATACCTATAAAATAAAATAAAATTAACATTATTCGACTTTTTTCATTATTCGAAATTTATTAAAAATTAAATTATGCACGTAATAATGCTCTACCTAATTAAATGTAATCATTCAACTTGTATGTATAGAAACTTTTTTTAAATAAATAAGATTTCAATCTTATATATTTGCAAAAATTATTTATGATTTTTAGGGCATTAAATAGTAGTTAGTCTATTAAATAGTTTTATAGCTTGATTTCTAACGCTATGCTCTACAGCCTGTAATTTTGACAAAATCAGTGTGTAAAGTTAGAATATACAAACAAGGCACAGTAAGGATTTTCAAATTTATAAAATATTCTTTACATTATTGCCTCTGGTGAATGCGAGACATTATTCTTATTGCTCGTTTTTGTATATTAACGCAATAAAAAAATGAAGACGACTTCATAAGCTAAAAAAATTATAATTTCCACATAATAACTTGTGAAGTCGTGGTAAAACATAGTCGTACTGACATTTAAAAAATATTAATTGAACTTTGATATTTTATTATAAGTCGTAATTGTAAATAAAATTGTAACTTGGCTTAACAAACAAGAAATACCTATTCCAGATTCCTTCTTTAAGGTCTTGATTTTGCGAACCGGTGTTAATATTGACGTTCATATGAGCTTTGAAATGATACTAAATTGAATAAACCGTTTTGGAAAGTATTATGTGGAAACTATTTATTATGTTTTTTTTATTAAGTTTCCTTTCGCCCTTTCGAGTGGTCTAAGGAAAACCCAAGTACAAGGTGGCAACAAGTAGAAGTCGTTTAAATAGGCACATTAAAGATTGATCAACCTATATTTCCACACAGAGTTTTTCTTTGAATTTATATGTCAATTAAACCGACAGCCGTTTGCATAAAATCGGTGAACATATTTTAAGAAAACACTATGCGTCTAATATAGAAATTTATCGGTTTTGATCTCGGTTAAAAATTATCTAGCTTTTAATTATCTAGTGTTGTGTATACTTATTACATACATAATTCCTCTAGTTGCTCTACTGATGATATAAATTGACTTCACATTTAATATGGAGAGTTCCATTATATAAATTTGAAAACGTTAAAGTATGCGCACATGTCTGTCAAACACAAATTAAAAGATTGATTGAGCAATACACACAGATTTAATAAATTGTGTTGAATCTAAGTTTAAAGAGTGTAGGGAGACCGTAAATATTACAGGTTGTGCGGCATTCCACCTTAGTCCATACAGAAGACAAGTTATCTGTACACTCTTTATTTGAACTTAGTTACATGTGTCCATAGGTTCAAGTATCCTTTTACCATCAGATGGACTCTAAGCTCTTACGTCACTTCGGTTTTATTAAAAATAAGACTAGTACCCCTAACAATATAAAAACTCTTAAAAATAGAAAATTTAACCATCAAACTAAACTCTTAAGATAAAATAAACTTAATTCTAAAATTCACAGAAAGTTTATCTCTCAGAGACATGGATGTTTAGGTATAATTTTCTGTATTATGTATACATTATTCTTTGAGACAGAACTGATAATTAAAAGACAAATTATAAACTTTCGTGCAAAAGCAGTGACAAACATCGCGTAGCTGCAGATCGCCGCGCGCTCATTTTAAATAAATTATCGGCTTTGTGCTCGTGACCTTATGTGCATTGATACTGAAATCTGTTTGTGATGTGAAATGTCATAGACGTGACGTGTTGAATTTTGGTGTTAGTGGTTACGATATAAAACTATGTTAACATTTGCAGTCTGCCAGAATACATTTCATTTTGTATACACATTGCCATTTCTTATGTATATGACCAAAACTATGCTTTATTTTAAAAGTTCAAATGAGACAATTTATTTTTGTGTGGAGAATGAGCCCACCACTAATTGTAGCGAAACTTAATGAAATACATGTCAATTTATTTCCTATTATATATAGATTACAAAAGTAATATAAGTTTTACGGTACCTAACGGAATACTAAGAAATTTACAATTATAATATGAATATCACAGTAATCTAAAAACAAACTAGCTGTCTAGCAGTTACCACCGGTATTATAAGTTAAAATAGTGCACTGGTCAATAAATAATAGTATAAAACAAAGTTGTAGATACATTCAACATTTAGAGGTACTTTAAAATTGATGGAAAATCCTTTTAGTAGTTCGTTCTTCGTTACGCGCATTTTTTTCATGTTACACTAGCCAGAACACGAATATCAAAACAACTTTTTTTTTTCAGAATTAATGATTCGGTTAGATTTTCATAAAATATTCAGGCCGTTTACTATAATAAATTGGTATCTTTTTTATGTGTAATAAAATTAAGTTACGTTTAAATTTCTAGTGGACCCAAAAACAATTGTCTCCTTTATCACTTAACCCTTAAAAATATTATGGCGAACATTGTCCGTGTAGTGGACATAACTCGCCTTGTGGGAGTACTTTTATAAAATTAATGGTACACTTTTTGATAATTTTATAGAAATTATATGTGAAATGAAGGGTGATGAAAAAATTTGGGATGTGCAAGCGGGATTTAGAAAGGGAATGGGGTGTACAGATCAAGTCTTTTCCATGCGCATGATCGCAGAGAAGTTTTTGGCGAAAAACCAAAAAGTTTTTTGTGCGTTCATGGACTTGGAAAAGGCTTATGACAGAGTGGACAGGGATATGTTATGGCAAACGCTGAACGTGTTTAGGTTGAGCGCTGGTTTAATACAGGCATTAAAGTCTCTGTATAGGGACTCGAGTGCTTGTGTTAGAATCAACGGGGTCTACTCGGAGTGGTTTGACATCCATAAAGGTGTCAGGCAGGGCTGTGTGGCTTCCCCGTGGCTGTTCAACCTATTTATGGACAGTTGTTTGCAAAATTTGAAAGTTGAAGAATGCGGATTAAGAATGGGTGAGTTAACCGTCAAATGCCTTTTGTACGCCGATGATCAAGTTATTCTTGCGTCGTCGGCGGCCGAGTTGCAAATGATGGTTACATTAATGAACGGATCATTAAAAGAAAGGGGTATGAAAGTGAACGCAAGTAAGACGAAGGTTATGGTTTTTGAAAGAGAAGAAAGTAAAACGATTTGTAAAATAAGAATAGAAGGGGAGTTGATCAAGCAAGTAGATGAGTTTGCATATTTGGGCTGCGTACTTAGCAAGGATGAGAGATATGATAAGGATATAGAATGACGAGTGAATGCTGGAAATAGAGTAAATGGGGCCTTGCACTCTATTGTGAAGAGTCAAAATATGTCGAAAAAAGTCTCGTATGGCAATTCACAATGCTGTGTTGGTCCCTACTTTAACGTATGGTAGTGAAAGTTGGGTGTGGCAGAAGAAGCACGAGAGTAGAATAAAAGCAGTAGAAATGCGGTCGTTAAAGAGTATGTTAGGGCTGAATCTGAATGACAGGGTAAGAAATTGTGTAATAAGAGAAGAGTGTGGTTTGCAAGATGATGTTGTGACCAGGATTAAGAAAGGAATGCTTCGGTGGTTTGGTCATGTGGAAAGAATGAATGAGGAAAGAGTGACAAAGAAAATTTATGGTGCAGAAGTGAATAGCAGAGTCGGAAAGGGACGTCCTAGGCGAAAATTTATCGACCAAATTGGCGATTTATTTAAAACGGGCCAAATTAGGAGTACCCTTAACCGACGAGCATGTATGCGTAGGTGTATGGATGTGAAGGAGGCAAGAGAGGTGTGTCAGGATCGTGCCAAATGGAAGTCTGTAGTCTCAGCCTACCCCTCTGGGTGACAGGCGTGAGTGTTTATGTATGTATGTATTATGAAGGGTGATTTAGTTTAGAATACAATTTTATTTACATTATTCAAAATGCCCTCCCCTATTTTGAATACATGCGGTGCTTAATCGACGCGGCGAATCATCAATCGCAGCACGCACCTCACTCATATCTATTTCTGCCGCTGCTTTAGGAGAGAATTTGCTTTCGGAGAGAATTTTCAAAAAAAAATCTCTGCGATCATCTTGCGTCTTGTCGTTTAGTCTGCGCTAAAGTGCAGACTTTCTCCACCAAATGTTGCCATATCTTATAATCCAGTGGGCTTAAATTTGGACTAGAAGAGGGCCAGTCTTTATGTCCGATTAAGTCAATTCCATGGGCCGTCAACCAGTTTTACGTGATTTGTGCAGTATGAGCTGGTGCAGAGTCCTGTTGGAAGTATCCAATGTCTTTTTTTTTTGAACATGTTTGAGAAAGAGGTTCCACTATGTTTATTAGGTCGATATTTTGGTATACCTCGGCACTGGTTTTTACACCTTTTTCACAGGAAAACCCCTCAGTTAAGCCTGAATATGAGACTAAGCCAAATCATGAGTGACGAAGGATAATGTGCGCGTTGAACCCTCAGAATACGCGTGCTGACTTCACTGCTGTGGGCATACCTTATCATTTTGTTTATTATAACTTTCTTCGATGTTAAAATTTTTTTCATTCGAAAACAAAATTTCGCGGTATTTTTTCCTGCGTACAACCGCAACAAAGCGCGGGATCTATCCAGCCATATTTCTTTCAAACACTCGTTCAAAAAATGTCCGGTCTTCTTACGATAAGCTCGTAGTCCCAGGTCTTCATTGATCACTCTTCTGACCGTAGTTCTGCTTAGGCCCATCTGAAGAGCTAAGATTTTTTGTTTACGAACAGAATTTCGTTGGATTTGCGCCTTCACTGCTTTGATGATCGCGGGCGTACTAACTGTACGAGGTCAGCCGGTCCTCTTACGATCTTCGAATTTTCAGTGAATCGTTCGACCAGAAACTAAGTACATATATACGGAATTCCGTTTCGGGACAGCGATTGCGCTTCTGTTTAGGTTGGACGGCACGCATTTGTTTGTCATTTGTGATGATCTTGCTTGACGTGACGTCGTCGGTCGACGTTTTAATTTTCGTAACGAAAACAAGTGCTTAAGTTAAGATATACTTGATTGGACATTTCAATTGAATTAAATACAGAAATAGTTATAGTGTAACTTGATAAAAAAACAATCGTAACAAATCCCGGGAAAAATCTCATATTTGGCATTATTTTGAGGAAAAAAACAGTGCAAAATGTATTTTTTATGGTAAAAATGCAACTGACGTGACACCAATCGTGCAGAAAAACTTTTGTAAAATTGACGACTCCGTGGCGTAGTGGCTTAGCAATGAGTGGCTCCGCTGGGGGTCGCGGGTTTGAATCCCGCACGGAACAAGTATTTGTATGGCCTACAAATAATTGTTCCGGGCTGGATGTTTGTCCTTGTGCAATTTATATTTATAAACTGTCCCCATGATACAGGAGAAAATCCTAGTGTAGGGGTAACGTTTTTTAAAAAATATTCACCACAATCTGTCCCTTCAGGACTTTAACTTATTACCTAATTAAAAATGCCTTACTAATTAACTTCAACATGACATGACTGATTTTTTGACCAACTTTTTAAATTATTGATAATAAAAAATACTAAGTGTTTTGTTTTTTAAGAAAAATTTAAATTCATTCATTATAATTTATTAATTCATTAAAAGTTTATTTTTAACAACTATTCGCCGAATGTCGAATAATTCGGGCTATTATTCGGTATTCGACGAATAACAAAAAAATGTGTAGTAATGCCGAATACCGAATAATAACGAATATTCGAATATCGATCTCTAGTTTTTATTGCCTCCAAGCCGACGGAGTAAACTTGCACGAAATTATTCTTTTATTATGTAATAATTGTATGTTGTGAGGACTACATGAAATTATTATAGACTTCTAAAAAAGTATAAGACTTGTGATATAAATTTGACATGGTTTTAAACAATTTAAGGAGAGATAACAGTTTGTCAAATTGTTAACCGCGATAAAAGCCTGTCTATTTTCATCTGATAATTGCAAACAAGTGAATAAAAGTTATCAAAAACATAAACACGTGTGTTTGTTAAACTTTTATCGCTTATACTTCAGTTATCTGGTATAATCCGGTTAGGCACGGCGGATTTTATCTATATATTATAATGATTGTTATGATTTTTAAATGGCATTGTTTATTTATAAAATATTTATTTGAATTACTTTGAAAAGTTAGAAAAGATGAATTATATTTAAAAAAAAAAATATTTTAAATTTTGGAAAATAATGTAACCATAAGCATAAACACTCACGCCTGTCACCCAAAGGGGTAGGCAGAGACCACGGACTTCCATTTGACACGATCCTGACATACCTCTTTCGCCTCCTTTACATCCATATATCTACGCATACATGCTCGTCGGTTAAGGGTACTTTTAACGTGGCCCATTTTCAAAATATCGCCAATTTGTTCGATAAACTTTTTTCTAGGGCGTCCCTTCCCGACTCTGCCGTTCACATCTGCCATATAAATTTGTTTTGTCACTCTTTCCTCATTCATTCTTTCTACATGACCAAATAATAATGTAACCGTCACATATTAATGTTATTATGAATGATAATAGTATAAAGATGTAACATAAAGATCATAATTATTCATAAGTACATACGTGCAATTAATAGGTAGACTCAATATCTCTCCTATGGTGGGAGGTGAACAGAGGTTCAACAGTGGAGTTTTGATATGCTGTAATGATGATGATTATGACTCTTGACACAAAAGTGTCATTATACAAATAAAATTTTATTACCTACTTCTAAATCAGTGATTCCCTACCAGTGGTCCAAGAGCTTAAATATGGTCCGCGAAAGATTTAAATATTTTGCCTACTTAATCGTTTCAAATAACACATTTGTTATTTTTAAGTACCTAGTAGCTTTCGCAATAAATAAACAATTAATACTGTTAGCGAATGCTTCTTCATTATTCGGTTTATTACATAATAATGTTAAAAGTTGTGATTATAATTTATTGTTAGATTAAGGTAGCTTTTTCTTTCAGCTTGTGGTCTCTGCTAATAACAAAAAAAATCAAAGTGGTCCCAGGTCAGAAAAAGGTTGGGAAACCCTGCTCTAGATAAACACTGCAGTCGCATTTTGAAAATATCTTGTAGTGAAAATCTTACGTTTTTCGCTGGCCTTAAGGCAAATTATACCCAAATAAAATTAAAAGTAAACATTTTTTTAATATTCATAGCAAACAATCATAAAATGCCTACGCCGAGTTATTTTACAATACCTTACATACGGGTAGGCGTTGTTAAAATACCTACCCGCATACTTACGCAGCAAACAAACTAATTTACGTTTGTTTATTTTTGTCTATTTCATGTAAGATAAGAACGGATATTTTATAACCTAAAAATTACTGGAGAGGCTTTCTTTCCACTCTTATGTATTTACAACATAAAGTGGATTCAAGAAAAAGTTAGTACGTTCTGATGTTAAATTTTCCGTAAGGCGTAGTCGGTACACAAGAATTAATATTTTCTATGGCATACCAAATAATACAGTAATTGGAGCCTCCTAGTAAATATAAGAATATCTGTGTTAGGAGGCACCGTCCTTCCTAAGAATATAAAATTTATTTATTTGATATTCTTTATTGCACACCATACAAAAATTACAGATTATATTAACAGAAGAAGTATGCAATGAGCGGTCTTATTGCTGATGGCAATTTCTTCCAGACAACCGATGAATGGTCAGGATTAAACGAAGATAACAGGGCTAGGGCAAATTGGTGTGGTAAAAAAGAATATATATATTACAAAAAAATAATATCCTACATGCAACCACAAACATATATACATACAAAGAATAAAATAAATATATATTTATTCATTTTATTATTGTAAAAATTTTGAGATAATTCCATTTCAAATAAACTTATAAGTAAGTTGAAAGTGTCTTTAGTCTTTATTACAGTAGAACCAAGTGTTTATATGCTCTTTCATTTGTTAGACACACCTCCATTCCATCCTAATTAAGACGGTACACACTACAGTGGAAATATCAAGTAACGCATTTTTGTCAAAGATTAGTTACCTAATGATTTGTAGACCTGCCATTCCGTACTCTTAATTAATTTAATTGAGAAAATTGGCTAACTTAAGAATTTTTAAAAATTGACATTAAATGATGACAGGATCTTTTTTAATTTTGTACCACAGAATAAATAATAATAGTACTACCACAGAATAAACAATAGTGTACTACGTACAGAAGTTGCACTCCTTTGATGTCAACTGCTTGCCGACGTTTAATAGCCTACATAATTATTATTAATCAGATAAATTGCGCACGCAAGCTAAATAAAACTTTATCGCTGCGCGTTAGTGTCCATATTACTTTGCATCTTTTCCGCTTCCTAAGTCACGGCAGACTTTCCGTGGTTATTAAGGGATGTTAATAGAAAGTAAGAAAATACATTGCGAAATGTTAATTATGTTACTTACGTGAAGTACTATTCTGACTATGATCAAATGACCATACTTTCGCCCCTATGTGAGTTCTGCGATGCCTAACGCATGCAAATTGCAAGGTCATTCGTCGGGAATCGCAACGCTTGATTCGGAAAAAATAGGTGGATATTGTAAACGAAATAAACCTGAAATACGATTCCTTAAAGAAATGTGATCTATTCTACTTACTTAAAAATCTTCTTAGTACACAAAGTTTTAATTTCAGTATTTTGTTTTATTGTAACTTAAAACATTTTAATTACAAAATACAAGTATAGGTATGTATGTAAGTAAATACTTGGATAGTGAAGTAAATTTTAACTAATTTTTGTAATAAAGTACTTAGGTATTTCTTCTGTAGACCAAATTATTGCTTAATTCTTTTTTGCTGTAAGTACCTATCTAACAAAAAAAAATTAAATAAATTCACCTTTCATAATTTCTCTCTAAAATTCTTCGGTAACGTAAATAATGATATGAAACCTTTTGTTGGTCATTTCATTTAGTATCCATCCACGCAATAGTTATAGTAGGAACGACGTTTTGCTATTATAATTTATCGAATAGGTAATATACATAATATATAATTTTTAAAATACATTAAAACTTTTACAACTATTTTTACCTAAAATTAAATATACTAAACACTAAACAAAAACTATTTCAATAAGTATTTACATAAAACTATTTACGTAAACAGCGTTAAAAAACCTTAACATTGAATCGCCTCCAACGCGCTAGCCCTGACTGCGTTATTTCGCCCGGGGGCGTCGCGATTTTAGGTAATTATTTCACGTAGGTAGCAAGAGTGATAGAGGCCTGGTACTACGTACAAAAGTTGCACTCCTTTAATGTTGACTGCTTCCCGACGATTAATAGCCTACATAATTATTATTAATTAGATAAATCGCGCACGCAAGCTAAATAAAATTTTATCGCTGCGCATGAGTGTTCATATTACTTTGCATCTTTTCCCTTTCCTACGTTATGACGTACTTTTCGTGGTTACTAAGGACTGATTAAAAAAATACATTGCGAAATATTGATTAAGTTACTTAGGTGAAGTACCTATTCTGACTATGATCGACTGACCATATTTTCGCACATATGTGAGTGAGTGCCTGTACAATTATATTCATTATAAATATGATATAAATGATTTAATAACTCGATCAAAATACTATAAATACTATACCTACTGCAAGATACTAGCATATTTTTATGGAAGCAAATGTAACAAACGTGCTCGCAGTCCTCGTGATGGTAAGTGGATGATGTGGTCCATAGACAAGTGTATCAACAAAACGCATATGCGTTGTTTCCCTAAAGACTAATAAGCGATGGCTCATTAGCAATTAAAAGAGTTTTCAGGCTCCCCACTCACTGAAACGGTTCCGTGAGAGTGTCATCGGTCAAACCGACCTATCGTGCTGCAATCAATTACATCTGCAGGCTGACTGTACCACGTAAAATGTTCTGATACATTAATACGAGCAATATTTTTATGTAACCAAGGACTTGATAATAACGTATTTGGGTAAAAGTCTATCTGTTTATCCAATTAATAAAATTATTAGAATTAATTAATTAATCCTTGACGTAGTCGATTTTATTTTATTAACAAGTAATTCTTTTATTATATGGTATTAATAAAATCTTTAATCTTTGCCGGTGTCGTGTAGTGATGGCGTAAGAGAATCAGAGCAAGCGACAATAGAAAGAAAGAAACATTTATTGCCACACGCCACAAACTTCATTAAACTTAAATAACTAAAAATAACTAGAATTATATTAAACTGATTGATTTTTTTTACCATCTGGAAAAAATAGGGTGTAACAGGTGAACGAAATGGAAGCCTATGGTACTGATATTTTACATTTTATTTTTATTTTACATTAACATATTATGAAATTGATTTGAAATAAACTTTCGGTACTAAAAAGTAACAACAAAATTTTGGAACTAAATAAATAAATCAATTAAAAACTATCGAAAGTTTATTAGTAGAGATGGGCCGAAATTTGGTAAAACTTTTACCGAACCGAATATTCGGCCGAACATTATACGGTAGGATCACCTTTTTTTGCGTCCAGAAGCAAAGTAAAGGCCTGCTGGGAAGCCGGGGAGGTAGGTGGTAAATGCTCTAAGCATACCACGCAGCCGGCTGCGTGGTTATTTGGCACTCACTAAGAAATCTAAGTGCCTACCCACTAAAGAAGACACGGCCTGGGCTGCAGTCATCAGATTTAGCATTCGGGTTGTTTACTTTTATGATGCCGGATATCAATTTGCTTGAACATCATCCCATTGTTGCTTAACTTGTATAATCTTAGTTTCTTTTGATAGGATGGATTTTTAATGACATAAATGTAAGTTATGAACTGGCTTACATTTTACCTAGTCTCTACTCTCTACACTTCAGGACTGTATCATTTATTTAATCTTTGCTGCCTTCGGTCACGAAAAATTATCACCTTTGACGTAAAACACATTGTTATGGAACATTAGCAACGCTAAATATGACGCGTCGTCATCTTATAATTATCGGTTTAAACTCTGATCTTATTAAAGGTCTCCATTGAATGTCACAATATTTTGAGAATGTTTTTGTCGCGTTTACTTTAACTTATTTTAAATACTCAGCGTTTGGTGGTTAAGGGGGGACTATAAAATAAGAAATGATTGTAATGTTTTTATTGATTTTAAAGGGATGTTTTGTTTTAACTTGGTAATTTTTACGGTGTGTTTTATGTCGTGTAGTGACGATGTAACAATATCCACTACCCCATAATGTCGTCCTACCCATAGGACAAGTGTCGTAACAAGCGACGGTGGGAAATGAAATACAGCTGCCAGCAGCAGGCAGCATGCAGCTACATCTATCTGATAATAAATCAAAATAATAAAACTGCGGTTGCAAACTCGCTTGCCAAGCGTGGCAACTATGGCAAATATTCTCGCCATGAGGCAATATATGGGGAAAGCTTATGTGTAGCAGTGGTCTTTTGATATTCTTTTATGATACTGTCTCGTTAGTCTAGTGGTTGTAGTAGTGCGACTGCTGATCATGAGATCCTGGGTTCGAATCCCGTGTGCCTGTCACCTGTGCTTGCGCATACACTTGGGCACTATAACCCTGTCCTGCGCCGATGGCTAGCCTCCGTTGAGCCGTGTGTGGCCGAAATTTGGTCTGGAGGACGTTATTATTATTGTGGAATATCTATATAGTTTTCTTATCTGGTTGGGATGTATAAATATATAATTATAAACGAAAATGAAAAGATAAATATACATAAATATCAATAAAATAAAATAAATACAAAAATACATAAATAAATAAAAGCCCAACCAGATGGAAGCCCTCGGCAGGGGAGACCAAACGGCCAAGGGTTAGGGGGAAAGGGAAAGAAACCGGCGGACGATGCGGGCGGTATCAAGGAGCACCGCCTTCTGCATTTGAGCCCGGAGCGGTCCGCCACGTAGTCCCAGTCGCCTCAGATGACCAGAGAGACTAACTGGGATTAGCCCATTCCCAGAGACGACTACAGGAATAATTTCGGCCGGCAGACCACCCCACATGTCGGTCACCTCGTGAGCCAGGTCCAGATATTTTGATTGCTTGTCTGTTTCGGCTCTCACGAGGTTCTCGTCATACGGGATGGTAATATCGACCAAAAATATCCTTGACTGTGCCCGGTCCATCAGCACAATATCAGGCTTATTCGCATGAATAGTCCTGTCTGTGATGATGGCCCGGTCCCAGTAGAGCCTGGCGCGGTCATTTTCGAGCACGGCTTCCGGCAAGTACTTGTAATACGGCAATTTCCGGTCCACGAGACCGTATTTCAGAGCGAGCTCCTGGTGTAGAATTCTGGCTACTAGGTTGTGCCTGTGCAAGTACTCAGAGTTAGAAAGCGCCGAACAACCGGAGATTACATGCCTAAGTGACTCACCGGGTTGGCGACAAGCTCGACAGACGTCGACGGTGCCATCCTTTAGGATGTATCTCCGATAGTTGTTGGTCTTAATAACCTGATCTTATTGCACAGACAAAACCCTCGGTTTCCCCGAAGAGGTCACCGAAACGTAGCCAGTTGATGGAGGCGACTGTATCTACGAAGGGCTCATGTAAAGCCTTGTAGTACCTCCCGTGGAGCTCCTTCTCCTTCCATACGGTCTCCCGGTCGGAAATGCTAAGCACTGCTGGGTCCTGCCATTGCTCGTTGGCTAAGGATAGAGGGGTAAGCCCTTTATCACTAGAAATGACGTCATTATAGAATGGATCATCCGATCTCGCCAAGAAGTATTGACGGAGACTGCACACTTCGCGATTATGCATGGTGAGCGCGCTCAGAAAGCCACGCCCACCATACTTTCGCGGCAAGTACAGCCTCATTAGCGACGATCTCGGATGATGCATCCTATGGGACGTCATGGTAGTGCGGACTTTTCTATCCAGGGCGTTAAGCTCAGTCTGAGTCCACCTGAGTATGCCAAAGGTATACATGAGGACAGGCATGACCCAGCAGTTATATGCGTGTGACTTATTCACCCCGGACAAAAAGGCTGTTAAGCACTTTGGTCAAGCGTGCATAAAACACGTCGCAAACTGACTGTTTCATACCAGCCTCATCGATACCGATGTTCTGTGACATACCCAGGTATTGGTATGTTTCAGCCTCGGAAAGGGTCCTTAAGTTGACGGGCATAGACAAGTCTATGCCCTTATTATTATTATTATTATTATGATAATAAATTTAAAGGTGTTTTTGAATTGTATTATAGTGCAAAATTGTAGCGTTAGCCGATTTTATTGAAACTTTTTATGTGTTTGAGTGGGTCCCTGGATGGTTTAGGTTCCGAAATAGCTCGACCGATTTTAATGAAACTTTTTATGTGTTTGAGTGGGTCCCTGGATGGTTTAGGTTCCGAAATAGCTCGACCGATTTTAATGAAACTTTTTATGTGTTTGAGTGGGTCCCTGTGTTTAGGTTCCGATAGTGATTTAATGAAATTTTATGTGTTTGAGTGGGTCCCTGGATGGTTTAGGTTCCAAAATAGCTCGACCGATTTTAATGAAACTTTTTATGTGTTTGAGTGGGTCCCCCTGGATAGTTAAGGTTCACAATTGGACTCAGTGATAGCGCTGTAGTCTGTTGTTGAGATCCAGAAATCACGGGCGGAGCGCAACATTACGCTGAGTTCTTACAAATCCAAAGTGGATTAGGCTCAATTTACACTGCTGCGGAACGGAATGGAAGCGGAATATTGTAGCGAAATTGTACATAGTAAAATGAGTCTTATGTTAATTGTGTAACGCGCAAACTAGATATGATTCAAAAAATAAGACGCGCGTCGAGAATTCTGCTTAAGATAAGGTGATGAATGTATTACGCCATAATCACGTACCTTACATTGTAAATATCATTTCTTTTAAATTGTTTTGTTTTTATTAAATTATACGTGATGAAAATTGACTATGAACTTCATCTGTGTACCGTAATCTGTAACGTGTATCCTTACTTGTGTAATTATTTAACTTAATCTTAATATTTCTTATACTTTACTTTCTTTCATGACGATAACGCTTTACATCAATACCATTTATACCATGAGCCTTAAATATGAGCCATAAAAGCTATGTAAAGCTGGCAACACACCTTGGTTTTTCACCTGGGTAGGATCTATTAACGGATTATTTCGATTTGAAATAATCATCAAGACTATTTACTTTGTCAATTTAAAAAAAAATTTAAGAAATAAAATAGCTAAAATTTTTTCGGTTAAAATATATCCAGGATCACTTACAATCGGTTTAACCATTCCAAATATTAGCCCGGACAGAGACAGATTCAAATTATAAAAATTTTATTCATGTAATAGCAATCAAATAATCCCCTCAGGTTATTTTGTTGCCATTAAAACATAAAATAACAGTTAAAGGCCGTGTTTTCGATATTACAGACCGATACGTCAATTTTGTTTATAAGTGTAAATAAAAAAATAATTTTATTCACATACTAAATATAATAATTTTCGGAATTTCTGCAGACTGCAAACATTCTTCTCCCTGAAATTGAACTGTGATCTAAAGTGAATGAAACGCTCATATAAAATGCAAATATTGAAATATCAAAATAAAATTCGTGATACGTATTGGAACCTCTTAAAAGAAATCGTCATATGGACGTTAAAAAGAAGCAGTATTTTATGACATCGACTCAATGATATTCTTCCAAAACCATACCTTACTATTCAAGATAAAATCAAAATACTGTCCTCTGTACAGGAATAAAGTTAGCAGAACGCGCTCGTTCTGCATAGAATGATAATTTAAATGGAGCAAACTTTGCAACTGTCGTATAAAGATACACAATATCTGACTGTGTGTAAAAAAGTACTTTTGTGAACTTTTTAAATAACTTTACTCACATAGCTGACACAACGATTTAAAAAAATCTAAAAAGACGCCGAATGTCCTAGACCTACCGTAGATAGACTGAGCTAAAGCAGATGAGATAGTAGACAAGTGAAGTGACGACGATCCACAAGCAAGGAGCGATCTGGTCAGCATGGTGGAGGACTCTCCAACGTCGCAGTCAGACAGGGTGTCCGCAGCAGCAGTGCTGCAGTTTGCTGCCCGAGAAGCGCGGGAAGGTCGGCGCTTCGCCGAGTTTGGAGCGCACGCGTTTGCAAGCATCACTTACAATGCTTACGGTAGTTTTATATTTTTTTTATTATTATTGCATTAAAGGGTTTATCATTTGTCAAAAAATCAATAGATCAAATCATTGAACCACTCTTATTTTCGTTATCACCACGTATAAACCTTCCTCAGGTCTGTTATATTCCTTGCATTGCTTCCTTCATAGAAGAACGACGCTCTAGCAGAATACCGACGTAAAATAGCAGCTCCATGTTTCTGTATTTTTTCATGTTGAGTGTAGAGAACCAGAGACCCTTTTTACTGGATGCGAGGTATTCCATCTTAGTCTTCAGGGGTGACAAGTGACATCTACGAGGGCGGCACTGAAAATTTCGGGAATCAAGGAAGTGACACAACATTACTATTTAAAAATGTATTTATTGCTTTTCGAAGTATTCTCCGCGAAATTTAACACATTTTTCCATACGATGGAACCAATCATTTAAGCAACCATTCCATTCGGAAGTTGGGGTCTCCAAAATGGCCGTTTTGTAGGCGTCCACAGCTTCTTCAGGTGATGAAAATCTCTGTCCACGCAATTTATTCTTTATTTTAGGGAAAGTATAGAAATCATTAGGGCTTAGGCAGCCGTACGGCGGATGGTCTAATAATTCTATGTTTCTTGCTCTAAAAACTCTTTTGTTCTGTGTGCGGTGTGAGAACTCACATTGTCGTGATGGAGGATGATGCGGCGATTGCAGTTCTCTTTACGGAGTTCAGAAACGATCTGTGGCAAACAAATGCTAGCATACCACTCTGCATTAACCGTTCTTTATCCCTCAACAGGAATAGTCGTAACATGGCCCGTTTTGGAGACGTTTTGGTGGCAACACTCCGTGAACGAACAATTTTTGTTGGCTTTAACTCATTTTCGAACACCCAAACTCGTGACTGGTTTTTTCTTTCGGGTTCGTACGCGTATATTCATGATTCGTCACCTGATACGATGTTGTATATAGCATTTGAGGATCCTGCGTGTAATCTTTCGAGAGTTCTGACGCACCAAGTAACGCGAGCCGCTTTTTGCTAATTGTTCAAGCAAGATTATTTGTATTTGACAATGTCTAAAGTTGACTGAATTTCGCGGTATGTCACATGTCGATTTTCTTCAATCAGCTTACGCACAGCATCAACGTTTTCTTGGGTGACTGCAGTTTTTGGACGACCTTGACGGGGTAACGTTGAAATTCAGCAAACCAGTGATAAATTGTAGTTTTGGATGGGGCTTCATCACCAAATGCAGAAATCATCCGGTCATGAATAACAGCTTTCAGTTGTAAATCGAAAGATGTTAAACAGTCCGCCGATGTGAAGTGGATATTGTTGCCCGAAGACACCTAGTCTATCCTCGATTTAGAATGAAATCGAAATGCGTTGTCAACCTCGAGAATAGTGTCGATTAGATTTTAGAGTCACTAGAAAAATAGGAATAGAGTGAATGGGGCACTACACTCTATTATGAAGCATCAGAATGTGTCAAAAAAGGCACGTATGGTAATTCATAATGCTGTGTTAGTCCCTACTTAAATGTATGGTGGTGAAAGTTGGGTGTGGCAAAAGAAGCACGAAAGTAAAATAAATGCTGTAGAAATGCGGTCTTTAAGGAGTATGCTAGGGTTGAATCTGAATGACAGGGTGAGAAATTGCGTGATAAGAGATAAATGTGGTATGCAAGATGATATTGTGACCAGGATTAAGAAAGGAATGCTTCGGTGGTTTGGTCATGTAGAAAGAATGAATGAGAAAAGAGTGACAAAGCAAATTTATATGGCAGATGTGAACGGCAGAGTCGGGAAGGGACGCCCTAGAAGAAAGTTTATCGAACAAATTGGCGATATTTTGAAAATGGGCCACATTAGAAATACCATTAACTGACGAGCATGTAAGCGTAGATACATGGATGTAAAGGAGGCGAGAGGTATGTCAGGATCGTGCCAAATGGAAGTCCGTAGTCTCTGCCTACCCCTCTGGGTGACAGGCATGAGTGTTTTTTTGATATATAGAAAAAATGGTATTTTCTAGGCTTCACCATTCATCATTCTAGTTGATCACCATGCGATATACGATATCAGTGTGGATGTTTACACTGATATTGCTTGGGAATGTGGATCATCTTCATCCTCTACGAGCCAATCCATTTTTGCTGTAGCCCACTTATACAATACACTAAAACAAGTGCAATGGAGTTCTACCAAGAAAAAATATGTGCGCAGTTCACACGCGCTAAAACCTTGAGAAAACCAAACATCGAGAGAATGATACGTATGTGGAGTATCAGGAGGGTTTATTTATTATAATATTGTGACCAAGTTTAAAAATTAATGGGGTCTGTCGCAGCCAACTATTCAGTTTCAGCCGATGCGTCTAAGAAAACATTTCATGCCTAATTATACACTACGCGCTATATTATATAAATATACGCGGCTTTGGGGTGGCCCAAGAGCCACCCTAGCTGCACCCTGTACTGTCGCTGATATTACAATATAGTTGCAATGTTGTATTAGACGCAGCGGCTGAATTTCATTCAGGCCCTTAGTTAAACATAAAAAAGGCTAAGCTGTTAATTGAACGTGAGTGACAGATTGTACTAATTTTCAATAAACTTTGGAAAACACCATCAAATGTTTTGTTTGCCGACGTCATATTGACAGTTTGGAGAGTTTCAGCGCTAGGTGGCAGAAAGTGGAACTAAATTGAAATTAACTGGCTAGTGACGTAGTGAAACGCCACCGATCCAAGTCGTTTGCCTAGCTGTTTGATCAAATTGCTGAATATCATTCAGGCCGCATGGCGGGAACCCGTTCTGTGGGATATTTTAATGCCTGTATTAACCCAGCTCTCAGCGTTTTTTAAGCCTTATACAAGTCCATGAATGCACAAAATACTTTCTGGTTTTTGGCAAAAAACTTCTTCGCGATCATGCCCATGAAAAAGACCTGATCAATGGATACCCTTTCTAAATTTATGCGCAGGTCATCCAAAGTTTTTCCGTCAGTTTCTTTTATAAGTCTCAATCAACACCTTAACATACAATTTTCTTACAATGCTAAGCAGGCTGATGCCACGGTAGTTTTAATTCTTGCTGTGACCCGTTTCTCTTATATATTGGGACTTTTACGGCTTTGCACCAGCTTCCGCTATTCGCTTTAGTTCCCGGCAAAAATGAAATAAAGTATACAGCGGGCGTGCTACGAGCCGTACCACACCCCTTCAGTCCTTAGCATTTCGTGTGATACTCTATCTTACCC
Organism: Parnassius apollo; assembly: GCA_907164705.1. NCBI lineage: Eukaryota > Metazoa > Arthropoda > Insecta > Lepidoptera > Papilionidae > Parnassius > Parnassius apollo. Next base: position 4,861,569 of record CAJQZP010001539.1, on the reverse strand, counting down.
GGCTGCCTTACCTGCTTTTATGCTTTCCATTATTTTCATAATTACATCTATACTTATCTCGCTACCTCTCCTCTTCTTACGGAATTTTGTAGTACACTTATTTCAAACGTCTCGTCACTAATAAACACGGTTTCAAAGTATTCCTTCTATTTTTCTCGTATAGTATTCATTCTAGGCTGTTTTGAATTTCCCTCTTCAGTTCTTAAGAGTTTGCAGAACATTTTAATATTTGCCTAGAAGTGATCAAATATTCTTTCGTCATTCTTATCTGTTTTTTCTTGCTTTCTTCTTTCAACTACTTCTTTTACTCTCTTATTTAGACGATTAAAGACTGATTTTTTTATTTTCTAAATTACTTGCTCTGATTACTGGTAAATCTGTAGTCGTGTTCTTTTCTTTGTTTCAATTACGTACCGTGTTTTATTTTACATACAAACACTTTCCAGTAAATATTTATTTTTTATTTATTTGTAATGTCTGACTTGACATCCTGATTTATCAAGTAAAAGAGAAGTCATTTAGTGAAACAAGTCATAGGACTGCTTCTAATAACTGTTCAGTTGTAACTAGTTTAATTCAGCCGCCATTGCGCGCGGGGTCAAAGTATGTTGATAATAAAGACACGAGCTATTACGGTTCGCATCTCAACACCGTTTGTTGAAGTCTACATAATGCATCTATAAAATTTATATAAAATAGATAGGTTTGCTCTGTAATTTCAATATTTTAAAAAATGTATTATGGAATCACTCATAAAGAAAGTATATTAACAGCCAACGCCTCTTAAATATTAGGACGCTTGTTTTTAATGTCTTACAGTTTAACACAAACTTATTCTTAATATTATATTGAATATAAAATCCATTAGTACGGGTCAGTATAAAATTCATCAGTACGTGCCAGTAATGTCATATGGATCTGAGACGTAATCCTCACTGCTAGCCGTTTAAAGAAGCTCAAGTTCGCTATGAAAAGGGCTATGCTCGAAGTTTCTCTGCGTAATAGACTGAGAAATGGGGATATCCACAGTAGAACAAGAGTAGTCAAACGGATCAGTAAGCTGAATTTATTGCAAATTACACTATTGCCTCCCTGCACTTACGATTATTTGGTTTTTATGCATTATAATTCATCATTCATTCATCATTTCGGTAAAATTGAATGCTTGGACTATAATAATATATCAATAATAATAAATAAATTTTACAGTAAACGTTTCCAACAGCGCGATAAGTACAAGAAATATTATCTCTCATTAGCAACACCGATTATTAACAAACTAAGCAGTAATAATCTAGGCCATTTCAAAACAAACATTACCTACAGTCTTCACATTTCACCAGAGAACTGGACAATGGTGATAAGGGTAACCAGTTAATTGATCGACAGAGCAATCGTTCTTATAATTGCCAGCGACCCCGACTGATAAAACTGTCTCGTGTTGTAGCCATGTGAAGCTTCATGTTTGATTAGGAATTTATTTACCTAATATATATTTTAGGTTTAGGCAATCTTAAACAACAAAGCTTATCAGAGTCGCATTCTTAATAAACAAATATGAAATAAATCACCCTTCATTTCGAATATTTATTATATGAAACATTTACTGTGTTTCGACAACAACTTTACTTAATGTAATAATTTCATTAATGATTTCTGAAATTTACATTGAATAAAATCACTTATACGGATTTTATCGCGTTTAATTACCTTTTTTTAGTTCCCAAGGTTCCGGGTGCTTTACAGCACCCATGGTCACGGGGGGATTGAGATATTTGACGTCCCAATGTCGTAGTTAGCCCGGCTACCTTCAGGTTTCGAATATTTATTTTATATTTTATGTATTACTGAAGTTTAGTTAAAAATTTATAACTTAATGTTTAACTTCAGTAATCGCCAAGTGGTCAGTTCTTTCAAAAGAGAAACGGTTTTAAGAGATGGCTCCTTAATTTTAGGTAGTAAATTATTATTATGTAAAGAACCTAAATATATTGTGAGCCTCTCTGTTGAGCTAACTGTAGAAATGGCATGTGTTGAGTTTAAGCACCTCATTGTTGTGAGCGTTTACAGACCCCCATGTTCTTTATATGATATTTTTGAAATTGGGGAGTTTTCGCTAAGCTTAATAAACAGAATAAATCTGTTGTAATATGTGGAGACTTTAATATCAATCTCCTAGAAGCTTCCTCCACCAATATTAAATTTAGATTATTGTTTAAATCTCATGATCTTTTTAATTTATTTTTGGAGCCAACGCGTATTGATAAATCTAGTGCAACATGTATAGATAACATTTTTACAAATGTTAAGCCGTTCAATAAGTGTGTAATTCAAAAATTGAGCTCTGATCACTGTGGACAATTAGTTTCGTTACCTTATGTTCACCAAAAGCAAGCAGATAAAGAAGGTGAATTTGTTCCAGTAAATGTTCGTCGCCTGGAGAAGTTAACAAAAACTTCCATCACTTTCAAAACATTATTATATCGAACATTATTTAAGATTATTTGCAATGAATTTGATAATACTTTTACTTCTAAAACATTCTCCTTGAAATAGCGCAAGGCATTTAATGAATGGGTGACAGTGGGAGTCCATAAGAGTAGACAAAGGTTATATGAACTATACAATGAAAGGTCATATAATCCTAGCATCGCATTTAGGGAATATGTAAAAAATTATTCCAAAATATTTAAAAGAGTGTGCTCCATAGCCAAGTCTTTGTATTTGAGCAATAAAGACAGCTTCAATAAAGGAGTGTCTCAGTAAGAGTGCACTTTTTCATTTTAACAAGTATTTTATACAGTTTTTTTTGGGATTTTTTTATAATTTTCTACTTTTGCAAGAGATTGGCTAATTGATCAGGAATTGTTTCGGGCTCATTCGCATAAACCCGAGATTTCACAAAACCCCAAATAAAAAAATCGCACGGCGTTAAATCGCACGATCTTGGTGGCCAGTTGACATCAGAGTTTCGTGAGATAATGTGTTCTGGAAATCGTTGCTGCAATAAGTCGATTGTTTCATGCGCGGTGTGGCAGGTTGCGCCGTCCTGCTGAAACCACATGTTGTCCAGATCCATGCCGTTCAGTTGAGGCCACAAGAAGTCCGTTATCATATTCCTGTAACGAATGCCGTTCACAGTCACTGCAATTTCGGCCTCATTTTCAAAAAAGTAAGGTCCAATCACGCCGCCTGACCAAAATCCGCACCAGACAGTTACTCGTTGTGGGTGCATTTGTTTCTCATGGATTGCATGAGGATTTTCTGAGTCCCAAATTTGACAATTTTGTGTATTCACGAAGCCATCCATATGGAAATGCGCTTCATCGGAGAAAATGACATTTTTCCGAAAAATTGGTATCGACTTCACTTTGCTCCATTGCCCATTGAACGAATTGCCGGCGCTTTCCGTGGTCTGCTGGTTTGAGCTCCTGAGTTAACTGAATCTTGTACGCATGAAGGTGAGGTCTTTAGTCAAAATTCGCTGCGTAGTGCTTCGTGAAATTTGAAGTTGTTGAGAACGATGTCGAATTGATGTTTTCGGGTTTTCGGCAAAACTTTTGTTTACAGCAGCAATGTTTTCAAGAGACCGACCGGTACGTTGACGCAAAGGATTCTTATTATCCATAATTGACCCAGTTTCTTCAAATTTTTTAACCACTCTTCGAATGGTTGACACATTAGGTGCACTTTCTCGGCTGAAAATTTGGCGAAGTTGAGTTCAGCGTAACTTTCCCCATTTTTGTAATGAGTTTTCACAATTATAAGTGCGTTGTTCTTTCGAAAACCTCTCCATTTTTAATATGGGAATAAACAGAGATGATAGCTGTCAAATTTCAGACTTGCTACTTGCATGAAAAAAAATATTCCAATTTTAAAAAGTGCACTCTTACTGAGACACCCGATAGTATAATTAATAGTGAAACTGGTAAGGTCAACTCTCGCAATTCAAACTACAAGTTAAGTTTCAACAATATTTTACTGATATTCAGATCTTAAACAACTGTCACTGAATTCTTCTCCTGCCGTCGACGAATCATTACTTAAATAAAATGTAAATGCGTGTACAATGAATTTTACATTTCATAAAGTATCATCAAAATATATTTTAAGACTATTGGTATTAAGAAAACCGCAGATTGGTGGGGGATTTCCGTTAAAGTTTTGGGTCTATAATAGATACAATCGCACCTCAACTATCTATTATTTTTAATACTAGTATCGAATCTGGTGTGTTTTCTGATTTAATGAAGCATCCTATAAAAAAAGCATAGTAAAGTAATACCTTTATTTAAATCTGGTAGTACATTAGACCCCGCTAATTTCAGACCTATTTCTGTACTGCCAACACTTAGTAAAATTCGGTTTTACAGGGGGTCGCTCGACAACTGATGCTGGTGTTGAGCTAATTAAATATATCTTCAATGCATGGGACAATTCACAGGTATGCTTTGGGTATATTCTGTGACCTATCCAAAGCCTTCGATTGTGTTCACCATGAAACGTTAATCAGGAAACTTCAACACTAAGGTGTAAGAAGTTATGCTCTTAAATTATTTCATATTTAAGTAACAGAACGCAAAAAATGTCATTAATAGTATAAGTTCTTCCGGGTCGATTGTACATATGGGCGTGCCTCAGGGCTCAATTCTCGGCCTCTTTCTTTTTCTTGTATATATTAATGACTTACCTTACATAGTGGGGGATAACCATGATATAAAGTATTGTTTGGTGATGATACTTCATTAATTCTTAAATTAAAACGACAGTTATTAAATGACTACGAAATAACTAATGCTATAGCTAAGTTAGTCAATTGGTTTAATGTTAATTATTTGCATTTAAATGGAACTAAAACTAAATGTATGAAATACGTAACTCTGAATGTTAAACATCTTAATACTAATGTAATTTTAAATGGGGTCTTGTTGATACCACCATTTTCCTTGGAATCACACTAGACCGAAAGCTTCAATGGCTCCCCCATATATAAAAACTAGCTAGCAGACTTAGTTCTGCAGCATATGCTGTAAAAAATATTAGAACTCTTATCAGTTTTGAAACAGCTAGAATAGTTTAGCTATTTCCATAGAATTATGTCGTATGATGGGGACACGCGACTAACACTGAAACTATATTCGTTTTTTACAGAAGAGGGCCATTAGAGCAATATGTGATTTAAAACCAAAAGACCAAAAACCAAGACCGCTCAGATAAAAATTTAAGGAAATTAATAAATTAACTCTGATCTCTCAATACATTTATGAAAATGTAATGTAGGTACGTATACAAAAATAAAAGTAGTTTCGCAAAAATAAGTAATATTCATTCTGTAAATACCGGGAACATACACAAGCTAGTACCAGTTACTCGAGTTCACCGAGTCAGTAATTCATTCTTGGGGCGATGTATACGCTTTTACAACAAAATCTCAGAAAAAATGCAAAATTTGATATGCACAAAGTCCAAAAACTTTATTAAACTGGGTTTGTATAAAAAGGGATATTATAGTATTAAGGAATTTATGCATAATAATAACCCCTGGGAAGGGTGATCGCTACCAAGCTATTTCTAATTTGATTTGTGTTGTTAATTGTAACGTATATGATTGTAACGTATTATTTGAAAAAAAATTGTCGCGCTTGGTTTCTTGCTGGTTCTTCCCAGAACAGAGTTTTTTTTGCGAACCAGTGGTAAATGAATAAAGCGACTTTTTTAATAAGTATTGTTTATAATTTATATTGAATAAAAAAGTTTGGTCTCCGATCTACGCAGAACGATCTTACAGTAAACGTCGGGAATTTAAAAATAAATTAAAAATAAGTTAATTAAACTTGATAAAATACGCATAAGTGGTTTTATTCAATAATTTCATTAATACTATTTTTATGTTTTCGCTATTTATTTTATTCTTGCAGAAAATACTACATTTAGTATAAAAAATTTGGCCTATGCCTAGTCCTACCTTATAATGTAGCAATAAATTCTTCAGTTTCCTCAACTTAAGTCAGGTGTTAGTCATTATTCATTACTATTCCTTCAGTGCTAGTCATTAGTTATTAGACTTACCTCAAAACAAACCTATTCACTCTTACTTTGAAGACTGACAAGTTTTTCACTTCCCATACGCATTACGATTACGAACGACTAAGGAAACCGTTCTAATTCGTGGTATGTCGACAACAAAGTGGGTGGAGACCAGCGGAGCGTCAGATAGTCCGATGAAGGAACGGAGGGGGAGAAATTAAGTCGTTTAGTTTATGCGCACGCTCTCCGAAATGTATTTGTTAAACACCGAAAGGTTGAAAGGACGCTTATTTTGAGCAGAGGAGTATCTGTCCAAAATAGACGTTCCCTATAGCCTATAGTCCTTCGTCGTTAACAATCTAAATTATAATTTTGGTTACTAATGATACCACCCTGAAAAGGTAAAGATGACCTTTCATACAAAGGAAGTTAAGGTAATTTTGTTCTTTATCCTTGACACCAGAATATTTCAAAAACTGCGTAAAACATCTTCACATTACTATTATTTAACTTAGTGCTGCTATGTTTCATATGGTGAGTGTAAAGATCCGGAGACCCTTTTTTACTGGAAACGAGGCATTCCATCCTAGTCCTCAGGTGTGACAACGCATCTGCGTTTTGTTTCTTAGTCGAGGATAGATATCTATCGGGCACAGCATCCACTTACCATCAGGGGGACTGTGTGCTCGTTGGTCACCCTTATTCTATAAAAAAAGATAAATAACCATATATTGTTTATAGATATTTGCTGCTACGTCAGGTGCGACGTAGATTTTGAAGTTAAGTAAAAAGCCTTTGTTCGTGCCACTGCTGGGCTCAGGCCTCGTCTCATTTAGGATTTTGAAAACTGAGATGTATTTTTTATAGAAGTAAATGTGATAAAAAAAACCACTGACCACCTGATGGCTAGAAAAAGATGGAAGGACTAGATGGTCCTTGGACGTCGGTAGCCAACTTCAAACATAGTTTGCATAGATGCAATACCTCACACACTGTAAATTATACTGACCTCACTCTCACTCTCTATACCTTTCAAACTGGAACACAAAAGTGCAGGAACTGCTATTTGGTACCTACCCAGGCGCACTTCTAAGTATATGAGGAGTCTTACTATCTATTATAAACAACTGTTATAGTATTTAAGCATTGAATATAAGATTTCATTTTAAAAAGCCTCACTTCTCTTTGTAGCATCACTGGGCGAGATGGGTGGCAGCGGTACCAGCTCGTCCTCATCGCATATGTCGCCGGGATGGCAGGTCAACGACCTAGACCTCGATCTGCCCGGTGAACTGTCCATGAAGTAAGTTGCTTTTTTTCACATTATGTTACTTTTGCTTTTTAAAAGACAAAAATAGATAATAGGAAATTGTATCATGAACTGTGAAAAGGAAGAAACAGACCTACATCCGACCGTTTTGGATGGTAAAATCAATAGATGGGTTTGAATCCAGTAGGGATCGTAAACACCTGGCTCGAAGGACTGTGATAAGATTATAGCCTAGATATAGATATTATTAAATTTGCATATTTATACAAAAGTTAAAAGAACGGTGGCATGAAAGTTCCATTAAACTTTAACAAAGACTTTTTTTTTCACTCTATAATGACAGACCTCTTTGTTTACTTCGACAGAAAGCAGCTGCTGTTTTAGTATGCAAAATTGTAAATGTACAGGTTGTACATTAAAAGCAAAAATAACTTTAAACCTTTATACTTCCTACTCCTGAGCACAGGTCACTTGGATCAGGAGACAGTTTTCGGGCATGGCAGTGTCCACTGCGCTGCCCCAATGCGAAAAATTTACTGATTCACATATCTTCGAAATATTTTTTTTCAGGGTTCCTCGCGATATTTTCCTTTACAGCCGTAAACTTTTTAAATCACCACTTTAAATTGCAATGAACGATTTGCCGGCGGAAATCAGAAACGGGTTGCTAGCGTACCGTTAGTTAGTTATTCAATTCATACCTACTTTTGATTACACTATTGGTTTTTTTTCGCACTATAGAGAAATTTCTTCAATATTTTGGTTGATAAAACGCTTAAACAAACACAGCAGTATAAGACCTATCACTTCTTAAAACTGCAGGTTCTTTAGAGCATTTGTCTAGTCATACTACCTAATCGTAATCTTATACATAACTACATACTAAAAGTATATCAAAATTGCAGATCATGAGTATTGATACATTTCAGGAGTATTGGGGTTACAAGACAATAAATAAGCTTAGAAACATTTTTTAAACATCGAAAGTAATATTAAGAAGTAAACAGAATTCACATATTAAACTGGTATCGCTGTATCTGATCGAAATACCTATTAATTGGTAAAAGCATTTTGGTTTGAAAAATCACGTGTAATTTTTTTTTATTATACTCGGTTTGTGAAACTCGCTGCGAGTACAGTCAGGTTGACAATAATTTATGGTCTGACACAATGAAAATAGTTTCATTGGTAGATTGTTTAAATAAAATAATAATAAATTAGTACTTATGGTCTTAAATTTATGAATTATAATATGAAAAAAATAAAAAATAGCAAATCAAATGTTACTTGAATTATATATTTGTTCCGGTTCCTATTTTTATTTACTGTTGCCGTGTAGTGGCGGTTGAGAATATCCACTACCCCATATCTTCCCGTGGGTGTCGTAAGAAGCGACAGAGAGAGACAGGCAGGAGATGGGCAGCAGCATCTTCCTGATAACTACGATAATATAATAAAAACTGCGCTTGCCAACCCGCTCGCCAAGCGTGGCAACTATGGCAAACATCCCCCCTGAGCCATCCCCCCATGAGCAACGACACAAAGAAACGGCCACCAGTACCCGGCGGCCCCGCTATTCCTGGCTACGGGGCGACCATGGTAACGGCGGGGCAGGGGGTGCTAAGAATCTCCGGTGGTTGTTCGGTTGCCACCTACGAGGACTCGACCTGGCAACATATAATGCACGCACCCTGAGGACTGACGATAAGATACTAGAGCTGGAAGAAGAGGTAGACAAGTTGCGCTGACATATTACAGGATTATTTATATATATAACAACTTGTTCTATCACCGGGAAGGCGACCATCTGTCTCAAGGAGGTGTCGGATTTATCGTCCACAAGTCTCTCGTCAACAGCGTTGCAAAGATTGAGAGTGTGTCGACGGGAGTCGCGTACCTGATACTCAGAATCACTAAACGGTATTCGTTGAAGGTCGTACAGGCTTACGCACCAACCTCGGCACATCCCGATGAGGAGGTGGAGGAAATGTATGAGGATATCTCTAGAGCCATGCATTCCTCCAAACCCACTATACGGTGTTGATGGGAGACTTAAACGCAAAACTAGGCACAAGAGAAAGCGGTGAGCTGAAGTTAGGGGTAGACGGAACCCTAGAGGCCAGCAGCTGGCCGACTTTATGGAGAAAGAGGGACTCTTTATGATTAACTCTTTCTTCCAGAAGCGGCCCCACAGGAAGTGGACCTGGTCGAGCCCCGACGGTTCGACAAAAAATGAGATTGACTTCATTATGACGACCAGACGCCAATTGTTCTGTGATGTCTCAGTGATCGCGAGGGTGAAAACTGGCAGCGATCACCGAATGGTTAGAGGCAGCACTGAACTTAAACGTTAAGTTGAAGAGGTCTCGTCTAATGAAGTCAACGCTCCCCCTCGTGCGCTAATCCAGGGTCCATTCAGCTCGAATTAAAAAAACCGTTTTTAGTGCCTAGAAGACTGCAGTACAATGGACGATATGAATGACAAGCTCGTGGAAACTGTCCCGGTCGGTTATGCGGTCGGAGCTAAGTTCTGCAAGACCCGCCGCAGAAGAACACAAAAACTCTCCGATTACACTCTTTAATCTCATGGATGTTAGACCGGAGATGAAGCTGCAGTCGTCAGCAGATTTGACAGCATACAGGCAACTGAACAGACAGATTACCAAATGCATGCGGCAGGACTTATGTAACTTCAATACAGCTCGTATTGACGAAGCGATTGAGCGGAACCAGGGCTCCAAAGTCTTTGCCAGAGATCTGTTTGCCAGAAATAGTCAACTGTAAAAGCTGAAGACTGAGTGTGGCAGCATCGTTTCCGCGACACCTGAGATTTTGGATGAGATTGAGAGGTTCTATAGGCAACTGTACACATCGTCGTTGGAGCCACACGCAAGTGTGAGTATCCAAGAGCAAGTCCTGTCCTACACTATTCCGATGATATCCCGGGTGAGATTAAAATGGCTCTTCAGCACCTTAAAAACGGCAAGTCCCTGGGCGAGGATGGAATTACAGCGGAGCTTCTGAAAGCAGGTGGAAAACCGGTACTTGATGTCCTTCAGAAGCTCTTTAATTCCGTCCTCCATGGAGGCACTACTCCCAAGGCGTGGAGCAGAAGTGCGGTGGTCTTGTTCTTCAAGAAAGGCGACAACGCTCTCTTGAAGAACTACAGACCGATATCCCTTCTGAGCCGCGTCTACGTGCTGTTACGAATCGTCTCGCACGCAGACTCGACGACTTCCAGTCTCCCGAACAAGCCGGTTTCCAAAAAGGCTTTAGCACCATAGACCACTGTTACGGCCCTGAGTTACCCAGACAAAAGTCGACCGGACTAGGGTCCACAGTAATCAACTCGCGTGTAACTAGAGGGTCGGGCCCAAAATGGCCATGGATAACGATTCCAAAAACGGTTGACAAAGAAGCAAGCACCACTTACCGATTGGCGAAGGTAGACCCCAACCGGCGCGGCTTCAGCCCCCAAAGATTCCTGCCGACTGGGGCGCTTGATGTGCGCGTGCGGCCCAGCAAGCCCCCGCCTCCCGCGCAACGCTAACCATTTCCTCACCCCGTGAGTCGTAATATTTCGAGTATAATCGTGCGTGAACAACCACATACATACCTTTCGGAAAATTGTACAGAAGTCCGAAGAGCACAATCTGCCACTTTGCCTGGCGTATGTAGACTATGAGAAAGTTTTTGATTCCGTCGAAATTTAGACGGTCATTCGGACAGTCTCTTCAGCGGTGCCAAGTTGACTGTCGGTATATCGAAGTGCTGAAGTGCTTGTACAGTAGGGCTACGATGGCTATCCGAGTTTAGAACCATAGTACGAAACCTATTCAACTGCAGAGAGGTGCAAGGAAGGATAACGTTATATCCCCGAAACTCACGCTGCATTGGAAGACGTTTTCAAGCTAATGGACTGGAAAGGATACGGTATTAATATCAATGACGACGATATAGTCGTTATGGCAGAATCGCTGGAGGACCTAAGCGCTATGCTCAACGACCTCAACAGTGCCTCCCAACGGATAGGTCTTAAGATGAAAATGGACAAAACAAAGATCATGTTTAATGTCCATGTCACATCTACCTAAAGCCCGTAGTTGTTGAGAGCACTAAGCTCGAAGTCGTTGACGAGTACGTTTACCTGGGAAAAATAGTTCGACTAGGTAAGTCCAACTTCGACCGAGAGGTCAATCGACGGATTCACACTCGGCTGGGCAGCGTTCGAGAAATTACGACACATATTCTCGTCGGGTTCATACCTCAAAACCTGAAAACTAGATTGTACAACCAGTGCGTGTTGGCAGTGATGATCTATGGAACTGAGACGTGTTCCTTCACTGCTGGCCGTATGAGAACGCTCAGCGAGGTATGGGGATCCTCCCCATACCTCGCTGAGCGTTCAGTTACGCTCGGGGTTTCTCTGCGTGATAAACTTAGAAATGAGGATATCCGCAGTAGAACCAAAGTGACCGACATAGCCCAACGGATTAGAAAGCTGAAGTGGCAATGGGCCGGCCATATAGCTCGAAGAACCGACAACCGTTGGGGAAAAAAGGTTCTCGAGTGGCAGCCTCGTATCGGTAGGCGAAGTGTAGGGCGACCCCCATAGATGGAGTGACGACCTGGTAAGACATGCAGGAAGTCGATGGATGCAGGTGGCTCCAGGACCGTTCTTTGTGGCATTACTTGGGGGAGGCCTATGTTCAGCAGTGGACTTGTGAAGGGCTGTATTGATGATAATGATGATTTTTAATACACCTTGACTGACTCGTTGGTCTAGTGGTTGTAGGTGCGACTACTGATCATAAGGTCCCGGGTTCGTATTCCGGCTTGGACTAAAATGTATCATTTGGTTTTTCTGTCAAACAAATCTCAGTAAAAGTTCAGAGTTAGTACACGTAACTTGGCGGTAATTTATACCCTCGTGTCTCGGAAAGCCCATAAAGCCGTTGATCCTGCACCTGACTCTCTGGTCGTGTCAAATTACCGTCCCATCGGACTTCATAGGATTCATGCACTATCCTCATTTGCGCCGATGGCTAATCTTTGTTGAGGCTGATATTGACGTTAATAATATTGAATACGTCCAAGGATAATATCATATAGACAGTTCAAGAATATATTTTGTTTAACCAGTGAGGCGCTGCTATCGCTGCCCTCGCTGTCGGTGTTCAAGCAAGAGGCGCCATCGCCGACGGGGGCCGTGCTGTCTCCGCCGCGCCGCGCTTGGCCCTGTACGCGACGCCTGGATGAACGACAGGTGAGAGACCACAAACACTTCTATGTTTACTTCTAAACTGGCACACAAAAACTGTGGCATAGCTGTGAATCGCCGGCCGCGGGCATATACGAAATAAAGTTACACACTGTTACTTATACTTCAACTCACATTAACAAAGTGTGCACATAAACAAAGACAACGTTTTCTTAGTCATAAAAATCTGTGTTAGGCTGACGTTAACAACGCGGTTTACAAAACAAAGAACTAGTCTTCTCGCTCGCTCGCAGTCGACTAAAGGAGTAATGAATAATTTACCGTAACTTAAGCATAGTTCGGACTAGGCTAGTAATTTAGTAGAGTAGCCAGTAATTTAGTGGCTAAATGTGTGCGAAACACAAAAAATTATTCAAGTCATGTGAATTATTAAGTCTAGTTGATCCATTTTACTCTATTTTTATCGGGCGAGTAACACCTCCCACCACGCGTCCGTGCTCACTGGTTCACCGGCTAAACAAGTCCGAATCTGTTGATTAGTCGAGTAAATTAGTCGTTTCGCTGAAGCGGAGATACAACTTTAAAATTTGTTTCCAAATATGTAGAACATCAATGCTTGTGGACTATTAAGTCTCCGCATTATAACAAATGAAACAATCCACATACTTGGATTTAGAAAATACGATGAATATACCTGGATTTGTTGGAAGGGGAAATTAAATTGAAATTCATCAGGTTGGTGCATAATTTTATTATTATAAGTATTTCAAAAGTATATTTATTAGTGTTATACAATAAGCTCTTAATTATTATCACTACCTATTGTTTTTAGAAGTAGTTTTACCTAACGAGATCCTTTCCTTTTTAGATCGACCTACTCGCAGGAGTTAAAAAAATAAAGGACTTTTTAAAATTTCAGGCGCAGGGACTGACACGATTTATATTCCTTCAGTAAAATGGTTCAGTTTATTGGATGCATCCACACAACTTTTGGACATTCTCAAACTATCGAAGTATTCTTTGGGATCTTCTTATCTTCACGCACAATCCCTAACGGGGTAGCCAGAGAAAACAGATCGCCAAGTGTCACGGTCCTTACATACCTCTTTCGTTCTTTCAGGTTCATTAACTTCTTCATACATGCACGTCTAGGTATCCGAGTACTCTTGACTTCCCCTCTTCGAGCAATTTGCTCACATGGTCTTCGAAAGTTAGTCTCGGTCTACTTCGACACCTTTTAATATTTACTTTCGCTCTATATATTTTCTTCACCATTCGGTCTTCACTCATTCGCTCAACGTGCCCAAACCATTGGAGTACGCCCCTATCAATTTTTGTGATAAGGTCATCTTTCAATCCTGCCATATTGCGAATCTCTTCGTTTCGCTTTCGATCGGCTATGGTAACGCCACACATTTTACGAAGAGATCGCATTTCCACTGCATTCAACTTGCTTTTATGCTTCTTCTGGCATACCCAGGTTTCGCTGCCATATAACAAAGTCGGTACCAACACTGCGTTATGTATTGCAAGGCGTGCACTCTTCGCCACGCCTTGCCTTTTGACTAATGCATTCAGGGCACCATTGACTTTGTTTCCGGCAGCGACGCGCCTATCCACATCTAAATCACATCTTCCATCCCGGCTGAAAGCACTCCCCAAGTATACAATTTCATTTACCTGTTCTAGACGTTCCTGATTTACCCATATTTCACATTTCGTTCTCTCTTCGTCCTTTTCAAATACCAGAACCTTAGTTTTATTAGCATTCAAACGGAGACCTTTAATTTCACATTCCTCTTTCATACACGTGACTAATTCCTGCAGTTCTGCTTCTGATGGTGCAATAAGCACTGCATCATCAGCATACAGCAGACAATTTACTTTAATGTCACCCAATTTCACACCCAAACAGCTATTTTTCAGCTTCTGTAAACAGCTGTCGAGATACAGTATGAACAGCCAGGAAGACATGACACAACCCTGTTTTACGCCCGCTTGGACGCTAAACATGGGTGACAGGCTTTTCGGCTACCCTCGTGTGATATTTGTCCCTAGTATCCGCTCCCTGAAGCTTCCAGCTTCGGATGCGACAGACCGACTGTGGTTCTGTTACTGCCGTCCGGTAGCGCCAACCCGCGAACAAACCCCTAAATCTAGTAATTACTAGATAGTGATCCGTTCCCAGGTCAGCGCCACTGAACACTCGTGTATCCATCACCTGTTTTCGCAGTCGGTCATCCACCAGGAACAAATCAATCATACTTCTCTCATTCTTTCTTTCTCTAGTGTACATATGGATTTTCCTGTGATTAAACATAGTGTTCGTCACAAAAAGACCCTTTTCCTTGCATACAGCCAGTATAAGTTTGCCAGCATCATTAACCCTTTTATCGCCAAACTTTCCAAGCACCGACTCGTATCCTGGTCGAGCGATACCTACCCATCCATTCAAATCACCACATACAACAGTTTTTTCGTTTCCCTTAACCAAATCTAGAACTTCTCTTACATTCTCCCAAAACTCCTCCAGCTCAGCCCTGGACGACGAAGCTACCGGCGCATAAACAGCCAAAAGGAATAACTTCGTCAGTCCCAGTTTAAAGCGAACCCAGAGAAGTCTTGAGTTCACAACCTTGTATTCAGTCATAAGATCGACCAACCGGGACGACAACAGCACCCCACTCCCTGGCAGGCGTTCTCGCTTTCCGGGACTCCGGACCATATAGCTAACGTCCCGCCAGGGAGCTCTTCAGTACCACTGCCTTTCCGTTTGGTCTCCGACATACACACGACATCTAATTCTCTTTCTTTCATTATTTCGATCAACTCATTCGTCTTATCTCTCATGCCCCCTCTAACATTCCACGTGCCAACTTTGCGCTTCCTGCTCCATTGGGATCTTCCAATGCTAATTCCTTCAGAAGACAATTAGTAGCATCTAGTTTATCTCTTCATCGATCCGTTTTCGTACCCATAACTTCTTTTTCTTAATCACACAAAATTTCTCATCCACCTCTTCTAAAATAGCCATTACGATTATCTTAATCGGTTTATTCACTCTATTGCGTTGCAGCCTGTTTCATCTTGTATAACACCACTTACTTGTGTACTGGGACCGTAATGCGAACGATTTCTGTGCAGTAGCGAGTAGTTTAGCCACTAAATTACACGCTACTCTACTAAATTACTATAGTAGTCCGAACTAGGCTTTAGTACGCAATATAGTTAGGCCGCAGAGCTCGTCTAGTAGAATAAGGCCCGCCACAAACACAGGGAATTCCGATTCGGGATTCCGAACGCAGCAAGTCTATATAAAATCAAAGTCCCGTCATACACCTGCGGTGGTTTTCCGTTTCCGTATACTTCTGTAATGTACGATGGGCCTTAATAGAATTTTTAGTTCTATTGGCTGCTTTCGTCAAGGTAACTCATTCTAAGACCGGAATTATGAACTCGAACCAAACGGTCTGATTCGTGGTTCGTGATGCGTGCAACAACGGAGTGGAATAATTTGCCAACATCTGTCTTTTCATCTGACTAGAATGTGGGTATCTTGAAGGCAAGAGTGAAATAGGCTTTGGTCAAATCGGCGCGCTTTGCCATTTCGGCTACTTCACCACTTACCATCAGTTGTGATAAAGTAGTGAAACAGTTAAATTAATTATAACACAGCACATAAAGAAGCATTTCCGCCCTGTGATGGCGGCATAAGAATACTCATTTGAGCGTCCTCAGGTTAAGAAAATAAAGAGAATAGCAGTCGAGATCAAATTTTATTTTAAAGCTGAATTTTTTTTAATATTTTTTTGTCGATTTAAATAAGTTATAATTGGAATGGAAAGTTAGAGGATAAATTTTAAATGTAACTATTTAGACGATGTTCTTCTTGAGCTTGTGAAATTCCTAAGTCCGCTGAAAATGGTCACGTATTAAACTTTTCAATGAAAAGTAAAAGCCTACAACGGCTTCAGAAGTAGGTGCTAAGACTTAATCTATAGAAGAATGAAAGCCCGAACTTCAGAAGTGGTTATGTCATTTACACAATTATTTTATTCTTTTTAGTTCTTTGGCTTTTACATTTAGTTTTCAAACAACTTCAAAAAAAAGAGGAGGTTCTCAATTCGACTGTATTTTATTATGTGTGTTACCTTTATACGTGGTAGAGCATGCTGCAGCTATATTAGTAATATAGCTCTAGCATGAATGAGTCGGCTTGACAGGGAAAGGACCATGCTCTCACAGAATACCAGCGTAAAATAGCAGCTTAACGCTACAGTGTTTCGTATGGTGAGTGTAGAGAACCAGAGACCCATTTTGCTGGAATCGATAGTTCGTAAGGACAGATAATGCATCTGCATTTTGATTCGTATTTGAAAACAGATGTAGATGTTTATTGACCACAGCAACTACGTACTATCAGGTGGACTGTGTGCTCGTTTGTGACCCTATCATACAAAAAAAGAACTTCGATGATGACGAGATGAACGGATTTTTATAAGTCTTTTTTTATATGTAAGCTGGTGCTTCTCATATAGTCCCATATAAATTTGATCGAGATCTGACCAGTAGTTTTTGATTTATCCATAATAATGCGTATTTAAGTTTGACTACATTGATAATGTTTTCATTTTATTTATATTGAAGTCGTTTGTATTTTCTTGTTACGAGTACGATTGTTTACACGGGGTTTTAAGCTTAATTGGAAAATTTAATTCTTATTAAATTTCTTGTTTATCAGATAACCAGCATGGTGGTGGACAGTGTGAATCGCGACGGTGTGGAAGATGGCTCGTGCCAACAGTCGCCGCCACACAACGCCGCAATGATGACACAGCATTGTAAGTGTAGCATGAGAATAAAATGACAGGACCATAAAAACATTAGAGATGGGCCGAATATTCGTTGCATATTCGATATTCGGCAGCTTTACCGAATATTCGTATTCGGCCGAATATTCGGCTAATTCACCGAACATTTGTCAAAGTGGTACTCAAAGTGTCCATTGTATTGAAATGTATGAATTGAGTAATGCCATATCTTTCATAATTTTACTGTTGAAAGTATATTTTATTTATGGGTTAAATCTACTTGTATAGCGTTATGTTTTTGAGGCACTGTAGATTTATTTCCAATTAAAGCAAGTTGAAAGCTTGATAAAATGTATTTTGGAATCAAACAAAGAAACATTACACTATATAAGTACATTTCACTTTACTTTGAGCCAGTTTCTCCAAAATAAGTACAAGTAGTAGATCACCTGCTACTCATTTTTATCATATAATTATCAATTTTCACTAAAAAATCAAGAAATACTTTTTTCTCAAAAAAATACTCAAAACATAAACATGTGCCGGTAATCTACTCAGTACTAATCTAACATGTCAGGTGTGGCGCGGAAGTGAGGAGCACGGCCCTGCGCTAATCATGCGCGCTTTACGGTAACAAGTTTTGACATAAGTTGGTTAAGTACCGAGGTGATCGGTGATGTTCGGCCAAATATTCGGTTCGGTAAAAGTTTTACCGAACTTTCGGCCGAATATTCGTATTCGGTGATATCGATATTCGGCCCATCTCTAAAAAACACGATAAAAATTCCTAAGAACATTGCTTGAGTTTCAATTAATTGGCGATACAAACACCGCTGTTGAGTCGTTAGTATATATACTGCATAAAGAGAGAATAAATCTAAAATAAATATTATCAACCTCAAAGGAAGAAAGATTCTCAAGTAGCAGCCTCGTTATGATAAGCGAACTGTAGGGCGGTTCGCCATAAGTGACGGCCTGATGAGAGATGCAGGAGGTCGATGGATGCAGGTGGCTCATGACCGTACTTTTTAACATTCCTTGGGAGAGATCTTTGTTTAGTAATGGCAAGTCCATTGACATATTAAAGGACTGTAATGATGAATTATGATAAAATCGATTATTGACTCAATAGGACCCCAGTACACAATCTTCTTCATCATTATCGTCCCGTATAAGTTTACTACTGGAGTCAGGCCTCTCCCATCGTAGAAAGTTTGTCTGAAGCGTCTCGCTTAGCAGGCAGATCAACGACCACAGCACCTTGCTCCTGCATCTTACATTTTGACGCTGGTGTCAGTCGTCGGCCTGAGTGTTTTACGTCTAACATATACCACCGTCTGATGGAATCCATAAAATCTCACTAGCATTTCGCCTCTTAGGTAAAGATTGTCAAATTTAAAATTGCACGCGTATCGCTTGTATTTTTGGTGCATTTTATCACTTTTATCATGTCTATTTTAGTAAAAATGCTAAAAATCTACGGGTGCGTTCGAGTATTACCATAAAAAACACCATGATTTTAAACGGCGCGAAAAGTAAGAAAATTGCGAACTCTCCTCTCCCCAAAATGATAAGACATAAGAATTTTTTCCTTTACTCAGGTGGTAGCGTAGAGTGAAATCAATTCTCGGAAAACACTTTTATATATTTTAGTAAGAAATATGAAAAACAATTCGGTATACCATTATAAAATAGTATATATTATTAATTATATTGAACCAACCCCCTCCCCCCTGAGCCTGCTTACATAATACTTGAATGGGGTGCCAGAGAAACGGCATGCAAATTTGGATATATACGGTAACAGCACAGTCTCACTATTACAACAGTCGGTCATCACAGGCGTCTAGACGGGCAATCAATCATGCGAGGAGAGACGCGGGCGGAGCTCTTTGTGACTTAGCAAATACACACACTACATATGCGGTGAAAAACTGTGGGTCGTTTTCATTTAATGATAAGTAATTAAAGTTTCATCAGTTTCCACATACAAAGAAATTTGTTCAAAGGTGAAATAAAATAAAATCTGTTTTTTTATTTATTTTTTTCCGCTTCCCGTTCTGTCAAAAGTAGCAATTTATTGTTTCTGTCGGCTTTTCCGACAACATCAAACGCGATGACTTACTATATGTTTTTCTTTTTTTTTTTTTATTTAATATATAAAAAATATATATATATTATTATAAAAATGCAGATGCGTTGTCACCCGTGAGGACTAAGATGGAATGCCTCGTTTCCACTAAAAAGGGTCTCCGGTTCTCTAAACTCACCATATGAAACACAGCAGCACTAAGCTACTGTTTCACGCTGGTATTCTGTGAGAGCGTGGTTCTTCCCCGGTCAAGCTGACCCATTCGTGCTAAAACTATACTTCAATACAATCTTTAAAATTAACCAAAAAATACAATCGCCTAATTGTTTTAAATTAGGCGATTTATACGTACGCTATTAAACCTTGTGGTGACAGCGAAATAGTCTTGTACCTCTCAATAGATGCCAAATATAAAATATCTAGACAGACAATAGGAAGCAGTTTCAAAGGTGCATCAAGTCTGCTTTGTCAACAATCCGCATGTTAAGCATGAGGGTAAGGTGACGATGTTAGTATGATAGAATTCCATATCTGTGTTGACTGTTCACGGTTTTATGTGGGTGGTGATAAAATTCAAACATGTTTACGCTTGTCGCAGCTGGCAGCCCGGAGATCCAGTGCCAAGCGGCCGTACCACCGGGCGCATTAATGCCGATGAGCGGCTACCACTCGCCTGGCACTCAGGAGAACAAAAGTACGGGTCTATTATATAACTTTCTCTTGTTGGAAATTCGATAGATTCGTTCGATACTGGATATCGGCTGTATGTAGGAAAACTTCTGTCCAATTAAAAAAGGGTCGAAATATTTTGATATGATCTTTTTTTAAATAAATTTACAGTCTACCTGATGGTAAGAGACTACTCCAGCACTTTGACACCTGGCACTAAATTCATTCAAAAAAGGCGACAACGCATCTCCTTGTCTTCTTTGAGGACCTAGATAAAATCCTCACAATCTGCAATTATACTGACTATACCATTCAGATTGAAACATATGAGCGATTTCTCGGCAGGAAATATACTGAATAAATTAGGTAATAAAAATTATTTTGCTAAGATCCGATCCTCAAAGACCTGAGCTTATTGGAATGCTGCAATATATAACAAAAATGTAATTAAAGTAGTATGGCTGCAATTGACACCTCGCAGAAGAATAAATGAAGGATCCTATGCGCATGTCAGTTCGCAAATATGAGTATTCAAAAAATTCACATTATTTTTTTTAAATATGTGTGTGATGCCAGTATTTTATATGCAAAAAGTTTACACAAATCTTGCACATTCGTGAGTGGTTGGCATTTGCATAAAATATCATTACCTACCTTCTCAGTTGGACAAAGAAAGACAGATGGAGCGCTGTGTATATTTCAAAAGGGGCACCGCATGCACGCACTTCTTTCTTTCCATCCGTAAAATTTTGCTGGGTGGACACATATGCGCATAAAACCATGATCGGTTGTAAATATTTTAGATGCGTATGTGTGCGTTAGTGCGTGTTCTTGGAATATGTTGACCACGGTTTTGACGTGGTTTCGACGTCATTTACGATGTACCTATCTATATTTCTTTGGTATGTGATTAAATAAATTTAAAAAAATTTTATCGTACAGCTGCAGGACTCTTGATGTGCTCGCCTGTGAACTCGCTGGACGGTTTTCTGCACTCACCTGTACAGCAGCGCTCCGAGTCAAGCTTCAAAGACGACACAAGGTAAGGCAGTAAGATGTAATAAGATAAATATATTATAGTTTTGGATGTAAACCACTTAGAACTGAACCTTCTATACAATCTTTTGAATAGAAGTGCACTCAGAATTTTATTTACAATGAGCTGTAAACGTAATAATATAATTATTATATTTTTCAATATTAATTATCATTTCCAACCTACCATCTATTCTCCACTCTTCTATTTATGATACTCTTAAACACGAACCTTTATTATGATTTACCATTTTCCTATTGAAGTATGTGTACATAAACTGTTAAGTGAATAAAATAATTAAAATGGTCACAGATACTAAACTTGTCTTACGGTCTACTACCAAAGTAGTTCCAAACGCCTATTAGACATTGAATAGGAAATATTTTATTCAGAATAGATTAAAGCATATTGTATGTTAAAAGACATTTTTATAATCGTTCAGATATTAATTTAGGACGTCTCCTTTTTTATTCATATTTTTGGATGTTAATATGCAAAATAAGAAATAAGCAGAGTCTGTCGTTAGAATCAAATTTCGCTCTTTACTGATCTTTAAAATACGATCTTGCCTTTATCATACTGCAGTCTAAACTGAATTAAATTTATATTTTTAATCTTAACGGGTTTGTTTTATCGAGTAATGAATTCGAATAATATAATACCACTATAATCACTTGCTAAGCACTAGCAATTTGATAGGAGAACACAGTCTACTGTTATATTAAACACCGGTTATCAGGTCCTGACAGTTACTTGGATATATAGTTAAAACTGTATAAGTGTGTATGATTTTTTTGTGTTTGTCTGCTTCTTTTTTTCTTGTTTGTTTTTTTTTTGCGCGGTACACCTCTATATGTGGCTCACTATAATTTTCCTTTTGTTGTCACGTTCGGCTTTTAAAAAAAGCGAGAGCATAAATCCGTTAAAACAGGTGAGGCTTCAACTTTATTACGAGGGCCTTTTCTTTTTTAGGTTCCAGTATGTACTGGCTGCAGCAACGTCCATCGCCACGAAACAGAACGAGGAGACTCTAACCTATCTCAACCAAGGCCAACCTTACGAGATCAAACTCAAGAAACTCGGTGATCTCTCGCACTATAAAGGCAAAATATTCAAGGTAATCGATCTCCTTTTAAAATATCAAAATAATAAATGAACAAACATACAATGGAGCACGCACAGACGCGCGCACTCACGCACGTACTCACGTACGGGTTCTCATTCAATTCTCATCAATCATTCGTTCACTAATCACATTTTATAAAAATACCACTGCTGATTATAAGCCTCCCTCTTATATTTCCTCATAGAGGAGATATTTGCCATAGTTGCCATGCTTGGCAGGCGGATTGCCAATCGCAGTTTTTTTTTAAATTATTTTGTGTTATTATCAGGAAGATGCTGCGGTCTCTTTTTTCATTTCCTTCTGTCGCCTCTATAAGACATTGTATTACCCCATAACGGGATGATATGGGGTAATACAATATCTTACACAGCCACTTCACGAAGATAGTATATATTTACGCACTCGCAGTGACAAACGCTTTAATTTGTAATGTTTGTAAACAGTTTAATATGCTTTTACAGCAATTAAGTTTTAAGTGAAACGAGACTACACTTATCTACGAGTAGCATATTAAACTTATCTAGCATAACATTTTTCTACCATGAAATATTATCAAAAGACATTGTAAAATATTTCAAAACTATTGATATTAAGTAGATCTATGGAGGATTCCCGTTAAGTTATTGCGTTTATAATAGATGAAATCGCATCCCAACTTGCTATTTTCTGGAATACTTGAAAGTTGAATCGGGTGTGCTCCCTGATTTAATGAAACATTCGTAAAGTTATATCTTTATTTAAATCTGGTAGTACATTTGAATCCACGAAGTTATAAAAATCAGGCAGACAAGAAGTCGCTCGACAACTGATGCCGATGTTGAGCTAATCAAACATATTTTCTGTGCGTGGGAGAATTCAGAGGATGCTTGTAGTATAATTTTATGATCTTTCCAAGGCTTTCGACTGCGTTCACCATGAGACATTAATCAGGAAGCTACATTATTATGGTGTAAAAAACATAGTGATTAAACTTAACTAACACCATATCAAAATAATAGAACGCAAACAGCTGTTATTAATGAGAGCAATTCTCCGTATCGGTAGTAATCTATTTGTATTCCTCAGGGTTCAATTCTTGGTCCCTTTCTGTTCTTAGTTTATATTAATGACTACCTTTACTTGGTAGAAAATAACCATAATTTAGTTTTATTTGCTGATGATACTTCATTGGTTTTCTCTATCTGGCGGCAGGGCAGTGTCCCCGCCAAGTCGAGCAAAAAAATCGGCACGGCTGTACTTATCCTTTTCTCGAAGCAGTTCAGGCAATTTTCGACCCCCCTATAACTTCATTGTGGATAAAACTAGAAGCCTGAATTTTCAGTAACCAAGCTGCCATTGTATAAACACGGCATTTTTTAAATTTCATTCAATTTTCATTTTTCAAAATTAAGAATTATAATTAGGCAAAGTTTCTTAATTTTGTCACTGACCGACTGACTGGTCATCAAAACTCTAAGGCGCTTCTAGCACACATAGAAGCTTCAGATTTAGAGTACAATTAGACTTTAGTGTATAAATAAAAAAACTAAAATATTTTACGATTTCGGTCCAGTTTTCTAGATACACCAACTGTCTAAATAACTTTGTAATCCCATATAAATATATAGGATTACAAAGTTACATTTGCAGTGAATGAATCAATGTACTTGTATCTGTGTAACATAATAGACTATTAGGTGTATAAGTACGTTGTTGGTATTCAAGAAGTAGAAGGTACCGGAGAGGGAAAATGTAGTATTATCTAGAAAAAGAAATGAGATGCCACCAAAAACATAACTTATAAAAAACCCTAGTCTCGCAACTCAGGTCTCCTACCGTAAAAAGTTATGATATCCATATAATACCAAGTCGGTTAATTTATTCAGTCCTTACTTAAGGGTCCTTCTGTCTTAAGCTATTACGTAATTAGCTAACCTAACAAAGTCTTATTGTGAACATATGAATATTAAAAATCTTTTATGTTTTAAATAAATAGATTGACCTAACACTACTACCATATGGTCACACTTTAATAATTAATATTTTTTAGAGCGTGATCAAGATTTGTTTTCACGAGCGGCGATTGCAGTACATGGAGCGCGAGCAGATCGCACAGTGGCACGCTGAACGGCCCGGCGAGAGAATCGTTGAGGTATGATTTAAGGATTTAAGGAAAGTTAAATATAATATAAATAAAGAATAAGTGAAAAGAGAATGAAAAATACGTTTTATCACCGCAGCGGACTCATTGGTATATTATTACGAAAGGTAAACGCTATGAAACTTATCTTTTCATTCTCTAGGAGCTTCTGCTATACAGTTTTGTTCTTAAATAATTTATAAAATGTAGCCATGAAGTCAAATAAAAATGAACACGCTACTTTGGACATTTAATATGGGATTTAGAAAAATTATGTACTTAATGCAAAAAAAATATTTATTTAAATCTATTTAAAATTAAAATGAATGACTAACTTACTTCTGTGACCAATTTCTAACAAAGAAATGCGTTATCACCTCTGCGGACTGAGACAGAATGCCTCGCATCCTGTAAATAATTATATTAGCTCTCTACACCCTTCAGACCTGAACACATCAGTACAAGAGCTGCACTAAAATGCACGTGATGTACAAAATATTAATAATAATAAATATGAATATAAATGTACAAATGTACAGATTTGAGTACCAATATTCTACTATTCATATCTGTAAAAATTACAATTTACTACTTGTAAACCTATGTACGTGCTGAGAATACGTGGGGAGGCCTATGTTCAGAAGTGGACTTGTGAAGGGCTGTAATGATAATGATGACTACTTGTCATGCTGTTCAAACTAGACTGATTTTAATCCCTAATATGTCGCGGTCTGTTGCTCACTGAACTACATCCTCCTCCGAAACGAAATCGACGACGAATACGAATCCTCCCAGTAAAGAATTTTGATTAATTTTCAAAATGGAAGTAGATCTTGACTGTTGTATGTATACAAGCACGATAATATTAAACTGAAATGTATTAAACATTTTAATTTCACAATTGTATTTATGTAAATGTAATGACAAAACAATTTTGTTTAGCTGTTATAAACTAGTATCTATTTTGTAGGTGGACGTGCCTCTATCGTACGGTGTGATCAGAGTGGAACATCCGGCAAGCCTAAACGCTCTCCATGTGTTCTGGGATCCGACCAAGGATGTTGGTGTCTACATCAAGGTAAATAATTCTATTGAGTTCTAACAAGATTTATTTTTCTACTAGTGGCGATTTAAATAAAGCAACTTTTTATTTAGACAGATATTAGACTTATTAAGACATCAATTCATTAACTTATGAATTGATGACGTCGTCATATAATCCATCATTCAGTTTTGTCCCATTGGTTGTAGTGGAAAGTGACTACGAGGACGCCCAAAAGGGTCCAATGGCCTCCGACAGATGACGGTATATCATCTCGTATATGCCAGATGTAAATTACCTTGTACGGTAACGGCAAGTAGCTATAAAAGTACGATTGTGTTGTATTGTGATTGCCAATAAACGTGCACAGCCATGAAGGCATTTTTCCTCGGAGAGAGACATGTTCAGCAACAAAATATTAAAAGCTGATTGAAAAGAAGAAGAAAGAAAACAGAAATTGATGGTATGCTTATTTTTCAGGTGAACTGCATCTCCACAGAGTTTACGGCTAAGAAGCATGGCGGTGAGAAAGGCGTGCCTTTTCGCATACAAGTTGAAACGTACCTCGCCAGTGATGACCTTACCCGTCTTCACGCCGCTGCGTGTCAGATCAAGGTACATATATAATTTATTACGAACATAGGTAAGTGATAACACTTGTTGATTTTTCAAAGGCTTTTAACATAGTTGAACACCATATCCTTCTGACTATCATTAAATATCTTGACTTCCATATCTAAAGTTGTTGACAGTTTTCATCCACCACGGTTGCCTGTAATGATTTCTTTCGGCATATCATAGCGTTTTTCGGTCCAGTCTAATATTTAATCTGGAGTGCCGCAAGGTAGTATGCTTTCTCCTATTATGTTTTTGTCTCAGTTATTAACTTTTCGTACCATCTGTGCACATATAACCTTTAGCTCTATGTGCAACGTCAAATTGGGATAACTAATTAAATTATATTTTATGCATTTTTATTGCTATCGAAACTAAAAATAAACAGGTTTGTAAATGGAATGATAATTTTGCATTTCGAAATTTAATTGATTCTTTATGTGGATTCGGACATTAAATTACTCAAGTAAAAGAAAATTTATAATAAGAGTAGACCAAATCAATGCATTTTTATATTTATTTGTATGATGGTGATAGAATTTTAGTGGGAACCACGCTCTTAACCATTTCTTGTATCTGTTGTATCTGTTGCCGTTTAAAAAGAGGAAGAATCAATAAAATTTAAGACTGGTACTTTTTTACTTGGTAGAGCCACGCTGCAGCTACATTGTAGCTGTAGCACGATTGGGTCAGCTCGACGGGGGCAGGACCTCGTTCTCACAGAATACCAGCGTAAAATAGCAGCTTCATGCTGCTGTGTTTCGTATGGGGAGTGTAGAGAACCGGAGAACCTGGAATCGAAGCATTCCATCTTAGTCCTCAGGGGTTACAACGCATTTGCATTTTGATAAATGTGGATGTCTATGGGCTACAGCATCCACTTACCATCAGGTGGACTGTGTGCTCGTTTATTACCCAATGTTATAAAAAACACTAAGAAGGCATTTCTAATTTGCTTTTATTTTATTAATTGATTTTAATTTGATTTTATTTGAATTT
This sequence comes from Parnassius apollo, assembly GCA_907164705.1. Lineage (NCBI taxonomy): Eukaryota > Metazoa > Arthropoda > Insecta > Lepidoptera > Papilionidae > Parnassius > Parnassius apollo. The sequence continues at coordinate 4,834,542 of CAJQZP010001539.1, read as the reverse complement.
ATGTTATTAATTTCATAAAATGTTATAAATAATTATTTCAATGTCATATAAAACCCGCCAGTTTGTGCTGAAGCAGCATGTCGGATCTTCTCTGCTGATACCTTTATCCAGTCTGTTTTTATTTTGATAACGAGTTGGTTAAAAGAGGATATACTGATTGTAAATAATTCGCAGGTGTTCAAGTTGAAAGGAGCAGACAGAAAGCATAAACAAGACCGCGAGAAGGTGATGCGAAGACCTCGTTCCGACCTCGAGAAATACCAACCGGGATGTGAGGCCACCGTGCTTACTACGGTGAGAGATTTTTAAACGAAATACTAATAATTATCAACATTAAACTGACGCTTGGACCGTTACACACATTTGCATGGGGCTCCATCGAAGATGTGTATTTTCTCAATGTTACTAGGTACAACGTGGTAGAGCCACACTGCAGCTATTATGGTTGTAGCACGAATGGGTCGGCTCGACCGGGGAAGGACCACGCTCTCAAGGGTGACTACGCATCTGCATTTTGACCTGAAGCGAGGTTAAAAATGTAGATGTCTATGGGCCACAGCACAACATCAGGTGGATTGTGTGCTCGTTTGTCACCCTTATACTATAAAAAAGGTGTCTCGGAAATGTCACTACCACTATTTTTCTTCCACTTCGACAGTTGTCCATTTTCTGCATACAGTCTTGGTTCCGCTCAATCACTTCTTCGATACAAACCGCATTGAATATGTATAAGTCTGGTCACGTGTTTTGGAGAAAATATGTCTGTTCTGTAGCCTACATGTTCATAAAGGCCATTATTCAAAGACAATCTCGAGTTTGAACTTAAATTCCACAATGTCAAAATTTGAGTCCAGTTCTATTCCAGACTGTACTCCACAAATTATGACATTGTGTAGTCGAGACGACAGGGATAGACGTGTCTTGCATAATTTAGTTAGCTATTTTATTTTTTGTCAACAGCTGTCGAACGACGCTCTTATGCCGCCGCCATCACTGGTCACGACATCACCGCCTTACTCACCGGAGCTTTGGTAAGTTTAATTTCACCCTTTCCAAATTTAGCTTGAATTTGGCTTATTTAGTACAGCCGACCTTTGTCGATTTTTGTTGTACTATCAAGATACTTAGAAAATTTATACTAATAACCATGCTCAACAAATAAATAAGCAAGCACAGTATATGAGGTCTTGAATTCTTGCTTGCTTCGCTACTCTAGACATTTTACATCGACAATCACGTTCGAGATGGCTACCGTCTTGATGTCAAGATGTCTGTATTATCTTTCGGTAATACAGATATTTTGACATCTCCGTTAGTCGCTTATTGCAACAGCCTCGGCATGATGAATGCTGCCATCAAAGAGTGCACTCGAAATACCTTCCTAGTGAAATACTGGATAGGCTTTTTTTCAAGTTGTAGCAAATATAATACAACACAGATTTCAGACACTACGATTATTTAATAAAGGAGAACTTTATACAAGAAAAGAAATTAACCAAAAAAAATCTTACCTATAAATTAAAATCCTACTATGTTCGTAGATATAAATTATAATGTGTAAATAGCTGCTGCTCAATCTTGCATGATGTAAGTATTTTAAAATATACAATATCTAGCTGAACCGACAGACTTTGTTCTGCCCTTTTTCATACTCCGAATTTACTCCAAGCTTTTCACAGCGTATTAATAATAACTTGGCCACAGTTTCTTAGATTTTTTAACGTTTTCTTGCGTAACGGCCGTTGTTGGTCGCCCGGAGCAAGTATCGTCATTGCAGGCGGTTCTGCTGCGTTTAAATTCAACGCGCCAGTGTGCCACTGTAGAATAAGACGCAGCATTTTCTGCCAAAGTGATTGCAGTTATTCAAAAACATTTTTTGTAAAAAAAAAAATCAGGCAGAAATATTTGATAAACGCACAATGTTCGAGTTTCTCCATTTTGCATACGAATCTAATTCCCGCCAAATGTGAAGTTTAAAAACATTGGTTACTATTTTTTAATTTAGCTTTTTCTGGCCTTGGCTACTAACGAATCTAAGATTCGAAAAAATAAAATAGAACGCATTTCTATATCTACAGAAGGCAGGAAAAAGCGCCAGGAAGCGCTTGTAAACAAAATGGCGAAACTATACAGTTTTCGGTCAGGACACGTTTGCTAACTTCAGTAGCGATAACACAATCCGCCATTTTGCTTATTTATTTTGTTGGTTTCGAAGTAGCGTTTATAAGTTGTTTTGTGCAATTAGTTTCAAGTAATATAATGACATGAATTATTATACCTTTAAACAAGCAATTCTTGTATGGCAATAAATCGATCTAGCTAGGATTTATTTTTAGAAAATGTCTTTTTGTTCGTGTTTTCAGGCAATAAAAAAACTGCTACAATATAAGAAGGTAAATTTTGATAGATTACTAACGATCGTAATAGCTTGGGTGGGATGTTGGTGGGGCGTGATATCGGAGTTCCGTGGTTCGTGTCCCGTCTTGGGTCGACTTTTTTTCTTTTTTTTTTCAAATTCCCTTCTTTTGTGAGAAAATCTATTATTTCGAGCCCCTTTTTTTTAGTAATTTTCAAAAATAAGAAAAATTTTAATTAAACTAATTGCACTCATGATTTTCATTCAAATAACCAGTTCAGTTTTTTCTATTATGTCAATAAGATCAAAAAATATTATTCATGTAATTTGTATGTAAATGTAAAAAAAAAAACGAGCAAAGCTCGGTCATCCGGGTACTAAACATATTATACACGTTCTTAAAAATTCATGATTGGTAAGTTTTTAACATGAATACTTTACAAACATAATATATTTAAATTAGGTTAGGTTCCCCGGTTAAAGCTAACTTAGTGTCCTAGAGGAAAATAGCTATTTACCATTTGACACCGCTTACCGCTTACAATCGCCATTTTGCTTACAAGCGCTACCTAGCGCTTTTTTCTGCCAAACACAGCCATTTGGCCATAAACATTTTTAAAAAAATTTCCTGTCCGTCCATGATTTATCAGTTTCTTCGTATTTGTTGTTACTGCGTATTTCTAGAAGCACAGCTAAAAATTTTTTAATTGAAAATAAATTTATACAATTACTTTCAGTACAACTAGTAGAGCTGTTGGTTTTTAGATTAATTACTATTATAGTCAAAATTAATGTCTCTTTCAAAGTCATACATAATCAATTTTTTTGTTTTTTCTACCACTTTTGCCCAATCATCTTTTGTGACATTGGCACCTGCTTCAACGAATATAGGAGAAACAGTTAAAAGAAGAAAAAGATAAAGCCTAGTCACAAAATAAGAAGACAAACACAAAATCACAATATTACGCATGGTAAGCTTCCGAAATTGCGGGTGATTGAAATTACGTAGTGGTTTTTCAGCGCGGCCTTGTATATGAGTTTTTTTGCCTACACAAATTTACGTTGACAAAGTTAAAAAAAATAAACTTGTGTTATTCATGATTTATGTAATTTATTTATTTATTTATTTATTCTTTTTTGTACACCACAATACATGTAAGTTAAAGGATTTTAAAAATAAAAATTTAACTAAACAAATAATTAAAACATTATTGAATCGATTATTTGAATATTTTTGTCGATTATTCGCAAAACAATGAATTTTAATCATCCAAACACTACGGCAAGTAACATACCGACGTATCATTGAAACGACGTCAAGTAAAAAAGTTGATACTGGTTATTCTTTTAATATTTTGCTTTTTTTGAAAGATTTGAATTTAAATTAATGTTAAAAAACTATACACGTTGTAATGAAAAATAGATGACTTCATAATTCTTCGGATTTACGTAAAACTCGGCTGGGCAGCGTTCGGGAAATTACGACACATCTTCTCGTCAGGTATAACTAAAAACCTGAAAACTAAGTTTTACAACCAGTGCGTGTTGCCACTGATGACCTACGGAACCGAGACGTGGTCCTTTACTGCTGGCCATATGAGGACGCTCAAAGTCGCTCAGCGAGCTATGGAGAGAGCTATGCTCGGGGTTTCTCTGCGTGATAGACTCAAAAATGAGCATATCCGCAGTAGAACCAGAGTAACCGAAATAGCCCAACGGATTAGTAAGCTGAAGTGGCAATGGGCCGGCCATATAGCTCGAAGAACCGACAACCGATGGGGAAAAAGGTTCTCGAGTGGCAGCCTCGTACTAGTAGGTGAAGTGTAGGGTGACCCCCCACTAGATGGAGTGACGACCTGGTAAGACATGCAGGAAGTCGATGGATGCAGGTGGTTCAGGACCTTGCTTTGTGGCATATCTTGGGGGAGTTATTTAAAACCGTGTGAGTACGCTCGTACAAAGTTATTGCGGAATGATTAATGTGAAACGTCAAAAGGTATTTCTTAGATATGGTTGACTATATTGCCATTTTTAGTGTAGATGGATAGAAAGCAATGCCAGGAATAATATAGACTGTATTTTATCTAAAACACTTGAAGGATTTTTTTAGATATCCAAATATTAATAAATTAAATGGTTTTGATGATGATTACCTGAAATCTGAATAACGCCACATTAATAGACCTTACTCAGGCGAAACCGGTCGCTAGTTTATCATAAAACGATTACCGTTTGATTTGGAAAATCAGTGAAGTATCATCAGCATATTATACTAAGTATACATTATGGATGCCTCGATACGCCTCTCTGCCGATACGATACTGATACCGATGCTCTTATAAAAATATCGGCGATGCCGATACCGATACGCTTATTGAAATCAAAAATGAAGGTAAAATAAATAAAACACTAGTCAGATTTTTTTATTTATATAAATATAACTAATAACAAGACAAACTAAATAAAACCATTTAAAACTATAGACATTTTCGTTTGCAACGAAATAGACGAGTTAACACGCGCGTTTATATTATATTTTTGGGGCGCGAAATTTGAAAAGTATCGTTGAATCGGCCGTCTAAATATCGCCGATGCCGATATATCGGCATGCTTCGAGTATCGCCGTTACATCGGCATCGGTATCGGTATCGGTTGCATCCCTAGTATACATATACTAAAAACAGAAATAGGCCGTCAATTCAGCTCTGAGGAACGGCGATTGTTACTATTGACCACTTTATACCCAAGACTTGTATATCGTTGATAACGACGGTCTGTAACTCATGTATGAAATAATAAATCTAATATTTTTACACACTGGGAACACAATAAGTCGTCTGAATTCTCCCCTCAATTTAAGTGAACTAGGGATCACTCGACAACCGACGCCTCGGTTGTCTAGTGATCCCTAGTATACCAAATACAATTTAATAAAGCAATTTATGTTCATTTAAAACTTAACGCTTAATATGTTAGACCAAACGATATCCGATATCCGGGCTGCAAGAAATATTAAGAATAGGTTTTTAACGGTCTATTACTATCGTTTCGTCCTCTCTCGATGTCATGCTACTCGTAAGTGCAACCTGGCTACACCTCGAGCTCTGATCTCGGACTGATTATACCTATGAAAAATTAACGAAATCTTTATCATTATGGGTAATTAAAAAATCGATTAAAAATCCTCAGACAATATAAGAATAATGGAGGCAACGTATGAATATTTTTCTGTTATGTTTTATATTCGTTAATTTCTTTTCCCAGATGTCTTATACTTGTGCAGTTTTAGTAATTTTAGAAGGTTGCAAGTTTTTAAAATACCTACTATATTTACGAATAAAAATCATATAAACATCGCAGTGGTAGATAGATATTGATTGTACCGTAAAAATATTTGCTCCGCTGACATTATTGAGGAAAAATTCTTTTCCCCCCCCGGGGGTTGGGGGGGCACAAAGATTTTTTGTTATGAATACTTTTTTTTTTTTTTTTTTAAATTTAAAACATTAAAAATAAAAAAATAATTCTTTTTTTTTTTGTTGTTTGGTTTTTTTTTGCGTTTTTTTTTGGGGGGGGGGGTTTTAATCGTACGGATTGAATAATAATAGGAGCATAAGTGGGGGCAGCACAGAAATTGCTTATATTGGATTTTTTTAATATAAAATAAGGTGACAAACGAGCCCACAGTCCATCTGATGATAAGTCGATGCTATGGCCCATAGACATATACAATATGTAACAAAAACCCTGTGGTTCCCGTTAAGTGTGCTATCAGAATCAGTATACAAGCATATAGAAATATTTTTTAAAACATATTAAAAAAATTAATTTTGATGAAAAAAAAAATTATTTGCAAATTGTATGTGGTTTTATTATCTCTGCATTGGTCGAGGAGTAAGAGGATTGTCAAAGACCCCGCATTACCGATACTCGTGTGAGTTTGAGATAATAAAACCACTTACAATTTGCAAATTAATTTTTTTTTCATCAAAATTATTTTTTTCAAATGTGTTTTTTTTTAATTATTTCTATACGCTTGTATACTGATTCTGATAACACACTTAGCGGGAACCACAGGGTTTTTGTTACATATTGTATATTTTATCCTCGATTAAGAATCAAAATTCAGATGCGTTGTTACCCCTGAGCACTAAGAAGGAATGTCTGATTTTCATTATAAGAAAAACAGCAGGATTAAGCTGCTATTTTACGTTTTTATTCTGTGAAAATTAACTTCATATATATGAATTTTTGAAATTAATAATAATTAAATATTTTTAATTAAATAAATTTTGGAAAGGAAGGATCACAGACATCTGAAACGAAGGATCAATTTCAAATATAGTAAAGTTATCTGTATCGTCACATTATTAAAGGTTTACCTATGTGTTTTATTATTCTTATTCTTATTTATTACCGTCTTCAACAAAAAATCGTTGTGGAAATATCGTTTCAAATTTGGAAGAGATATATTGTTTAATTGGGAAATTAGGAATGATAATACATTCATTCTATTTGTATGATATATAACTTTCAAATAAATTTGTCGGTACGATAGACGCGCCATCTATTGTAAGTTAATTGTACTATGCCTATAACCTTCGCGTAAGTGCAAGCAATAATTTGACAAAGTTTTAGCGCAATCTGATTAACGGAATGGCAGCGCATAAAATACGAATAAGCAAACATTAATTTTTATATATTAGGTCTTGAGTTACTGCATAGTTGGTCTAGTGACAGCTGACCCCGGGCTCGATTCCGGGTCTTGCTGTCAAGAAATACTCAGTAGCAACATCCCGGGTTCAGGAAGTTGGCGGCATTTCTACCCCGTGCCTCGGAAAGCACATAAATATTTACTTCGTAAAATGTTACTTCGTCGGTAATAATGAGAATATTATATTCCAAAGCGTGTGTTTGTTATATCAGTATTTACAACATAAATGTATTTTTCCTTCATAAAGCTCCTTATTTTTTTATGTACAACATTGCATTTCTGTTAAATAAAATATTTTAACTGTAGCCGCTGAAGAATATTTAAATAATTTATTTAATTATAACACTATAGTAACACTGACAAAGGAGAGAGAGGTTATGCAACAGAAATGCAATGAGGGAACAACTCGATCAAGATATCGAGGCTGAGGCAATGCCCGAGAGCAGACACATACTGTGTCGAACAGTGTTGCCATATATACAGATTTCCCTGTATTTATACAGATTTTCGATGTGTGATACAGATTAGCCCTGGATACAGATTTTTATACAGAGGCCACATATATGGGCTACAACATCCACTTACCATCGGTGTACTTTGTGCTCGTTTGTCACCCTAATTCAACTATTTATTATAATTAACGATAATCAAACTTTATCGGCTTATCACGTTAGTAGTTATTCCTTGTTTTTCAAAAGAAGCAATGATGATGATGATCAATTATTCTATTTTGGTTTATTATATTATACAGATTTTATACAGATTTTAGGACCAGTTTCGCTTTTTTTTTTGGCGAAGCAAGGCAACTAGCGGGGGGGGGGTTGGATGCTCTAGTAGGGGTTTATGTGGAGACTTTTACCCACTAACTCACCTTTGGTAATGGCTTGATCTCTAGGCGGCAGAGGGGGCGCGTTCCCCGGCGCCGCTCTATTTATCGATTTTCATCAAGCTACAGTGCTGACGTGGCGTAGGCTTTTATTTTGGACACAACTGTCAACACTCAAGAGCTATAAATAACAAACAATGCTTAGCAGTTATCAGTAATTATTATGTGTTTTGGAGATGTTTTAATATTCAAGTGACGAATTAGATGAAATCCTTTAATACCGGTCGCGCCCGTAATAGCCTTTTCACTTCATGAATAAGGTTTTTATTATTGATCTTAACTACAAATAATGCCAAAAACTTCGTATTAATAGGAAAGTACAATTCCCTTGAATTGTACTTTCCTCCAGTTTCAAAATAGAACCCAGTGTACTATCCAATGAAAATGACGTCGTGAATCGACGCTATACTGGTGATTCGTTCCAAAACATAGGACAGTATAATATGACGTCATACATTTGCGCCATATTAGAAGTGTTGGTGATTATTTTGTCATTTTGTGCTCCAAAAATCATTGTATCCTCCTATTGGAGATACCAACAATTATTCTATATTTTTTTGTTAATCAATAAATAAAAACAAATTCTGGCATGCTTCATTCAGCGCACACACAATTAAAAATTGTTTTATTATGGCCGGATATCCGACATATGGCGGCGGCACACCAGTACAATGACAAGTGTCAATTGATGACGTCATTTGTATTCGGCAGTATACTGAAAACGTTTCGGAACATACCCCTAATACTAATATTGCCACACAGATATAAATCTATCAGTTAACAAAACACGCAGGCAATGGACGACGCTCATATTCCTAATTTTTAGAAAGTTAAGCATTCTATAAAATCAGGCTTACTTTACATTATCTCATATTTAAGTTTTGTGATTTGCATGAATATGTCTATAGGCATTGTAATGAATTAATATTTGAATAAATTTACGTTTTTATTTTATTATAGTGGGAATTAATGGCACTGTAATTTGATAAACGATATGTATTGAGCGCATAATGTCAGCCGTCAGGCTGTTATTTAATATTAGGTACCTACCTAATTTCAGTCACGTAATATAAATCAGGGTTGTCATAATCTGGAATAAATATCATTAGTCAGCTATTTGTAGTATATTACGAATACGTATATTTAACATAATTTTTATTCTTTTTTTGAGAAAAACAAAAATAAGCAATAATAACTATTATATACAACACGTAACATAATTAACGCACTTTGAGAAAGTAGTTTGTTCAGAATCGTTTACTGAATCGATTTCTATCATTTTTAATATAGGTAATTTTTTTATCCCAAAAATATCTAATTAAAACTACGTAAATTACAGTCACACTAAATCTGTACAGTCAAAACAAACTGAAATGGACCGTAACTTAAGGCAATAAGACTTTTAGGAGTGCAGTTTTATTTGTATTATTACTAATTCTGTCATTCAATAAAAATAAAAAATACGTGTGGCACTCGGTGACTGCCGCGGTAAAGCTATTGCATAGCATTTTTTATCAACTTATGCAATTATAATTATTTATTTATTTTATTTATGCAGTTAAGTCTTTGATATTAAATCAAGTTACACTTTTTGAGCGTGGTGACCGATAAGAAAACAATTTTTTCCTCTTATTGAGTAAATGAGAAGTTAATATTGTTTAAAATATTTTTAATATCTTACAATACATGTAGGTTATTCAGGAATTTTTATCATTAAGTTAGCAGCTAGTGTACACGCATACGTCTAGTCGCACGCACACAAACACCGTGCCGAAGTCTGCCCAGTGCCGAAGTCTGCCGAACTGAAACGACGTTAGACGATGCACGGCTTTCAACGCCACACCTCCGTGTTGTCGGAGTGGGGAGCGTGAGGTTTTTTTCGTTACGGAATTTCTGGATTCGGTCCCCGCGCTCAAGGCCCGCGATAGAAGCTATGCAATAGCTTAATAAAGAAAAATGAACTTTATTTCAAGGATGTTAAAGTCTTTGCGTTCGTGGATTTGTACTGTGACCACAACATTCTTCCGGAATGAGTATAACTAATTTTGTTAAATAATCAGTGCATAAAAGTTTTCTTTCTAAAAATTCAGTGTATGTATAATGATTATAACATAATAAACTAATTGGCGTATCTGAGGGTGTGCGTTAATTACGTTACATATTATATATGTATAACTATAGTGCATAAACGTAAAACTCATGAAAACAAAAGTAGCTCAGTACCGTGCTTTGCGGCAACCTATAAAGGAAATCATATTCAGCAGTGGACTTGTGGTGTAATGATGATGATGTTTCGAAAACTTGGATGATAAATTAATAAGAAGTCGATGTGCTAAATATTTTTTTATCTCAATTTCTTTTATTTAATTGTTTAAAAATCGAAATTCTTAAAACCAAAATACTTCAGTAAGGTAAATCTACGTGGTAAAACATTAAAATAAATTAATAATTGTTTCATGTTACATTCTCGTGGCACGCATGATTTAAAATTAGAAGTTGATACGAATGTATTACTGTGCATCTAAAACTTATCTACAATAGGTACCTACCAAAAGCTCAAAAGGCCCTATGCTAGGCTGGCATTGTAGCATTGAGTTATACAGGTTGTTTGTGTAAACACCGCTATCCTTGATACCAGTGGTTTAGTTTCACTTATAGAACGTAAATTCAATGAAAAATAACATTTTTTTTAAATCTCAATTTTTCCTTAATTTCTCAATTTTTGTCTGTCCTAAGTTATGATGAAAGTATGAAGGAAAAGTTACATCTCACAGGTTATGTGTACCTATTGTGTTTTTATTGGAATGTTGTGTAAATAGCTAGCGCAAGCGGTAGCCTCTAAAGTGATTACGTCACTCGGGCGCATAGGGTATCCATGAATTTACGGACGGTGTCGGACAGAAACTTATTAAATTTTATGAAAGAAAATAGCGTTTTTTTTTAATTAGTTGAATTTACGTTTTATAAGTGAAACTAAACCACTGGTTTCAAGGATAACGGTGCTTACACCAACATCCTGTATATATTGAGTTATTATAAATCAATGGGCATTAAATAGATATAAGGACGAGATTCGGCACAGGGTGTCTGGAATTTGAGCCATTGTGCTTTTTTTGTTTATCGTCGTTTTTAAAATTGTTCTTGTAAAAATATAATTGTAAATGAATGTTCATTACATTTTTACCTATCGCTTAAAACCGTAGGTTGGTGCCTACTTCAGCCTATAGATACTTGCAGACAGAGTCAGACAATAAAGGAAGAAAATGCGTTATCAGTTACCACTTACCTACCGAAACCTGTAATTAAAATGGTTCTCTTCACTAATAAAAATTATATAAATTAGGTAAATATTTTTGGTAAACTTACAATCGTGTAACATGAAAACAGCTTTAGTATACATACAGTGAAAAAATAATTTTGAAGTTTGTATTGACTCAGCTGCCTTGGAATGTTTTAAAGATTTTTTATATACGACTAACCAGAAAGAATGAGAATCAATGTTATCAGTTAACACGTTTGATCAACTTTTTGTATGTCACGTTGACCGTTTTATGGCGGTGTATCCACTGCCTTATTTGTCCCGTAGGTGTCGTAACAGGCGACGAAAGGAAACAAACCTGGAGGTGGACCGCAGCGTACGTCGTAATAACATCTAGAAAAAAAAACTGCGGTCGCCAGCCTGAAACAATCAAAATAAGGGTGACAAACGAGTACACAGTACACCGGATGTTAAGTGGATGCTGCGGCCCATAGACATCTACATTATCCTCGATTAAGAATCAAAACGCAGATGCGTTGTCACCCCTTTTTTTTTTTTTTTTTTTTTAACATGGGGAAATGCCTACGCATACCCGCCTCGCGGGGGCAAGGACGGGTTATGTCGGACTCGCACCGACTAAAACCCCATGGTGTTCCACCTTCGTCGCATATTGGCAGGGCTACGGGAACGCTTTCGCACACATCCGCGGCCCCACCAGCGACTGCCGCACCATGGCAGCACCTCATCGGGAGAGGAATATTCCTCCCCGTTCTCCTTTCCAAGTAAGGCGCACCAGAACACATGGCACGCCTTCCTCCACGGCCTCCAATTACATCTGCGCAACAGACGCCCCCCGCGTCCGATGCGCGAAGGCCATGGGGCCAGGAAAAACGAGCACTTAGAAGTACTAGCCTTCCCGACCCCAGCGGCGGATCTGGTCTATGGCTCCGCCGCCAACTAAGATTCGGCTGCGGAGGATAGGGAGAGCGGCGCCTCGCAATACCGACAATCCTCTCCCCCCGCAGCCCCATCACCACCGCATCAACGGTGCGGCCCCGTTTGAGTCGCGGAGGATAGGGCGAGTGGCGCATCGCCATACCAACACTCCTCTTCCTCCGCGACTCCACCTCGGCTGCAGCAGTAGGTGGGGAGGACACACCTCTCACCGCAGCCCACCAACACACATCCGAAGTGGGCTTCCCAAGCCCACTCGGAGTGGCCACCTCGGGCCGGCCCTCCACCTCGGACCAGCCATATGGGTTCCTCTTTGTTTCGCCGTGGGTGACCAAGCCACGGCTTCTAAGCCCCCCGCCACGACAAGGCGGGAACCCGTTCGGGGGGGGCGTTGTCACCCATGAGGACTAAGATGGAATGATTCGTTTCCAGTAAAAAAGGGTCTCCGGATCTCTACACTCACTATACGAAACACAGCAGTATTCAGCTGCTATTTTACGGGTATACGGTACTGGTATTCTGTGAGAGCGTGGTCCTTCCCTGGTTGAGACGACCCATTCGTGCTACAACCATAATATAGCTGCAGCGTGGCTCTACCACGTATAATCTATTTAAAACTAAAAAAACATCGAAAACAAGTTTAGAAGGAAATAAAATTTATTTTCTTTTTATTTTATTTGCTTTATTTTTCTTTGTTATTAATAAATTAATTTGCATGCGCCAAAATTAAAAAATGTTGCTAAATAACCTATAATATTAACTGGCAGGAGAACATCTGCCGGTTATAACTAGTACTATAATATGTATGTGTAATAAAACAAACAAATCGTACATGATTGACAAAGCGATTTATTCTTCAGAGGGGTCAATCTAATAAATTGTAACCTGACACTGACTGAGCGCAGACAGACAGACGTGAGACGCCCGTACAACTATTAACTTAATAATTTCCAAAACGTTGATATGGCGTCTTCTCGAACTACGACGTTCATTTCAATTGCTGTAGTTTGCCGCACTAATTTTAGAGTCTGATCATATCAAATTGACCGCACGCGCCCATTTCATTCGTCAATTGAGTTGACGCGTTTTTGTCTTTGTATACATCATTATATACAAAAAAAAAACATAGATTTGAAAGATACTGTCGTAGCAAAAGAGGTATCAACTGACTAACGAAAGAAGTTTATGTATGGGCACAGTTTAAATTAGCTCTTTAAACTGTGGTATCCTATATGTAATGTATTACATATTTTGTTTTATATTTATTTACTTTAATTAATATTTTTATCGTTTATCAATTTATACTACTTCATTTTATCACTGCATCACCCAAAGGTTTACTGGTGGAGAATGCTATATTAATATAATATTGTATTGTATAAAGTTAAATAAATAAAATATATTAAATAATTAAATACATTTTAAAGCTCCTAAGAAAAAAACTTTTTCATGCTCTTAACTACTATCCTCTCGTTAACTATGTTTTACAGATGTAAAAACATTTTTCGGGCTAAAATGTGCACAATATAATTATCTTAATATATGTAAATTACTTGTCACATTGTTTGTCCGCGATGGACTCCTAAACCACTTAACCGATTTTACATCAAATTTGCACACCGTGTGTAGTTTGATCCAACTTGAGAGATAGGATAGTTTTTTTTGCCCATGAGTGACCCAAAATTTGTTTTTTTTTTTTTTGCTAATTTAAGGATTTTTAATGGGACATGACAAAGGGTCGTCGAAAACGGCGGAACAACGTCTGCCTGGCAAGCTAGTAATTTGTACATTTTAAAATAAACCTTAGTTAAACTTTTATTCGAACCCGTAGAGGCAGTTATTTAGTCATAGAATAATGACACTTTTACAAAAAAAGTTATTGAAAATATCATCGCCATATTATCCCGTGAGTATCGTAAGGTCAGCCACATACATACGGAATTTCGATTCGGGATTCCGAACGCAGCAAGTCCATATAAAATCAAGGACCCGTCACACACGTACGGTAGTTGTCCGAAATTTTGCAGGCAAAACGGGATTCCATTCGCTTTGTCGTTTCGTTTGAAAGCGACCAATGAATCAGTCCACTTAAGTGGCCGGTAACTGCCTATTGCAGCACGTGAGTAACCCGCAACTGACCTATGCATTGACATCTGTAAGGACTTTAGTGGAATGCCTTACAGCCTTTATTAATACTGGCTCACTGCACACTTCAGATCGGAACACTACTACATATGCATTGCTGTTTGGTGGAAGAAATAGATTAGAAGGAAGTACCAAGGACTTTGATTCACAAGGAATCTTGAGTTGAAAAGGAGTCCAGAACCTAAGATCTTCATTTCAACATAAATTCATAAATCAAATATCTTTTTTTTTCATACAAATGGGTCTTACCAGTTTTTCTTGTTATTGAATATAAGATCCATTTATGTACCTACACTTGATTGGCAAATAAAAATTGATTGACTGATTGATCTATTTAATTTACAAACTGGATTTTTATGAACTGGCGCTGCCATACTTTGTCTGTTATACTCATTTTTTAACTGTAAGTAGCTAAAAGGAAGCAAACGAGATAAAAATATCCGTCCGCATCAGATTGACCTTTCCGCGACCCCGACACTCCGACTAATGTACTCACGCCGGGATCAATTGCAGCCTGCACTGTTAACAATGATAGAGGCTACCTACTTCACGCTCTGACTGGAAAGAGGTCACAGCGAGCAACGTATACATCCCAAACTATTGTGTTAGACTCGGAAACGATTGCGTAATTTTTACCATGCGCTCTGTTGTGTGTGCATTGATTCTGTTCCGAAGGCACAAAGTGAATTTTAATTTGGATGATGATCAAAAATGCATCAAATTATCTCGTAGTCTCATTTAGGGATTTTCAAAACCAAAAAAGTTTTTTGTTTTTTTTAATTAAATATTGTATCTATATCTTAAGTGATATTAAATTTAAATAGATATAGATTATTATGTAGTGAGAAAAAAGTGGAATGGATCATCCAAATACTTAAGCAGTTTTCTGCATATAAAGTCTGGACACGAATTTCCCATAAAACTGAGGATTTTTTTTCTTTTATCCACGTCACTATTTAAGTGTATCACTGGTAGATCGGGTAGAACTTTCCAAGAACATACCATCATAATATGCATTGTTTAGATGATTTCTCGACACGAGACATGCCTTTTCAGTTTTGTCGTTTGACCAAAAAAATACAACAAGAAACTACCTAATAGTACTTTTTATTGTTTTTCAAAGTATTCACCACGTAGTTTAATACATTTTCCATCCGCTCGAACCAGTTATTAAAATGTTTATTCCACTCCGAAGTGGGAGTGTTCAAAATGGCTGTTTTGAAAGCGTTGACTGCTTTTTCACCGGACTGGAACCTTTCACTACAAAGATTTTTCTTAATTTTAGGAAATTTTAATAATTGGTTAGGGCTTAGGTCAGGACTGTACGGAATTTCTACGTTTTCCTGCTTCAAATGCTCAATAGTTTGACCAGCGCTGTGTGAGCTTGCGTTGTCATGGTGTAGGATGATGCGTCGCTTTGGATTAGATTTCCGAAGTTCGGCGATAAATTGTGGTAAACAAACTATAGTGTACCACTCTGCATTAACCGTTCTACGATCTTCAAGTGCAATCGTCGCAACATGGCCGGTTTTCACAATGAACGTGGCCACCATTTTCTTTGAAGTGCTTTGAGAGCGAACAACTTTAGTCGGCTTGGGCTCGTCTTGGAAGTCCCAGATTATTGTTTAGAATCGAGATCGTAGGCATAGATCCAAGATTCGTCACCACTGATGATGTTGTAGAAGTGATTTGACTCTCCTCGGTTGAACCTTTGAAGAGTTTTTTAACACCATCTGACGCGGGTTGCCTTATGATCGTCGGAAAGCAAATGCGGGATCAAACGGCTAATTATCTTTCTCACACCAAGCGCTTCATGCAAGATCTGCTGAATGGTTGTCCCTAAGATGCCCTAGTAACGCCTCTATCTCTCGATATGTCACATGACGATCTTCGAGAGTTAGTTTTCTCACAGCAACGATGTTATCTTCAGTGGAGGCGGATTTTGGACGTCCTTCACGAAATTTGTCACTAAGATTGGTATGTCCACACTGGAATTCTGAATACCAGCGTTCGACAGTCCTCAGATATGGGGCTTCATCATGGAACACAGAAGTAAGCTCTTCAAAACACTGTAATCGTGTTAAACCTCTTTGAAAGTTGTAGAAATTTATTGCACGGATATTTTTCTTGGTAAGATTCATTTCCATACGTGACTTGAAAGATTGAAAACGACTCTGTGACTGAATAGAAGCATTAATTCTCATACTTTCAATTGTTTTGAGATTCTGACTTTAAACAAATTCGAATATTGAAGAGTTCCAAATTCAAAATTGCCGGTTGATATGTAAACGACAGAACTTAGAAGGCATTCCAGGTATGTACCACGCCGGCCAGACTGGTTGGCGAAAGCGGGGATTGATTTTCCGGATTTGTATACAAATTTTACAACAAAACAATAAAATACAAAAAATAGAGAGTTGGTACCTAAAAATCTAAGATTTATTTGGTTTGTACAGACAAATGTAACTAACTAATGTTATCTATGGAGGAATGTCACATTTTACTAAGCTTCAATATTAATTTCATTTAATATTGAAGCTTAGTAACGAAGCGAGCAAAATGCATTGCCATGCTACAGAGATAATGGCAGAACAGACGTGGTCAGGCTTTCTTTATTAAGTGAATTAGCTAGTCTTTTTACTTATTACAAGAAAATAAATGCCTACATTAAAGACTAGTTTCAAAAAACCGATATTTTGTTAAAGATGAGTAAGGACAACTACTCACTAGCGTTTAATAACGGAACAAGCGTCCGGTATCTACGGCTTGTTTTTTTTTGTGCGAGCAGCTATGCAGGTCTAGAAAGACCAGTATCACTGCGACCTAAAAGATCTATTGTGATCGTTGTTATGGCTATAGTTCACTGCTAAGACCTACGTCTGCAATGAATAGAAACAGTTGCTTAGCTGTGAGCAATTTCACTTCTTCTCAGCGAAGCACATAGTTTCGCAAATGAGTGTTACGTTTGCACATTAAGGGTCCACAATCAGTTAGGATGTACAGAGGCGTTTCTTCCGTTAAGGAACAAAACACATCATGTGCTTTTTAATACAACAGTGTCTAGTCAGGGCTCTTGCCAGAACGCGCAGTTTATTTTTACCTAATCCCAGGGCTTCTGAAGCGAATTTACTGTTAAAAGCGCGGATTAAGACTTTAAAATGATTAAGCCTGGTGTACCAGACCGCATCTTAAGTGATTTATTGTGAAAAATCGTTTCCAGGATTTTGTTTATTATTTAGCGAATTCATAAACTAAGAACTATACATCTTTTATTATTACCACTCGTTTTTGAATAGTTATATTACATTACACACACCAGTACATATTCACTTAGATATAAAGTTAGAGCCAGGCCAGCAAGACGAGTTGTAGGGAGGAGGTGGGATAATTGTAATTCCATAAAAAATTGTTGGCTTCTAAAATTTCTATCATCGTTTTTCAATATTTTGATTTATATCTCCAATAATTAAGTACCGTAGATTTAATATAAACTGACGTTAGATATCTATAACTAGCGATCTGCCACGGCTTCGTACGGGTGATATCTGGATTCAATAGCGGCGCCACTTGCCGGGTCTAACTATGCCTACCTTCATAGATGTACAAGCAATATGTTGACAAAGTTTTACCGCAATCTGATGAACGATATGGCATCGCTTAAAATGCGGACAATCACAAACTAATTTTTATATATTAGATAATTACAGTTATCATTCAGATTCCGCCCTAACATACTCAAAGTTAGAACAGATTCTGAATTATAGGTAAAGAAATTGTGTGAATTCTGATTAGCAGAAAAAATGTTGTGACTGACGTGATTAAGAAAGGAATGCTTCGGTGATTTGGACACGTATAAAGAATAAATGAGGAAAGAGTAACAAAGCGGATGGAGAAATTAGTGGTAGTGACTGCGAGGTACGCCCTAGACGAAAGTTTATCGACCAGATGAAGATAGACCAAGTTTTCTTTTTAATATCGTATAGGGTGATAAACGAGCACACAGTCCTTCTGATGGCAAGGGGTTGCTGCGTCCCATAGACATCTACATCTATCCTCGATTCAATCTCAATCAAATCAAAATGCGAATGCGTTGTCACCCGTGAGGACTAAGATGGAATGCCTCGTTTCCAGTAAAAAAGGTCTCCGGTTTTCAACACTCGCCATACGAAACACAGCAGCATTAAGCTATTATTTTACGCTTGTATTCTGTGAGAGCGTGGTCCTTCCCCGGTCGAGCCGACCCATTCGTGCTACAACTATACTATTTAAATATTAACTACAGCATGGCTCTACCACGTATAAAGTTAGTAATTAGTTTTGGATCCTACGTATATATGCTCATCAGTTAAGAGTATCCTTAACTGATGAGCATATATAAGTAGGATGCAAAAGAATCGAGAGAGGTGTGTGAGGATCTTTTCAAATGGAAGTCTCTGCCTACCCCTTTGGGTAACAGACGTGAGAGTTTATATATGTATTTTAAGCCTACTTTTGATGATTCAAGATTTATAAATAATATTTTAGCTAATATTCCAAATCGTGGTGAAGTAATTAAACAGAGAAATTAAGATGAATAAATAAAGGTGTATTAAAAAATTATTAAAAATACGATGCTGATACTAAAAGCTATAACTTTCACACTATTTCATAGCAAATTATTTATTTGCCATTTATAATTAACGTTCAGGCTTGTTGTTAAAAGAATCATTTTATCTAGTATAACCCGATGTTACTACTACTATGTTTCTTATCGTAATAAATTCAAAATATAGTTTATAAAATATTGAAAAAGACGTAAATATATAATACGGTAAAAGTTCTGCAGCTATGTTGTTATTAACAATTTGTAATACAGAACCTGTTTTCTCTGGAAAGAGATTCACTATTCACATAATAGTAAAGTAAAAAAGTAAAGTTACAGCCTATATACGTCCCACTGCTGGGCACAGGCCTCCTCTCATTTCTGAGAGGGTTTTAGGGCAAGGAATAGTCCGCCGCGCTGCCCCATTGCGTGTTGGCGAACCTCACACGTCTTCGAAATATTTTTTTTTCTTATTTCTCAGACATGCAGGTTTCCTCACGATGTTTTCGTTCACCGCCGAGCATGTGGTAAATCAGCACTTAAAATTGCAATTAACAATTTCATTGGTGCCGGCGGGGATCGAACCCGGTTTGCTCGCGTATTGTGAAATTTACAGCGAGCGCTAACCATCTGAGCTACCACGGCTTAATCATATATAGCCGTGGTAGCTAAGATTCACATAATATGAGTGTCATATTATGTGAATAATGAATCTCTTTAGCTAGCTAGCTAAAAATGATCTATTGGCGTAAAGGTGAGTAAGCATGTTGTGTAGTTGAACACAATTTGCTTCTCTCTTCTATCTAATTGCGCAGTGCTATATTTAGGCGCATCGAGTTCGGCTCTACCGCTTCCGACGGAGAACTGAACCCGTCCTGTTTAAAGTGGTTCTGTTTAAACGATGAATATTTGACCTTCTACCGGGACATAACCAGGCTGCTGTGCACTGCTGGTTGGCGACAGAAATAACGCAAGAGAGTGATATTACAATAGCTGGTGCAATTTTATGTATTATAATTATATGTCTGCACATGTGAACTAGTACAAAAATCTGTACGTGATAGAGCAATGCTGCAGTTATATTAATAGTATAGTTATTCTGTGAGCGCGTGGTCCTTCCCTGGTCGAGCCAACCCATTCGTGCTAGAATTATACTATTAATATAGCTGTAGCATGACTCTACCACGTATACTACACTAAGATGATTGTGATCAATTCACAAGTACTTAATTTCAATAAGCACTAAAAGGTAGTGAATTAATACCTACTCTTTGTGCTGCATTGGGGTTTCCCAAACGCAACTTTTTTTTTGTTTTTCTGTGATTAATAAACGCAATAAAATAAGCTTATAATTCATCCAAGGCATAGTAATCATATTTTGTAAAAAAAAATCCATTTATTATTTTTTGACAAAGTCTGCGTTCTTATTGTTTTTATCGCAATGGCCTCCAAAGATTGTATATTATTGTCACTACGTTTTAATGACCTCGTCTTTAGCACCTGTTTGAAAATCACTGTTTATTGTTTATAATCTGGTACAGAAATTGTATTTTTGGACAGCTCAACAATTGTGTGGAAAAATTGATAATTTTGTTTATATAAGTGTCAGCGTCAGTACACCTTTTTTTTATAAAATAATAGTGAAACACGAGCACACAGTCCACCTAATGCTAAGTGGATGCTGTGGCCCGTAGACATGTACTATTTTTGATTAAGAATGAAAATGCAGATGCGTTGTCACCCCTGAGGGCTAAGAGGGAATGCCTAATTTCCAGTAAAAAAAAAGGTCTCCGGATATCTACACTCACCATACGAAACACAGCAGTGTTAAGCTGCTATTTTACGCTGGTATTTTGTGAGAGTGTGGTCCTTCCACGGTCGAGCCGACCCATTCATGCTACAACCATAATACCTATAGTTGCAGCGTGGCTCTACCACGTATAAACCTATTATGCAATTCTGTTTTTGTAGTGAAATAAATAATAAAAATTATCTTTCACGTATTATAAAAAAATATTTTCCACGTATTCTTTGGTCAGCGCGTTTAAAAAATAATAAATCGAAAATCGATCTTGCAAAGCTCGATTTAATTGAGAATCGGTTCTATTGCGCTTAATTTGAATTGAATCGAAAAACGATATTTTCTTGTACGAATGACATTAGCGTTGGAGTTTTTAATCGAATAATAACATTAAGTTGGTTCGAGTCGGTTTGGAGAAGAGAATAGTACTTAAAAAGCATCTTGAATACATGAAATTTTGTCAAGTAAGATTTTTCAGACTAGGTTTTCTTTCGATTTTAGTCGTCTACGACGCGATTTCGATTACGTACAACACGGGATTAACCTAAGCACATCCGATTTGGTGAGTGAAATGAACAAAAAATAAAGATAGTAACGCATAGTTATTAACTTTAACAAAGGAACGAGTGAGATAATTTGAGTTTCGAAAAGCAACTCGATTCAACTCGTTGGCAGAATAACTCGAAATAAATTAGAATTAAATGGTTTGACTCGCCCATCACTATTCGCTGTGACGTTGCCAGATGCACTTACGCGAGCCGGGTCTGGCCACTGCGAACCGAATTTAACCGGTTTAGATCCAATCGTCAAAGCGCCTCGCTCGTCATCGACCAATCAGCGACAGCGACCATTCAATCCAGGCCAGACGTTCGTGTTGTGTCGGCTGTTTAGTTGCATTTTTCTGTTATTCTTTATTATTTTTCCGCTGATAGCTCAAAATTCGCTAACTGCATTTAACTAGTGTTAATTCACGGTGTACTACATAGTTTATATTTGTACTGTTATACGGCTTTTCGTAGTGTTGTACATAGAAACATTTTGACTTCGCTACCAGTCTTTCGTTGCTCATTTGTAAATAATGTTAGACAAGTGAACTAAACAGACAATACATTAGTTTTTATTGAGCCAGTGCAGTGCGGGACCTTCCGTAATCGTGACAAATGGTTGTTGAGGCGGCCCGTAGATCAGCTATGGTGGTTGCCGGTGGTTTGGCGTACCGTGTCGGTTCTGGAGCCTTCATCTTCTTCAATTTGACTAGACAGGACTATAGCTGACGAGTATTATGCTCGTTCTCGAGCAGAGACTGAGTGCGCGGCATTTAGGACGTGGGGTAGTTCTCAGAGCTCGATTGGTGCACGGAGTAGAAGCGCGAGGTTGGCGCATGAAATTTTCGTTGCTAAAGGCCGAGGTTGAAATCGAGGCGGACCCCGACACCTACCGAGAGCTCGCACGACGGTTGAAAGCCGCCAATGTACACGTCAGGCCGGCGCGCTGCTCACATCTATCGTAAATATCCAGATTTTACCTAATTATTCTGCTTTAAAAACATACGCACATGACGAACGCAATATTTTTTTTAAATTAACACAAATGTTGTTTTCCTTAGCAATACATGTATATTTATTTTAAGCAAAATTTTACGTATTTGACAACACCATTGTAATTATTAAACAGATGATTTCATTAGGATTAAAGTAATATAATTAGTGCTAAAAAATTAAAAATGAATAGTTCATATTACTCATAGGACAAGGAAAGGTTTTGATAGAATCAGGTGTTACTTTGCGGAAATCCATTGTAATACAGATATTAATAGTTATTTTGCAACCATCCACTAAATTAAATAAAATGATGTGTCTTCCCAGTAGGGTGTAGTGACGTTGGGAGTAGTGTTGCTGGGATCCCCAGTGGAGAGTAGTAACGTTGGGAGTAGTGTTGCTGTGGTGGGTGGTGACAGGATTAGTGCATGCAATTGAGGGAGGGCGGGAGGTGCTCTTCAAACCAAGGAAGACACATCATTTTATTTTATTTAGCGGATGGTTGCAAAATAACTATTAATATATTTAAGGAAAGGTTTGATTACTATGAACATATTTTCTTTTCAATTTCATGAAGATATGTATGTACATACTACATAAGTTACATAGCACATTTTTTTAATAAATTTAGTGACAGCTAACTTACAGTCCATCTAATGGCAAGTAGTTATTGCATACCATAGACACCTGAAGCCAACTTCAAAAAAGAAGGCTAATGATTTTTTTTCATTGGTGAGGACTAAGGCAGAATGCCATACAGCCTGTAATTATACTAGATCTCTATACACCTCAGACCCGAGCATAGAATGCTAGCAGTGCCATTTGGTGGCAGAAATAGGTAAGAAAGTGGTTTCTATCCAGATGAACTGATATACAAAATGGATTCCACCTCTTATAGATGTAGATTGTCATTGTTAAATACAGTTGACCCACGGTAATCTGACAAATGTTTTGCAAGACAGTGTCCGATTATCAAATTTGTGGGACTATAGAGTACTGCCACAACCCCCTGGTAGTCCAGAACTTTTTGGAAAAGAGTATCTTGTAATCCGACAGAATATATACTCCAATACAAAATAATAAAAATGTAATGTGATGCACAGTGAATACCTAATTGGTCACTATCGCTCGACTAAGCTGCTACCATAGTCACATTTGAACTGAGACAAATGCGTCAAGCGAGATTAGTGGTGGCTCGAACTAATTGCACCCTGTTTGTCCATGTATTCGCAAAGGACACCTCTCCCCATGGTGGATTCATAGCATGACTCAAAATCTACCTTCAAGACAAAGACATATCGGATTACAAGGGGGGATGGATTAGGCAGAGGTTGGATTACTGGGGGTCCACTGTATGGTATGGTCTCTGGAGGATGACCTTAAAGAATTTATCATCTAGAACAAATAATAAAAATATATGTACTAGATTCAATAATATGAGCTGCAACACTAAAGTGGGCATAATTTTATATTGTAACTAGCTAGCCAGGCAGACATTCTACTTTCCTCTTTGATGACCCAAAATTTTTTTTGGACAAATCCTATAAAAAATCTTTAAATTCTTAATAAAAATATTGATGGTCACTTTTTGGGATAAAAACTATCCTATTTCTCAAGTTGGGCCAAACTGCACAGTGTGCAAAATTTCAATGAAATCAGTTCAGCAAGTTAAGAATTAATTGCAGATACACAATGTGACGAATAATTTTTATATGAAAACATTGCCTATCAGCCTGTGGATAATTTTCTGCTTGGAGGCAGCAAGAAGGTTATGTGGACTCCTATCTGCTAAAACCCCATGATGTTTTGCTCTTATCAGTTTGTTGAAAATAAGAAATAACACTGTTAAATAATAAATAAAACAAAAGTGGCGTAGGGTGCAACGTTGGAGACCATTATAACCAATATAAAGCAATGATTTGTGTTTTTGCAAAAACATATCCTGCAGTGTAGCAGCTAAGTTAATTCACCAGCGGGCACTACCAACTGGCACATATACAAAGTTGATATTGTTAGAGCACTGATAATGTTGTTCCCCATCACCACAGTATGTAGGATTTGTGTTTAGCGTATTGAGATAGAAATACAGAATTAAGTTAAACTTTTTACTTTTACTATTTATTTGTATAAAATTTACTAGACCGAGGGGTTCCTTTGCTAGCTAGGTAAAAATTGTTAGATGATAAATACCATCCCCATTACCTATGTATTCCTATTCCTAATTACCATTTTGTTCTTATTGGAAGTATATACTGGGTGTAATAACAGGCAATAGAGGGAAGCAAATCAGGAGATGAGCAGCAGTGTCTTTCTAATAATGACTAAAAAGAATAAACTGCAATTGCCAACCTGCATGGCAACTATGGCAAATATGAGGCAATCTATGGGGGATGCCTATGTTCAGCAGTGGAACTTAATAGGCTGTTATAGTTATGGTAAGGGAAAAACTGATGATGGTGAGGGAATGACTGCCTCGTTGTTCTAGTGGTTGAAACATATGGTAGTAGTGCGACTGCTGATCATGAGGTCCTGGGTTCAAATCCCGGGTCGGGCCAAGGAATTAATTGTTGAGTTTTTCCGTCAAGAAATTCTCAGTAGTTGCCCGGAGTCAGGAAGTTGGCGGTGTCTCACCCCTGTGCCTCAGAAAGCACATAAAGTTGTTAGTCCTGTGCCTGATCTCTCTCTAGTCGTGTCGGTTTACCGTCCCATCGGATTATGAGAGTGAGGGAATAGAGAGTGCACCTGTGCTTGCGCATACACTTGTGCAGTATAATCCCGTCCTGTGCCGATGGCTAGCCTTCGTTGAGGCTGTGGCCGAAATTTAATCGGGAGGACATTATTAAGGGAAGAATATGAATTACAAGTATAATCACACTATGAGATATATTATTGCATCTATAATATCATCCGATCTATAATCCTCAGAGGTGACAATGCACCTCAATCCTATTTGAATTTTTTATAGAAGAAAAAATACACATGAACATGCAGTCGACCTGATTATAAGTAGATGTTATGGCCCATAGATATCTACATATATATCATCATTTAAGTATGAATATGCATCACCCCTGAAGAATAAGATGGAATGCCAAACCATCACCTGTCATCCCACCTGTCACCCATCAACAATTACCTGTAAAAATGGACTCAGTTTCTATACACTCATCATATACTACCATTCTGCTGCTATTTTGTGCTGATTTTCTGTGAGACTGTAGTCCTTCAGAAGTCAATTTACCAATTTTTGCCGCAGCTATAATACAGCTGCATTAGCAACTCACCGTCAGATGGACTGTTAGTTAACTCATTTATCATTTTCACAATGCAAATTTTTTTTACTATGTATATTTCATAACAGAATTGCCAAAATTTTATTTAAAAATAACTTATTTATTTTTGTTACAGTGTGGCCCCAAAGACAGTTGCAAACCCAATGGTGGTGAACAAACCTGTTTTGCCACAACCTGGTAAGAAACATATTGCATAAACTTGATTATTAAATCATTACATTAATCAAAAACTTTATTTATGTGTAAATGAATGTAAAAAAATACGAGTATTACAACAGTAACATCCTAAAAATTATGTTTTTGTGTCATATGGATTTAATATTATGGTATATTGATAAATCAAAAGTCCTTGATAATTGACACTAAAACTACAAGAGTATACATAAAGCTTTTGATATTTTTATTATCATAATCATTACAGGCCTTCACAAGTCCACTGCCGAACAAAGGTTTCCCAAGTAGTGTCACAAAGCAAGATCCTGAGTCACCAGCTTCCAACAATGTCATGCATGTCTTATACTCCATCAAGAGTGATACTTCTGATGTAAATTTAGTGAAATATAATTGCATACTATGTTTTAACAATATAAATAAAATACAATTATGTATATTCTCAAATAAAAAAGTCAATTGAAGGTAAAAAAATAATCTTATAAAATTAAAATATAGAATTGCATACATTTATAACAGTTATATTAATTTTATTAATGTATTGAGAATATTTTTATATGATTTCCTCTTTTGTTGCAGGCATTCTTGCCTCCAACCAGATGAAACCACTGTATTGTTCAGAGTAAGTAATATTAGTTTACCGATTACTTTTACTTTTTTCTGTCATGCATACTAGATAAAGTGGTGATTGTAGTGTTGATATTAAACTAGATTATGCTATTACTGGAAACTTGAATTTGATGTTTTATTCATCCCGGCTTGTCAATAAAAAAAATTACTTTTATTAAAAATAAAAGCTGAATTCAAAGAAATAACAAGAATAAAATAATTTGACATTCTGAAATTAGTGCTAATAGCTCCTCTACACGCTGGCCCAGCGAGATGGCCATGCAGTGGTTGAAACGCAACTACACGATGGCGACATTCAGTTGTGATCTACATATCTATTTATCTA
Organism: Parnassius apollo; assembly: GCA_907164705.1. Taxonomy (NCBI): domain Eukaryota; kingdom Metazoa; phylum Arthropoda; class Insecta; order Lepidoptera; family Papilionidae; genus Parnassius; species Parnassius apollo. The sequence continues at coordinate 4,807,888 of CAJQZP010001539.1, read as the reverse complement.
TGGTTGTGATCGAAACGTTTTACGAGATGGATGTGGAAGAATTAGCCGCTGCGGGAATATATCTATACGACACATTACGTTGGTTTCTTAATGTGCACAAGAATAGAGTTATCAAAAAGAAATGGCGTAGAAGAAGATGGTGGATGTTATCTATCCATCGCAATAAAACTAAATATGTCCTAAGTTCATTTAGTTTTCTTTACACAAAAATAATTATAATTAATAATAAAAAAAAGTCATGTACATATAGGTATGTTCTGATTTTAGTAGCCCTGTGATAAAAATTTTGTAACTTCATTATGAGGTCACATATTCGTCATTTTTAATTCGTTAAATAATAAACAAAGCACGAACTTCCACACTCAACCGTCGAGTGCGCACAACTGTGGAATGGATGGGCCACGTGTAATAGCTCCTCTACACGATGGGCCATCGCGATGGCCCACTATGATGGGCCAGCGTGTGGAGGGCGTAGTTGTGTCGGATGGTTTATGGCGCGTCGATGGTCTTGGGGATGGCGACGGTGTCGGTTTTTCCGTCGCACATCAAAGATAGTCGGCCAGCGACACCGACACCGTCGCCACCGATAATTGACTGTTGTTTAAACATGTAAGGGTTAGTAACCAATAGTCAATTATCGACGTGTCGATAATAAATGTCGATAAAAAACACCAAACTCCACTATTTATTCGATTTTGCGAATAAAAAAGCGCAAACACCGGGACGGCCGACCACATACAAGCGACGTTCACATGCGACGGCGACACAGGCTGCTTATTCGAAATTTCTGAACATTGTAACAATTTAGTAGCTTTGTATCGCGTTATCTTTATTCGGTCTATAGTTTTCTATGGGTAAAAGTGTGATAACAATCGTTGTCGAATCGTCGACGACCGAGTGCTTTCCGATCGGCTCGATTCACTGGCGCTGCGAAGAGATGTTGCATCTCTTTGCGTATTTTATCGCATCTATTACGGATAGTGCTCTGAGGAATTTTTCGGATTAATCCCAGCCGCCAATTTCATGAACGCACTACGCGGCAAATCTCCCGATACCATTCACACCATCTGGATACTTAGCGGTCCACCACTGTACGTTTCACTAGGAGTTTTCTTCCGTGTACGACCTTTCTGTGGAATAATATCCCACCGGCGATTTTTCTGGACCGATACGACGTGGGGACCTTCAAGAAAAGAGCGTACTCCTTTCTAAAGGACCGGCAACGCACCTGCAATTCCCCTGGTGTTGCGGTTGATCATGGGCGGCGGTAGTTACTTAACATCAGGTGAGCCGCGTGCTCGTTTGCCCCCTCTCTTATAAAAAAATGTAGTATTTTTTTATTATCCCTTTGAGTAGACTATCACAATGAAAAATCATCCCCTATTTTGCTGCTGTGTTTCGTATGGTGAGTGTAGAGAACCAGAGACCCTTTTTACTGGAATCGAGGCATTCCATCTTAGTCCTCACGGGTGACAACGCATCTGCCTTTTGTTTTGTAATCGAGGATAGATGTCTATGGGCCACAGCAACCACTTACCGTCAGGTGGACTGTGTGCTCTTTTGTCACCATATCCTATTAAAAAAGACCTACTTAGACAGATTCCGAGTCAGAGAAGTCATACCACCTAGTAAACTTACTTAAGCTTTTCATGAATATTGACAAAATCTTTTTGTTTCTTCAGTGAAGGCGATGTCAAAGTGACCAGTCCGCCATGTCACTCGCCTGGTTCCATCTTGCCAGATCTGCCTCAAGCTGCTGAAGATCCCGACAAGGTAATATTTTGTAAATAGCATTATTTTAGATTATAGCTCAATGTTCGCGAGGAAAAAGTCGTAAACGCCGCCGAAACGGCGTCGCTTACCCGTGTTGTTCAACCAGGTACGAACTGTGGTACGAAGATGTCATGTGCCTATGGCATCGATAACTAATATTTTTGTTAGTGATCGATGGCCTATGGATTAAACATGTAGTGAAGAATGGCCAAACCTCAGTGGTATGCTTGGGTTTAGTTGTTACTACAAGACTTCAAACCACAGTTAGTTCATTCTGCGTAGATCGGACCAAAGACAATAATTAAAAAAGCTGAAGGTACTCCGGGTTAACTTTGACATCGGGACGTCAGTCACTTCAGTCCCCCGTGACCATGGGTGCTGGAAAGCACCCGAAACGTCGGGTATTAAAAATAAAATAAATAAAACACGAAAAAATCCGTAAAAGTAGTTTTAATCAATGTACAGTGTTTTACGCGAACATATTAATAATATTATAATATTATATATAAGAAATCATTAGGATTGTTACATTTATTTACTATAAAATTATATTTTCTTATACTTTATGCCGAACTTGTAGTTTAGATTATAATATTAAATAAATCATTTAAAGTATTTGTATTCTATATTTCATTTCATTCGAAGGTTTTACTTCTGTCGTGGGTGAGCTACACGCATGTTTTTTGTATTAATTTCGTTAGTAGTTTGTATCTATTAAGACAGTTTCAATTCGTCCTCAGAACTGTGGACTGTCAAAGGATGCGACATCTTCGGAGACTCAGTCGTGGCTATCGTTGAATCGTTTCTCGCAACATGCCGCCACCTTTGCCAACTTTTCGGGCGCTGACTTGCTCCGGTAAGATATGATGGTTATAAATTTCACTCATCGCTTGCATACTTAGCGTGTACGGCAACACTGAGCAATACTATGCGACACACGTCATGGCGCAAATTAGCGCTTATTTCTCACTGGTCATCAAACAATGTAGTATTAAATATAATGTAGTATTAAATATATTATTCAAAGCAACAAATTGGTGATTGTGTAAGATAAAAACAGGTTGTTAATGTCATGTATAATAACATGATATAATAATTATTCTATTTTCATGAGTTCTTTGTTACATTTCCCATTATTAACTCTTAACATGCCCATTGTAATATATCAATATCAGCGGCAGTATGCTGCCTGCACAAAGGTCTGTGCTAGTAGCGTAAGTTATGTTAAGTTTTTAGTTCATTGTGTTACCGTTAGACATAAATCTTCATTATATTTTTTTGATTATTTATCTGTGACCCATTTCGTCACAAAGAATATATTTAATATAAATTTATTTATTTGTAAATATGTATATATATATATATATATATATTGAGGGCATAAAATGGACAACTGCAGGCTGCCTTGCCTGTCAAGTAATACAATTACGAGGGCGGGTCAAAAAGTTCGCATAATGGAGGGATTAGATAAGGGAGTGGGGATTTTTTTTAACTGTAACTACTTGGTGACTCAATAAAACTGTAAATACCAAGTTTCCGCCAGATCGGTTCATTAACCTTTGAGATATCACAAGATAAACAAGTCAATCTGGAAGTGAACATTAACTATAGAAATGCTTGCTCGACCAACTCTCCTTCTATTCGTTATTTTGTAACGCCCGCAATATTGAATTAAAAATGGCTGCGTTTAAGTAATCGTGCATTTGTCTCAAGAATCAAACGTGTGTGCCAAATTTTAGCCCGATAGCTTCAGAAGTTAAATGAAAGCTTTTAAAAAGACCGAGTTTCAGCGAAAGAAATTTACTGGTAACAAAGAAGTAGTCTGCCTATTCTGAGGACCCTGATAAAACAATTTTTTCGAAGGTATTTAGTTATTTGAACGGTCTGTGAAGTGTATTAGGGTTAATGGAGAATAATTCAAAAAGCAAAAATAATTTCATGTTTAATTTGATCCCTAATTTGATACCTTCCCTCATATGTCATCATCATCATTAAAGTCTTAAGAAGTCAGTGCTTAACCCTTCGTGTCTACCCATAGAATACTATAATACACAATAGAATGGCTGTCAACATTATTTTGTACGAGGGTCGGCGTAGCCGGAAGCACACATATTATGTAACTACGTCGTATTATCACTACTACGAACCAGATTCGCTGTGTTGACAGAGTAAATTTACACATTTTAGACTCTTTGATTAATGTTCAAGATCATCATTTAAAAAAAAAGTTTAAATTTTAATGCATATTTATTTGTAAATATTGTGCAATTTGGCATTTTCTAAATGCGAAATTTGGAAACAACTGTAACGTCAAAATACATCTCGTGTTGACAGTTATACGTGTGAGTTGACAATTTAGTGGCTACACGGGCTCCGCCCACTCCCCTGTTCTATGATGTATTTACTATACTATTCTATGTGCCTACCCCAAGGAATGCCACAAAACACTGACCTAAGCTACCTGCATCCATCAATTTCTTTATCAGGTCATCGTTTGATTTAGTGAGAGGCTGTCATATATTTCACTTATTGGATGGTATGAGGCTACCAATTGAGAATCTTCTCGTCGGTTGTAGTTCCTTCAAGCTATGTGGGCTACTCTGGTTCTACTGCCGACATCAACATCACAAATTCTATCATATATCAGATCATAACTATATTATGTATATGCTAATCAAATTGACATTGTTACCAGATTATCCCGTGATGACATTATACAGATCTGTGGCTTGGCCGACGGAATACGCCTATTTAATGCTTTGCATGCCAAGTAAGTATTAATCGTATTGTAATTTAAAGAGTATTATTTTTTTAGTTTTAGTTTTTTTTTTAAATATTAACTATTCTATAAACATTACTAATATTCCCCTTAACCACTCGTAGTAAGCTTAAATTGCTTTTGTTACTAGTGGTTCACGCCAGTAGTCGAATGGCGGATTCGATTAATATATAATTAGTGTAAGTAGTGTTATATACATTTTTTATTAATCTAATAAGGGTGAAAAATAAGCACACAGTGTACCTGATGGTAAGTGGATGTTGTGGCTAATAGATATCTACTACATCTATCCTCCATTGAGAATCAAAGTTTAGATACGTCGTCAGTGACAGCTCGTCACCCCTCGTCAGCAGTAAAAAGGGTATTCGGTTCTCTACACTTACGTACTTAAGACAACCGATGCATTGTCGTCCTTGACGACTAGAGTAGAATTAACTTAAAACCTGTAAATATACTAAGCTTTATTAATATTATCTTTCAAACCAACAAAAGGTTTGACTACTGTTTAGTGCCAGGATTTGTGATGTGCAAGAATGTTATTTTCGTGTGTAATGACGAGTGCGTATTACTGCAGACGTATCGAGCCGCGCCTGACCGTGTACGTGTGTGCGGGCGGCGGCGTGTACAGTGCGCTCTACCTGCACAGCTGTCGCGCGCACGAGATGCTGCACAAGCTCAGAGCGCTCCTCCACAACTCTGTGAACAAGGTAATGTACTGGATGACGTGTACAGCGCGCTCTACCTGCACAGCTGTCGCGTGCACGAGATGCTGCACAAGCTCAGAGCGCTCCTCCACAACTCTGTGAACAAGGTAATGTACTGGATGACGTGTACAGCGCGTTCTACCTGCACAGCTGTCTCGTGCACGAGATGCTGCACAAGCTCAGAGCGCTCCTCCACAACTCTGTGAACAAGGTAATGTACTGTATGACGTGTACAGTGCGCTCTACCTGCACAGCTGTCGCGTGCACGAGATGCTGCACAAGCTCAGAGCGCTCCTCCACAACTCTGTGAACAAGGTCATGTACTGTATGACGTGTACAGTGCGCTCTACCTGCACAGCTGTCGCGCGCACGAGATGCTGCACAAGCTCAGAGCGCTCCTCCACAACTCTGTGAACAAGGTAATGTACTGGATGACGTGTACAGCGCGCTCTACCTGCACAGCTGTCGCGTGCACGAGATGCTGCACAAGCTCAGAGCGCTCCTCCACAACTCTGACGACGTAAGTGTACTGATCTGTGGTGAGGTTGTAGATCAAATTTACAACACACTTGAAGTAAACTACAATTGAAATACTACCACTACTTACCTATATCACCACTTATATATTATCATTATAACTTTTAGATTAGAAAATATACATGTCTAAGGCGGCGCGCGCAAGATGTACGCACGAACGCACTCGAAACTTAAAATCTTATGTGAGATTTCAGCTTGGGTTTAGTAGATCCAGTAGACTATATCCGTTACATCGAGTCTATCATTACAAATTCTCTTAGTATTTGTATCTAAAGCAGACAAAAGAGTAAAGATTGTATACTTCCTTGGCTTGTATTAACTTTGTGTGAAATCATTTCAATAAGCAAAATCGTTAAGTTTGTGCATATATATATATATATATATATATGTGTATGTATGTATGTGTGTGTGTGTGTGTGTGTGTAAGTCAGATAATAACTTCACATTTTACTATTATAGGACACATACATGTATTATTGTTTTAGGACTTTGAAACAGTATTGGTATTGGGGCCCAATGGTGCAAGGGTTCGTTTGACAGACGACCTGGTTCGCCACATGCCTGACAATTCCACTTACCGGTTGGAACAGCTGGAGGACAACACTTTGTTACTGAGCGCAACCAGCAACTAGATTTCCATACCACTGAAGTTTACAAATGTATAAAAGATGAAAAGAATAACTTACATATTTACTTATGTATTTATGACTTTTTGAATATTTTAATGGTATTTTGAAAATCAATAACGAAAAATCGTACTGTTTTAAATTTCCATAAGTTGGTGTATCAGAAGCATATGCTATTTGATAAAAGTTGCATATCCTGTTCTGTTTAAAGTATTTAGATTTTAAGTAAATGAAGCTGTGTTGTTGCCTTACTAGATCATCGACACTGAAATTTATAGAAAAGTGTGGAGTGTGAGGACTCCCCCGATATATATGCATTATCAAAACTATTAAAATATAAAAACAAAATAAAGATTAAACTGATGATACTGATGATTATTATTATATGATTGATTGATGAAAAGCTATTTTACAAAATATTTATCTTGTGTATTTGTACGAATTATTTTGCGACACGAAAACCAAATTTATAAATTAAGGAAAACAGTTATGTATGCAAGCAAATGTGAAATGCTTACACTTTTTTACAACAGTTCTCCAATGTGCGTTTCATGATATTAATAGCTATAATTTAGGAGATTTGTTGTCGTTTACGAAATTTGAGAAATCAGAAACCGACCCCTAATCCTTTTCGACTTTTGTCGAGTTGGGGTTTCTTTTGTCTTGTGTTATGTGGAAAGTGAGATTTTTTTAATTTAATTTTCCATTATCTTGAGTAATCACTAAATCGTGAAAAAAGGAAATGAGTGAATCAAAATTATAATGTAAATGAAGATATGCATAGCAAACTGCCTTGTTGTGCCGTATTATTGGTGTCTTGTCTGTTAAATTTTATTATTTGAAAGTAAATTTCGGAATTTTTGTTCTGATTAAACATCTAACTACATATTGGAACAATTGTTTATTACAAGAAAGATTTTTAATAAGTAATACTGCTATTATTTATTGAGACTACAGACCTGCAGAAAAATCAAATATTAGGACAATTTTTTATATCGTCATTTTACTAACTTTCGCCTCATTTGTTCATGAAACAAACTAACTCTTTTATGTGTTAACGATATCGCTTAGTAAGTAAATATCGTAGCTTTTTCGTAATATTAAATACAAATACATATATTTTTATATTCTTATATTATGCAATATTAATTGTGCAATTGTTTATTTTTAAGTCTGTTTAAGTTGTAGGTGGGGATGAGAGAGGAGGGGATGGGAGAGGAGGGGAGGGGGGTAGGGGGTTTCAGTTGAAGTTATTCCCGCTATTATTATTCTAGTTTTAATAGTATATCGTAAGTTTTCTTCCGCTTACTCATATTTGATTCGTTTGAAGGAGTTTAGAATATTCACAACTGACATTTCGTAGGCAGAGATCGCCATCAAGAAAAAAAACAAAACACAGATTTAAAATGTTCATAGAGCGCACTTATATTGTCTATGGTTTTAAAGGAATGATTATCATTCAAATCAACATAATTGTTCAAAACTACTCTTGTAATTGATCCCCGGATAAAAGAAGCTTACACCTCCTTGTTGTCGAGATGATGTAGAATAGGAAATAACAAGAGGTAGCACTAGCTCTTACGAGTCCTCTGTTTAGGTCTGTAGATAGTTTAGTTATTTTTTTAGTAGATTATAATTTAATTTAGTTGATTATATTTTCGTGTGCTGACTCGCGTTTAAACGAGTTTAGAATATTCACAACTGAAATTTCGATGGCAGAGATCGCAATCATAAACAATACACGTATATAAAAAGGTAATATATATGTGTCGGAAGTTATAAAAGTTTACAAATCACAGCTAGGATTCGAAAACGAACTGAATATGAGCGAGTGTACCTAATAGTGTACCTAAGTTATTTAGATTTACGATATATTGTAACCCTATATTAACATTGTGCCCGCAGAGGCAGTTAGTTGTAGTTTCCCCTATGGATGATAATTATGATTACATATTGTCTTTCTAATATAAGATTTTTAGTCTGCATTAATGTTTGGGAAGAGGTACCGCACCTTCATTCGTGTAGAGAACCAATGACTGTTGGTTTTTAACTTTATGTGCCTTATACATGCCTGTCTTATGAGCAGATGTAGCGCTTGTTGCACAACGGAGTATTAAAGTATATTATGTTAGATTTTAAATATAACCTAATTAATAAATACACATGTTATTGTATAGTCAATAAATATTTTTTAAAAATTGTTTTTCTATTTAAAACCTCGGCTATTAAATTATTTTTTAGAGCAAAATGGTATTCTATGGAATTATGATTGAATATTGTCTTTGAAATCTAAGAATTTTAGTTTGCATTAATATTTGGATAAAGGTAACGCACCTTCATTTGTGTAAGGATGTTTAGAAGCAGTGACAATTAGTGTATAACATTTTGTGCCTTGTACCTTGTACACGCCTGTCTTATGAGCAGATGTAGCGCTTGTTGCATAACGGAGTATGCATAAAGTATATTTTGTTAGATTTTGTGTATAACATAGTAAATACAAAAGTTATTGTTGCATGAAATAATTTAATTAATATTTAGAATATTAATCATATGAAAAACCTATACAACATGTAATTGTGTAGTGAATAAATGTTTAAAAAAATAATTGTTTTTTTTTCCTTAAAACCCTTTCCTATTTTATTATTTCTATATAGCAAAAAACGGCATTGTTGAATATAGTGAAAAATATCACAGAATTACTGTCTTTACTTACGATGTCCTAAACTTCTCGATTTACAACCAAGAGTAGAAGGGTTAACTATGAAGATCTTTAAGATTCCAAAATAGATGTGTAAAAAGAACCTCTTTGTCGTATCTCCTCAGTTTCAAGGCATTCCCCTTGCTGCCTCAGCTAGCATCGGAATCCTCGGCGTCGACATATCGAATAGTGAGCAGTTGCGTGGTCACTTGGAGGGAAGGCCAAATTGGCCTCTAAAAAGCTTGGCGTTCTCAGCAGAGTGAAACAGTATTTCATGTCGGTACACCGCCTGCAACTTTACGAAGCGGATGTTCGGCCTCACATGGAATACTGTTCTCATCTCTGGGCCGGGGCACCCGAGTGCAGATCTATTCGACGACCGAGTCCTTTCTGATCGGCTAGATTCACTGGCGCTGCGTAGGGATGTTCATCCCTTTGCGTTTTTTATCGCATCTCGCGATCGCACACCACGGGGAGTGCTCTAAGGAATTGTTCGAATTAGTCCCAGCCGCCAAATTTCACGAACAAAATGTGTCAAAATTCACTCACTCACCATCCGAATGCAGTCTACCACTGTGCGTTTTACTAGGAGTTTTCTTCCTCGTACAATTTCTCTGAAATTGCTTACCATCCGCAATTTTTAGGGACCCTCAAGAAAAGAGATTACTCCCTTCTAAAAGGCCGGCAACGCACTTGCAATTCCCTTGGTGTTGCGGTTGTTCATGGGCGGTAGTCTTACCACCATTAGGTGAGCCGCATACTCGTTTGCCCCTCCCCTATAAAAAGACATACTTAAAAATTTAGATTGCTACTCCGTAGGAGGTGAAACATCGTTAACATCCCGACTTCGGACTGCTACTGAGAAGTTATTGGAATTCGAATCCGCGACCAATGAGGCAAGCGAATTAATAATAGATGATTAACGTGGTAGAGCCATGCTGCAGCTATATTAGTAGTTTAATAGCTGTAGCACGAACGAATCGGCTTGACTGGGGAAGCACCACGCACTCACAGAATAGCAGCTCAATGCTCGTATGCTGAGTGTAGAGGACCGGAAACCTATTTTACTGAGGCCGAGGCATTCAATCTTAGTCCTCACGGGTGACAGCGCATCTGCATTTTGATCAGAAATCAAGAATAGATGTAGATGTCTATAGGCCACAGCAATCGCTTACTACTACCAGGTTGACTGTGTGCTCGTTTGTCACCATTATCTTATTAAAAAACTAGTAAATTTACAATCACTTAAGTTAGGCAACAGCTGACCGCATAGCAACGAATCGGTCGATATCTGCTTTGTCGTTTTGTATGCTTCTGCACGCGAAAATAAATGAAACAAAGGAAAGACATTACCTGGTCGCAGTCTATGAACTCTAACTACGAAGATAGATAGTACTGAGGATGAAGTAATGGTAGGTACCTATTTACCTGCATTTTACAAGAAATTCGTTACAAATTTCATTTAATGCTATACCAGATTCCCATCAGAATCTCGAATGATCTTTATAAATACTCGAAGGGTAAATCAGTTAGTACTTCTTGAGGATTTAAAATGGACAACACGATAAAAGTAATATATTTATTTATTTTATCCTTTATTGCAACAACTTCAACTAGGGGCTACAAAGGGCGGACTTAATGCCCTATGGCCTTCTCTAATTAATAATAGTGTTGGTGGTGCAATTTAAGGACAATAAAAAGTTAAATACACCCCCCGTGAAGAATTACACAAATAGATGGCCCCCAGTCCCCGGCGGCCCTGCTAATTTATATATTACATAAATATACATAATACATTCCTGGCTACGGTGGCGACCATGGTAACGGCGGGGCAGGGGGTGCTACGAATCTCCGGTGGAGGTTCGGTTGCCACCTACGACGACTCGACTTGGCAACATTTAACGCACGTACCCTGAGGACTGACGAGAAGATCATGGAGCTTTCTGGGTGTGACAACGCAAAACTGGGCACAAGAAAGAACGGTGAGCTGAAGGTAGGGAAATTTGAGATAGGGCAACGGAACCCAAGGGGTCAGCAGCTGGCCGACTTCATGGAGAAAGAGGGACTTTTTATGATGAACTCTTTCTTCCAGAAGCGGCCCCACAGAAAGTGGACCTGGTCGAGTCCCGACGGTTCGACAAAAAACGAGATTGACTTCATTATGACGACCAGACGCCAACTGTCCTCAGTGATCGCAAGGGTGAAAACTGGCAGCGATCACCGAATGGTTAGAGGCACACTGAACCTAAACGTTAAGTTGGAGAGGTCTCGTCTAATGAAGTCAACGCTCCGTCCCCCCTCGTGCTCTAATCCAGAATCTCGAATATTTTCAGCTCGAGTTACGCAACCGCTTTCAGTGCCTACAAGATTGCAATGCAGTGGACGATATGAATGACAAGCTCGTGGAAACTGTCCATGCGGTCGGAGCTAAGTTCTGCAAGACCCGCCGCAAAAGAACGCAAAAACTCTCCGATCACACTCTTAATCTCATGGCTGTTAGACGGGAGATGAGGCTACAATCGTCAACAGATTTGACAGCATACAGGCAACTGAACAGACAGATCTCCAAATGCATGCGATGAGACTTACGCAACTTTAATACTGCTCGTATTAAAGAAGCGATCGAGCGGAACCAGTGCTCCAAAGTCTTTGCCAGAGATCTGTCTGCCAGAAAGAGCCAACTTCTGTTTCCGACTGAGACAACAACGTTAGCCACACGCATTTCGAGCAAGTCATTACGAATCGTATCCCGCACGCAGACTCGACGAGTTAATGGCTTCCAGCCTTCGGCCCCCCGAACACAGCCGGTTTACCCGAAAAGGCTTCAGTACCATTTTAAGACCACATACCATACCCTTCTGAGCGCGTGCGTTCAGATTACGAATGTCGCACGCAGAGAAAAGCGTTTCGAAAAGGCGTCCGAAGAGTACAATCTGCCACTTTGCCTGGCGTATGTGGACTATGAGAAAGCCTTTGATTCCGTCGAAATTTGGGCGGTGCTACAGTCCCTTCAGCGGTGCCAAGTGGACTGTCGGTATATCGAAGTGCTGAAGTGTTTGTACAGTAGGGCTACGATGACTATCCGAATACAGAACCAGAGTTCGAAACCTATCCAACTGCAGAGAGGTGTAAGACAGGGTGACGTTATATCCCCGAAATTCTTCACCGCTACATTGGAAGACGTTTTCAAGCTACTGGACTAGAAAGGATACGGTATTAACATCAATGGCGAGTACATCACTCACCTTCGATTTGCCGACGATATAGTCCTTATGGCAGAATCGCTGGAGGACCTAAGCACTATGCTCAATGACCTCAATGGTGTCTTCCAACGGATAGGTCTTAAGATGAACATGGACAAAACAAAGATCATGTCTAATGTCCATGTCACACCTATGCCGGTAGTTGTTGGGAGCACTATGCTCGAAGTTGTTGACGAATACGTTTACCTGGGACAAATAGTCCGACTAGGTAAGTCCAACTTCGACCGAGAGGTCAATCCACGGATTCAACTCGGCTGGGCAGCGTTCGGGAAATTACGACACATCTTCTCGTCAGGTATACTTCAATCTCTGAAAACTAAAGTGTACAACCAGTGCGTGTTGCCAGTGATGACTTACGGATCTGGGTTTTATCTGGCCGTTGGTACGGGGGGAGGCCATCTCGGAGTTTCTCGCTCAGAAAGAGGATTCCGCCGAGTGACTAACGGATAGTGCTGGTGGCCATATCCGAAGAACCAATCGATGAAGGTTCTAGTGGCGTCGGTAGGGTAGTGTAGGGCGACCCCCGATGGAGTGAATGAGATATGGGAGGATGGATGCAGGTGGCTCAGGGCCGTGCTTTGTGCAATACTTGGGGGAGGCCTATGTTCAGCAGTGGACTTGTGAAGGGCTTAATGATGAATGATGATGATGAAAAAGTTAAAAGAATGTGTATGGTTGGAAGCTTGACGTTTAGTGACCCATTTGCTTAGAAAGATAGCAGAGGTATGGTTGTATTTAGGTACGTAAATTGAAAACAAATCTTATACAACTATTGTGAAGGCGCTCCAACTTGTTGAGAAGATTTTACGATAGGTCCGGATGACACACTCAGATAGGCTCGGTATAATCGATAATGGGAAGAATGAGCGCATTAACCAGCATACGCATAGTTTTGAAGGGAAAAAAACTTCAGACGATACAGGGAACGCAGGGCAGCAACAATATACGACTTATTACAGAAATTTGGAATCTCCAATTCATAATTTTATAGTTTGATCCATATGTGAGTCGAGAGAGATTAACTATTGATTCATTGAAAAGTTAAAGTTTTCTATAGTTAATCTTAGGCAGCGACTTTGAACTACCTACAATCATCGCTTTGCATTTGGAAGGATTTACCGAGACACCATGTCTGTTCGATTAAACTCGGATAACATCATCATTATTCAACAGTCTTATGACGTTATTGATGTTATCAAAACTAGATTGTACGTATAGTTGGTGATCATCTGTATACAGATGGTGCAAACACTTGCTAACAGAATATATGGAATTATTAAATAACGAAACTTTATGTATAAGTTATATGAAAATATACGCTATGTACATAGATATTAAAGTACACAAGACTACAAGGTAGCTCAGTCATGTAGTAGGTAATAATGATTTGTTACTAAACAATTCTGTGGATGTCTTATGGCGGCTTCTCACTGCGTATGTATCACGCGCCGCGCCGCCGTGCGCCGCGCGCGATCCCGCGCCACCCGTTTTAACTGGCGCGGCGCGGCGCGTGCTTGCTTAAACTCCGAGCCACTGACTCAGTGTGCTTAGCACAGCGCACCTGATGTCGTGTGAGTGGAATTACTACCTCCAGCCGTGAAAGATTCCACTGAAGAAGGCATCGCTGTTGCCGCTTTTGTCTTATATTTTATGGATATTATTTATGTACTTAATAAAATTAACAAAAAGAAGAAGAAAAGGCGCCGGTGGATGACATCGTTAAAATTAAAAATTCAGAAATCGTTTTATTACACCACTCCATATCTACATAGACATGAGAGTACCTCAACATCGGACGAGTTAAGACGAAATGAACGAGTTCAATCTTGTAAGCACACGGCGCACCGCGCCCGCGCCCCGCCATTGAAGTTACCGATTTTAAACGGATATCACGCGCCGCGCCACGCCTGCCCGCGCCACGCCGCGCCAAGCCCTTCACACTGCGCGTGGCTCGTGCGGGCGCAGCGCGTCGCGTTATAACTCACGCAGTGAGAATCCGACATTATGTCGACAGAATTAAACAGGAGATGGGTGGCAGTATCTTACTGATATCAACTCAAAATAATAGAAAAATGCGCCTGCCTGCCAGGGAGTGGCAACTATAGCAAATATCTCCTTTATGAAGGAGGCCTAGGTTCAGCAGTGGTTTTGAATAAATGAAAACATTTAGTCACGTTCTGATTGCTCCTTGAAGTAATAAAAATACATTTGAAGTGACCCTGTAAAAATAGCACTTCAATTATCAAATGACTCATAAAATTTCAAAATAATGTAGGTATCTATTATTTTGTATGAAACTCGGTAGAAACTAGCGGCAGCTTTCTTCCGTACTGGACCAACTCATTCCAACTGCAGCGTTGTGGCCCCCAACACGATTGGCCCGCAGTGCGAGCGTGGACAAGATATTTAAACGGGCTAGTGAATCTAAGAGTGTACTTGACGATGATCAAGACAGGCTTTTGAATGGCATTTGTCTCAATATTTCGTTTTTTTTTTCAACTTTACGTTCACAATTCACAAGTCCACGGTACGCGCTACTTCAACTCGATAGTCCAGTCAAAAAGGTAAGAAAAACCGGATAATTAGTTATTTATGTAGGCTAATTATCCAAAATTTGTCATCTTGAATAAATTTGATTCAGAATATTAGAACAACTGATTTGGACATCTGGGGTTATCGAAAAGTTCTGTATGGGAAAGTTAACGTGTTAAGCCAGCTCTCCTGAGTCTCCGGTTCTCTACAATCACCAAACGGCGATACCACAGCAGAATTCAGCAGATTTTTGACGCTGTGAAAGCGTTGCCTCCCGTGGTCCAGCCGACCTAATACCACGTCGAAACCTCAAAGTTTGTGCCAACAAAGAAAATGTTAGAGTAGTAGTTAAAGTTATTGTATCAGTTAAAAACATCGTCATACGTTCTGAATAGCCTATATAAAGACGGGTACGTTAAACCTATTAAGTTCTATCAGCCCGTAAAAGTTGACAGCTGGATGAGGCCACTGCTGTTTTAGGGAAGATTTGCCTTTTGCAGGTGCAGAGTTCTTGCACCTATAACGCCTGGTGTAAGCGAGATAATTATACTGCCATCCAATTAGAAACCTTATCCCACAGTGCCACTCACGACACCCACGGAACGAAATGGGGGGGATATGTTTTATATTTTTTTTTAATTTCCATTACGATTTTCTATTTCCCGAACTTTGTGATTTTACCGAATATAAAAGTTTTCTACAATTTGAAAATAACTATAATTTGAATTTAGTAATTTTAGCAGCGAAATTTGTAAATGGTTACTGAAGCCGATATGTACCTGCAGCTAACTTCGAACAAAGAAAGCTTCACCTGCGTTGCAACCTCTGAGGACTAAGATAGAAAGCTGGCCTGTCATTGTACGCTTCTATACCCTTCAAGCCGGGATACAGCAGTGCAGGCACTAACATTTGGCTGCAGAGATAGTGAAGAGGTTTGCATCTAGCACCCAGTTTGCACCCAGATTGAACTCTTAGCCAGAAAAGGCATCCTACCAGATATTTAGTATATACAAAAAAACAAGTAACATTTTTTGACTGTAAAAACTATGGCGGCATTACACCTCCGTTAGGAATAATAGTGTTCTGTGCATTACACTATCGTTTCCTAAAGAATGTTTTTTTTGTTAACTCTTTTTCAGCATTTCAATGACAAGTGTCAAATACCCAACCTAATGCTATAGTATTGAATGATTTTACAATTTCACAATATGTCTTTTTTTTTTTTTGCGCCCGAAGCAATTAAAGGGCTACCCTATACGTAGGGAGGCGGAAAATGCATTACGCATACCACGATAGCCGGTCTATCGTGGTTATGAGGGGCTCACTGTCCTACCGGGGACCCTAAGTGATACCCTCTAAAAACCGCCTTTGGGGACAGGCAGCCGGCTGATTAAGCTCTATTGTGCCTTATCATGAGCGACCCTCTTTTGGGAAAAGAGGGCGCAGGCGGCTAAGTGCCGCTGAGGGAGTGCCTACGAAGGCAAATTAATGTTAGATATTACAATAATTTTATTTAATTAGAGTTGGCCTGAGCCGCCAGGAGACAGTTCAGGTCGTTTGAAAGTTTATTAGGCGGGTCCGAGAGAGAGTTTCTCGGCCTGCGGACACGATAGCGAGAGGGGGGTGGGGCTGCATAAGAAGCTGCCTCACGAATTAAATGGTTTGGGTGCGACTCTGAGGCTTTGAAGAAGTTCTCAGAGAGTTTTTTTAAAAAAATTGTTGAATTGTTGGGAGCTCTAAGTCCCGATGAAGGTCGGCATTACGGACGTACCACGGTGCGTTCGCAGCTCGACGACAGAAGAGGTTCTGAACTATTTGGAGTTCATTTAAAATGTTAGGGTTTGCGTGGGCAAAGACGGGGCCCGCGTAGGACATGACTGGTCGTATGCAGACCTTGTAAAGGGTACGCTTGTTTCGAAGGGACATTTTACTGTGTCGGCCCAACATACTGTTGAGCCTACTCAGATAAAACCGTGCGTGACGGGTTACTCTTTTGACGTGGGGCTTGAAAGTGAGCCCTGTGTCTAGAGTGACACCTAAATATTTGGCGGACGTATGCCAGGGGACAGGGGTCCCTAGCATACGTATTGGTGGAGTGTTTTTGAGACGGCGTCGTTTATAATCGAAGTGAACGGCGGAGCTCTTCTTCGGGTTCACATCGATGCGCCATTTTTTGAACCAAGCACCTAGGTCATCAACTGACTTTTGGATCTTGTTCCGTATGACTATATGAGTACAGTCAATATATTACTCGTAAGTGGACGTGTTGTCGGTTAGTGTAGCAAAAATACAGTGTCAGTGCGTGCGAGTTTACTTCTTACGAAGCGCTTTCTAATAGCAGTTGCGGCTATAATCCCGTGTGTTGTGCTAACTATAAAAATAATATTTTAATACTATAACACTCGGTAGCTGCCTGTGGACTCGCGGGGTACTTCACCTCACCCCCGGCGCGATAAGAGACAAGTTACATAATTGCTGTCGCACTCAAGCGCCGTTTGCATTGTTTGCATGTATACGTAGTTGCCGCGATTTTGAACATAATATGCATCAATGCTCCGCCTGTCATACTAAGATTAAGGACTCTGAATGCATGCAATGTTGTGTCTGTGTGGCATACTATCATTGCATATGTGTCGCCATTTCGCCTGCTCAGCTTAAAAACCTATCGACTGAAGTTAAGGCAGCTTGGCTGTGCCCTGAATGTAAGAATAAAAAGCCGCGCAGCGATAACTCTAATACACCGGTCCGACCATCGACGCCCAGTAACCCCAAAGCTAACGTTACCTTGCGCCGTAAAGGCCCGGATTCACTCCTTGAGTCAGACGCCGGTACGAGTTTTAATGTATCACGGTCGGAGTTGCGTGTTATTATACAGGAGGAGATGAGGGTCATCATGGAAGAATGCGTGAGAGATTTGAAAGCTGACCTGAATAGACAACTACAGGCTTTTAGGGGAGAGATCACTGGTCTCACGGAATCAATACAATTCATGAGTGATTCGTTTGAGCAATGTAAAAAGGATTTGAGTGGCTGTAAGACTAAAATTGACACAATTATTAAGGAAAAGGAAACCCTACAGAGTGATCTTATCATCATTACTAGCCGTCTTAATCAAATGGAGCAAATCTCTCGGGCATCGAACCTGGAAATCCAATGTGTTCCTGAGCGTAAGTCTGAAAACGTTTTATCTATTGTAACAAAATTGAGCAAAACCATATGTTGCCCTATAAACGAGTCGGATATCTTATATTGTTCACGCATTGCTAAGAAGAACCCCGAGAGTACCCGTCCTCGCTCTATTCTAGTTAAACTTAACAGCCCTCGCTCCAGTGACTCGGTGCTAGCCGCTGCTTTGAAATACAATAAAACTCACTCACAGGAAAAATTGAACACGGAGCATGTGGGATTGGGGCCTAACAGGAAGGCTCCCATATATGTAGTAGAAAATCTTTCACCTGAGAATAAGCTTCTTCACGCTTTGTCCCGTAAACGTGCAAAAGAACTTCAATACAAACATGTATGGGTCCGGGGCGGCCGTATATACATGCGGAAAACTGATACATCTGAATACGTCTTAGTGCGTAATAAATCGACCCTGGACAATTTATCTTAGGTTCTTTTTGTTATTTTGTAATCTATCGTGTAATAGTATATGGCTTAAAGTTCAATAGTTTAAATGTATATTTTCAAAACGTTAGGGGTCTTCGAACGAAGACGACAAACTTGTACAAAAACATATTAAAATACGATTATGATATAGTAGTGTTATGTGAGACTTGGTTAAATAGCACTATTTTTGACTCCGAGTTGTTTAGTGATCGTTACGCAGTTTTTAGACGCGACCGCGAGACTAGTGGCTTTCATCAGGACAAATCTGGTGGCGGGGTATTGGTGGCTGTGTCAAAGCATATTTATTCCCGTAGGCTACACCATTTTGAGAGTAAATGCGAGGATATTTGGATCGAATTGAATATACCTACGGAAAAAGGTACCCCAAATAAGCTTTTATTGTGTGGCGTCTACCTCCCGTCGCCCATTCAAAAACATTTTCTGGAACATTATATCGACAACGCTAATAGAGTCTTAGAGTCTAACGCAAAAGCGGTAATTTTGGGAGATTTTAATCTGAGTGGTATTGCCTGGAACGATACGGAGGTACCGTTTGCTGTAAATGGCAATAATATGACTAAGACTTCATTTGAAAGCACTTTACTGGACTTCATGGCTTTAAATAATCTTACCCAATATAATACGGTCCTAAACCATAAAGGCAAAATTTTAGACCTCGTTCTCTCTAATCTTAGTATTCAATTGAAAGTGACACGAAGTAACTCTGAGCTCAGTTCTGTAGATGATTATCACCCACCGCTGGTATTTTCGCTGCCTTCCAGGTATTCAGCTAAACTTCTTTCCCGAAATTATAATGAGAGGCATAACTTTTATAAAGCTGATTTTGAAAAAAATATCTAATTATTTAAGCTCGATACCATGGGAGAGTGACCTGGCTTCGTGCTCCTCAGTGGATGAAATGACTAACAAATTTTACTCAATACTAAGAAGTTCTATCTTAAAATATGTTCCTAAAAGCAAACCAGCATCAAAAAAGTTTCCCCCGTGGTATACCAGGGATCTTATTCGCCTCTCACGTGAGAAGTATAAGCTCAGGATAAAATACAAAAAGTAAAATAACCCACTCGACGAACTGGCATTCCAAAAAATTAAAAAACGGTGCTCTGATTTAACAGAATCTTGTTATCTTAAATATATAACTGATCTTGAAAAGTGCCTATCAGTAAATCCAAAAAAGTTTTGGACCTTTCTCAAGAGTAAAAAAGTCAATAGCAATGCGTATCCATCTGCAATGACTTTCGATGATAAGGAAGAAACTTCTGGAACTGGTATTTGTAATCTCTTTGCCTCTTATTTTGCCTCGGTTTACCGGCCAAGCTTGCCTCTCTGCAATGTACCTGATCTAGAATACTCAGTCTCTTGCTTCCTTGGAAGTCTCACCCTTAGGCGGGAGGATGTTCTGAAAACTCTGAAAGGACTAGATAGGAATAAGGGAGCTGGACCAGATGGAATACCCTCGTTGTTTGTAGTTCAATGCTGTGAATCTCTCTCCTTTCCTCTAACAATAATATTTAATGAGTCTTTAATGAATGGCGTATTTCCCTCGATCTGGAAGGAGGCGAGAATTGTTCCAGTTTTTAAGTCGGGAGATTCGGCATCCGTGAAGAACTATAGGGCCATTTCGATACTCTCAGTATTTGGGAAGGCATTTGAATCGTTGGTTTGCCCGGTCTTGTCCTATCACATAAAGCATTTAATTTCTCCTTGCCAATCAGGATTTTTGGCATCTCGCTCAACGGTAACTAATTTGATCCCGTTTGTGGATTTTGTTTCTAGCTCCCTTGATTCCCGTATTACTGTAGACACCATATACACCGACTTTAGTAAGGCTTTCGATTCAGTTGATCACAAAATTTTACTGGGTAAACTTTCTCGTTTGGGTGTGTATGGCAGCCTTCTGGAATGGTTTGAATCCTATCTTTATCAACGCAAGTCGCACGTTGTGGTTAATGGCTACGCATCGCATTCCTTTCAGCCAACTTCCGGCATTCCACAAGGTTCGCATCTGGGTCCAATCCTCTTTAATATATTTATTAATGATATCGTGGGTATCTTTGATCATGCTGCTTGTTTCCTTTACGCTGATGATATGAAACTGTCTATGCAGATCGGAGGTATTAATGATTCATTGCTATTACAGGAGGATCTAGATCGACTCGCTGGATGGTGTAGGGAGAACAGGTTATATTTAAATACTGAAAAATGTAAATTTATCAGATTTTCGAGATGCAAAACGAATTTGTCGCCGTCCTACAATATTGCCGGTCAAAAATTGCAAGAGGTGGACTCTATTCGCGATTTGGGCGTCATTATGGATAAAAAATTACGTTTTCACAAGCACATTGACCAGGTCGCAACAAAAGGTTTCCAGATGCTAGGGTTTGTGCTGCGGAATGCAATGGAATTCAAAAAGCCCTCAACAAAAGTTCTCCTTTATTTGGCTTTGGTTCGTTCGGGTTTGGAATATTGTAGTCAGGTTTGGTCCCCACATTATGAGGTTCATATCAGGCGAATCGAGCGAATACAGAAGAGATTTCTCTGGCACCTATCCTACCAATCTAACAAAGCGAAACTGCTGCCCTCATATAAGGAACGTCTTGCCTATTTTAAAATGACTAGCCTACAAGGGCGAAGATTGTTTTTGGATCAATTGCTTTTTTATAAGATTATCAATGGCCTCATTGACTGCCCTGCGTTATTGCGATCTGTCAATTTTAATATCCCATACAAGTTGCCGCGTTGCGTACGTTACGTTCCATTCTCACCAAAAGGTGCCAAAAGTAGCTTAGGTCACCATGCCACCATGAATTGCTTACAGAGACAGTACAACTTAATATCTAAGTCTTACAACATCGACATCTTTTCTGACAAGCCGTTGAAATTTAGACGCAAGCTCGGTCAGTTTCTCAAGTCAATGGTGTCTGTTTGATTCAAGTATCTATATCTATTGTTTGATTTTTTAACATATAAAAATAATGATTGTTAAATGATGATTAAAATGTTTTAAGTTGTCATTTGCTTAGTGTTAACTAACCTATTTAAGTTTTATTTGCATAGTCCACATTTGCATGCCGTGGCAGCCTATAATTAAGATGACGCTTAGCTTTAGTTTGATATTCATGTTACCTTAAAATCCATGTATTAGTGTTCGACTTGTTGGTTGTCCTTTTAAATAAATAAAAAAAAAAATGAAGGGTAGTGAGACACCTTTTGCAGTAGATGGCAGTGTCGTCTGCGAAGAGGGAGAGTTGAACACCTTTCGACGGGATGGGAATGTCGTTGGTGAACAGGATGTACAGCAGAGGAGCAAGTACTGAGCCCTGAGGGACACCAGCCTTGATAGTTCGCTGTGAAGAAAGCGTGCCTTCGTGTCTAAAACGAAAGGTACGATGTTTTAAATAGGAGGCCACGAGACGAACTAGACGATCGGGGAGACCTATTTTATTTAGCTTGTAGATGAGGCCTGTGTGCCAGACTCTATCGAAAGCTTTGGCTATATCGAAAAAGACCGCGATGGTCTTATGACGACGAGGATAGAAACCGCTGAGGATATATTCCACAATGCGGTGAACTTGTTGGGGACATGAGTGTTTGGCTCGGAAACCGAATTGATGGGGAATGATAAGAGGGTCGCCGTCTGTGGAAAACAGATAGCGCCTCATACGCGTTTGGATGACTCTTTCAAAGAGCTTGCCCATTGCCTTGAGGAGGCTAATGGGGCGATGACTGTAGGGGAGGTTGAGAGGCTTGCCTGGCTTGGGAATTCCAATCACAGTAGCCTCTTTCCACGTAGTGGGGAAATAACTGAGGTTGAAGCAGGCGTTGAAGATAATAGATAAAAAGGTTAACACCTGCTCAGGAAAGTGTTTTAGGGCTTGGTTGGAGATGCCATCCGCGCCCGGAGCCTTTTTGGGCTTAAGTCCTTTGATGAGGGATGAAATCTCATCATTGGACACAGAGATAGGTTCGGAGGCCGTAGGGGGTGAGTTCCGGCGGCGGACCTCATCCTCCACTGCCTGGACGTGAGAGGGGTCGACGGGTTGAGAACTAGGAGAGCATTGAGCGGCAATGCTATCTGCAAAGCACTCAGCCTTTTCCTCGTCCTCGAAGGCAACCGTGCCGTCGGGACGGGAGAGAGGGGGAGTGTGGGTGATAGCGTCTATGCGGAGGGCTCTAGCCATCTGATAGTACGCTGTGTGAGAGGGAGAGATATTCTCCATGAGCTTACTCTTTTCGAGGTCTCGAAATTCAGAGAGGCGGAAGCGGAGTTCTCGTTGAAGACGATTGGCCGCGCGCCTATATTCGGGGGTGGGATATTTTGCTGCTCTCCGGAAAGCAGCTTTTTTGGCTTTTAATAGGTTGCTAATATGTAGGGGAAGCCCACTATTGTTAGCAACCGGGACGACCCTTTCGTTCTCCTTAAGGGAGGATTTAATAAGGGTGGAGAGTGAATCGACCGCGGTGTCGATTTTTTCAGGACTATCTAAGTCCGACGGTAGGGAGATGGTAGAGTCCTGTGAGTCCAAAGCTTTAGCTAGGGACTCCTTGAATCCCTTCCAGTTAGTGAAGGTTTTCGTGTGTGTTGGGGGAGGTGGCTGATGGCCAAGGATGAGGGAGACCGGTCGGTGATCTGATCCTAGATCGTCTAGTGTCTCGATTGCTCTGAGGTTGAGAGAAACTCCTTGGAGTAACGCAAAATCTAACACATCGGGGGCGTGATCGGTGTTATCGGGAAAGTGAGTAACACCGAGAGGACTATGGACGGTAATATCAAGAGACTGCGTGATATCGAGCAGTATCTTGCCGCTAGGGGACGTAGTGCGGCATGTCCATTCAGTATGCTTGGAGTTAAAATCTCCAAACATAATGACTGAATTGCCTAAAGATAAAATGGCCTCAAAATCCTTTTTGAGGGGATAGGTTCCTGAAGGGATGTAACAGGAGGCTATGAGGATGGACTGATGTCCAGTCATAGCTAGCCTGCATACCGTGGCTTCCATGTTGGTAAGCTGCGGGGTAGAAATGGGCGAGCAATGAAGTGTCTTCTTGTAATAGATGGCCGTTCCGCCGCCTCGGCGGTCGGGTCTGTCGTTACGAAGAAGAGAGAAGTTTTTAATAGAAAGGCCTCTAGTGTCCTTAGCTTTGAGATTAGTTTCCTGTAGGAGGAGGAAATCGACTTCACGATTCCGAAGAAAGAGCTTGAGCTCTGGGAGGTTATTTCGCAAGCCGCGAATATTAAATGATACAAGCGATAAATCCTTAGGTTTGATACGACCGTGAGATCTTGGTAGGTTAATTTGCTCAGTCATTGAAGTTAAGTTAATTAAGTTAACCTAACTTACAACGCTAACAGAAGGTTATTGTGCTCCGCAAGAACGAGGAGACGTTCTTGGGGGGACTTGGCCGCGCGCAGTTTGCGTGATACTACTGTTATTTCCCCTAACATCGATATTCCTAATAGCGGAATATAGCGTGTTGTAGTCGTCGATTGTGGGCTCTGCTTCATGAGCGTACGAGGTTGTCCGCGGTGGGTCTGCCTTTTTGGGCCCCCAGGGAAAGACTCGAGGCTGCATTGGCTTGGAGAAGCCCGGAGGGGGGCCGAATTATGCCCTGAGGGGGCCTAGGGGGGACCCTGAGAGGGTCGAGAGAAGCCCTGGGTGGGCTGAGAAAGGCCCTGACGGGGCCGTTGTTGGAGGGCCGGGAATGAGCGGTCACTCATCGGCGGTGGAGCTTGCCTACTGGGGCGAGGTTGAGGTGCGCGTGGGCAACCCTTGTAATTAGCCGGGTGTCCTGTCTGGTTGCACAGGACACAAGCGGGCGGGGATTCGGCGTCTTTGGGCCGGGGACACTCTTTCGTGTTATGTGACTCTAGGCACTTAACGCACCTGGGTGGGGCGGAGCAGTTGGCCGCCGCGTGACCATAAAGTTGGCAGCGGTGGCACTGCGCCGGGAAACCGGGCCTATGTGGGGGCTCTATCTTCACCCTTGACAGGCCACACACTGTGCGTACCTGCCGGAAGATGGCTTTAGCCTCCGGCACGTTTGATAGGATTATTAGGGCAAGGTTGTATCTCTTGCCCGTTCTGTTGTGCATTTTGTGCACGGCTTCGACGGGAAAGCCTTGGGACTTAAGGTCCTCGAGTATTTCCTCGTTCGAGAACTCGAAGGGGACGCCTCGGATGACGGCCCTGACTTTACGCTCTTCCGGGAGAGCGTAGGTGTGGTAGGAGACTCGTTCGGCTGTGAAAAGCCTGGTGAGTTTTCGGAAATCCTCGATCGAGCTGGGGATGATTTTGATAGCCTCTCCGAGGTTGACAGCATTGTCGTACTTAATTCCTGCGTCGTAGCAGGTTTTCGACAGTTTGGTGAATTTGGCCTTGTCTCTTAGGAAGACAGGGGGGCGGGACTTGCTTCTTAGCAAGGACTGGAGCACATCGAGAGGAAGGTTTAGATGGAGTTGGGATGTCAAGGGACATGAGCGGGATGGCGGCAGCGGCGGGGGCTACGGAAGTTGGAGGAGCGGCAGGGGCCGCTGAGATAGGCGGGGTGCGTTTTATCGCGGCGCGCTTTCCGTTGTGCTTGGAGTTGATTGCAGTGAATGTGGACTCCCCGGTTCCGTCGGAGTCAGAGGACTCCTATGAACCGGAGCCTGTAGTAGTGGCGCGCCTCTTCCGGGAGGACGGCGCCGAGGACTCGGAGCATGCGTACTCCATTTCTAGGGGGGCAGATTCGAGCGGGGCAAAAGAGTTCCTCGTTTCGAGGTAAGATGCGATTACCGGCGGCGGATGGTGTGCCTGAGGGGCAGGGAGGGAAGCCTGGGCGGCGATGGTGGCGATGGCGGCGAGGACCGTCTCATTGCCATTTAAACCGAATTGGTTAATGAGGGCGGCGAGGGACTCAGTGAAACTGTGTGTGGCCATTTTGGGTCAGTAAGCAAGCTGAGCTATGTAAAAATAAAGATGAGGACGGGTCCCTGTTCTCGGTAGAACAGGGACTAGATCGCGAGACGTACTACGACACACTATACACGTAATACAAGAATAACAAGAACACAAGAAAATAAAAGAGACAGTACAAAAAAAAATGAAAATTAAAAATTGAAAAATGATAATGAAAATGAAATGACAAGTGAAAATGAAAAATGATAATGAAAATGAAAAGCGGAAGTCAGTCAGACCTCCCTGCCCGAAGACAGGGGGGCAAGAGCTGTAGCGAGAAAGTGACTCACCGGCAGCCTCGACGCTGTTCCGCGTGAGCAGGACAGCGGAGGCGCGTGAGAGCGCGACAGCACTACCGTACTGTACGGGAGCGCGGACCACCAGGAGGCGACCGTCCGAGAGCGGTGCCGCCGGCCGACTGAGCACTGCGTCGGCGCTGTACAGCGCGAGCGGGACAGCGGGGGCGCGAGAGCGAGAGAGCACTACCGTACAGGAACGAAAGCGCGGACTACCTGGATGCGACCGCTCGGAAGCGATGCCACAGGCGGAATGACAATATGTAATTTTTTTTTTGCGCCCGAAGCAATTAAAGGGCTACCCTATACGTAGGGAGGCGGAAAATGCATTACGCATACCACGATAGCCGGTCTATCGTGGTTATGAGGGGCTCACTGTCCTACCGGGGACCCTAAGTGATACCCTCTAAAAACCGCCTTTGGGGACAGGCAACCGGCTGATTCAGCTCTATTGTGCCTTATCATGAGCGACCCTCTTTTGGGAAAAGAGGGCGCAGGCGGCTAAGTGCCGCTGAGGGAGTGCCTACGAAGGCAAATTAATGTTAGATATTACAATAATTTTATTTAATTAGAGTTGGCCTGAGCCGCCAGGAGACAGTTCAGGTCGTTTGAAAGTTTATTAGGCGGGTCCGAGAGAGAGTTTCTCGGCCTGCGGACACGATAGCGAGAGGGGGGTGGGGCTGCATAAGAAGCTGCCTCACGAATTAAATGGTTTGGGTGCGACTCTGAGGCTTTGAAGAAGTTCTCAGAGAGTTTTTTAAAAAATTGTTGAATTGTTGGGAGCTCTAAGTCCCGATGAAGGTCGGCATTACGGACGTACCACGGTGCGTTCGCAGCTCGACGACAGAAGAGGTTCTGAACTATTTGGAGTTCATTTAAAATGTTAGGGTTTGCGTGGGCAAAGACGGGGCCCGCGTAGGACATGACTGGTCGTATACAGACCTTGTAAAGGGTACGCTTGTTTCGAAGGGACATTTTACTGTGTCGGCCCAACATACTGTTGAGCCTACTCAGATAAAACCGTGCGTGACGGGTTACTCTTTTGACGTGGGGCTTGAAAGTGAGCCCTGTGTCTAGAGTGACACCTAAATATTTGGCGGACGTATGCCAGGGGACAGGGGTCCCTAGCATACGTATTGGTGGAGTGTTTTTGAGACGGCGTCGTTTATAATCGAAGTGAACGGCGGAGCTCTTCTCCGGGTTCACATCGATGCGCCATTTTTTGAACCAAGCACCTAGGTCATCAACTGACTTTTGGATCTTGTTCCGTATGAAGGGTAGTGAGACACCTTTGCAGTAGATGGCAGTGTCGTCTGCGAAGAGGGAGAGTTGAACACCTTTCGACGGGATGGGTAATGTCGTTGGTGAACAGGATGTACAGCAGAGGAGCAAGTACTGAGCCCTGAGGGACACCAGCCTTGATAGTTCGCTGTGAAGAAAGCGTGCCTTCGTGTCTAAAACGAAAGGTACGATGTTTTAAATAGGAGGCCACGAGACGAACTAGACGATCGGGGAGACCTATTTTATAGAGCTTGTAGATGAGGCCTGTGTGCCAGACTCTATCGAAGGCTTTGGCTATATCGAAAAAGACCGCGATGGTCTTATGACGACGAGGATAGAAACCTCTGAGGATATATTCCACAATGCGGTGAACTTGTTGGGGACAGGAGTGTTTGGCTCGGAAACCGAATTGATGGAGAATGATAAGATGGTCGCCGTCTGTGGGAAACAGATAGCGCCTCATACGCGTTTGGATGACTCTTTCAAAGAGCTTGCCCATTGCCTTGAGGAGGCTAATGGGGCGATGGCTGGAGGGGGAGGTTGAGAGGCTTGCCTGGCTTGGGAATTCCAATCACAGTAGCCTCTTTCCACGTAGTGGGGAAATAACTGAGGTTGAAGCAGGCGTTGAAGATAATAGATAAAAAGGTTAACACCTGCTCAGGAAAGTGTTTTAGGGCTTGGTTGGAGATGCCATCCGCGCCCGGAGCCTTTTTGGGCTTAAGTCCTTTGATGAGGGATGAAATCTCATCATTGGACACAGAGATAGGTTCGGAGGCCGTAGGGGGTGAGTTCCGGCGGCGGACCTCATCCTCCACTGCCTGGACGTGAGAGGGGTCGACGGGTTGAGAACTAGGAGAGCATTGAGCGGCAATGCTATCTGCAAAGCACTCAGCCTTTTCCTCGTCCTCGAAGGCAACCGTGCCGTCGGGACGGGAGAGAGGGGGAGTGTGGGTGATAGCGTCTATGCGGAGGGCTCTAGCCATCTGATAGTACGCTGTGTGAGAGGGAGAGATATTCTCCATGAGCTTACTCTTTTCGAGGTCTCGAAATTCAGAGAGGCGGAAGCGGAGTTCTCGTTGAAGACGATTGGCCGCGCGCCTATATTCGGGGGTGGGATATTTTGCTGCTCTCCGGAAAGCAGCTTTTTTGGCTTTTAATAGGTTGCTAATATGTAGGGGAAGCCCACTATTGTTAGCAACCGGGACGACCCTTTCGTTCTCCTTAAGGGAGGATTTAATAAGGGTGGAGAGTGAATCGACCGCGGTGTCGATTTTTTCAGGACTATCTTAGTCCGACGGTAGGAAGATGGTAGAGTCCTGTGAGTCCAAAGCTTTAGCTAGGGACTCCTTGAATCCCTTCCAGTTAGTGAAGGTTTTCGTGTGTGTTGGGGGAGGTGGCTGATGGCCAAGGATGAGGGAGACCGGTCGGTGATCTGATCCTAGATCGTCTAGTGTATCGATTGCTCTGAGGTTGAGAGAAACTCCTTGGAGTAACGCAAAATCTAACACATCGGGGGCGTGATCGGTGTTATCGGGAAAGTGAGTAACACCGAGAGGACTATGGACGGTAATATCAAGAGACTGCGTGATATCGAGCAGTATCTTGCCGCTAGGGGACGTAGTGCGGCATGTCCATTCAGTATGCTTGGAGTTAAAATCTCCAAACATAATGACTGAATTGCCTAAAGATAAAATGGCCTCAAAATCCTTTTTGAGGGGATAGGTTCCTGAAGGGATGTAACAGGAGGCTATGAGGATGGACTGATGTCCAGTCATAGCTAGCCTGCATACCGTGGCTTCCATGTTGGTAAGCTGCGGGGTAGAAATGGGCGAGCAATGAAGTGTCTTCTTGTAATAGATGGCCGTTCCGCCGCCTCGGCGGTCGGGTCTGTCGTTACGAAGAAGAGAGAAGTTTTTAATAGAAAGGCCTCTAGTGTCCTTAGCTTTGAGATTAGTTTCCTGTAGGAGGAGGAAATCGACTTCACGATTCCGAAGAAAGAGCTTGAGCTCTGGGAGGTTATTTCGCAAGCCGCGAATATTAAATGATACAAGCGATAAACCCTTAGGTTTGATACGACCGTGAGATCTTGGTAGGTTAATTCGCCCAGTCATTGAAGTTAAGTTAATTAAGTTAACCTAACTTACAACGCTAACAGAAGGTTATTATGCTCCGCAAGAACGAGGAGACGTTCTTGGGGGGACTTGGCCGCGCGCAGTTTGCGTGATACTACTGTTATTTCCCTAACATTGATATTCCTAATAGCGGAATATAGCGTGTTGTAGTCGTCGATTGTGGGCTCTGCTTCATGAGCGTACGAGGTTGTCCGCGGTGGGTCTGCCTTTTTGGGCCCCCAGGTAAAGACTCGAGGCTGCATTGGCTTGGAGAAGCCCGGAGGGGGCCGAATTATGCCCTGAGGGGGCCTAGGGGGACCCTGAGAGTGTCGAGAGAAGCCCTGGGTGGGCTGAGAAAGGCCCTGACGGGGCCGTTGTTGGAGGGCCGGGAATGAGCGGTCACTCATCGGCGGTGGAGCTTGCCTACTGGGGCGAGGTTGAGGTGCGCGTGGGCAACCCTTGTAATTAGCCGGGTGTCCTGTCTGGTTGCACAGGACACAAGCGGGCGGGGATTCGCCGTCTTTGGGCCGGGGACACTCTTTCGTGTTATGTGACTCTAGGCACTTAACGCACCTGGGTGGGGCGGAGCAGTTGGCCGCCGCGTGACCATAAAGTTGGCAGCGGTGGCACTGCGCCGGGAAACCGGGCCTATGTGGGGGCTCTACCTTCACCCTTGACAGGCCACACACTGTGCGTACCTGCCGGAAGATGGCTTTAGCCTCCGGCACGTTTGATAGGATTATTAGGGCAAGGTTGTATCTCTTGCCCGTTCTGTTGTGCATTTTGTGCACGGCTTCGACGGGAAAGCCTTGGGACTTAAGGTCCTCAAGTATTTCCTCGTTCGAGAACTCGAAGGGGACGCCTCGGATGACGGCCCTGACTTTACGCTCTTCCGGGAGAGCGTAGGTCTGGTAGGAGACTCGTTCGGCTGTGAAAAGCCTGGTGAGTTTTCGGAAATCCTCGATCGAGCTGGGGATGATTTTGATAGCCTCTCCGAGGTTGACAGCATTGTCGTACTTAATTCCTGCGTCGTAGCAGGTTTTCGACAGTTTGGTGAATTTGGCCTTGTCTCTTAGGAAGACAGGGGGCGGGACTTGCTTCTTAGCAAGGACTGGAGCACATCGAGAGGAAGGTTTAGATGGAGTTGGGATGTCAAGGGACATGAGCGGGATGGCGGCAGCGGCGGGGGCTGCGGACGTTGGAGGAGCGGCAGGGGCCGCTGAGATAGGCGGGGTGCGTTTTATCGCGGCGCGCTTTCCGTTGCGCTTGGAGTTGACGGCAGTGAATGTGGACTCCCCGGTTCCGTCGGAGTCAGAGGACTCCTATGAACCGGAGCCTGTAGTAGTGGCGCGCCTCTTCCGGGAGGACGGCGCCGAGGACTCGGAGCATGCGTACTCCATTTCTAGGGGGGCAGATTCGAGCGGGGCAAAAGAGTTCCTCGTTTCGAGGTAAGATGCGATTACCGGCGGCGGATGGTGTGCCTGAGGGGCAGGGAGGGAAGCCTGGGCGGCGATGGTGGCGATGGCGGCGAGGACCGTCTCATTGCCATTTAAACCGAATTGGTTAATGAGGGCGGCGAGGGACTCAGTGAAACTGTGTGTGGCCATTTTGGGTCAGTAAGCAAGCTGAGCTATGTAAAAATAAAGATGAGGACGGGTCCCTGTTCTCGGTAAAACAGGGACTAGATCGCGAGACGTACTACGACACACTATACACGTAATACAAGAACACAAGAAAATAAAAGAGACAGTAAAAAAAAAATTTAAAATTAAAAATTGAAAAATGATAATGAAAATGAAATGAAAATGAAATGACAAATAATGATTTCTTAAATTTACGCGACTACTACACATTGAATAAAACTATTATTTACGGATTTTATCGCGTTTAATTACTTTAATTTATTTTTATTATTATCCCGACGTTTCGGGTGCTTTACAGCGCCCATGGTCACGGGGGGACTGAGATGTTTGACGTCCCAATGTCATAGTTAGTCCGGCTACCTTCAGTTTTTTAATATTAATTTTTGGTCCGATTTACGCAAAACGAGCTTATAGTATCATGAAGTCTTGCAGTGGTATGCTTGGGTTTGGGTTTAATTTTGTTGATTATAGGATCCCAAGCAGATGGTAGCACCCAACCATCTTCTCTATTGAAATTTGGATGTTTTTTAATTTCAATAGCCTCGCGTATCATCCTTGGTAGGAATCGGTGTTCTTTTGCGAGAATTTGTGGTTTATCAAATCTAATGTAATGGTGGGGACGATCTTGAACATGTTCGCAGACTGCAGACTTCCCGGAGCGTCGGTGCTTCACATCAGCTATATGTTCCTTCACGCGGGTTTTTATAGATCTCTTTGTTTGACCTATGTAAGAGAGACCACATTCACAATCTAGCTTGTACACACCTGCATCTTGTAGAGGAATATTACATTTGATGGATGGTAAAAATTGACTAATCTTCTTCAGCGGCTTGTAGTATGTCTTAATGGACGCTCGCTTCAAGATGTAGCCAATCTTGTCCGTGACTCCTCCAACATATGGTAGTAGAGCAGGTGCGCGCTCGACTGTTGCCGGCTTCACTCGTTCACTGTGACGTAGGCGCGGGACCCGAAGCTTGTTGTCTTGCAATACTTGCTTGACGTGCTGAAGCTCCGCGGCCAGATGTTTTCTGTCACAGATCCCTCGTGCTCTCTGAAACAAAGATTTACCCACGGTAGCTAACTGTGAAGGATGATGGTGAGATTCACCATTTAGATATCGGTTGGTATGGGTCTTTTTCCTATACACAGTGTGACCAATAGTGTTATCAGGATTTCGGATGACTAAAACATCTAGGAAAGCTAAAGAATTATTTGCCTCTAACTCCATTGTGAATTGTATTTTAGAGTTTATGGAGTTAAGGTGGTCTAAAAATGCAGTTACTTTGTCAGATGGTAAAATTGTGAGTGTCGTCTACGTACCGCTTGTAGAACCTTGGATTTACAGGAGCAGTAAGAAGGGCTTTCTCCTCAAAGTCCTCCATGAATATGTCGGCGACTATGGGAGACACAGGTGAGCCCATCGCCACACCATCTACTTGCTTGTAGAACTCCTCCTTCCACAATAGATAGCCAGATGTGAGGCAATGTTCAAGTAGTATTGCATATTCTTGAGGCATGTTATTTTCTTCTAGCTTCCTAGTTACAATTGAGATGCAGTCCACAATAGGTAGGCATGTAAATAGTGACTGAACATCAAAACTGACCATAGTTTCATTGTTAGCGAGATGTAGGTCTTTTATCTCACTCACAAAATGGTATGAATCCTTTGTGTGTGCTCTGGTATGTCCTCTCAGTGGTGATAGTATTTTTGCTAAGTATGGTGCCAGCTTATAAGTTGGTGAATCGATCTGGCTCACTATGGGACGTAGTGGAGCGTTTGGTTTGTGTATCTTCGGTAACCCATACAACCTCGGTGGTTTGGCACATGATGGTATTAGCGAATTCACGTCGAGATTTAATTTTTCGGAGTATTTCTTTATTAAATCGCTAGTTGTTTTAAGCGTGTTAGTTGTAGGGTCTGTTTTGACCTTTTTATATGTAATTTCGTCCGATAAAAGTTGTTGTATTTTAAAATTATATTCCGACGTGTCCATTACTACCGTAGCATTTCCTTTATCCGCGCGGAGAATCGTGAGTTCTGGTCTGTTCCGTAAGTTATTTAGCGCTGTAAATTCGTCTTTGGGAAGGTTTGGTTTCGGCACTGAACTGCGACTTAACAAGGACGAAATATCTTGACGTATGGCCTCCAAATCTTCCTTACCGATATTATTTAACAGACTTATGGTTTTCCGGAGTTAATGCGAAGTCACCCTTCGCTAATACTTTCATGAGTGAAATACTCCGAAAAATTAAATTTCGACGTGAATTCGCTAATACCATCATGTGCCAAACCACCGAGGTTGTATGGGTTACCGAAGATACACAAACCAAACGCTCCACTACGTCCCATAGTGAGCCAGATCGATTCACCAACTTATAAGCTGGCACAATACTTAGCAAAAATACTATCACCACTGAGAGGACATACCAGAGCACACACAAAGGATTCATACCATTTTGTGAGTGAGATAAAAGACCTACATCTCGCTAACAATGAAACTATGGTCAGTTTTGATGTTCAGTCACTATTTACATGCCTACCTATTGTGGACTGCATCTAAATTGTAACTAGGAAGCTAGAAGAAAATAACATGCCTCAAGAATATGCAATACTACTTGAACATTGCCTCACATCTGGCTATCTATTGTGGAAGGAGGAGTTCTACAAGCAAGTAGATGGTGTGGCGATGGGCTCACCTGTGTCTCCCATAGTCGCCGACATATTCATGGAGGACTTTGAGGAGAAAGCCCTTCTTACTGCTCCTGTAAATCCAAGGTTCTACAAGCGGTACGTAGACGACACTTTCACAATTTTACCATCTGACAAAGTAACTGCATTTTTAGACCACCTTAACTCCATAAACTCTAAAATACAATTCACAATGGAGTTAGAGGCAAATAATTCTTTAGCTTTCCTAGATGTTTTAGTCATCCGAAATCCTGATAACACTATTGGTCACACTGTGTATAGGAAAAAGACCCATACCAACCGATATCTAAATGGTGAATCTCACCATCATCCTTCACAGTTAGCTACCGTGGGTAAATCTTTGTTTCAGAGAGCACGAGGGATCTGTGACAGAAAACATCTGGCCGCGGAGCTTCAGCACGTCAAACAAGTATTGCAAGACAACAAGCTTCGGGTCCCGCGCCTACGTCACAGTGAACGAGTGAAGCCGGCAACAGTCGAGCGCGCACCTGCTCTACTACCATATGTTGGAGGAGTCACGGACAAGATTGGCTACATCTTGAAGCGAGCGTCCATTAAGACATACTACAAGCCGCTGAAGAAGATTAGTCAATTTTTACCATCCATCAAATGTAATATTCCTCTACAAGATGCAGGTGTGTACAAGCTAGATTGTGAATGTGGTCTCTCTTACATAGGTCAAACAAAGAGATCTATAAAAACCCGCGTGAAGGAACATATAGCTGATGTGAAGCACCGACGCTCCGGGAAGTCTGCAGTCTGCGAACATGTTCAAGATCGCCCCACCATTACATTAGATTTGATAAACCACAAATTCTCGCAAAAGAACACCGATTCCTACCAAGGATGATACGCGAGGCTATTGAAATTAAAAAACATCCAAATTTCAATAGAGAAGATGGTTGGGTGCTACCATCTGCTTGGGATCCTATAATCAACAAAATTAAACCCAAACCCAAGCATACCACTGCAAGACTTCATGATACTATAAGCTCGTTTTGCGTAAATCGGACCAAAAATTAATATTAAAAAACTGAAGGTAGCCCGACTAACTATGACATTGGGACGTCAAACATCTCAGTCCCCCCCGTGACCATGGGCGCTGTAAAGCACCCGAAACGTCGGGATAATAATAAAAATAAATTAAAGTAATTAAACGCGATAAAATCCGTAAATAATAGTTTTATTCAATGAAATGACAAGTGAAAATGAAAAGCGGAAGTCAGTCAGACCTCCCTGCCCGAAGACAGGGGGGCAAGAGCTGTAGCGAGAAAGTGACTCACTGGCAGCCTCGACGCTGTTCCGCGTGAGCAGGACAGCGGAGGCGCGTGAGAGCGCGACAGCACTACCGTACTGTACGGGAGCGCGGACCACCAGGAGGCGACCGTCCGAGAGCGGTGCCGCCGGCGGACTGAGCACTGCGTCGGCGCTGTACAGCGCGAGCGGGACAGCGGGGGCGCGAGAGCGGGAGAGCACTACCGTACAGGAACGAAAGCGCGGACTACCTGGATGCGACCGCTCGGAAGCGATGCCACAGGCGGAATGTGACAATATGTCATAAAAAGTTACAGCCTATATACGTCCCACTGCTGGGCACAGGCCTCCCCTCATTTCTGAGAGGGTTTTAGGGCAAGGAAGTGTCCGCCGCGCTGCCCCAATTTTTGTTGTTGGCGAACTTCACATGTCTTCGAATTTTTTTTCTTATTTCTCAGGACATGCAGGTTTCCTCACGATGTTTTCCTTCACTGCCGAGCACGTGGTAAATCAACACTGAAAATTGCAATTAACTATTTCGTTGGTGCCGGCGGAGATCGAACCCGGGTTAATCGCGTTCTGTTATCGAGCGTTAACAGTCTGAGCTACCACGGCTCAATATGTCATGCTTAGCACTAATTGGCTATATTAAAATCGATTTGCTAATGATCACTTACCATTATATATACAGCTGTCATCATCATCATTACAGCCCTTCACAAATCCACTGATGAACATAGGCCACTCCTAAGGAATGAGACCCGTTTTACTGGAATCGAGGCATACCGTCTTAGTCCTCCGGGGTGACAACACATCTGCATTTTGATTCTTAATCGAATGTAGATGTCTATGGGCCACAGCATCCACTTACCATCAGGTGGACTGTGTGCTCGTTTGTCACCCTTAAAAATACTATAAAAAAATGCCTCAGAGCACGGTCCTGAGTCACCTGAATCCATCGACTTCCTGTATGTCTTACCAGGTGACCACTCCATCTAGTGGGGGGCCGCCCTACATTTCGCTTACCGGTAAGATACACTCGCGAACAATCCCCCATCCGAGCTATAATGCCGGCCCATTGCTACTACAATTTACGGATCCTTTGATCTATGTCGGGGATTCTAGTTCTACTACAGATATCCTCATCCTTAATAGGTACTCTCTATCACGCAGAGAAATCTCGTGCAAAGCTCTATCCATCACCAGCTCGCTGAGCGACCTAGAGCTTCCTCATAAGGCCAGCAGTGGAGGAGTACGTCTCAGAACCATCATTGACAACACGCACTGGTTGTATAATCTTGATTTAAAGTAATTGCATACAATGTTAATGAAATAAAACCTCTTCTGTACAGCTTAACTTTATTAAATATTACAAAGGCACTATAACATCGGTCGTGTAATACTGTTCCAATACATAAGATCTCGTTGCCTTTGGTCCCAGTTGGAAGCTATAGCGGCAAAGTTATTTTATTATTACCTTTTATATGAACGTCGCGTTCACTGCCTGCAGTGTAACTTAAGTAGATTACATAAAAAATGGCGCGTTATAAACAAATTATGATTTTATTTCAACGGAACTTTATTTCTGTCAGTTTTTACTGTAATAATCATTAAATTTTAAATTTCATTTTGTCCGCTCTAGCCTCAAACATGCCGTATCTTTGTGATGAACACTTAACTTTATTAAAACAAAACTAAACTGTCGCCATAGACAACAGTCTTCGTTTTCTGCAACAGATGAGAATAAATAAGATATTCCTAACCTACAGATGCTTAACAATTGCGTCTAACAATAAGTAAAATATAATAAGCAGTTTTTTTATTGTTTTTATTAATTATGTAAACAAAATATATGTTAGTTGGCAACTGATCATTAAGATAACATACAGTCGAAATGGTTGTCGAATTTTATTTCCCGCATCCCAAATATTCTTTTTGTATGATATTATGCATTTCAAGGGCGATACTTAGGGAACTTATAAAAAAACGTTAATATAATATTTTAACTTAAAACGATAAAATATGGTCTGCAACCATAAAGGTACATACTTTAAATTATTTACAAAGCAAGAATCTCTTGATCTGAGGGATACAACCCTATTATGTAAGAAATATATTTACTAAAACATAGTAAGGTGATTTTTTACAAAAAAAAAATTTTATTGATAGATTATTTGGGCGTGACTTGCTTCCGGAGTTCTCTTTCACACATAACATTATAATTTCTAAATAATGTTACAGCTTGCATATCACAACTATAAATTGTTTTAAAATAAAAATTAGAATTTCTGTTTCCACACTAATGCTTGTGTTAAAAGTAGAAACATAGAAGTAACAAATAATTTATAATTTTAATTATTAAAAAAGTGAGACTGTAAGGCTTCGACATCAAGCAAATGCGATAAAAATTATAAAAGAAAAATTTCTTTATCCCAAAACTTGTGGATAAAGTTTTTAAGAAACAACAATGAAATATTGATAGGTGAAATGTGACGTATAAGATTATAAAATATTGCATTGGAATGAATACAAATGCAAGATTAACAAATATTGGTCCTATAAAAGGAAGATAATTCCTTTTTCATTTAAAACTTATAACAAGTAAATATAATATACTTCTACAATATAGGTATGTATAATTTATATAAAAATATATATCTTTATTTGTATATTACATACATATGTGAAGAAGACAATTATTGTCCGTTTTTATTCACAAATTAATCTCAAATGCGACACACTACCTCGATTTAAATAGAAAATTATCACGGTAATAATATTAATTATTTAATATTAATTAAGGTTAAAATTATATGAAAATTGTCTGAAGAAAATGTAAACACATATCTATGCCAACACACAGTTTTTAAGGCTTACTATACTGGTAAAGCGTGTTATTTAGTTCAGATAATTTTTATAACTTTAACCTGAGATATAACCGACTATTTCGCTTTGTTGGCAAGTTCTAATTTCTTGCTAATGAGAACAAGATACTCCCGCTCTAATAATATTATTATATAAATGTATTAAAGTATATAATATGTATCACAAAATATAACATTTATGTGTGATAAATTATGCACCAGTGTAATATGTCGACAATTGTATTTACTGTATTTACACATAGCAAATATGATCCATAGCAACCTCTTCGTGTATAATGACATTATTTCATCCTACCTAACATCAATACATAGATTGTTTTTTTTTTTAATTTTATTTTATTGTAACTGTAGTTGCCAATCCTATTATAAAATAAGTCGGTTTCCTAAAGTTAAAATTATACAAATATTGTTACTGCCAAAAAAACTAGTTTTGGCAGTAATATTAGTGTAATTTTAAGTAAAAAAAAATATCTTGCGAAGCCAATTTGCGATATTTATTGAATATCTTCTTGACTAAAAACAAATGTTTATATTATTTAACATTTGTTTTTTTAGTTGGAAACACAAGTTTAAATGTATTCACTAGACACATATCTTTTAGAGCAATCTAAACCTTATATCAATATCATTAGGTTATTTAATCTCCTTTTTGAAAACAAAATTGAAAAATAAAATTGACAACTCCGGTTTCAACACTTTTCAGGTCTCATTTCGTAAAAAGTCATTAACATTTTTATTTATTTACTTTTTAAGTCTGTTTTGTATATGATAACAATTATTGAGACAAAATGTCACCAATTAATAAGCCTGTAGTACCAAATTCGGCGTAGGAGAAAATTATTTCTAAAACAAATGAAGAGGGCGGAAGAAATAGACTTAGGACTTGGGAGGTTCATACTATTTAAAATATTTAAACCAGTGGTTCTTAACCGGTGGCCTATAGACTACTGGTGGTATCTAAAGCAACTAAAGCGGTCCGCGTAGGCATCATACAATTCTCTCACATATAGAAAAATATTGTACGCAGAGAGGGACAGACAGAGGCTTCTGTACAATTTGCTTGTAAATTAAAATGAGGGGCGCATAATGACACCCCTTTTCACATTAATTTTTGTAAGTATGTTATATTTATAGAAAAACCTTTAAATCAACCATACCATTATATTATATCTAAAAGTTGGTGGTCCATAGCAAGATAAAAAAGCGGTTAATAGTCGCTCATATCAAAAAGGGTAAGAATCACTGATTTCACTTTTTTATAGGGGATGGGTTAGTGTATAGAGTCAATAGATTTTTTTTAACTAAAACTAAGGAATTTGAAGCATATGTGTATATTACTGAAGATGGTACGACAAGTTACAAGTGAAAAAATATAATACACATGATTGATTGAGTGAACATATTCTTTAATAGTTTGAATATAAGATTAAAACTATGGGTTGCTTTATAATAAATCTCAAACATGTGAAACACTGCTCAAATTTATGTTTCAAGCAGATATGTTAGATAAAGTTACGTCAAAAATTCCTCAAACGTGTGGAATATTACAAACAATTACACAGCAAGGACAGTAATTTGCTATTGCAAACTGCTGTGAGATTTAATTGCTATGAAAAATAGTGGTATTTGTGAATCGAAATAGCAAATAGCGATGTGATTATTCACATACGATATACGAAATACTCCATTTACGGGTTTTGTGGTGTAGATGACGGTTATATATGTGTGTATGTATGGGTGCGTGTATGTGTATGGGGGTTGTAAGGTGCAGGGGGAGTCGGGGGGGGGGGGGGTTCAATTCGCGTAGTGGTGGTGCGGCGCGGGCGCCAGCTCGACGTAGTTGGCGGGCAGCATGCCGGTGCGACCGGTGCGCAGCACTTCGCCCGTCATCCAGCCCTCGTCGATGGACGTCACGTTCGAGATGTAGTCACCCTCGCGGAATGAAACCTGTACAAAATATTACTTATTACCTTGCCGGGATATTAATACATTACCTAG
This sequence comes from Parnassius apollo, assembly GCA_907164705.1. NCBI lineage: Eukaryota > Metazoa > Arthropoda > Insecta > Lepidoptera > Papilionidae > Parnassius > Parnassius apollo. The sequence goes on along the minus strand of CAJQZP010001539.1, from coordinate 4,768,230 downwards.
GTAGGTGGAATTTTAATAAATCCAGGTTCAGAGCAGTAAAGTAAGTCCTCTTTTAAAGAATGATGAAACTACAAAAATACGTGAGAAAATTGACAACGTATTCATTACGCATTCCCCTAGAAGGTATGAAAATATTAGCAACGATTTTAAAAAAGGTGGAGGTAATTCAATTGCATTTATTATTTGATGGACATATTATATTTTAAAGAGAGAGAGAAAAAACATATTTTATTCGAAGAGAGCTGCAAACGATATCATTTTCTTCCTTTATCTGTTCGACATAATATTTATGATATATGTTTTTATCTAAAAATTTGTAATGGTTCAATTTACTCCCCAGAGTTATTATCTGATGTTACTCGAAATGTTCCAATAGCAAATATGAGGAAACGCAAACTTCTTTACATAAACGATATCATACGAACAATATACGTATTTATTTCATGATTAGAACCGCTTAATTTATAAACTCACTTAACTTTGATATCGATCCATTTAATACTTCTCTGAGTGTGGCTAAGAGAATCTTAACCAGTGAATATTTTGCCAGTGAATCTTTATATATATATATATATATATATATATATATATATATATATATATATATATATATATATATATATATACAATAAGTAACGTAATTAACGAACACCCTCAGACACCCCAATTAGTATATTACGTTATAATCATAATACATACACTGAAATTTTAGTTAAACATTTTTATGCACTGATTATTTATCAAATTAGTTATAATAATTCCGGAAGAATATTGTGTTCACAGTACAAATCCACGAACGCAAATACTTTAACGTGCTTGAAATAAAGTTCATTTTTCTTTATTTTTATTGAATGACAGATTTATTAATTTATTAATAATACAAATAAAACTGTACTCTTAAAAGTCTTATTGCCTTAAGTTACGGTCCATTTCAGTTTGTTTTGACTGTACAGATTTAGTGTGACTGTAATTTACGTTACTATATTAAAATATTTTGATAGGAATCGATTCAGTAAACGATTCTGAACAAACTACTTTCTCAAAGTGCGTTAATTATGTGTATATATATATATATATATATATATATATATAGTTTTTAACCTTAATATATTGTTTATCTGTAAACTGGCTTTGTTCATATGATTTATTTATAATTTTATAGTGGAAACTTGTAAATGGCTTAATAGTACATTATTATACTTTTTTTATTTAAAAAAATAAGCAATTGCTGTAAGTTTTCAGAATAAAATAAAATAAAAGGTTATCTGATATTGGTTTCATTGTAGTACTTCCACAGTCGATCATAAATTACGACGCGATATGGTAAAAATTAATGTACCTAGGTATATATTTTTTCATATTCGAATGGCTGTTTTAGAAAAGATAGATATATTACTGTGCATAATTATTTATTTTACGTAAATAACAGTTAATATGAGAAAATCAATCAGAACAAGAAAAATTTGAGGTATTTACTTTTTTCTTTCTGAGCCGTGGTAGTTCATTTGCTAAGTACTGGTCATTAAGTTTTAACGTTAACCCGCTAGCTCAGAAAGAACAGCAAACAGGTTAATTCAGCACTTGTCGAAGCACCACGCTCTCATAGAAAACCAGCGTACAACAGCAGCTTAATGCTGCTGTGTTTCGTATGCTGAGTGTGGAAAACCGGAGACCCTTTTTACTGGAAATAAGACATTCCATCTAAGTCCTCAAGGGTGGCAACGCATCTGCATTTCGATTTTGAGTTGAGGATGGATGTAGATAAACTATTAAATACATCATCCACTTACCATCAGGTTGATCGTGTATCTAAATAACTGTATGTTTTTGTAGGTTGAAACATTTCCGCACAAGACGGTCTAATTGAACAAATCATTTTATATACTTAAGTAAAAGTTACTCACTTCGTCGCTATCGTTGGCTTCATAGTCGTACATCGCTATATACACTCGCTGTAACAAATAATACAATTAATTGCGTTACTGATTTCCTCACGGACTAGGCGACCTAAATATTTAACCTACGTAACCTAAATTCTATCCTCGCCGATCATTACACTTTAAGAGGATATCCGCCCGGCGTTTATTCTATATCAACGCATTTCTCTGTATTCTCCTTGGATAAACACACTGGAGCAAATATATTTTTTTTTGTAATTTATACTTACGATTGTCATAATCAGATTTTTCCGTAAATTAAAAAAAAAAACAAAAGGAATTTTTCAAAATTACTAATTTTGCAAGGAGCACACTCTCAGAATACCAGCGTAAAATGGGAGCTTAATACTGTAATGTTACGTACGGTGAATGTAGAGATTCGAAGGCCACAGCATCTACTTACGATAAGTGCTTTGTGCACGTTTATCACTCATATTATATTTAAAAAAAAAAACTATTGAACCACAGAGAAACAGCAGCATCGATTTCCGTATCTTTTTTTTATAGAATAAGGTGACAAACGAGCACACAGTCCACCTGATGGTAAATGGATGCACAGCATCATCTACATTTATCCTTGATTCAGGATCAAAACGCGGAGAGCGTGGTCCTTCCGCGTTCGAGACGGCCTATTCGTGCTACAACCATAATATATGCCTAGCGTGGCACAACCACGTATAACGTAACCACGTTTCCTCTCATACTCTATATAGATGTCAAACAACAAGTCTCCCACCAGAAGCTTCTCGAGCGAGACCTAGAAATAGCACTCGGGCGAGTTTGTACAAGCACCATTAAAATCTTTAACCATACCTATATTGGTATGGTTAAGACACGCAAAAAATAGTAAAAACGCAAGCGTTTAATAAAAGCGAAATCGACTTGTAATGTTCACCGAGTCATGTGGATTCTTCTCACTCCAATTAGAGACTCGTTAGCGCAACTCAAGCAATTTTACTGACAGATAAAAATTAACGCCGTTACAAATGAGGGCTAATAATATTCCCGTTCACTAGATGTCGCTAGTTGGAGCCGAGGTGATGTTTTTTGATACACACACACACACACACACACGCGAGCACACACACACACACGCACACACACACGCACACACACACACACACACACACACGGCGCGCGCGCGCGCACGCACAAACGCGGGCACGCACGCACGAACGCGCACACGCACGCGCACGCGCGCGCGCACACGCGCACGCACGCACCACGCACACGCGCACGCACGCACGCACACACACACACACACACACACACACACACACACACACACACACACACACACACACACACAAATTTTATCAATCTCGCAAGTATCACATTATTACAAAAAAAATCAATGCCTCAGTGGTTTGCTCTTTAATTTTTTGCACAGGGTTTGCTAGAGAGGGCGGAGTAAAGAATTGGGGCTGTTGAGGGGGGGGGGGGGGGGTTTGCGTTGTATGGACGGGGTTTTTTTTTTTTCAAAGCTTTTTTCCCCGGGGCTTTTCTTTTTAGACATTTTTTTGAAAATTTGAAAGTTAGTCCGACTGGTGGTGTTCCGGAGTTTGGTTTATTCTTTTCTAGTTTAATTAATATAAAATATTCAATTTACAGAAATTATTACATTATTAAATATTACAAAAAGAAATATTAAGGCGACACCCCGACCAAAACCTTGCGATAGTGCGTTTTTCAGAGACTATTATCTCATTAGTTATGAGAAATAACCTACATTTAAAAGCACATTATTAATGTTCGACATCCTATCATCACATTCTAGTTCTAATTTGTTTTTATGCGTTATAAATACGTTTAAAATCAACTTTTAAAAAATGTCTAAAATTACTGATTACATGCATCTGTTGCTAAAGGCAACGCTCTAATCACTTGAGGATTACACTAATGGATAGATAATTTGAAAATCTATGTTATTCACGTTTTATTTAATTTATTAAGTTCATTTTTCTTTTTTAATTGAAAGATTCCAAAAATTTGGGCGTATTTCTTACGCGATATATTGTAGCGAGAGCGCGTGGATTGTATAGGATCGAACGCTCAAGGTCGTTCGCTAGAAGTAGCGCCTTAATCTCTACACTTTTCTAACAAATTAACTACCCCCTATGAAATCTGTCAAATATTTTACATTGCAAAATGGCGTAGCCCTGTTGGTAGAAATACTCGTAGATACCCTCATTTGAGACGTGTGATGACTGATGAGACACAGTCATGTTGCGTCGGTGTACGATCTGGGTCTATATTGCTCGCATAGATTCTAATTAGATTCAATCAAAGACTAGTCGGGGGGTATCGCATTTATTATAATAGTAATATGTTTATTCATTTCATTCTCTTATTTATAGAACAATGTTGAGGTCTTCTAGTAAATAAATAATATCGCATTAAAAAAAAAAACAAGTAGATAACCGCGGAGTTTCTTTCTCCTTTTCATTGCCTTATTCCGAACGGTAGTAGATTTAGTAGGTTAAAAAAATAATTGACAAACGAGAATTATTCGAAGATATTTCATTTTCTTCAAAATAAGAAGATATGACACAAAGATAAGGGCTGGATTTCAGCAGCTTACCTGGTTGGTGGCGTGGTGGTGGTTATTTGTGGGTCGCGGTTGCTCGGTAGCCAGCGGGTCCAGGTCGGTGACCCGACCTATTTGTCGACTTTGTTGCTGCTGCGCCTGGTGGGCACCTGTTGGGATTGACCATTGAGACACTTCGTTCGTATAATTAAAATGATTTTAATTTAAGTTAATTACTTAGGTAATTTTATATTATTATGTTACTTTAATTTTATTTACTGCAATAAAAAGTACCAACGTTTACAGACTTAACGAAGATAGTTAATTATATCAATTATATGTGAGATTTAAAAAAAATTATGATCTCTTCCTGGCCAATCAAGTTACATGGAACAATTTTAGTGTTTATGGTTTTGCATTTCAGTGAGGATGTAAGAGTATTCATTACCTTACGCACGGCGTTTTGAATCGTTGGGTCTAGTGCTCGTAAGCGCGGCGGCTGATCATGAGGTCCAGAGTTCGAATCCCGGATCGCGCCAAAATCACATTGGATTTTTTCTATGACGAATTTAGTAGCAGCTTAGGAGTAAGAACACTAGCGGTGTTTCACCCCGAGCCTCGAAAAGCATGTTAAGCCGTTGGTCCTGCGCCTGATATCTCTCTCCGGTCGTGACGGATATCCGTCCCATCGGACTGTGCTTGTGCACGCACTATCGACTTGTACAGCGTCCTGCGCAGATGACTGGTCTTAGTGATGACCTGACGTTGGTGTAACCGTGTAGAGGCTGTGTAGAAATATCCATTGCACCATATGGGCCCATGGATGGGAAGAGGCGACAGAGGGAAACTGAAAATTATAAAACTGCGGTGGAAAACCCGCCAACCAAGCGTGGCAACATGGCCCATTATGAGACAATCCATGAGGGACGGCCTATGTTCAGCAGAGGAATATAATAGGCTGTAAAGCCTCTTGTGCTATGCCAGATGCTAAATACTCAGATGTGGCGACGAAGAGTAGCGTCAAAGGTGCGAAACATCTTGAACTGGCTAGTTTAGGTATACTCTCAGATGTAGAACAAGAGTTTTGTTTAAAATATTTACACATATTCAGAAAACTAAAAACCTATTCAACGAAGGATTCGTTAATTAAATAAGATTTATAGATTTAAAATAATATATCTTTGTTTTTCCTTGTATACTGAAGCCTGGTTTTTTTTAAATAGAATATGAGCACTCAGTCCATCTGATGGTAAGTGGATGCTGTGGCCCATAGACATCTACATTTATCTTCTATTAAGAATCAAAACGCAGATGCGTTGTCACACCTGAGGACTAAGATGGAATGCCTCATTTCCAGTAAAAAAGGGTCTCCGGATTTCTACACACACCATACGGAACACAGCACTATTACGCTACTATTTTACGCTGGTATGCTGTGACTGCATGGTCCTTCCCCGGTCGAGCCGACCTATTCGTACTACAACCACAATATAGCTGCAGCATGGCTCTACCACGTATAAAACCTGTGAGGACATGTTTTCATATTTCATACCACGGTGTAGTTTTTTTTTATAAAACTGTACTAATAAAGGAACAGTCCATCTGACGAAGTGGATACTGCAGTACATGGACACCCAAGGAACACTTCACACAAAGAAGGCTACAGATGCGTCGTTGCCTGTGAGGACCAGGTCGGAATGCCTCACGTCTGTAGTTAACCTGGCTCTCTTTACCCTTCAGACCAGAACATTGTGTTCTGGTCTGAAGGTCTGAAGGGCAAGCGCTGCTATTTACCAGCAGAAATAAGAGAGGTGTCACCAACACCGACGGACCCCTAAGCAGGAATGGAGTAACGGAGTAACCTCTAGCACCTAACACCTAGTAGTTAACGATAGTATAGAATATTTTACAAAATTTGATATTATGTAAAATATTCAGTTTATACAACATGTAATAAAAACCCCTTTGGGTCCCGCTAAGTACGTTATCAGAATCAGTATTCAAACGTATAGAAATAATTTATTTTTTCATTAAGCTCGACCATTAAAAAGTTGACTTGCTAATTGTATGTGGTTTTATTACCACTAAATTTTCCGGAGAATAAGATTCTCAAAGACCCCGCTTTACCGATGCTCGTGTCAGTTAGAGATTATAAAACCAACAACCACAAGTTGCAAACAAAAATTTATTTTAATTAAATTAAATGAAATCGACAAAAAAAATTTTTTTGTTGTCGAGTTTTCCGAAATAATAAATTATTTCTATACGTTTGAATACTGATTCTGATAACGCACTTAACGGGAACCACAGGGTTTTTGTTACATGTTGTATATTAAGTTTATGATATGGCGGTGCAAACACAGAGTAAGTGTGTGGTGCCCTCAACCTTATGGTATAAGCATGACATGTTTACAGATAGTACACAATAATTAACATAAAACATAGAGTTTGTGAGTTGGAGAGGCGGCTGTTAAGAATTCTACACAATAAAGAAATATTATTTATTCAGGTCCTCTAGCTTCTAGTAATCTGAAGTTTTTGCAAAGAGATCTAAAAATAAATGATATACCGTTAACATTAGGCTATTTACGTTTAAATTTAACGCCTTTAGTAAGGAAATGTTCATGTCTTACTGTAAATACATTAGTACTATTGTTTATTCTGTTTAAATTGTGACTAGAATTCCGACACAATTTTGAGTTTAAAGCTGTGCTAGTAGATGATTTATTCATACTAACGGTACTGACCGAAGACAACATCCTCAAAGTCGAAAAAATAGTTCTGGCCGACGGAAGAACTAAATTGTGGCAGATTGCTGAAAAACTGCAGATTAGCAAAGAACGAGTTGGAGAAATTTTACATGAACATTTGAATACGAGAAAAATTTACGCGCGCTGGGTACTGAAAATACTCACACCGCTCAACAAGCAACGTCGACTGGCAAGTTGCAAAGATTTTTTGAAGCTAGTCGGCGATAACAAGGAACACATTTGGCAACGGCTAGTCACCGTAGATGAAACATAGATTCGCCAATATGATCCGGAGTCCAAATAAAAATCCATGTTACGGACAAAAAAAGAAGAAAGGCCGCCGAATAAATTCAAGGTCGAAAAGTCGGCGTCCAAGCTAATGGCGAGTGTTTTCTAGGACAGCGAGGGAATTTTGCTTATGAACTACCTATCTAGGGGAACTAAGATGAATGGCCACTATTACGCCAATTTATTGACTCAGGTTCGCGAGGCTATTGTACAGAAACGACGTGGGAAACTGACGCGCGGAGTGCTCTTTCTGCAAGACAACGCGCCCGTTCACACCGCACATGTTGCGAGACAAGCCCTGAAAGACACGAGTTCTCAGAGATTGACCACCCGCCGTATAGCCCAGACCTACCACCTAGTGATTTTTTCCTGTTTTCCAATTTGAGAACGGACTTACGGGGCCAGAGATTTGCAGATGACAACGAAATGAAAGCTGCAGTTGATCGTCATTTTGAAAAGAAAGATACATAATATTTTTTGGGTGGGTTAAAGGCATTTTATGTGCGATGTGAAAAATTGAGGGAGATTATATTGAAAAAATTATATATATATTTTCTTTCATTAAGTACCTTAGGCAACAGATTTATCAGCCGGCCCTCATATGTTCAAAATGAAACTTGATATTGACTTATCGTTATTAGAGATGGACTGAATATGGATTTCACCGAAAACGAATATTCGGCCGAAAGTTCGGTAAAACTTTTATCGAACCGAATATTCGGCCGAACATTATTCGGCAAGATCATCTCGGTACCTAACCAATTTATGTCGAAACTTGTTACCGTAAAGCGCACGCGCGGGATTAGCGCCGGACCCTGTCCCTCGCTCCCCCCGCCACACCTAACATGTTATTGCACAATCTAGTGCTGAGCAAATTACCGGCACATGCTTAAGTTTTGACCATTTTTGTAAGAAAAAAGTATTTCGTTCTGTTATTATTAGTGAAAATTGATATTTATATGATAAAAATGAGTGACAGGAGATCTACTAAGTAAAGTAAAGTAAAATGTAATAATGTAATGTAATGTTTCTTCGTTTAATTTCAAAAATATTTTATCAAGCTTTCTATTTGCCATAATTGGAATTAGATCTATAATGCCTCAAAAACATAATGCTATACAAGTAGATTTAACTCATAAATAAAATATACTTTCATCAGTAAAATTATGAGACATGGCATTACTCAATTCGTACATTTCAATATAGTGGACACCTTGAGTACCACTTTAACGAATGTTCGGTGATTTAGCCGAATATTTGGTCGACTAAAAATATTCGGTAAAGCTGCCGAATATGCCGAATACAGAATATGAAACGAATATTCAGCCCATCTCTATTCGTTATAACTCTGAAGTAATTTAACACAGCCATATTTTATATATTCAAAAGGCGTCGTTAGTTTAGATGGGGTACATTTTATGATAAGCATAATGCCAATATCAAAGACATAATATAGAGATTACTTAAAGAACATTTTTATGTGAGTGGTAATTATTTATTGATAATTATTGACTACTGTATAGTCGGGTTCTTAGTTTTTTACAAAATTCCTTGTAAGAACTGTTACGCGCTCAAGTCGACGGCACTAGCGCCATCTAGTCTCGAACCGAAGAACTAAACTTCTTGAAGTTTAAAACTCGAACTCTCGGTACCTTGCGCGTGTTTACTTGAACATTCTGGATATTTCTTTGCTAATTTATATAAATAGGCGCTGCAAGATGCGATCGAGGCAGTATTGGACTTGGCAAGACAAGCGAAGCTTCGGAGCGGAATAAAGTGACTTAGTGTGTTTAATTATTAGTGTCAGTATTGGATTTGGCGAGACAAGCGAAGCTTCGGAGCGGAATAAAGTGAATTAGTGTGTTTAATTATTAGTGTTTTAAGTTTTAATTTGTGTAAAGTAAATTAAAGTGTTAATTTAGGTAATTTTATCGGCAATTTTTATTGTCACGAACCTCAAGCTCGTAACAATTGGTGTCAGAAGTGGGATAAAATCATGCCGATTTTACCTAAGGAGGAAACGGAGGGTGTCCGTACCCGAAGTCAACGCCAGCAGGAGACGGACCAACGAAGATTTGGTGGTGCAACGCCGCAGACGTCGGAGGGCCAGCCACTGGCTGCAGGCCCGTCGGTAGCTCCTACATCTGCAGCACCTGACTTAGGTGCTCTGATGGTGATGCTGCAGGAGCAGGCTCGCCGACAGGAGGAGCAGGCTCGCCGACAGGAGGAGCAGGCCCGTCAGTTGAAAGAGCAGCTGCAGAGCGGACAAGAGGATCAGGCCTGCAGACAGGAGGAACAGATGCTCCTCATGAAGGACCTTCACGCTACCTTTGCGAAAGAGATAAGGGAGCTGAAGGATAGGGTTGCTCAACATGACAACCGCCTGTTGGAAGCTGAAACCCGAATCGAAGAACATGAAACCCGAATCAACCATGTGAACAATCGGGTTGACAAGGTGATGGCTGACGTGAAGAAAACGCTGAACGACCTCAAACTTGGGGATGGAACTACAGCTCCCGTAGTAGCTACAGCACCTTCGCTACGTGGATTCAAAGTGCCGCCGTTCGACGGGACTTCTTCCTTGTCGGCCTAAAAAATCCAGTTCGAGGCCGTCATGGAGGCAAACGGCTGGAATAAAAGCCAGGCCATGACTGCACTAACCTTAGGCCTGCGCGACCAAGCCTTAACCGTGTTGGAAGCTCTCGGTAAGAAAGTGACCTACGAGCAGCTCCTTGAGGCATTGGAGGCGAGATACGGTGACGCTCACCTGGAACACGTCTTTCTCGCGCAGCTTAAAGATCGTGTGCAACACAGCAACGAAAAACTGCAGCAGTGGGCCCTAGAGGTGGAGAAGCTGGTGCGAAAAGCATACCGGTCTGTACCTGCGCTCATTGAAGGAAACCTGGTGCAGACATTCATCGACGGCATCCGCGAACTGGAAGTCAGAGCTGCTGTGAGGCTCGGGCACCACGAGACGCTTAAGGACGCCTTGGCCCATGCACTGAAGGTGGAAGCCGTGCGGCAGGATCATCGTTCCCATCGCGTCAGGGAGGTTGCAGCAGCTACAGTTCGCGACCGCAACAAAGGATACAGCCCTAGGTGCTATGGCTGTGGGGAAAAAGGCCATCTTCGATCCAGCTGCCCTAAGCGAACCGTGGAAAGGAGAGTTGATCGATCTCGAGAGGGTAGTGCAGCTAACGGCACTGCCTGGCGGCGACAGGATCATCGTTCACCTCACGCTAGGGAGGTTACAGCAGTTACGGTTCGCGACCACAATAAAGGATACAGCCCTAGGTGCTATGGCTGTGGGGAAAGGGGCCGTCTTCGGTCCAGCTGCCCTAAGCACACCCTAGGAAGGGAAGGTGAACGGTCTCAGAAAGGAAGTGCGGCTAACAGCACCGCCTAGCAGCAGCAGGAATACGACTTTACTATCCGACACTGCAGCGGGAAATCTCACAGCAACGCAGATGCATTGTCAAGAAGACCTTGTCCTGAAGATTGCAACCATTGTAGTAGGCAAGAGAGTAAGGAAGTGGTATCCGTGAGGATGCTCAGGACAGACCACCTCAGCAACGGGTGGAAGGACAGCCTACGACATGCACAGCAGGAAGATCCGGACATCAAGCCAATTCTGGGATGGATGAAGGCCCGTGCTACCAAGCCTAAGTGGAGGGACGTCTCAGCGATGAGTTCAACCACGAAAAGCTATTGGGCCTAATGAGACAGCTTGCTGCTTCAGGATGGAGTCTTGTGCCGTAAATGGGACAATAGTCGAGGAGACAGTTGTCGTTTACAAATGGTTGTCCCTAAAGCTAAAGTGCCGAATGTTCTACAGCTGTGCCATAATGATCGTTCAAGAGTCCATCTGGGAGTTAAACGAACTCTACTGAAGGTCCGAGAACAGTTTTACTGGGTCCATTATCGTGACGATGTCGAGGATTGGTGTCGTACATGTACAAGTTGTGCGGCCGTGCGGGGACCTCAGACACGTAGTAGAGGACAGCCCTTGCCATTGCGGAGCCGTTACAGAAAGGCGCAAGAGGGACTCCTAAGATCGTCCATGTGGATCGCCTAACGCGTTATTATGGGGCCGATAATGCTCGGGACGAGCATGTCTTAGGAGGGGGCAGTGTTACGCGCTCAAGTCGACGGCACTAGCGCCATCTAGTCTCGAACCGAAGAACTAAACTTCTTGAAGTTTAAAACTCGAACTCTCGGTACCTTGCGCGTGTTTACTTGAACATTCTGGATATTTCTTTGCTAATTTATATAAATAGGCGCTGCAAGATGCGATCGAGGCAGTATTGGATTTGGCGAAACAAGCGAAGCTTCGGAGCGGAATAAAGTGAATTAGTGTGTTTAATTATTAGTGTTTTAAGTTTTAATTTGTGTAAAGTAAATTAAAGTGTTAATTTAGGTAATTTTATCGGCTATTTTTATTGTCACGAACCTTAAGCTCGTAACAGAACTATAATGTATAGCCACACTAGATTAATTTAAAGTAATATAAAAATATGTATTTAAACGTAGAATATTTAACAGCCGCCCTCGTAATGAATACAAACCTCTTTGCTTTCCATCCCTCGTGCTATTGTAAATCACAGTAGCTGAGGCGTGTTGTATGTTGGGGGGTGCTCTCGGCCCATCGCTGAGTGGGTCGTAATCCTGAATCCTGCCGATCTTCTGCTGATTATTTACCCCGTAATTCGGTTGTTGGTACTGTCCGTAGGCGTACTGATTCTGATAGTCGTCGTATTTTTGTTGTTGTTGGTACGCATAGTCCTCGTATTTCTGCTGTCTGTACTGCTGCTCGGATTGGTACTGCCTGGTCTGCTGGGCGGCTTGGACCTGTGGCTGCGGCGCTGGAGTCTGGTAATGGTTCTTGGGCGGTAGGTGGGGAGCAGCGGCCATGTTCGGTGGTGGTAACATTTCCGTGGCGTAGTTTTCAATTTGTTGGTGATAGTTGTCGTTAGTGGCGACATCTAGACGTGGAAGCGATGATGGGACAAACACAAATTAGCGATGTGGTGTGACAGTTAGCGACATTACAACATTGATTGCAAATACAGACAGTTTACGTACGTGAACACCTAGTGCTCTGTGATGTTGGTTTTTACTATCGAGCAGGATCTAACTAGAACTTCATAGTAAGTGAACAAAGAGTCAATTGCGGTGCCGGCACCATTAAAACTAATTCTTTATTTTTGTACTGTTTAACAATGTGCCCGGCTCTAAAGAGAAACGAGTACGAAAAATTAACACGAACTAAGAACAACATGGTGAAAGCTACAAGACCATCTCATAAATAAGATGTCTATGCGAGCATTGAGATATTTGTAGATTTTCAGGCAGATAACGACCGTTTTTAAATGAAACAGTGCCCCTTTACCGGCAAATAACCTTTATTTACATTTTTGCCAAAAGTATAAACTTTAGTAAACATAAAACAGACACACCCGCACCATTCTGCGTTCGAAAACTGTCTGATTTTGACCTTATTACAAAAATAGTTTTGTAAGTGAAATAAATGGAAAATGTTCGGAAAATTTTGTAAAGTACTACTACTACACGTGTAAAAATGTTCAATCTTAACAGACACTTTTAAACATTGTTTGATTTGTATTCATCACTGTTTACAGTAGAATAAATATTTAATTTATTATAATATGGTTCCTGACAGACTGGTGATGGGAACAGTGGGTGTATCAAGCAGACTGTTCGACGGCGTATGATATGGGCCAATTTTTCAAGTTCACATGCCTGCTGATATATATATAGATAGGCCTTCATTACGCAGTGGATGAAATTATGATTAGCATAATGTAATGTTTGAATAGTGCTTCATCAGTTCCTTGCTATTCTGAGGATTTATAAATCTTGTATGGACTTATTAATGTGTGGGACTTATGAACAAAAAGTATATGCCAATCGGTCACTTGCACAGTAATCGTAATAATAAGACAATAGAAGTGGGACAGACGCGTGACCTTGTCGCCGCTATGGTGTGTTCACGAACATCATTCACCATTTTGTGATTTAGTTGCGCGAAGAATGTCGTATGTAAATTAATGTTATTATAATATAGCATAATCACTAGTAAAAACTCATTAACGGCGTGTAATTCAACTTTTCATCGGTAAGATGATTATTTACTAATAATTTTTGTTTTAACTAATGTACATCTAGATAAATACTTTACTATGATATTTACCTTTGTAAACTTTAATTTATTACTTTTCGTATTGTACAATTACCATTACTGCTTTTGTCCTACCGTAATACGCGACGCACGCGACGTTGACAAACTCGTCAAGCAATGTAATGTTAACATTAGATATCATTGTGCATTGCGATGTTAATATTAATAAAACGGCTGCAGGCATTGGTCGCTTAATGCGTATGTGTTAAAATGTGGCGACATCGGTTTTGGAGGTATCGAGCGCTAATTCATTTCTATTGTCTTATTATTCTGTCACTTGTCTAGCATGTGGTAAAAGGTGACTAATGATACAATAGGTTTGTGATTGTGTAGGCGATAGAGAAGGCATCTGTCACTTTTTTCACAATTTTCCATCTAAACCCATATTTTTTAGCTGAACGTAGTCCGTAGTAGCTAGCTCCACTTTGGACTCGCCTACCCCCCCTGTGATTATAGGCGTGACCATAGACAGTCTATCTCGATTATTAAAGTAACGATAACAATGAATCAAGATAATATGAATGATATTCATTTGACTAAAGATGTCAAATTTAGTGGTTCTCATCCATGACATGATAAACAAACATTTAAATAAAACACAGACACACGTCCCAACCCGAAATACTATGATGTGACAAGTGCGAAATGGTAAATGAACGTGTAATAATGTATTGTGATCAAATAGAGCAAAAAAGATTATAATTCAAAACCAATTTACAGAAAGTTTAGCTTAACCGAAAATAGCTAGAATAGTTTTGCACATACAAAAACATTGGATATAATAGAAATATACTTGATAATAACGTTTGATTTCGCACTTTGTGTTTTGTGAACCAAAGGGTATATCTAGACATTTTTCTAACAAAAACCACTTCGTTACTTGAAACAGTAAATCAACTACCGACATATTTCTTAATTTAGTTCTGCACTTACCGACAAGTTCTCCGTTTTCATTCATCTGCCGCTGCTTCTCCATTTGCGCCTTCTTCTCCAAATCGCCGTGGTACGCTACATTACTTATGATTTTCGTATTCGCTTTAATCCTTAATGTTTCTGGATCATCCGCAACCTGAAATGTTAAAGAAATTCTAGTTTAATGATCCTCACAGTAACGAAGCTCAACGTGATCAAAAGATTTATACGTGGTACAGACACGCTGTAGCTAAATATAGAAATAACAGTAATTGTATATATTTTCCTTATACATTTCTTCATTTCTCAGCAATCAAAAATATTATTTTTACCTTTTTAGTAGTGTGGGTTTGCCCACGTTGGTTTTGAAGTAGGTTTTTATTATTTTAAAAAAATTACTTTATTTGGAAGAACAATAAGAAAAAAAAAACTTACATTTTCAGATGTTACTCTAGCAGACATCACAACGTACAAGTATATGCGCAAGAAAAACAACCCTAAGGTCCTAATGTGTGAAAAGCCGATATTATCGTTTCGTATATATATCAGTGGCGAAGCCTCTATACAAGCCCAAAAGCCCGGCTTGCCTCATTAAGATGAATTAATCAATTATATCAAGTAATAAAATAACTCGTAAACTGTTTCAAACTATTTCAAATTTCCCGCGCACTCTGTTCTACCTCGTAGCCTTACGAATACTGCTGTCACACATATAAGGAGAGTTCAATTGAGCCATTGGTTGTCTCCCTCGCACACGTGGGCTTTTTACCGGGCTTTCGAGAAGGCGATCGCTCCCTTTCTAACATGTGGCAAAATGTTCTATAATGAAATATAACTACGAAATGTTTATATAGCAATTAGTATGGAGATTTTTTATCTCCCGGCCCTTTAAAAAGCCTTTTAGTGACCATTAATTTTTTCCTCAGAGCGGGACGCTTTTAAAATTATTATATTTCTAACACTTTTGACTGCCTTCTTGGTCTAATGGCAGTAAACGCAATTGCTGATCATGTGGTTCCAAGTTCGAAACTCGAGTCGGGTCAAGAATCATTTATTGGGTTTTTCCGTCACAAAATTCTCAGTAGCAGTAGTATTACACTTATTGTATATGATAGTATTATACTTACATCTTTACCAAAATTCAATCTGGAACCCTTTAATATAGTTTTATAAATAAAACACATAGTTGTTTGAGTCTTTTAATGATCAAAAGTGAATTCTGAACATCAAATAAATACTAATTGGAAATATATTATGTTATTTGATAATTTATTGTAGATTAATTAAAAATTGTCACTTCGTAACTTTAAATTCAAAAGTGTAGCTTTTCAGAATAATCACGTAACTACACAAGCTATGCAAACCTGGTACGCGCGGTGTCATAATGATGGCACGGGTGACAGGGTTTGCATGATAGTTACGCTTTTGTTTGTCAAAGCGGGACATTTTTACGTATTTTGGGGATAGCGCGACACAACCTTTAAATCGAGAACGTCCCGCCTAAAGTGGGACGTATGGTCACGTTAGGTATGAAGTTAGTCGAGAGGAGGCGCGCGTCCGACGCCGACGAGCCGATGATATGTTAGCAAGTTCACGTCACATTTCTATGTTTAGTGTTTACATTGTGTCAAAAAGTACTTTGTGCACTGTGTGTTGAGCTTGAGCGAATGTATTGCGAGTTTAAAATTTATGCTTTTTAAAAGATTTTTAATGAAAATGGAGGGAAAGAGTGTTCCTTGTGATGAATTGAAGTGTGTTAAAGTGCTAATCGGCGAGGAAAAGGTAAAATCTTTAAACTTTGTTGAGATAATATACAAGGTCAAGAGTGTATTTCAGACTTATCAATTATCGCAATTAAAAAACAGTTATTGGTACAATTAAAACGTTCACCAACATTTTACGTGGACGTAATTAAATCTTTCCTTAAGAAAGCGAGACGATTCCATTTATCTTATCTTATCTCTTATCTATTAGAATGTAAATAATTTGTTTTTTATTTTTTTTTATTTTGTACATAGTTTGTTTGTACTTTGTTCATGTATTGTATTGGATGTATATTTTTTTCTTTCGCTTAAACAAACTCAAACGGCCTTCTTCAAAACCACCGAAGCTATGCAATTGCTGATATGTAATAAAAATAAAATCTATCTAGCAGTAGTATGCCTTCTGTGTGCATTGTTAAATACGTCCTTGACAGCACTGAATATGAAACTGAAGCGTGGAGACAGATGAAGATTGGTGTATTTTTATAAAACTGCTAAAAACAACAATTTATATCTTGGGCTTGCCCTAGTTTGGAGCTGTAGCTTCGCCACTGATATATATGCAGTGCTAATAACATACATAGTAAGTAAACCGTTTCTAAAGATTCTTTTAAGTTAGAAAAACATATACCTGTGTAAACTTGCCCTTACTCCTCTCGAAGTCGGCGTGATATTTGACGTTGCTCTGTAGTTTAGTGTTTTCAGCTATTCGTTTCAGTTCGGGTGTCTCTGCCATTGTGGTATGTTTCGCTTTTGGCACGTGCCTGAAATGTAAAAAAAATATTAAAGGTGCAAATATTACTAAAATTAAATATAACCGTCAAAGCATACCAAAGTTTATACGTGATAGAGCCACGCTGCAGCTATATTATGGTTGCAGGATGAATGGGTCGGCTCGAGCAGGGTAGGATCACGCACTCACAGAATACCAACATAAAATAGCAGCTAAATGCTGCTGTGTTTCGTATGGTCAGTGTAGAGAACCGGAGACTCTTTTTACTGAAAACGAGACATTCCATCTTAGTCCTCAGAGATGACAACACATCTGCATTACATAAAACTTTATCGCGTATAATTAACCTATTTTTTACTCGCGATGTTTCGGGTGCTTCACAGTACCCTTGGCCACGGGGCACTGAGATATTTGACGTCCCAATGTTATTATAGTTAGCCCGTCTACCTTTAGTATTTAGTATTATATAAATTTTGGTCCAATCTGCCGTGTAGTGGCGGTTGAGAATATCCACTACCACATATCTTCCCGTGGGTGTCGTAAGAGGCGACAGAGGGAGACAGGCAGGTGATGGGCAGCAGCATCTTCCTAATAACAACAATAACATAATAAAAAACTGCGGTTGCCAACCCACTCGCCAAACGTGGCAACTATGGCAAATATGGGGGATATTGACATGAGCAATGACACAAATAAACGGCCCCCAGTCCCCGGCGGCCCCGCTATTCCTGGCTACGGTGGCGACCATGGTAACGGCGGGGCAGGGGGTGCTAAGAATCTCCGGTGGAAGTTCGGTTGCCACCTACGTATAACGCACTGGCAACGTATAACGCACGCACCCTGAGGACTGACGAGAAGATACTGGAGCTGGAAGAAGAGATAGACAAGTTGCGCTGGCATATTATTGGATTATGTGAGGTCCGAAGAGAGGGGGAGGACACGGTAATCCTCGAGTCCGGCAACTTGTTCTATCACCGGGAGGGCGACCATCTGTCCCAAGGAGGTGTCGGATTTATCGTCCACAAGTCTCTGGTCAACAACGTTGTAAAGATTGGGAGTGTATCGACGAGGGTCGCGTACCTGATACTCAGAATCACCAAACGGTATTCGCTGAAGGTCATACAGGTCTACGCACCAACCTCGGCACATCCCGATGAGGAGGTGGAGGAAATGTATGAGGATATTTCTAGAGCCATGCATTCCTCCAAAACCCACTACACGGTGTTGATGGGAGACTTCAACGCAAAACTAGGCACAAGAGAAGGCGGTGAGCTGAAGTTAGGGAAATTTGGAGTAGGGCAACGGAACCGTAGGGGACAGCAGCTGCCTGACTTTATGGAGAAAGAGGGACTCTTTATGATGAACTCTTTCTTCCAGAAGCGGCCCCACAGGAAGTGGACCTGGTCGAGCCCCGACGGTTCGACAAAAAATGAGATTGACTTCAATATGACGACCAGACGCCAACTGTTCAGTGATGTCTCAGTGATCGCAAGGGTGAAAACCGGCAGCGATCACCGAATGGTTAGAGGCACACTGAACCTAAACGTTAAGTTGGAGAGGTCTCGTCTAATGAAGTCAACGCTCCGTCCCCCCTCGTGCTCTAATCTAGAATCCCGAGACTTTTCAGCTCGAGTTATGTAACCGCTTTCAGTGCCTAGAAGATTGCAATGCAGTGGACGATATGAATGACAAGTTCGTGGAAACTGTCCATGCGGTCGGAGCTAAGTTCTGCAAGAACCGCAGAAGAACACAAAAACTCTCCGATCACACTCTTAATCTCATGGCTGTTAGACGGAAGATGAGGCTGCAATCGTCAACAGATTTGACAGCATACAGGCAACTGAACAGACAGATCTCCAAATGCATGCGGCAAGACTTACGCAACTTTAATACTGCTCGTATTAAAGAAGCGATCGAGCGGAACTAGTGCTCCAAAGTCTTTGCCAGAGATCTGTCTGCCAGAAAGAGCCAACTGTCAAAGCTGAAGACTGAGTGTGGCAGCATCGTTCCCGGGACTACTGAGATTTTGAGCATCGTTGGAGCCAAACCAAGTGTGAGTAACGATATATTCATTATAAATTCCAGCACCCATGGTCCACGGGGGACCGTGACCATGGGTGCTGGAAAGCGCCCGAAACGTCGGGAATTAAAAATAAAAGTAAATAAAAAGTAAAAATAAACGCGATAAAATCCGTAAAAGTAGTTTTAATCATGTATAGTGTTCGCGTAAATATAATAAATCATTAAGAAAAACTACAATAAATAATTTATAATTGCTAGTGAGAATTTCTCGACCGAAAAACTACATTAACTAATTTATAATTGCTAGTGAGAATTTCTCGACAGAAAAACTACAATAACTAATTTTGACCCCAAGCCGGGATTCGAGCCCGGGACCACGTCCTTTGAAGTCGCCCTTACAACTACTACACCAATGAGGCAGTCACTTCTGCATTTTTACTCATATTGAAAATAGATTTTTATTGTTTTCAATTGTTAAGCATAACTTTTTTAAATGAGTTCAAAGGCATACGACCGTGAAGTTAACCTACTTATGATTACTTAATAAAAATTCATTGTCATTCATTGTGACATAACAATAATTACAATAAACAAATAGAAACAGTACATAAAATATATTCAATTTGTTTGCACCGTGCATAACAATTACGTATGGAGTAAACATAATGCCAAACTAAACTTTATGCTTTTCTGATATAAAGTTTATATTGATTTGTTGTTTGTGGTCCTTCAATGTAACACGATTGTAAATACAACACAGCAGAGTTTAGCTGCCATTTCACGCTAGTATTCTGTGAGAGCGTGGTCCTTCCCCGGTCGAGCCGACCTACTCGTGTAACAACCATAATATAGCTGTAGCATGCCTCCGCCACGTATAAATTTGCATTCAGTTTTTTTTTACTGATTATTACTGATGCAACAAATACACGATTGAATAGCAATATTCGTATTCGGCGAATACTAATCACGAATATTTAAAAGCTTATATTTTTGTACGCAACTTTAATTGCTAGCAGACTTCGAAAACACGCGTCGTCCCTTCGCTATCACTACGGACCTTGGATTGATTCATTAATTCATTTAACTGTCGAACGAAAGCACAGGTCAAGCAAGAGAGTATTGTTTAATTTAATTGTTTTGTGAGGTTGCTGCGGAAGTGAAAGAAAGAAGTTGAAGTTGAAATGTCTTCTCGTAAACGAGATCAATGTGACATATGGAAACACTTCCATAGATCATATCGATATCAGATAAATATAGGTACACATTGTCATTTACTTAGTAAAAGTAAAATTTAATTTCAAAATATTTTTTACAGGGGATTCGCAAACTAAAAACGAGATGCTTATCTAAATCTTCCAAATTTATCACCGACTGATGATACATTGGCCTTTTGGCGAGAAGATGTCCATTTTCCAAGGCTAAAAAACGCGCCCAAAAATATTTTTACTGAAACCATGTACAGTCACCTCTGAAAGCCTTTTTTTCAACTCCTGAGGATATCCAGACTGGTAAAAGAAATCGCCTAAAACCAAAAAATCTACAAATTTTATGTTTTTTTAAATAAAAATTTGCCTATTGTAAATTCTAATTATTAGAACAATAGAAAATCATCAAATGAATTAGTTATTTTTTAGCATGGCGAGATATTCCGTATTCGTATTCGCCGAATAGTAGGTTTGATATTCGAATTCGTATTCGTAAAAGCATCACTGCTGATTATAAACTAGTGCTTGAGTACAATCCCACCTACTAAGTAAAAGTAAGTGAACATGGAGCCCTACATGGAAAAATCGCACTATAGCAATTTTTTATTTGTAGCACGAATGGGTCGCCTCGACTGGGGTAGGTCCATCTTCTCACAGAATACAAGCGTAAAATAACAGCTAAATGCTTAATGTAGAGAACAGTCACTCAGTTTACTGGAAACGAGGCATTCCATCTTAATCCTAAGGGGTGACAACGCATTTGCAGTTTGATTGTTAATCGAGCATAAATCTAGTCCACGTTTATCAATGTAGTCTGTGGGCCCCAGCATCCACTTACCATCAGGTGGACTGTGTGTTCGAAAGAAAAATAGTACTGTGGCATTTTGTTGCAGCGGCAACGGATACGCAATTGTGTATACTTTATATAGTTTGTTCACTTTCATTTTTATTGTGTTATACACATTAGGAGCTAGATAAGTGGTCACATACATACACGGTATAGCATAATCGACAATGCCTCGTGTGCTAAACATAAAACCAGTATTCATGCATGACGGAACGCGCGAGCGGTTTCGTTTTCATTTTTAATAGAACGTGAGGTGGTTGGAAAGCGCTGTTGGGTACCTATTAGTAAACAATTTTCATGAAGCTTTTGTAGACAGTTGCTTTAATACATTTTATGGACATATGTCGAGAAGTTAGCGGCAAAAAACAATTAATGCAGAGGCCACTGCGCAACATAAGCATAAGCATAAACACTCACGCCTGTCACCTAGAGGGGTAGGCAGAGACCACGGACTTCCATTTGACACGATCCTGACATACCTCTTTCGCCTCCTTTACATCCATATATCTACGCATACATGCTCGTCGGTTAAGGGTACTTTTAACGTGGCCCATTTTCAAAATATCGCCAATTTGGTCGATAAACTTTTTTCTAGGGCGTCCCTTCCCGACTCTGCCGTTCACATCTGCCATATAAATTTGTTTTGTCACTCTTTCCTCATTCATTTTTTCCACATGACCAAAGCACCGAAGCATTCCTTTCTTAATCCTGGTCACAACATCATCTTGCATACCACATTTATCTCTTACTCTCTCACTGCGCAACATATAGTTAAAAATAATTACTATTTACTATACTTATTGATTAATTTTATGACTCATGATTGTGGCGTTAAACAATACTATGATGTCTCAAAAATCAACTAAAGGAAGTCAAGAAAATGGCAGCAAGATTGTTATTGCTATCTACAGATAAAAACATAATCTTCTTGACTTCTTCTCACATTCTAAGAGCTTTTTACTCCCTTTATAGTAGTTTCATGGGCTAAGCATAGGTGTCACTTTTTACAAGAAATCTTTCTACGTCCGCCCACATGCTCAATTAATATTATTAGATTATAGATAGCGGCGTATTTATTACTCCACTACAATTGCGGACTGTCCCCATGATCAGAGACAGTTGCCGCTTTATTTATTATAGACCGTATTCAGTGTCTATCTAAAGGCTCGAAATATAACCTATATTTCGCGGTGTCTTCGCTAATAGAATTAGCCAATTTTACTGATTCTATAGACATTATACTAAAAGGGTCGTAATAATAATGTCCTGCAGACCGAATTTCGGCCACGGCGGCCTGCCTCAACGGAGGCTAGCCATCGGCACAGGACAGGATTATAGTGTCCAAGTGTATGCACAAGCACAGATGCACTCTCTATTCCCTCAATCTCATAATCCGACAGGACGGTAAACCGACACGACCAGAGAGAGATCAGGCGCAGGACCAACGGCTTTACATGCTTTCCGAGGCACGGGGGTGAGACACCGCCAACTTCCTGACTCCGGGCAGCTACTAAGAATTTTTTGACGGAAAAACTCAATTATTAATTTTTTGGCCCGACCCGGGATTCGAACCCAGGACCTCATGATCAGCAGTCGCACTATTACAACTACTAGACCAAACTAGGCAGTCAGTCCCATATAAAGTTAAAGAAAATATCCTATCCCTAAGAGCATGGTGTTATCAATTTATTAAAAAGCTGTTATTTTGACATTACAAACAAACACTTCAATTTTAATTATTTGTATAGATAAAGCGTATCCACGTAATCGAGTTTTAGTTTGCCAAAATACCCAACTGTGCATATTGCGCTGACATTGGCCCCTTTCTGAATTCGAAACCTCAATAATGGACAGCTGAGCGAGCCCACGTGTGTTTAAAGACCATATAAATAAGTAGGAGGAAAAACGCTGCAGTATTTGTGCGCATGATTCACTCAAATAATTACGAGTCGTTGTACTGAGCCGAAACAAAGTGGATAGTGATCTGGCAATTATGATATGAATAACACTATCGAGTCTCGTCGCTGATTCACTCATCGTAAACGATTTGTTCATAATCTCGGCTCTACACGTTGGCCAAGACAGTGGCGAAAGTAGTGGCGAATATATTGGCCGAGAATTGGTGACGGCGTCCACACGTTGGAAGGTACAAATTTATTTTATTTTAGACGACGGCTTCGTGGCGCAGTGGCTTAGCAATGAGGCACAGCCGGGGGCCGCGGATTTGAATCCCGCACGGAACAAGTATTTGTATATCCTACAAATAATTGTTTTGGGTCTGGATGTGTGTCCTTGTGCAATTTATGTTTTTAAGCTGCCTCCGCGATACAGGAGAAAATCCAAGTGTAACGTTTTTATAAAATAATTATAAAAGAATAGTGGATACTAATGGGGATATAAATAGATATACGATATACGATTAGCTTTATTTATTCTTTACATGCATCATAAACTAGAATAAATACCATTAATAAGAACTTAACTCATTTTAAAGTTAAAGGAGTTATAATCGATTAGTCTATGTTTTAAAATTGGGTTTTTTAAAATTTTAAATTTTAGCAAAACATGTAGGTACTTGCTTTTCTATCAGACATTTGATGTATATAAAAACACCTTATAATTTAATTGGTAATTTAAATATTTTTTGAAAAAGACAAAAACAATAGCAATAAATATAATTAACACTAACTTAATAATAGGTACTAATTATAACTTAGAACATAAATGAAAAACTCATGACATGCAAAGTGGCTCAGGACCATGCTTTGCGGCAGTCTGAGGGGGAGGATGTTCAGTAGTGGACTTGTGAACAGATGTAATGATGATGATTCGAAAACTTGCCCGATTAAATAAGAAATCGACGTTTTTTTATAGGATAGGGTGATGAACGAGCACACAGTTCACCTGATGGTAAGTGGTTACTGTGACCCACAGACATCTACATCTATCCTCGATTACGAATCAAAATGCAGATGCGTTGTCACCCGTGAGGACTAAGATGAAATGCCTCGCTTCCTTTAAAAAGGGTCTCTGGTTCTCTACACTCACTATACGAAACACAGCATCATTAAGCTACTATTTTACATTGATATTCTGTGAGAGCGTGGTCCTTCCCCGGTCGAACCGACCCATTCGTGCTACAACTATACTTCTAATATAACTGCATGGTTCTACCACGTATAAACGACGTGCTTCATTTTTTTTTTTTGATTTTAAAATTGTTCTCGTAATAATCTGATTGCAAATAAATTTTCATTTTTTTTTTATAAATAGCTTATCGATTAAAACAAATGTTTAAAAATAATTAAATCGCGCGAATTAAAGTAGTAGGAATGTTTAAAGTGGAAATTGGCACTAAAAGGCTGGTAATTGGGTCATCCACCCTACAAAGCGTGAATATAAAATTTTAATCAGATGCGTGTAATCACTCTGGGAGCTTGTAGCAAACTAAACTCGCGGCCAACGTGTGGACGCGGCGACCAAACTCTGCCAACAATCCTTTGATCTTTTGTAAAAAACCGACACCACACGGATCTCGCGCCAACTTGCGGGCCATCGTTCCAATGCATACCAATGAAGCACATACACCCCGTCTACACGTTGGCCAATGCTATTGGCCACTACATTCGCCACTGTGTTGGCCAACGTGTAGAGGCGCCGTTAGCCAATGCTATTGGCCACTACATTCGCCACTGTGTTGGCCAACGTGTAGAGGCGCCGTTACTCGAATATACTTACAATAAATAAATGTGTGAATAATTCAAGCAGTCATGATGTATAAAATAAAACTAAATTTACGGATTTTATCGCGTTTATTTCACTACTTTTACTTATTTTTTAATTCCCGACGTTTCGGGTGCTTTACAGCAACCATGGTCACGGGGGGGGACTGAGATGTTTGACGTCCCAATGTCATAGTTAGTCCGGCTACCTTCAGTTTTTGAATATTAATTTTTTGGTCCGATTTACGCAAAACGAGCTTATAGTATCATGAAGTCTTGCCGTTGTATGCTTAGGTTTGGGTTTAATCAGTTAATCAGTCCCCCCCGCGACCATGGTTGCTGTAAAGCACCCGAAACGTCGGGAATTAAAAATAAGTAAAAGTAGTGAAATAAACGCGATAAAATCCGTAAATTTAGTTTTATTCAATGTGTAGTGTTCGCGTAAATTTAAAAAATAGTCATTATGTAATTAAGCTCTTTAACCTTGTTCTTAAAGTAGTATGATAAGACTTGAAAGAAGTATCCAAGATTGATTTACCTTTCAGCCACATTAATGGTCTGTAGCGGGCAATCGTCAAGGTGCTCCGTCACAAATTGGTTTGAGAGCCAATACGATTTCAAGGTGTGAGGCATTGATTATCTTAGTCCTCAGGGGTGAGAACACGTCTGTAGTTCTCTTCATTTGAAGTTGGCTGCAGTAGCCCACTTACCATCAGGTGGTACTTGTAAGTTGGTTTGTCACATTTGCTTTATAAAAATATGTCATAATGCTCCTTTATATCTTTCTACGTTTATACTATCATAAAGTAAAACAAGGCAAAATTACTATTAAATTGAAACAAAATATTATTAAACAGATCCATACTTAATACTTCAATATATCGAAAATAGCTTTCAGTTGACCTTTTTGCAAAAATTTAGAAAAGAATGGACGTCAGTTACGTACATTGTTTTTCATTATGTGAACATTCACTCTTACTTTAAATGCAGTTTATGAAAATTATTATCGAAAATAAAAAATAATTTCGATCATGAACTGATTTTAAAATTAAAAAATTTAATAGGTCCAGTCATGGAGGCACTCCTCTCCCTGGACATCCACAAGTCGAGTGGGCCTGACGGAATCCCCCCAATTATGCTGAGAACGTGTGCTCCAGAGTTGGCATCGGTTTTAACGCGTTTTTTCCGGTACTCCTACTCCCTAGGCATAGTCCCAAAATCATGGAAGACGGCTTTCGTCCACCAGATCCCTAAAAAAGGCGACCGCTCAGAAACGTCCAACTACCGGCCTATCGCCATCACCTCCTTGTTCTCCAAAACAATGGAGTCAATTGTAAACTGCCAGCTCATGAGGTACCTTGTGGATCACCAGCTGATTAGTGACCGCCAATACGGTTTTCGCCGTGGTCGTTCAGCTGGTGATCTTCTGGTCTACCTAACTCACAGATGGGCGGAGGCAGTAGAGTCCAAAGGGGGAGGCATTGGCCGTTAGTTTGGACATTGCGAAGGCCTTCGATCGGGTTTGGCACAAAGCGCTTCTTTCGAAGCTCCCTTCCTATGGGCTTCCCGAGAAATTGTGCGATTGCATCACCAGCTTTCTTGCAGATCGGGACATCAAGATCGTTGTAGACGGAGCAAGCTCCGATTGCAAGCCTATTAATGCTGGTGTTCCACAAGGCTGCGTGCTATCGCCAACGCTGTTTCTTCTGCATATCAATGATATGTTGCAAACCCGTAACATTCATTGCTATGCAGATGACAGCACTGGTGATGCTCTTTACACCGGCCGAGCCAATATTTCTCGGGAAAACGTCTCCGAGTGCCGGGACAAACTTGTGTCTGAAGTCGAGTCTTTGCTGAACAGAGTCTCGGATTGGGGGCGACTAAATCTAGTCCAGTTTAACCCCTAGCAGACACAAGCTTGCGCGTTAACCGCTAAAAAGAACCCCTTTGTCGTATCTCCTCAGTTTCAAAGCACTCCCCTTGTTGCCTCAGCCAGTATCGGAATCCTCGGCGTCGACATATCGAGTGACGTGCAGTTTCGTGGTCACTTGGAAGAGAAGGCCAAACTGGCCTCTAAAAAGCTTGGCGTGCTCAGCAGAGCGGGACAGTATTTCATGCCGGCACACCGCCTGCAACTTTACAAAGCGCAGGTTCGGCCGCACATGGAATACTGTTCCCATCTCTGGGCTGGGGCTCCCCAGTACCAGCTCCTTCCATTTGACCGCATCCAGCGCAGAGCGCCTCGAATCGTCGACGACCGAGTGTTTTCCGATCGGCTCGATTCACTGGCACTGCGAAGAGATGTTGCATCTCTTTGTATTTTCTTTCGCATATACCATGGAGAGTGCTCTGAGGAATTATTCGGATTAATTCCAGCCGCCAATTTTCGTGAAAACACTACGCGGCAAACTTCCCGATACCATCCACACCATCTGGATGCTTGGCGGTCCACCACTGTACGTTTCAAGAGGAGTTTTCTTCCGCGTGCAACCTCTCTGTGGAATAGTTTACCACCAGCGATTTTTCGGGACCGATACGACCTGGGGACCTTCAATAAAAGAGCGTACTCCTTTCTAAAGGGCCGGCAACGCACCTGCAATTCCCCTGGTGTTGCGGTTGATCATGGGCGGCGGTAGTCACTTAACATCAGGTGAGCCGCATGCTCGTTTGCCCTCTCTTCTATTAAAAAAATGGATTTATTATGTCTTTTAAGGCCGCTATTACACTATCAAATAAGTTTAAGAAAACTATTACAAGTTTAATTTGTACATTTTACTCACTAAACTGTCATAGTTCTCTCATATTTCTATGAATCATATAAAATCTGTAATCATACATAATATGATAATGCAGAACTGTTAACGTCCCATGACAATTGGATTGGTCGAAAGTTAATAAATAATTCAGCCGATGAATTGGCCACGTCACGTCACTAAAGTGAAAATGCTGCGACGCGACGGATGGGTGGCGCGATCCGACACGCTTCATCAAATGCCCAACGAATGTAACATGTGTTTTACATTCATAGCATCGTTTGGAAGATGCAAGAAAGACAATAATGGATAATCGAGAGATGGAAAACCTTCGTATTTTATGAATAATTGAGTTAAAAAATGTCTGACTTAAGCAAGCTAATCGTCGTTAAAGTTAGCTTCTTTATCCTGAGGTACTTCTTCTTCTACGGTCTTTT
Source organism: Parnassius apollo (assembly GCA_907164705.1). NCBI lineage: Eukaryota > Metazoa > Arthropoda > Insecta > Lepidoptera > Papilionidae > Parnassius > Parnassius apollo. The sequence continues at coordinate 4,740,132 of CAJQZP010001539.1, read as the reverse complement.
TAAGTCCACAGGTGGGCATGGGACTCTCCTGTTGTTAAGAGAACCGTCACGCTTGGCAGCGGGTATGACAATGGGGTACCAGTCTCGCAATTTTGGCGGCGCTCCGTCTTCAGTCTGAGGTCAACGAGATGGTGTCTCGTCCTCGTATGACCCCTAATATTTATTTTACAAGCCTATCTTATCACGATGGCTTTGGAACAGACACAAGCTAGCAGTAGTACCAGTTACTCGACTCCACCGAGTCAGTAATTCATTCTTAGGGCGATGTATACGCTTTTATAACAAAATCCCAGAAAGTATACAAAAATTGGACCTATTCAAAGTTCAAAAATTTTATTAAACTAAGTTTGTATAAATTGTACTTAAAAAACCTAACGATTTGAGCGTAACGTAAGGGAGTGGGAGGGTTACAAAATTGCAAAAAAAACGTTGTCTTGACATTCGTGCGTGGTTGACTTTTTTATTTGGAAAGAAAAGTGTAAAAAAAGACATGCCGAAATACTAAAAATCGTTTATGCAGATGAGAGCGTGCAGCTGGAGTAAAGCATGTATCTCCCACTCCGCATCTCTTCCGTTTCACTTCTTCCTTATCTCTGACTCTTTCATGCCATCCTCACTCCAATCAAAATTTATGGTTATTGAGGAGAAAAAGTTCATAAAAAAATAAAAATATTTCTATTAGTCAGATTATTAATATCCCTCAAAATAATCGTCAGAGTTTAAGCTACCATAACTGGGACCTCGAGCTAATCTTATGTATAATAATCTGACACGCTCGTGTATTTTAATATGGCGATTTTTTTTTCGCATTTTCAAAATTTTCTAAGAGCTCGTGTCACATCCGAATCGTCCGGCTTTTGAATGGGAGTTATTACTGTAGTAGTTATTACGTTTTTGAAAATCTGTAGAGCTGTACACGCTTCCCATACCAATGGAAGGGGACACATTATATAACTTTTTTTTCCTGTCAACTAATCTACAAAATTTAATAGGTCCCCACGACGCTCGAGTAAATTACCCAATTAGCGTCATGCACCCGCCTATTATTATGAATGATTACAAATCCTTACAGGTGATCGCTTCCAAGCTATTTCTAATTTGTTTTGTGTTGTTAATTGTGTAAACATACATGATTGCAAGCTGTTATTTTTTTAAAGTCCCGACAGAGGTTTTTTTCCGAACCAGTGGTTAACAAAGGAGTGACTTTTAATAAGTATTATTTATAATCTATATTGAAGTAAAGAGTTTCTGTTTCTGATGTAAGCCTTCATCATATACTCCACATAGGAAACCGGTACACAATAGCCTGCGGAGATTAAACTCTCTTGACATTTATTATGAAGTCGAGCGCTATTTTACAATTTCGGCAGTGAAGGAAACCATGTCTGAGGAATAAAATTCTTTGAGGACATATGAAGTCGCCAACAAGCCCTGCAGTTGCTCCATGACACTCTCAGAAATGAGATGAAGTCCGTGTGCATATCCAGCAGTAGTATAATATATTTATAAGCTGTAAGTTTACCTTTTATAATTTTATAATTTAAGTCGGGCGCTTATTTACTGAGCTTCTATGTGGTGCTTTAACATTTAGGAATGTATATATAAAATACTTACGCTTCGCAGTAGGGCAGTTTCCCGTAGCCCTTGTAGGTGCGCATGTTGAGCGTCATACCGCACTCCTGACATTTGAAGCAACCTTTGTGCCACACCTGATGACAAGCGAACAAACATTCAATAAGCATTTACAAATATATTTATATATATATATATATATATATATATATATATATATATATATATATAATATAAAGTAGTTAGATGTCGGTTTTATAGGCTACATTCTACTCTTTATATTAATTGATGAACTATGTCTGGGTCTGGAGGTAATTTTATTACATTTTCATTTTATATGTACAATAATATGTTGCCATCCACACCGGGAAACCAATCAACTGATTTGTTTTTCTTCATCACCAGTCTGTGAAAATCCCACTTGCACACGGGCCCCTCCCGCGTACAGGAACAGGCTGATCAACGACCGCAGCACCAGTACGTGGTGCGTGCTAGAGCCACGCTGCAGCTATGTTGTGGTTGTAGCACGAATGGGTCGGCAAGACCAGGGAAGGGCCACGCTCTCACAGGATACCAGCGTGAAATAGTGGCTTAATGCTGCTGTGTTTCTTATGGTGAGTGTAGAGAACCAGAGACCCTTTTTACTGGAAACGAGGCATTCTATCTTAGTCCTCACGGGTGACGACTCATCAGCATTTTGATTTGTAATCGAGGATAGATGCAATTTCTACAGGCCACAGCAGTCACTTGCCATCACGTGGACTATGTGCTCGTTTGTCACCCTATCCCATAAAAAAGTCGTATCTTGTGAAACCCAAGAGACCAAATGTCACGTCAAATTAACGAAGTACTTTATTTTGACAAAATAAAACGACTACTCAACGGCATAATTAAACCGAAATAAAATAACTTTAAATACCTAAATGAATAAGCAGATGGTTTCATCACATTGACCTAAATGAAACGACCCAATGAATGGGGAGCAGTGCTGAGGTAATGATTTTCTCAAATAACCAACCGAGAACAATACGACAGTTAAGCAATACACCCGACATTCTCCAAGGATTAGCACATCTATTGCATCTGAATAGATTTATTGCATACAACAAAACGAAGAATTTTACATAATATGTATTTATATTAATATAACAAAGAAAGAAATATTTTTAGTTTTGAAGCTACAAAACAGATCGCACGTGATTTAATTTATATTTTAGAATAAACTATTGTTGCAATAAATAGGCATCCGAATCAGCATGATGGTGGGATAATCACGGCGCTAAGATTCGTGATAAAACTCATGAAGTCGGCTCTGGTTACAGTCTGCGCTCTTCGACTTGCCTGTCTCGCTTGACGACAATGTGGAAACTTTTTTAGTTACACATTATTGCCACAAAAGGCTAATAAAGAAGCTGTTTTATTTTTTTAATTAGATGATAAAAATTAAAAAATATTTAATAAATAGCGTTGGCCGCTCCCCGGGCTGAACACCTTGCCCAGCGGGAGATCTCCCCTTTTCCTTCCATGGCCACAGTTCGAACAATATTAAACGCTTCTTATCTCAATTCCTGCAGTGCAGTTATGTAACTTTGTTAAGAATAGTGATTGGCTTTTCAATATCGATTGTAAGTTGATGTCTTTTTGGAATGTGCCTCAAAGGGAAACAACCGGAACCCTTATGGGATTACTTTGTTCTTTAGATGCTTGCATGTTTATACATACAGGTAGTATATAAAGTTTTACGACATTCATGTATCGGTGTTGATAACAGACAAAAATCGTCGAGACTTATTAACTTTATTCGGAAACCTCAGGGCACGAGTTATACTCGCTCATGTCCGGGATTTTTATCTTTTAGGATTTTTAACTTTTCAATTTAAGGGGAAATATAACCTCAAATGGCTTAGCAAGATCCTCCGTTATGCCGAAAGTATTGCAGCATTAATTTTGAAATAAATATATGGTAAAGTTGAGGATTAATGTTAAGGTTTATGTTAGACGAAAACACGATTCCGTAAAATTTTCTCGATAGAAAAAAAATCCAAAGTTACCTCCAAACTGAACAACAGGAACCAAGCTTACGCGCCGATAGTTTAGGTAATTTCTTTTTACAGTGAAAATAATGATATTTTAAAAAAAGTAAATAACATAAGCACTGCTTTATGGTTAGTTCAGTTAGTATGCAAAGTTTCATGATCTTATTTAAAGTATTTTATGAATAACAGCGGTTTATTGTTCAGTTTGGAGGTAACTTTGGATTTTTTTTCTATCGAGAAAATTTTACGGAATCGTGTTTTCGTCTAACATAAACCTTAACATTAATCCTCAACTTTACCATATATTTATTTCAAAATTAATGCTGCAATACTTTCGGCATAACGGAGGATCTTGCTAAGCCATTTGAGGTTATATTTCCCCTTAAGGTCACAATATATCATAATATGAAGAAAAAATAATGCAGCTTGCGGAGTGATTCTTCTCAAGGGCAAACGATTCGCACCATCACAATCTTAATCATTGTTTTGATTTCTTAATTGCATCATCTCCGAATTTTTTTACAATAAACATTATAATCATTAACGCAAACAAGCCATTAAATTTTATCTCAGACTCCTCCATGACGAACACGATAAGATGATAAGAGAGTAAACTAAAATATTTAAAAGTAAATAAATCCATGATACGAAACAAGTTGGATCAAGGATAAGGGTATAAAGTCAATTTACATTATTTATTGTTACTGATCGTTAAAACTTAAAATCGTTAAATTAAACCGAACAAAACAGCAAGTAAGTAAGTACTTTATATTAGTTGTACAATAATATTTCACTATAAAATTCGCACTAAACATAACTAAGTATACGAATAATGAATTTTAAGTAAGAATTTCGGCCACAATTCGCACATTCGCCTCGGACAGCGAAATATGTGACCGCATTCCTCACGACCTTGTGGTATCGATTACGTAATATCGTCCATTTGGTAATACGTGAAAAGCGTGATGTCAACATTTTTTCTCACTACTTGAATGCCAGTTACATTATAAAGGAGATTTTTTTAAATAGTTCGCAATAAAGTGATTAGTGAGCAGCGTTAGCAGAATAACTACTTGAAAAATAAACATTGTAATAAATACTCTAATCGTAATCATTTATAAATACTACACAAACTACATTTAGAAAAACTTGCCTATCCAAAAGGCAGGCAATGTGTCTTCTGCTTCTCACGTCTAACCTTCTAGATGCCAGTAAAAGTTGTCGTTTCTGTTCACTAAACTGCAAATAATCAATATCTCCATTCTGATACGTCCATTAACTCTCTCTATCTCAAATAAAAATCACTTGGACGGTGTTCAAAAAAGTTACATTATATATTTTAATATATATATATATATATATATATATATATATATATATATATATATATATATATATATATCAATTGACTAACTCGTTGTGAGGCTGCTGATCATGAGGTCCTGGGTTCGAATCCCGGGTCGGGCCAACACAATTAATTATCGAGTTTTTCTTTTAAGAAATTCTCAGTAGCTGCCCGGAGTCAGGAAGTTGGCGGTGTCTCACTCACGTGCCTCGGAAATCACGTAAAGCCGTTGGTCCTGCGCCTGATCTCTCTGCGGTCGTGTAGGTTTACCGTCCCATTGGATTATGAGAGTGAGGGAATAGAGTGCACCTGTGCTTGCGCATGCATTTGGGCACTATATTCCTGTCCTGCGCCGATGGCTAGTCTCCGTTGAGGCAGGCTGCCGTGGTCGAAATTCGGTCTGCAGGATATTATTATTATTATATATATATATATATATATATATCAATATGTATTGCCACTTCATGTTTTTCTTTCCTTGGAGGAAGGCCAGTTTTATATTCAGGACAGTGAACATGTGAAGGGCTGTAATGAATTAATTTATTCAGGGGCTGTATTCACTAAGATTGTCGGCCATCAGTGAATAATAATACTGAGTGATGTCCTTGGTTGACAAAGCTTTAACGTACAAAGTAAAATTTATTAAATGTATGTATATTCAAGTTATAACTTTTATATTGTTGTGTGCGTCAATGGTTTGTCAGAATAAAGTTTCTTTCTTTCTTCTTTTATTTTGGACAATTTCCCTTCTTACATGCAACGTAGCAAGTAGCTACGTAAAATTATTTCTATCTTATATATACTACTATACTTATATAGCGATAGCGCATAGTCAGAGGCATTTAAGTATTGTTTTCATTACATTACGCACTAAAACTGTTTTCTTATCATAATATCATTAAGAAGTTACCACTTAACCACAAAATTGTTTTCATCTTATATATCCGATGTCCGTGTCAATGTCAAGTTTAGCGCATAGTCAGTTGCATTTCACACTGTTTTCATTACATTACGCACTAAAACATTGGCGTATTCTATAGAAAACTTATGCAATGACTTTACAGTTAAGTTATCTGAAGCTGTCTTAAATACATAGCAAATATTTTACATTATTATTTAGACTACATAAAAACGTTTTGTCTAATAAAACTGGAAATGAGATCAAACACTTCATTGGAATTTGACATTTAACGCGCAAATCAAATTTATTAGTTACCTATTAAAATTAACTTCCTGTCATCGTTTAAGGTTTTACAGCGGCGGGTGAACCTTAGGTTAGTTAAGACTAAAGTCGACTAACTTAAAGTTCACCCGCGCTACACAAGATTTTATTGTGTACTTATTGCGTTTGGAAATATAAAAAGCCACGCCCATTACCACACAAACACGTTTGTTTGTCAGTGAGTCAGCGCTCGCGAATAACGCATTCATGCTAGTTTCCTGCTACAAGTAATTATTCGTCTACGCTCCAGCTTGTGGATACAGGGCACACAATTTATAAACGATTTAGAGGAAGATTAATAAACGTGTTCCACAGCGAACGCTGTTCACGTATGACTAAGTTAAATTCAAATGAACTTAATTATAATATCGCTATAATTGCATATTTGGAACACAACAGTTTCTATGTCATTTCTAATAACGTAACACTACCATGACCTTCATATTCAGGATATTTATAAAGCATAAGCATAAAACTTTGACGGTGTCTGTATTTCGAACAAATTAATATACCTGATTAATTTATTTTGAATGAAATGTGCTAATCCATAATGCCTTCAATTTGCCGACGACACGGATACTACGGCAGAATCGATAGAGGACCAAAGCACTATGCTCAATGACCTCAATAGTGTCTCCCAACGGATAGGTTTTAAAATGAACATGGACAAAACGAAAGTCATGTGTAATGTCCATGTCACACCTATGCTGGTGGTTGTTGGGAGCACTAAGTTCGAAGTTGTTGACGAGTATGTTTACCTGGGACAAGTAGTCCGATTAGGTAAGTCCAACTTTACCGAGAAGTCAATCGACGGATTCAACTCGGCTGGGCAGCGTTTGGGAGATTGCAACATATCTTCACGTCAGGCATACCTCAAAATCTCCAAACTAGATTGTACAACCAGTGCGTGTTGCCAGTGATGATCTATGAATCTGAGACGTGATTCTTCACTACTGGCCGAATTAGGAAGCACAAAGTCGCTCAGCGAGCTATGGAGAGGGCTATGCTCGAAGTTTCTCTGCGTGATAAACTTAGGAAGGAGGATATCCGCAGCAGAACCAGAGAAACATAGCCTAACGGATAAACTGAAGTGGCAATGAGCCGGCCACATAGTTCGAAGAACCGTCCGATGGGGAAAAGGTTCTCGCAGCGGCAGGGGAGTGTAGGGCGTCCCCCCACTAGATGGAGTGACGATCTGGCATGCAGAAAGTCGATAGATGCAGGTGGCTCAGGACCGTGTTTTGTGGCATTCCTCGGTTGTAACGATGATGATGAATCCATAATGGTATAATTGCAAATATTTCCCTATGAGGCAATACGTGGGGTAGACATGTTAAGCAGTGAACTTGTAATGATGATCATGATGATTAATGGAATAATGGCTCAGTATGTTAAAATTACAACTTTGCATACTATGGTTTACTTAAACTATAATACTTTCTTCTTTCAGCCTTTAGGTACTCAAAGATCACTATGATGTTAGAGCTTGTAATGATGATCATGATGATTAATGGAATAATGGCTCAGTATGTTAAAATTACAACTTTGCATACTATGGTTTACTTAAACTATAATACTTTCTTCTTTCAGCCTTTAGGTACTCAAAGATCACTATGATGTTAGAGCTTGTAATGATGATCATGATGATTAATGGAATAATGGCTCAGTATGTTAAAATTACAACTTTGCATACTATGGTTTACTTAAACTATAATACTTTCTTCTTTCAGCCTTTAGGTACTCAAAGATCATAATAATGTTATGATGATGGCTCTTCTCAGGACAGGTATTTTCCGAAACAGTGGTAAATTCAACATAAAAGTGACTTTCAATAAGTATTATTTATAATCTATAATGCATAAAAAAGTTTCTATTTCTAACTAAATAAAACGTTTTTAGAGTACCTAGTCAGTTTAAGTGATACAGTGTTAATGAATTTCAATTTGACCTACTAAGCGGCTTGCTACTAGTGTCCGCTAACGCTCGTATAATCAAACCTGACCTATCATAACCTCGATTGCACACTAGTGATATAATGAAAACATTTAAACGTTGTGATCGTTTGTTAAAGATCCCACTAGGTGCAGTTACGACGAGTGACAACCGGAGTGAAGACATGCAGGAAGTCGATGGTTGCTGGTGGTGCGGGAGAGTGCATTGTGGCATTCCTTGTGAGGAAGGCTTTTTTAGCAGTGGACTTATGAAAGGTCGTATGTATAGATTATGATTAGTTTTTTTGGAGTTGACATACTCTAGGATGACTCTAGGACAATGCTGACTAGAGTTACTCGTTATGTCGTTATTTTCGAAAATGTTAAGTCCAATGTTGGTCTGGAACTTATAGATCCCATAATTATATGTGATTTATAACAAAGATGGCTTATCTCCACGCTGCAATTATATTATAGTTGTCGCACGAATAGGTCGGCTCGACCTGGGCAGGACCACGCTCTCACATAATACCAGCGTAAAATAGCAGCGAAATGCTGCTGTGTTTCGTATGATTATAGAGAACCGGAGACCCCTTTTACTGAAATTGAGGCATTCCATCTTAGTCCTCAGGGGTGACAACGCATTTGTATTTTGATCCTTAGTTGAGGATAATAAAAAAAGACTGGCCCCTGTGCACGAAGTACGGTCTGCATGACACTATAACAACAAAAAAGAATATGCCAAATAATGTCACTTGCCTAGCATATCTTGAAAGGCGACGACTAATGGTATATAGGGTTTGTGATTGTGTAGGCGATATGTCACCCACCTATATAACTTCTTTTACAATTGTCTATCTATACCCATATTCATTTGGCTAGATATGGGCCAAGCGGCCGCTGCTTTCAACACTCTGTTTTTTATAGTAGAGGTTGACAAACGAGCACACAGTCTACCTGATAATAAGTGGATGCTGTGGCCCAAAGACATCCACATATATTAAGAATCAAAATGCAAATGCGTTGTCACAACTCAGGACTAAGATGGAATGCCCCGATTCCAGTAAAAAGGGTCTCCGTTTCTCTACACTCACCATACGAAACACAGCAGCATTAAGCATACATGTTTCCGTAACAAACATGTATTTTTATTAGGATTGAATCTATGTATGATGTTAGTAACCACAAAAGTAAGAGAACAATCAAAACTCATTTAATCGCTAAGCCCGCATGTTCTCGTGACTATAATTTATAAATTCAATAGACAATACCCAAACAATTTTTTTTAATATAGAATGAGGGTGACAAACGAGCACATGGCCCATAATCATCTACATTTATCCTCGATTAAGAATCAAATGCAGATGCGTTGACACCACAGAAGACTACGATGGAATGCCTCGTTTCGAGTGAAAAGGGTCACCGGTTCTCTCACACTCACCATACGAAACACGCTGATATTCTATGGGACTGTGGTCCTACCATAGAATACTATAATACATATATAATAGAACGGGAGAGTGGGCAGATCCCGTGTAGCCACTAACACGTCAATTCACACGTATAAATGTCAACACAATCAATTGTTTCCAATTTTCGTGTCAAGCGTCGCTTCATGCAAATTATTTAAAAAATGTCAAATTGTGCAATAACTACGTGTCGTAAGAACAGCGGGAAATGGAATTTAAATAAAGGAGATATATTCTACAACCAGTAAGTCGAAACTATTTATATTTTGTGAATATTAGAAACAAAAATAAGGAAACATTTATGTGTCAAAAACATTAATCAAAAGTCTAAAATGAGTTTGTAGTAGTGATAACTGATAATACGACGTAATTGCTTGTAAGTGTGCTCCCGGCGATTATATTGTGTATTATAGTATTCTATGGGTCTGACCCCGGTCGAGCCGATCCATTCGTGCTACAACTATAAAATAGCTGCAGAGTGGCCCCACCACGTACAACTACAACTAGCAGTAACAATCCCACGCTGCGAATGTAGGTCACGCGTCATAATATCTGCAAAAATGCACGTTCAAAGTTCAAACGTTCAATGCAACAACTGAACACAGAATTAGACTATGATTCACACAATATTATTGTCCTCGTATTTGGAAATATATAACTTCTTTGAATCCCGTAAAAACCACCGACTATACCTTTCCGATCTTAATATATATAAATTACGTGTCACGTTGTTTATCCGCGATGGATTCCTAAACCACTTAACCGATTTTAATCAAATTTGCACACCGTGTGCAGTTTGGTCCAACTTGAGAGATAGGATAGTTTTTGTACCCATAAGTGACCCACATTTTTTTTGCGAAAATAAGTATTTTAATAGGGTATGACAAAGTGTAGTCGAAAAGGGCAGAACAACGTCTGCCTGGCAAGCTAGTACTTTTATATTTTTATTGCGGGTTGTAACTTGGCACCGGCGAATCGTGGAGGCAGTTTACATACATAAATTGCACAGGGACAAACATCTGGAAACGAAACAAATAATTAAAGCTTATACAAATACTTGTTCCGTGCGGGATTCGAAGCCGTAGCCTTCAGCACCCCTAACTCATTGCTAGGCCACTGCACCACGGAGCCGTCAAAATTATTCAAAATAGAAAAATTGGTAAATAGGACATACAGCGTTACTTTACATTCAGTTTCTTTCTTTTGTTGTAATGTTTAGAGTTCAAAGTAACATGTTTGACAACGCATATTATAGTAGTATGTAATATGTATACCTTGTTCATTTTAATTGTGGCGATTTACAATACATGACACTCGTGTTTACTTTTTAGCCTTGGTCCACATAACAAGGAAAAGCAATAACTTATAAGGAAAACAAATGTTTCTTTAGATGGTAAATATAATTTACTTGAATTTCTTATAGCTTTTGTTCAATAACAACAAAACATTTATATTTTACTAGGTTGATCAACGAGTTTTTGGAATAGGACACTTATTAATGAGTTATAGAAATGAGTTCAATTATTTATTCGATTCTTATATTCATTAGTAGCCAAGGTCAGAAAAAACTAAATTTATATAAATTATATCCTTTTTTTTTTAAACTACATTTGGCGTGAATTTTATTGGTATACAAAATGAAGAAATTCGAACTTATGAACCTAGTACATTCTTGTGAATTTTTGAATTCAGTGTCAAAATAAGCAAAGCGAAACACGTCGGTGTCAGTCTATCTCATCTCATCAGACCTATCCGTCCATTCGTCACATAATGCACATAGTGAGATTTTCTAAACGACTTTAAGTATTTAATATACGAAGTGGAATGTTGATTTTGTGTGTTATTTCTAAGCGGTAAATTGAAGTATATTGTAGAATTGTTTAAGGTTATTGTGTAGGAAGTCGAATATAAGCTTATAGAAGTACGAAATCAAACAATCCATATTATTTTGTTACATTTTCAAATGCACATCTCGATCGCGGAGGGCAGAGAGGTCAGGCGTTACTGACTGTCGATTTCAGAAGATCGCGACACGCGCTCATTCAAAAGGTTTTTTTTCTTTCAAATTTTTTTAGAAAAAAAAATCTCTAAATTTTCTTTCACATTTTTGTCTTTTCACAAAAAGTCTCATACACAAAGCACACACAAGTGAATAAGTACGTCACTTAACTTGGCGCCAGTTGGCGGACATCATACGTGCATATTGTATGTATTTCAAATTAAAGTATTACCACCGAGTAGGTTTCTTTACTCACGTGGTTTTACCGCCGAGTATAAGATTAAATCAGTACCGTAACAATAAGGCAGTACTGGCGACCGTGAATTATGGTAACTCGCCTATTATGAACTCGTAATATAAAGTCCCTGCGCAATAACGTGATGAAAGTAGATATAATCCCGCTACCAGCGCCATAGAGCAGATAACGTGGTATTCTAAGTGAACATTACTTCATTATCTAAACACGGGCATTACGCGGCCGAGAAACAACCCATACCTGCGGAGTTTGTTCAATTTATGTCGGATGTAGATAAAATAAAAGTTAAAGTAGACAGTAATGGTGCTGTACTGTTAAATTACATCAGATGTTTTTTTTTTAAAGCATTGGGTGACAAACGAGCACACAGTCCACCTGATGGTAAGTGGATGCTGTGGCCCATAGACATCCACATTTATCCTCAATTAAGAATCAAAATGCAAATGTGTTGTCACCTCTCAGGACTAAGATGGAATGCCTCAATTCCAGTCAAAAGGTTCTCCGGTTCTCTTCACCATACGAAACACAGCAGCATTACGCTACTATTTTACGCTGGTAATGTATTTAGAAAATAATAAATAATAATGTGAAATATTTGTAAGTAAAAATAAACTTAAGTTAAGGGGAAATATAATGTCAAATAAGCCATAAGCAAGATCCTTCGCTATGCCAAAAATATTGCAGCATTAATTTTGAAATAAATATATGGTAAAGTTGAGGATTAATGTTAATGATTATGTTAGACGAAAACACGATTTCGTAAAATTTTCTCGATAGAAAAAAAATCCAAAGTTACCTCCAAAATAAACAATAAACCGCTGTTATTCATAAAATACTTTAAATAAGATCATGAAACTTTGCATACTAACTGAACTAACTATAAAGCAGTGCTTATGTTATTTACTTTTTTTAAAATACTATTATTTTCACTGTAAAAAGAAATTACCTAAACTATCGGCGTCTTGAGCTTGATTCCTGTCGCACCGTTAGTATCGCTTAGGCTTTTGAAGGGAGAAGTTGTGTCGCTTACGATCAGAATATACATTACGCAACAGTACGACGTAAAATTAAAATGGGAATAACCGTGATAAAAATAAGAAGCGGCTGGCTTGGCGTTAAGAAACAGGCATAAATATGATAAACCTAATGAAATAAGTGTCTAACGACCTTTCTGCTTACAGTATTAGTGATTACAAACATATCGGTACATAGCATACGACGCGCGGGGAAGTGGGGCCGAAATTAGAATTTGAGCTGACTTACTCTATCCTCTTAATACGCAGTCGTTGGTATTGGCCTCCGGCCGACCTTACCGGCGCCATCTGCGGCTCAATCAGGTCAACACGGTGCAGTCCTGTCTCACTGCTTTCTAACTCACGGCACGGAGCACAATATTATGGATTATTGTTATTATCGTTCTTTACACACAAGTACCTGGGCGACCGAGATTTACTCGGCGTTATAAAAAAAATTCTCAGATATGAAACATGTTTTAGATAAATCGTTAGAGCCCTTAATTATAAAAACCGCATACATCTATACATTCATAGACTTAAGAATATCCAGTACCCCTATCATAACTGTGGGTGTCGTAAGAGGTGTCCGATTGTAACTGCAACTGGATATGGGCTGCAGCATCTTCTTGCCGAAAATAAAAGAAAAAACTGCTCCTGCCAACCCACCGGCTAAACGTGTAACGCTGTAAACATAATGAATAAAGAGATGCCGATGTCGATGGATATAGGCGGCTCAGGACCGTGCTTTGTGGCATGATTTTAGGTCGCATAAAATTTGACATTTGCTGTCAATTCTTTACATTTTAGCGCATAGGATTTGATATTCGCTGTCAAATTACATACTTCACATTTTTCGCATGTTATTCACGAGATTTCTATGAAAACCCCTGAGACTACAAACAACTCTTTGCAATGAGGCGGTTTAGGATTAAAGTCAACCGGCTTTAAGAATCCATCATACCATTACGCCTCGTGGGGCCATAAAAGCCATAAAAGCGGCTATGGGAAATACTAGATAGATTTTATGGCGTTCCATAGAAATCGGTAAAGTTATATGGTATATGTAAGATGTAAAATACATAGATTGTCAAATGGTAGTATTTAAAGTTGCGAAATATGTGGTACTTACATTGATCACAAGAGTGGCGATAGGTACTTATATTGGGGGTTGCTAGTATTACGCCTCAACTAATCAACGAAATGAGCCGTGGTAGCTCAGTGGTTAACGCTCGCTGTAAATATAACAGAACGCGAGTAACCCGGGTTCGATCCCCGCCGGCACCAATGAAATTGTTAATTGCAATTTTAAGTGCTGATTTATCACGTGCTCGGCGGTGAAGGAAAACATCGTTAGGAAACCTGCATATCTGAGGAATAAGAAAAAAAAATATTTCGAAGACATGTGAAGTTCGTCAACACGCATTTGGGCAGCGCGGCGGACACTTCCTTGCCCTAAACCCTCTCAGAAATGAGGGAAGGCCTGAGCCCAGCAGTGGGACGTATATAGGCTGTAAATTTACTTTACTTTACTTAACCAACGAAGATATTAAAAATAATTTGCCATATTATTTGACATATACACAATCTTGAGAGCACGACATAAAAACCTTAATAAGAAATTAAAAGAATCTGGAACAACAGTGAGTTACTATCGAGCTAAATTGAATTATTAAATCAATAAATGCAAAGACGTTTGTGGCCTAAGATTATAGGATGAAAATCTTTGCCGACAAGCTCGGGACTTTCCCGTTCGTTTGTATTTATTTTTAAGTATTTTAAAATAGACCCGAAAAGTCAAATAACTTATAAATATTCAAAGTTGGGTAAAGGTTATTTATTTAAGCGTCGTTGGTATGGTGATCGTAAACGCGGCCCCAGTCTTGTAAAAATTAGTGTTCTCGCAAAACTTACATCAAAACAAATATTCTTTTATAGTATTTAAAAAAGAAAAAGTGAAACATATTTTACATTTGTTATAAGTGTAGGATTTGATATTTTCAAAAGTGTTTTTTAATTTTATTTATGTGTTGAAATTAATAGCTATATTAGGCGTCAAACATGCCTATGTTTAGGTTGCATGAGTATAAGGTCTTATTAAAGCCTCTGCTATGTACAAACTATAACAATATTAAGAAAAATATTCAGATCACATTTAGTCACATATTGTCTACAATAATCTAATCTGGTCACTTTTTTTATAAATGCTTTAATTTTCTTATTTGGAGGGCTTAAAAAGTTGTAACTGAAAATATCTATTTTTTTCTATTAGAAGTATAAATGTAGCAAAGTCGTACTTAAAACCACATAAAATAGAACTATTTTCAAGTGAATTAGAAATAAATAAAATTAAAAATATATATTTTCGTACTTTTTACCTATATTCTATTTATAAACCAGAAACGCCTGAAAATTCTCTCAGTTCCGCTGGGATTTCTTGGCGTTCAGACGTGTGCAGTGTTGCTTAACGTTACTTTACCTCTCGCTCGCACGGTTGATCTCTTTCCCTCGCGCAGCTCTTATGGACTGAGCGGACCATATCGTGAAAGTTGCTCTACTTAAATATATATTATTTTTATTTAATCCTCATATTAGTTCTAGTTTTTAGTATATTAGTGTTCGTATTAGTATTAGATTAATTGATTGGATATACTTTTATATTTGGAGCATTTTAATTTATTACAAAAAAAAAAAACGGAAAAAGATGGATAGAAAAAACAAGAAATATCCTTGTTTCAGTAAAAATAGTAGTAAAAGTAGTAATAAAGTACAAAATGTACAAGGTAGAGGCGATTTTGTATGAAGAGGCAGTTTTTATTTTCTTTCGGTTGTATATACCCTTTTTAAACCTACACCCCGTATAAACATTACTAAAAAGGACATTTATGAAATATAAAAGGGTAAAAAATTATACTACCAAGACAAAAGGAATATTTTTGTAAAAAAATTTAATAAGTTATATATTTAATGAACTCTGGGTGACAGGCGTGAGTGTTTATGTCATATTATGTTATATTTAATGAAGTAGAGCAACCTTCACGTGCAATCTCGAACGTATTTATGCACGGAGGAGAGCACCCCCTCTAATGGCGGGGAATGTAAAACAGCAACGCTAGACGGAAACCTTAAGATCAGCCCGGCGCGGCGTCAGCAACGTGCATTCCGCCTGTGGCATCGCTCTCGAGCCAGGTAGTCCGCGCTCCCATCCCCGCACGGAAGAGCCCCTCTTCGCCCGCGCGCCCCCGCTCTCCCCGGCTAACACCGGCCGAGCGGACGCCGTTGGTGAGTTCCTTTGTCTTTTCGCATCGTTCTTGCCGCCTCGCTCCGGCGGGGAGGTTTGAGCGCGCTTTGCTTTGTTTTGTTCTATTTTTATGTTATTGTTTTATTGTTATACTGTTACTTTGTGTTGTTAATGTTCTTAGAAGATCGTCTCTTGCTCTTCTCAGAGCGAGCCCTTGTTCTTTTTCAGAACATAGGGACCCCAGCTTCTCGGAATAGAGCGTCAGTCCGTCTTCTCATCTGCCACAGGCCCTGTTCTTCTCAGAACAGGGACCTCTAGATTCTTAGAATAAATCGTAAATCGTCCTCCCTGTCCAAAACAACATGTCTGCCATAGATATGAACCAAGTTTATAGCCAGATGGCGGCCCTGATCGGTCAATTTGGCCAAGATCATGGAATACCCGTCAATATTGACGAATCCCAACTCCTTAGGGCTTTTTACCCCAATCAGGTCCCCATTACCCCTCAGGCATGTAACCATCCGCCCGTCGTCGCGGCATTCTTAGCGGAGGATGACCCCGAAGCCATGAAAAACTCGGACACCGTGTCTGAAACTTCGTCCACCCGTAAGAGGTCCGCTCCTACATCGATCTCCTCATCCAGTAGCTGCTCCTCGGACTCATCACAGTCCGATCAATCAGTCATTGATGCAACCCCCTTCACGGAAGTGAAATCCAAGCGCGGCTCGAAATGCGCTGCGACCTCTCGCGCCTTCCCGCTCCACGGCAGCCCCCGCGCGTGCTCGCTCCACCGCAGCCCCCGTCGCTGCCACTAAGAAACAGGTCCCGCCCCCCGTCTTCCTCAGGGACAAGGCGCAATTTACTAGACTTTCTAAAGTCTGTTACGACGCAGGCTTTAAATATGACCAAGCCACCAACCTTGGTGAATCAATTGAAATCGTTCCGCAGTCTATGGAAGACTTTAGAAACATCACCAAACTATTCACATCGGAAGGTATGCCCTATCACACCTACTCCCTCCCTGAAGATCGTAAAGTCAGGGCTGTCCTCCGCGGAGTTCCCTTTGAACTCGCCAACGAGGAAATCCTGGAGGACCTTAAGTCCCAGGGATTCCCAGTTGAGGCTGTGCAGGGGCAAGAGGTACTCGCTTGCCCTCCTCATTTTGTCCAACGTGCCGGAGGCGAAAGACATCTTCCGACAGGTACACACTGTGTGCGGCCTGTCGAGAGTCAAAGTCGAAGCCCCCTATAGGCGCAGTTTTCCGGCGCAGTGCCACCGCTGCCAACTCTACGGGCATGCGGCGGCCAACTGCTCAGCCCCTCCAAGGTGCGTTACGTGCCTAGACCCGCACAGCTCGAAAGAGTGTCCTCGGCCACGTGATACCGAGTACCCACCCGCTTGCGTCCTTTGCGGACAGACCGGCCATACGGCCAACTTCAGAGGCTGCCCTCGCGCGCCTCGCCTCAATCTCGGCAACAAAGCTGCCAAAAAAGCTCCGCCACCGGTAAATGACCGTACATTCCCGGCTCTCCCATCCAAAATGCCCCTTCAGGGCAACTCTCAGTTACCTCAGGACCTATATCAGCACCCTACAGGCCTCCTCACCTTCGCCCACTAGGGCCCCGACATCAGGCAGAACCCTCTTACGCCGATAACGTTGATACAGTATACACTGTTATCCGCAATATCGACGTAAGAGATCTTCACTTTACAAACGCTTTCCTCAAGACCGTCTGCTCGCACTAACCGAGCACCAACACCTTTTAAACTCAGTATAAGTAGTCATCCCATTCGTAAGCTGCCTTAGCTAGGTAGCAACTCTTCCCAGCGGCTATTCGCCGCTAGCGCCCCCCTTTCACCCAAGGAGGGTCGCGTTCAATAAGGCTTAAAAATCTCTAGCTAGATTGTTAAGCCAGTCCCTAAAAAGGTGGGGTTTAGTGGGTAAAAGTCTCCACATAACCACGCAGCCGGCTGCGTGGTATGCTATGAGCATTCCCCACCTCCCTCCCCCGCTTTCCGGAGGGTTGCTCATATTTGCTTCGGGCGCAAAAAAAAAGCGTCAGCAAGTTGACGGTGTTTCACCCCCATGCGGCACAAATCATCTAAAGCCGTTGGTCATGCGCCTGTCTCACTTCGGTTGTGTCGAGTTGCCGTTCTATCGGACTATGAGAGTAAAAGAATAGAGTACACTTGTGCTTACGCATACACATACGTGCCATAATTCTGTCCTGCGTAGATGACTAGTCTCCGTTGAGACAGACCGCCGTGAACGAAATTCGATCTGGGTTACATTATTATTATATTAATTTCAGCGGCTAGTCAAATCTGGAAGGTAGATGAACTTTTTAAATTTATCGAATATGCGCGTTTCCTGTGCTTTCTTTAACTGTCGAGCACGTTCGCATTCACTATAGGACATGAACCTCTCTAGGACGACTTAAAGTTTACAAAAATAGAAGATTTCGAAGTAAATAAACCGAAATTAATGTACAAATTTGAACTTTTTATTTGTAGATCAAGCAATTTACTGCACTCTGTTGATGAGTCATAGACATTAGTGAGTCATACCTAATTATTAGCGGTTATTATCATTTGATAGACGATGTTAGCATAACAAAAAAAATGTTTTAAGGCTATTTTAAATTGTAATAAATAAAAATTTTTGAAGAAAACGACTTATGCATTACTAATATAGCTTTACGTTTTCCTTTGCGGGGTAGGCAGAGAGGACCGATCGCCACAAAAGCAATTCTAATATACCACTTTCTCTTATTTTTTAGTTAGTAGTTATTACTTAGGGCTTACAATTTCTTTCGTGGTACTCTTCGTTTACGCGGCCGACCCTCAGGATAATTTAGAGCAGTAGTGTTTGACGGGAAGGTTCGTTACGATCATGTGTTAGGGTTGCACTGCCAGGACTGATATATAGATAGGGAATTATGACCATTTTTGTACGGACTTGGCAATTGAATGATTTGATGTAGATTGTATTATATTCAAAATCGAAATGTTCTTTTTAATCTTTTTTGAATACTAGTCCCTATAAGAAAATAAAGAAAAGACTGCTTAGAAAATAAGTCTTTCAGACACCGTCCTATTTGGGTTTATTTTTAGTCGATATAGCGGTCAAACCGCGGACTGACTTAATGTGCTCTTTGTATCAAGAAAGCCCTCTTTAAGTTCGTTCACGTATTGTGACGGGAAACTACGGAACCCTACCTCTAGCCTTTACACTGTGCGTGGCCCGACACGCACTTGGCCGGTTGTTTTTTCATTTCTACGTAACTTTTAAAATTTTCTTTTAAAATAGGTATTGTAAGTATTTTTTCGTTACATAGTGTAAATTACTAATAATATACTAAATTACGTTAAGACTTTTCTTTTACAAAATTACAAACTTTTTTCACAAAATTACAGAAGAGTAAAGGAACTAACAGAGTACTTGCTCGTGATTTCAGCAACCCATAGACACCTGTAATGAACTTCCAACAAAGAAGGTTGAGGATTTTAATTTTCATTCATTCATTGTCAACCCTAAGGACTAAGATAAAACGCCTCATAGTTTTAATCATACTTGCTCTCAATCGGAATTCGGAACAAAGCAGTGGGTATACTATTGCTTTGCGGCAGAAATAGGTGAATAACAGGGTGACACCAGCCCAAACGAACTCCTAGAGAGTATACGTATACTAGGCCTTCTAGCATGTATTGAAGCTGAAAACAATCACTTCTTTTTAATCCAATCAAAATCAAAATATTTTTATTAAAAATTGACTTAATTGAAAATAAAAATAAAACAACGCCATCCCTTTAACAAGTCCTTACTGCCTTTGTCGTTGAGTACAAGCGGCAATAGTTCGTGAAACAAAACCCCCATAAAAATAAAAATCTTGGCGCATCTAATAAGTACTCCGTCGTATTCAATTTCGATTGTTTCGAGCGCAATGACTTCTTCGCTTCATCGATTACACAAACATTAGCTTCTTGATGTACAAGCCATTATTTAGAGAAGAATGCTCCAGTAAAACTACTGGAACATTCTACTCTAGAAAAATTAGCCATAACGTTTGATTACGAGAGTAAAACATCACAAGGTAAAAGGAGATCATTATAAACAAAAATCTCCATTGCACTACAATATATGAAACAGAAAATGTAAAAATTATGTGATAGAAAGTTCAATAATATGAAATCATTATAATAATGTACATACATTTATCTCTGTTATTATATTGTTACGAGCTTGAGGTTCGTGACAATAAAAATTGCCGATAAAATTACCTAAATTAACACTTTATATTTACTTTACACAAAGTTTAAAACTAAAAACACTAATAATTAAACACACTAATTCATTATTCCGCTCCAAAGCTTCGCTTGTGTGCCGAGTTCAACTTGCTCTGCATCTTGCAGGTTATTTAAATTAGCAAAGAAATATCCAGAATGTTCGTGGCAAGGTACCGAGCGTTCGAGTTTCGACTAGGCGCTGTCGGTTGAGTGATTTGTGATGTCATTTTCCGCGTTGCACTAGATGGCGTAGTTGATTGACAATATTATATTGGGTATCTGAGCGCATATCTTTCAATATCGCTCTCTATGAAATTCAATGAACTAACATACATAACGTAGATTATTTATATTTTATCGTTAAGTATCTGTAAGCAGTGACAATATATCGAAAGATGGTGATAAGTGATAACATTATATGCTCATACAAATATATCTGCAGATAACATTATTGCACCAAATATGGCGTAGGAGTTTATCTGCAGATAAATACAGAATGGTCGCTGAAAAAATTTGATTAAATTCGCCTCGGTTCTTTCTAAGTTTTACATGACGTTCTACCCAAATACTTCGCCTTTTAGTAAATGCTAATGTAACAATCCAGAAGCAATATACCTACGCCAACTCATTGTACGTAACACTGTATAAACAATCCACTCTCAAAACACGTCTAGTAAGTTTGAAGAATTTCGAGTGAATGTATCATTTTTCATTTCGTATAACTATCGTATCTGCGTAGTGTGTGATATTTTCAGATTATTAAGTTCTTATACGCCGATAAAATATTATCGTATCTGCGTAGTCTGTGACTCGCTTTTTAAACGCTCACTGACGATATGAATAGATGTTATATATTCCAATTTAGCTCTCTATCTTCTCCCGGGTTTTAACGGAGAAAGAATATTATCTATTTGACATAAAATCCATAGTTAAAAACTGTAAGTTAATTTACGTTGTCTCCGCAATTTTTCTAGAAACGCAAAAAGTATCAAACTGAGAACTAAATACAGAAATACTAATCCTAACCAACATCATTAGCAATTAACCTATTTTAGGCTCCTGTCTCCCACAACAACTAAAATGCTAAACTATTTATGAAAGAAATGTAACTGTTTAAAATGTGAGAGAAAGAAATGTTTATTATTATTATTGTTTTTATGCAATATTTTCACATGGTTACAAGCTTAATAAATACGTATATAAAAGGAAATGATAAATATACATAAATATTGTACACTGAATATTACACTAAAATAAATAAAAAAATGAGCCGTAGTAGCTCAGATGGTTAGCGCTCGCTGTAAATATCACAGTATGCGAGCAAACCGGGTTCGGTCCCCGCCGGCACCAATGAAATTGTTAATTGCAATTTTAAGTACTGATTTACCACCACGTGCTCGGTGGTGAAGGAAAACATCGTGAAGAAACCTGCATGTCTGAGAAATATGTAAGTGTGTGAAGTACGCCAACACGCATTGGGGGTTGGGGCAGCGCGGCGGACACTTCCTTGTCCCAAAACCCTCTCAGAAATGAGGGAAGGCCTGTGCCCAGCAGTGGGACGTATATAGGCTATAACTTTACTTTTTAACTTTAAATAAAAAAAAACTATGCATAAAAAAACTAACCAAATGAAAGCCCATTATTATTATCGTAATCAACACGGTCGGTCACGTGTGACTTGGACATTGGATGTTCTTTTCAATTTCAATAGCCTCGTGAATCACCTTGTTAGGATTCTGTGCTTTTTGCGAGGATTTGTGATCTTTCAAATTTGATGATATTGGGGGGACGATCTCGAACATTTTCACAGATCGCAGAGTTCTCGGACTATCGGTGCTTCTCGTCAGCTTCTTTTATCAATCTTTTTTATTCTCCTAAGTAAGGGAGACCACAAGCTCGAACACTTCTGCATTTTGTATAGGGATATTACACTTGACGGTTGTTAAAAAGATTTATTCAACGTCACCTATTTGTGCAAATAGAAATCTTTAAATTACTTACCTACAGTTATTTAAATTAAATTAGTTGATTAAAAGGTAAAATTAGGTTAGGTCTTTTTATAAACGCGATAAAATCCATAAAAACTAATTTCATTCAATATGTAGTAGGGGAGACTGGGGCTGGTAGTAACAGGGGTAGGTAGTTACAGCGGCAACGGTGGTTAAACTGAGAACGCTGTATTGTCGTGAGAAAGATACAAATGATCACGCGACAATCGGCTAGCACGCCGCGCGAACCTGTGGCGCCAGGGCTTTTGTGAGAGGAGCCCGTACATGTTGCCGTCAAAACCACATGTTAGTAACATTTTCGTTTTTCCGTAATATTGGTCTAAAACCTCTTTTCCTTTAAAGCAGAAATGTGTGTGTTGTGATATGTGTGCCCCAATACTTTCTTATTGCAACGAATTTACGTTTATACAGTTATACTTATTTGTGTTTTTACTACTTAACCTTAAAAGGTCAGTTTTGGCGTTGGGGCTAAAAGTGACATTTGCTCGGGGCAGGTTGTTACTTGTTACTACCTACCCCGTAGTGCTGCTTGCCGACTGATATTTGACTTATTTATTTTTTTGCTAATGTAATTTTATTTTTTGTTCATCTTCAATTTATACTAAGGCTTTTGTTGAATAAAGAAATTTATAATTTTCTGCCGGTTGGAAGTTACCTAAATTTTATTTTTATAAGGCGTAAGTCTAAAAAATAAGATTATAATTTTGTTCAACGTAGTTACTATGTTTTTATTTTAACCCTTTACCGCATGAATTTTTTTAAATCCTTTGGAAAAAATATATGTCACTATAGGGTATATATAGCACCCCAAAAAATATTTAAATAAATATAGAACACCATTAAAAAAAGATAAATAGGTAAAAGTAATTGTTCCAAATATGGAACACCGTGCGTTCTAGTTCTATAACATAGACGTTCCATATTTGGTACAACATGCGGTGTGGTCTAATTATGTATAATTGAAATAGAATTTTATAAAAATAAAAGAAACAAAGTGAAGCTATGAATAAGTATTTAATTTAAAAAAAATTATGTGTGAAAGTTTTTAAAACAGTTGCGATCTTTGTTAAAACAAAGATAACACCCACACTTTTCGCACATCAATTGGGATTTCTGCGTGCATCCTACCATTTTACACCTTTGGCGATCAGTTTTCCAATTCGGCCAGTGGTTGAACCCGTCTCCAGCTACTTCCATTGGAGGCAGTTCTATGCGTCGCCTTGATTGCCCCTTTTTAATTGCCTCAACATCTTGATTCAGTGGTCGTCCTCGTTTGCGTGTAGTCGGAGTATATACCTTTGAGTCTTTGTGCATCAATACATCTGCTATGGTTAATTTAAAGTCAAGCAATGGAATGTAAATATCTTCACCCTTTTGTTTCATGACTCTCCGCCATAATAGCCAACTATTCACGCAACAGAGATCAATGAAATGGAAGAACAGGCGGTGGTACCATTTTTTACTGCGGATTTTGATCCTATAGAAGCCTAACATGGCATCTAGTAAATCGACACCGCCCATGTATTTATTATAAATTGATACTGCTTTTGGGTAAGAAACATCAACTCTACGCTTATGTTTTTTGGAATATCTTTTCACAACTCCCATTGGTTCCTTGCCTACATAGGATGAACACAAACTGACTGCTTTATTGTCGACCCAACTGGTAACTGATAGCTTAACGTTATCAACAGCAACACTTTTTTCGGAGCAATAACCTCGTTCTTTCTTTTCTAAAGCTTTTTTATTTATATTAATATTTGGAGCTCTTCTCAGTTGTACTGTGCCTAATGGCAGAATACCTTTTTTTGTGCAAGTTTGCCATTAGCTGCAAACTTGTGTACCAGTTATCGACAAAAATCTTATGATTCAAATTGTCCGAGACAGTCTTCAATAGTCTTTGAACCACATTTCCTGGCACTCCAAGATCGGGACAGTTTTCAGGCGGTGCTGGGTATTTTCCTCCGAATAATTCAAAGTCGTAACTAAATCCACTGACTCCGCTTAATACGTAATTCAAATAACCCCACTTATGGGGTTTCTTTGCATTGTACTGTCTGATTCCTGAAGTTCGGGCCTTAGTAGGGATCATCTGTTCGTCAATGGACAAAAATTCCTCTTTCGGCACTTTTAGCAGTCTTTCGCGTAGGATTTTCATAAGTGGGCGTATTTTCTGAAGTCTATCAAACTGCGGGTCATATGGTTTTAGTTCTTTTGTTTTGTCGAAAAAATGCAGAAATCTTTTAATCTCTTCGAATTTATTGCACGTCATAACATTTGCAACTTTTTCAACATATGTGCCCTCCTTCCAGTAATGACGAGTAGTTGGCAGGTGTATTACCGACATGTAGATAATAATACCAATAAATTTATAAATGTCTTTATGTGTCACTGAATTCAAGTTTTCGGGGAAAAATGCTGCGTATACGTTGCTTTCTTCCTCAATTAAATTTACAGCAGATGACGGAAAAAGAAATTTGAAAAACTCCATTGGAGTATTTAGCTGCATTATTTCATCTGGAAGATTTTCAGATCCCAAAAAAGCAATATTGGATTCATCATACTGAAGATTGTCATCCGACCACACCAACTTATCTTTCTTTTCTTTCTTACTTGAAGAAGCTGCCTGTGAAGTAGAAGGTTGATTGTCTGTAAAATTTTCTAACGTCTCCATATGCTCTTCAGTGCACTCAGGAAATAGCTGGTCCAGTTCCTCTTTTCCCTCTTCATCTTCTTCTTCATCTTCCCCGTCCGAGGAAGACTTTTCTTTTTCTTCATTTATATGTAAAGGATCTTGAGTACTGTAAGTCTCATCATCTGATACATTTTCATCCTCGCTGCTCTCTGGAATTACGACGATTGTTCGTCGAGGACGCATCTCTATTTTATCTACAATTAAAGTAATTAAGCAAATTTAAAGATAATCACGTATAAACATAACTATATATAATACATATTCAGGGCAGGACATCTAAAACTGCGCTACTTTTACTTGTCCTACTTAATAATTACATTAGCTGCAGGGTATAGTATTAAACTGCAAGCATTAAAAGATCTTATGCAGCATAATGTTCCGAATTCTGAACTTGTAAGTTATTGACGGTTTCATATTCAATACAAAAATTTGTTAAAAATTGACCTAAAACTATAGATATATAATATATATCTTGGTCTAACACTGCATAATGTTCCAAATTTGGAACTGTTAAAATATTGACTGGAGTGCATAATGTTCCATATTTGGCACTACAAAAAACGTAACAATTGCATGGTGTTCCAAATTGGGAACAATTTTAAAATGATAATATTCAATACATATTATGATTTAAACTTACTTCTTTTGCCGTAAAAAGCCTGTGGGTCCATTGTTCTATCCGGTAAATCACAATTAATCCTCAGATATTAAGAAAAAAACAATAAAAAATCGTATTGAAAATCTGCTAACTGTCGACCTGTCAAATTTTGGCAACCGACTGACGAAACAGTCAATTTTAGTTCCTAGGCGTCTCTAAAGAGGCGCCACTGTTACATATTTAGGTGAGTTACACTCTCCAGTACGAATTAGTTCCGAGAAAATATTATAGACGCCGCAGGTAGTAATATATTACAACAAAAGTTGAGTGTTCCATATTTGTCACGGTATGCGGTAAAGGGATGATGCAAAAGACTGTTATATAGAAAATATAGTTTGACATTGTATACATAATAATTGTTATAAATTGTCATTATTCTCAATAAAAAGTGTTATATTACATTTGGTTTTTGTTGTAACATTTTGCCCCTTATAGTGTAACGACCAGCCCCTGTCGCGGGGCTAAAAGTTACACGCCTCTTTTCCCAGAATTAATTAATTTATGTCACTTCTAATAGTCTGGTATCTAAAATTGTTTTTAAATTAATAACCCGAATAATTACTTATTCAAACAAATCTACATCTACAAAACAATCAAACAAACAAAAAATTGCGACACTTTACAAAAAAAATGTCACAACCAGCCCCAGTCTCCCCTATTCGTGTAGTATAAGAAATCATTATTTGTATTTAATTGCTTTTAAACATGTATCTAATACACTCACCGGCACGGAAACTTGGCCAAGCGGTTATCTCGCGATAGCAAAAGCTTTAAGTGTTTCTGATGAATGTTTGTTATGCAAGTATGTCAAAAAATGTTTACCCTCAAGTTCAAGAGGGTAATTCATTATGTTTAAGTGCACCATGACGAATTCTTTAATTTTTAGTTGAATCGGGTCATTTGAACGACTAAGTTCACATTTTAAATTTGTGTGTTGTGAAACGTTTACTGTAAGGTTATTCAATTATTGTGATCTTGTGTCTTAATTAAATAACTAAAGGTGCTTTAAAGCCAATAAAAATGCCATTAACACCAGCACAAGTTGCACAAGCAGTAGCATTAATTGACAAAGGGCTGACACAGCGTGAAGTTGCTATTGTGCTTAACGTACCACGGTCCTCAATGCAGTATTCACTGAAACGATACCAGGAGACAGGCCGCTACACCCGCAGGCCAGGCAGTGGGGGCGTAAGGTGCACATCGGCCCGGGACGATCGTTTTATTGTTATGGAGATTTTGAGAAACCGCTACCTGACCGCTGTTGAGATACGCCAGCGGCTCCAAATCGCAAGAGGCGTTAATGTTAGTAAGCGTACGGTGAGAAGACGAATGGAGGAAGTGAATTTAAAAGCTCGTAGACCAGCACGAGGTCCAGAACTTCTCAGACAGCACCGAGTAGCCCGACTTCAGTTCGCAAGAGAACATGTCAATTGGACCCACGAGCAATGGGCTAGAGTGTTGTTCACAGATGAGTGTCGAATAGCTTTACGTGCTCCAGACGGTCGAGAACGAGTGTGGAGAAAAAGAGGAGAGAGGTTTCTACCCATTACCACCACCCAAACTGTGAGTTTCCATGGAGGCTCAATAATGGTATGGGGAGGTGTAATTTCCGACGCACGTACAGAGTTGGTCATCGTCGATAATCGGCTTACAGCTACTCGATACATCGAGGAAGTTCTTCAGGAGCACGTAATGCCTTATTCGGGATTCATTGGACACGACCAATTCCTCCTCATGCACGATAATGCACGCCCGCACGTCGCACATTGTGTAGAGGAATATCTGGAAGAGGTTGGAATACAAAAATTACAGTGGCCAGCTCGTAGCCCGGACTAAAATCCAATTGAGCATGTATGTATCTCAAAAGAAAGATAAAGTCCAGCTCCAAACCGCCACAAACTCTAAATGAGCTCCGAAATGCAGCGCTGGCAGAAACATCATTCAAAGCATGCCAGATCGAATGCAAGCGGTTATCAGGGCTAGAGGAGGAAACACCCGATATTAAAACTGATAGACAATAAAGAAACAGACTTAATTTTTAACTTTGTAGTGTTTTTAAAGTGACAATGGAAAGATGTTAATTTTAGTGAAAACATGTTATCTTGAAAAGAAAAATTTCGGTGAAGTAAACATTAAATTTCTATGTTCTAAAACCATTAGAGATACTTATTGAATGCATCTACCCTTAATTTACTGTTAAAAAAACGTTTCAGTGCAAATAATCAGCAAATTCACGAGTGGCCAAGTTTCCGTGCCGGTGAGTGTATTACCAACTCAGTAACCACGTTAAAGTTAGAAAGTAGATTTAGTGAGATTTTTTTGTAATTGTTAAAACAACAAACCTGCATCCGACACAGACGGACGTCGTTATTACCGAGTTTTCTGAAACTATTAAAAAGCGATCACGATATAGTAATTAAGCTAATTATATTATTATATATTATATTACATCAGATATTTTATTTTCGAAATTTGGTATTACCGGAGACGTGTGTATCCGAAATGAACGCATCGTCAGTTATGAGGTAATATGTGCTATTTATGAAATTATTTGATGGCACTCTAATTCTAAAAAATTCATTACTTGCCTTGTAAGTAATTTTTTTCTTATAAAATTAGGGGGACAAACGAGCACACAGTCCACCTGATTGTAAGTGGATGCTATGGCCCATAGACATCTACATTTAACCTCGATTAAGAATCACAATGCAAATACGTTGTCACCCCTGAGGACTAAGATGGAATGCCTTGATTCCAGTAAAACGGGTCTCCGGTTACACTCACCATACGAAACAGCAGTATTTTAGAACCAGCTTAGTAATCAAGAAGTGTATAGCAGCTCTCACTCTCTAAGTAAATAAAAAGATCCTGAAAACTTTAGACTTTGACGCTGGACTAATAGGATTATCCATGTATTAGGGATTTTTGATCACTATAACACAATCTTCGCATCTTGGCGTTGCTTCCCTTCATATTTTTATCTGTTGGTCGTAAACCAAACCAGACAAACGAGCACACTTGATAATAAGTTGTTGTGCTGTGGCTCGTAGACACCTACATACTGGTACGTATACGTTACAGGGGCACGAGTGAAACAACCGCTTGCAAGTAAACACACTGATATAATATTTCATAATTGTTGACAAGCATATACGTAGCCGTACACAGGTACACACGACATACTAAGAAGCCCGAGGACTTCTCGAGGATTCTTTGCCCATACGAAAAACAACATGAGAAATAAAATAAGTACGGAAAGCTTCAAAGCTAAATATAAATCAGCATTGCTGAAGCGGCAAATTGCTGCAGAAAATTTGAAACATGCCTACTGGAAATACATAAACTTAAAGAGACTTTTTTTAACATTTTAGTATAACCCTTAAAAACATCCCCATGTATATATAATAAACTGAACAATCACGCATGCACGCACGCACAAGAATTATTAATAAATAATAAATAAATAAATAAATAATAATAAATATTTATTGATCAACTAAAAATTTTTACAATGATCTTGAGATTGTGGAAATCTTCTTTTAAGTGTAAAAACACCTGTGCCAGAAGATCCCGCTCTTCCATAGCCATAATACAAATAGTGATCAACTTAATCCGTAGGATATAAACTATTAAAGAAACTAGTGTGTGTGTGTGTGTGTGTGTGTGTATGCATGCATGTGTGTGTGTGTGTGTGTGTGTGTGTGTGTGTGCATGTGTGTGTGTGTGTGTGTGTTTGTGTTTTTATGTATGTGTTTATGTGTATTTGCTTACTAATATTGTAGTGTCTAAATAATGCATTGTAAAATAGCCTCTGTTTTATCATAATCTAATTGTTTTAACCATTTTGTCAACAACTGTTTACAATTATATCTATTCAATTTATATATATTGAGAATTTTGTTTATTTTATTGTATATAAAAACTGATTGCTTTTTATGTTGATGAGAAGCAAATTTTGTGTTTACTTTCTGTGTTACTATTACAGTACCTCTTCTTCTTTGCAAAATGTTCGAATCATAAGACAGACTACTATGTGTTTTTAAAACGGTTTGTAAAATATATAATTTTCTTACTGTACGTAGCTCACATATATTATATAATGTTAATTATTAATAAATAATAATGAAATTTCACAACCGTACTATGTTAAATTCCAATAATATAGATGAGTAAATGATAGAGGTGATTGGGGAACTCAAAATTCTCATAACACCTATGTAACATCTCAGGAAGGAAGGAATGCCTGAAAACCAGCGCTTCATGGAATCTTAGTTCCATGCAAGCAAAAGCTGAATCACCTCCGTTTGCCTAAATTTAATTAAGGTTAATTAATTAGCTTATATGTAAACATGTTTTTTAAAAGTGGCAATAAAGTGATATTTATTTATTATTTTACGCTGGTATTCATTAAGTACGAGACTACCCATACGTACATGCTGCAGCAATAATACAATAGTCTTCTTTCTTTCTATCTTATCGAGCATATCCGTTAAAATAACTGATTCTCTGATGCATGTCAGGTTGAAACCAAAGTAGTAGTTCGTTAGTAAGTTGTTTTCTATAGGAAAAACAACCTAAGCAGATCGCGCTGTCTTATTTGTATTAAAACACCCCTCCTAAAATCTACTCTTCTCTCATAGTGTTCCCCTTTCATAAATGAAAGGATCGGTCTGCGTCCCGCATCGGAACATTTGCGACTGCTGGTTAACTTTTATTTGTCTTCACGCTGGTACTCGTTTACGGTTGAGAACAGCGCGATTCGCTAGGAACATACCTAGTTACTTTCTCATTTTTCTAACGCGCTTGCAAACAATTTACCGGTGCAGTATAGGCCGGCCCCGGCACTTTCACACTCCATCAGAGTGGCCTGTTATGGCGTCGCACGTTCCTCTCGACTTGTTCTCTCTCTCTCTCTCTCTCTCTCTCTCTGTCGGGTTTCGTAACGTTGCAGGACGTGACCATGAGCTCAACAAACAATACGTATCAAATTGTATAATAAGTAATAACATCAATGTTATCCGTTGTGTTTAATAACAGCAATGGCATAATTGGACGTGTCGTTAACACCTCTCAGTTTAACGACCATGTTTCAAATTACATTAATTATTTACCGACTTAAAAAATGAGGAGGTATTCAATTCAACTGTGTTTTTGTTATGTGTTCTTTCTTCTTCTTCTTTTGTTATGTGATTCTTTTTTAGAGAGGGTTCCGATATGAAGAGTAAAACTCAGAATGGCGTCCGCCATGTGGTGGTTAGTGCTGCGAATGCTAGTTTTCCTGTGACTCTGCCGATATAAGGCATTGTTGATTTCTAGTGATGCAACGAATACAAATAGGAATATTCGTATTCGCCGAATGGTAGAAATTTACCAAATATTCGTATTCGGTAAATACTAATCACGAATATTTAAATACTAACATTTTTGTACACAACTCTAATTACTGGCAGACTTGGAAAACGCGCGTCGTCGGCGAAAAAAAAAAAGTGCATAGGCCCTTAGCTGCAACAACGGGGCTCCCATCCAAGGCGTCCATTTTCCAAGGCTGAAAAAACTCTCCCAATTTTTTTTTTGAAACCATGTACAGTCGCCTCGTAAAAATTCGTATTCGTAAAAGTAGGATTCGTTGCATCACTATTGTTTTCATAATCATCACTTTGTTGTCAATCAATCAATTACAGCCTATAACTTCTACTGCTGAACATAGCCCCCCCCCCCATAGATAGACCAAATTTTGCCTAAATTGCTGCGCTTCGTAGGTGTATTGGCAACCGCAATTTTTTTGGTATTTTGAGTTGTTATCAGGAAGATAATGCTGCCCATGTCAATTTCCCTTTGTCATCTCTTTCAACATCTACGGGACGATAATGCGGTTTAGCGATTAAGCGCTGGTGCGGTTGTTCTTACATCGCCACTACATTACCACTTTATTGTTTCAATAATATTTCGATGCTGTTCT
Organism: Parnassius apollo; assembly: GCA_907164705.1. NCBI lineage: Eukaryota > Metazoa > Arthropoda > Insecta > Lepidoptera > Papilionidae > Parnassius > Parnassius apollo. Next base: position 4,708,440 of record CAJQZP010001539.1, on the reverse strand, counting down.
AAAAGGATAAAAAGTAGTAACCAAATGTGCGAGTATTAAAGCAATAACTATCATAGTTCTGCATCGAACTATACTATACGTAGTAGTAATACCTCAATGTAGTTCTGACATTTGAATGACAAGTAAGCTAACTGTCCAGCTTTTTGTATACTCGTAGATACAAATAATAAAAACTGTGTGAATACACGGTTAGTTACGATCGTGTAGTGGCGGTGTAAGAATATATATTTTATACACGGTGGAGCCATGTTCTAGTTAAATTACTAGTATATTTGTAACACCTTTTGTCACCCTTATCCCAGAAAAAAAAGCACGAATGGGTCGGCTCGACCAGGGAAGGACCACGCTCTCACAGAATACCAACTTAAAATAGTAGCTTAATGCTGCTGTGTTTCGTACGGTGAGTGTAGAGAACCGGAGACCCTTTTTACAGGAAACGAGGTATTCCAATTTAATCATCATGGGTGACAATGCATCTGCATTTTGATTCGTAATCGAGGATAGATGTAGATGTCTATGGGTCACAGCAACCACTTAGCATCAGGTGGACTGTGTGCTCGTTTGTCACCCTATCCATCGATCACTAATAAAAAAGTGATCGATGACCCTATCCTATAAAAAAATAAAATTAATCTGACACCCCATATCGTCCTGTGGGTGTTGTAAGAGGTGACAAGGGAAACAAACAGGATGGGCAGCAGTTGCCAACCCGCCTGCCAAGCGTGGCAACTATAGAAGATATCCCCCCAATGTGACTCATTATGTGAGGTCCATGTTCAGCGGTGGACTTTGATAGGCTGTAACTAAGTTATTATATTTTTATTAGATGGCCCGAATATTCGTTTCATATTCGGTATTCGGCAGCTTTATCGAATATTCGTATTCGGCCGAATATTCGGCTAAATCACCAAACATTTGTTACAATGTTATTCACGCCACAGTCTTGAAATGTACGATTGAGTAATGCCATGTCTTACATGATTTTACTGTTGAAAGTATATTTATTTATGTGTTAAATCTACTTGTATAACTTTATGTTTTTGAGGCACGGTAGATTTATTTTCAATTATAGCAAAGAAAGCTTGATAAAATGTTTTTGGAATTAAACAAAGAAACGTTACATTACATTAGTACATTTCACTTTACTTTAGTTATCGGTTTCGGGTAAGGTTTACAATTCGGTCGCCTGAATTAGGGGGTGGGGGTGGTGTGGGGGGAGGGGGAGGAGTTGTAGAGTCACCCCCTACTTCCACTTTCTGCCGGACGTACTTAGTTTATTTTTTAAAAAAATTTTAAAAATCTCATTTTGAGGTTATATTTCGTAATTGTTATGACAATTTTAACCTGATTTATGGGGAGAGAGATTTGGGGGACGGAAGCCCCACGCCACTTAACGTGGTGCAGTCGAGGGAAGCCCGGTCGACGGAGCCCCGCTTCGCGGGGTTCCTACTTCTGAGTGGTTTACAAAAAAAATAACCACGAAGGGATGACGGGGTCTATTCGCTCGCTTCGCTCGCTCACTCGACCCCGTCATCCCCTTCTAAACCTAACCTGTCCGAGTCGGGGTGCCCCACGTCCTAGGCTCGCTTCGCTCGCTATTGCACCCAATATAACACCAAAACATTAACTTTTATAACTACTTTAATTTATAAACATAATTTATGGCTGCCACCATTTGTAAGAAAGGATCTTTGCGATATTTAGCAGTATTCCGCCGCCACAAATATTCCACTATTCACCAAAATTATGAAACTCTGAAGCAACGGCGTGACGAAAAACTGTCAACAAAATGGCCGGCCTAGCTATTAATTTTACACATTTTTAAATCGATTCAAATCGAAATTGGATGAATCGATTCACAAAAAATCGAAAACGTAAAGATCGATTTCGCAAAAATCGATCTTTATTTGATTTCCGTTATCAAAAGATACAATAAAGTACAGATAACGTTGAATGATTGAATTAAAAACTGTCATTCTTTACGAGTTAGGGTATATTCAACTAATTGTAAATAATTTTACAAATCTTAATAAAACAGAAAAAGTTTCGATCTCGATTCCCTAGGGTGAAATATCGATTCACTAGATCGATTCAGTACTATATATCGATATGACATTGACAGATGAAACGTCAAAAACGTAATTAATTAGTCATTTACCAATATTATTAAAAAAATTAATAAATACTTCGACGCTGCTCCGCCAGCAAAAATCGAGTGGGGGTGCTTCAGATAAACCCCCTTGACCCCCCCCCACAGTGACAGAATCTTCAAATTCAGGCGACCGAATTGTAAACCCAACCCTCGGTTTCTTTAAAATAAGTCCAAATAGTAGATCTTCTGCTACTCATTTTTATCATATAATTATCAATTTTCAATAATAACACAACGAAATAATTTTCTTCTCACTAAAATAGGCAAAACATAAGCATGTGCCGACAATTTGCTCAGTACTAGATGATGCAATAAGATGTCAGGTGTGGCGGGGGGAGCGAGAGGGAGCGCTTTACGGTAAGAAGTTTCTACATAAATTGGTTAGGTTACCCAGGGGTTCCTGCCGAATAATGTTCGACCGATTATTCGTATTCGGTAAAATCAATATTCGGCCCACATCTAATTTTTATATCTATATACCGTTACCTATATACCTATGTATCTATATACCGTAACCGTTGTTGCGTCTGTTGTTGATCTTGTAACTTCAGAACGACCTGACCGATTGATTGAGGTCATATTTACACAATATATTAGTTTTGTTTATAGTTATAATAGAGTAGAGTTATCAATACTATTGTAGAATCGAGTATATTAGTGTAAGTTACCGTTAGAACGACTCTTGTCTGTTAAGGGGAAATATAATCTCAAATGGCTTAGCAAGATCGTTCGTTATGCCGAAAATATTGCAGCATTAATTTTGAAATAAATATATGGTAAAGTTGAGGAATAATGTTAAGGATTATGTTAGACGAAAACACGATTTCGTAAAATTTTCTCGATAAATGAAAAAAAAATCCAAAGTTACCTCCAAAATAAGCAATAAACCGTTGTTATTCATAAAATACTTTAAATAAGATCATGAAACTTTGCACTAACTAACTGAACTATCTATATAGCAGTGCTTATGTTATTTCCTTTTTTTAAGATAGCATTATTTTCACTGTAAAAAAGAAATTACCTGAACTATCGGCCTTTTGAAACGTGATTCCTGCCGCACGGTCACTTCGCTTCGGCCTTTGAACGGGGAGGTTGTGTCGCTTACGATCAGAATATAAATTACGCAACAGGACGACGTAAAATTAAAATGGGAAATAACCGTAATAAAAATAAGAAGCGACTGGCTTGGCGTTAAGAAACAGGCATAAATATGATAAACCTAATGAAATAAGTGTCTAACGACCTTTCTACTTACAGTATTAGTGATTACAAACATGTCGGTACTCGGTACATAGCATACGACGCGCGGGCAAGTGGGGAAGAAATTAGAATTTGAGCTGACTTACTCTATCCCCTTAAGGACCCTAACAGACAACAGCCGTCGCGTCGCTTAAAATCAGCTGACATGAATAGGGGCAATTAAAAGTCGCTCCGTTAGACCGGGCGACCTTCGACAGGCAAACAATGGCCCGGTAAAGCGTGTCATCATCGCCCCCATTCTTTATCTGCCGATGAAAGAGAGAAAATATCTCTCGTAATATTTCGTTAATATTTAATATTAAATGAAATGTTTTTTCGTGTCGATACAGTCAGTTTCGATATGGTGAAGCTGTAACATTTCATAATATAATGTGAAACGATAATATAGCTTTACAATATATATGAAGATTATAAATTTTTAAATTATTTTTTTTTTATATATTACATATAGGTAAGGTCGAAGGTACCATCAATTTAGCATAAATTTAACTATTCCACAGTATTGTATTATAAGCATAAAGCATAAATACTAGAACGAGGACTGAATTGTTCTTAGCGACTGTGACTGACAGTAATACGTCGATGTCGAAGACGCTGAAGTAGAAGACGCTGATGTCTATCTCTTGGTTCTGCCTCAGTCGCCTCTTACGACACCCTACCGAACCTACCACCTCTATCTACCCTCGTACGTAATTGGGGTAACATACACAAAACCAATGAATAACAAGTTTTATGCTCTGGAAAAAATCTATGCAAACTTAGAAATGAGGATATCCACAGTAGAACCAGAGTAACCGACATAATCCAACGGATTTGTAAGTTTAAGTGGCAATGGAGCGGCCATATAGCTCAAAGAACTGACAACCGATGGGGAAGAAAGGTTCTTGAGTGGCAGCCTCGTACCGGTAGGCCAAGTGTAGAACAGTCCCCCACTACATCGAGTGGATAACTGGTAAGACATACAGGAAGTCGATGGATGCTGGTACTCAGGAAAGTGCTTTGTGGCATTCCTTGGGGGAAACCTGTGTTCAGCAGTGAACTTAGAATGGGTTCTAATGATGATGATGAAAATGATGATACATTGAACTATAGCTCTTTGCTATAACCGATTTACAGTATTATAAATAACCAAACAAAAAAGCAGTACCGTTTTATGTTAGAAAGTATAGTGAAAAACAAGTACGTAATGAATCGCGTTAAGACGGAATATCGGCAATTTTTATTGCCGTAACTGAAGAGAAATCAGCAAACTTTTAGTAAATTTAAAGTTATATGTTTATAAAAACGCAATTGATTGTGCCTTCCTGTACATGTAACAACTAATGTGCATTTATTTAAAAAAATACTTGTTATTAGTACTGGAATGAGTTATTCTGTTTATCCATCCTAATAAATCTACCCTAGGACGGACTTATTTATATATAAATCCCAGACGAGGTGGGTAATCAGAATCGAATATAATATTTTCTTTCGACTTTCTCCCTCGGCTGTGTACAGTCTTTTCTGGAACTATGATAAAAACTTGGCCCAAGATACTTGGAAACATTAGCATACTTAAAAAATATACATACTTGCTTGAAAGGTTAACGCTGAAATAAAAGGAGCGCCTTACAGGATTACAGATTCGTTGGAATCTAGACATAAAACAATTTAAAATTAAGGTAAAAACAAACATCCAAATTTTGCAAGGTTTGCAAAAAAATGCCCAGTTTTCATTAACACATCTGCTGTAACAAAGAAATTTAGAGAAAATGACTGCAAATGCATTAAAAGTGACGAATTTATCGAAGATATCAAACTACGTCTACTCAATAATGTAAGTTAGTGTTGGTAATTTCCTGGACATTTTGCAGTATTTATAAATTACGTAATACAGTGCAACCTCGATATAACGAAACTGAAGGGAATTAGAAAATATTCGTTACCAAGGAATTAATTATAAGAATGTTATATAGAGGTTAGGTGAGCTTACGATTAGTTTTAACAAGGTAAGAAAACTTGTTTATTAACCTCAACATTACATACTAAGAATTTAAAGTGTCTGAACTTGTCAAAACATGATTTATTGTGGAATTAAGTGGGAGTAATAAATATTAAATAGGATAAGTTATTTCAAGGTTCTAAGTTGACAAAATTCTAAATTAAATAGAGGTAAATAATACCGTCTATCTATATAATCTGCAGTGATTAAAAATTCGTTATAGAATGGTTTTTGATAAATGTATTCGTTATGTAGTGGCATATTTTGCATTAGCTCTTACGGGCAGTTCTGGAGGATTTCGAAAAATTCGTTAAATCGAGTAATTTGTTATATGGAGGCTCGTTATATCAAGGTTACACTGTACTATTTATTTAAAACGCAGAAGTGTAATTTGATTTAAATGTAATATGTAATGCAGGGATTTCAATAAGCTGTGACGGTAACGGCAATACGTAATATGATTATTGTTTAAGTTTGTGATGATTAAAAATTATTTAATAATGAAAGTGAATTGCGATTATCCACCCCGTCACGAGGTGGACAGATGAAGACGAGTTAGGAGTATCCACCTTAGGGTGGATATACGGAGTAACCCGTCGGATCTCCTTCGTATGATAAAATAAATGATTTTAATTAGCCACACGTGAAAACTGCTCCTTCGATTTGGGGCTAGATATCACATCTTACAAAATAAACGTTGGTTAGCACTAAGCATGTGGGTTCTAAATAGAACTTGGTTCAATCTCACGCTAATACGTTATTATTATTAGCATATTATAACACACCTTAAGGACGCGTTTACAAAATGGATAGGTATAGAATCGCACTACTACATTGACAAAAGTCACACACACACTAGTGTACGCACGGTTGGCTGTGGGAATCGTAGTCAAATGAAATTATTTTGATAATTTGAAAGATTGAATTTGTTTTTCATTTCTTATACCTACCTCAGAAATATACTTCGATACGAAATATGAATACCTGCTCCAAAGACTGCTTGGCACTGGAAGCCCTCTACTGGTAGTGAGATGTTAGCTCTGGACTTTGAACTGGTTTTGTCAGTTATAATAAGACCTTACCTACCTGCGGACTTGATGGAGTGACCTGAAGGTGTAATTTGGTGATTACAACAATAGGAACTCCTAGACTAGTGGAACTAGGTGTGCCGAGTTTGGGTTCGTTTTGTTGGTTATGATGAGACCTTACCACCGGACTTGATGGAGTGAAGGTCTCATCGTAACTAACAAAACGAACCCAAACTCGGCACACCTAGTTCTACAAGTCTAGGAGTTCCACTTGTAATCACTGAACTACACCTTCAGGTCACTCCATCAAGTCCGGAGGTATGGACTCGTCATAACTAACAAAACGAAGCCCAAATTCGGCACACCTAGTTCTACTCGTTCAGAAATTCCAGCAGTAGTTACTGAATTACCCCTTCAGGTCACTCTATCAAGTCCGGTGGTAAGGTCTCATCGTAACTAACAAAACGAACCCAAACTCGGCACACCTAGTTCTACCAGTCTAGGAGTTCCAGTTGCAATCACCGATTTAGACCTTCAGGTCACTCCATCAAGTCCAGAGGTATAGACTCGTCATAACTAACAAAACGGAGCCCAAATTCGTCAGCCCTAGTTTTACTCTGCAAGAAGTTCAAATAGCGGTCACGAAAGTACACCTTCAGGTCATGCCATCAAGTCCAGAGGTAAGGTCTCATCATAACCAACAAAACGAGCCCAAACTCGGCACACCTAGTTCCGCTCGTCCACGAGTTGCAGTAGTAGGTAAGTTTATATATCCTACTTATTTTTAGCTAAATAAAAACTGTGAGTATAAAAATAATAATTTTATCACTTGTCAAGTACCTATGTTTCCAATTTGTTTTTTTTCTAATATTTTGTGTATGTACAGCGATCTTTTCAGAATGAGCCGCTGCAAACAGGCGATACAGTGTCCACTCACGACGGCGGCCGAGCGCGGACTGTGGTTTCATCGAATCTTTGTACAATAAATCAAAGCAGGCACCAACAATAAAATAGCCCTTATTGCAATACATTATGATTCATCCATATTACCAAAATATGCGAAAAAATGTGCATCAGTTTTTATTTTTTTTACGACTATTAGTGACATTTTGTTAAAAAATAAACCCAGGGTTTTTTAATTGAATATGTCTGTCATCTTATAGTATTTTTTAAATTTTTTAAATATGTTGATAATAGACCAAAACATTTACCGAAACACAAGCCGGTATCGTTAATTTTGTAGAAAATGGCAACGAAAGTTCGTTTTTACAATATAAAAAACTACTATTTTCAACAAAAGAGTTACAGACATTTGCAGATGAAGAACCAATCTATACATGGTAGTTTTTACTTATATTTGATTTGGTTTAGTTTTGTCACAAAATCTACCGAAAAACACCCTAATTTTGGTTGATTTGCAAACGCGTCCTTAGTCTAACAGCACAGCGTTTTAGTTTAAACTTTCAACTCATTACTTTAATCTATTAATACGTGTGAACAATGAATACCTACTATATGAAAATACGTAAATACTGCGTAAGCTGCGTAACATATCCTAATTTTTTGTCCACCGACTTACTAGTCTATGCGTCAACGTCAACCTATCACTATTACTACTACAATAAAATAACTCGGAACTTGGTAGGATATATTAGAGATGTTACGGAGGTTGGATTCCGATAGTTCGGAACTTCCGATTGATTTTGCACCTTCGATTCCGATAAATTTTAATCGGGTCGATGCGGACATGCGGCGGTGGCGGCCGCGATCAGCGCGTACGATCAAGTTTATACTTGTCGCACGGAGAACCCTGAAATTATTGCTTTGCAAGATCTTTCCCTCAATTTCGTGGAAGGTATTGGATTAAGACGACTTATGCAGTTCATAGTGCCGAATTATCAGTTAAGAGTTAAGACGAAGACAGTTTTTTACCGAATATAATATAATTTTATTTTATTAGACGTGCCCTTAACACATACCTATGTCACAGTATATAAACTATGTCTTCTGCCTCCATTTCCGGTTCTGGTTCTGACAAACCAAATTTAAAAACTCAGCTTCCGATATAACCACTTCCGTAACATACCCAAGGATATATTATAAATAAATTATTTTAATGAGCCTTTATCACATAATTAGCAGTATTATTATTTATTACAGCACATCCATTGAAAAAGCATTGGTAAATCAACGCCTAACCCATAAAAATCGACTTCAAATTAAAAGCGGTTTAAAGTTAATCTCCCTATTCTCTTCACTAAATAACAATAGAAAGCGACAGTATTAGAGTAATTTATTACTTAAATAAGCGATAATAAACGAATAGTGAGGCTTTTACAGTATAAACTATAAATATATTTGTACAATAAATGGCTTTAATTCTTTTTGGATTATTATTCGACAGATATAAAATTGGAAAAGAGAAGTTTAACAACATGAAGCTACAATTTTCAATTACATGCCTATAAATGAAAGCGCACAGCCACCATCCATTGCTTTATTTCTCATGGCGCGGAAAGTAGCACGATTTCCATACAAAATTACCAAAACAAATTTAATTTCACGTCGTGGAAATAGTAATCTGCTAGTTAGGTATCCGCTTATTAGTTCACCTATTTAAATTAACCCGGTAACGTTTGCAACATGAGAAATTTTGTTCATATAAAACGATTAGATTAGTACTAGAAGTTAGTAATAGTAACATAGTAAAGTTATTCCCTATTTACGCCTCACATCTGGGCATTTCTCTAATTTCTAAGGGTTTTTAAGGCAAAGAAATAAATGATGTCTTCAAAAAATATCTTTTTTTATTTCTTTTAAAAGGAAAAAAAAATAATTCAATATAATATACAGATATATGAAAGCACCTATACCTCGAAGGACAGACGGTGATGTAAGAGCAGCGAGCTACTCGGACCACGTTTAGCCAAAATAAAAATGGAAAACCGAAAAACCGTGGCTTGCCTATCGCCTACACAATAACAAACCCAGTATGGCATTAGTCGCCTTCCCTAAGCGTTTCCCTAAGCGTATGCCCGAACTCCTAAACTCCTGAAACGACACTCAATCTTTACTACAAGACGCAAGAGTCTCGCAGGCTTAGTCTTGTTCTTGCTCAAATCTTGCACGGTCAGTTTTGGTCTTGGTCTTGCTAAAATTAGGCGGTCTTGTTCTTGCAAAAATGCTAGAATAAGGCCAAGACTGATTTTGGGCAACACTAGTTGTTACTGTTCGTACGTAGAACTTGGGACGAGTTTCCGGCAAGGTTTTTACCCGACAGCTCCAGACAGAAATGTTTTTCGAATGTTGCGTGCGGCTACGGCTATTTGGGTACTGATACGATATGCGCAGCTATCTCTTCCACGTTTCGTTCAGCGCTAGACTTACATGCCGCGACTTATATAACATGCATGTCAAATTCTTTGGTACACGCTGTAGCCTAATCAGCTTGATGGATTTTAAGATATGTTGTCGGTTGATTCGTCTTAGTTGTGAAAGTGACACATGGTAAAAAAATCCCTGTCAAGAAAAACTTTTAATAGTCGGTTTTTTTTAACTGTTTTAACCATTGGGCTTGTTTTCAATATTTCATTAGCTGACATTAATAAACGTATGTTTAAAAATAGAAACAGGTGTCGCAAGAAAACATCTGTCTTTTATTGAATTTAACTGCAAATACTTTTTGAACTTAGTAACTAGTTTCATACCGCATATGGTTATTCGCATACTCGTATGAACGCCTGTGTGTCATTAAATTACCATTACCATACGTGTATTCTGAATTAATGTAACTCTTCAAGAATTATAACATCATATTAAACAATAATATTTTTACATAATAAGGGTAACAAACGAGCACAAAGTGTACCTGATGGTAAGTGGATGCTGTGGCCCATAGACATTCACATTTATCCTCAATTAAAAATCGAAATGTAAATGCGTCGTCACCACTGAGGACTAAGATAGAATTTCTCGTTTCCAGTAATCAGGGTCTCCACATCTTTACAGTCGCCTTAGAAATACAGCAGCATTAAGCTGTTATTTTACGTTGGTATTCTACAAGAGCATGGTCGTTTCCCAGTCGAATCGACATATTCGTGCTACGAGGGCGGCACTGAAAATTTCGGGAATCAAGGAAGTGACACAACATTACTATTTAAAAAAGTATTTATTGCTTCTCGAAGTATTCTCCGCGAAATTTGACACATTTTTCCATACGATGGAACCAATCATTGAAGCAACCATTCCATTCGGAAGTTGGGGTCTCCAAAATGGCCGTTTTGTAGGCGTCCACAGCTTCTTCAGGTGATGAAAATCTCTGTCCACGCAATTTCTTCTTTATTTTAGGGAAAGTATAGAAATCATTAAGGCTTAGGTCCGGGCTGTACGGCGGATGGTCTAATAATTCTATATTTTCTTGCTCTAAAAACTCTTTTGTTCTGTGTGCGGTGTGAGAACTCGCATTGTCGTGATAGAGGATGATGCGGCGGTTGCAGTTCTCTTTACGGAGTTCAGAAACGGCCTGTGGCAAACAAATGCTAGCATACCATTTTGCATTAACCGTTCTTTGTCCCTCAAGAGGAATAGTCGTAACATGGCCGGTTTTGGAGACAAACGTGGCCACCATTTTTTTTGGCAACACTCCGTGAACGAACAATTTTTGTTGGCTTTAACTCATTTTCGAACACCCAAACTCGTGAATGGTTTTTTGTTTCAGGTTCGTACGCGTATATCCAGGATTCATCACCTGACACGATGTTGTATACAGCATTTGTGGATCCTGCGTGGAATCTTTCGAGAGTTCTGACGCACTAAGTAACGCGAGCCGCTTTTTGCTCTTCACAGAGCGAATGGATGGATACTCCATCGGGAAAACAACTTTTTTACACCTAATTGTTCATTCAAGATTATTTGTATTTGATTTATGCCAATGTCTAAAGTTGCCTGAATTTCGCGGTATGTCACATGTCGATCTTCCAAAATCAGCTTAACTACGCACAGTATCATCGTTTTCTTGGGTGACTGCATTTTTGGACGACCTTGACAGGGATCATCACTGAGCTTGACACGTCCACGTTGAAATTGAACAGCAAACCAGCGATAAATTGTGGTTTTGGATGGGGCTTCATCACCAAATGCAGAAATCATCCGGTCAACACACTGTTTTTGTGTTAAGCCACTTCGAAAGTCATAATAAATCATCGCTCTTGAATTTTCTCGAGTCAATTCCATTTTCTCAACGACTAAACAAGTTTGATAAAACCTGTGTACACCAGTCGTTTTAATATAATGGTATTCGATTTTTAAAACCAAGGAGTTTTCAATTAAAAAGATTTTAATATGACAGGAACAGTGGAAATATTCCATTCCCGATACTTTTAGTGCAGCCTGTGTATAACCATAATATAGCTGGTGCATATCTCTAAATAATATTTTATTAAATGTTACTTCCACGTAAGATTTTCGTTGCTATCCTGGAGGCGGTTCACAAACATAGCCTAAATAAACACTCAGCATAAAAAACACTTGCAACGAAATCGTAATGGTAAAAAGCAGTTGTTGATGGAATGAAAATAAGTGATTTGATTAATTTAGATATTTATTTACTTGGATATGTTTAGCAAATATAGCTATAAATAACATCGAAAGTAAGTGTCCTTATTCCTGGTCGGTAAATTAAATTGCCACTGTAATTCCCAAACGCACAAGCGGACAAAAAACGTCGTTCGCTTACGTATTTGCGATGCGCACGCGACGTGAGGCATGCAAGGCTATTGCTATGCAGTAAGCAGATAGAAATATTTGTTTTAAGACCTGAAACAGATGTAAACCGTAAGCGGTGCCGCTCAAATAGTTTAAGGGAGAATTTGACTGTACAGGAGTTAGTAAGTAACGCAAGTGTACAACACGCGCGCAGCGGTTCGTTATAACGTCACGCATCGATCGAAGCGTTGCTAATGGCCCTGTGGGATTAGCAAAGTTGGCTTAACACAATCGATACCCCAAAGAAAAAACTGTAACAATTAAAAGTCCTCTACAGAACACAGAACCCTGGTACCCATCTCATGGTTAGCTTCCCTCTGTCGCGTCTTACGTCAGTCACCCCCTTAATGATATGAGGTAGTGGAAATTGCTTATTATAGTATCTATTGTAGCTTTCTATTTGCGTTGACGGTTGTAGAATGCTAATATGGCTAACTCTGTGAGACAAACGCGAGACGCGGTCGTCAAATATATCCTTTACGCAAGCACAAGCAAGTAGGCAGGTGGGCAGGTTATCACATATCATGTGATAAGATCGAGGTTTATCGGGATTAGAGGTTTAAATTTATAGAAGAGTCAATGTGAGAGATGTAGACAATCGCAGCACACGCAGATCCAAAAATTCGTTTTTGCAGAAATACTGCTAGAAATACAAACATAAATGTACAAGTATTTGTTTGTGTAAACTGATTATGTGTATATTTGTATTTGCTCTGACTCCCTTATTGCCGCTTAAATCACGAAATTAATAAACCATAGCATAGCATAAACACTCACGCCTGTCACCCAGAGGGGTAGGCAGAGACCACGGATTTCCATTTGACACGATCCTGACATACCTCTTTCGCCTCCTTTACATCCATATATCTACGCCTACATGCTCGTCGGTTAAGGGTACTTTTAACGTGGCCCATTTTCAAAATATCGCCAATTTGGTCGATAAGCTTTTTTCTAGGGCGTCCCTTCCCGACTCGGCCGTTCACATCTGCCATATAAATTTGGTTTGTCACTCTTTCCTCATTCATTCTTTCTACGTGACCAAACCACCGAAGCATTCCTTTCTTAATCCTGGTCACAACATCATCTTGCATAGCACATTTATCTCTTATCACGCAATTTCTCACCCTGTCATTCAGATTCAACCCTAGCATACTCCTTAAAGACCGCATTTCTACAGCATTTATTCTACTTTCGTGCTTCTTCTGCCACACCCAGCTTTCACTACCATACATTAAAGTAGGGACTAACACAGCATTATGAATTACCATACGTGCCTTTTTTGATACATTCTGTTTCTTCACAATAGAGTGTAGTGCTCCATTCACTCTATTCCCTGCATTTACTCGTCGTTCTATATCCTTATCATATCTACCATTCCTGCTAAATACACATCCCAAATACACAAACTCATCCACTTGCTCAATTAGCTCCCCTTCTATTCTTATTTCACATACCGTTTTGCTTTCCTCTCTTTCAAAAACCATCACTTTCGTCTTACTTGCGTTCACTTTCATTCCCCTTTTATTAATAAACCAGTGTTTAATATTAATGCTGCTAGCCTAAAATATTCATATCTATAGGAGTTTTATAAGTAAATTACAAATTCGTTAACTGTTCAATGTTAACAGAAGCCGTTTAATATAATTGGATTTTAAATAATCCAATTATTTAAACTTCAAATGCATTACACTTTTCTTTAACTTCTCTATTCAAATAGTAAAAAATGTAAATTTTAAAAACTAGTAGTATGTAATGTTTTATTATTCTTGTTTTTTCCCCCGATGATGTTATTGTTTGATCCACGTAACAACAGTAATAAATGTCAATATATGACTTATTTACGCAAAAATAGCTTTTAATTTTCTATGTAAGAATTTCATTCGTGCCTTCAGACGTAGTTCTCGACGCAAGTATGACGTCGCTGGAAAAAGGAAAGTTTAATTTTAGAAGTTGTTAAATAATAATTTAAAAAAATTATTTTTGCAGTATCTATTAAGCACTATCAAACACACGTGGGAATATAAAATTAACTCATTTAAAATGCATGATCTATTTGGTAAATTTAAATGAAAAAGATTAGTTAACTTTAAATAAATTTATATGCGGAATAAAATATTTAATTACGGAATACGGATTTTATCGCGTTTAATTTTAACTTGTTTAATTCCTGACGTTAAAATGCCCGAAACACTAAAAAGTGTTGATTAAACACAATAAAATGCGTAAAATTGGTTTTTCCATGTGTAGTATTTGCGTAAATATAAGAAATCATTATGTATATAGCTTCTTGTTATGGTATGATCAAAAATTTCTATACATAGGACAACTGGTTCCGTGGTGTAGTGGTTATCACATCTGCTTTACACGCAGAAGGTCGCCAGTTCGATCCTGGCTGGAATCATTAATTTTATTATTTATATTTTTATGACTATTTTTTTACATTATTTTGATAGAACTCTGTTGCTTTTTTCGTGTTATTTTTAATTATATTAACGTTATAAATTTGCTTTTAAAACTGTGAATGCAATACCCAGCATTAACTTTATTATTTAAAAAATATGGTATATAAGCAATTTGTTTTCTTAGAAATTAAATATATTTTTATTAGTTGGCAACATTAAGTAATTTGTGATGGCATAATATATAAATATATAGCTACATATGGTTAAAAAAAATTAAGTTAGTAAAAAAGTCAAGTCCAGCTCCTTTACACTAGTGTGTTGTTAACATAGAATTACCTAAATCTATATTTGAATCTACGTAACAAATAGAAATAATATTGGGCCATATTTTAAGCAATAAAACTAAGCACATATATTAAAAACTTTTTGATGTCAAATACTAATCACGAATTTATAAAAACTAATATCTTTGTATGCAACACTAATTACTGGCAGACTTGAAAAACACGCGTCGTCGTGTAATAAATACGACGTGTGCAGAGCCGCAACAATGGGGGAATTGCCGGCTCCGGAAGTTTCCCTATCATTCCGAACCATGGATGGATTCATTCATTTCATTTGACAGTCGAACAAAAGCAAATGTCAAGCAAAGGAGTACTGTTCAATTTATTTGTTTTGTGAGGTTGCTGCGAAGTGAAAGAATGAAGTTGAAGTTGAAATGTCTTCTCGTAAATGAGATCAAAGTGAGATATGGAAACACTTTATTACCGTAGTAAGTAGTTATATGGTCTGTATTTCCTGTATATCAACAAAAGGTAGGTAATTAATGGTTGTGTCTATGTAGTACTAGACTTTGCTCGCGAATTTTGAATTGCTGACTGTCATTTTTTTACAGATATATCTACAACCCACCTTACAGAAAAAATATATTAATGATATTAATGAATAGGATATTAATGAAATCTCCATATCTCTGTCACAGCAGTCATGTGGACCAGTGACGCTTCCTCACAAGTCAATTATTTTATAAGTCTTACTGGCAATAGTGTCAATGAAGATGTCGATTTTCCAAGGCTGAATAAACTTGCCCAAAAATATTTTTTACTAAACCATATACAGTCGCCCTTGGAAAGGCGGAAAAGGGGCCGGCGGGAAACATCCAGACTGAAAAAAGAAATCGCCTAAAACCAGAAAATCTACAAGTTTTATGTTTTTTTAATAAAAAATTGCCTGTTGTACATTTTAACTATTCAAACAATATAAAATCATCAAATAAATTAGTTTTTATTTACCATGGCAAGATATTCATATTCGCCGAATAGTAAGTTTGATATTCGCATTTGTATTTGTATCCATAAAAGTAGGTAGTATGTTGTAGTAGTGTGTTGCATTACTAATAGCGATATTATACAACAATATGCGTATTGGACGGGAGTAGCCATATACATACATGCATATGTTTTTCGCATTGTGAAAAACTTACCCATTTGGGGGGGGGGGGTGTTAGTGTCGAGCCATATCTCACCACGGGGAAGGGGAGGGAAGAAGGAAGTTTTTTTCTGTACTATTAGTTATATTTTATATAAATTAGATTAAAAATAAATAAACCAAACAGCAGATATTCATAAAACAATAAAAATTAAACACAAGTGGTAGCATTAAAAATGTTGTACAACCAAATTCAATATAAATAAAATGAGAACATCATCATTGTATTCGAAATCAATTAATCAGGTTAAAATCAATGTCAGATCTTGATCAAATTTGTATGGGACATGAGAAGCTTTCAAAAAAAAAAAACATTAAAATCAGTTCACCTATAAAAAAAGTTCTGTGGTAACAAGCATAAAAAATCTGAAAGCTTGAAAAAAAGAGCTCAAAAATGTAAAATTTAAAAGTTATCTCAAAAAAACGATTATTGAGAAATTTTTAAACAGCTATTAATTTTTGAATGCATAGTTTGATTTTGACTTACTTTGCGGCATTTGACGCAGTTATTCAAGTACCAATAAGTGTTTGATTTCTGAAGTTGATCAGTCAAATATTTTGAAAGTTATTTAGAAAAATCTTGAAAATAATCTTGATAAAATATTTCTCTAAAACGGCTCGACCAATTGACTTTAAAGCAGGTCGAAGTCTTAATGAACACTTTTGAACCTCATATCGCTCATTTTAATCAGTGAATTCATTCCATACACATATCATACTACAAAATTTTATTTACACACACACACACACACGGGCAGAGGTCGATGCAAGCAGCAGATGTGATGGAAATAGTCGAAAGAGATTCATAAGAATTCAAAATGTTCGATCTGATGAAAATTCACATTCTCAAAATCAAACTAAAAACTGTAACTTCCTACTTTTGAAAAAAAATTCTAAATGGGAAGTTAATAAAAAAAGAATACAGTCAAATTGATAACCTCTTCCTTTTTTGAAGACGGTTGAAAAACAGTTACAAATGTGCAAAAATTTAAATAGCAAACTGCTGAGATATTGTTTTGTTAATTAATATAAAGACAAGAAACTGATAAACTTTTATTTAAAACACAATGTCTCTTAATTGAGAAGTTAGTCACAAAAACTTCACCTCAATGTCAACTAGCGATATCTGGTGATAGGAATATTATTAGCCCTCATTAATGGACACCCCGAACTTGAGAAAACTGTTCAGAATAATTATTTTGAACAGTTTGTAGGTTGGATCATTTGTGCACAACACGGTTCTAAATATTTCTTATAAAAACATTAAATTCAGCTGAATTAAGATTTCCTTTTTCATTGTTTATATAAGGATAACCAAATCAAACACACTAACATTTAATGAAACAGTCTGACAAAAACTCTTTTCGCTTCCATTCATAGAAGTGACAATAGAAACACCAGCCTTAAAATGTGTGACTTGCTTAGTAATTGTTATATATCATGAATAGAACATATGTACATATATACATTTACCTCTTATTTATGAAAGAACATTTGTTTTATAATCAGACAATGTCAATGTGAAAACTGATAGAGAGGTCAATCGGCAGATTCTATTCGACTGGGCAGTATATGGGAAATTATGATACATCTTCTCGTCAGGCATACCTCAAAACGAGATTGGCAACCAGTGGGTATTGCCAGTTATGACTTAAGGATCTGAGATGTGGTCCTTCACTGCTGGCCGTATGACAACACTCTAGGTCGACAGTAAGCTTGGGGTTTCTCTGTGTGATAAACTTAGAAATTAGGATATTCCCAGTAGAACCAGAATGACCAACATAGCCCAACGGATTAGTAAGCTGAAGTGGCAATGGGATGGCCATATAGCATGAAGAACTGACACTCAGTGGGGAAGAATGGTTCTCGACCCCACACTAGATGGAGTGACAACCCGGTAAGACATGCAGGAAGTTGATGGATGCAGGTGGCTCAGGACCGTGCTTTGTGGCCTTCTTAGGGGGAGGCTTATGTTAAGCAGTGGATTTGTTAGTAATAATTTATCTCAGTTTGTGTTTAAATGGAGTAATTTGTAAATAGAAATTATTTCTGTTTGCTTACAGGAGGACTAAGCTGGTACCTAGCTGTTTCATCTCAATAAAAAATCATCATTTGACTGTTTTTACTTCTTTTCTCAAAACATGTGTCGTAGAAACTAAAAAGAAATTTTAAAGGCATATGTCTACTATCAATGGGGTAGAGAGATGCATTCACCTTTCCCAAACAACTCTCTCAGATATAAAAAGAGGTCCATGCTCATGGCACAAATAATGGCTGATACTTTATTTTCACCTCTATTCATGTTTTACAATAGTTTTTTTTAAGCCAAGGCATAATTTATATAGATACAAAATACCATTAGAAATTAATTAGATTTATTCTTACTGTTATCAAAGCTCATTTGAACACACTGGCATATAAAGTAAATTTATCCTAACAAAAATATCATAGCTATTCTTACTATTTGATATATAATTTAGTTTGAATATCATGATGACATATGGCCTAAGTTCAGTAGTGGACTTGTGAAGGACTGTGGAAGGAATGATGATGATGATATGGCCAAACAAATCTTTATGACCTTACAGGGATAATTGCAAAAAACTCATTATTAAAGAACTAACTGTTACCATGAATGATGCTCGAATTCGATCTTACAATACCTACCTTACCTCGGCTCTATAAGTAATCGAATTCGATATGAAGTACTGCCCTATGAAAAAACTATTTTTTCGTTTTAAACAAAACTAAAGACAATATGCAATAGATAATAGTATCAAAGACAAAGATATGCTCTTTTATTTTAAAACGTAACCTGGCAATGTTTCTCAAAAAAAAAAAAAGAAATCACTCTGAACTTTCGGCGTTCCACGTGTCGCATTGATGAAGGTGCTCTGTCTTTTTTATAGAATTTTATATTTGTGTCCGGACTAAAAACGAAAGTATTATACTTTTTTATATTCCTTGTAATATAGTAAACACGTAGATATATAATTTGTGGTATAAAAAGTGAAAAGTAAATTGCCAAAAGTACTTCGAATCCGGAAGGCCCATTTTAGCGGTTGGGTCAAAAATGTGTTATTTTTCCAATTCTCATTTATTTTTAGTGTAAAATGTAAGTAAAAAATAGTTTTCTAACATATTTCAAATTAACTTGACGTTGTATTTATTTCAAATTCACACAAAAATATTTTTGAAATATTGTTCGATATGTATACAGATAAATATTATTATTTTTTATTTTTTAATATTTTGTATGAGTTACGAATAGAAACACATAAAACATGAAAATATACATATTTCCAAACATTTTCATATAAATTTCTTCAAAAACAAAAGTGTAGAATTCAAATTAGTAGTAATTTTGGCACTAAAAGTGAAGTATATACTACTACTATGCTATAAAGGGTAATTTATGAATTTTATTACAATTTCTAGCAACCAAAAATAATTTTATTCGATAGTTTACACATTCAACAAGAATTCCTGTAAGTTTTATCCATAAATATTGTCTCAAAGTGAAACTATAGCAAAATTTGCTAACTTGCAAATTTTCCCGCCATTAAGGTCCCGAGTGAATGGGAGTATAACATGTCAGGACCTCCCGGAGCTTACGATTATGAAATTACACAAATAATTTCATTTTTAGGTAAAGTATTCAACAATATTTTATTTAGGATGTAAATATCAATTATAACTTTCTATTTTAAAACTCCTATTAGTTGATCATTTTATATACAAGAAAGTGTTAAGTACAGTAGACGCTCGATAATCCGGCACCTGTTTTTTTCCCTTTATGCCGGATTGTCGGAACTGCCGGATTATCGAATTTGTATAGAAATTAAAATAGATCCACAGTAAAATACTATTTTAATACGGTTAGGTGAATTTATTATAAAAATAAAATTACGTACTTAACATAAACACAAATAAGTATGTAATGTTTATGTTAAGTACGAACCGAGTGAGAGAAGACAGAAACTACTCGAACAATTCAACCCAACCGCTCAATAGTCCGGCGTTCAACTGTGTAAAATGCCGGATTATAGAGCAGGCTACCTGAGTCCCAAAGTGCCAGACTACTGAGCATGCCGGTTTGGTGAGCACCGGATTATTGAGCGCCTACTGTATAGTTTATTAAATATTTTATTTAAAAATGTGTTTCCAAACTGGTATTCTAAGGCAGCATGCTATGGCACAAGAATTTATTCAAATATTTAAAAGGTTAATTAATTAACATACTGGTTAATGAAGATGTTTATTATTTACTAGCACCCGCATCGCATGGGTAGGATCTATTACGCTCATGGCCACCGGCCATGTGGATTGCCTTCATCTAGGCTATACAGACTAATCATGAGATGTTTTTTTATAGGATCAGGTGACAAACTAGCACACAGTCCACTTGATGGTAAGTGGTTGCTGTGGCCCTTAGACATCTACATCTATCCTCGATTACAAATCAAAACGAAGATGCGTTGTCATCCTTGAGAACTAAGGTGGAATGCCTCGTTTCCAGTAAAAAGGGTCACTAGTTCTCTACACTCACCATACGAAACACAGCAGCATTAAGCTACTATTTTACGCTGGTATTCTATGAGAGCATGGTACTTCCCCAATTGAGCCGACCCATTCACGCTACAACTATACTACTATATAACTGCAGCATGGTTCTACCACATATAATTATATATACTCATTATATATATATATATATATATATATATATATACTCATTATATATATATATATATACATTATAAACATAAATTTATTTTGATTTACACTATTGTTGCTTGAATTTAGAATTTCAATTACTACATAATAATCTTTACATCTCTTTAAGTAAATATAAATCTTTGATAAACAGGTAAAAATAACTTTTCTAAATTATTATTCAGTTGCAACATACTTCAAGTTTAAAAAACCTTTTTAAATAACATCCAATAATACCAATAAAGTTAGAATTTTAACTATTGTTATTCTATTAAAGGCAAAAATTTAACCTTATAATAATGTATTTAAGCCCAAAAATTAAATTTACCATAATTCAAAGTACAGTACTGATAATTAAACACTGAATATAGATTAATATTTAAGTTAATGTACTTTTTATCTTGAGATAAGCTATCACTTTCAGGCCATTTGTTTATTATCAAGCTAATCATAGATAACATAGTTTCTGGCGAAATATATATAAAAATCTTTAAAATAGTTAAATTTAATGTTTTTAAAACGCCTTTTATTATTGACGATAGCACTAATTGCATTATCTCATATATAATTAATATTATATGATATATTTATAATAATAATAATAATTTATGCTCACGAATAGATGACATATCATGCATCCTATGATATCAGTGCTAATACATTAAAAATAATGACTCACACATCAGAATCGGGCTGTTTTGAATATTTGTATGTACCGGTGTGACAACAACTTAACTCTCAAACATCTGTTAGCCATCCAAAATACAAAGCACAATATTTTAATACAACTACTAATAATAATTTTAATAATTTATAATATGTCAATATCAATACACTAAATTACATGTTACAATTTCTTACAAATGACAAAAAAACTACTTGCCTTGTCCAAACATTTAAGTTCCTCCGTAGGATATACTGTTTTCTCGCATCTTGCGCAAGTTTTATTCATTGTGATAAAATGTATACACAATCACAATAAGAAAAAAGACACAAATAAACACGGCAACCGAAGTTTATCACAATTCACAGTTTTGAATTCGCTAACTATTAGAAAAACACTCCCGAGCACAATTTTCGTCGCATTCACCAACGCGCATGCCAAAAAATGACAAATGGCGGCCGAAGATGTTGCTAGTTTATTAGTCAAATCGTACTAATAGTTGGTACTATTTAGTAGTTTCTGCCATAAAGACGTAAAGTGAACCCAGACTTTTACCAAAAAAAGTGAATTGTAGTGGCGGTGTAATAATTTTAATATTATGGTCAAATTTCTGATCCAATCCAAAGTTATTTGGAGTCAGCATATATTCATCTTCCTATTTATAAAGGAGAATAGCTATCAGCCCTCATCTTATCACTCAATCCTACTTTTCTGACGCATATCATCCCACTTACCAGTCCATCCAACTTTATAAGCCTCATTTCCATTTCTCATATTTTCTGTGACTGGTGCCACTTTGAATCTACTTCTGAAAAATATATTTCTAATTTTATCTATCATGCCACCATAATTCGCATTTTAGCCACAAGTAAGTACTTACCTTTAATTCTTCTCGTAGTCCAACACTTGAATCCATGCTATACTTTACCTAAGTTTTACATTATCGTCGAGAAGATTTTCATCAACCCCGCATTAATACTATTCCAAATTTCTCGGTCTATCTCGACATCATTCTGGGTCAATGAATAGAAATACCGAAATTCCGAGCAGATTTGTTCTATTTGTTGTATTTAAAGCAATAGATGAGAAATTTTAGTGATCATCAAAGTCGCAGAATAGGTGTTGGTCACAGATAAATACTGCTTTGGTTTGTATCAGTCCTACCCTCTCATATCTCTCTTGCTATTTTGCCTGTCTATTTCAGTGAATTTTCCCCAACAAAAACAATTTTGTCAGCGAACAGACACATACACAGGTATTACTCCTGTTAACAGGAGGAACAAATAGATGCTTAAAGCTAAATTCTGGTGGAAGTTCACCGCGACATTGAACTTGTTGGTTATTCTAGGCGTGCGATGTAACTTAGGAAGAAAATACGTGCTGGCTCAGTTTTACATCGCATGTATTAACCACGCATACTTCCGTGCCAGAAAATCTCTGCCATATATGCCACTTAATGACAAAATCTTCACTATCATCATTATCAACCTTCTTAAATGCAAAGCTGGACACAAACCTATCTAAGAATCCCTTAGTTGGCATATCATCATCATTACAGCTCTTCACAAGTCCACTGCTGAACATAGGCCTCCCCCAAGTAATGCCACAAAGCACGGTCCTGAGCCACCTGCATCCATCGACTTCCTGCATGTCTTACCAGGTTGTCACTCCATCCAGTGGGGGGTCGCCTTACGCTACCGGTACGAGGCTCGAGACTCGAGAACCTTTTTTCCCCATCAGATATCGGTTCTTCGAGCTATATGGCCGGCCCATTGCCACTTCAGCTTACTAATCCGTTGGGCTATGTCGGTCACTCTGGTTCTACTGCGGACATCCTCATTTCTGAGTGTATCACACAGAGAAACTCCGAGCATAGCCCTCTCCATAGCTCGCTGAGCGACCTTGAGCGTCCTAATATGGGCACCAGTGAACGACCACGTCTCAGATCCGTAAGTCATCATTGGCAACACGCACTGGTTGTACACTTTAGTTTTCAGAGATTGAGGTATACCTGACGAGAAGATGTGTCGTAATTTCCCGAACGCTGCCCAGCCGAGTTGAGTCGATTGACCTCTCGCTCGAAGTTGGACTTACCTAGTCGGGCTATTTGTCCCAGGTAAACGTACTCGTCAACAACTTCGAGCATAGTGCTCCCAACAACTACCGGCATAGGTGTGACATGAACATTAAACATGATCTTTGTTTTATCTATGTTCATCTTAAGATCTATCCGTTGGGAGACACCATTGAGGTCATTGAGCATAGTGCTTAGGTACTCCAGCGATTCTGCCATAAGGACTATATCGTCGGCAAATCGAAGGTGAGTGATGTACTCGCCATTGATGTTAATACCGTATCCTTTCCAGTCCAGTAGCTTGAAAACGTTTTCCAACGCAGCGGTGAAGAGTTTCGGGGATAGGGTAACGTCACCCTGTCTTACACCTCCCTGCAGTTGGATAGGTTTCGAACTCTGGTTCTGTACTCGGATAGCCTGTAGTGTAGTGCTCCCATGTTAATATACTTTAGTGTTAAGGTAGAATAATGAGGCAGTCTAATTAAAGTTTTAGTACCAACTACACGTCTCCTTTATCGACACCTTTCATATATTACATGGCGACCCTGCCAGGCGGTGCGCGGGAATTGTCGAAACACACCGCCGCGGCCTGCAATTTTTTTTTAATAAAATGGGAAAATAATTTAAGGAAATAATATAAAAAGAAAAAAAAATTCAATTATTGAATTGACATACTACCGGATGTGACAAGAAAACCAAAAATTGATACGAGAAGTGGCCACAATAATAATTTAAGGAAGTTAACTCAAAATTGAAATATATGTAGTACTACTATGAAGACAATCAAACTATGAATATTATTAATTTATTAATTAGTAAACAAAGAATGAGGAAATGTGGATTTCAAGATACGGCATATTAATTTAAAAAGGGAAAGAAGTAGTTGTATTCTAGCGGGCATCACCCAGAAGAATATGAAAATTGAGCCGAAAAGCCGAATTTGAGAGGTAAATTCGCACCTGTGTGATTTTTAATTCCATTTAAAACTTTAATAATTTGAGATTTTTTAATGTTGTTTTTGCTTTTAAAAAAAGTTATGCATAAAATTTTCTTTATTTAAAATATGATTAAATTGAAAGTATTTATCAGATAATTCACGATTTAATTGTTTTTTTTTTTAAATATTTATATTACTGAAAAAATAAGCACAATGCAATAATTATAAATTAATCAATAATCTAGCACTTGATTTTATATTCAATTTTATTCGGTTATAGTTTTATATTATTTTTATTACTGTGTCCTGCAAAACATGAATGGAATAATATGAAGATTACATTTTTACGTATTTACATTTACAATTGTTTATCATTAATTAATTTTTCA
Source organism: Parnassius apollo (assembly GCA_907164705.1). Classification (NCBI taxonomy): domain Eukaryota; kingdom Metazoa; phylum Arthropoda; class Insecta; order Lepidoptera; family Papilionidae; genus Parnassius; species Parnassius apollo. The sequence goes on along the minus strand of CAJQZP010001539.1, from coordinate 4,683,586 downwards.
TATTTTGTAGTTAACATATCACTGATGATACATTTCGTTTTTTTATGTAGAAAATTTTATTTAAATGTACACAATTTTGAAAAGAGTTATAACCGATTTGCTATTATTGTTTTTTTTTTTCTTTTCTAAAGGCATTAAATCATTAATTTATATAATGACCTACCTAAAATATTAAAAATTGTTCTTTATAATGTTTAAATAAATTAATCTATCGTTGTGTGAAGTTTATAGCTGTTATAGTGATTTTTTTATAGCAAAAGTATTTTTTTTTTAAAAGCTAATGCATTTTGTGATGTATGTAAAAGTAACATAAATATTAACAATGTAGGTAACTATTTCTAAACTTCTGTGTAAATTAAGGAGATGTTTAAAACTATCCTTTTAAGGTACATTTTACTTGCATTCATATTATAAAATATTGTAAAAGTTATCTTAAAATTAGGCGTGAATCACACCGTGTCATCCTAGTCCGATGTAATTACAAACGAAGGCTTATACGTACTTTGGAATTTAAAACAAACTTGTCTCCAAATATTTGCGGTGTTAGGATTAAAATTTGTATTTTGATCTGTGTGTTACTATTTTAATTATAATGATTACGTTGCTTAACATTGACTTCTTTGTTCTGTTTATCTTAATGTGAAATTTAATAATTTATTTTCGGTTTTATATTGCTTGAATATTTAAATCATAAGCTTTTAACTATTATAATTTATTAATTTCTTGGAAAACAGTACTAATTTGAGTAGATTATGAAAGTATTTTCTTCGGATAATACAATTTTGAAACTCACTACATATATAGTGTTTTACACAAGTAATCGATTTAAAGTTTGTTGTTCCCATATTGTGAACCTCAATCCCTAAATGACACTGTAACTAAATATTATACGAGATTATTTTATGATAAAAAGTAAAAGATGTGATTAAATGTATGGTTAAATTACGGAATACATAATTATAAATGAAAATATTGATAATGTACAGTTGCGAGAGTAAGATAAAGAAAATTATCGGAGGTTAGTATATCCACATACAATCAGCCTGATCAGCTGAGAGTTTGGAAATCGTGTCCGAACAACCTTAAAAAATAGCCGATTAATTTTTTAAGGTTGTTCGGACACGATTAAATACAGAATAAGTTTTAATGTATTTTAATGAGGGAAATGATAATTTATTAAGAATTGTATAGGAATATTGTCCACTATCTTGATCATGTATGTACGCGAGCCATTTACGTGAAAGTTATGGTACAATTAAATAATGAATTACATGAGCTGAAATGTAAAGAAGTAAATTAAATGATATTGGTAATTTTCTTGATCATGTATATACGCGAGCCGTGTACGTGAAAGAAATGACATACATGTGTAATGAATAGCTAAAGGATACGAATAAATAATATTGTAAATTTTCGTGAAAATCAAAACATAATTTTATGTTATACAAAATTATGCCTGATTATGTCAATTATACTACTGTGACTATGCATTTTTGCGTGCTAGATATGTCTTAGATTATAGTTTTCATAATGATATTAACCTTTTTTAGAATAATCTTAAGGATCTATTTTAAGAATTGATAAAAAAATATAGATAGCATATTTTTTTATTTTTTTGTCGGTGGGAGGTGTAGTGTAGTGCTCCCACATTAATATACTTTAGTGTTAAGATAGAATAATGAGGCAGTCTAATTAAAGTTTTAGTACCAACCACACGTCTCCTTCATTGACACCTTTCATATATTACAAGCCATCATAGCCCTACTGTACAAACACTTCAGCACTTCGATATAACGACAGTTTACTTGGCACCGCTGAAGGGACCATAGCACCACCAAAATTTCGACGGAATCAAAGGCTTTCTCAGAGTCCACATACGCCAGGCAAAGTGGCAGATTGTACTCTTCGGTCTTCTGTACAATCTGCCGCAGGGTATGTATGTGGTCTATGGTACCTTGAAGCCTTTTCGGAAACCGGCTTGTTCGGGAGGCTGGAAGTCGTCGAGTCTGCGTGCGAGACGATTCGTAATGACTCTCGAAAACAGCACGTAGACGCGGCTCAGAAGGGAAATCGGTCTGTAGTTCTTCAAGAGAGCGTTGTCACCTTTCTTAAAGAATAAGACCACCGCACTTCTGCTTCCACGCACCGGAGTAGTGCCACCATGGCGGACTGAATTTGAGGACTGTCGTGTTTAGCTTTAGAAGCTCCGCTGTAATCCTTTGGGGCTGCGTTTTTAAGGTGCTGGAGAGCCATTCTAATCTCGCTCAGACTGACGTCCGGGATATCATCCGAATAGTGTCGGAAATCTAGTTGGCATAGTTTTGAATGATTTAAAAATAGTCACCTTGCTGGGTAGTTGAGTTAGCCAACACAGGTTTTGTTTATACTTTCGAACTATAGTTACTCGAAAACAGTTAACTATAATTACTCGAAAATAGCACGTAGACGCGATTCAGAAGGGAAATCGGTCTGTAGTTCTTGAACAGAGTGTTGTTGCCTTTCTTGAAGAACAAGACCACCGCATCTCCACGCCTCCGGTGTAGTCCCATCATGGAGGACGGAAATAAAAAAGCGTTTGGAAGACAAGTACCGATTTTTCACCTGCTTTCAGAAGCTACGCTGTAATTCCATCCTCGCCTGATGAGCCCTTGCCGTTTTTAAGGTGATGTCTTACGTCCAAATTCACTGAGGTGTGTGACGGCGTGTTGTCAGAGTGAAACAGGATTTTCTTTTTCTGCAAATGTGGCCTTTTTTCTACAATTTCTACCTTCAGTTTGTCAAGTAACGATGGGTAGTTTTCTCCTGTAACGGTTTTTCCTTTTTTAAGATAAAGTTATTGCTTTTTTTGGAGCCGGTTCTCCCTTTGTAGTCCCCTGTTTTGACTGTATTTTGTTTTCGGGCGTATAACGGTGTATCCAAATTTCATTTACAGTAATAAGTCGGCGCCAAAACTCGGATTTATTGCGCCTAAACTGCGCCAAAATAGCGTTGGAAATGTTAAATCGAACACGTTATTGGTCTAATGTGCTCTTCCCATCAACAGCATTTAGAATTTAAGTTTAGTTCAAGTAGATAATTTTTTTGACTAGCAGCCCTGTACACCGCAATGACAAAATCACAGATGAAAAACATTTTACACTTTTTTCAAGCACAATTTATTAGAAAAGGAGGTTTAGAGATTATATATATTTAATTTCTTAGAAACATTGTTAAAGAATTTATTCATCTTTTTCGTTATTTGAATTTATTACCAACAAACACATTTTTCTTTTTGTAATATTGCTAATGCTTCGTTAAAAAGTTGTTTTGAGTTTTGTACCATCTCAGTCAAGTGCCTAAAATCTTCTCTTTTCTCTTCTTCGATCATTTTGAGTTTATCTTCCATCATTTTCAGTTTTTCTTCAGCTAATTCTAATTTAAATTTCATTTCCTCTTTGTCCAAACCTTCATAATTTTTATTATCTTCTAATTCAAGAGATGTACTCATACTTTGTTTATGTGCAAGGGAAGAAGTAGGGGATTGTTTTTTGTCGAGCGAACAAGATGTTACAAAGTCTAGCTGTTGTTCTTTAGCTATTGATGTTTTAGAAAATCTTGAACTCCTCTTACTACCTTTTAATTTTTTTATCTCATTTTCAAGGCAATTGATTTGTTTTTGTAATTTCCTCTTTTTTTCTTTTAATTTTAGATGAGTAGCTTCTAAATCATCGTATTTGTGTCTCTCAATTTCCAACCGCTCATTTAAATTTTCTAAAAGTTCAGACAACGTCTTTATTTCATTATCAGCAGCCATTTTTATCGGATTGAACAACACGTTCTGTAAAGAACATTCTTCATATTTTAATAACTGAGTTTTGAGTTCTGCAATTTTCGTAGATTTTTCCATTGCTTGTTTCTGCAGTGCATCAATTTTTGCGTCAGAGTTTTTCGATAATGTGTGAAACTGCCCTATTTCATTACTTAACTTATTTATTTTATTTGTGTTTTCTTTCAAAAGATCTTGATAATAAAGTTCTAGGTTTTTAATTTGGCTCTGTAAATAACAGAAAATTATTGTAATAAAATAAAAAAGAGTTAATAACTAATGATTTCTTAAATTCTCTCGAACAGCATTCGATCTATAGAACTGACCGAAAATTAATAATAAAAACTGAAGGCATCAGAGCTAACTATGACATTGGGACGTCAAACATCTCAGTCCCTCCATGACCATTGTTACTGTAAAGCACCCGAAACGTCGGGAATTTACATTTAACTATTTTGTCAGACTACACTTACTCTTTGCTCATTAATTAACATGTCGTCATGGTTGCTCTTTTCAATAAATGTCTGCATTTTCTGTTTTGTAATCACTGAGTCACATTCTAAGTTCTTAATTCTACATCTCGCTCCATCTAACTTTTTTTTCAAGTCTTGGTTTTCTTCTTTTAGGGAAAGTAAGTCCTTCAAAGCTTGATCTATTTCTTTCTTTCTCTTCATTTCCAAATCTCTTATTACCTGAAAAAGAATAGATACTGCTACTAGTTAACTTAAATGATTATTCTTCGCACTACCGTGAAGGACATGTATTAGATTGTTTTGTATGCAGATCCGAGTACGAAATATTTTCATAAATGTATTTAGTAACTAAATATATTGCCTTAATAGCATGGTGGCACAATGATAACAGTATACAAATACAAGTTTATTATATGAGTAGCGCTAAACTCATAGAAATATTGTTTAAATGTGTTCAACAACTTCCAAGTATGGTAGTCCTAAAATAACGCCTCAGAAAATGTAATCCTGAAAATCTAATTCATCTGATTTGGGATACATTTTCTGAGGTGAATTTGGTTTTCTATAAGCATATTGTTGTAAACGAAAATCCGATCATAAGATTAACTAATTAATTTCAATATTAGAACATTATATCAAGCCATATTTATTTATCATATTATGACACCTCTATGGTGCGGTGGTTTAGCGTTGAATTGCGGTGTTGAGAGCCGCGGAGCCATTACCGTAATCTCATACGAGATAATATAGTATATATGTGGGAGAAAGTTTATTTTTAATCTGTTTTTATGTTAGTTTTTAGTCATGGCATGGCAACATTTTTGGTGTGGTCTGGGGCGGTCTGGGGTGTGCCACGTGTTGCTCGATGGGCTCTGCTCCTAGAAGAGTATAATTATGAGATAGAGCACAGGTCAGCAACAAGACTTAAACATGCTGACGAATTAAGCCGAAATCCTGTCTGCTTGATACTTACCGAAGCTGCTGCCCGCTTGAAGAGAGCTCAAGACGACGACTCTCATATCAGTCTGTTAAAGAAAATGTTAGAAAAAGAACGCTATCAAGAATATATTATGGAAAGAGGAATATTATGTAAAGAGAAAGATGGTGCGAGACTTATTGTAGTTCCAAAGAAAATGCAGAACGAAGTAATAAGGAAGAAGCATGATTATGGACATTTTGGAGTTGGTAAAACAGAAGAGCTTGTGAGTCGAGAGTATTATATTGAGAATCTGAAGGAGAAGATTAGAAAAGTTATGGATAATTATGTAGAATGTATTCTGATTGAACAGTAAAAAGGAAAGAAAGAAGGATTCTTACATCCATTAGACAAAGGTGATGTCCCGTTATCGACGTATCATATTGATCATCTTGGTCCATTGACGTCTACTAATAATAATTATAAGTACATTTTTATGGTAGTTGATGGCTTTACCAAATTTACTTGGATCTATCCTACAAAATCTTTGTCTACGGATGAAACGTTGGACAAACTGAGAGTGCAACAACAAACCTTTGGTTCCCCTCAAAGGATTACTTCCGATCGTAACGCCGCATTTACTTCAAAAGAATTTCAAGACTATTGTAAACAAGAAGGCATAACTCATTATACAATTACTACAGGACAACCCCGCGGAAACGGGCAAGTAGAAAGAATCCACAAATCATAATAAGTGTTGTAAGTAAATTGAGCGCTGATGATCCGACGAAGTGGTATAAACAAGTTTCCAAAGTGCAACGCTGTCTGAATAGTACATGGAAAAGAAGTATTGGAATGACTCCATTCGAGTTACTTTTTGGAACCAAAATGAAAGATGAGAATGAAGAAATTATGAAATTAATAGAAGAAGAAGAAATTAAGAACTATAATGAGCAAAGGAATGAACTAAGATTAAAGGCAAAAAAGACAATACAAAAGATCCAAGAAGAGAACGTTAAAAATTACAATAGAAAAAGAAAAAAGGCTACCGAATACAAAGTTGGCGACTTAGTTGCTATTAAACGAATACAATTTACTCAAGGAAGTAAATTGTATCCTAAGTATCTAGGACCTTACCCAGTGACAGCCAAAAAGCATCATGAAAGGTACGCTGTAAGACAAGTTGGTGAATGCGGAGGGCCCATCATCACAACAACTCGGCTGATCTCATGAAGCCATGGGTCGATGAAGAAGTAGATGAATATTCATCTGAGTCAGATGAATGATCAGGACGGCCGTGTGGAAGAAAGTTTATTTTTAATCTGTTTTTATGTTAGTTTTTAGTAATAGCTTGGCAACATTTTTGGTGTGGTCTGGGGTGACGACGATAAACATTGTAAAGAGGCTAAGCACTTTTATTAAAGATATTGTGTTTAATTCGGCCATTCTTTTCTTCCACGATCCCACATATATATAATATATCAGAATTGCAAAAAAATAAAAACTTATAAAAATCAGAGGGTTAGAGTACTATTTGATAAGGGATACCGTATTTTGTCATATCGTAGGGGCGTATTAGCATTCACTACCATATAGTCGTGAATATGATAAGAGGCGACAGGGTGAAACTGAAACAAAGGATGAACAAACAAACAAACAAACAAACAGCATCTTCTTAATAAAAACTCAAAATAATAGAAACACAGTCGTTACCAAGCCGTTTGCTAAGAGTGGTAGCTTTATAGCAAATATCTTCTCCTGTGAGGCAGTTTATGAGGGAGGCTTATGTTCAGAGAGAACTTTTAATAGATTATAATGAAAGAATGAAAAAAGACCTAACCTGGTTTTGATCTTTCCTCTTGGCTTCAATTAGATCCTTGTGTTTTCCATTTAGTTTATCTTCTAGTTCATTTATTCTACCTTGTAACAATACAATTTGCTGAGCTCTACCTTTCCATCCCGCTAGATCATTTTGCAGTTCCTTAATACTAGTAAACTTATCGCCAAGCTCTTGTTGTAATATTTTGGTAGCAATTAGTATCTCATTTTTTAATTCTAAGTTTCTGTTTTTACTGTCGAAAAGTTTTTTGTTAACACTGGCTAGTTTATTATTGAGTTCTTTTAACTCATCAGAATTTGCTTCGGTAGTATCATCTTTACATAAACAAATATCTAATTTATCTTGCTCTTTGTTCATTAAATCTAACTGCATTATCTTCCGTTCTAAAGAAGAATTCTTTGTTTTATAACCCTCTAGTTCTGCAACTAAATGTCGGTTTTGCTTGCATAGTTCAGTAATTTTTGCACTAATTATACCGGCGGATTTCGAAGATATTGCTGGCCCAGTACCGGAAATAATATCACGAATTCGTTGATTCAATTCATTGATCGTTTTATTCTGCTGCTTAATTTCCTCATCTTTTGAAAATATTAACTTACGTAATTCATTATTTTCACACGTCATTACCTGCCGAGTTTATAACTTTATTTTGTAGAATTGTAATAATTAAAATTATAAAATTCTATACAAATATTTTCGGGATTATAAAAAATTTGTTTTTCACGAGCCAAGTCAAATGCTATACAAATAAAAGTATGTGGAGATTATACCGTGTTTTTCTAAGTTTTGCTGTATTTAATATTACTCATTTTTTTCGTACCAAGCTATCTAAGCCCAATATTAACTGGGATATTAAATGGGACCAATATTTGCATATTATATAAAAACTATTCGTTTTACACCTTTGTATTTATGACAACGCATTCAGTCCTTCCTCCTCTTAAATGAGGATGAACATCAAAACTTAAGTCAAGGAAGGTTTCAAGTTTTCAGTCTACGAGTGACTCCACTCGTAGACTGAAAACTTGAAACCTTCTATATTTTTACTTAAACCTTGTATATTTTTATATCAAAATTTACAGATTTCTCCTTTATCATGTCAGCGTTTTAAATTCTTAAACTGTAAATGGGAAAACATGCCCGGAAAAAAAGATTTGCAGATCCTATAGATAAAAAAACAAATGAACAAATTTGGTAATTAAACCTGCAGGTCAAAATACCGCTGTCATAGACCTAGCAAGTTATATGATAATGGTGGCTCCGAACCATGCTTTGCGGTAACATATAGATAGGGTAGACCCACATTCAATAGTAAATTTAAGAACTGTAATGGTGATAACTACAAAGGGTGAAATGATAACTAATAAGTAAAAGGTGCAGAACTCACTAAAATAATTGTTAAATTCTGTACTTGTCATAATCTATAAAATACCTTTAATTGTTCAATTAAATGAGCATTTAATTCTGGTGGGTACAATACGTCTTCAGGATCTGGTTTTTCAAGTGCTGCCAACATCTTAAGTTTCATTTCGTCAGTTTCATCAATTTTGTTAGCCAGTTCTGACACTTTTTCTTCTTTAAAATTATTCTTTTTTGTTGAAGTCATTTTTAGTCAGAAATATAATATAAATTAAATTAAAAAGGGATAAATTAAATCTGACACTTAACACTTAAACGTCAATTGCTTCAAATTTTATTTTAATTTTTATACCAATGCCCAAAATTATCAAAGAGAATCACTACATGCAGTGCCTGATTTAGAGTTCTGATAGCACTAAGCTAACTATGAATATCCGCTTCCCCCACCAGCCTGTTCTGTATGTGCCTACCAACCTTTAAATATATTTACTATATATATTTTACTAGCTTTATAATTAGTTTCAATAAACAATATAAGTAAAATATAATACACTTTTTTACAGAAACGTGACAATTAATAAGAACTGGTTGCTATGCTACATAAAGTTATTATATCACAATATACCGTGGAATGGGGTAAATAGAAATCGCGGAATGAATAGAAATAAGTCTTGTTATTTGATGAACTTGTCTCTAGGTTTTCAAGATTGCCAAAATAAAGGAAAATGTTAGCATATAATAAACAGCAGAAATAAATACACTTCCCAATCTGTAGAAAAATCTAGAGACAACTAAATCAAATAACGAGACACGTTTCTATTCACCCCGAGGTTTCTATTCACCCCATTTTACTGATATATATTTTCATAGGAGTACCAGAAAAAAGACGCGTTAGAACTCATGCCAGGTCGGCACACCCGTCTTCAGCACAATAGGAGGGACTCTATCATCCCCACTCGACTTGATGATGTAGCTACACTCGACGTCTCGTAAAACATAGAAAATTCAGCTCTTAGAAGAGCTATTATATGAACAGCATTTTTTCCCGCATATTTTCCAGCGGAGTCGGTCCTGGGGAGCCCCAGCCCAGAGATGGGAACAGTATTCCATGTGCGGCCGAACCTGCGCCTTGTAAAGTTGCAGGCGGTGTGCCGGCATGAAATACTGTCCCGCTCTGCAGAGCACGCCAAGCTTTTTAGAGGCCAATTTGGCCTTCTCTTCCAAGTGACCACGAAACTGCACGTCACTCGATATGTCGACGCCGAGGATTCCGATACTGGCTGGGTCAACAATGGGAGTGCCTTGAAACTGTGGAGATACGACAAAGGGGTTCTTTTAGAGGGTTAAGCTGGACTAGATTTAGTCGCCCCCAATCCGAGACTCTGTTCAGAAGAAGCGCTTTGTGCAAAACCCGATCGAAGGCCTTCGCAATGTCCAAACTAACGGCCAATGCCTGCCTTTTGGACTCTACTGCCTCCGCCCATCTACGAGTTACGTAGACTAGAAGATCACCAGCTGATCGACCACGGCGAAAACCGTATTGGCGATCACTAATCAGCTGGTGATACTCGAGGTACCTCACGAGTTGGCAGTTTACAATGGACTCCATTGTTTTGGCGATAACGGAGGTGATGGTGACAGGCCGGTGGACGGGTCTGAGCGGTCGCCTTTTTTAGGGATCAGGTAGTCGAGAGCCATCTTCCATGATTTTGGCGACGCGTTCAAACCGGTGCCAACTCTATAGCACACGTTCTCAGCACAATTGGGTGGATTCCGTCAGGCCCACTCTACTTGTGAATATCCAGTGAGCGAAGTGCTTTGCGAACCGAGCGCTGTGTGAACTGCACTTAGGGTATGAAGTACTCACACCGCGAGATGGTCGGCGGCGTACTCCCCCCGTCATCGACAGTCGAGTTGGACGCAAAGAAAGAGCCTAGCAGATCGGATTTCTCCTTTGCGGTATGGGCCAGTGAGTCGTCCTCCCTGTGCAGGGATGGAAGAGATGGCTGACAGAAATTCACCTGGACAGCCTTGGCGAGAGACCAGAATGCCCGGGTTCCAGAAGGAAGGCGAACTAGTTTCTCACCAATTCTGCCTATGTGCTCTGACTTTAACTTGGCAATGACTCTTTTGAAGGACCTGGAGGTGGAATTATACTTCTTTTTTTAGAGCGCATGTGTTTACATCCCGGGACGTTGATGAGGCAGCCCAGGCTTGGTAGCACTCCTGCTTATAGCATGATGCTATTTTACAGGAACGACCAAACCATGGCTGAGATTTGCCTCCGATGGGCACCACAGAGGAAGGAATAAAAAGTTCCATACCTTGAAGCACCACATCAGCGACAGAATCCGCAACAACGTTGGGATCGTCCGGTGAGGAGCAAACCCGCCCCCAAGGGTAGGATGCAAAGAAAGACCGCAACCTATCAAAATCGGCTGACCTATAGTGCCAAACACGGCGGCAGCCTGCAGAATGCAACTGCGATATCAGCGTGAGTGGCACCACACTCCGGACAAAACAATGGTCCGAGGAGCCTAAAGGGGCATCGGCGGAAATCTGATATCCGTCCGGGTGAGATGTCAGCATAAGGTCCAACAGGGAAGGTGCATGATCCTCCACATCTGAAATCGGCGTAGGTGAAGTAACCAGTTGTGTCAAGCCATATGCTAAGGCAAAATTATGAACAGATCTTCCCACATGATCGGTTAAACGTGAAGCAAGCCATTCGGAGTGATGGGCGTTAAAGTCGCCGAGGATCACATTCTCTGCAGAGAGGATCTGCTGTAACAACGAATCTGTAGGCATTTGGACGTGGTCGAAGAGTCGGTCTGTTTCGGCATTACCGCTATGGGACATATAGAGGCACCCGTAGACGCGCGGATGGTCGTCGCTGTCTACGCGTAGCAGAAGGATGGATAGTTCCGAACCTTCAAGACTGCCGAGGCGTCGAGAACAGATGTCTTCTCTGACGTAAACGCAAACTCCAGCCCGAGGCACAAAGGAGTGTTCCAGTTTGTACCCCGGGTAGGAGAGACACGAGACATCAGCCGGAAGGAACTCCTGCGTCTCGGTCAGAAAGAGCAGAGCGGGCCTCGCCGTCTCGAGATGGTAGTGGACGGCGTTTAGGTTAGAGTAAAGTCCCCTGATATTGCAGAAATTCACGGATAGCGTGGCAGGGGTCGCCTTGCTCTTGTTGCTCTGTTTGCCCCGAGCAGTTGTAGTCTTGAGCGGAATTTCTCTTGAGCGGAATTTTACACAAACATTGAGTTTCGCACACGGTAAAAAAGTATAGTTCTTTAGGGAGCTTATATTTTATAAGGAAACAGTGTAGTTTAAATAAAAATATTATGTGTATTAAAATAATAAAACATAGATTTTTTTCAGCATGTCAGTTTCTGGCTTTGATATAGGCCTTACATATTTTTAAATACGGGTCTACGCTTACTGGACAACAAACTTTCTCCATGGGAAATTTAACCACTGCTAGCTCTTAAAATTTCTTGAGTAACTCAATGTTTGTGTAAAATGATCTGCTCCAAAAGTTACTCCACATTTTGAGCAGACCATGTATTAGTACTTTATCATAATAATTATACTAGAATGAACAACAAGAGCCTATAGCGCAAGTCCGAAGGCGCACCGAGCTTGCCTTTGCAGGCAACAATGTACATAAGAAAATTTGGTATAATGTTCTCAGCAAGCAATTTACTTGATAATCTTTCTTTATTTTTAGTGCAAAAGAAATAAATAGATTGTAAAGATATGAATTTGAATTATTTGATGCATTTCGCTTTTCTTTGACTTTTTCTTTTAAATTTTCGTTGACTGTCCAATATAATCCAATAAAATCCAAACATTCTAAATTGGTCGAGCTCTCTTCTCTACCTATAATTTATTTGTGGTGTTTTGTTTAAAAGCTGTCCAAGAGAATTTCTGTCAACAATCTCTTCCATCTCTGCACTGGGAGGACGACTTACTGGCTCATACCGTAAAGAGGAAAGTCAATCTTTTAGATCCTTTAGGTTTACACAGCACTCAGTGTGCAAAGAACTCTTGTCTCTGAATATTATTTTGGTGATGATGACGGGTCACCAATTTTGCTGGTCTTAGAGTAGAATAAGAAGAATGAGTAAAAACGAGTAGAAAAATTTATTACAAAATGTGATTCCTTATGTACTGAAATTTTACAATATTTCTACTTTAAAATATTTATAATCTTGAGATTACAACAACCAATAAGGATCTCATAATTCTTTAGCAGGTGATTGGTCGTAAGAAATTCGGCGAAAGGAATTTTTGTGTTGTTCGATTCCTGGAAACGACGGGCGCGTGTGGTCTCACATTCTACGCGAAAGGTGGTGGTATAAAACACCGTGCCTTAGTAGGAGGCAGGCCTCTGCGCTCCCTTTTCTGCAAGGGGGGTCGTTTCCTATATGGCAAAAGACCCTTCAGGATAAAGCCAGTCTCACGTGGTGTTTAGTGGGTAGGCACTTACGTGTTTACTAGCATTTGCGTCGAATGGAACTTCATTCCTGTTGCACGTGCTAACACCTTCGAAAAGAATAATATCATGCTCTCACAGTGGTAGAGCCACGCGGCAGCTTTGCTGCTGCACGTATGGGCCGGCTCAAGCCGGGGTGGTACCACGATCTCACAGAATACCGGCGTGAAGTGGAAGCTCTGCTTCCGCGTTTCGTCTGGTATAAGTAAACAATATTAAAAAAATATATTATTTTCCCTTGACTTAATACACTATTTTGCAATGTGTTCTAGGGTTTTAAAATAAATTACCTTCGTCGTAATCTTGGCACATTAATTCATTATCAAGTTTGATCACGGGATGTTATGAAACCAAAAATGTGGCAAACCACTTGATTTCAGATTGATCCTGCTGTTGACCTACTGTCGTTGACTAGTAAGCATGGATGAGATGGCCGTAAGGAAGCGCGTCCAATGGAATGGAACAAAATGTGTAGGTCTGGTGAACCATAGGGTAGCTTTGGATGGTCATGGTAAACATCACGCAACAAAAGCATTTGAACCCAAATAAAAAATTGAAAACCTTCATACAAAGCTTGTTTTGTTTAAAGAACAATAATCAATAAAATCTTATTATTGATCAACGTGTTGTATTATTAACTCACGAATCCAGAACCAGTTATTTAGAATCACATCATCATCATCATCCATCCTCACCCTCCTGTCATGACATGCTGTCAAACTCAAATCAATTGCAATTGATTTGAGTTTGACAGCATGTCTTCTTCTCCACATCACATGCATATACGTATCGATGGTAATCGTTAATAGCAGTGTCCCTTTTTAGGCTTTCTACGTACTAATTTCTAATTTTATGACTAGTTGTGGGGTAAATTTTTCCTCACACTTGTAACTCTAAATATAGTGACGTATTTTTTTTATCTCATTTTGCGACACGCTTTGCCGGTGTCCTTAGAGTATTTAATAGTAGTATAGAGCACGCGCAACGAAGTGTGAACAGTAGGCACAGGTGAGAACAAACCAACAACTATACAGCCTGAATAGATGCCACATGCAAGGCGAACACTATTACTTAGCAATCTTCACAATTAATATTAATATGAATCTATTTCAAACTACCTACATTAATTCTAGAATTGAGTCACAATATAAAAGCGCGTACACTTGACGCTCGCGGCAGTTGATTACGAACAGTGGTGTTGAGAAGGTTATAATAGTCAAGTCTATTGTGAAATAAGGTGATTCTAAAGTTTGTGAGTAAAGCTAAATCAATATATAGTCTTCGTTGTGAAAGTAAAGTATTGTGTGTTATAAAGTATTATTATACAGTTTAAGAGTGAAATTAAACAACGAACATAGTGGTTAAACAGTTAACTAATTGAATTGTCGTGGTTTTATTGGAGAAAAGCTGACAGATTCAGAAGTGGGATGAAACAACCCACACGTAAAAAATTGACATTGAGAATCATCGAGCGAGGTTTTATTAGACTGATTAGGGTGACGTTTTGTAGAGGGATTTGTAATTGAGAGGATCGCGTTGAAAATTTGTATTGTAAGAGGGTTTCAAGGTGTGAGTAAAACTTATAAACTACGATAAAGCATCACAGTTTTGTAATAAATTTAATATATATACAGTTTTTTATAGTATATATTGTAAGTAATTTATTATAGGGTGGACAAACAAATACGCAGTACGCCTGAGAGTAAGTAGTGGCTATAACCCATATGCACCTAAAACCTACTACCGATTTAAATGTAAAACTTATAAACTACGATAAAACATCACAGTTTTGTAATAAATTTAATATTTATACAGTTTTTATAGTATATATTGTAAGTAATTTATTATAGGGTGGACAAACAAATACGCAGTACGCCTGAGAGTAAGTAGTGGCTATAACCCATATGCACCTAAAACCTACTACCGATTTCAAGCAAGACATCCTGTCTTAAAGTCGATTTGGAGTATACGCAAAGAAAACTGCTAAAGTGAGTTTACTATGAACCAAGGTCAGTGACTTTTATTCCTCTTTAATAATTCGTAATAAATTTGTATGTGACTACATCCTGTGTCTATCTGATAAGTGGCAATCTGTTTTAACTTCGAGCTGCCACATATAGCTACATATAGTGTATACAGTTTGACATAATACAGTATAGTGAATACGATTTGACCAAGCGAAAAAACTATTAGGCGTGATTGAAACAATTCGATTAGAATAAGATAAATTTAATCCTTTTTACTAAGATGGCTTAAATATAATCTCACAGTTTGTTACCATAAAACCTATAAAGTGAAATTGCAATATCTTTGCTATCATAATATTATAATTATAATATTTGTAACTATAAATATTTCTCTTCCTTTAATTTGTTACCGTTAGTTTACTAGACGCAAGTGAAAAATATCCTTAATTTTTAACAATTAAATTTTTGGGTTTGTTGGTTAGTTATAAACACATATTATGGGGTCGCCACTTAAGTGACGTAATCATGCTCGTAAACGTTATGGAAGCTCGTCAATATCAATCAATTCTTATAGCTCTAGTACCTACTCCTGATCGTCGTAGTAGGCAAAGACGCCATGGTAGGCAAAAACATAAACGGTCCCCCGTCCCTGTCAACCGGTTAAACAGTTAACTGAGTTGTGGTTTTATTGGAGAAAAGCTGACAGTAGTGACCACATCCCTTTACCGGTGAACATCTTGCAAGTGACTCGTGAATTTTCGACAAAATAAAATACAACAGACGCGTAACATGCCTCCTTATACAATAAAATGATGCGGAAATAGTATATATGTAATTAAAAAAAATGGCATCAATTTTCATAGATAAGTGAATTTTAATTTCCAAATTCATTCATTAAAATTAATCGGAGCTCAACCTACATTTGTCAAAAAGCAACTCGCGTTGATTTATTCGGATATTTTCGGACTATGCATCCCTTTCTTTTTTATGCAGTTCATTGTTGCTATACTTTTCTTTAATTACCGGTACGTGTAACTAGTGCTGTATCCGTGAAACTATAATATTTGTACGTACAAGTAAATATTATGCATGTTATCGTGAATGTTTTACAGACTTATATAAACGACATAGGTGTAAGCTGAATTTATTTATTTGAATGAATTGATTTAATAATTAAATCAATTTATTCAAAATTTCTTTAAAAAAAATCATAATAAAATTGATATTATTTTTAAGTGACGACACTCTGCTCTCTTTACTGCTAAGACGCTATGTCAAAACAAGTAGGAAGAGTAGGAAACGGAAGTGAACTTGACAGTTTAAATTACTGTTGCTATTTTATTTTTAATAGAATTCTATTATTTCAATATTGCGAAGAAAGCTTGTTTTAGTAAAAATATTCTTTAAAACAGAAAATTATAGGTATTTTATTAAATATGATACATAAATAAAACTTGTTTTGTATTTTTTTTATTTTGTACCAATTTATAGTAGAATATGGTTCTAGTACTGATTAAGTAGTCTTGGTACCAAAATCGGTTAAAGTTCCCCTCACTATTTGTCTATTAGCAAGTGTCGTAACCTTGATTTTAACCAATTAGCGTGCATTTCAACCCGCCTCCCCCGTACCGCTTACCTCAGACTTTTGAAAGACTGGTTTGGATTTTTTTATAGGATAGGGTGACAAACGAGCACACAGCCACCTGATGGTAAGTGGTTGCTGCAGCCCATAGACATCTACATCTATCCTCGATTACAAAACAATCAGATGCGTTGGCACCCGTGACGACTAAGATGGAATACCTTGTTTCCAGTAAAAAGGGTCTCCGGTTCTCTACACTCACATACGAAATACAGCAGCATTAAGCTACTATTTCACGCTGGTATTCTGTGAGAGCGTGGTCCTTCCCGGGTCGAGCCGACCCATTCGTGCTACAACTATACTACTAATATAACTGCAGCATGGCTCTACCACGTATAAAATGAGGATGCAGAATTACATGCGTTAGGCGTCTATTTGGGCCGTGTAGTCGTTGGAACAAACAGACGTTCCCACCGCGAGCGTTTGTAGTCGTGGTTGAGTGCTAGCCCTGTGCGTTACTCTTAGAGGTTTTTTTTATAGTTACTGCTCAATATGGTGAAATCTGCAGTTCGACTGTGCAAAAACGATACTAGAAAACACTTTAAATTGAAATCTTGTATTACATTTCATCGGGAAGTCGATTTTTATACTTATTTTCATTAAAACAAATCAATTATCGCGGCCATAAGCGGGGTTGAAGTAGACGTGGGAGGTGGGCACGCACAAGCTTTCTTCCGCACCGCAGCTCACCACACTACCCGCTCGAGACTGTAGTGTGTGTGATACATCCCTAGATATAATACATTCATATACAAAGTATCTATAGCTCTCTTGCCTACGATGCGCATTAAGTGATTTTTGCATATGCGCGCTCTATACTGTAATAAATACTACCGGTGTCTATAGAGTATACAGGATGGTCCAAACAGTGAGGTTATAATTTTTTTTGATTCCTCACACCTGGGGTTATCCGAAAATACCCTATGTATGTTCCGCGATTTTTTGTGGTTTCCGAGTTATGATTTTTTTATCCTTTTTTTTGAAAATGTTCACCCTAAACAGCCTAACATTAAAAAAAAATGTAATTGTGAGATTTTATCCAAGTTTTTTATTTGTAGCATGATTCATATGAGTAAATGACTATTATGCATAAAATAATTAGCTTCCTAACATTTACCGAAGATACAATAATTTTAATCGAAACTTAAAAATTTTCTGTCAGGAGAGTGGGGCTTGAATTTTCAACATTAAATGAAAAATAGTAATAAATGATTTCATATTTTCTAATTAATTTTAAAAACTTGGCAGTACCTTAATCTTTCATAATAACATTAAAAATGACACTTAATAGGCCAATTTTTTTGTTACAGACTTCTGAAGTTACTCAGGCAGGAAACTACCTGAATAGTTAATTTGATTTAAAAAATCTTTTTATCATTTCTAGGGCTAAACTAAGATAGTAAATGCTTCAGGTTAGCAAAGAAAATTACTTATTGTTAAAACGTGACATTTATTAAGGTATCATTTTACTACAAACTACATGTTTTTTTTATTTCACTCAAACTAAATGATAGCACATTCAGTCACAAACACACAAAGGAATTTTAAACAAAGGCTCAGATAAACATTCCTGCTTTGCGCTCCATTTTGTTACCAGGCCGTACCCCGCGCCCCGTGCCACACTGACCGCGTCCCTTTTCAACCTCCCTCGGTCCCGCCAGTCGTTCACTGCTTTCCCGCGTGCAACCACTACTCACGTTTACGTTTATTTGGATCTCTTATTTGACTACCTTCGCTTTGTTTCCCGGATTCTTGATTTGCCTTACGATTGACCTGTGCTTGTTTTATGGACCTTGAGTTGCTTAGTGATTTGGATTACTTTAAGCAACGAGTTATTCTCTCAGTCAATATGCAGAGATGCACTATTTCTACGGCGTTGCCCAAGGAAACGGCGCATTAGCGGCACGGCTTTATCGAGAGCAACTGGAGCGGCGAGGAGAAGTGTCAGAGCATTACCCGGGCTACAAGGTTTTTAATAACACCCACTAAACCCTGATGGGTGGACGCGTTCCTGGACGTAATCAACGTCGCGAGGGACTACCCAGAGTGGATCCAGAAAGAAGAGATGTAATCATTGAAGAAGTAGAAAGAGACCCTTCTACTAGTTCACGAGCGATTACGAGAAGGACTGGAATCCCAAGGACTTCAGTTTTAAGAATACTGAAATCAGGTGAGTGCATTTTATTATTTCGTAGACCTCATTATTCAAAATCCCAACACATTGCTGCACTGCCATTTCAAATCGCACTCATTTAATTTACTGTGAATTGTCGATGTCTAATGTGTTGTGTGTGCGTGTAAAAGAGAGAGATGTAGAGACCCTTAAACAAGCGCTAGTAATACAAAAATAGGCGCTAGGACGCCACTCTAACGAATCCCAACTTTTACTTTCACGTTCACGTGCTCTATCGGTACGTACCTCTAGTATTGTGTACAATGACAATCTACAATAAAAATACAAATAATTTTTTTCAGAGGGATATCAGTTTGTGAGACGCAGACTATCCAAGGCGTATTGCTTAGTGTTGGAAGACCCGGACTTTTTTAACAAGATACTCTGGACGGATGAATCCCGGTTTGAAAGGACTGGCGTCTTTAACATTCACAATTATCACAGCTGGACCATTGAAAACCCAAAAAAAGCAAGGCAGTCAAATTTTCAGAACAGATTTAGTATCATAGGATACGGACAGGAGTCATAAATGGAGAAATGGTTGGGCCCTTTGAATTGTCGGCTAGGTTGAACGGGTCCCAGTACCTGAACTTTCTACAAAATAACTTAAATGGTTTATTGTTTGAAGTTAATTTACAAACGAGGAGGGATATGATATTTCAAAATGACGGTGCTCCTTGTCATTTTAAAAGACAAGTGAGGGAGCACCTCAACAGAACTTTCTCAGGAAGGTGGATTGGGCGTGCAGGACCAATCGAATGGCCTGCACGCTCACCAGATTTAAACCCTATAGATTTTTTTATTAGGGGATTCTACAAAGAGATGGTGTATGCTAAAGAAATTAATTCGGAAAATGAATTAAGGGAAAAATTGAGACAGTGCGCAGAAAAAATAAACGAAAATACGAATGCCTTTCGAAGACGAAAAGCAATTTCTTTAAGACGATGTGGACTATGTATCGAAGTTAATGGCTGCCATTTCAAAAATTTACTTTAAATAAATTTATGTTAAATTATTTACTAGCTTTATTATGAATCTTGAAATCATTTGTCCATAACGTAGTAAAATGTAGTAAATTTTAAACAATAAGTAAAGACAGTGGAAGTTATTTTTGCTAACCTGAAGCTTTTACTATCTTAGTTTAGCCCTAGAAATGATAAAAAGATTTTTTAAATCAAATTAACTATTCAAGTAGTTTCCTGCCTGAGTAACTTCAGAAGTCTGTAACAGAAAAACTAGCCTATTAAGTGTCATTTTTTAATGTTATTATGAAAGATTAAGGTACTGCCAAGTTTTTAAAATTAATTAGAAAGTATGAAATCATTTATTACTATTTTTCATTTAATGTTGAAAATTCAAGCCCCACTCTCCTGACAGAAAATTTTTAAGTTTCGATTAAAATTATTGTATCTTCGGTGAATGTTAGGAAGCTAATTATTTTATGCATAATAGGACAACTCATAAGGATCATGCTACAAATAAAAAAACTTGGAAAAAATCTCACAATTACATTTTTTTTAATGTTAGGCTGTTTAGGGTGAACATTTTCAAAAAAATGATAAAAAAATCATAACTCGAAAACTACTAAAAATCGCAGAACATACATAGGGTATTTTCGGATAACCCTAGGTGTGAGGAATCAAAAAAAAATTTTATAACCTCACTGTTTGGACCACCCAGTATATTCTGTCTTCGAGTTACGGACACAGTTCGCCACGTAAACAGAGAAACCTATAGACTAATGATTAGTGTGGCCTCTAGTGAGAAAGAAAGATAACGTAGTTTTAGGTTATACAATAATCTTTGACTTTTAAACATATTTAGATAAAATTTTTAATTGTTCTAAGTACTGAACTGAACAAGATTCAATCTCAAGCTCATAAAACACTTTATTCTTACTTAAACTAACTTGTAAACTCCTTAGATCACTACGAACTGTCAAAGTTGTTTAGCAAAGTGTAGTTTGCTAAACAAAAAAACCGGCACAGAGAACGGGACAAACAATCACACCGCTCTGTCTCATTTCTATGCAAGACGTATGCATAAATCTATCTTTTTCGTGTGCGAATGCGAAAGAAGGCGTCAATTTTGCTATAGGTTTCTCTGTCTACGGTTCGCCACTTCAACAAGTTTTTTTTAAATTCATCGTTGGTAGTTTCGTTGGCTAGTAACATTTTTTTTTCTTTTTAAGGCAACATTTTTATATCTGTCAAACTGTCATGTCATATGTTCAGTTCACTCCATTGATTATTTGATAACAATATCAATAGTCTGCAGAAAAATATCAATACTAAAAAGATCTCAATGACTATATGTTAGAAACCTGAAGTTTTACATTGGATCCTATAGGATTTATTTATTTTCTATAAGTAGGTTTGTATACAATCGTTGCCCTTGTGACATCATAATTGTACTAATCCTATTTCATTGAATATTATATTGTTTTAATGAAATTTATGCAACCTTATGTAAAATGAATAATGTATTTAGAGTTATTTTAGCACTATATCATTCCAGGTAAAAATGCCTGGCACAAACCTGATTGTCCCTGTTGTTTTGTGGGGTAAACATGCACCCTCACACTGTGTGTCATCTGTATACCTATCAAGGGATCAGAAAACTTTGGTTACTGGCTGCTACGATGGCCAAATTTGTATTTGGCAAGTGAATCCTGATACCTTAAAAATGACTCCTCGCTGCCTTCTTGTGGGTCACACAGCTCCTGTTACCTGTTTGTCTAGGGCATCTATTATACAGGTAAGTTTAATTAAATTCTCTGATGATAATCTGTTCATTTAGTTTTCCAATGAACACCAGTATTCATACTATTGCGTTCCAGTAGAAGTGTTGTGAGGTATTTATTTTGCCCTCATGAGTATGTATGACAATTTATTAGTCACCATGGCTCAGCTTCAGAAATGGCAACCTTTCTTCCTTTCTTTTGAGTTCTTATTATATGGTAGAAAGGGCTAGTAAAGGTCTATCAAACACTAGAATTTCAAAGTACAGGAATTCATTGGTTACAAAAATGTATGTAATAAACCTAGTACGAATTATCACACAGTACCAAGCGAAGGGATGAAATGCATTGACAAATGTTAAACAGCAAAAAGTTTAATTTTAGTAAGTAAATGTCATGTCAAATATTAACATTCTAAAAACCACCTTTAACATATTGTGCTTCATACTGTGGAGATGCTTTCACACATATTCACTTCCCTGAATTAAAATCTGTTCAGGTTGTTTTTATATGGCCTGTTACTTAAAACTTTATTTTACAGGACAACAACTATATAGTAAGCTCTTCAGAAGCTGGTGAAATGTGTACTTGGGATCTTGTGGATGGCAAGTGCAGGGAGAGTGTGAAGTTGACACAGGTTCACACAAACATACAGGTAAAAACTCTTGTTGTACTCATAAAATAGTAATAACAAGCTTATGTCCATAAAATTACTAATATGATATCGACCGGGAATTTTTTTGACCATGGCGACAATTATGTAATATTTTTGAAAGCTGTCAACTGCACAGGAGATATTATAGTGCTACTAGTCTATGCAAACACACAAGGCACTTGCTCTATTGTACCCATGTCTAATTTGATGTTAATGTGATGCTTCAAAATGTCCTCCAAGCCGAATTTGGGTCATGGTAGGTTAGTAGGTCAGAGTTATAGCACTCATGTGTATGCGCAAACACATGTTCTCTTATAGTCCGATGGGACGGTAATCCAACAAATCTGCAGAGAGTTCAGGTGCAGGCTGAGGCTGCTGCTATTTCTTAATAGAAAACCCTAATAACTGATTTGATGCTTCATAATATTGAAAAGTTCCACAGAATAATGTTAAATGGATCATGAAACTAAAAATAACTTGTGGTTTGTAAAATTATTCTCTGTCTTGCATTCTTTCCTGGAACATTTTTGATTTGGAAACTTACTAATTACGTTATATATGTTCACATAATTTCATCACAGCTGTAAATTTTTGATCTTTAATTTTTTTCATTCTTTTGTAATTTAGGGACTTACATTATTTTTAACATATAAGTCCTATTGTACTAGGGTTTGGGTCCCGGGACGCCTCGTGTCTCGAAGTCCCGGGACTTTTTGTAAATTTAGATGTCTCGAGTCCCGGGACTTTCGGGTCGAGACTCGAGACGAGACAAGATTGTCGAATTTATGTTTTCATTTTTATTTTCAAATAATTGAAGGAGCCTAACGCCATCTGTTAGTTAAATTAAAAAAGCAGTTTCAGTTGTTCAAATTTTAAAAAAGCACAGTAAGTTCGGAACTACTGTATAAAGCTTTAAACGCAATTTAACCGATAAGTTTGAACAAGTGAAATTCCTTTTTTTAATTCAACAACCGGAAAAAGCACAGGAAGTTTGGAACTACTGAATAAAGTCTTAAACACAATTAAACTTACATCTGTAGAAAACGAGAGTGTGTGTTCTCCTTGTCCAGTGGCATTATTACAAAAATCAGAAACAGATTGTCGGAGAAAGCTGTTGACGCTTTGATTTTGTTAAAAGCCTATTTTATTAAATAAGCAAGGAAGTCTAATTGATGTGTAAGTTAATTAATTGAAAGTCTGATTTATAAGCAAGTGTTTTATGATTTTTATTAAAATTATTAAATATGAAACAAATCTGTGATAAGGAGATTTAACAATGTTGTGATTATGACCAATGATTAGATACTAGAGTTACTAGATAATAGTAAAGTTATTAAGAATTAGTATGATTTTTAACTAAGTTCGTTTTGTAATTATAAGATTTAACTGCTTAAAAGTGAATCTGTGTCTGATTAAAAGAAATAAACAAAGCAACTATTAAAACTGAAATTAAGTTTTAAGTTATTAAGATTTAACTTTCTGTTTAATAAATGTTGATTTTTAAAAGACATTAACTAATTAAAATCCTTCAAAAATGGCTCAACCCTCTTAAAAAAAATTTTTCTCATAAAAGTCTAAGACCCGGGAATTCCCGGGATTTGATAGGACAGAGGAAGGTGATGGATAAGGGTAGTTCAAGACCATGCTTTGTGGTATTCCTTTGGGGTGGACTGTTTAGTAGTGGACTTGTGATTTGCTGTAATGATTTCTGATGATGATGAATGTTATTTTATTTTAATTTTTATTTGGGGAGCTTTACATATAATCTAAGATCGTTATAACAAATAACACTGTTATATATTTTACTAGGTTTTCTTTTGGTAGGCTTTCTTAGTAGCAGTGTACCAGTCTAGTTAAGAATAAGACCTTGGGTGAAAGCACATCTATATTCCATGCTTCAATTTGGTTGCAGATGTCAAGAGGCTGTAGTAGGCCATTTGTTATTTTAATATTAATAAAAAATATATAAAGATTAATTAAATTAAAAATATTTTAACAGGCCTATCACATGTGCAACAGCGAAGATCTGCGTTTATTCTGTAATGGATACTATGCTGAAATCCTTATCATGGACCCGTTTTCTCTCGAAATTTTATTCTGCTTGAGTTCTAAGATGAATCCAGACTGGATATCTGCTTTGCATGTAAGTATTACTTCAAAAATCGTGGTATAACTTCTTGTAAGTGTCTATTTGCGCAATATCTAAATAAATATTCAAATCTAAGAAACTTTTCTCCATCATATTGCGAAACGTGGTTTATTGATTGTCTCGGGCTTAAGCCATAATTTAAAAGAGTATTTTTCCGGAAAGATCTCACTGAGGCGGCGATGCCACAGTCTTTGTGAAATTTGTGAATTGCTGCCACATAATGAACAATTTAGTTCGTATAATTTCCATGGGACCTTGTTATTGAAACAAACTTCAATTAAACTTAAGACTAATTGAATTAAATTTAAAGTGCTTTTTGTTTTAAGGCGAACTAAGACAGTAGGGTAATTATTAAAGTCGGTCAGGTTTATTTCATTCCTTTCCTTTTTACCTTTACACTGCAGAAGTGGTAAAACGACAAAGTAGAGATTACGCCCTAATTACATACTATTTAGTATTTAAAAATCATTATTTGTTTGTTTATTCGTCTTCTATTTCATAATAAATTCTCATACGAAACTAGTGAATAGTTGTGTGCGACAACGAAGGTTTTTGACAAAAAAAAAAGATATTGCAACAAATGCCAGGCGCTGCTAGTGTGTTGTCTGTACATAAATATAAATAAAATTGAAAGGGCGATTATTTCGATGTTACAACTGAAGTCTGTAACATCGAAATAATCGCCCTTTTATTGTGCTGAAGGGATTATTTGCATGCCATCAAGGTATGAATAACAATTTAATAAATTGTTTATCTGTCTGTCTTGTGGGAAAAACATTAAATTTCTTTTTAAGTAAAATCTAAAAAATTATAAAAACAAGAGTTTTTCTCCATCATATTGCTATTAAGCTTTAGCTATAATTTAAAAGAGTATTTTTCATGAAAGACTTCCCTGGGGCGGCGATGCCACAGTCTTCGCGAAATTTGTTAATTGCTGCCACATACTTAACAATTTTGTTCGCATAATTTCCACGGGACTTCGTTATTGAAACATACTTTGGTTAAACTCAAGACTAATTGAATCTTATAAACTATTGGATATACAAAAAATGTTTGAATAAAAAAAATTTGGTTTGCAATTTTACACTAAAAAGGTCTCAAATCTTGTGTCTTACAGCTTAATTTTTATTACTACTACATTATCTTACAACAAAACTATTTTTATTAGAGTCCTAGTAGGTGGAAACGAATTTTCCAAAAAAAATCTTATAGTTTCCTAAAAAGTCGTTATGGACGCTTGGCCAGTCTCCACCGCTTTATTGTCGACATATCACTTATTGAAACTAAACTGATTGCTTCGTCGCTCGTCATGCGTATGGTATAGGAGTGGAATAATTTGCCAGCGTAACAAATAGGTGTCTTCAAACAACACTAATTGTAGGCTGCGATTGATTGGCGAATACCACACATTGAATAAAACCAGTATAACAGATTTAATTTAACTTTTTTAAGCCCCGATTTGCGCTTTACGTTATTTTAAGTCACTGGGGGAAGGGGGACTAAGGAGAATTGACTGATTATCACCCCCGTGAATGAAACTCGATAAAATCCGTAAAATTAATTTTATTAAATGTCATGTCAATGTAATTAGAGTATATATTGGACTACCTCTTTTACCGACTAGAAAAAAAGAGGGTGTAACATGTGCACGGAGTAGAAGCCTATGGCACTGATATTTTACAAAAAATAACAAAAATTTTGAATTAAATAAATAAATAATTAAAATCTATCTAAAACGAACTTGCTATAACGAATTTTAAAAATTTTAAATTTTATATTGAATGATTTTTTCACCGTCTGGGAAAAATAGGGTATAACATGTGAACGGAGTAGAAACATATGGCACTGATATTTTACAAAAAATAAAAATAAAAAATTTGAATTAAACATTTGAAAATTTTTTTGAACAATTACTTTGCCGTTCTCCCTTGAACCTTGCGAAGTGACAATGCCAAAGATGCCTACTAAATTTATTGCTTTATTTCCGTTCGTAAAGTAGGGCGGATATGATTACAATTTCGATAGATTTTAATAATCTATTAATTTAATTCAGAATTATTGTTTTTATTTTTTGTAAAATATCAGTGCCATAGGCTTCTACTCCGTTCACATGCTACACTCTTTTTTTCAGACGTTAAAAAGGGCCATCCAGTATAAGAAATCGTTTTGAATGTCTTCCTCTAGTACTACGAGTAGTATTCGTCGAAGCTGTCAGACGAAGCTCAGAATCATCGCTAAGCGAGAATTTTGCTTCTAATACGAGAACACCAGATATTAACTAAAACAAATAAATCCTCAATAGAACAAGAATGACCGTATTAGCCAAATACTGTTATTATGTCCTTTACAATTTCAAGTAAATCTTTTTAGATAGATAAATTATTCAATTGCTTGCAGGTTTTGCGGCCATCATCAAGAAAAGATGACGTCGTGCTTGCCATCTCAATTACTGGTACAGTGAAAGTAAGTTTCTTTCTAATATTTATTAAGGAAACACAAATGCACAGGCATTTGATATGGGATAAGAAAATTAAATCTTTAATCTGCCGGTAAAGATTTTTTTTAAATATGACAAGGGTGACAAACGAGCACACAATCCACCTGATGGTAAGTGGTTACTGTGGCCTATAGACATCTACATTAATCCTCGATCACGAATCAAAATGCAGATGCGCGGTCACGCGTGACGACTATGACGGAATGCCTCTTTTCTAGTAAATAGGGTTGCCGGTTCTCTACACTCACCATACGAAACACAGCAGCGTTAAGTACCGTATCGTTTTTACTAGGTTGTAGGATTTTTTTCTGCCTAGAAGTCTTACTTATTGTCATTGCTGTGTTCCCTAAAGGTTAAAGAGAGCCCATACGACTATAAGCTGTGAGGCATTCCATCTTAGTCCTCAGTGACAACATATCTTTAGCCTTCTTTGTTATAAGTTAGCTGCTGGTGTCCACGGACTTCAGTAGCCACTTACTATCAGGTGGACTGTATTTCGTTTCACTTCAGTTTTATAAAAAAAAAAACATATCGGTTTACTGTTGGGCCCGCCGTTAGTAGATGGATTTTGAATAATCTCTATGGTTTATGTGCGGGTTGGCATTCGCAGCAAACGTCTCTCACCTTTGAAATTGGATTGGATTTTATATTATGGTTATATATATATATATATATATATATATATATATATATATATATATATATATATATATATATATATATAATTATGTTTTCTACAACCATGATATAGCTGCAGCTATATTATGGTTGTAGCACGAATGGGTCGTCTCGACCGGAGAAGGACCACGCTCTTACAGAATATCTTACGGAAACGAGGCATTCCATCTTAGTCCTCAGGGGTTATAACACGTCTGCGTTTTGATTGTTAATCGATGATAAATGTAATATCTATAGACCATAGCATCCACTTACTACCAGTTGAACTGTGATCGTCTTAGCTGCGTAAGTAATATTTCTAAGAATATTATATATAGGCTCCTAAAAGTCCATTGCCAGACAGGAGCGGATCCTTACTGGCCCATATTTTCATACGTGGTAGAGCCACGCTGCAACTATATTATAACTGTAGCACGAATGGGTCTGGTCGACCGGAGAAGGATCACGCTCTCACAGAATACCAGGATAAAATAGTAGCTTAATACTGCTGTGTTTCGTATGGTGAGTGTAGAGATCCAGAGACTCTTTTTTACTGGAAACGAGGCATTCCATCGCAGTCCTCAGAGGTGACAACGCATCTGCGTTTTAATTGTTAATTGATGAAAAATGTAATGTCTATGGGCCACAGCATCCACTTACTATCAGGTGGACTGTGTGCTCGTTTGTCACCTTATTCTATATATAAAAAAAACTCGAATTAATACTCAATCTTAATACCAGGCGGTATATGTCGCAGTCATCTAGCTTAATTAGCCTTTTAGTTAACAGTTCTAGCTTTTTTACTAAACGGCGTCGTTCCGTTGAATGAAATTAATATGGCTGAATATAATTCAGGCCGCTAGATAAAAAGGCTAGGCTATTAACTAAAAGACTAACTAAGCTAGTTGGCTGCGATTATCCACTGCAGTCTATGAGATCCTCCGATTATTTCTCCCAGTTTGCCCCTTACGATCTTTAGTTGATACCGCCGCATAGGGAGAGGAACATAATCAATGCTTTAATTAGCCATATAGGTGTAATCAACCAACTGTTTTGGTTGCAATTTCTTTAAAAAGATTATATTATCTAAAAGACTGCTAAATTCAATTCAATGAATTTGATAGTATGTATGTATTTACGGAATATATAATTATATGTATGTTGTATGTATTTCCAAATAACTTGCGTACACACTTAGCCTTTCTCACAGAACATCACTGTTTAGTAATAACGCTATGCTGTTAACTAATAGGCTAACTAATCTAGTTCGCTGCGACATGTTCACTGCAGTCTATAAGATCTTCCGATTTATTCTATCAGTTCGCCCCTACGACCTTTAGTTGATACCGTCGCATAGGGAGAGGAACATAATCAATGCTTTAATTGGCGGAGCGGCTTTAGCCAAGTTAACTTTCTATCTTTAACACTATTAAAAAAAATTGTAACTGAAATATATTTATTTATTGAATATGCAATTATATGTATGTTGTATATATTTCCAAGTAACTTGCGTACACCCTTACCCTTTCTCACAAAATATTATATCCTCTGCTATGCGATTGCCTGGTAGAGATCGCTTGTAAGCGATGATGCCGCCAATTGTACCTCTGTTTTTGTATTTTTTAATTGTATGTTTTCTCTTATATATCGGTGGACAATAAAGTATATTTCATTAATTTCATTCATTAATTCAAAACTATACAAATGAGTGAAATCTATGGTTAGTAAAATTTATACTTGCAATTGTAGTCAATTGGTGTAACTTCATCTGCATTTGTGATTTGAAGTGACACATGTACTTGTTCCACTTATGTGCTTTATCTGTTCACTATTTCTAGGTGTGGTCACTCCTCGGACATGAGAACAAGCAGTCGGAGCCTATCTACGAAAACGAGTCGAAGCAAATCCGGTGTCTGAACGCCTTGTCCCTCAACTGCTGCGCGTACAACCAGCGCACAGTGCTGGTCGTTTGTGCCAAGTACTGTCAGATCTACGATGCAGGTCGGTGGTTTGTTCGTTGTATATACGTTATTTTAGTTTTAAGGAGCCGTGGTAGCTCAGAGTGTTAACGCTCGCTGTAAATATAACAGAACGCGAGTAACCCGGGTTCACACCCGCCGGCACCAATGATTTTAAGTGCTGATTTACCACGTGCTCGGCGGTAAAGGAAAACATCGCGAGGAAACCTGCATGTCTGAGAAATAAGAAAATAATATTTCGAAGACATGTGAAGTTCGCCAACGCGTATTGGAGCAGCGCGACGGACAATTCCTTGCCCTAAAACCCTCTCGGAAATGAGCGGAGGACTGTGCCCAGGAGTTGGACGTATATAGGCTGTAATTTTAACTTTAACCAACTTTTATATAAGTTATTTTGTATGTGGTAGAGAAAAGTTTTTACGTGGTAGAGCCATGCTGCCGATGTATTATGGTTGTTGAATGGGTCGTCTTGACCGGGGAAGGATCACGCTTTCACAGAATACTAGTGTACAGCTCAATGCTGCTATATTTCATATTGGCGAATGTAGAGGACCAGAGACCCTTTTTACTAGAAGCGAGGCATTCTATCTTAGTGCCTTAGCGGGGACAGCACATCTGTATTTTGATTCTTAATCCTACAGTACCCACTTACCATCAGGTGGACTGTATGCTCGTTTGTCACCCTATACTATAAAAAGTTGCAGGGTTAACCAGGAAAGGACCACTCTGGCATAGAACACCAGTTAAACAAGCAAGATAATGCTGCTGTGAGAGAGACCTGACGAGTATCATTGGGGAGGCTGTATTCATTTGGCATTGTTACTTTCATAAAAAGAGGAAGCAATTTCACGTCTGTTTTATTTTTTGAATTAACATAACAGTCGCCTAAGGCTATGAAGGTCATCTGCAACTAATCTGCAAACAAAAAGAAGACCACTGATGCGTATTATTGTCTGTGATGAAATGCTTCACATTCTGTTATGTTGCTGACTCTTTTCAAACTACAGGCTTTGAGTGCATTATTGCTTGGTGGTAGTAATATGATTAAAAAGCGTGTAGTGGCTGTGTATATCTACTACCCCATATACTACTACCTGTGGGTGTTGTGAGAGGAGAATGAGGAAAATTAAAACAGGAGATGGCCAGCAGGTCTTCTCGGCAAATTATTCCATGGCAAATATCTCCCGTATGATGCACGCTATATATGCCTTTGTACAGCAGTGGACTTATGATAAGATGTAACGATAGTAATAAGGTGGTAACAATCAAGACGCATAAAGTAACACAAAATAAAAATGGAAAATATTACTCATAAATATACACTTAACTTATTTCACGAGTTATTAGAAGTAGAACATACATAAATACATAAACACTCACGCCTGTCACCCAGAGGGGTAGGCAGAGACTACAGACTTCCATTTGGCACGATCCTGACACACCCCTCTCGCCTCCTTCACATCCATATACCTACGCATACATGCTCGTCGAAGGGTACTCCTAATTTGGTCCGTTTTTAATAAATCGCCAATTTGGTCGATAAATTTTCGCCTAGGATTTAAGTTCGTTTTTTCTATTTTAATTGAAATAATTCCGAAAATTGTGTGACTTCTATGATAAAGGGGCGGGCGGCGTTACGCTGTATGCGTTTGTACGAGGTGGCCGCGTCGCTGGTGACCGCGTCCGTATTTCGCCGCAAACATAATATTGAGTACCTACCGACCGATGCGCTTACGTCACGGTATATTGTAACTCGGCCGTATCTTAGAAATAAATCTTACAGCCGTGCGCTACGTAAACATGCATAGGGCTGTCTGTCAACGCATCTGCATTTTGATTCGTAATCGAGGATTGATGTAGATGTCTATGGGCTACAGCATTCACATACCATCAGGTAGACTGTGTGCTTGTTGGTCACCCTATCGTATAAAATAAAAAAAAAACGAAGAAAAAAAGAATACAAAGAAAAAGAAGATGGTGGATGCTACAAATGCACAGGAAACGTACACTGTAAATCTATTTATGTTTTATTTTGTTTTCCCGCACCCAAATTGTACTAGAAAGACGTCCAATGGTTTAAGCTAAATAATAAGACAAACGTAAATAAATTTTAATGAAATAATGCATGTGCGAATGTCGCATGGTGCGAATGACAGCTCACGTCTATGAAGTTTCATATTTTTTATATAAACCGTATGATGCAGATGCCTTTCCGACTCTGCCATTCACTTCTGCAACATAAATTTTCTTTGTCACTCTTTCCTAATTTATTCTTTCCACATGACAAAACCACCAAAGCATTCCTTTCTTAATCCTGGTCACAACATCATCTTGCAAACCACTCTTCTCTTATCACACACTTCCTCACCCTGTCATTCAGATTCAGCTCTAACATACTCCTTAACGACCGCATTTCTACTGCGTTGATTCCACTCTCGTGCTTCTTCTGCCACACCCAACTTTCACTACCATACGTTAAAGTAGGGACCAACACAGCATTATGAATTGCCATACGTGCCTTTTTAGACACATTTTGACTCTTCACAGTAGAGTGTAGGGCCCCATTTACTCTATTTCCAGTAGAACAAATTGAATATTTTACTAAAAACTAATATCTTATAGGTCATACTCGCTGCAGTGTAGTGCTACTCGTATATAGTTCAAATAGCTACTTTTTAACTTCCCTGCGGGAAGTTATTGTAATATTTTTACCGATTTTAATTTATACCGATTTTAATTTAACATACCTCCAAGTTTCAAGGTCTTTAGAGTCGAATAGTATGGTTTTTAAGAGGATATCCGTGTGAGAACAAAGAGGTGTATTGACATAGGACCAATTTCATTTAACGCATAATTGTGGAACTTAGACATAATTAAATTTTGAGCTAAATCGGTCAATTCGTTTTTTGTGCCGAATGAAAAATTGTATAAAATATTAAAACATTTGATATTTTTTATTCTTTCCACTGGGAAGTTAGTCGTGTGGACCTTTCGGGTCGCACCTAGACCGCTTTGGTAACTTTATTTAGATATTTATAGATTTTTTTAGCACACAATCCTTCCCCCGGTCGAGCCAACCCCTTCATGCTACAACCATGATATAGCTACTGTGTGGCTCTACCACGTATGTATATTCAAAGTTTTTAGTTAAATTGTGTTATATTATTTGCTTGTTTGTTGCTTTCAGGAGATTTTTCAGTCCTTTGTTCCATTCAAGCGCCTTCAGGAGAGCGTTGGATGTCTGGAGACTTTTTAGCCACAGATAGAGTACTTGTGTGGTCTACGGAGGGAAAGGGATACTTATATAAACTACCGGCTAAGTGAGTAGAAATATTATTTTAATGTTTCAATATGCGTTAACTGCATATTATACTAAGATCCAACTATATATGTAATGGGGTAGTAACAGGTAACAATCTTAAATATGTGTTATGGTAGATATGTCGCTTGATATTTTACGATTAAAAATAGTCCCTAATGTAATGTGGTAACAGATTTGTAAGAACTGACCAAACATGTGATATTGTTGGTATTGTAAGTGACTAATTTGCAGATAAACGGTGATTACGTATTTCTTAAATCATTCAAAAAGGAGAATAGATTCCACCTACATTGTGAGGAATTCTGATAATATCTATGAAAGTAAAAATAATTTGGAATTTTATTGCGTCTATGTGTTTGTGAATGGGGTGTTTGTAAATCATGGTTTTATCTAAGTTCATCATTAGATTTTCATCAGAGCACATTGCCTGGTATTTATGTGTTGAATGTTTTTCATACACACAACACACATATTTATCATGGACACAGATTAGATTACCATAGATTTTTAATCATCATAGATTAAACAAGTGGTAAAATTAAGAAAGTTGTACAACCAGCTTTCAATACAAATAAAATGAGAACATACGTTGATGACGTAGTCGAAGATAAATACGTATTATTAAGGATAACTCAAAAACTATTGGTCAGATCTTGACCAAATTTATATGGGACTATATGTGAATCGTCAAAATAGGTTCACATAGAAAAAAAGGTCTAAAGTAACACATACAAATTACAGTCGAATTGAGAACCTGCTCCTTTTTCAACTAACTTCAAGAAAAAGCTAGCTGAAGAAAGAAAGCCGGTGCTTCTCATGTGGTACCAAATAAAATTGATCAAAATCTGACCAATCGTTTTTGAGTTATCCTTAATAATGCGTATTTAATAAATTAAATCAACTTCGGCTACATTGATGATGTTCTCATTTTATTTATATTGAAGTCTGTTATACTATAGTTTTTCAAATTTTCCACTTTTTATTTAAAGGATGTTGAAAAGTGAAAAATCACAATAAATTAAGTACAAACAAGTGTAAATGCCTTATTGTATGACCTAATATTTTATTTTTACATTTCATTATACATAATCTACATAACATAATATTCAACACTAAATTATGGACGTGGAAAAAAAATTACATTCTGTGTATTTATGAAAAATAAAGAATAGTTTTTAGTGATAGTGATAGTGATAGTGAAAGAATACATTACACATAATACATAAATTTATTATAAATATATACAAGAAAGTTTATTAAAGGCCATTTGAAGAGAAAGGGTTAGGTGAACGCATTATGTAATAACTTACATAATATCTGATATGTCTAACCTAACTTTACAAAATAATCTATCGCTTGTCACCTCTATAATAAGTCTAATATTAAAAACTCAAATAAGCCTTATAATTAAGTTAACTAATTAAATTAACAATTGATGAAAAAAGAACAAGTTTACATTTCATTGAGCACCATCATTACATTTTCATAGGTCTTATTTTAATATCTACACAAGATATTTTGATCATCATTGAATCAAAAGTTTTTCGGACAGGACTTCACAAAAAACTAACAAACATTTTATTGTGCCTGCCGGCTAAATGCTAAAATGTAAATTTCTTTTATAGCAAGCTACGCGGACGGGCTATACGTAGGTCAGCACAGATTGATTTGTTATTTCGTACGTAATTGTTTTTAATGTAGTACGTATTGCAATTCGATTCCTTTGCCAGCACAAGGCTTGTTTTATAAAGTTTTTGTGTAATACAGTGTCGCTTTTTTAAGTTTTGAAAAGGTTGTAAGTTGCAAATAAAAAAAAAACCTTTTCAGAACAGTGTAGAAAGCTGTCATTTTTGTGTACATTATTTCATTATCGTTTCATTTAATTACAAGATAGTGTTGTATATTAGTCGTAGTTGAGAGAATTGGTATGGTATGTTTTCATTTTAATAGTCTTTTTATAACTTTATGTTGCAAACACAAGTCCATATCACTACATTTCTTTTTATTTAATGTCAGTTGTTTGATAAATCTGTATCTGTAATCCCATATATCTAAAATTTGCTTTAGAAAAATGTACTTCACTTTGTATTATATCATGAATAATGTGACTTGTTAATATTTTTTATTTTCATTATAACTTTCCCAATTTTCTTGCGTTATTGTGAAAAAATATTGTAATGATTTTTTTTATTCAGGTGTTACTATGGAATCTATCGAACTTTTTGTTCCTGTTATTATGAACGCAAGGAGCGACAGTTAATGTGTTATTTAATTGCAGCTCTGTGCCAGATCATAAAGGATTCCATGGTCCCACTGTGGAGCACGACAGCCCAGTCCTCTTTGGTATTTTGGCACATCCTGACAACAAGGTATACTTGACAACATTTAAGCTAGTTATAACTATTTTATCCGCAAAAAAATGTAACTGGGTTCAATTATCCATGGCTAGCTGCTGTCATGTCCGCCGGCGATGCGATTCGTGACGACATCTGTAGGCGGAAAGCAGCGACGTCTGCTGCTACGGGGCGACTCGCACGGAGTTGTGTCTGTTTGGAGCGTGGATGATGCGGCTACGGCGGTGCCCAACCAACTGCCTTGTGAGTATAGTGTTGACTAGCCTAACCTTGTGAATTCTGAAAGGTTTCTTGCTCGTTCTTCCCAGGCTAGAGGTTTTATAGAGGCCGCGTTTAAAAATTGTTTTGTTTTATTTTTATTTTATAGAATAAGATGACAAACGAGCATACAGTACACCTGATGGTAAGTGGATGCTGTGACCCATACACATCTACATTTATACTCGATTAAGAATAAAAATGCAGATACGTTGTCACCCCTGAGGAATAAGATGGAATGCATTTTATCCGGTAAAAAGGATCTTAGTTTTTCTACACTCACCATACAAAACACAACAGCATTATACTTATTTTTTTAGGGTTCCGTAGTCAACTAGGAACCCTTATAGTTTCGCCATGTCTGTCTGTCCGTCTGTCCGTCCTCGCTTAATCTCTGTGACCGTTAGCACTAGAAAGCTGAAATTTGGTACCAATATGTGTATCAATCACGCCGACAAAGTGATAAAATAAAAATTGGAAAAAAATGTTTTATTAGGGTAGCCCCCCTATATGTAAAGTGGTGTGATTTTTTTTAATTTCAACCCTAACGTGTGATATATTGTTGGAAAGGTATTTAAAAATGAATAGGGGTTTACTGAAATCATTTTTTGATAATGTCAATAATTTCGGAAATAATCGCTCCAAAAGTAAAAAACAATGTGTCCCCCCCCTCTAACTTTTGAACCATAAGTTTAGAAAATATGAAAAAATTCTGAAAAGTAGAACTTTATAAGGAATTTCTAGGAAAATCATTTTGAACTTGGATGGAAACAACAGTACCCACTACCGGGAGCAGTTGCAGGAGCGCGGAGCGCTGCTGGAGCGCGAACATAATGGATACCCACCTTTAAACTCATAAGTGGGAACACTTATTGTGACGGACGGGAAACTACGGAACCCTACACTGAGCGTGGCCCTACACGCTCTTGGCCGGTTTTTTATTTTTTATTTTATTCTTATTGGAAAACTTACAGCTAACATCAACAGTAAATAAATGATTAACAACTAGAAGGCCTTTTAAAAGTTTTCACCTATAGACAATATGAACTTAAAAACAATAACTCTAGTCGGTAAAAGATAAATATCGATTAAGAGAAATACAGTAAATTAACTAAATTAAACTGAAAAACACGCTACAAAAGAATTTTTTCGCTAAAATATTTTTGATTCGAGAAACACTGGTGCTAAACAGATCCGAGTTAACGCTATTGGAAATGTCGTTAAAAGTTCTGCACGCACGTATCATAAAAGAATTTTGCCTGTATTTATTCCGGGTATGCGGCACGTGGAGTAAGCGAGGCTTTCTTAATTTTCTTCTTTTTTTTCTTTACAACAAGGGTAGCACTTGTTG
Source organism: Parnassius apollo (assembly GCA_907164705.1). NCBI lineage: Eukaryota > Metazoa > Arthropoda > Insecta > Lepidoptera > Papilionidae > Parnassius > Parnassius apollo. The sequence continues at coordinate 4,646,945 of CAJQZP010001539.1, read as the reverse complement.
TAAAGTCTAATTTACTCAATAGCTCCGGACAGTCAATATTACCATTTGCCGATTTTAAAAAGATAAATCATATCTGCTATGCGCCTACCTTCGTGCAGATGCAAAATATGAAATTTTTTACATCGCGAAATGTAGTTGTTAGTGTAAAATTGCGTCTTAAGTTGCAGAAAACTTAGTAAACGCTTTTGCACTTGATCAATCCTATCTATATAAATGTTATAATTTGGATTCCACACTTCAGAGGCGTATTCTAAATAGCTGCGAACAAGAGCGCAATAAAGTATCTTATATGTTTTAATATTCTGAAAATCAGTGGAAAATCTCAAAACGAATCCAAGTGCTCTATTGGCTTTTTTAATGATATTGTCAATATGTGCCTCAAAGAGTAATTTAAAATCGAAAAATATGCGCTGGTATTCTCTGAGAACGCGGACCTTCCCCGGTCGGATCGACCCATACGTGTTACAATTATAATATAGCTGCAGCATGGCTTTACCACATACTAAATGTAGATACATCGTAACCTTTGAAGGCTAAGGTGTAATGTAGATACATCGTAACCTTTGAAGGCTAATGTGTAATGTAGATACATCGTAACCTTTGAAGGCTAATGTGTAATGTAGATACATCGTAACCTTTGAAGGCTAATGTGTAATGTAGATACATCGTAACCTTTGAAGGCTAATGTGTAATGTAGATACATCGTAACCTTTGAAGGCTAAGGTGTAATGTAGATACATCGTAACCTTTGAAGGCTAATGTGTAATGTAGATACATCGTAACCTTTGAAGGCTAAGGTGTAATGTAGATACATCGTAACCTTTGAAGGCTAATGTGTAATGTAGATACATCGTAACCTTTGAAGGCTAATGTGTAATGTAGATACATCGTAACCTTTGAAGGCTAATGTGTAATGTAGATACATCGTAACCTTTGAAGGCTAATGTGTAATGTAGATACATCGTAACCTTTGAAGGCTAAGGTGTAATGTAGATACATCGTAACCTTTGAAGGCTAATGTGTAATGTAGATACATCGTAACCTTTGAAGGCTAATGTGTAATGTAGATACATCGTAACCTTTGAAGGCTAAGGTGTAATGTAGATACATCGTAACCTTTGAAGGCTAATGTGTAATGTAGATACATCGTAACCTTTGAAGGCTAATGTGTAATGTAGATACATCGTAACCTTTGAAGGCTAATGTGTAATGTAGATACATCGTAACCTTTGAAGGCTAATGTGTAATGTAGATACATCGTAACCTTTGAAGGCTAAGGTGTAATGTAGATACATCGTAACCTTTGAAGGCTAATGTGTAATGTAGATACATCGTAACCTTTGAAGGCTAATGTGTAATGTAGATACATCGTAACCTTTGAAGGCTAATGTGTAATGTAGATACATCGTAACCTTTGAAGGCTAATGTGTAATGTAGATACATCGTAACCTTTGAAGGCTAAGGTGTAATGTAGATACATCGTAACCTTTGAAGGCTAATGTGTAATGTAGATACATCGTAACCTTTGAAGGCTAATGTGTAATGTAGATACATCGTAACCTTTGAAGGCTAAGGTGTAATGTAGATACATCGTAACCTTTGAAGGCTAATGTGTAATGTAGATACATCGTAACCTTTGAAGGCTAATGTGTAATGTAGATACATCGTAACCTTTGAAGGCTAATGTGTAATGTAGATACATCGTAACCTTTGAAGGCTAATGTGTAATGTAGATACATCGTAACCTTTGAAGGCTAAGGTGTAATGTAGATACATCGTAACCTTTGAAGGCTAATGTGTAATGTAGATACATCGTAACCTTTGAAGGCTAAGGTGTAATGTAGATACATCGTAACCTTTGAAGGCTAATGTGTAATGTAGATACATCGTAACCTTTGAAGGCTAATGTGTAATGTAGATACATCGTAACCTTTCAAGGCTAATGTGTAATGTAGATACATCGTAACCTTTGAAGGCTAATGTGTAATGTAGATACATCGTAACCTTTGAAGGCTAATGTGTAATGTAGATACATCGTAACCTTTGAAGGCTAATGTGTAATGTAGATACATCGTAACCTTTGAAGGCTAATTTGTAATGTAGATACATCGTAACCTTTGAAGGCTAATGTGTAATGTAGATACATCGTAACCTTTGAAGGCTAAGGTGTAATGTAGATACATCGTAACCTTTGAAGGCTAATGTGTAATGTAGATACATCGTAACCTTTGAAGGCTAAGGTGTAATGTAGATACATCGTAACCTTTGAAGGCTAAGGTGTAATGCCCCATTACAAGTAAAACGGGTCTCCGATTCTCGTCACTTATCATACGAAATGCAGCAGCATAATACTATTGTTATACGCTGGTATTCTTTGCGAGCGTGATCCTCCACAAGTCGAACCAACCCGTGCTGTAGCAATACCACAGCTTCAGTGTAGCTACCCCATTTAAAATCTCCCACGGTGTATCCCACTAAGTCATGTTATCTGCAGGCTAATCTAGCCTTAGAAGCATGCTGTTGGTTATTTAACTTAACGTGAGAATGTTGTCTCTTGAAAAAAACTTCACCTTCATTTGTGATTTGTATTGTAAAAGTAAAGTTACAGCCTATATACGTCCCACTGCTGGGCACAGGCCTCCCCTCATTTCTGAGGGGGTTTTAGGGCAAAGAAGTGTCCGCCGCGCTGCCCCAATGCGTGTTGGCGAACTTCACATGTCTTCGAAATATGTTTTTTCTTATTCCTCAGACATGCAGGTTTCCTCACGATGTTTTCCTTCACCGCCGAGCACGTGGTAAATCAGCACTTAAAATTGCAATTAACAATTTCATTGGTGCCGGCGGGGCTCGAACCCGGGTTACTCGCGTTCTGTTATATTTACAGCGAGCGTTAACCTTCTGAGCTACCACGGCTCTTGTATTGACTCACATACATTTGTTTTAATTATATTTTAAAGTATTTATAATAAAACCTACCGGTACCTGCTGCTGCCGGTTAGTCTGACCTTGTAATTTCTCAAGTCCAGCTTAGTCTCCTACTGTTGACTAATCTCACCGTGTGAAGTATGTAGTCTAGCTTACGCTTGAAAATATAATATTGGTTTATTTGTAGCCTTGTGGGCTGACCGTTTGCCTAGTTTTACTAGTTCTGTAGGTTAACCTATAAATCTACTGTAGCATAGCCCTCTAAGTCGACTGTAGGCATAGTGTTATGCGTCTACTATTATTATTATATATATAAATTTATTTATTGGGCAAATTGTTAACCTATATTTATAATTTTCAAATGATTGTTCTTTTATTGGCTTTTTGTTTTTTATTTAACTTTTTCTCTACAGCTCATGCGCCAATTGTTATGACGAGTTTGGATATGGCGTGGGCTGAAATGAACCCTAGTCCCGTCGGAATTTTGGACCAGCTAAGTCATCCAGACGAACAAGGTATTATTATATTAGATTTTATCTGATTTCTTACTTATGTTCTTGAGTGGTTTTATTGACTGCATTTTTATTTTCCGATTTGTCAAACAAGTCTAAGTAATTAAAAAACAGAAAACTTCAACAAATATAAATGCTTTTTAAAGCATTGGGTGCCAAACGAGCACATTCCACCTGATGGTAAGTGGATGCTGTGACCAATAGCACATTTATCCTCAATTAAGGATCAAAATGCAAATATGTTGTTACCCTGAGGACTAAGATGCCTCGACTTCAGTAAAAAGGGTCTCCGATTGACCCTTGACCGGGGTAGGACCACACTCTCACAGAATACCAGCGTATAAAATGCAGCTTAATACTGCTGTGTTTCGTATGGTGAGTGTAGAGATACGGAGACCGTTTTTTACTGGAAACGAGGTAATCCATCTTATTCCTCAGGGGTGACAAGCATCTGCGTTTTGATTCTTAATCGTGGATAAATGTATATGTCCATTGGCCACAGCATCCACTTACTATCAGGTGGACTGTGTGCACCCCAATTCTATAAAAAAGTAATTTACAGGCCATAAAAGTCGACTGCTGAACATAGCCCCCACCCCATATATTGTCTCATATGGGGGATTTCCGCCATAGTTGACAAGCGTGGCGAGCGGGCTGTCAACCGCAGTTATTTATTATTTTAGGTTGATATCGGGAAAATGCTGCTGCCCGTCACCTGTTTCAACTTCTCTCTGTCTTCTCTTACGACACCCACGAAGTGATATGGGGTGGAGGATATTCTTCCACCACCACTACACCTTACACTTTTTTTTGTTAAAAAAAAGACGTGTGGCACTCGGTGACTGCCGCGGTAAAGCTATTGCATAGCATTTTTTATCAACTTATGCAATTATAATTATTTATTTATTTTATTTATGCAGTTAAGTCTTTGATATTAAATCAAGTTACACTTTTTGAGCGTGGTGACCGATAAGAAAACAATTTTTTTTCTCTTATTGTATAAATGAGAAGTTAATATTGTTTAAAATATTTTTAATATCTTACAATACATGTAGGTTATTCAGGAATTTTTATCATTCAGTTAGCAGCTAGTGTACAGGCATACGACTAGTCGCACGCACACAAACACCGTGCCGAAGTCTGCCGAGTGCCGAAGTCTGCCGAACTGAAACGACGTTAGACGATGCACGGCTTTCAACGCCACACCTCCGTGCCCGTCGGAGTGGGGAGCGTGAGGTTTTTTTCGTTACGGAATTTCTGGATTCGGTCTCCGCGCTCAAGGCCCGCGATAGAAGCTATGCAATAGCTTAAAAAGAATATTACCAATGCTATAAACATTACTAATATTCCCCTTAATCACTCGTGGTAAGCTTAAATTGCTTGTGTTACGAGTGGTTCACGCCAGTAGTCGAATGGCGGATTCGAACCCACGACCTTTTTCAGTTCGCGGTGCGCGCCCTGCCATTAGGCTACTGTCACTTTTATGTGTTATGTGTGGTATTAAAAAAGAATAAAACTAGATAAAGGATTTTGTTGTAATTATTACAAAACCCCAGAAGATTGTATACGAACTTAAGTAAGATAACTCAAGTCATGTTTTGCTTACAGAAATAAAGCTCACTGCCTCCATATATCTCCTCGCTGCCAACCGCCTTGTGGTCGGCCGTGAAGACGGCTCCATTGTGATTGTGAACGCAACCCATACGGTGCAGTTACAACTGCTGCATGGAGGCCATCAGCAATTAGATGGTAATATTAAAATTAGTGAAAGTAATTCTTAATCAATATATAATTTTATCATCATTTCCACAAGTCCACCGATGGACTTAGGCCTTCCCCATAGCACAAAGCATTTATGTTCCTGATCTACCTGCATCCATCGACCTCGAAATGTCATAAGCGCGACTACAGATGACGTGGTCCCCGGCTCGAATCTCGGGTCGGGTTAAAATCAGGTTCGGGGTAAAAATAATTTGAATTATATTTTATTTATTTATATACACTTAATATTTAATATATCATAATAATTTTATATATCTAATAAAACCATTAAAACCGATTTTGTGTTTGCACGTTCGTCCACAAAAAGTTGGTTTTATAGCAGGGTAAAGTTAATTTTTAAACGAGCTGGGAAATTTCTACTTTTAATAATTTTTATAATAATATCAATATCGATATATTAAAGAATTACGTATAATGAATCATCTTATCATATATATTAAGTTGTAAATATTTTACTTTCAGATTGGCCACCTCATCAATTACTTTTGGGACATAATGGCAGAGTAAATTGCTTGTTGTATCCTCATCACGTTCATCCCAGGCAAGTAATTTGTAATAATATTTTATATCTCCTCTCTCTCTCTCTTTCTTTCTATTTCCCTTTATATCGTCTTTAATTATGTTCCTTAAACTCAAAACACAGATTAAATTGTAATTTTTTTACTATCACAGATACGATCGATCGCACCTGGTGTCCGGTGGGATAGACTTTGCGGTGTGCCTGTGGGACTTGTTCAGCGGAGCCTTACTGCATCGCTTCTGTGTCCACGCCGGCGAGATCACGCAGCTCATAGTGCCGCCACATAACTGCAGTGTACGTGTTTTTATTATAATATCTGCTGCCTCGTTGGTCTAGTGGTTGTAGTAGTGCGACTGCTGATCATGAGGTCCTGGGTTTGAATCCCGGGTCGGGACAAAAAATTAATTATTGAGTTTTTCCGTCAAGAGTTGCCCGGAATCAGGAAGTTGGCGGTGTCTCACCCCCGTGCCCCGGAAAGCACGTAAAGCCGTTGGTCCTGCGCCTGATCTCGCTCTGGTCGTGTCTGTTTACCGTCCCATCGGATTATGAGTGAGGGAATAGAGTGAACATGTGCTTGCGCATACACTTGGGCACTATAATCCTGTCCTGCGCTGATGGGTAGTCTCCGTTGAGACTGGCCGCCGTGGCCGAAATTCGGTCTGGAGGTCATTATTATAATATCTAAGGACTCTTTATTTGAAGTTTAAAGTAAAGTTAAAAGTAAAGTTACAGCCTATATACGTCCCACTGCTGGGCTCAGGCCTCCCCTCATTTCTGAGAGGGTTTTAGGGCAAGGAAGTGTCCGCCGCGCTGCCCAGATGCGTGTTGACGAACTTCACATGTCTTCGAAATATTTTTTTTTTCTTATTCCTCAGACATGCAGGTTTCCTCACGATGTTTTCCTTCACCGCCGAGCACGTGGTAAATCAGCACTTAAAATTGCAATTAACAATTTCATTGGTGCCGGCGGGGATCGAACCCGGGTTACTCGCGTTCTGTTATATTTACAGCGAGCGTTAACCACTGAGCTACCACGGCTCATTTGAAGTTTATCTCGGCTTTTTTATAGTGAATTTATAATAGATTAAAAGGGGTCAACTGTTGAAATGTTTGCTTTTCCGAGTGAAGGAGGAATAAAAACCAGTACGGTCGATCAAAGATATTAGGAGAGTTGTGAACTACACATTTTAAACTTAGGATTTATTACAATGGGTGCGTTTGGCAGAAAAAAGCGCTAGCAAGCGCTTACTAGCGCTAAAATAGTTTTCGGCCAGGACACGATTGCTACTTCAGTAGCGCTGACACAATCCGCCATTTTGCTTATTTAATTTGTTTGTTTTGAAGTAGAGTTTATAAGTTGTTTTTTGCAATATTAGTTTTAAGTAATATAATGACATGAATAGACATATACATGTTATTAAAAATTCATGATTGGTAAGTTTTTAATATGAGTACTTCACAAACATATATTCAAATTAGGTTAGGTTCCCCAGTTAAAACTAACATCGTGTCCTAGAGGAAAATAGCTACTTACGATTTGACAGCGCTTACCGCTTTACGATCGCCATTTTGTTTACAAGCGCTTGCTAGCGCTTTTTTCTGCCAAACGCACCCAATAATTGATTTAATTTACGCAATCAGTACTAAGCATACAAAATTGGTTAATTTAGCAGTTCCTCTTATAGTCGAACTTCTGATCGAAATGATATAAATTGTTTGGGACGTAATTTCTTTTTTTTTTAATTTACCGCTAAGAAAGTTTCCAGTGTTTCTTCAAACTTAGATTTTCTATGAATTTTAATTAATTCGGACTGTGAGTTTGTGAAATCTCAAAAATAAAAATTTTGAAAAACTGTTTTTTTGGAATAACTTTTAAATAGCTTTACCAATGGATTCCAATAACTAATCAGCGTTTAACTTTGCAAAGCCACGTCGATTGCCGCCAGTCCGGTCAAAATCGGTTGATTCGTTCGTGGAAAATTTTGAAAAATGTTTTTTTTTAAAATACTCCGATATTTCGTATTTAACGTCATAATTTGGTGAAATTTGGAGCGCCTTGTATTTTAAATTAGCGGGATGTTCCAGGGATGGCCTGCAGGGTCAACCCATTTTTTTAATAGATTTAAAATAATGATTTCTTATATTTACGCGAACACTACACATTGAAATAATACTAATTTTTACGGAATTTATCGCGTATATTTAACTTTTTTACCCGACGTTTCGAGAGCTTTACAGCACCCATGGTCACGGGAAGGACTGAGATGTTCAACGTCCAGCTGTCATAGTTAACCGCGGTTACCATAGATTAAAATTTAACTTTTGTTCCGATCTACACAGTATGAACTTATGGTATCATGGAGTCTTGCAGTTGTATGCTTGGGTTGGGATTTAATTTTATTTATTATAGGATCCCAAGCAGATGGTAGCACCCAGCCATCTTCTCTATTGAAATTAGGATGTTTTTTGATTTCAATAGCCTCGCGAATCATCCTTGGAAGGAATCTGTGTTCTTTAGCGAGGATTTGTGGTCTATCAAATCTGATGTAGTGACGGGGGCGATCCTGTACATGTTCACAGACTGCAGACTTCCCGGAGCGTCGATTCTTCACATCAGCTATATGTTCTTTGACGCGGGTTTTAATTGATCTTTTAGTTTGTCCTATGTAGGAGAGACCACATTCACAATCAAGCTTGTACACTCCTGCATCTTGCAGAGGGATGTTACACTTGACTGATGGTAAAAACTGACCAATCTTCTTCGGCGGCTTGAAGTATGTTTTGATGGAAGCGCGCTTCAAGATGTAGCCAATCTTGTCAGTGACTCCTCTAACATATGGCAGTACAGCAGGTACACGCTCGACTGTGGCCGGCTTCACTCGTTCTCTGTGACGTAGGCGCGGGACCCGAAGCTTGTTGTCATGCAAAACTTTCTTGACATGTTGGAGCTCGGCAGCCAGGTGTTTACTGTCACAGATCCCTCGTGCTCTCTGAAACAAAGATTTACCCACGGTAGCTAACTGTGAGGGATGGTGGTGAGAATCACCGTTTAAATATCTATCTGTATGGGTCTTTTTTTCTATACACAGTATGGCTCAAGGTGTTATCAGGATTCCGAATTACTAACACATCTAGAAAAGCTAAGGAATTGTTTGCCTCTAACTCCATTGTGAACTGAATTTTAGTATTTATAGAGTTAAGATGGTCTAAAAATGCAGTTACTTTATCTAAAGGTAGAATTGTGAAAGTGTCGTCTACGTACCGCTTGTAGAATCTTGGATTTATGGGAGAAGTAAGCAGGGCTTTCTCCTCAAAGTCTTCCATGAATATGTCGGCGACAATGGGAGATACAGGTGAGCCCATCGCCACACCATCTACTTGCTTGTAGAACTCCTCCTTCCACAATAGGTAGCCAGATGTAAGGCAGTGTCTGAGTAATACTGCATATTCTACGGGCATGTTGTTTTCTTCCAGCCTTCTAGTTACAATTGAGATGCAGTCTTCAACAGGTAAGCATGTAAACAATGACTGCACATCAAAACTGACCATAGTTTCATTGTCTGCCAGACGTAGGTCTTTAATCTCGCTGACAAAATGGTAGGAATCCTTTATGTGTGCTCTTGTATGTCCCCTGAGCGGTGAGAGTATTTTCGCTAAGTGTTGAGCCAATCTGTAAGTTGGTGAATCGATTTGGCTCACTATGGGGCGTAATGGAGCATTGGGCTTGTGTATTTTTGGTAACCCATACAACTTTGGTGATTTGGCGCACGTAGGTATTATCCATTTTACGTCCAGATTTGCCTAAACCGAATCTTCCCAGAGACGAATTTATAGCGTTAAAGAACCTACGCAATAAACCAGAACTTACGATTCTCCGCGCAGATAAGGGAAACGCCACGGTGGTCATGGATACGTCAGATTATAATTCTAAAATGCAAGAACTTTTGTCGGATGTAAGTACTTATAAAAAGGTTAAAAACGACCCAACAAACAGCACACTAAAAACAACTAGTGACCTCATAAAGAAACACTCCGAAAAATTAAATCTGGACGTAAAATGGATAATACCTACGTGCGCCAAATCACCAAAGTTGTATGGGTTACCAAAAATACAGAAGCCCAATGCTCCATTACGCCCCATAGTGAGCCAAATCGATTCACCAACTTACAGATTGGCTCAACACTTAGCGAAAATACTCTCACCGCTCAGGGGACATACAAGAGCACACATAAAGGATTCCTACCATTTTGTCAGCGAGATTAAAGACCTACGTCTGGCAGACAATGAAACTATGGTCAGTTTTGATGTGCAGTCATTGTTTACATGCTTACCTGTTGAAGACTGCATCTCAATTGTAACTAGAAGGCTGGAAGAAAACAACATGCCCGTAGAATATGCAGTATTACTCAGACACTGCCTTACATCTGGCTACCTATTGTGGAAGGAGGAGTTCTACAAGCAAGTAGATGGTGTGGCGATGGGCTCACCTGTATCTCCCATTGTCGCCGACATATTCATGGAAGACTTTGAGGAGAAAGCCCTGCTTACTTCTCCCATAAATCCAAGATTCTACAAGCGGTACGTAGACGACACTTTCACAATTCTACCTTTAGATAAAGTAACTGCATTTTTAGACCATCTTAACTCTATAAATACTAAAATTCAGTTCACAATGGAGTTAGAGGCAAACAATTCCTTAGCTTTTCTAGATGTGTTAGTAATTCGGAATCCTGATAACACCTTGAGCCATACTGTGTATAGAAAAAAGACCCATACAGATAGATATTTAAACGGTGATTCTCACCACCATCCCTCACAGTTAGCTACCGTGGGTAAATCTTTGTTTCAGAGAGCACGAGGGATCTGTGACAGTAAACACCTGGCTGCTGAGCTCCAACATGTCAAGCAAGTTTTGCATGACAACAAGCTTCGGGTCCCGCGCCTACGTCACAGAGAACGAGTGAAGCCGGCCACAGTCGAGCGTGTACCTGCTGTACTGCCATATGTTAGAGGAGTCACTGACAAGATTGGCTACATCTTGAAGCGCGCTTCCATCAAAACATACTTCAAGCCGCCGAAGAAGATTGGTCAGTTTTTACCATCAGTCAAGTGTAACGTCCCTCTGCAAGATGCAGGAGTGTACAAGCTTGATTGTGAATGTGGTCTCTCCTACATAGGACAAACTAAAAGATCAATTAAAACCCGCGTCAAAGAACATATAGCTGATGTGAAGAATCGACGCTCCGGGAAGTCTGCAGTCTGTGAACATGTACAGGATCGCCCCCGTCACTACATCAGATTTGATAGACCACAAATCCTCGCTAAAGAACACTGATTCCTTCCAAGGATGATTCGCGAGGCTATTGAAATCAAAAAACATCCTAATTTCAATAGAGAAGATGGCTGGGTGCTACCATCTGCTTGGGATCCTATAATAAATAAAATTAAATCCCAACCCAAGCATACAACTGCAAGACTCCATGATACCATAAGTTCATACTGTGTAGATCGGAACAAAAGTTAAATTTTAATCTATGGTAACCGCGGTTAACTATGACAGCTGGACGTTGAACATCTCAGTCCTTCCCGTGACCATGGGTGCTGTAAAGCTCTCGAAACGTCGGGTAAAAAAGTTAAATATACGCGATAAATTCCGTAAAAATTAGTATTATTTCAATGTAGACTTAAAATTATATTGAAAACTGTATTCTAGATAAAGTCCAATGTGTGTAAATATATATAATGTGAACGGCCGAGTCGGGAAGGGACGCCCTAGAAAAAAGTTTATCGACCAAATTGGTGATATTTTGAAAAGGGGCCACGTTAGAAGTACCCTTAACCGACGAGCATGTATGCGTAGATATATGGATGTAAAGGAGGCGAGAGAGGTATGTCAGGATCGTGCCGAATGGAAGTCCGTAGTCTCTGCCTACCCCTGTGGGTGACAGGCGTGAGTGTTTATGTTTATGTTTATGTTTGTGTGTAAATATTTCAGACGCGGATACAGAAGTGCATCTGTTCTGTTGCTTCGGACCACAGCGTCACATTGCTAAGTAAGTGAAATTTTGTTCATAGAAAATAGTAACTATATAATATAGAAGCAACAGCGCGTTTACCTTGTTTTTTATTGTTACTAGGCTTAACGGAGCGCAAGTGTGTGACGCTTGCCTCTAGACACCTGTTCCCTGTGGTGAGCATAAAGTGGCGGCCGGCCGACGACTTTATGGTGGTGGGCTGCAGCGACGGCACCGTCTACGTCTGGCAGATGGAGACCGGACATCTCGACAGGGTCTTGCACGGTCAGTTTGACAGAAAAAAAGTTAATTCATTGGGTGCGTTTGGCAGAAAAAAGCGCTAGCAAGCGCTTATAAGCGTTGAAATAGTTTTCGGCCAGGACACGATTGCTACTTCAGTAACGCTGACACAATCCGCCATTTTGCTTATTTAATTTGTTTGTTTTGAAGTAGAGTTTATAAGTTGTTTTGTGCAATATTACTTTTAAGTAATATAATGACATGAATAAACATATACATGTCATTAAAAATTCATGATTGGTAAGTTTTTAATATGAATACTTTACAAACATATATTTAAATTAGATTAGGTTCCCCGGTTAAAACTAACACCGTGTCCTGGAGGAAAATAGCTACTACGTTGCCGTAGCTTACGATCGCCATCTTGCTTACAAGCGCTTGCTAGCGCTTTTTTCTGCCAAACGCACCCATTGTGTTCTAATTTTTTAAACGATTAAAAACTTTTGACTAAGTTGTCATCAAGCCTGTCCGTTGCTGAGATAGACCTCCTTCAAGTTAAGATTTGTCATAAATAAATTGGGCAGAGGTTTAGTGACGGCTACACCTGACCCTTTGTTATTTTTATCTTTCTTCTCCTTCACAATTAATATGATTTAAGTGAACTAGGGGAAAAGCTATGGATCAGATCTGAAAGAATCAATGGATTCGGCTCGAAGGACCGAAAAGACATGTATAGGATATCACAGATTAACGTTTGAATTTTTGTCAAGTTTCATAGGTATAAAAAATCTTATCAATTCTAGTAAAAAATTATTTCAGGTATAAAACTTAAAAAGTACCGCCTACGTAACAATATACGATTACGACGCCAATTTCGAAGAAGTCTCTTCATCTCCTTTATGTTCTCGCATTATGCTTAAATATTTTTTTTAATTTGCCTCTTCTTGTGGATGTTCTCATTTGATGATTCCGTTGTTAATTATCAGTTTAAGTTGCAATTAATAATATATTTCAGTGTACCCCACGATTTAGTCGTGCTGCAGGCGTAATACAACTGCAGCGTGATGTCATGACTTAAAAAAATTTGGTCTTTGAACAAAAATAATTCACAGCCACCTTTACTTCTACGTAGGCTAAAAACTAAAAAGCAAACAGCATGTACAATAGTATATAAAGGCACCAGCGCTCGTCACACGTAGACGCTTTGAAGTCTGTGAAGACCGCGATACTATTCAAACATTTCTTAGTAAACTAATCATCAAAATACCTTCCTGTTAGTTATTTTGTATAGTTATGAAAATGTAGAAATATTTTGGATTTTGCGAAAAATGTAACTAAAATCAACATGTATTTTTTTTTAAATTATACACATAATGATATAATAGGGTTTCTGTCATAAGAAAAAATGCTTTTATCTTTCAAATCTAGCATTTACCTTTTAACTCTGAATAACTTAAAAAAAAACTCTGAATTACTATAAATTTCTACACAAAGCGGTCTACTTACGGTCGCGATATTTCTTTTGTCACCTAACCCGAACTAGTGAGTTGTGCACTTCGAAGAAATTGGCTCATCGGCTCTCAAGTGGCTATGGTCTATTGGACGCAGGTATGATCGCCGAGGAGGTGTTGTCAGCGTGCGACGAGACGGTTGCGGACGAGCTGGGTGGCGCGCTGGCGGCTGGCGCTGGCGACCTGCAGGGCCTCGCCAACCCCGCCGTACACTTCTTCAGGTGAGCTCCTTGTCAATCGCCTTTTAGTCAAGTTATAATTCGGTGTTTACTAAATTTAACGAAAATGTATTATGACAAGTTATAAAAAAAATGTTACGAACTAAACTATAATAGTAAATTAAATGTGGATGCAAATTGTAAAAGTATTACTTTAAGGGAATTAAGATCACAACATGGAATAATATTTCAAGCAAATTCGCGCATTACCAGCCATTACCATTATCATCATTTATTAGCTAAAAGTTTATTGTAATTTATTACGACTTGGGGGCTTATAGTCAAAAGTTGACCTTATTTCCCGATAGTTCTTTTGTTTCAATTATTATGTATCTTGTAAGACGTTCGTCGTGACTTACTTTTGATGATGTCATGGGATGATTCGTGTAAGTGTTCTCGAGATATCGTGATAGCACTGTGTGTGTGTGTGTGTGTAGTGGTAGTGTGTAAGTGGTAAATAATGCCCGCGGGACGTGATTACGATAAAGCAATGTGAGAGAGGGGCTCTGATTGCGTTTCTAATCGAAATTAGTAGATTTCTCGTATACGCTAATGGTAGCCACCGTTGGGTTGTTAGTTTTTACTTAGCGAATGCCTTCGATCGGGCTTAGCACAAAACGCTTCTTTCGAAGCATCCTTCATATGGGCATCCTGAGAAATTGTGAAATTGGATCACCAGTTTTTTTCTTCATATCGGATCTTCAAGCTCGTAGTAGATTGTGCATGCACCTATTAAAGTCTATTAATACTGGTGTTAAATAAGGCTGAGCGCTATCACCTACGTTGTTTCTCCTGCATATCAATGATATGTTGAAAACCAGTAGCATTTATTGCTATGCGGACGTCAGTACTGGTGAGCTTTTTTCATCGACCGTGCCAATATTTATCGGAATCACTTGCTCAATTACTGGAACAAACTTATGTCTGAAATTGAAATGTTAAACATAGTCTCTGATTGGGGACGACTAAATCTAGTCCAACTTTACCCTCAGAAGACTCAAGTTTTTCGCGTTTACCGAAGATACGACAAACTTCAATTTCAGGGCATTTCCCCATGCTACCAATACATTCATCAACATTCAACAACTTTCCATCTTAGTCCTTAAGGGGTGACAACGCATTTGCGTTTTGATTCTTAATCGAGGTTAAATGTAGATGTCTATGGGCCACAGCATCCACTTACCATCAGGACTGTGTGCTCGTTTGTCACTCTTATTATATAAAAAAAGGAGGCTCCAATTAACAGTATTATTTACTATGCCTTGAGAAAGAAAGAAATAAATTTAATTTTTTTCATTTTCGTTTCATTTTCATAGAGTGGTTAGTGCAGTTACAGTTTTGACGCAGGGGGCTGCGGCACCGCAACCTGACGGCGATGCGCGCGGCCACGGCGCGTGGGCTGGCGGCGCTGGCGGGCGCGGGGGGCGCGGGTGGCGCTGGCCCGCTCGCTGAGCCCGCGCGCGCGCGCCGCGCCCCGCTCACCGTGCAGGGCTTCCGCTCCAACCCCACAGGTGACCACCCTCCTTCCTCTTCTTTTTCGTGGGGAAATCCTTATGAATATCATTCGCAACGGCAACGACAAGGTTATGCCGAACTACGACCGGCTAAATACCATCAACGTGTAAGAGGGGTCCCGGGACCACCCTCCCTCCTACACTCCGCACATACTACTGCGTAGAAACGATGAGTCTTCTCGAACCGAGTGGAGGCAACTCGAAAGTTCGACTTTCGACTCGCGAGTCGAAAGCAACTCGTATTGTGGGTTGAGTACTCGAATCGCATCCTACTGTTCCGAGCTGGCTTGTATACGCGTAGTGAAAAAAATATGACGGCTAATAACAACTGTCAAGCTTCCCATGCACAGAATTATTCAAAATGTCAAAAAGTATTCTAAATCTGCAAATTCTTCTTCTTTTGTGAGTTGCCTTATATTTTTAATGTCTTAGTTCCTCTATTAACAAGTCTGCGACTATTAGGGTACTATTTCGCACAAATTCCGACATTTTTCAATGTTGACTGTGAAAATCAATTGTTAGAGTGCAGAAAATCGTCCGAATTAATTATGTTACTAGTGTACTAGAATAACTGTAACATCAGCTATCCGAGCCGAGCATACACTTATCATGTCAACGCGACTTAAAGGCAACTTGAACGAAACGTCGTATTTTATGTCCAAATACTCAAACAGTACTACTCAATTGTAAGACACCGTTAAGTCTCGTGCTGTCCCTATCACTTTAAATGAAAGTGACTGTGACACCACGAGACTTAACGACATCTTAAAATTGAGTAACGTCGGAGTAAGTATTTGGCCGTTAGACACGATTTGGACGCTCGATAATTGATACTTCTTGGAATTACATGTCCTCTCCAAATCGACTTCGGTCACAGCAGTCCGTTTTAACGGAGACTATCTGCACAAGACAGGTTTATAGTGTCCAATTATATGCGTAAGCATAGGTGAACTCTCTATTTCCTCACTGTCATAGTCCGATGGAACTGTTATCCGGTAGGACCGGAGAGAGATCAGGCGCAGAACCAACGACTTTACTAGCTTTCCGAGCCACGACTGTAAAACACCGCCAACTTCCTGACCCCGGGCTGCTGTTAAGAATTTTTAAAAAAAAAACTGCTACTAAGAATTTGGTCCGACCCGGGATTCGAACTCGGAACCTCATAAACAGCAATGCCGTTTACGATCAATTAACCAAGGAGGCAGTCAACTTCTTAGAATAGTATATGCTCTGGAAAAATAATTCTTACCAAAAAGTATAAGCGACTTCGAAAAACTAAAAGAATAAAATTATTTAATATTCTAAAGTTGGTGCTAAGTCATATCGTGTAGAAGAAAAAAGCTCCTTTCAAGTGGACTAAAGAATATCACAATCTTAATTTCGTGCAAATAGTTACATTAAAAACTTCATCACTTTTGCCATCTTGTTTTGCCACTTTTGCCAATTTTTTCTTCATATTTATATTTTTTTATAGACCATAGACATTTACATTTATCCTCGATTAAGAATAAAAACGTAAATGCGTTGTCTCCCCTGAGGACTAAGATGGAATGCCCCGTTTCAAATAAAAAAGGATCTCTGGATCTTACGCATTACGCAAGCATAGCATTGGTTATGAAAAGAAATATTTTGAAAATGCATTAGATTAAAATTTTTATTGAGTATTTCATTTATGTGTATATTTTTGCCAACTTCAAAATAGGGGGTTGTTCAAAATTTATATGCATGTTTTTTTCTCATTATTATTTGTATTTCATTCTTTATTATTTGTATGTACACGATATCTTCGCCAATTGAGGCCCGATATTGAAGATACTTTTTTAATCAAATAGGTTATATTATTTCATGGGTGACTCCATATAATCATAGTCATACGTGGTAGAGCCACGCTGCAGCTATATTATGGTTGTGGCACGAATGGGTCAGCTTGACCGGGGCGGACCACGCTCTCACAGAATGCCAGCGTAAATGTTGCTGTGTTCGTATGGTAAATGTAGAGAACCAGAGACCCTTTTTACTGGTGACGAGAAATTCTTCGCTTCGCTAGTAAACTAAAACATATCTGTACGTTTGTAAATCACTTACAATTTGTAAAATAATTTTTAAATGAAGTGAATACTTCGTGCCTATACCATGTATAGAAATTTTTTTAAATGGCAAAATTTTATAGGCACATTGGGAAAAGATACAAAGGTTTATCAAAAACAAGTTAAAAAAATTATGATTCCGGCCAGGATCGAACTGGCGACCTTCTGCGTGTAAAGCAGATGTGATAACCACTACACCACGGAACCACTTACGCAGGCTGTTGAATTTTTCTATATTACTATAGCTATTGCTATAGTATTATATTATTTTATTTTATATTTAGATTCGATTAATTTTAAATTTTAATGATAAAACAAATACTTTTCATTTGATGTTACCACAGACACAGATTTCTAATATTAGTTCAAACGTCATCGATTTATTACATATTACCGTCTTGATTTAGCGGGTTATACAACAGCTTATATTCTCTATATTAACTCTAAGGTTTACTCACTTTCACTCTACTTGATTCTTTTTTAGTTTCTTGACAACGTTGACATTGGCAGAGAATCATCGACGGAACTAAGCCATTTTTAAAGAAAAAAAAGAACAAGTAGAAGAAGTACCGCCTTGATGTTTATTTATTGAGTTCCGCAATTTTAAGTGTAAATTCTTGTTTTGAACCAGCGAACAGATCTATTAAAAAAAAACCGAAGATAAGAAACCGTGTTCCGTTTGTGACTGCCTATTCTTAATGTAGTGCACTAAGACCTCGCCTAGATTCCATACATTTTAAAACATCTTATGTAATATGTAAACCCTGTTTGAACTTATTGCCATAAATAACAAACTTGGTAGATAATTTATGTTGGCAACAACATTTGAATATTTTTGAAGGTGATTGTAAATATTCACTTAGATATTTATAATCATCTACTACTGTGGTGTATTTGGCTCAGATTTTGTATGCGACTCCCGGCTTCGCACGGTTGATATCTACTAACTGACAGCAATTGATTTTATTTATAGAGATTAATATACAAATTTTGATTGCATTTTCTTTAAATTGTAAACTTGATAGAATTTGTTTGATTTTCCTAGATCCCGAAAGTCACATACTTTTCTTCGACATCGAGGGTCTGATCGTGGAACTGCTGAGCGAGGAGTACTCTGCGATGAGCCCAGCTAGCCTTGAGGTAATATATACCTATGAATATATATATAGCAGTGAGATGCATGGACATCATAACTACAGGTGGACGTAGAATATGCCACAGATTTACACTAACCATATTTATCTCTAATAATACTTTTTTTGCCTTTCAAAAAGTATTACATAATGCGCAATTTTGAATAAAAATATTTTGATTTGAGTCTGAATAGGCTATTAGCTAGAATTTTATATTTTCTCATAATTTTTTTGTGTCTCCCAGGCTGCCGGTCTGATTACAAGTGAATATATGAAAGTGGCGGCGCTAACCCAATCAGCCAGTCCGGATGCGGCGAAACGTATATCCGGTAAGTCTATTTACGTATTAATTGAACGTGGGAGACATTCAACACTGACTTTTATCTGAAATTATGGTATGTTGTCGCATATTTAAAATAAAATTATCTTTGACGGGCGATTAGTACAGATAATTTTGCTAGGACTATTAGATTTTGACTCAAAATGGTGATATGTTATTTATGTCTCATAAATACGTATTATATGCTAGAGTAAATTTGAAAAAAATAGTTAATGTACGTATTTGAAACTTTAAGATAACTTACTATTACATTTTTTCTAAAACTTTCCTAAACCTAAATGTTCTTAAGTATTTATCCAAATTGTTTATTTCGGACAACTAACTGTGACACCCTTCATGTTACTTTGAGAATATGGCGCTGATTCCAGTATTGCTTAACTCTCAAGATCTCTCAGTATATCACAGCTTTATTGTTATATGTTTAGAACTAGATTTGACAACACATGTTCCTTGATCTCTTTTACTCTATAAGGCCACACATGAAATGCCTATTTACTGTTTAACATGCGTTTAATTTCTTACGAACACGCTTACCGATATGGATAGATTTCTTCGGACGTGTGAGAGACAAAGCCGGTGATATGGAGCGGATCTTGAAAGAAAAGGACAAGCATGGTTTGTATTTGTCTAACGTTGAATAATATTTTTTATTTTGCGTAAGTTTCTAGAATTTGATGAAGTTGAGAAGTGACCAATCAACGTACAGTCCACGTGATGGTGAGTAGCTATTGCATTTAATGGAAACCTGCTGCCTACTTCAGACAAATAACTACAGATGCGTTGTCTAAGATGAACTAAAGACTGCGTGACTTAGTGGCCAAAGTACCAGAATGCTAAGTCGCAAATCCTGACTTCGAATCCCAGTCGAAGGCAACATTTGTGCAAAAATATAAATTGTAGATATGCAATTTATTTTATAAACATAGATTTACACATACATATAAACATAGATTTTTCATAGAAGAGGGACAATCGAGCTCACCTGATAGTAATTGTAGATTTTAGTTTGGTTGGTTATCTAATATATATATCTCATATCTCTCAGGCTGCAATTATACTGTCTTTTAAAGCGAACGCTCTGCTCTTTGTCAGCAAAAATAGGTAAAACTGTGCTGCCTAGTGAAGTAATTTTTTTATAAATAACGTTATCCCCACACTAGGATTTTCTCCTGTATCGTGAAGACAGTTTACAAACATAAATTGCACGATGACAAACATCCAGACTCCAGATATTTATATTCCATATGTTCCGTGCTGGATTCGAACCCGCGGCCCCCAGCGCAGCCAATCATTGCTAAGCCACTGCGCCATGGCACCATCGGAGCCGTTATAATATGCTTATGTCTAAAAACGTATTTTAATGCTCAAACTAACATTAAAGTGATGTATTCAGCGGGGATAGAATCCGGGATGTCTTTTTACGTAGAGTAAGGATCTGTCGGTATTTCTTTTTGTAAATGGAAATGAGTATTGATAGCGATTAAATTATGATGATATATTGCATGTCTAATTCCAACCTACGGCGACAAGTTTTTTTTTAAAGAATACGGGTGACAAACCAGCACATAGTCCACCTGATGGTAAATGGATACTGTGGTCCATAGACGTCTACATTTATCCACGATTAAGAATCAAAACGCAGATGCATCGTCACCCCTGAGGACTAAAATGCAATACCTTGTTTCCAGTAAAAAGGGTCTCCGGATCTCTACACTCACCATATGAAACACAGCAGTATTAAGCTGCTATTTTATGCTGGTATTCTGTGTAAGCGTGGTCCTTCTCCGGTCGAGCCGACCCAATCGTGCTACAACGTATTATACTCGTATATACAGTTTAAAATAATCGAAAGCTTTCAACAGTCCAGGTGTCACAAGTGTACACTATAACTAACGCATATGTACTTACTCGCTTTGAACTAACCGATGTTATCATCGGCCACGGTTAGTTCAAAGGCATTGGCATAAGCCAGAGAGGTAAAGTATGATTTAAATAGAGGATGGCTGAAATAGGAAATAATTTAAGAAAATTTTCCGTTTGGTGAATCCACCTCGCCATTTCGTACCGTGGGTGGCGTAAGCGGCGACCATGAGAAATGACAATAAGTTCCTATGATTTCTGGGCATCTCATTTACGCCAGACCTAAAATATCGTGCAAACCAACGGTAGCGTCAATAGCGCTAAATGTCTCGTACTACGATTGTCAATCCCAACGTGACGGTTAAGCTAAATGCGTAAACAACGCGGAATACCTTGTACTGGTGTAAGATAATCCACTACACCAATAAAAAATACTGCGGTTGTCAATTCCAAGCGTGGCAACAATGGCAAATATGAAGCAGCAATATGCTTTTAAGAGCAAGCCCCCTTATGAGGCCACCTATGGGGGAGGCCTATGTTCAGCTGTGGACTTTCTATAGGCTTTGATGAATGAATGAATAGACGAAGGAGGCTGATGTTCAGCAGAGGCATTTAATGGGCTAATGATAAGGAAGAATAGAGGATTATGTCTCATACAGTTCTACGACTTAATTGTAATAATCGATGTAGGTGCTCATAATGTCATATTAGCTAATTTCGACTATACGTACGTAGCCGCACCACACTTCCTTTGTACATTAGGAAATCCTCGTGGAAACCCTTTAGTTTAGCTGCAATAAAGACGTTATATAGGACAACGGTTAGTTAGTTACTTAACAGCAGAGAGGTTATATAAGACTTACCGGGTTCTGACATTTACGCTTTCTTACCTTACCTTGTCCGTTGCTTCTACGATCAGATTTGCATCAGGCAACAATGTCAATGGACGAGGACAGTCACAACATAATTACGCCCAAAATAAACAATTTGTGGTATTTTTCACAAATTTTGGTTAAGCCTGGGATCTGAACCTTGGATCTGAGACGTCAGCTAAACTTGTAAGGTTATTCATCAGGCTTATATTTGAATCTACTTAATCACTTGTTTATTTTTTGAATTGTCATTTTGCAACAATGAGAAATGAAAAAAAGAAATGAACCTATGGTGTTTAAGTTAGTTTTCTGCTCTCTTCTATTAAATGTATGCGCTTCCTGGAATGACTAACTTTGGTCTCGGAGCCTGCGATAGACAAATACAATTTACGTTATGAATTTTGGCAGCTCTTGTTTGATTCGCATGTTGCTTTTCTTGGAAAAGAAATCAAAGATATGTAGATTCGATGATCACGTCGCCTCCAGGTTACCGTTTATTGCATGTCTTGAACAGGAATCCTTGCCAAGATGAAGGAGGGCGCGGAGACGATGCAGACAAAGCTGCAGGCCAAGGCCGAGCAGCTGAAGGGCAACGCAGAACACAAAGGTAAGTGTTATTGGTATAAGGCAAATTGAAGCGAATGTTTACAATGTGTTTGCATGGAAAAAATTCAAAAAGAATTCACTATGCATATACTAGATTTCCGATCTGGCATCAGCGATACTCGATAGAATGTGTTATAGAATACTTAGTCGCAGAAGTTTTAGTAATATTTAGCTCATTTCTGATGTATATAGGTTAGCATATTTAGGCAGTGTTTAAAGCGACGTTCAAATACTTTTGAGTTTTGTGAACTTCTAATACTAGATAATCTATGTTTATTTCCCTGATACCATTCGACGTAAATGAATTGAATGATCTAAGCTATCTCCTAACCTCTATCTCTTAAATCTATTAAAACGTTAATATTGCACACAAAAACAAAATAATTTTATAAAAATTGAACATTCGTAAAAGTGACGTATGAAACGTGAATAAACGCGAGCACTTTTTACAAATTAGTTTTTATTTCTATCTTATGAAAAAAAAGCAAAATCTCGCGGCCGCTCCGGTCGATAACGAAACTACTTTGAGGTTGCACGTACGAGTTCTCATTGTGCTATTTAGTACTGCCACAGAATAAATAATAGTACTATACGGGCTAAAGTCTTTCAGCGTGATAGAGGCTATACTCCCACATAATAACAGCGCGAAATAGTAGCTTTATGCTGCTTTATTTCATATGGTGAGTGTAGAGAATCTGAGACCCTTTTTACTGGAAACGAGGATTCCATCTTAGTCCTCAGGAATGACAACACGTTTACATTTTAATTTTAAATCGGGGATAGATGTGGGTGTTTAAGGGCTCCTAGTATCCGCTACCGTCAAGTGGAAAGCGTGCTCGTATGTTATTCTTATTCTATTATAAATACTTTGCTTGACGAACGCGTTGAACGAGGTAACACAACAACTACAAGATGGCCTTAAATTAATTTAAGGAATGCAATTTTGCCGTAATGTAGTGGAACGAAATATCCGGTTTTTGTTGCAACATACAATTTTTGTGTATCACCACGTTGAAAACAATATTAATGGAATATATCATCATCAAAAAAAAAAAAAAAAAGAAAAGAAATTAACTTACTAAAATTATAACTTTTTCTTCAACTATAAACAAATGTTTTTCATAATTTTGATGGAACTTAAATAAAACCGTTTGACTCGGGCGCTTTATGCCTCATCTATAACGAGAAAGATTAAATGCATGTTCGAATATTTAGAAATGTTAACCTTACCTACCACTGAAATGATATCACAAATTTTATTCTAAAGCGATGAATCTTCATCATTATCATTATCATCATCAAAAGTCCATTTGCTGAACATAAGTTATGTCCATAAATTGCCATGGCTGTCACGCTTCTCCGGCGGGTTAGCAACTCCTGTTTAATCCCCATTCCCTTATTCGCTCCTTACGACACCCACGGGATTGATATGGGGCAATGGATATTCTTACACCGCTACTGCACGGCATTATTAAAAGTCTGTAATTGGCTAAAATACTTACTTACTTCCGTTGGCGCTACAACCCTTTGTGGGTCTTGGCCTCCTCCACAATCTTCCTCCAGTTGTCACGCTGCCTGGCTACTTTCTTTCAGCTGGTAAACTTTCTCATCTTCCTGAGATCTTCTTCCATACAGTCACTCCTACGCTTTTTAAGCATGCCTCTCGGTCTCTTTTATTGCGGCGTCCACTTTGTCATTATTTTTACGGCTCTTGTGTCCGGCATTGTTTCAAGGTGACCCGCCCACTTTTTCCGGAATCCCCTTTGGCCTGCTCAGTCGCTGCGACTTAGAGAACCTGACGATGTTGACGATCTGTACAATACTTACGTTTATTAATTGATGATAATACAACCCGATGGTAAATGGTGATGTAACTGAAGATGGTAGAGCGCACTGACTTAGCTTAAAAGCGACTTCACTATACACAGACGCTAGCAAAATACTTAAACTCTAGGTGTACGCCTTAGCAACGAAGACGCAGATTGTTTATTTCGAATGCGTGTTTTGTCGCCAACAAAGTGTTGTATGTAGTGTCGCCCTCTCTGATTGTCCGACGGTGGAATGCTCAGGGAGAAATTAAGTTTTATCTACCACATATAATATATATTATATGTGATAGAGTATTGCTGAAGTTATATTGGAAGTATAGTCGTAGAGGGAGGACCACGCTCTCAAGAATACCAGCGTTTATAATTGTTTATTTGACCTTTGGGGCCATCTTAGTCTACGGTGAAGCATCTGCATTTTATATGAGGATAGATGGATGTTTCGCTTACCATCACGTGGACTGTGTGCTCGTTTGTCACGCTCTCCTATAAAAAAGTCATGTAATACACGTGCACACTCTTTAAAATGTATCCATAACAATACTGTGAAGCTGTTACTCTTTGTATTATTATTAACTTAAATTGAACGTAAGACATTTTGCATTCGTTAGGTGTAATTCACATACTTTCACATACGCAAAAATGGGCAGGCATTACTAGCCCTAAAAGAAAAGTAAAATATGGACCAGACGTAGTCGGGTTTGGCTTACCTTGCCAGTTAAATGCCAACCGGGCTATTTTTGGATATCTTTGTCGAATGAAGCTATCTTGTTTACTCTACAATAATGTCACGGCTGGTTTTGAGTTAATCGAAAATTCATTATAAAACTTTTAAGTGTGTCTGCAGTATGTATTACATAGTTCCAATGTAAATTGCAACAAGATCGTTTAGATTTGTTATTTATGAAAGACGTGTGAAGTTTTACATAACTTTTTCAGAACTGATGGAGATGCATTTGCTTGGCGTTATAAGCGTGTGATAACGGTGAGATTGTTTTCAAACAGAATACAATCTTACCTGGTGGTAAGCAGTGATGAAACCCTAGATCGTAAATCAAAATGTCTTAGCGTAATATTTTTTACAGGATATAACGGTGACAAATGAGCACATAGTCTACCTGACGGTAAGTAGTTTCTGTGGCCAATAGGACTAAGATGGATTGCCAAGTTTCCGGTAAAAGGGGTTTCCTGTTCCTTACCAACTCACCATACTGCTGATTCATTTATAAGCCTCGTTGTGGAGTTTATTACGCAAAAACATCTTCAGATTAGATAAAATCTCCTATTCTCATCTTATGCGTGGTAGAGCCACGCTGCAGCTATTATGGTTGTAGCACGAAAGGATCGGCTCGACTGGGGAAGGACCACACTCTCCCAGAATACCAGCGTAAAATAGCAGCTTGATGCTGCTGCGTTTCGTACGGTGAGTGTAGAGAACCGGAGACTCGTTTTACTGAAATCGACGCCTTCTATCTTAATCCTCAGAGGTGACAACGCGTCTGCATTGCATTTTGATTCTTAATCGAGGTTAAATATAGATTACTATGGGCCACAGCATCCACTTACCATCAGGTGGACTGTGTGCTCGTTTGTCATCCTAATTCCATTTAAAAAAAAATCTTGATTCTTCATTATTAGTGAATTAATCTGTTTATATTATGTCCATTTACTGTAGAGTGGACTGTTAGTATGTGGGACTTTCCCCTCGTAACATAAAATACTTATAGGAGTGCGAAAATAAAAAGTTCAGTACACGCCTTTAAATCGAAATGATGTAGATTTATAACTACGGTAAAAAAATACAGGGAGGTTTATTTATTCATTTTTACTTCATTGCAAACACCTTTAACAAGTGGTTTCAAAGACGGAATTAATGCCTTATGGCATTCTTTACCAGTTGTTCAAACCATATTTAATTAAAGCAACAATCTATGTCCAAACAATCATTTTGCGAAAGGTAAATATATACAATGTTGCCGAATTAATAACGACTCTCTGCTATCCTTACTGATGACACTATGTGACAAAAGTGTGGTGGTGGTTGATGAAACGACGCTATTGAAATCAAAAAACATCCTAATTTTAATAGAGAAGATGGCTGGGTGCTACCATCTGCTTGGGATCCTATAATAAATAAAATTAAATCCCAACCCAAGCATACAACTGCAAGACTTCAAGATACCATAAGTTCATACTGCATAGATCGGAACAAAAGTTAAATTTTAATCTATGGTAACCGCGGTTAAGTATGACATTGGACGTTGAACATTTCAGTCCCGCCCGTGACCATGAGTGCTGTAAAGCGTTCGAAACGTCGGATATTTAAAAAGTTAAATATACGTGATAAATTTCGTAAAAACTAGTATTATTTCAATGATTAAACGAAGTTGACGCCCAATCCAACGACGTGTATAGATCGATCGCGCTGTTCTAGCCACCTGAATATTAAAGCCATTCTAGTTATGAGTTACGATAAACGTTTAATCACGGTCACCTCAGTAACAACTTGATACATTTTATGCTTAATTTAGATGCAGTATATTAAAAACATGTTTCCTTATTGTTTTCTGTGAACTCGTGTAAGTGTAAACTTACATTTGTCTTTGTCTCATTTGGGAAACATAAATACACTGGTTTCATTTTTAACTCTATTTTACTATTATTATTTTACTAAGATTATATATAGGCTATATATTTGTATGAGTGAATCTTCAAGTGTCACAAATGTAGGTAATGGTTATATTACGGTTAGAGGTGGCCGTCGTATATACGTTCCATTAGTGTCGTTTAAGGCGACTAACGGAAATTTCAAAAAAAAAATCTTATAGAGCGGCGACTGAAAGAAGCGATAAAAGTGCTACATATCTGGTACTGCAATCGTTAGTCAAGCGTGAGCATTGAGGCCAATACTTCTACTATAAGAGAGACATTTTTTATTTAAGAGGGGAAAAACGAGCACGCGGCACAACAGCAACACCGGGGGCATTGCGGATGTCCAGCCGTGTACTTTTACGGGCTGATGAAGAATGGTTAGAGCTACTACGTCGTGGTCATTAGTTTTGACGGTTTTTTGGTATCTGGGTCTTAGTTGTGATATGATTGGCCAGGTGTTTCTTGCACTTCGTACCTGAAAAGGAACCAAATGGTGTTGTAAACGTTCAACTAAGAAACAGAAGGGAGGAATCGAGGCTTCTCTCGATCCGGCCTCCTATAACGCCTACGTTGGGTTCAGAAACAACGTATGTGATCTCCGCTGGCGGAGTAACACACAAGGGCGATAACCTCTTCCTTTTCAGCAAATAGGTTCAGACGGGGATTACGGGTCTTCCGAAGTCGTCCCGGTCCCAACGCCTTAATTCTTCGATGTGGACTGTATAATTTTGAGGGATGAATTTCTTGGGAATAAAACAGCAATTATCTTCAAACCGTTCCGTGAGAGAGTAATTACTTTTCCCTATCACTTCCCTACACTTTTTCTTTCTTCTTATTGACTGCTGGTCTTGCACTTTTCCCGAAGGATTTTCGTACTTATTTCCCGAACTTTTTTCCCGAACTTCCCCGAACTTTTTTCCCGAACTTCCCCGAACGAATTGCAATAAAACTCGTTTACTTAGCTACCCCAGAGCTATACGCGAAAGTGAGCCGCGCCATTCGCGCGCTTGCGCAACTCAATTACATGAATTTGTTCTATTACTCTCACGTTTTACTTAATTACTTTATTGGCATAAGTCATACATCAACATAATTTACCTGTATAGATAGCACAAAACAATATCTACACTACGATATACATTACATTTTCATATCACAAAAAACCTTTTATTTATTTAACAAAATATGCCTATTTTACTCACAAGTTCAAAGTCGAAATTTCTTAAATATTTAACATAGAAAGTTAAAACAATGTTTTCCACTTGAAATTATACATAAGTTAACCAATACAACAGTTTAATTTACATTTTCTCTATTCATTTCACTATTAAAACACTTTTAAATTTCTTATACAAAACTATCATTATTTCACTTATACACAGGAATTTTCACATAAAAATAACACAGAATTCACCTCTTTTGCACGTACAATCAATCTGAAATGTTTCACAAGTCATTTTTACATAAATTGCTGAAATTACAAATATTTAAATTTTTACATATTTGGCCTCCTAGGGGCGTGGCTTAGCGTGCGTCTATGAACTCACACTATTTGAACAACTAACTTTGCACGGCTCTCGACTATCAGAAAAAATGAAAAGTCTAATATACACCAATATCGACAGTATTAGGTGAATAAATGCTTCTACACAATTTTCAAACTGTAGGAAACTATTTCTAATCAGATTCTTATCAGATATCATGTTTCTTATCAGATAACAATATAAGTGAATGTTCTCATAAATCAATCATAGCAAATAGGCATTTATTTTCGTACAAAACATATCAAACTCATATAAGGCAATACTTAACAATTTAATTAATTTCCTTAATTTTTTTTAATTTTACAATTAATTTCCGTTAATTCTATTTATGCACAGAGTGATCATCTCGACCGGGGAACAAATCCGATCTCTAACTTCACTTTAATATTCCTTTGAATTTATTAAGAGATATTACTTAAGAAAACAATAAACTAGTCCGGCCTGGGAGTCGAACCCAAGACCTTCATATCATTAATTCGACATTCTTTAAGATTTAACTAAGCATTTTCTTATTAGAACATTGCTATTGGACAATTTGCCTTTTAAAAGCTATTAGTCATCGGTTGACTTAATAAACTGAAATATTCTTATAGGCGCGTCGCCAACAGTACCTATCCCGACGTTATTGCCCAAGCATATTTTTTTTTAAACTGAAGTGACATTCGAACTCACAAACAACCTTATGATAATAGGCTACATCTGCTGCAGCGCAGGGATACGAGATATATAATAAGGATGACAATCGTGCACATAGTTCATCTGATGGTAAGTGGATGTTATGGTCCATACATATCTACATCTATCAAAGAATTAAGAATTAAAATGCAAATGCGTTGTCATCTCTTTAGATTAAGATCGAATGCCTCGTTTCCAGTAAAAAGGGTCTCCGGTTCTCTACACTCACCGTACGAAACTCAGCAGCATTAAGCTGCTATTTCACGATGTTATTCTATGAGAACATGCAGAGCTGTAACCATAATTTTTTTTGCGCCCGAAGCAATTAAAGGGCTACCCTATACGTAGGGAGGCGGAAAATGCATTACGCATACCACGATAGCCGGTCTATCGTGGTTATGAGGGGCTCATTGTCCTACCGGGGACCCTAAGTGATACCCTCTAAAAACCGCCTTTGGGGACAGGCAGCCGGCTGATTAAGCTGTATTGTGCCTTATCATGAGCGACCCTCTTTTGGTAAAAGAGGGCGCAGGTGGCTAAGAGCTGCTGAGGGAGTGCCTACAAAGGCAAATTAATGTTAGTTAATACAATAATTTAATTTAATTAGAGTTGGCCTGAGCCGCCAGGAGACAGTTCAGGTCGTTTGACAGTTTATTAGGCGGGTCCGAGAGAGAGTTTCTCGGCCTGCGGACACGATAGCGAGAGGGGGGTGGGGCTGCATAAGAAGCTGCCTCACGAATTAATTGGTTTGGGTGCGACTCTGAGGCTTTGAAGAAGTTCTCAGAGAGTTTTTTAAGAAATTGTTGAATTGTTGGGAGCTCTAAGTCCCGATGAAGGTCGGCATTACGGACGTACCAAGGTACGTTCGCAGCTCGACGACAGAAGAGGTTCTGAACTATTTGGAGTTCATTTAAAATATTAGGGTTTGCGTGGGCAAAGACGGGGCCCGCGTAGGACATGACTGGTCGTATACAGACCTTGTAAAGGGTACGCTTGTTTCGAAGGGACATTTTACTGTGTCGGCCCAACATAATGTTGAGCCTACTCAGATAAAACCGTGCGTGACGGGTTACTCTTTTGACGTGGGGCCTGAAAGTGAGCCCTGTGTCTAGAGTGACACCTAAATATTTGGCGGTCGTATGCCAGGGGACAGGGGTCCCTAGCATTCGTATTGGTGGAGTGTTTTTGAGACGGCGTCGTTTATATTCGAAGTGAACGGCGGAGCTCTTCTCCGGGTTCACATCGATGCGCCATTTTTTGAACCAAGCTCCTAGGTCAGAGACACCTTTGCAGTAGATGGCAGTGTCGTCTGCGAAGAGGGAGAGTTGAACACCTTTCGACGGGATGGGAATGTCGTTGGTGAACAGGATGTACAGCAG
This sequence comes from Parnassius apollo, assembly GCA_907164705.1. NCBI lineage: Eukaryota > Metazoa > Arthropoda > Insecta > Lepidoptera > Papilionidae > Parnassius > Parnassius apollo. The sequence continues at coordinate 4,616,734 of CAJQZP010001539.1, read as the reverse complement.
AGGAGCAAGTACTGAGCCCTGAGTGACACCAGCCTTGATAGTTCACTGTGAAGATAGCGTACCTTCGTGTCTAAAACGAAAAGTACGATGTTTTAAATAGGAGGCCACGAGACGAACTAGACGATCGGGGAGACCTATTTTGTAGAGCTTGTAGATGAGGCCTGTGTGCCAGACTCTATCGAAAGCTTTAGCTATATCGAAAAAGACCGCGATGGTCTTATGACGACGAGGGTAGAAACCGCTGAGGATATATTCCACAATGCGGTGAACTTGTTGGGGACATGAGTGTTTGGCTCGGAAGCCGAATTGATGGGGAATGATAAGAGGGTCGCCGTCTGTGGGAAACAGATAGCGCCTCATACGCGTTTGGATGACTCTTTCGAGGAGGCTAATGGGGCGATGGCTGGAGGGGAGGTTGAGAAGCTTGCCTGGCTTGGGAATTCCAATCACAGTTGCCTCTTTCCACGTAGTGGGGAAATAACTGAGGTTGAAGCAGGCGTTGAAGATAATAGATAAAAAGGTTAACACCTGCTCAGGAAAGTGTTTTAGGGCTTGGTTGGAGATGCCATCCGCATGCCATACGCGCCCGGAGCCTTTTTGGGATTAAGTCCTTTGATGAGGGATGAGATCTCATCATTGGACACAGAGATAGGTTCGGAGGCCGTAGGGGGTGAGTTCCGGCGGCGAACCTCATCCTCCACTGCCTGGATGTGAGAGGGGTCGACGGGTTGAGAACTAGGAGAGCATTGAGCGGCAATGCTATCTGCAAAGCACTCAGCCTTTTCCTCGTCCTCGAAGGCAACCGTGCCGTCGGGACGGGAGAGAGGGGGAGTGTGGGTGATAGCGTCTATGCGGAGGGCTCTAGCCATCTGATAGTACGCTGTGTGAGATGGAGAGATATTCTCCATGAGCTTACTCTTTTCGAGGTCTCGAAATTCAGAGAGGCGGAAGCGGAGTTCTCGTTGAAGACGATTGGCCGCGCGCCTATATTCGGGGGTGGGATATTTTGCTGCTCTCTGGAAAGCAGCTTTTTTAGCTTTTAATAGGTTGCTAATATGTAGGGGAAGCCCACTATTGTTAGCAACCGGGACGACCCTTTCGTTCTCCTTAAGGGAGGATTTAATAAGGGTGGAGAGTGAATCGACCGCGGTGTCGATTTTTTCGGGACTATCTAAGTCCGACGGTAGGGAGATGGTAGAGTCCTGTGAGTCCAAAGCTTTAGCTAGGGACTCCTTGAATCCCTTCCAGTTAGTGAAGGTTTTCGTGTGTGTTGGGGGAGGTGGCTGATGGCCAAGAATGAGGGAGACCGGTCGGTGATCGGATCCTAGATCGTCTAGTGTCTCGATTGCTCTGAGGTTGAGAGAAACTCCTTGGAGTAGCGCAAAATCTAACACATCGGGGGCGTGATCGGTGTTATCGGGAAAGTGAGTAACACCAAGAGGACTATGGACGGTAATATCAAGAGACTGCGTGATATCGAGCAGTATCTTGCCACTAGGGGACGTAGTGCGGCATGTCCATTCAGTATGCTTGGAGTTAAAATCTCCAAACATAATGACTGAATTGTCTAAAGATAAAATGGCCTCAAAATCTTTTTTGAGGGGATAGGTTTCTGAAGGGATGTAACAGGAGGCTATGAGGATGGACTGATGTCCAGACATAGCTAGCCTGCACACCGTGGCTTCCATGTTGGTAAGCTGCGGAGTAGAAATGGGCGAGCAATGAAGTGTCTTCTTGTAATAGATGGCCGTTCCGCCGCCTCGGCGGTCGGGTCTGTCGTTACGAAGAAGAGAGAAGTTTTTAATAGAAAGGCCTCTAGTGTCCTTAGCTTTGAGATTAGTTTCTTGTAGTTTCTTGTCTTGGAGGAGGAAATCGACTTCACGATTCCGAAGAAAGAGCTTAAGCTCTGGGAGGTTATTTCGCAAGCCGCGAATATTAAATGATACAAGCGATAAACCCTTAGGTTTGATACGACCGTGAGATTTTGATAGAGTGATTTGCTTAGTCATTGAAGTTAAGTTAATTAAGTTAACTTAACTTACAACGCTAATAGAAGATTGTTGTGTTCTGCAAGAACGAGGAGACGTTCTTGGGGGGACTTCGCCGCGCGCAGTTTGCGTGCTACTACGGTGATTTCCCTAACATCGATATTCCTAATAGCGGAATATAGTGTGTTGTAGTCGTCAGGTGTGGGCTCTGCTTCATGTGCGTACGAGGTTGTTCACGGTGGGTCTGCCTTTTTGGGCCCCCAGGGAAAGACTGGAGGCTGCATTGGTTTGGAGAAGCCCGGAGGGGGGCCGAATTATGCCCTGAGGGGGCCTAGGGGGACCCTGAGAGGGTCGAGAGAAGCCCTGGATGGGCTGAGAAAGGCCCTGACGGGGCCGTTGTTGGAGGGCCGGGAATGAGCGGTCATTCACCGGCGGTGGAGCTTGCCTACTGGGGCGAGGTTGAGGTGCTCGTGGGCAACCCCTGTAGTTAGCCGGGTGTCCTGTCTGGTTGCACAGGACACAAGCGGGCGGGGATTCGGCGTCTTTGGGCCGAGGACACTCTTTCGTGTTATGAGGTTTGAGGCACTTAACGCACCTGGGTGGGGCGGAGCAGTTGGCCGCCGCGTGACCATAAAGTTGGCAGCTGTGGCACTGCGCCGGGAAACCGCGCCTATGTGGAGGCTCGACCTTCACTCTCGACAGGCCACACACGGTGTGCGTACCTGCCGGAAGATGGCTTTTGCCTCCGGTACGTTGGTAAGGATGATGAGGGCGAGGTTGAACCTCTTGCCCGTCCTACTGTGCATTTTGTGCACTGCTTCTACGGGGGAAACCTTGGGACTTAAGGTCCTCAAGGATTTCCTCGTTGGAGAACTCAAAGGGGACGCCTCGGATGACGGCCCTGACTGCGCTCTTCAGGGAGAGCGTAGGTGTGGTACGGGACTCGTTCGGCTGTGAATAGCCGGGTGATTTGACGGAAATCCTCGATCGAGCTTGGGATGATTTTGATCGCCTCCCCCAGGGTTGACGGCATGATCGTACTTTATACCTGCGTTGTAGCAGGTTTTTGACAACTGGGTGAATTTAGCCTTGACTCTTAGGAAGACAGGGGGCGGGACTTGCTTCTTAGCAAGGACTGGAGCACAACGAGAGGCTGGTTTGGACGGTGTGGGGATGTCTACTGACATGAGTGGGACGGCGGCAGCGTCGGGGGCTGCTGAGGTTGTAGGAGCAGCAGGGGCCGCTGAGATAGGGGGGAGTGCGTTTTAACGCGGCGCGCTTACCGTTGCGCTTGGAGGTGACGGTGGTGAACGTGGACTCCCCGGTTCCGTCGGAGTCAGAGGACTCCGATGAGCCGGAGCCTGAAGTAGTGGTGGGCCTCTTTCGGGAGGTCGCGCCGAGGACTCGGAGCATGCGTACTCCATTTCTAAGGGGGCAGATTCAAGGGGGGGCAAAGGAGTTCCTCGTTTCGAGGTAAGACGCGATTACCGGCGGCGGATGGTGTGCCTGAAGGGCAGGGAGGGGAGCCTGGGCGGCGATAGTGGCGATGGCGGCGAGGACCGTCTCATTGCCATTTAAACCGAATTGGTTAATGAGGGCGGCGAGGGACTCAGTGAAGCTGGATGTGGCCATTTTGGGTCAGTAAGCTACGCTAGGTAAAGATGAGGACGGGTCCGGATGAGGACGGGACTAGATCGCGAGACGTACTACGACACACTATGCACGTAATAGTAATAATAGTAATAAATAAAATGATAATGAAAATGATAATAAAAATGAAATGAAAAGTGAAAATGAAAAATGAAAATGAAAAGCGGAAGTCAGTCAGACCTCCCTACCCGAAGACAGGGGGGGCAAGAACTGTAGCGTGAAAGTGACTCACCGGCAGCCTCGACGCTGTTCCGCGTGAGCAGGACAGCGGAGGCGCGTGAGAGCGTGACAGCACTACCGTACTGTACGGGACGGTACCTGGAGGCGACCGTCCGAGAACGATGCCGCCGGCGGGCTGAGCACTGCGTCGGCGCTGTACAGCGCGAGCGGGACAGCGGGGGCGCGAGAGCGGGAGAGCACTACCGTACAGGAACGAAAGCGCGGACTACCGGGATGCTACCGCTCGGAAGCGATGCCACAGGCGGAATGTGATTTTTGTAACCATAATGATACTGCAGCGTGGTTATATCACGTTAACCTACCACCAACCTACCTACTGCCAACTTAAAACAAAAGCTCAGGAAAAGAGGGCTTTATCACGCCTTCAATACTTTGATGACATGCCTCATGGCTTGTTATTTTAATAGCTGCTTAGACCTTCAAAGAAATCGTTGGCGGCAGAAAGAGATATGAGTATGATGCTAATTGGACGGATTTTTTGGCAGGAGATCTACCACTTATAGTGTGATAGCTTAATTTTTATTTGGATTCAAATCATAATACCAATAAGGATCACGTAATCACAGCAACAAAACTCTGCTTGAATAGGGCTCATATCTGTTGACTTTCAAATCAATTAGTAAAATAATAAAAATACAGTGTTTGTACAATTGAGGATATGTTATACGAGTGTTTCTACGCGCGAAGTTTGCCGTCTACTTTACCTAATTTGTAACAGTGCGTTCTCTGCAACATAATATCCGTATCAATTTACTTTCTATAGAAGGCCTTTACATATTTGAAACGCTTTATCGCCATCTGTCAGAATTAACAACACTCATAAAAGATGGGCGTTAGATTTTTTTTATATATTACCGACGGTTTTCCACAATTGCTTAATTGTTGCGTAGTAATAAAAAAACTAATTTGAATAGTCGAGGCTACATTTCACAACGACCTTAACATTGCATTTTAACAGGTAATTAGATTTGACTGCGCGGAAGCGGCAAAAGTAACAGTAAACGTTAGATAAACATGAACACAGCCATATCATTACTGCCACAATAGGTAAGTAATTAGTTCGGATTTTATTCATATATTCACACTCAAGGCGATCTACATTCATAAATAAATTCTCCAATTGGAAGTAGCGTGTACACACGGTCGGTTCGAAGGAAAAGTGCTTTCGGTATTTTAATAAATATAAATAAATATTGAATTTAAATTCCCTATCTACTTATAATTTATTTACATCAGATATGACATCTTCTGTTTTGTCTATGTTTTATTGTTGATATGGGTTTTTTTTAAGTAACAAGCCCATTTTACCACAATACCCGAATGCATAAAAGTTTACTGATTAAGTGAAAAATTTACACCCTATGTCACTTCCACAACATGATGAATCCAAATTGGGTCTACGCTAGAGGAGCCGAGCACAAGCTGAGCCGCTCTACTCGCGGTGTCAAGTGTGTACGTACAACGAGCCTACCACATGCAAATCGATTTATGCGATGCAAATCTCTTTTTGTTCGTTAAAAAATCGACAATAGGCGGAGCACAGTCGAGCACCGACTAAACGCTCGCAGCGCGCTCGTTCGAGGCTTGTAAGCCGGTTCACACTACACGAATATGTGCTCGGCGCATGCTCCGCTCGTGTTCGGCTCATCTAGCATAGACCCACCTTAAAAACAAAACGTATATAAAATCCAATAAGCCGTTTAGCGTGCCAAAGAAATGGACATACATACATATACATTCAAACATATCACCCTCCTTCTGGGTAAAAGACTTTATTAAAAAGAGATTGTTCTTATATCCTGTGTCACTTCCATAACAAAGACGAATTGAACAACTTCCATGTTTTAAATCTATCGAGCCGTTTAGGCTATAGAACGTGCCAAAGATAAACACATACATCATACATACATAAATATTTACATACTCTCAATGTATGATTTTTATAACGCGGTAGAAGCCATGCTGCAGCTTTATAACTAGTATAGTTGTAGCACGAATGGGTCGGCTCAAACGGGAAAGGACCACGCGACAAATTTACCCGACTGCGACAAAAGTCGCTAATATAAAACGCCTTTTACCACCAAGGCGCCCAGGACCGGCACATTGTAGTGTGCCGTGAGGAATGTCCGGGTAAAGGGGTTGTACCCCGAGGCCCGAGACCTGCATGGCACTATGCCTTGTAGAAGACAACAACGACGAAAGGACCACGCCTCTCACAGAATACCAGGGTAAAATAGCAGCACAACGCTGCTGTGTTTCGTATAGTGAGTGTAGAGATCCGGTTAGCCTTTTTACTGAAAACGAAACATTCCATCTTAGTCCTCACTATTTATGAGCCATAGTAACCACTTACTGTCAGCTGGACTGTGTCCTCGTTTGTCAGCCTTATCTTACAAAATAAAAATAAACATTACTAGTATGGCACCAACTTATATACTTATTATATAACGAATTATTAAGTTTCTAACACATTATATTATGTTACATAATCTGAAATTATCTAAATTATTGAATGAACTTTTAAATAACGTAAAAACGTTTTATATTATATCAATACAGTTGGCTTGTTGAACTTTATAGCTGTGTGTTCTCTTACGCATCTACTTAGTCTACGCCCTCATCAAGGTAGTCTAGATCTTGAAGTAAATCGTACACGCCTGTCTGGTATTTGTCTCTTACGTCCATTGTAATAAGTGCTAAGGCTGTTGTAAGTGTACCACCATCGCAAACTTCTTAATCGATGTATTTTCCAGAGAGTTCTTTGTCTGAAATAACGAGCAAAAGTTGTAACCGTGCACCTGCTTCTCATAACTTCTTTTTTTCCTTAATGCTATGGATTCTGCATTTGTCATGTGTGAGACAGCGGTTGCGAATCATTTTTATCTATTCTTTGTAGACTTATATACCGAGATTTGACTAAGGCATTGGTCTAGTGGTCACAAACACGATTCCGAGACATTACGATTAACAAATCGTAATGTCTCGGAATCGTATGCCAGATCTTGCTAAAAAATCAGATAAGGAAATTTTCTGTCAAGAAATTCTCAATAGCAGCACGGAGTATGGAAGTTGGCTATGTTTTACCGTGCTTCTGAAGGCGTTGATTATATGCCTGAAATGGTTGGTCATATGCCTGATCCCTCTGGGGTCCTATCGAATTGCCGGTCCATCGGACTATAAAAGGGAGGGAACAGAAAGTGCACAAGTATTTGCGCACACATATGAGCACTATAACTATAATCCTGTCCTGCGCTATGGCTAGTCTCTATTAAGGCTGTTATAATATGCAAAATAAAATATACATGTTTAAAAATATTATTTCTTCATATCTACGTGTTGGACTCTTTTACTGCTGGTTCGTCGGGTACTTATAGTACCACCCTCTTCTTCTGCCGATAATAATCTGCTGTTCTTTTGCGACGGGTCTTACGGCATTTAGCTCCAATCACATTGGACAGTTTCCACAACCTTGTCATATATATATATATATATATATATATATATATATATATATATATATATATATATATATATGTATGTATATATATATATCTTTTCCTCTTTCATTCATTAAACATTTTGAAAAATGTGATTTTTTTAAATTACTCCGATATTTCATGGGTGGCGCTTGCATTTAAAATTAGCGGGAAGTTCCAGGGATGGCCTGCATGGTCAACTATTTTTTTATAGGAGAGGGGGCAAACGAAGATACGGTTCAGCTGATTTTAAATATGCTTACCAATTCATATTCAAACTTCGGGTACACTTGCATTTAATTTAGAGTATGACATTATCTGTAAAACTATACCATGTCTGTCAAAGCTTTCAGCCTTTAAGGTAATGTTTTCTGCTATCCCACGTTGTGGTAAGTCGTGTGTATCTAAATAATAGTCTCGTCACTCTTTCCTTCATGAAATGACAGCCACATTCTATTTCGATAAAAGATGTTGGCAAATTATGTCACTGCTTCGCTGCAGAGAACTTAATGTCTATTCGATAATATTTTTGTTACGTTTTTTTATTTTACTATTTTATTGCGTTACTTTATTAAAAATATTTGTGCTACACATACAAATATTTTTAATAAAGTAACGACAAATAATATATTCATTGTCTCAAATTAAGTAGCTTTTGTTATTTTGTTTTCTGAATATTTTTTTCTTTACCGTGAGGTAGTAATATAAATGGTAAATAAAAGTAAATGGCCTTTAGGCCAACTTAAATTTCATAGCACGCAAACAAACGACCCAATTTCCGTACCTGAAATTGTAAACCTCAATTTTTATTGGAATCTTTGGGTAAAAAAAAACTAGCGTTTTATTACCAATAATTTACTCCATACAATGCACACAAGTTACAAAGAAAAACAGAGAACGAATCAAGAACGAAACTAACAAGTAGTACAAAAATTATAGCGAACATAATGATAATATAATAAATTTTGCATTGTATATTAACAATTTTAATTTTAAGTGCTGATTGTACCATGTGATTCAGATAAACCATATAATCAGTAGTCAGTAGAGTCAGTTTTAAGAGGACGCCTGTTTAGAATTAGGACGATTGTGGGCTGTTTTGTTGTTTGTTACTGCTTCGTTCGTTAAGTAGTATAGGTAGTAATCATGGTTGACACTCCATTTTTGATGAGGATAGGTAATAAAAGAAAAAATTAAGTTGTATATTTTTTTAATCTCATTTTGGCTGTGATGGTATGAAATATTTTGCAATCACAAAGAGAGTTACTTATTGAGACCTTTGTGTGGTTTCCGTTGAGCAATCGGTTTCCTTGTGAGGCTGAGCGGTGAGGTGATAGGGACGCGGCGATCGCCTGGCAACATTGGCATGTTTTAGAATAAGTAAATGTTGTCAGGAGCAATCGATTTAATCCGTAAAGTTATTAACGACATTAAACATCGTCAAATGTCGTTATTAACTATACGCGGTAAGGTGACAGTTTACAAGACGTGAAGGCCGAGACCGTAGGGTCCGTAGCCGTAAGCGTTGAGGCCGGCGTAGGCTAGAGGGGCGTAGGCAGGACCGGCGAGGTGGGCAGCGCGGTAGGCTTGGGCGGCTCCGTTCAGGGCTGCAGCCTGGGACTGGGCGGCTGCGACATAGTTTTGCGATGCGGCCACGTTGTTCCAGTAAGCGGTCTCGTGAAGGTCCCGGTTGGTCTCAGCCACTTGACGGACTGCCTCGGCGGCGCGCGCCTGGCTCTCGCCGATGGCACGGGCGTGGTCCTGGGCGGCGACGGTAGCATCGATGACCGCGGCCTGGACATCACCGGCGTTGGCGCCGTAGGCAAGGGGGACGATGGCCCCAGCGGAGACGTAGCCGAGAACGGCGGCGAAAGTGATCTGGAAAGTAATGCCTGATGTTAGTAAAGGCGTGGCAGATTCTTACGATGTTACCACAAGACCGAAGCCGCTACCAGGTTATTCGTCGATTCGGCGATAGTCGCTCATTTAGCACCACCCGGGTGACACGTTCTCCTTAAGGGTACCTTTAATTGACGAGCATGTATTCGAAGATATATGGGTATGGAAGAAGGGGTGTGTCGGGATCGTGCCAAATGTAAGTCAATAGTTTCTGCTTGCTCATCCCGGGCGAAAGTTTATAATCTGGCAAATTAATGTAGACAGAAAACCTTGCATTATAACCTCGTTTATTAAAGAATTTATTTATTATTATTGCGTGTTGGCTTACTTATTCAATCATTTTTTTTCACCAACTAGAGTAAAATTACCCCGTAGTGGCTAATCTACGTTTGTGATGAAAAAACGCAAACGAAGTTACCTGAGTGTGTAGAGTGAAATTATTCGATGGTTAGTAACTCTGGTATAATAACATGGTAGGATCGAGTTCACCTTATGCAATATAATTATACTCTTGAGATTTTTTTTGTATATTTGATATCAAAATTAAATCAATTGTAACGAAGAATTTAAAGTATCAAAATTCTTGCTTTAAAAGTACTCATCAGGAGTTTGGACTATATATTCATTTGCCTACAGTATGAAATTAATATACCACAAATGTAAACGAATTTGATCGACATTAACCAAAAAGAGCAGAAGAAATATGTCAAAATTGAACATGATACTTTAAAATATTCATATTGCGCATATTGTATATAAAAAGCCGTCGAATTTATTAAGTTCAGCACTCCCTATAAGGTATGGGAATAAATAGAAAAGGATAATAGTAAAACGGCTGTTTAAAACAATTAATAAACCCGTTAAATATTATTCAAAAGACAGGCAATCTGGTCGCAGGCGTTGCGAATATAACTGTGATGAGTTCGCTACGACATGGATGCTTCACATCAATAGTGATAATAGAACAAGAAGAGAACAAGAGGATTGCAACGAGGATTCTTTGAAAAAATATTTTTTTGAATTATATTCGAAAGCGCGGGAATTTTAAATTTGGAAGACCGCGTTTCTCTATAAGTTCCTCTATAATAGTGATACTATTTGTTAACAGGATAAACTCAAATGTGTTCGTACCAGAAATCTCATCTTGCACTTCTTGTCAGACTGCTCGATAGCTACTGAATGCTGTTTAGAAGCGCGCTTGGTCTTTTATACGGCCGTGGACAACTTAAAGTTTATAATGAAAGTGTCCGGTAATCATTGATGCCATATATACTTGACTGTGGAAGAGACATTGTAAAGGTTATAGGCGCTGTGTTTCTCCAGTTTGGTATCTTACATATGAATTTTCAAGGCTCTTCTTGGTTAGGGGTAAATTGTCTCTTGAAACTTTTGAGGTGCATTCGTCAAATCGCTTTCGAGTATGTTGAAAATTTGTAAGTGCACATCCACCGATATCACACGCGCACAGGGTGGAGCAAGGTATATTAGATTGCGCGACGAGGAGCTGAGCAAACACGTAAAAACCCAATTACAAATTATAAACCGAAAGAAAATTAATGGGTTCAGCTTGCTACTAAACTTAATTAACTTAGGCTATTTAACTAACTTCACTACGAGTACTACTAACTTAACTACTAAGCTTTCAGCTCTTAATATGGTCTGTTAAACCGAAGTAGAGTTTACTTTGTTTATAATTTTTATTTTTATTTTGTTTTCTTTACTCAATCTTGTTTCGGTCTTTTTAGTGAATTACTTTTAAATTGTCTTTTTTGCAGTCGGCTTTTTGATTTTTTAGATTATTTAAGACTTTTTAGTGTCCCAGTCTATTGTGTTTTGACGATTTTTCAATAACTATGCGACTTAGAAAAGTCGATGTATATTTCCTGAAATTAACGGTGATTATTTATTACATTTTTCTTCAAAACTTCGAAGTATACGGTTCAAAATTTATTGAAAACAATTTATTTATTTTATTTTAAATGTGATTGGCAACGGATATTAATAACTATTCTTTTTTTCATATAATGGCACGAGGTTCGACACAATGTTTGCACATTTTATAAATCAGTTATCAAAAACTTTATAAACCAATTTGTTATTCCTAACTAAATTTAAACATACAACTTATATTCGATATTCGATAGGTTTCGTTATTGTTTTTTTATTAACGTATTATTATGTATTTTGCGTTAAAAATCGGCCATTTTGTTTATTTCAAAAAAGCTACCCAAAACACTTTTAATTCGTCTTAAACGGTTTTTAAGACGAATTAAACGATACCTTAGTTGTTGAAATCCATCCAGCCGTGTGGAAGATACGAGGTAATAAAGAAATTTACAAACACAAGATCGCGCGAAAAACAACCCTAATAGGTGGATCAACAATTGTTCTAGCTTCTCATTGGATAAATTTATTTCTTGTCCCAGTAAATATGGCAAGAGAATATAATATTTTCTTTTATCGTATAGGGGGCAATCGAGCTTGCGGCTCACCTGATGGTAAGTGACTACCGGCGTTCATAAACAATAGCAACACCAGAGCAATTGCAAGTGCGTTGCTTTTAGAAAGGAGTAGATTCTTTTTTGAAGGTCCCTAAGTCGTATCGGTCCGGAAGAATTGCCGGTGGTAAACGATTCCACAAAGAGGTTATGCGAGGAAGAAAACTCCTAGTAAAACTCAGAATGATGGACCGCCAAGCAACCAGATAGTGGATTTGGTCGCAGTGTGCGTTCATGAAATTTGGCGGCTGGATTTAATCCAAACAGTTCCTCAGAGCAAACCCCGTGGTAGATGCGATAGAAATTTTATAAGAATTTTTAAGATTGTTTATAACAACTACGGATAGAACTTATCCTATATATAGTATTACACGTTGTTTATCAGAATGTACCTATGTGAATGACGCAACCGGAGTTTTTCGTCGTCGTGATGTCGTGATGTAGCTAAACAATAGTCTCTTCACTCTTTCCTCTTCACTCTTCATGAAATGGCACCCACATTTTATTTCGATGAAAAGATGTTGGCAAGTGATGCAACTGCTTCGCTGCACGCATTACGAACAACTTAACCTTAGTTCGAGTAGTTCAGAGTTAATATTATTGTTACGTTTTTTATTAATTTACAATTTTATTGCGTTACTTTATTAAAAATATTTGTGTGTACCCAAATAATATATTCATTGTCTTAAATGAAGTAGGTTTTTGTTCTTTTGTTTTTCTGGATATTTTTATCTTTAATGCAGTGACGTGGTAATTTAAATGCCTTTAGGCCAACGTAAATTTCATAGCTCGCAAACAAACAACCCAAGTTCGATACATGAAATTGTAAACCTCAATTTTTATTGGAATCTTCCTTTAGGTAAAAAAAAAAACAAGTGACCATACGACTGAAGTAAAACTTCTTTAGCTCCATATGTATGTATGTATAATATATACATGTATACACTTATACATATTTTAATTTTCTACAAATATTTAAATTTATTATCGGCTTCCTTCCATTATTTATTTTTATTCACCCGAAAATTCACAAAACATGAACTTTATATGTTGTGTTTGTATGTACAATTTACAATTTTATTCAGTTTAAACGTAGAATATTTAATGTATTGAACAAAATATTAATTCATAAAATTGTTCAAAACTAAATAAAATTACGAAAAATAACTGGCTATGAGAGAAAGAGAGAAAGAAAATGTGTGCGCGCACTGCTCTTTCTTTTTTATACCCCCACTAAACTCCCGTTCGCCTCGCATGATCACACTTTTCGTAACGATTTGGTCCCGCGTTCGCCAGCTCACTCCCCAAGTCAAGCGTGCGTAAAGAAGATTTATTTCAAAAACTACTGTTTAATCACTAATAATGGATTACTTAATACAATGCACACAAGTGAAACAGACATACTTTCTGTATGTCTGACCAAGAACAAAACTAACAAGAAGTACATAAAAGACTAAAAAGAGCATAGTGTAGTCATGGTTGATATACCATTTTTCATGAGGATAGGTAATAAAAGAAAAAGTATGTTGCATATTTTTTTATTCACACTGGCAGTGATGGTATGAAATATTTTGTATTCACGAAAAAAGTTATTTATTGAGACCTTTATGTGGTTTCCGTTGAGCAATCGGTTTGCCTTATGAGGCCGAGCGGTGAGGTGATAGGGATGCGCCGATTGCCTGGCAATGTTGGCATGTTGTAGAACAAGTAAATGTGGTCAAGAGTAATCGATCTGTTAAATCCCAAACGCAGCCGTAAAGTTAATAACGACATTAAACATCGTCAAAGTTCGTTATTAACGATAGGCGGTAAGGTGACAGTTTACAAGGCGTGAAGGCCGAGACCGTAGGGTCCGTAGCCGTAAGCGTTGAGGCCGGCGTAGGCCAGAGGGGCGTAGGCGGGGCCGACGAGGTGGGCGGCGCGGTAAGCTTGAGCGGCTCCGTTCAGAGCTGCAGCCTGGGACTGGGCGGCTGCGACATAGTTTTGCGACGCGGCCACGTTGTTCCAGTAAGCGGTCTCGTGAAGGTTCCGGTTGGTCTCTGCCACTTGACGGACTGCCTCCGTGTTGTGTTGTAGCACGGCCTCGGCGGCGCGCGCCTGGCTCTCGCCGATGGCACGGGCGTGGTCCTGGGCGGCGACCGTGGCGTCGATGACCGCGGCCTGGACGTCACCAGCGTTGGCGCCATAGACAAGGGGGGCGATGGCCCCAGCGGAGGCGTAGCCGAGAACGGCGGCGAAAGTAATCTGGAAATTAATGCCTGATGTTAGTAAGGGCGTCGCAGATTCTTACGATGTTACCACAAGACGAGTTGCTACCAGTTATCCGTCGATTTGGCGATTGTCGCTCGGTTAATACCAACAGGATGACGCGTCCACCTAAATAGAGTACCCTAAATGACGTGCATGTATTCGGAGATATATGGATGTGGAAGAAGCTGGAGAGTGTGTCGAGATCGTGCCAATTGGAAGTCAATGGTTTCTGCTTACACATCCCGGTGACTTGCGCGAAAGTTTATGTTAGTTACGTTATACATATTTGTTAGCTTCACGCAGATTCTGAACTGATTCTGAACGGACAGAAAACCTTGCATTGCGCTTTATTAAAAATTGTATTTATTATTATTTCAATTTTAGTTGGCTTACATGTTCAATCATTTTTCTTTCACCAACTCTTAGAGTAAAACTACCCGGTAGTGGCTACTCTACGTTTGTGATGGAAAAATACCAAGGAAGTTGAGAGTGTGTAGAGTGAAATTATTCGATGGTTAGTCACTCTGGTATAACATAGTATTGGGTCGAGTTCACCTTAAGCAATATAATTGTACTCTTGAGAATTTATATTTGATATCAAAATTAAATCAATAGTAATGTAGAAATTTAAGTATCAAAGTGCTTGCTTTAAAAGTACTCATCAGGAGTTTGGACTATATATTTTTAACACATAAATACTTATTAACTGGCGTTAACCTACAGTATGAAATTAATATACAGCAAATGTAAACGAATTCGATCGACATTAACCAAAAAGAGCAGAAGAAATATGTCAAAATTGAACATGATACTTTAAAATATTCATATTGCGCATATTGTATATATAAAACCAAGGAATTTATTAAGTTCAACAGTCCGTATAAGGTATGGGAATAAATAGTAAAGAATTATAGTAAAGCAACAGCTGTTTCAAACAATTAAAAAACCTGCTAAATATTATTCAAAGGACAGGCAATCTGATCGCAGGCGTTGCGAATATAACTGTGATGAGTTCGCTACGACATGGATGCTTCACATCAATAGTGATAATGTAACAAGATCAATACCAGGATTGCAACGAGGATTCTTTGAAAAAAATATTTTTGAATTATATTCGATAGCGCGGGAATTTTAAATTTGGAAGACCGTGTTCCTCTTATCACTATTTGTTAACAGGATAAACTCAAATGTGTTCGTACCAGAAATCTCATCTTGCACTTCTTGTCAGACTGCTCGATAGCTACTGAATGCTGTCCAGAAGCGCGCTTGGTCTTTTATACGGCCGTGGACAACTTAAAGTTTATAATGAAAGTGCCCGGTAATCATTGATGCCACTTGACTTTGGACGAGTTATTGTAAAGGGTAGAGGCGCTGTGTTTGTCCAGTTTGGTATCTTACATATGAATTTTCAAGGCTTTTCTGGCTTTGGGGTAAATTGTTTCTCGAAACTTATGAGTTGCATTCACTGGAAGCTGAGCATCGCTAGCGTCCGCACTCACTAATTACAGCAAAGTTTTCCAGTAAAAGTTTGCCTTTAAACAAATTTCCTTCTTTGAGATTATCGTTTTAGTTTTAACGATGACATGTTAAATGTTCATCTGGTATCTTTTAACGTTATATTCAATTCAGTATATTATACATTTGATTTATTAATTTTACCGGTTCGTAGATTTTGATATTATTGCGTATACTCTTGTTGAATTCTAAATGTAAATAAGTTGTTGCTATTTGAGAAGAATTTCAATTGTTAAGTTTTTAAAGAATTTTTATTTAATTATAATTTGATATATTTTTTTATTAATTATGAATATCCGTAAATATTGCATTTTACATTGCAGCAGTAATAAATTTATATGTGCTACTATAGGTATCCTATAGGTATGCTATAAGTTGTCTTTTTAGTGCATTACCTAATTTGTTATCGTTGTGCACCCTATTCACTAACCTTTCTCCTCCTTTCATTTAATTCTTTTTTGTGTAGCCTGAAAGAAGTTTGCTGTAAAACAAAAAGACCGCCTTCTGTTTTTCCTCAATATTTCTACAATAAAGAGCATTGTACTGCATACAGCACGGGCCACCGGCGGGTCAGATAGGAGTTGAAATACGCAGGCGTTCCCCTCTGTTAAAGTATTTTGACATTTTCACCACGTGGTCGTGGCCTATAATAAAACTAGTTGCATCCGCACTGCTCACTAGACTAAAAATAGTTATGCGGCTGAATCGACGCCCTACGAAAATGCCACATTGTTCAGTTTTTTGTTGCATTTTTTGCAATGTCAAATTTAACAAAAAGATGACATTACCTTGCATATATAAGTAATTTTTAATGACATTATTGTTATTTACTTCCTTTTGAACTTAATAATTACAATAATAGCAGTCGTGTTCTTTCTGATTTGTCTAGCAACATTTTTTTTTGCGCCCGAAGCAATTAAAGGGCTACCCTATATGTAGGGAGGCGGAAAATGCATTACGCGTGCCACGATAGCCGGTCTATCGTGGTTATGAGGGACTCACTGCCTACCGGGGGGAACCTAAGTGTTACCCTCTAAAAACCGCCTTTGGGGACTGGCAACTGGCTGTTTAAAAGCTTTCTTATGCCGTATCGGGAGCGACCCTCTTTTGGGAAAAGAGGGCGCAGGCGGCTACGAGCCGCTGAGGGAGTGCCTACGAAGGCAAATTAATTATGAATAATTTAATTTAATTAGTTGGCCTGAGCCGCCAGGAGGCAGTTCAGGTCGTTTGACAGTTTATTAGGCGGGTCCGAGTGAGAGTTTCTCGGTCTGCGAACTCGATAGCGAGAGGGGGGTGGGGCTGCATAAGTAGCTGCCTCACGAGTAAAATGGTTGGAGTGCGACTCTGAGGCTTTGAAGAAGTTCTCAGAGAGTTTTTTAAGAAATTTTTGAATTGTAGGGAGCTCTAGGTCCCGATGGAGGTCGGCATTACGGACGTACCAAGGTGCGTTCGCAGCCCGACGACAGAAAAGGTTTTGAACTATTTGGAGTTCATTAATAATTTTAGGGTCGGCGTGGGCAAAAATGGGGCCCGCGTAGGACATGACTGGTCGTATACAGACCTTATAAAGGGTACGCTTGTTTCTGAGGGACATTTTACTGTGTCGGCCCAACATACTGTTGAGCCTATTCAGGTAAAAACGTGCGGGACTTTCCGGAGGCCGACGCGGAGGACTCGGAGCGTTCGTACTCCATTTCTTAGGGTGCAAAGGAGTTCCGTGTGTCTAAGTAAGTCGTGATTACGGGCGGCGGTTGGTGTGCCTGGGGGGCAGGGGAAGTAACTTGGGCGGCGATGGCGGCGAGGACCATCTCATCGAGGTTTAGGCAATTGCCAAGAGTTTGGCTTAGACCAAGAGTTTGGTTTAGGGCGGCAACGAGAGACTTAATATGGTTAACTGTGACCATTTTGAGGCAGTAGTTCTATGAACAGTAAGGATTTGGGACGGGTCCCTGGTCTCAGTAGAACAGGGACTTGAACACGAGCCGTAATACGACACAATATACACGTATAACAATAAATAATAACAGAGAAATAACAAAATCAACAATAAAACAATAACAATAAGAATAACAATAAAGTAACAATAACAAGCGGAGGTCAGTCAAACCTCCCCGCCCGAAGACAGGGGGGCAAGAACTGTTAGCGGTAAAAGACTCACCGATGCGTCGACGCTGTACAGCGCGAGCAGGACAGCGGAGGCGCGAGAGCGAGATAGCACTACCGTACAGGGACGAGAGCGCGGACTACCTGGGCACGACCGCTCCATAGCGATGCCACAGGCGGAATCGACTGTTTAGCAACACAGGCCGTTCGCTCTTATACAATATGCAGATTATTCAAGGGAGTCTGTAACCGAGTTGTCGCTATCACCGAGCGATACTGTTATAAATTATCTATTGTTTATGCACAGATTCCCCCCCGCAAAAAATGACAGACAGTTCTACATCGGGGGAAAACGCTATGGCTACTCCCCATTGGTTCACCCGTGTTGCTCTATGGTTGGTTGTGCTGTATTGTATCGTATCCCACTTAAAAAATTTTATGTATAGGTTATAGACGTGTATATTATTTTAAATTGTTTATGGAATTTAATAAAAAGATAAAGGCTGCACCTAACATACTTTTTGGAATATTCGGTTCTAATTTCTGAGAGAGTTATGGAGTAGGAAGGAGCCCGCCGCGGTGATCCGGTGCGTGTTCGCGGACTTCGCGTGTGCTAAAAAAAGTTCTTAACTTTTACACTGTTGGTTCCTCTCGATGATTTCTTTTTATCGAGCATGTAGTTTAAATCTTTACTTAGCAATTACATTTCAAACATTGTCATGACTCCTGAAAATTACGGTTTGATTAAGATGATTTTATTGCATTTGTCCTGTTATAATAATTATCTTTGAGAATTTTTAACTCCGAAATTATAACGATAAACTGAACAACTGATGTTGGTATCATAAATGCTTCCAGTATGTTAATTGATAGAATCAGGCGTTACTTTGCGGATATCCATTTGCGGCTGCGACTTAGCCGCCGTAGAGTCAACATCACCTGAAAATGCCTCGTGTAGAGGCGAAACACGTGTCGTATTGTCGTCGATGTCTTTCCTGTCTTTCCTGGAATAGTGGTGTTGGGAGTAGTGGTGCTGGGATTAGTGGTGACGGGATTAGTGCACGCAATTGAGGGAGGGCGGGAGGTGCTCTTCAAACTAGGGAAGACACATAATTTTATTTAATTTAGCGGATGATTGCAAAATAACTATTAATATCTTTATTCCAGTATGCTGTTTGTCGAGAGCTGTTGTAAATGTATAAATATAAAAATATGTTTCGAAGTGAACATCGGTAGGATAAAGAAATGTAATAACTAAGAAGAAAGTAGGTTAGGGCTTTGAAATTAAAGGGCTATTTATGTTTCTGTAAATTGCTTTTCTTAAATTTGTTTTATATTTGTTTTTCTAGAAAATGTTCAAGTTTTTTAAGCTTCTTTTATATTCGTTTTTTATAGAAGATGTTTAAGTTTGCATATAATAAATAATTTGACAATATTTTAAAAAACACATTAATACATAGTTTAATTTCATACTCTGTTGTAACTTTGTTATTGGTAGAGTAAATTATTTCTAATACATACTATTTTCCTATTAATCATATTACGGTCAGATTAAGATCGTCAATACTCATTAAGACACCTTGGTGAAGCCTTTTCCGTCCAATAAACCATCTCGGAATTGAGAGGAGGGCCAACCAGCATTTAGACTTATATCTTACGTCGGTTGTTATTTCACTTAAACATTGTATTATTTAACCTTTTTACCTAGAAATAATCATATTTTAAATTTTTCAACCGTGTCCATATTATGTAGTTACAGTCTTTTTTTTACTATTATTTTTAATTTAATTTTTAATATTTCCGTTGCGAAAGTTGCAACACGTTCAAAGCGAATTCTTTATAATTAAGAAGGTTATTATATTGCACGTCACAGCTCTATAGCTATTTACCTTTATATTGTTATTCCGATGGTATACAAAGCTGCTGATCGGCTATGTGGAGCAGGAAGCTTTTTAGTTCACATATAATAAAGTTCAGTCATTACATTACTTGTGACATTTAAAATGGTTCTCATGGATATTGACGCAGAAATTTAACGCTAGTGTCTGATTGTCTTTATTGTACAATATTAGGTCCTTATATATGAAATATGCATTTTATATGGAAAAAGCAAAATAAGGCTCTTTTTTGATGCAGTTAACGAAAAGAATATTACTCGCGATCCTGAACGAAATCGAACGTTGGTCAAGGTTGAACTAATGAAGCAAACTGATATTTTGTTTAATTTTCTTTTTCTATTTTTTTATATCGTAAGCCTAAAAACGATGGTTTTATGACCGGTATTGTTTTCTATTTTTTTTTCAGGAAAAGTACACGTAGCTACAGTTCAAACCAGCATAATACTTAAATGATCATGTACTGCTTAACGACTTTAAGCCAGCACAAGTAATAGAGCTATCAATTTGAAATAAATAAATAAACGAAATTATATATTTAAGGCGGATTCGACTAAACTTGTATAAGGCGGTGGTCTCCTATAAACGTTATCGGCCGCTTACAGCGTCACGCCGTACGCCGCGTTACGAAGCTTACTATAGAAATGTACTGTTATGGTCTCTTTCACAAGCTGATGTCGGCGTATGGACGTCGTAGGCGGCGTTAATACGCTTTACACTGCGTATCTAGTTATTTCGAACCAATGCAGCTTGAAGGTCGTGACTAGCGTCGTTACAAAATGACAAAATTTAATAAAGAATAAGACGAGTTATTGATTTATTAATATGTTTAAATTGTGATTTCTTATATTTACGCGAACATTGCACATGATTAAAACTACTTTTACGGATTTTATTGCGTTTATTTTTACTTTTTATTTTTTAATTCCCGACGTTTCGGGCGCTTTCCAGCACCCATGGTCACGGGGGACTGAGATGACTGACGTCCCGATGTCATTGTTAAACCCGGAGTACCTTCAGCTTTTTTAATTATTGTTTATGGTTCGATCTATGCAAAATGAACTGACTATGGCCTGAGGTCTTGCAGTGGTATGCTTGGGTTTAGTTTTAATTTTATTGATTATAGGATCCCAAGCAGGTGGTAGTACCCAGCCTCCTTCTCTATTGAAATTAGGATGTTTTTTAATTTCAATAGCCTCACGTATCATCCTTGGTACACACTAAACACCGATTCCTACCAAGGATGATACGTGAGGCTATTGAAATTAAAAAAACATCCTAATTTCAATAGAGAAGGAGGCTGGGTACTACCACCTGCTTGGGATCCTATAATCAATAAAATTAAAACTAAACCCAAGCATACCACTGCAAGACCTCAGGCCATAGTCAGTTCATTTTGCATAGATCGGACCATAAACAATAATTAAAAAAGCTGAAGGTACTCCGGGTTTAACAATGACATCGGGACGTCAGTCATTCAGTCCCCCGTGACCATGGGTGCTGGAAAGCGGAAAACGTCGGGAATTAAAAATAAAAAGTAAAAATAAACGCAATGAAATCCGTAAAAGTAGTTTTAATCATGTTTAAATTGTTCTTGATTAATACGAAAATATTCAGTAAATGTAGAATTGCTGTCTTTTTAAGTGTTTCATTATCAATAGCTGGAAACATCCTACTTCATTTCTCTTCGTAAATAATCGGTGCCTTGTTGCGTTTATTTCTCTTCGTATACGGTCGTCTTGTGCCTCTTCTTCAAGTAACACAAGCGCCGCCAAAAGTATTAAATTTGTATCTATTTTATGTACAAATATCACACACAACCACACGTGACCACTGTCGGCAACTTAACTGTTGTTTGATCGAAAGTCTAGACGTCGTCCGTTGCTAAGATATGTATTGACCGCTGACGCTGTGCCTGGCGTTCAGACGCCGTTCGGAACGTTTACGCTGAAGTCGGACGTAGCGTACCTATAGCATTTAATAGGAGATCGTAGTCTTAGTCTTATCCTACGAATAAAATCACTAATTACTCAAGAGTTTAAGAACTTCTTTTTTTAAAACAATGGCAAGTATTCTCACTGTGAGTCAATCTGTGGAAAAAACCTATGTTCAGCAGTGAACTTCTGGTAGATGGACTTTAATGAGTGAACGATTGATAATATCTTGAGAGGTCAGAGAGGAAAACGGATAATACGTTTATATCGATTAATTGGTAGTTGTGAAGGGGCGAGAAATGTGGAGACACACCGCAGTAATGCTGGTGTTATTATACTATCGTAGCAGTACCCTCTTTGTACGTTTCGTGAACCGAAAACACGAATAATTCAAGTATTTCAAAGAGGGTACTTTGTAGAAATACGCGGGCTGAATTTAAGTAGATTTCGTTGCAGCCTATTGAAGTCT
Source organism: Parnassius apollo (assembly GCA_907164705.1). Lineage (NCBI taxonomy): Eukaryota > Metazoa > Arthropoda > Insecta > Lepidoptera > Papilionidae > Parnassius > Parnassius apollo. Next base: position 4,594,817 of record CAJQZP010001539.1, on the reverse strand, counting down.
ACTGATGAACATAGGCCTCCCCCAAGTTACCTTAGAGTAAGACCAAAGAGTAAAATTATTCAAGGATTAGTTACTCTGGTATAATGTGCTATTTGGTTAAATCCACCCTTAATTAATCGCCATCTCACTATCACCATTTTATAGGTAGTTCATTAATTCCTTTGCGGAAAAATTTGTGGTAGCGAGAGTCAATAAAAATTTTGAAGACGATTTTGACAGCCTCTGCCGGAATTTTATTCCTTGCAATAACCGGAAAAGTGGAAAACTGTTAAAGCAAGGTCTGGGAAGTATAGTTGGGTGTCATGTCAAGTATGGTGTAGGAGATTACATTACATTCACAGATCCTTCAATATAGCGACCGTCTGTTTTACAGTGTTTGGTCTTGCGTTGTCCTAAACCAGCAGTGGGCTAGAGTTATTGACCAATCACGGTTGTTTAGCGGCATGCTTTTCCATCTTGGCTTGCATTTGTTGATAATATAGATCTGCCATTATAGCCTGGCCAGATTTAAGAAACCTGTTGTAGATGACGCCTGTCCTGGTCCACCAGAGACTTACCAGTACCTTTTTTTATCTGTATCAAATTTCGCTTTGGGCAGGATTTGGCCAGTTTCCTGGGTCCTCCTACCTTCCAATGTGCAAGGCTAATATCCAACCGTAGAATTTTACAGGGAGAAAAGGAGAAGACGAAGACAAAGGGAGGAAATTCAACGCATTTATAGATTTTTTTAATCAAAAGGATGTACTTTTAAATCGATTCCATTTACATTTTAACACTTTCACTGTCCGATTTTGTTGTAAGACAATAGCAATGAACTACATGTAGTACATGAGACAGCGAATGGGTTAACTAGCCCGTTCACCAAGCGGTGCGCACTTTAGATCGTACAATACCTACCTTACGTCCGCTCCAGAGAGCACTAATTAGATCAGAATTATGTAAAATTGTGTACCTATGAAAAAACTATTTTTTCGTTTTAAACAAAACCAAAGACACTATGCAATAGATAATAGTATCAAAGACAAAGATATGCTCTTTTATTTTAAACCATAACCTGGCAATGTTTCTTAGAAAAAAAAAAGTAATCACTCTGAACTTTCGGCGTTTCACGTGTCGCTTTGATGAAGGTGCTCCGTCTTTTTATAGAATTTTATATTTGTGTCTGGACTAAAAACCAAAGTATTATACTTTTTTTATATTCCTTGTAATATAGTAAACACGTAGATATATAATTTGTGGTAGAAAAAGCCAAAAGTACTTCAAAATCCGGAAGGCCCATTTTGGCGGTTGGGTCATAAATGTGTTATTTTTCAAATTCTCATTTATTTTTAGTGTAAAATGTAAGTAAAAATAGTTTTCTTACATATTTCAAATAACTTGACGTTGTATTTATTTCAAATTCACACAAAACTATTTTTTGAAATATTGTTCGAAATGTCATACAGATAAAATAATATTATTATTTTTTAAATTTTTTAATATTTTAATATTTTGGTATGAGTAACGAATAGAAACACATAAAACATAAAAATATACATATTTCCAAACATTTTCATATAAATTTCTCCAAAAACAAAAGTGTAGAATTCAAATTAGTAGTAATTTTGTCACTAAAATTGAAGTATATACTACTACAATGCTATACAGGGTGCTTTATGTATTTTATTACAATTTATAGCAACCAAAAATAATTTTATTCGATAGTTTATACATTCAACAAGAAATCCTGTAAGTTTTATCCGTAAATATTGTCTCAAAGTGAAAATATAGCAAAATTTGCAATATAGCAAAAAATTTTCTAACTTACAAATTTTCCCACCATTAAGGTCCCGAGAGAACGGGAGTATAACATGTCGCGCGCTGTCAGAGCGTACAGGCTAGACTTCAAAATAAATAATATAATCTATATTATTCAATATAGATAATAAATAATGCTTATTGAATGTCAGTCTGTGATTAATTTACCACAATAATTTAAGTTTGATTAAATATTTCATTTAAATTACCATTTATTATTATTTAATACCATTTTCGAGCATTGAGCCTTTTTTGATTATCTTACAGGATCCATTTTTCCATTCCATTGAGCGTCTCTGGTTTGCGATGGATCCGCTTCCACGATCACTTTCAATTCTTCATTGTCAACTAGGGTCTCAGGTCGTTCACGGGGTTTGTTTGTTTTGTAGGTTAAAATTTCCAGAATGAAAACGTTGGAACCAAAAACGTATCGTGTTTTCTTTTATATTAGCTTCCCCGTATACATACGCTATATAATTTAAGTTTCCCATATTGTGGACAGGACGATGTCAAAGAAAAATAAAATGGCGCGAAAACAAATTAATCGCTAAATTTGAAACACTAATACACAAGTCTAAAATTCCTAACCAAACGCCAGATATTTGAGATCAAAGTGGCTAGTTCGACAAAACGCCAATTTCTTAAGTACCACTTAATATTTATGTCCTTACTTCTTAGATTATCTATTTATGATTCGTGTAATTTCTTGTACGGCTTAACGGATTTTGATATGCAACGTATCGTTATAATATCTTCCTTTATACATTGTTTGCCCGCGATGAACTCCTAAACTACTAAACTGATTTCAATTAAATTTTGCACTCTGTGTATAATTTGGCCCTTCTTGACAGATAGGATACTTAGTTTTTAAACTACTACAACTATAAGTGACCCTCAATATTTTTTATTACAAATCTAAGGATTTTTTACAAAGGGTCGTCGGAGAGGGCAGAACAAACGTCAGCCTGACCAGCTAGTAAGATATATTTGTATGTAAATACCAATAGATACGTACGAGTTTTATTTTCTTATTGCTTTATTGGTTAAGTAGCAGAGTAGTTAGGAGTCGACGTAAAATTATTGATGAGGACTAGTAATAAAAGAGAAAAATAAGTTATATATTTTTTTATTTACACTTTGGCAGTGATGGCATAAAATATTTTGTATTTACAAAGAGAGTTACTTATTGAGACCTTTGTGTTGTTTCCGTTGAGCAATCGGTTTCCTTGTGAGGCTGAGCGGTGAGGTGATAGGGTCGCGACGATTGCTTGGCAACATTGGCATGTTGTAGTACAAGTAAATGTTGTCAGGAGCAATCGATCCGTTAAATCCTAAACGCTGTGATAGTTTACCAGGCCTGAAGGCCGAGACCGTAGGGTCCGTAGGCGTAGGCATTGTGGCCGAGGCCGGCGTAGGCCAGAGGAGCGTAGGCGGGGCCGGCGAGTTGGGCGGCGCGGTAGGCCTCGGCGGCTCCGTTCAGGGCTGCAGCCTGGGACTGGGCGGCTGCGACATAGTTTTGCGACGCGGCCACGTTGTTCCAGTAAGCGTTCTCGTTAAGGTCTCGGTTGCTCTCTGCCACTTGACGGGCTGCCTCGGTGTTGTGCTGCAGCACGGCCTCGGCGGCGCGCGCCTGGCTCTCGCCGATGGCACGAGCGTGGTCTTGGGCGGCGACGGTGGCGTCGATGGCGGCGGCCTGGACGTCACCGGCGTTGGCGCCGTAGGCAAGGGGGGCGATGAGCCCGGCGGAGGCGTAGCCGAGGACGGCGGCGAATGTGATCTGGAAATTAATACCTGATTTTAGTAACCGTGACCGATCCATAGGGCTAAGGGGGGTGGCAGATTTTTATGTTACCATACGATGAATGCCGCTACCAGTTCTTAGTCGATTCGGCGATTGTCGCTCATTTAGCAATTAGGTGGCTAAAGCCTACGGACGTCACCCGTCCCCTTTAAAAATACCCTTAACTGACGAGCATGTTTTCGCAGATACATGTAATGGAAGCAGCATGGTAGGTGTTAGGATTGTGCAAAAATTAAAGTCGGTAGTCTCAGCCTGCACCTCTCGGTGACGATTTTGAAAGTTTATGTTAGTTACATATTATTATTAGTCACATTAATATTACATATTCAGTTACATGTTACGGTTTTACGTTGATTCCGAACTGATATAACATAAGAGTAAAATAGGAAAACGTGAATCCTTTCTAAAAATAAATAATTTTGATAATTGTTCGAATGGAATATAGGCTTGATAAAACATAACGTTTTAAATTGTTCTTATACTTATTTGATACTTATAACGTTATGCTAACTTCCTTTGTTTAAAAATTAAACATTAACACAAGCGTATATGGTACAATAGAATATTATTTTCTTGCATAATACATTCGTAAATAAGGCTGCATTTGACCTCAATTGCTACAAATAAACATTGAAGTATTATTCTGTGACTAGCAAATATTTAGGTTACAATTTTTTTTAGATTGATTGATAGACAATAACAGGTCAGTGTATAATAATTATAAATAAAATGTTTTAATAAATCAGTTTAATTATACTTTTTAATGGCTTCATTGAATTGTGTTTATAACATTTTTCTTTTTTATGACTATTGAATTCTGCAACTATTTACTATGTAACTTAGAAGAAATAAATTGGTGCCGATACTTCCTAACTTATTTAAATTTTTCCAAAATTTTAGAATCTGTCAACACTATGGTATCATTCAAATCTTTTTTTTCTATTTTTAAAATATGTTCTAATAGTTATAAAAAATTGGAGTACGGTTAAAAACAACGACTTAAAATGTAATCAACATCAATAATTAATTAATAAATGATGGATGTAACGAACTAGCCGACAGCGGCGTCAGGAAATTAGGTAACACGTTATTGTTTCGTTTCGCTAATGTTATTGCGCGTAATTGGCGTAAAACTGTTGCTATCGTAATTTTTATAACTTTGTAAACTTGATATTGCTTAAATTTTAATTTTTGAAAAATTAACTAACTTATCGAAAGTAACAAGTAGAGATGATTAGATTTGTAAGGACGCGACTTTCTAATACACTTGCTATGAGCTTATTCGTATACCAATTACCTATATAGAAATTAGGTCTAATTATCTAGTTATGGAGAAAATAAATCCAAGTCATAACCGGATTATTTAAATTTAAGCCTGCACTTAGTGCAATACGCTATAATCTTCAAAGAATAATTTGAGGGACGACTAATTTCGAACTTAAATTTATGTATTAAATTTACACATTACGTGACATACTGTCGTTTGATTTCAATCAATACCAAGGCGTTCAGTAATTTAGGCTAGTGCAAACGAAAATTATTCAGACCACACCTTGTCCTTAAACGTTCAACGTTCTTGTTATTACATTTTATTAGATTGCATTATTAGATTGCTATATATTTAACTACTTAACTTTAAACCTTGTTTAAAATACTGGTCTTGACATAGAAATAACTTTTCTATATTGATCCGCAAGTTCTTTTTATTATCTCTAACGGCCCAACAAAACGTAATAAGCTGTTTTATGAAATTAAGTTTTCCGCAACAATTACCACGATGCGGAGTTTGTTTTTTTTTAAATTGTTAAGTTAAAGTTAAAGTTACAGCCTATATACACGTCCCACTCCTGGGCACAGGCCTCCTCTAATTTCTGAGAGGGTTTTAAATTGTATTTGTAGAAAATTTTATTGCGATCATCCAGTCTGCATTGTAATTCTCATACTCAGTCGAGTTGTAAATTGCGCCCTTGACCGAAGGAAGCGTTGCTTTCGCATGCAGAACACGTCGTTGACCGTAAAAAGCAGACTTGTGGTTTTAGATCTTTGTTTGTAACTTACTAATGCGTATATTGTAACAGTTATTGCGAGGTAATAAAAACTTTTTTGAATGAAATGCTTCACGAACTACGCTTGTCGCTCGTACGACAAGAGATCTTTAAATTTGGCCCTTTGTTATGAAACGTGTGAATAAGCAGTTATGAAAAACGAGTGTTTTCTTGCGTACGTCCAAAGAGAGTCCATGTGAAATTGTAGCAAATTATTTTGAGACTTTTTCTGCCGTAAATATAAATTTAGATTGCTTTTCTAAACACGTTTACACAATTATATTTCACGTAGCCCTAAATGTATGTTTTAAATACATATTTCGTTCCCTTTCGTTTTAAGAATTTTTTACGAATGCAATTCGAATGTTTTATTAGATTAAATGTTTCATTAACATATATAAGCAATATAATCACTCAATTGAGATATTTATTTGTGTACATATTTGATATTCAAATAAAATCAAAAGTAATATAGAATTATTTAGGTATCAAAATGCTTGTCTTAAAATTACTCGAAAGGAATTAACCGTTTATTAGTTTCTATATCTTTTTTTTATTTTACCTATGTTTATTATTGGCGTTACCTTACAGTATGAAGCTAATATCACAGTCTATGTTTCTATTATACTGTGTTAATATACAGCAAGTGTAAACGAATTTGATCTCCATCTACCAAATAGAGCAAGTGAAATGTATCAGAATTTAACATGATACTTTTAAGTATTGATATTGCCGTAATACTAATACATATGAAGCCCAAGAATTAATCAAATTAACTTTCATGTAAGAAATGAGGATCAATAGTAAAGTATTACAGTAAAGCAACAGCTGCTTAAACAATTAAAAAAAAGTGTTAAATATTATTCCAAAGACAAGCAATCTGGTCACAGGAAATGTTGACGCTGCGACAAGGTTGCTTCACATCAATAGTGATAATGGAACAAAATCAATACCAATAACCAAGATTACAAGGAGAACTATTAAAAAAAATATTTTTGGATTATATTCGTAAGCGCGGGAATTTCAAATTTGGAAGACCGGGTTCCTCTTATCACTATTTGTTAACAGGATAAACTCAAATGTGTTCGTACCAGAAATCTCATCTTGCACTTCTTGTCAGACTGCTCGATAGCTACTGAATGCTGTCCAGAGGCGCGCTAGGTCTTTTATACGTCCGTGTACAGCTTAGTTTATATTGAAAGTGCCCGGTAATCATTGATATCATATAGTACTTGACTTTGAACGAGACTTTTTAAAGGGTAGAGGCGGCCGTGTTTGTCCAGTGGTATGTAACATATAGACATTTTCAAGTATCTTCTTGGTTTGGGGTAAGTTGTCTCTTGTGACGTACGAGTTGCATTCACTGGAAGCTAAGCATCGCTAGCATAGCGTTTGTTTTTAAACAATTTTTTACGCGGCAGAGCCACGTTGCAGCTATACTATAGATTTAACACGAATAGGTCGTGTCGACCGGGGAAGGACCGCGCTCTCACAGAATTACAAACCAGCGTAAAATAGCAACGTACTGCTGCTGTGTTTCGTATGATGAGTGTAGAGAACCGGAGACCCGTTTTACTGGAATCGAGGCGTTCCATCTCAGTACTCAGGGGTGACAGTGCTTTTCCTTTTTAATCTTTTATTGAGGATAAATGTGGATGTCTATGGGCCACAGCATCCACTTACCATCAGGTGGACTGTGTGCTCGTTTGTCACTCAATGTTATAAAAAATCCTTTATTTAGATTACCGTCTTGACGATGGTTAGTATTAAATGTTATTTTGGTTTCTTGTAACGTTACATTGAATTAAATATATTGTATATTTGTTTTATTAATTTTTCCTGTTGAAAGATTTGGGTATTATTGCGTTTACTTTTGTTTAATTCTGAAAGTAAAATTAGTTTTCGCCAACTGATGTTGGTTAATAAAATCTTCGATTGTTCAACTTTTGTAGAAAATTTATTGTATTATATTGCTATTTAAAGTTAAAAAAGTTAAAGTTACAGCCTATATACGTCACACTGCTGGGGACCGGCCTCCTCTCATTTCTCTCATCTATTCTATAGTGTGGGATGTCGTTGGATAGGTCATTCGATAGTATTGCGGGTATGGAATAACAATTTTTTGATTAAGAGGTCCGTTTGCGATTTAGCTTTAAATTGGCATTTTTATTAGAGTCATGTGTGCTCTCACCTCTACCAATGAAACCACTGTTTTTGTAATTAAGTAAAAAGGAAAACTATCACAGCTAAGTAGACTTAACTAGTAAGTAAACGAGTAACAGTCGACCAACTTATAAAATGCACTTGGATTAGTAAAAATTTCGTTACAAATCCGTATTAAATAACCTAAAACTAGCTACATTATAACTTTTAATGTTATTGTAATCTTTAAGAAATAAACATTTTTTGAAGAATACCTCGTATTAGTACTATAGCTCTACCAATTCCTTTGTGAGGTAGGCAGAGGTGATCGATCGCGAAGAGACCAATCCTGACATACTACTTTCGCTTATTTGTTAGTTGGTAGTTATTGTAGTCGTTCACAGTATTAGGAAGTATACAGCCTCATACAGTTTCACGGTACAAGTCTGCACGGTCCTTAGTCAAAAGTCCGTTTTAGTCGTTATAGCGGTTAAACCGCGAAATTAATTCATCATCATCATCATTACAGCCCTTCACAAGTCCACTGCTGAACATTGGCTTTCCTAAGGAGTGCCACAAAGCACGGTCCTGAGCCACCTGCATCCATCGACTTTCTGCATGTCTTACCAGGTCGTCAATCCATCTTGTCGGGGGGCGGGTGGGACAAAATTTCGTCTAACGGTACGAGGCTACCACTCCAGAAACTTTCATGCCCATCGGTTGACGGTTCTTCGAGGTATACGGTCGACCAATTTCTACATCAGTTCACTAATCTATTGGGCTATGTCGGTTACTCTGGTTTTACTGCGGATATTCTCATTCTTAAGTGTCATCACACAGAGAAACCTCGAGTATAGCCCTCCTCGTAGGTCGCTGGGCGACCTTGAGCTTCCTTATACAGCCAGCAGTGAAGGACCACGTCTCATTTCATAAGTCAAGTTATAACTGGAAATACGCACTGGTTGTACGATCCTCTTTTGAAGGTGAGATATGCCTGACGAGAAGATGTCACCTATGAATTAAATATGCTCATATTTTCAAGAAGGCCCCTTCTTAATTGACGTATTGTGACGGGCTACTACGGAACCCTACCTCAAAATTGCGCGTGGCCCGACACGCACCTTTTTAATCCGGTTTAAAGCCGGTTTTTTTAATCGACGTACAATGTTTTCATTACTGACTCACGTATTTCTTTTAAATGTAATTTTTTTACAATTTCTTGTAAAAGTTATCAGCAAAGAACAATAAATAAACGTAATATGAATATCCTATAATTGTGCGTAATTTTTGATTGGTTAATGTTGTAGCGATGAGACCGACATGCAGCTTCACTAGATAGGTGTTCTTCACATGTTCTCAAAATATATTTCATTTCTCAGGTATGCAAGTTTCCTCACGATGTTTTCCTTTACTACTGACCACGTGTTGAAAATTTTTAGAGCGTGAATTATTGTTTTAATTTTATATTCTATTTAATTACACAATACCGAGAGTATTGTGTACAATACTCTCGTTAGGGGTTAGTTTTTGGTAAATGTTTGATAATTAATTATCAAAAAAATTGCTAACTTATTCATTATAATTTACTTTTATCATCTACGTTAATTATAATAAATATATTGTATCTGTTATATTTATGACATTTGTAAATTGAATTATAAAATGGTATTAAAAAAAATTTTAAAAACCACATAGTTCCTTGCCGGTTTTTCTCTAAGGTCTTGTTTCCAAACCGGTATAGATTTTAAAAACAATACTTATTGAAGAGCCGGGACTGATCCAGTGACAGCGATAGTGAAGGCGCTGGCAAACCTTCTAGCCCGGCACTACGGAGGAGAGTAATCTGCGCCTCCTCTATTGGAACCCGGACGGAATACAGCAGAAGCTGCATGAACTCCACACAGTCGCCCAGCAGCAGGATTTGCATATCATTTTGCTGGGAGAGACGAAGCTGAATCCAAAGACGCATATAAAGCTGCCGAATTACCACATTTACAGGAGGGACGAGGTCACTGCTCAAGGGGCCGCCTACAGAGGGACGGTGGTTCTAGTGAGGAGGGACATCGTCCATCAAGAGCTGGAACTACCACCTTACCAGACTATGCGATCTATCGGCATAAGAATGGAGGCGGCGGGCGAGGAACTTAGGATCTACGCAGCATACCGCCCGCCAGGGACTCCATTCTGCTCCTCAGACATCCGGACGGTGATGGAAGGCGATACACCCGCAATTATCGCCGGGGACCTGAACGCCAAACACCCGGCGTGGGGGTCCAGAGTGATCACGCCGCCGGGTCTTGAACTATATGACGATGCTGAAAAGAACTTGTATGACGTATTAGGTCCCGAGGAACCAACGCACGTTCCTACCGATCCGCGGAGGCATCCGGATGTGTTAGACATCGTGCTCACTAGGAACGTCAACTACCCGATAGTGGTAGAAGTGCTGTACGACCTTTCCTCACAGCACCTCCCGTTACTGATAACCCTTGGCCTGAAGGCGGTGACTACGCCGCCCAGAGCGTTTAAGACACGTGTCGACTGGAGGCTCTACTGTCAACATCTGCAGCAGAGACCTCCAGCACACCAGCCGATATGCACAGCGGACGACGTAGAGGCCGCTGCAACTAGAATCACCAACAACATCAAGGAGGCCCTCCACGCGGCCTCTACGGTCGTCCCGATTACAGCAAGGCGAGACGATCTGCCGCGTGAGATATGCGTGCAGATCAGGCGCAAGAGAGCGCTGAGAAAGCTCTGGGCGCGTACTCGCTGCCCTAGACTAAAGACCCAGCTTAATACCATCTCGGAGGAACTGTCGGTTGCAGTCCAGGCCTTCAGAGGCGACGCTTGGGATCGGCGCATCAGGAAGGCGGAAGAGCAAGATGCGTCGCTTTATAAACTGAACCGACAGTTGACCAAAACCAAACCTCCCGTTTGCTCGCTGACCAGCAACGCGGGCAAACGAAGCTACGATGCCAAGGGCAGAGCGGATATCCTAGTCGAGCACTTCGAGGAGCAATTTATGCCGAACCCAGCAAGTGCGGAGTTCATGGAGCTTCATGCCCGGAAGGAAAGCCGCGTACAGGAGTTCCTGTCGTCGCCCGCGCCGCCTCTTGCAGGAGAGTGGTTCATCTCCCCCGCTGAACTGCGGAGGACAGTAACCCGCCTGCAACCGAGGAAGGCGCCGGGGCACGACGGGATTACCAACGCTGCACTCCGACAGCTGCCCAATAGAGTCATAGTAGAGCTTGGTCGACTCTACAATGGGATATTGCGGACATCCCACTTCCCGGAGGACTGGAAGAAAGGCAAAGTCATCGTCTTGCCGAAACCCGGGAAGGACAGGCGTAGAGCTGCCAGCTACAGGCCGATCACGCTATTACCGCATATAGCTAAACTGTTTGAAAGATTGCTGCTGAGACGTCTCCGTCCGTGCATCCAACTTCGGGCGGAGCAGCACGGATTCAGGAGGGGTCACTCTACAGTCACACAATTGACTAGAGTGCTGCACCTGCTTGCGGCTGAGTACAATCGTAGCCGCATATCGTTGGGCGTCTTTCTCGATATCGAGAAGGCGTTCGACCGGGTGTGGCACATAGGATTATTATATAAACTGGAACAACAGACCAGTGTCCCTCCTGCTATGTTGCGGTTAATGGCGTCTTTCCTGGAAGACAGGAAGTTCTACGTCTGCGTAGAGGACGCCGAGTCCGCAACAAGAACCATTAGAGCCGGCGTCCCACAGGGCAGCTGTTTGTCACCAGTCCTGTACGCGGCTTACACCAACGATATACCTACACTGGCAGGCAGGCTTCAAGAGTGGGAGGACGACGTCGAGCTGCGCTATACGCGGACGATAGCGCCTATTTCACCTCGTCCAGAAGAGCCCACATAGCCACTGCCAAGATGCAGCGTCTGCTGGACCTGCTGCCACCATGGCTGGATGAGTGGAGGATGGTCGTCAATGTTGGTAAGACGACCGCTCTGCTCACTCGCCGTCTCAGGAAGTTTCCACCTCCGCTGACCCTCAACGGCCAGGAGATTGCGTACCAGAAGGCTGTAACTTACCTTGGGTGCAGGATCGACAGGACGCTGCGCATGACCGCGCACGTCGACTTCGTCGTCCGCCGGGCCCGTTGTGCGCGGGCGACGCTCTTGCCGGTCCTGGCATCCAAGCTGCCTATAAGAACCAAGCTCCGGATATACAAGATGTATATCCGGACCATCATCACTTACGCTGCACCGGCCTGGTACGCACTTCTGAGCGATCCTCTGAGGCGGCGACTGCAGGCCCAGCAGAACCTGACATTAAGGACGATCGTCGGAGCAGGTCGCTACGTCCAGAACGACGTAATAGCGGCGGACTTGAAGATCGAGAACATCACCGACTTCGTGGCCCGGTTAGCGCGCGGCATGTTTGACCGTGCCGATAACGGGCCACATGAACACCTCAACGGCTTTGCGCCGTTGCACACCCGGCCACCGGACGGGCGACCTCTTCCAAGAGAACTCCTCTCTATATGTGATTAGAGAATCGAGTAACAACCCACAATGCCGCTGAAAGGCCAACTTCGACTTTTATTGGACAACCTCTCTTTTTCCCGTAATTAACCAACTACGGGAAAAACACTACCGATTTACGGACAAACCCGGTTTACTACATTACGCCTAAATAGGCTATAAGCACTGGCCCATAGTGATGGGCCATGAGGAACATCCGGGCAATGGGGGCACACCCCGAGGCCCGAGACCTGTATTGTCCCACGGGACATTGCAGACGACATTCAACAACTTATCGAAAGTCACTGTTTTTCATTTACCACTGGTTCGCAAAAAAAAAACCTCTGTCCTGGGAGGAACCAGCAAGAAACCCAGTGGGACTATTTTTTTTTTCAAATAATAGCTTACAATCATGTACGTTACAATTAACAACACAAAACAAATTAGAAATAGCTTGGTAGCGATCACCCATGGATCATCATCATCCACATCATGGATAAGAATTTTAAACTAGCCTAAATTGACTTTGACCGCCTTAAAGACTTCAAATGCATTTGCAAGGGAAGTTTTTGTATACAATAAATGGTAAAAAACTAAAACGTACTCTACCAAGTGAATGCCGAGTCTATACTCGATTGAGAACCAAAATGTATTGCGCAGTTACGCTTGAGGACTAAGATAGAATGCTTCGTTGCCAATAGCGTCTCCGTTTCTCATCCCTCATCACGAAGAAATACCAGCAGAATTATGCCGCAATTACGAGGCACGTTACTACAAGGATGACCAACAAGCTCACAATCCACCTGAAGGCAAGTGAATGCTGTGTTCACACCTATCCTCAATAGCAATTTGAAATTTAAAAATAAATTTGGATAATCCAAAAGTGCACACCTCGAACGCTTATGTAATGTTTTAATTAATCAATTTACTTTAATAAAAGTATAATTTACCACGTAACTCGTATTTCATTTAAAGCTACAAAAAATTGGTTCCGTTTAATTAACAAGAAATATTTTTGACTGCTTGATACCGGTGATTCGTATTTAATTACCCGAAAAACTTACTAATAAATAAAATTGAATTGTAATTAATTAAAAAAATGAACAGGACGGTTTACAATAGTGAAATTCAAAAGGCTTCCTAAGGATATAAAATCTAAATCTAATTAAAAAAAACACTTCCGTTTCGCGTTCGATGTGTGCAAAATATTTGTGACCATTAAAATAAAGTGCTTCGTTAGTAGTATAAGGTATGTATATCTAGTCTTCGGTTTTCGGTTATCACAAATCGATAAGACTGAAGTGCCTGTTGGTAATGTCAAAATAACAACCTTTTTACTAAATCCATATGAAAGTATATACGGTACTTATAAAATTTTAAAATTATATAATTATTTTATAATTAAAAAAATTTGTTTGTCTATCTGTGTGGTTGTTGAAATGGCTGGACCGATTTTGACGGGACTTTCACTCGCAGATAGCTAATGTTATAAGGAATAACTTAGACTACTCTTGTTTTAGACGGGTTCCGCGGAAACTAATTAAAACCTATGAAATCCAATAACAAATTCCACGCCAATGAAGTCGTGGAGGACAGGTCAATCAGATAACAGCATTACACTGCTATTTTATACCGGTGTTCTGTGACAACGTGTTACGCCTCCGAGTGAGCTGATCTATTCTTTCTGCAGCTATAATACAGCTGCTATGAGGCTTTACCACGTTGTGAATGAGTTGTCATCAGCCCATAAAAGTCAACCGTTGGATATAGGGTTTCCCCGTTTGTGGTATTTGATTTAATCGTCACGCTCAGCAGTCACAAGTCCAGGAGTCATAAACGCTGCCTGTCACAGTATCTTGAAGGTGTGAGATGTTATATCGTCTTTGGAGTATAGTTGTAGGACAAAACTTTATGGCGATTTCTCTTGTGCTCCCACCATCGTATATATTTTAATTCTGAGTGTAGAAATATGTTTATTGGTATTAGGCACCACCCTCTTGCCTATTTATATACCTAATTTTTTTATGGAATAAGGGTAATAATCAAAATGTGGATGCATTGTCACCCCTAAAGACTAAGATAGAATGCCGATAAAAGTGTCTTCGGTTCTTTACACTCACCATTTTTTATATGATAGGGTGACAAACGAGCACACAGTCCACCTGATTGTAAGTGGTTGCTGTGGCAAATAGACATCTACATCTATCTTCGATTACGAAGCAAAATGCAGATGCGTTGCTACCCGTGAGGACTAAGATGGAATGACTCGTTAGTAAAAAGGATCTCCGGTTCTATACACTCACGGTACGAAACGCCTTAAGCTACAATTTTACGCTGGTATTCTGTGAGAGCGTGGTGCTCTCCGGTCAAGCCGATCCATTCGTGCTACAACTATACTACTAATATAACTGCAGCATGGCTCTTGAATAATACGAAATACAGCAGCATTAAGCTGTTATTTTACACTCGCGCACTGCTGTATTCTGGTCTGAAGGGAACTTGTTTAATTGAAGGCTGCGATTATTCCATTTTAGTTCTTAATACTTGTAAAACGCGTTTGTATCTTTTAGCTGAAGATTGGTTGCACGGTCCGTTGGCTACAGTAACCACTTACTATCTAGGTGTACCTACTGTTAGTTATCTTGTTACTTATTTATTATAAAAATATGTAATTTAATATCCGTAGTCTTTTGTAATAATTGTGGTCTATTAGCTCGCAATTACACTTTGCTGTTCAATTAGCGTTGATTTGAATTGTGAATGAGAAACATAAATTTTTTCGTTGAATGTACTCCGTTAAATTACTTAAGTTATTTTCAATGCAAAATTTCATTGGGATCACCATATATCTAGACTAGCATCATACTAAGACTAACATACTAAGCATCAAACTTAGCTCTGCAACATATGCTGTATCTATCTATATAAAACGCAAAAAATGTTTCTATCTGTGTCCGCTGTAGACTTTGAAACCATCCAACCGATTTGATGAATTTTTGTGTGTGTTTGAATGGGTTCCTTGATGGTTTATATTAACATTTGGACCCTGTATAAAAGATTCAAAAGAAGTCTCACTAGTGTCCAGACGATAGATTAGTTTATTTCAGTTATTTCCATGCCTTAAGTATTATAAGATTATGCAATGGCAAAATGCGATTTATTTAGATTTTTGCAGGCATAAAAAGCTTTTATTACTTTAAAACTAAAATCTCAGAGAAATATATAAAGAAATTAATATATGTTAACTTTGGCCTCCTAGTATGTTAACGATAAGTTAATGTTTGTTTACAAAAATAAAATTGTTTTAATTTTAAATGCGCTTTTATAAGCTTGACCTGTAAGCGTATATGAATGTATTGGAATTTTATAATCGGGTATTCCCATACTTCCTGATTCCCAAGACTGTAATAAAATCATGGCTTTAACCTAGTGTTATCGTGTAGTATATAGGATAATCGTAGATCGTGTCAGTAATCAGTGCTTGTGGTTATTTTTTTTATTCTAATATTATTAATAAAAAATCTGAACAGCGGTTGACCGGTAGGCCAACTCTGGAACTTCCCGCTTTTTTCGGGCTTGAAATGCTCGAAAATCTTCCAATTGGTTGATTTAAAAAGTTATTTAAAAAAACCATGATTTAGAAAAATTTTAATAACTATAAGTTTTATACGACGCAGTTTTTCAAGTACAAAAAAGTGTCTTTGCTGTCTGGAGTTGATTAGTCAAATATTTTGAAAGTTATTTAGAGAAAACTTGAAAATATTTTTTTTTGCTTTTTGTTTTAATATCTTTAAAACGGCTGTACCGATTGACTTTAATATCTAATTAGGTCGAAGTTTCAATGAATCTTTCGAATGCCGTATCGTTCATCTCGATCGGTTGTTTGTTCTAAAGATAAAGATTCACACACACACACACACACACACACACACGCACACGCACACGCACACGCACACGCACACGCACACGCACACGCACACGCACACGCACACGCACACGCACACGCACACGCACACGCACACGCACACGCACACGCACACGCACACGCACACAACCACGCGCACGCGCACGCGCACGCGCACGCGCACGCGCACGCGCACGCGCACGCGCACGCGCACGCGCACGCGCACGCGCACACACGCACACACGCACACACGCACACACGCACACACGCACACACGCACACGCACGCACGCATGAACGCTCACGGCCGGAAGTCTAGTCGGAATACCTTCTTAAAAACGCTTTCTTAAAATCGGACCAAAATCTATAACTTCCTACTAAATTATTAATTTTCAAAACGGGAAGTTAAATAGTGATATACATTAGTGATACCAGCTACTCGTCTCCGCAGAGTCGGTTAATTCATTCATAGTGCAGTGTTATACGCTTTTACAACAAAGCTAATGAAAATATACAAGATATTTGTTACCAAGTTTAAACTTTTTATAAAAAAATAAACATTTATAAAACAGATTATAATAATATGAAAATATGAAAACATGATTAAAAACAACCCCTGGGCGTGATAATTAAAATGAGCGTTATAATTAATTGTACAACCTTATTAAACTAAAAATGTGTGTGTTCCCTTGAATAATTCTTGTAAGTTGTAAATAGTATACTTCTTGTTGATTCTTTCCCGGACAGAGGTTTTCTTCCTGAAAGAGTGGTAAAAGTAAAAAACTTCTTTTAAAAAGAATTGGTTATAATATATCTTTATAAAATAAAAAAAATCCTGTTATATTTTATTCTTACGTTTTATTTTATCATAGGGATATGTGTTAAAGGCACGTCTAATAAAATATAATTACACACATCCTTCATCACAAATATATTCGGTAAAAAACTGTCTTCGCCTTAACTGACTGTCGTCTTAATCCAATACCTTTCACGAAATTGAAGGAAAGATCTTGAAAAGCAATCATCAGGGAGGTTCCCCGCGCGACAAGTATAAACTTGTTCGTACGCGCTGATAGCGCCGCCACCGCCGTTATGCATTGACCTCCGATATAACTTCCGATTAAAATTTATCGGAACCGAAATCATAATCGAAGGTGCAATATCAATCGGAAGTTCCGACCTTTCGGAATCGGAATCGAACCTCCATAACATTACTAGTATCAACACGCGCTTGGCCAAATTACATTGCCTTTTCTGTAAAAATACATTTCATTCACTATTTTCAATCACTATTTTAAGTTATAACTTATAATTTTATGTTTCCTTTATTAATTTAATTGCAAGCACTTAAACCTTGGTTTCCATTATTAACTCTATACCGCAAGTCTTGTTTATTTACTAATATAAATTGATACTACTTATTAGAGCATTAGTAAGCAACAAGTAGCATTATCACTGTCCTATATGTTTTATTTAATGTTAACAAGATGCTGTGATCTAAATAAAAACGCCTTAAATGACAAGTGAAGTATTTGTGACTGACTGTATTAATTGACTTTATTCTCTTTATAGGTAAACTATTTGTTTCTTGTGATTGATTATTTATGCAACATTGTGTCGATTAGCTGATCTGTAGCAAAAGTATGTAATATACTTAACGATACTAGTTGAAAGCGAGTTAAAACTTTATTTCTCGTTGCTGTTATTTCTTTAACCGAATTTAAAAAGGGAGAAGTTATTCAATTCGAAGTGAATACCTCCTGTGTTCAATCCGACTGTACCAATGTTCTTTTTCAGCCGACTTCAAAAAAAGGACAAGTTCTCAATTCGACCGTTTTTTTTATGCGTTGATGATTGCGAATTTGATGATTCTTTTTATATTTGAAAGCTGTTGCTTCTCATGTAGTCCCATATAGATTTGATCAAGATCTAATCAGTGGTTTTCGAGTTATCCTTAATAATGCGTAGGTATTTAATTGACTTCAGCTATATGGATGATGGTCTCATTTTATTTATATTGAAGTCGGTTATACAAAAAATTTAATTAAACTACTTGTTTTGTATTTATATTACGCGATATCTTCTCCAACTATGATCCGATATTAATGGTTCTTTTTCTTTAAATGACATTCATGGTTGGCCCCATTTTATTTTGACATTGTCTGATATATTTTTAGTATCAAATTTATTTCTAAAGCAATATAAATTAAATTCTGCTAGATAACGTGGAGGAACTATATAGTAAGTAAGCTTTCGGTTTTAACAAAAGCGTTTCTACAAATATTATTTGACTCGCCCACAACCCTGCAACGAGTCCGCATTATTTCATCATCTGGCTCTAGTCAACCACCTGACCGGTCCCAATGCCGCCCTCTTTGGGTCTACTTGCATTCCGTTCTTAATTTAGTCTCTACCTTTATTATTTAATTATAAAACCAATGCCCTTGTGTGCGTACGTGACAAATGACAGATGCTAGGGCTGTGGCTCGACTGTTGAATGATACAGTAAATAAAGTTTCTGTTTAACATTTACTTAGTTGTCAGAGTTACCTGTTTACAACGACGTGGACCTTAGGTTTGTATCTCAACTGGAGCCAATATTAGTACAGAGAGATTTTTCAACAGCTCGGTAGGTGCATTGGTTAAGCATTTGTCTGTGACGCTGCGGATTGTTCGTTCGGTGGGTGCGGATGGTTCGAATCCCGCACGGAACAACTATTGGTATGACCTAGAAATTCGTTGTGTTAACTAGCGTTAAGTATGCCAGTGTTTATCTGCGGTTCCGTTTGTATGTAATTTACCGTAAATTAATGAATATAATAATATACCTGAATACTTATAACATTTGTAATAGAGCCACGCTGCGGCTATATTATGTCCGCAGCACGAATGTGTCGGCTCGACCGGGGAAGATCAGTATTTAGGTTAGTGTTGCTGTATTTCGTATGGTAAGGGTAAAGAACCGGAGATCGTTTTACGGGTAACAAGTAGTCTTTGTCCTCAGGGGTGGCAATTCATCTTCATTTTATTAGTAAATTGAGGGTAGTTGTAAGTGTCTATGGATCACAACATCCACTTACCATCAGGTAGACTGTGTTCATGTTTGTCACCCCTATTCTATAAAAAATAAACTATTATATCTGACCTTCGGCAATCTGTAATCCCGGTTAATAATTGAGACATTCGGAAATTCCGGTTAATAATTGAGACTACCACTTGCTTATTGGTGACCTCACATCGCAGTAACTTAGCGTTCTCTCGTTGTAATATTTATTTACAACATTTTAGGCCAGTTTAATAAGTAGGTAATTGTAATTTTTTTCTTCTTAAATTTTTGTCTGTTTTTTATTCTTGTGTCGTGAAGGCAGCTTGCATACATAAATTGCATAGTTCGTCCATACGCATCCAAACCCGGAACAATTATTTGTAATTCGTACAAATTCCTGTTTTGCGCGGGATTTGAACCCTCAGCGCCGCAGGTTTATATTAAGTAAGAAATAATATCAGCAAAGCAGAACACTTTTGGAATCACATAAGTCTCTTTGTATGTCTGTCACAGAGGTTTTCTCTGTTTCCCGCAGATTAAACTTTGATACAGTTATCGAATTTAGGACTCAACTCCGTTTTGAGGGTAAAAGGGAACAATTATTTCTACCGAATCCAAAGCGCCGGTAAACAATAATTTACCGATTATGTGACTAGCGGTTCCGCGTAGTACGATTTTCCCGGAATGTCCAATTTGCACGTGTAGAAAAAAATCAAACTATTTTCATCGTAGCGTCAATTGTTTTGAAAATTGCATTGTATGTACTTACACATAGAGTACATAAAATGTTCAAGTTTCAGCTATCTGACCAATGTTATGTAATATAAGAGACGTCTTGATCTGTCTATGACTTTAACTAGACTACTGCCTTACTCTATCTGCCTCAACACTAATTTACGAGTATATCGTCGTGAGTGCTACACTATACTAATTTTTATTCGACGTTCTTCTAATACATTTTTACACCTAAATTTTTCTTATACCCTAACGAAAGTCAATTGAAGAATTGACTTTAGTTCTTGACAGAGTAATTAACTAAAGTGCTGAACAGTGAAATATATGGTACAAAACTTTTCACTTTTTTCACAGGATTCACTTTTTGTTAGGAACACAAAACGATGCCTGAAATTACTTAAGCGCGTCGATTGACAAGACATGATGGTGCTTGTCAGTTAACAACTTAGAACATTTAATGAGCATGTTGTGACTTGCACTATAGACTTTTTTCATATAGACTAAGGGTGATAGGTTTCATGCAGGATAGGGTGACTAACAAATACTACTAGAGGTTTAAGTTTCTACATTTCAGCCGCCTCTCACATTTCAATATAGAATTTCTTCGATGGACTGGTAGAGTTACAAAAATCAACGTGAATTTAAACCTAAATCAAATTCAAATTGTTTTTACTCTCTTTCCCGAAATATAGTAAAATGCGTATGGAAACATTACGTTTCGATCGAAAATTGTGTTTCCCTATATCGTGGTATGGTAGATGCGATCGATTATATGTCCCACGGAAGATCCCCTTTTGTGGGTGGGGGTCTTTTTTTGGGGGGGGGATACTTTTTTTCTTAACTTCTACACTTCCTTCAATCGTTACTGCTTTCAGAAACTAATATATCAAAAATTTGATGAGTTATTCTCAAAATTTAGATTAAAGTTAACCGTAGTTTCCATCGATTGTTTATTTCAATACCGTTTATAATTGATCCAAACCTCAGCAATCAACCCCACTTTTTCATCGAATTCATCCATTACAGCCTATAAAAGTCCACTGTTGTACACAGGCCTCCCTCATAGGTTGCCTTATGGGTGGATTTTGCCATAGTAGGCAAAATTCACCCATAAGGCAAGCGGATTGCAGCCGCATATTTTGTTATTATTTTGAGTTTTTATCAGGAGGATGCTGCTGACCATCTCCTGTTTCATTTTGCCTCTGCCGACTCTTACGCCACTCTTGGGCTGATATGGGGTAGTGGATATTCCTACACCGCCACTACACGGTTCATCAAATTGGCTCCTTACTAGATATTTTAAGTACAGGTATTTGACACGAGCAATCGCGTGAAGTTCAAGATACGTGACAAGAAATTGTGCAATTTAAACCCAACAACAAGTTAAACCCAAAAACGCTGTATCAACCGATCTTTATAGTTTTTTTTTTTTTTTGTAGAAGAGGGGACAAACGAGCATGTGGCTCACCTGATGTTAAGTGACTACCGCCGCCCATGATCAACCGCAACACCAGGGGAATCGCACGTGCGTTGCCGGCCCTTTAGAAAGGGAGTAAGCTCTTTTCTTGAAGGTCCCCAGGTCGTATCGGTCCGGAAAAATCACCGGTGGTAAATTATTCCACAGAGAGGTTGTACGCGGAAGAAAACTCCTTTTGAAACGTACAGTGGTGGACCGCTAAGCATCCAGATGGTGTGGATGGTATCGGGACGTTTGCCGTGTAGTGCGTTCACGAAATTTGGCGGCTGGGATTAATCCGAACAATTCCTCAGAGCACTCCCCGTGATAGATGCGATAAAATACGCAAAGAGATGCAACATCTCTTCGCATAGTTGACATAAATAAGGGCATTCCTTATTTAATTGCCTTCATTGTGCAAAAATTATAAATTTTTAAATTTTTTTAATCTCACCTTTGTCGTATCCTATAGGAAGATACTAAGTCATACATTTGCGAATGCCACAACGTTAATAAAGAAGCATCATCGGCTTAATATGTCACGTAACACAGTCGGCAATGTACGCGCAAGTTAATATTCAGTAACCCGTTAAAATAATACCTCGGTCACATAGTGACAGCGGACAGAAAAGATGGTTGCGATATAAAACGACAGGGAAGAGCTCTGTCTGTCTGTGGTAATACGATTGCCAATAGGTTTGTTAAAGCCTCCAATGAGGATAAGACTATGCTCTTCCGAACGTACTGTCAGTCTTTCTACACCTGCCAGCTCTGGACTGAATATGCGGGGCGTTCTTTGAATAGTATTCGTGTGCACTGTGCAATATATAATCTTTAGAATGCTTATGAATCTCAAACGCTATTGCAGTGCTTTAGGCGTGTTTGCCGAAGCACGAGTTAATACGTTTAATGCCATTCAAAGATTCAAAATCGCATCGTTCATGTCCAGGGTTGGGTTCGAGGTAAGACACACTGTGTTTTTAAGCTATTGCATAGTTTTTATCGCGGGCTTTGAGCGCGGCGACCGAATCAAGAAATTCCGTAACGAAATTAACCTAAGACCCCAAAACCTAACATCGTCTAACGTCGTTTCGGTTCGGCAGACTTCGGCACGGTGTTTGTGTGCGTGTGACTAGACGTATGCGTGTAGACTAGTAGCATGTATTGTAAGATAATAAAATTATTTTAAACAATAATATAGTTTATTGCAAGAAACTTATTTTTGGAGTTATATGAGTCGTCGTTATGCTAGCAACTTTCGTGAATTTAGAATATTTAATAAACACAGACTTTATAGAAAAATCTAACTTCTTTAAGCATAACTGTGTATAAGTGGCTGCCATGAAATTAAAAACCACTTTGCATAACTTAGATAAGCGGCTGCAGTTATGCGTCACTGAAGTCAAGTGGTCTCCACCATACCAATCTAAATGAGAGACCCTATAATATTAATATTAGCTTACAAAAGAAACAGATGTTTCATGGAATTATTAGTGTATTTTTCGGGTATTACGTGCACGTGCTAGTGGTAGTTACCAAAGAATATGCGGCAAAAATATCAACTTAATGTGTCGTAGCCTTCAGTGTCCCGCTGTGTTCATGAGGTTGTGGAAGCCCGTCCTTCCCCGGTCGAGCCGGCCCATTCGTGCATATTTTTAAAGGTTCTGTTGAACATACGCCCGCGACACACTCCCATGTTTAAAAAAATAGGATTGATAAAGATACTCTCTCTAAAATTGAAGAGGCTCTTAATGTGTTCCTTAATATTATAGTAACTTTAGTAGTTAATAAGAATTTTCAACGGGTTGGGAATTAGTACAATTCCCGTCCATCTCCAGCCAGTAAGATTGATCATTAGAAGTCCATCCGAGTGTTGTTAAAAATATATTCGATTTCCGCAAAACTTTGACTAAAGGAAAACTAGCTACCATAAATAAAGCAAATAAATAATTATGATTGCATAAGTTGATAAAAATGCTAAGCAATAGCTTTACCGCGGCAGTCCCCGAGTGCCACACGTACTTTTTAAGTGTTAATTTATCGTCTGTTTGTTTGATGGAGACCGTATTAATGCAGCTTAACCGCATAGCTAGCATTTATCGTCCCACGTGCCACGCCTAGCTTCTTGCTATCGACCTAGAAATCTCCAGTTATTAAGACATTATTAAGAGATTATTAGATATCAACAAATCAAGTTATTTTATAATTTAAAGAATTTCACAATAATTTGTCTCTCTTGTTGACGATTTTGACATGTGATGTGGGTAATGGAGTGGATGGTTTTTGTTGGAGATTTACTTTATGCCGTGCTGGCGATAGGCGCCTCTGAATAACAAGGCTTTTGAATCTACTGATAAATATTGGAAAAATGCGCTAAATAAGGTTTTCTTGTAATTTATCCATCCTTACCACGCTGTGTGTGGCAGTTTGGGCATCTTTTTAATTATGCATGTTTGATAAACTAAAACGTTAATAAAGTAAAATACCGACTTACTTGGATAGTTTGAGCCCCCTCATCACAGAAAATAATAGAATAGATGTCATTGATTGTGTTAGTTGTAGGTTTCAAAGATTTTACATAATAAAATAATGTCCTCCAGACTTAATTTCGGCCACGGCGGTCTGCCTCAACGGAGGCTAGCCATCGGCGCATGACAGGATTATAGTGCCCAAGTGTATGCGCAAGCACAGGTGCACTCTCTATTGCCTCACTCTCATAATCCGATGGGACGGTAAACCGACACGACCGGAGAGAGATCAGGCGTAGGACCAACGGCTTTACGTGCTTTCCGAGGCACGGGGGTGAGACACCGCCAACTTCCTGACTCCAGGCAACTACTGAGAATTTCTTAACGGAAAAACTCAATAATTAGTTTTTTTTTGCCCGACCCGGGATTCGAACCCAGGACCTCATGATCAGCAGTCGTACTACTACAACCACTAGACCAACGAAGCAGTCAACAAGAAGTTACATTATGTATTTATAATTTTATTTTAGATTAATACTTCTTTCATAAACAACACAAACATAATAATATTGTTAAATATCACATCATCAGTGTATGTAGTGTGTGATCTTACTAACGTATGATCTCTTTTAATATCATTCCGCGAATACCGTAAAATTCGACTTAGGTAAATATTTCTTAGGTTTGAAGAATAATTAAAAGAATAATCTAGCGTATATTAGATAGTTAACTATCATGATTAACATTAATGGGCGGCGGTAGTCATCGCTCGGTTTCCCTTCTGAGGTCCTGGTACCACACTTACTTATTTCCACCGCCAAACAATATTGCGTGCTGATGTGCTCCGGTCTGAGGGATATAGAGAGCCAGTGTAACAGGCTGAGGCATTCCATCTTAGTTCGCAGAGGTGATAACGCATCTGTAGCTTTCTTTGTTTGAAAATCAGTGCAAGTGTCCATGGGTTACAGTTAGGGGTACCACATCGGAAAACCAACATATGAAAATATCGGGATTTTGGGGTTGTTTGTCGGGAGAAATAAACTTAAAAAAAAGTTTATTTTTCAAATTAATAGGCTACAAAAATACTAAATATTGTTGACACATAACTAATTTAAGTACACCTAACTTTTAGATTGCCTCGTGTATTTGACATTGGAATTTACTAAGTCCACCAATTTGGAATATTCAGAAAATATTTGAAATTCAAATAATTTACTTCAAACTTCAGTCTAATTACTAACTCAGCTTTTATTAAATCAAAGACAGCTGTGATGTGAAGAGAAGCTGTTTGTCTGGAGATTTTGAGTATTGTCGGGAGTCTGGAGATCATTTAAAATGTCGGGAGAATCCAGACGAATCCCGACCATCTGGCGGAGATTTTGAGTTCTGTCGTGAGTCTGGAGATCATTTAAAATGTCGGGAGAATCCAGACGAATCTCGACCATCTGACAACCCTAGCAACTTTAACAACAAGTAATAAAGCCCCAAATAAACTGGACTGTGAAAAAATCTTATGGTAAATAATTTACCATATTAATCACATCATGAGTTTTTGTATATCATAGGACGTTTTTAAGAATCGCCAATATGTTTAGGGGATTCGCCCATTTTTTCACAACCCTGTGTCGATAGCGCAGGCGATACCGTCGAACTGGTAATGTTGGTGGCGCTAATACCGCTATAATGCTCATTAGTACTTTAAATTTGAATTCAGCGTGTTGGGACTCTGTCAATCGGAAAGGCACAACGCATGAGGATGAGATTCGCATTTGGGGAACGTGTTGCAACATTCCCTTTTTGTGTCCTCATATATCGTTCAGTGTTAAATTATGGTTATAATGAAATCAAATTCACAATCACAAAACTAAGGCATTGATAACGAATTCTCCGTTGGAAAAGTTAAGAAAGTTTATAACGAATAAATGTGCAAGATATAGTTGATTCCTATCATGCATGCTTACCTCACGCCTTCGTCCTGGTCACCCCGTTTATAACGAGACGTGATAAGAATATTCAGCGATTTGTTCTTGAAAAATGAAAGTTATATATTATAGTCACTTTTGCGTTATGTCTAAGGTCGTAGTTGGCCATTCCCGTTGATGTAAGCGAA
This sequence comes from Parnassius apollo, assembly GCA_907164705.1. Taxonomy (NCBI): domain Eukaryota; kingdom Metazoa; phylum Arthropoda; class Insecta; order Lepidoptera; family Papilionidae; genus Parnassius; species Parnassius apollo. The sequence continues at coordinate 4,568,811 of CAJQZP010001539.1, read as the reverse complement.
TTTTGGAGAATGATATGAGTCATGTTTTATTGATACAAATTATTTCGAGATGTTACAGAATAAATATTTCAATGTATTATTATATAAACATATAAAAAACTGCAGTCAGTTATGCTTTCCTAACAAATAACGCAAACAACAAAACACAAATAACAAAATAGTTTTTTTGTTATTTTATTATTATTTAAATACTTACACGGGATTTGTGCGTAATTAACTGTATTAATTTCAATACGTGGTAGAGTTACGTTGCAGCTATATTATGGTTGTAGCGTCGGCTCGACCGGGGAAGGATTAGGCTCTCACGGAATACCAGCGTAAAATAGCAGCTTCATACTTCTGTGTTTCGTATGGTGAGTGTACAGATCCAGAGATCCTTGTTTACCGGAAACGAGGCATTCTATCTTAATCCTCAGGGGTGACAACGCATCTGCATTTTGATTCTTAATCGTAGATATATGTAGATCTCTATGGGTCACAGCGTCCATTTACCATCAGGTGGACTGTGTGCTCGTTTGTCACTCTTATTCTATAAAAATACTCCTGGGTAGAAAAAGTGTCCTATCACATATATATATATAATTGATAAGTATTTGGCCAGATATAATGTGGCATTACCGTCACGAGAACCGCCACCATTGTTTTAGTCTCGTAGAATTCGAGGAAAATCAGCTGGATTTGTTGTTACTTTTTTTAATTTTTCATTACTAAATGTAACTTTGTATGGAACATACTCCCTCTACCTGTAAGGAATTTTAGATAGCAAATGAGTGATAAATATTTTCTTTGTATCAAATCGTCTGGGTTTGTTGTAAGAATTCTAAGAATGCTATGTACATACTTGAATTCTTGCCGCTAGATTAGTTTCCTTTTTTGAGATAAAGTAAACGTAAAGATGTAAAACAAAGCAGTTTTTATATGATAAACAATTTCGGAATTTTTTTCCAGGTTTCCCTATCTTTAGATAATGTAGACTACAAAAAAGTATTTGTTTCAAGTTACTGGGCTAATTTATTATCAACCATTTATTTAATAGCCATTAAATAATGCGATTCTCATACCAATGTTTAAAAAAAATCCTATCATTTCTTTCTTGGGTCGTTGTTTGCCCTTCGGGCTTTACAACTTCATCTTTCTTTTAAATTATTATAAGCCAGTGCTTGACCACAATCCCGCCTGGTGGTAAGTGGTGATGCAGCCTTAGATGGTAACTGCACTAGTCTTAGCGTAACAAATACCTATTCACTCTGGCCTTAAAGACGCCCAGATTGTATTCGGACGGAAAGATAGATGCCGACAAATTATTCCACTCCTTTGCTGTATGCATGAACAAGACGAAACAAACCGTTTGGCTCTAATGCGTGGAACATCGACAACAAAGGGGTGAAAGACCTGTCGGCTGCCTGGTTGTCCTATGGTGGAAAGGAGAGAAGGAGGTATGTAATTCGTGCGCACACTCACCGAAATGCATCCTATAGAATTCTCTCAGTATAGCTGGCTACTCTGCGCCTGTGCCCGACGTTGACAAGATCGCTTTCAACCAAATCAGGGTTACCAATAAGCCTCTTAGCACGTCTCTCCACAGAGTCCAACGCCGCTGGGTGGCATTTTGCATCACCAGCCCATGTGACAGCAGTACTCCATGCACGACCGGACTTACGCTTTATATGAAGTAAGAAGCTGTCTTGGCGTGAAGTACCGCCGCACCCTTGCAAAGACACCTAGTTTCCTTACGGCTGCTTTAGTCCTGGAGTCAATGAACCGCCCATAGTGGAGGTTCGGAGAAAATTCGACATCTAACAACTGGAGGCGGTCAGTGTATTCCAAGGATACATTTCGGGAACTGGGAGTCAAGGTGAGCGGGTTCCTTTTAGCGGTGAAAAGACACGCTTGTGTTATGAAGGCGTTGAATCTCACGAGATTGACATCGCCCCATTCGGAGACTGCCGTGAGACTGCAGTGAGAGATTCGCACGCTCAACCATAGCTTCTCTTTCTGGATTATAACTGGATTATATCCCGACTGGCCGAGCATTCGGCTGGTAGTTCTCCACAACTGTGCTATCGTCGACATAACTATAGATACCAGGTACAAGCAGATCATTAATATGCAGCAAAAAGAGAGTTGAGGAGAGAACGGACATCTGAGGAACTCTGGCGTATGTCGCTAAAGGACTGGTCGTGCAGCCATTGATGACTACTCCGAGAGATCGTTCATTTAGAAAGCCCTTCACCCAGTCAATCAGGCCAGGGCATAAGCCGTACGCTGAATGCTTGCCCAAAAGGCTAGCGTACCATACAGTGTCAAAGGCCTTCAAAACATCGAAAGGAAACAGCAAGTGCTTCTCCACTGTTCTTGAGGGTTTCGACCCATATGTAAGCGGCATACGCAAGAAGGTCCCCAGTTCGGTAACTGAGGAGATCATTCTCCTCTAGGTATGCCACGGTTCTGCCAAGTACAAATGGGGGATGGAATCTGTCTTAAGGCGCCTAGTACTGTTTTTTAACTATTCTTTTGTGCTTGACTGCTATCCCACTTGATGGTAAGTGTTTGTGTTTGGGTACTTAGAACAATGGTATAAACGCGATGGTTGTACCAACATCTATTGGAGATTAGGAATAGTGTCAAGAGATCTTGAAATTGTTCATTGATTGTTTATAATTCTATAGAATAAAATAGAATCATTTTTATTCAATATATATTACAATAATACTTATGGAAAATATTTTTTTACTTTTACCACTGGACCGGTAAAAACTTCTGTCTTGGAAAGAACCAGCAAGAAATCCAGCGGGACTTTTCATTTACAGTATATTATTTATGCAATTGATATGAAAACATTAGAAATAGCATGGTAGCGATCACCTCATTCCCAGAGGCTATTATCAATCAAAGTTATTATCAAAAGAAAATGAACAAAATTTGTCAACAAGTTTAAATATCTTATTAACGAAAAATTATACAAGAAGAATACATAAATGAAAATAACTCTCGGGATTGAGGTGATCGCCATGCGTGTTCTATTAAAATTTATTTAAAATTGTACAAACATAATTATTGTAAAGTGAAATTTAAAAAAAAAGTCCAGCTGGGATTCTTGCAAGTTCTTTCTAAGACGGAAGTATTTTCCGAACCAATGGTTAAACAAAAATGAGTTTCTATAAGCATTATGTAATAATCTATATGGAATAAAAATCATTAATTTCATTTCATTTCAAAGTCATGTACACTTTATTATTATGGGTTATTATAATTTTTGAATAATATTTAATTTTTTATTAACTAAAACATTTTTTGCTTAATAAAAATTTTAAACTTTTTGATAGATAAGGTCCGTATATTTTATGGGAATTTGTTGTAACAGCGTTGTTGTACAAGTATATCGCCCCATGGAGGTATACTAACTTTTTGAGTCGAGTAACAAGTATAATTAACATGTGCTTGTTCCTAGTATTTCCATAACGTACGTAAATATTTTTAATAAAACTATTTTTGTGTTTGTGTTTATACATATTGAGGCAAAATTAATATATTTATTTCTTTAAATATTTCTCTAAGGGATTCCTTCGGACCTAGGTTATAAATTGCTAGTATGTACATAATACGTAAAATATATTATTCATATCTATTGATCTTGATCTACGCTACTATCATAGTGATAATATTTTGTGTTACATTGTAATAGGTGCGTAGTAATGTAGCCGACATTAGATCTGTTTCACAGTAACAGTCCGTTACGCGTGGAAATAAGCACTTTCTGAGATTTACTCTATTTAGCAGTAAAGCAAATTTTGTACCCTTATCTTTAACACACTATATTAAAAGTAGATAGTCAAAAGCCTTTGCTGACCATAGGCCTCTCCCGACATTGCCTCATAGGGGGATTGTGCTACAGTTGTCACGCTTTGCAAGTGGGTTGGCGGCTTGGTTAATGCCGCAGGGGTTTGCATCCGTCGTAAATTTCGCGGTAGGCAAGCAGCACGGATGTGATCCTCACCGGCACCAATGAAATTGTTTATTGTAATCTTAAGTACTGATGCTGAGTTATTTCGTACAAGGCGGTGAAAGAAAACATCCTGAAGACATACGTCTGAAAATTGAAAATATTTAAAAGACATTATTATAAGGTAAACGGTCGACAGTGAAATCGTCAACAACGCAAAAATATACCTCGGTCGGTGCAACTTAAAATTTCATTTGGCCAACGTGTTTATCAATTTTTGGACGCCTTTTGTATAAGAGAGTAATTAAAATGTATATATGTAATAATATAATACAATATATCATATTTACACGCACATCGACACCCCATCCACACACATACTACCCACATATACACATATGTACACACTCACACAAACACACACACACACACACACACACACACACACACACACACACACACACACACACACACAAAGTGTTATCTTATTATAGATTTTTATTTTCTTTTTACTTTACCCTGTCATGAACTTAATTATTAATATTGTGTAGTTTTTCTATATTGTGACACTGGAAGAGTATTGACGTTTACAGCTCAGATTTTCCTATGGTAAGTGTCAGCTGTGTTGTATATGTAAACATCTTTGTATATTATCTGCGTTGTATATGTAAGTTCCTTGTAATATAATCGGACCCTTGTGAGTGATAATGAAATCACGATGATTGTATGATTATAAGCAAATCTGATCCTTATCTAATATTTAATTCCGAAGAAGTAGATACTAAATGCTAAATTGTGGAGTTAATTAAATTTCTAGACTTCATTTACTAAAAATATTAATTATTGCAGTTTTAATAAGCACGGCAGCCTGTACATTATAATGGACTAAGAAATTAAATACACGTTTGTTATTACGATTTATTTCTTTTACTAATCCTCTTAAGATTTTTTATTGAATTGTAAATAACCTGCTTCTTACCACGCAGCTCTAAAAATAATTGGATTTACTTGACCGTTATAATTTGGAATGAGATTTGGAACGTAGCTTTGTAAACCAGAAATGTAGGAAATTGGTGCATATCCTTGTTTTAGCCACGGTTGCGCTAAAAAGACATTAGACGCCAGAGGTGCTTGGTGAGTTTGAGCTAAAAAGACAGCAGCTAGATTTTCTCTTTTAACCTCTTCTGCAGTTTTCACTGACGCTGACGTATCCATTTTAGCTGCTTCTGCTTGAACGTTCTCCGCGGGCTTATCAGCATTTTCTTGTTTGCTCTCGGCTTGCATAGCAGCAGCTGGAGTTTCTTCTTTAACTGCTTCTGCAGTTTTCACTAACGCTGACGATTCCATTTTAGCTGCTTCTACTTGATCGTTCACCACGGGCTTTTCAGCATTTTCTTGTTTGCTCTCGACTTGCATAGCAGCAGCTGGAGTTTTTTCTTTAACTTCTTCTGCAGTTTTCACTGACGCTGACGATTCCATTTTAGCTGCATCTGCCTGATCGTTCTCCATGATTTTTTCAGCATTTTCTGGTTTGCTCTCCGCTTGCACTAATTTGACTGCACCCATTGCGTTACTTTCAGCTTTTTCCTTTTGTTCATCTGCTTTGATTCCTTCAGGGACAATGATTTTTGGTTCTGCCGCTACAACAGACTGTCCCAAAAGTCCTGTTAGTGCCTGATTAGCAGTTGGTACACTATACGCTGCTAAAGCGACATCACTCGCCCTGCTCGCTAAAGATCCATCAATCTGAGCTTCAGCGGTTTTTAAAGCGTCTAAAGCTTGCCACTTCTGTTCTTCTGCTGCCCAGAATGACTCTTCGGCCCGCTCTTTTGCTAAATCATTAGCTTCAATGATACCCTCATCTTGTTTCTCTGTTGCTTGTTCAGCTAATTCTCTCGCCTTGTCGGCTGCAGCTTGCGCTTGCTGCTCAACTTGAACTTTTGCGTTTATTTCGGCAGCTTGTAAGTCACCTGGCGATATTGTGGGTACAACACTAGGAATAGTTACCGCAGAATAGGCGATGTGTGCAATTGGACCGAAAAATGCACCAGAAGGCGCAGCGGTTGTGCAAGCCAAGAGGGCAGCGGTCAAAATCTGTAAAAAATATATTTTATCATTTGTTGTGATCATAAGAATTTATTTCTATTATTAGAGCATTTACAATTGTAATTTATGGAACGCTGTAGGTATGAAGGTTAACTGCAAGTCGTATTACGTATTCAAATTAATGTAATCTTAATACTTTAAGCGGGCCATTCTTGTGTATGTATGTGTATGTTTTCTAACGTGGTAGAGCCATGCTGCAGCTATATTAGTATATAGTTGTAGCACGAATGGGTCGGCTAGACCGAGGAGGGACCACGCTCTCACAGAATACCGGCGTCAAATAGTAGCTTGATGCTGCAGTGTTTCGTATGGTGAGTGTAGAGAACCGGAGACCCTTTTTTACTGGAAACGAGGCATTCCACCTAAGAGTTCTCACCGGTGACAACGCATTTGTATTTTGATTCTATGGGCCACAGCAACCACTTACCATCAGGTGGACTGTGTGCTCGTTTGTCACCCTGTCCTATAAAAAAATTTTGTAAATATCATTCATTAGGTTGGCAATAACGATATTTTTTTTAGTTTTAAATTATCAGAAAGATGATGCTGCTCATCTTTTGTTTTAGTTTCTCTCTGCTGCTACGACACTCTTACGACACTCACGGGTATTTTTGGTGTCGTGGATATTTTTACTGGTGTACAATATTCTGTCGAAGTCGTTTAAGTATGCTATGGGATATAGTTATGTATCAGCCCTGGAAACATGTATTTATTTTTAAACTAAATATTTATTTTCCTGACGCTTAGTAAAGTTCAGTAGTTCCCAGGTACAATTAATGAACGTCAACCGTAATACTACCATGCTTCGGTTTGTTTTTAATAGACTCACAGACATTTAATTTAAGAAAAAGAGAAGTAACAGACTATAAACGTCCCACTGTTGGGCTTTATTTCAATTTTGAAAAGCTTTGGAACAGGAATGATTGAGCACACTGTTATTATGTACATAAGTGGATTTCAAGTGCTCTTAAAGTATATTATATCTTAGACATGCAGATATCCCACACGATTTTCTTTCCCGCTAAGCACTTAGTTACTTATATGATTGTAAATGGTGATATTTTGTACTGAATTACTACGTGCTCGCCGGTGTAGGGAAACGTCGTGAAACCTGCATGTCTGAGAAATAGGAAAAAATATTTCGAAAACATGTTAATTTTAACACGCATTGGGGCAACGTGGCAGATATTTCCTTACCTTGAAACCCTCTCAGAAATGAGGGGAGACCTGTGCCTAGCAGTGGGACGTATATTATACGCTGTAACTTTAAATTTTAAGTCATTATATTGCGAACCAATTCTTCTTTTATTGTAACTTAACGGAAACATTTTAATTCACTAAAGCATGAGCAGAAACTTCGTAAAACTTCGTGTGTTACGATATAAGAGAATCATCCAATAATATCAAGGGTCGAAGGTGTTTTCTTAAAAATTAAAAGACGAACAGTCACATAATTTCACGCAAAAAATACTACTCTAGCTGACAGCCAACATTGCAAACCATGACAACAATAGCAGTTAAGCTTTTATCAATTTATACTAAGTTAGTGAGCTTTAGGGCAAATCGCCCACTAAGCGTAGTGATTACGGTAAAATGCCTTCCTGCATTAGAAGAAGCTCAATTCCTGGGGTGGATTGTTATGTCTATTCACTAATATTAGTATTATATTATTTATAGTATTGTAATAAGATATATTGTATAATATTTGTAACAAGATATTTATTGGAATATACAAAAATAATGTTTTGTTTGTTCGCATTTTATGCGCTGCCGTACCGTTCATTAGATTACGGGAAAACTTTGTCAATTTGTTTCCTTTCCGCGAAAATTACAGACATAGTTAGACCCAGTAGGTGGCGCTGTTGTAGAATCCAGATATCACCCGTGCGAAGCCGGGGCAGATCGCTAGTAATAAGATAAAAACTGCCGTGTAGTGGCGGCGCAAGAGAATCAACAACCATATATCATCCCGTGGGTGTCGTAAGAGGCGACTGAGCGATACTGAAACGGAAAATGGTCAGCAGTATCGAACTGATTACGGCTCAAAATAACAGCTGAAAAAAAAACTGCGATTGTCCATCTGCCTTACAAAGCGTATCCCAGCGTATACCATCCCGTGGGTGTCGTTATAAGGCGACGGAGGGAAATAAAACAGGAAATAATACGGATGTATTATCCTGATTACAACTCAAAATAATAAAAAAATGCGGTTGCCAACCCCCTAAGAGAGGGGTTGCTAAGAGAGGGAACTATGGCAAATATCCCGCTACAAAGCTACGTGGGCTGCCTTTGTTCAGCGTTGAACTTTAGGTATGCTGTAATGAATGAATGAATTAATATTTATAAAGGGTAAAATAATATAAGGATAAACCCAACGATTCACTTTTTATATTGATCACTTATCACAAGAAACACTAAACAAAGGAACACAACTTGACTAACCAGAACTCTCATCGTGCAGGATGTCTCGAAGCTACTGATTGCCCTCATCTCGTCTCATTCGGTATTTATAATCGCGCGTCATCACCTACAACAACTATATAGTACAAGAAACTAGATGCTAAGTGACTTGAAATATTAAAAAAAAAGTCAACTATAGAGGTCAGAAAGAATTCAGGAAGCACGCGCTTTTTACAGCCATTCTTGATTACTATGATAATTTTAACATAATGCTTATGGAGTTACGTCATGATAAAGGCGCCACATTTTACATGATGCGTTTGTTTGACACGCGGTTGCGTTTACACATATCTTGTAATCAAAACTATAAGAAACAAACGATCAAGACATATTTAACCTCTGGACGAAAACAAAGGGATGTTATAAGTTTAACATGTAGCACTGATTTGTGTGTCTATCCTTTGGCATCGTAGCGCCCAAACGGACGAAACATTTTTGATTTAGTTGTTTTTGGTTGGAAGGTATTTTGATCAAGAAAATCTGTCAGACGATGGAAGATTACTAGCTCTTTTTGTTTTAGAGGTTTTATTAAATTTAAATTTAAGTTATAAATCGTCTTCAAGTATAAATCATAACTCAAATTACAATTGAATATACGATTTAAATCAGTGTTTCACGTAGTATTATTACTATTGTCATAGTTTACGTTGAGTTGAATAGTAGAATAATAATATTTTATTAGATATTTAAGGTTTTCGTTATCCTCCACTTTAAATATTAAGTTAAATAAAATTGCGACGTTGTCGGTAAACGTTTTAAATTTATTTACCCTTAATTTATAAAAATATTAACTGGCCGGGCAGGCATTTTACTGCTTTTTACGGTAGATGGCGTGATAAGTTTGAATTTATAAAAACTACCACAACCCCACCTGTCGGATTCTAGTAGAACTATCGTCTTGACAACACAAATATATTGTGTAAATATGACCACAATTGGTCAATTCATTAAGAGAAGTTATACTATCAATTACAGACACACCAAAGACTATAAATATAAACATAAAAAATGTAAATATTTTGAATAGTAAGACATATTTTAAAGCAAGGTAGGGACAATAAAATGAGACTTTATGCGACCAGTGCTATAAGAACAGACAGATATTTTCGTACCTATAGGTATTATAAATGATTAAATGTAAATGAGTATTTCTCAGTACTTGGATACATACAATTATTTTATTGGAATTTATCGGTAAATGTCAACATCGAGATTATGAATAAAAAATGTTATAACTTTTAAAATATCAAATGGCCCGATGTTTTGAAGTATGACGATAATTGACTCATTAGTTTAGTGTGGTGCAAATTTGTCAGCATAAGCGGTTGCAGACCGTTACCGCGTATCAAAATTCCACTGCTGAAAATAGGTTCCCTCCGTAAATAGTCTCTTGGCGGGGATAGTTGATAAAATTAGGCGTTACTTTGCGGAAATCCATTATGATAAGGATATTGATTAATTTGCAACCTTCCGCTAACTAAATACATTGATGTGTCTTACCTGGATTGAAGATCATCTCTCGCCCTCCCTCTATTGCATGCACTAATTCCGTCACCACTAGTCCCAGCACCACTACTCCAAACACCACTACTCCCGGCACCACTACTTCCAACACCATTATTCCAGGAAAGACACACCATCGACGATAATACGACACGTGTTTCGCCTCTACATGAGGCATCCTCAGGTGATGTAGACTTTACGGCGGTTGACCGCTAAGACCGCTATTTAGTTAGCGTGAGGTTGCAAATTAATCAATATCTTTATCATAGCGGGGATATTTGTCATAGATGCCACGACACGATATAGGGTAGTGAATATTTACATAACTTTTACTGGATAACGGTTGCACCAAAATTCTTTATTCCATGATCGACACTACAGAATTTTTTTGTCCATTCAGTGGCTTCTGTTGCCACCACGGATGAGTGGCTGCCAAAGTGTCTACACACGTAGCGTCTCACACTACGCCTCTGCCTCCTTAGTAGACATGATTTAAATTTATAATCAAAATGTCTACATTAGAACAAGATTAACTTAAATGTTAAATGGAGTTACAAAAAAATACGAATAAAGCACTTAAAACGTCGCGTCGGGAATTAAAAATAAGTTAATTATATGCGATAAAATCTATATAAGTTTTATATTAGGTTTTATTCATTGTTTGCTATTCGCTTAAATTTAAGAAATCATTATAAAAAAATTAATTAAAATTAATAAAATATATTTGCATAATCTTTAAGGACCACATCTGTTGTATGTGTCAGTGTACCGTCTTTCAGGCACGTCGTCGACACATTCAGTTTTGATTTCATATTTGTAATAACTTGGTCAATTCGCAAATTAAATACAGCTCGACCTAGTGAATGACCCTACTGTACAACGACAGCAAAATCGAAAATATTGTTACGCGCCTAAGTAGACGGCACTAGCACCATCTAGTGTCAGAGACGAGAGCGAGGGGAGCTTTCCAGAAAATGACATCACTAATCTTTCGACCGACAGCGCCATCTAGTCTCGAACCGAAGAACTAAACTTCTAGAAGTTGAAACTCGAACTCTCGGTACTTTGCGCGCGTTTACTTGAATATTCTGGATATTTCGGTGCTAATTTATATTTATAGGCGCTGCAAGATGCGATCGGGGGAAGTATTGAATTTGGCGAGACAAGCGAAGCTTCGGAGCGAAATAAAGTGAATCAGTGTGATTAATTATTAGTGTTTTAAGTTTTAATTGGTGTAAAGAAAATTAAAGTGTTAATTTAGGAAATTCTATCGTCAATTTTTATTGTCACGAACCTCAAGCTCGTAACAATTGGTGTCAGAAGTGGGATAAAATCATGCCGATTTTACCTAAGGAGGAAACGGAGGGTGTCCGTACCCGAAGTCAACGCCAGCAGGAGACGGACCAAAGAAGATTTGGTGGTGCAACGCCGCAGAGGTCGGAGAGCCAGACGCCGGCTGTAGGCGCGTCAGTAGCTCCTACAACTGCAGCACTTGACTTAGGTGCTCTGATGGTGATGCTGCAGGAGCAGGCTCGCCGATAGTAGGAACAGGCTCGCCGACAGGAGGAACAGGTTCGTCGGTTGGAAGAGCAGCTGCGGGGCGGACAGGATGAACAGGCCCACCGACAGGAGGAACAGGTCCGTCGTTTCGAAGAGCAGCTGCGGGGCGGACAAGAGGAACAGGCCCGTCGGTTGAAAGAGCAAATGCTCCTCATGAAGGATCTTCACGCTACCTTCGGGAAGGAGATAAAGGAGGTTAAGGATAGGGTTGATCAGCATGACAACCGCCTGTCGGAAGCTGAAACCCAAATCGCGAAGGCTGAAACGCAAATCAAGGAAGCTAAAACCCAAATCGACCAAGTGAACAATCGGGTTGATTACGTGATGGCTGACGTGAAGAAAACGCTGGACGACCTCAAACTGGGTGATGGAACTACAGCTCCGGTAGTAGTTACTACACCTTCGCTACGTGGGTTCAAATTGTCACCGTTCGACGGGACTTCTTCCTGGTCAGCCTACAAAATCCAGTTCAAGCCTGTTATGAAGGCAAACGGCTGGAATAAAAGTCAGGCCATGACTGCTCTCACACTAGGCCTGCGCGACCAGGCCTTAACTGTTCTAGAAGCTCTCGGTAAAGAAGTGACTTACGAGCAACTCCTTGAGGCATTGGAGGCGAGATATGGTGACGCCCACCTGGAACATGTCTTTCGTGCGCAGCTTAAAGATCGCGTGCAACGCATCAATGAAAACCTGCAGCAGTGGGCTCTAGAGGTGGAGAAGCTGGTGCGAAAAGCATACCGGTCTGTACCTGCGCTCATTGAAGGGAACCTGGTGCAGACATTCATTGACGGCATCCGCGACCTGGAAGTCAGAGCTGCTGTGAGGCTCGGGCACCACGAGACGCTTAAAGACGCCTTGGCCCATGCACTGGAGGTGGAAGCCGTGCGGCAGGATCATCGTTCCCATCGCGTCAGGGAGGTTGCAACAGCTACAGTTCGCGACCGCAACAAAGGATTCAGCGCTAGGTGCTATTGCTGTGGGGAAAAGGGCCATCTACGATCCAGCTGCCCTAAGCGAACCCTAGAAAGGGAAGTTGATCGATCTCGAGAGGGTAGTGCAGCTAACGGCACCGCCTGGCGGTTGCAGCAACATCATTCCCTTCACGTTAGGGAGGTTGCAGCAGTTCGCGACCACAATAATGGATACAGCCCTAGGTGCTATGGCTGTGGGGAAAGGGGCTATCTTCGATCCAGCTGCCCTAATCGAACCCTAGAAAGGGAAGGTGAACGATCTCAGAAGGGAAGTGCGGCTAGCATCACCACCCAGCAGTAGCCGGGATACGACTTTACTATCAGACATCGCATCGGGAAATCTCATGGCAACGCAAATGCATTGTCAAGAAGACCTTGTCCTGAAGATCGGAAACATTGTACTAGGCAAGAGAGTAAGGAAGTGGTATCCGTGAGAATGCTCAGGACAGACCACCTCAGCAACGAGTGGAAGGAGAGCCTACGACATGCACAGCAGGAAGATCCGGACATAAAGCCGATTCTGGAATGGATGAAGGCCAGTGCTCCCTAGCCCAGTGGGCGACGTCTCCGCGATGAGTTCGACCACTAAAAGCTATTGGGCCCAATGGGACAGCTTGCTGCTTCAGGATGGAGTTCTCTGCCGTAAATGGGAAAATGTTCGGGGAGACAGCTGTCATGTCATGCAAATGGTTGTCCCTAAAGCTAAAGTACCGGATGTTCTACAGCTGTACCATAATGATTGTTCCGGAGGCCATCTGGGAGTTAAACGAACTCTACTGAAGATCCGAGAACGGTTTTATTGCGTCCACTGTCGAAACAATGTCGAGGACTGGTGTCGCAAATGTACAAGTTGTGCGGCTGTAAAGGGACCTCAGACTCGTAGTAGAGGTGCATTGAAGTTGTACAATGTTGGTGCACCATGGGAGAGAATAGCCATTGACGTGGCGGGGCCGTTTCCGGAGAGTGAAAGCGGTAACAAGATTTCATGGTTGTGATGGATTACTTCACTAAGTGGCCAGAAGTCTTCGCCATTCCAAATCAGGAAGCTTCAACAGTTGCAGATAAACTAGTTCATGAAGTCTTCTGTCATTTTGGAGTACCTTTGGAGATTCACAGCGATCAAGGAAGGAATTTTGAGTCTCAAATATTCCAGGAAACTTTCCGAGTTATGGGTACTCATAAAACAAAAACAACTTCTTTTCACCCGCAATCTGATGGAATGGTACAACGATTTAATCAGACATTGGAGAGGTACCTAGCAAGAGTTGTAGACAATCGGCAACGAGATTGGGACAAGTACATACAACCGTTTTTATTGTCATATCGAAGTTCTGTTCACGAAAGTACAGCAGTGACACCAGCTTTCGCAAACTTTGGAAGAGAATTACGGCTGCCTGCAGACCTGATCACCGGGATACCACCTGATACCCCACGCAGTATAACCGATTATGCAAATGACTTGCGGAACAAAATGAATGACATTTATGAGCACGTCAGACAATCGGGCCAGCAAATGTCTGAGAAAATGAAAACCCGGTACGACCGCAAAATTAACAATAAAGGGTTCGACGAAGGTTCACTAGTGTGGTTGTACAATCCAGTCCGCAGCAAAGGGAAATCTCCTAAGCTTCAAGCTAAATGGGACGGCCCGTACCGGATTGTGACCAGGATCAACGATGTAACCTATCGGATACAGAAAGGCGCAAGAGGGACTCCTAAGATGGTCCATGTGGATCGCCTGGTGCGTTATTATGGGGCCGATAATGCTCGGGACGAGCATATCTTAGGAGGGGGCGGTATTATGCGCCTAAGTCGACGGCACTAGCGCCATCTAGTGTCAGAGACGAGAGCGAGTGGAGCTTTCCAGAAAATGACATCACTAATCTTTCGACCGACAGCGCCATCTAGTCTCGAACCGAAGAACTAAACTTCTAGAAGTTGAAACTCGAACTCTCGGTAATTTGCGCGTGTTTACTTGAATATTCTGGATATTTCGGTGCTAATTTATATTTATAGGCGCTGCAAGATGCGATCGGGGAAGTATTGAATTTGGCGAGACAAGCGAAGCTTCGGAGCGAAATAAAGTGAATCAGTGTGATTAATTATTAGTGTTTTAAGTTTTAATTGGTGTAAAGAAAATTAAAGTGTTAATTTAGGTAATTCTATCGGCAATTTTTATTGTCACGAACCTCTAGCTCGTAACAATATGTATAGTTTTCGAAAATCAAATAATCATGTAATGATACATTTCGGGGATATTGTTTGCCACACATTTCGACAGGGTTACCATACCGAAAGAATTTAAAATTTTTCTTCTTAGGTAAACTTTTACAATCACATCTTTATTAGTTTTGAAAAAAAAAAATGTAACGCACTGAATGTACTGTCATCTCACAATCTCCTTTAGTCCTAAACTCTAATTGAATAGCCTGAAATTTTGTTTTAAGTCAGTCAGGGATTTTATTATATACATGCTTATATTGATGTAAAGCGTTGAAGAATAGAATATTTTTTATTCAATATAGATTACAAGAATGATAATTCATGAAGTAGTTTTAGTTTTTAACACTGGTTCGGAAGAAACCTCAGTCCAGGGAAGAACGAGCAAGAAACCAAGTGAGACATTTTTTTAAACATTTACTTATCATAATATTTTTTCCAATTAGGTATGAATACATTGAACACATGCAAAAGTGGAACCATTGGCAATAGGATGGATACCTTCATGATTTTTTTTGATTTACTATATTACTGTAATCATGTTTTATATTTTCCTATTTAATTTAATATTGTGGTTCGTATTTTTTATTTCATTATGTTGGTGAGTGATTTAATGTTTGATGTCTCAAGTCTACAAGTAGCATTTACTATTTACTTTACATTTAATTTATTAGAAAGGCATAGGACTGATACTGCTTACGGTCTATATTGTGATTTATAAAAATGGCCATAAATAATGCTTATTAGAAACAATTTTTAAAAGTTCGCATTTTCATTTCACTTACAATTTTTCACCGTGATTTTTAAATAAAATTAAATAAACAAGAGAAGTGATAAAGAGATTTACCAACTATTTGCTTATGTTTATTCTAAATTTACCTGAATACCTTTTTAAAATAGTATTTTTATGCATAATTGTCCTTTTCATTTCTTATAGATTAGTTCATCATTATAATTACAGCATATTAAAGAACACCGCTGAACATAGGTCTCCCCATCGATTGCCTCACAGGGGCGATATTTGCCATAGTTGCCACGTTTCGCTGGTGCGTTGGCAACAGCAGTTGTTTATCATTTTGAGTTGTCATCTACTGTTTCAGTTTCCCTCTGTAATATCTTAAGACACCCACGGGATGATATGGGGTAGTGGATTCTTCAAACCCAAGCATAAAACTGTACGACTTAAAAATTCTGTAAGCTCGTTCTTGCGTAGATCAGACCAAAAAATATGTAAAATAAATTAAACGCGATAAAATCTGTAAAATTAGTAATGTTAAAAATTATAGGATTACAAAATGGTCTCTACTACCAGACTAAACCTGCTCGGGGCAAACGGAGCAATAAGTCAAAGGCGCCCCCTGCCACGCTATCCGTGAGTTTCTGCAACATCAGGGGACTTCATTCAAACCTTAACACCGTCCACTAACATCTGGAAACGGCGAAGCCGGTTTTGCTCTTTCTAACCGAGACACAGGTGTCCTTTCCGGCAGTTGCTTCGTATCTCTCCTACTCGGGGTACAAATTAGAACACTCTTTTGTGCCCAGGACTGGAGTTTGCGTGTATGTCAGAGAGGACATCTGTTTTCGACGCCTCGGCAGCCTTGAAGGTACGGACCTGTCCATCTTATGGCTGCGCGTAGACAGCGATGATCATCCCCGCGTCTACGGGTGCCTCTATAGGTCTCATAGTGGTAATGCCGAAAGGGACTGACTCATCGACCACGTCCAGATGGCTACAGACTCCGTGCTACAACAGATTCCATCCGCAGAGATCGTAATACTTGGAGATTTTAACGCCCATCACGCTGAATGGCTTGGTTCTCGTTTAACCGATCATGCGGGTAGATCTGTTTATGACTTTGCACTGGCATATGGTCTGACACAACTGGTTACCTCGCCTACTCGGATCCCATATGTGGAAGATCATGTATCTTCCCTGTTGGACCTTTTGCTGACCTCTCATCCGGACGGATATCAGGGCTCCGTTGATGCCCCTCTTGGCTCCTCGGACTATTGTCTTATCCGGAGTACGATTCTCACGCACTCATCGCGGTTGCGTACTGCAGGTTGCCGCCGTGTTTGGCATTATAGGTCAGCAGACTGGGACAGAATGCGATCTTTTTTTGCATCCTACCCTTGGGGGCGGGTTTGCTACTAGCCGGCCGATC
Organism: Parnassius apollo; assembly: GCA_907164705.1. NCBI lineage: Eukaryota > Metazoa > Arthropoda > Insecta > Lepidoptera > Papilionidae > Parnassius > Parnassius apollo. Next base: position 4,551,880 of record CAJQZP010001539.1, on the reverse strand, counting down.
CCAGCGTTATTGCTGATTCTGTCGCTGATGTGGTGCTACAGAGAATGGAACTTTTTATTCCATCATCTATGGTACCTATCGGAGGCAGAACCAAGCCTTGGTTTGGTCGCTCCTGTAAAATTGCACTACGCTATAAGCAGGAGTGCTACCAGGCCTGGTCTCGCGCATCGATGTCTCGGGATGCAAGTACCAGCGCCCTTAAAAAATACTATTCTGCCTCCAGGTCCTTGAAAGGTGTCATTGTCAAGGCAAAGTCAGAGCATATCGGCAGAATTAGCGAGAAACTAGTTCGTCTTCCTTCGGGACCACATGCATTCTGGTCTCTCTCCAAGGCTGTCCAAGGCAACTTCTGTCAGCCATCTCTCCCATCTCTGCCCAGGAGGACGACTCACTGGCCCATGCCGCAAAGGACAAAGCCGGGGGGAACACACCGCCGATTATATCGCGGAGTGAGTGCTCCATGCGGGATGTCCTGTTTACCCAACGCTCAGTGCGCTGAGTACTCCTCTTCCTGGTCGTCAATAAGTTGTATGGGCCGGATGGCGTCCCTCGTTTTGTGCTGAAGAAGTGTGCTTCCGAGTTGGCACCGATTTCATCGCGTCTTTTTCGGTACTCCTACTCCTTCGGCGTAGTCCTGAAATCATGGAAGACAGCCTTCGTGTACCCGATCCCTAAAAAAGGTAACCAGGGCGGTTACCTGCGGATCTGTCCAACTATAGGCCTATCGCCATCACCTCTTTGTTATTAAAATATTAACATTATTAACAGCCAGCTCATGCGGTACCTTGAAGATCACCAGCTGATTAGTGACCGCCACGCCAGTACGATTTCCGTCGCGGTCGCTCGGCTGGTGATCTTTTGGGTTACCTAACTCGTAAATAGGCGGAGGCAGTAGAGTCCAAGGGGGAGGCGTTGGCCGTTAGTTTGGACATAATACCTTCGATCGGGTTGGCACAAAGCGTTTCTTACGAAGCTTCCTTCCTATGGGCTTCCCAAGAAATTGTGCATCACCAGTTTCCTTGCTGATCGGGGCATCAAGGTAGTAGTAGCCGGTTCATGCTCCGATTACAAGCCCATTAACGCTGGTGTTCCACAAGGCTGCGTGCTATCACCAACGCTGTTTCTTCTGCATATCAATGACATGTTGCGAACCGGAAACATTCATTGCTATGCAGATGGCAGCACTAATATTCTCTACACCGGCCGAGCCAATATTTCTTGGGAAAACGTCGCAGAGTACCGGGACAATCTTGTGTCTGAAGTCTAAACTTTGTTGAGCAAAGTCTCGGACTGGGGGGCGCCTAAATGTAGTCCAGTTTAATCCCCAGAAGACACAAGTTTGCGCGTTTACCGCTTAAAAAAAACCCCTTCGTCGTATTTATTTATTTATTTATTTTAAATACTTTATTGCGTCCCCTTAGAAAAAAAAGGATAAAAAGGGCAGACTTAATGCCTAAAGGCATTCTCTCTCCTCATTTTCAAGGATCCTCGGCGTTGACATATCGAGTGACAAGCAGTTTCGTGGTCACTTAGAAGAGAATGCCAAATTGGCCTCTAAAAAGCTTGGCGTGCTTAGCAGAGAGGGATATTTCATGTCGGCACACCGCCTGCAAGTTTACAAGGCGCAGATTCGGCCGCACATGGAATACTGTTCCCATCTCTGGGCTGGGGCGCCCCAGTACCAGCTCCTTCCACTTGACCGCATCCAGCACAGAGCGAATCGTCGACGACCGAGTGCTTTCCGATCGGCTCGATTCACTGGCGCTGCGAAGAGATGTTGTATCTCTTTGCGTATTGTATCGCATCTGTCACGGGGAGTGCTCTGAGGAATTGTTCGGATTAATCCCAGCCGCCAAATTTCATGAACGCCCTACGCGGCAAACCTCCCGATACCATCCATACCATCTGGATGCTTGTCGATCCACCACTGTGCGTTTCACTAGTTTTCTTCTGCGTACGACCTCTCTGTGGAATAATTTACCACCGGCGATTTTTCCGGGCCGATACGACCTGGGGACCTTCAAGAAAAGAGCGTACTCCTTTTATAAAGAACCGGCAATGCACCTGCAATTCCCCTGGTGTTGCGGTTGGTCATGGGCTGCGGCAGTCACTTAACATCAGGTGAACCGTATGCTCGTTTGCTTGCTTGCTTCTATTAAAAAAAACATTCCAGCACCCATGGTCACTGGTGGCACTGAAGTGTTTGACGTCCTGATGTCATAGTTAACGAAGGCTACCTTCAATTGTTAATTATTAATTTTTGGTCCGACTTACGCAGAAAGAGCTTATGGTATCTTTAAGTCTTGCAGTAGTAGATAGACAAATAGATAACTCTTTATTTCATTTGAACAAAGTTATTACAATAACGGAAAACTTATGACTACAAACGGTGGTCATATCGCTTTAAGCGATTTCTGCCTGACAAACCGAACATAAAGGGACATTATAATTTTATATTTTGACGGATAGGTGCAACTTGCAATATGAAATAAACAGAAATTTTGTTTATTAAAAATAATATTTATAAAAATATATTAATAATATATACAATATTTAATGATTATAAATATATTATATTTATATACATACTTATAATATAATAGACATAGATATATACATACATATATACATATACATATATATATATATATATATATATATATATATATATATATATGTACAATAATTTTAATTTAATATATTCAAACATATACTGATGATACAGAGAAAACTTTGTATACTACTACTACTACTACTTCTATTAAATATGGGATACTAGTCTTGCAGTAGTATGCTTAGGTTTGGATTTAATTTTATTAATTATACTCAAGCAGGTGGTAGCACCAAGCTATTTTCTCTATTGAAATTAGGACGTGTTTTATTTACAATAATAACCTAGTGAATCATTTTTGCTATACGGTATTTTTTTTTGCGAGGATTTCAGGTCTATTAAATCTGATTTAATAATTGAGACGATCCTGAACATGTCGAGATACTGTAGACTTCCCGGAGCGTCGGTGCTTCACACCAGCGACAACTTGACGTCAAACACTTCAGTCCCATCCGTGACCATAGGTGCTGGAAAATGCCCGAAACGTCGGAAATTAAAAAAGTTAAAATTTAACGCGACAAAATCGTAAAAATTTGTTTTATTCCATGTGTAGTGTTCGCGTAAATACAATAAGTCATTAAGATTTAAAGCTAGGTATAATAGTAATATGTATACAATATATTCCATATATATCCTAAGAAATGGCCAAATAAATATATCTTTCTTTCTCCTTTGCATGTGAAGAAATCATATCGGAACCTTGTGACTGATAGATAATAAAATCGATGATTGTATTGTTATATGCAAATTGATTCTTATTTAATTTTTCATTTCGAAGAACTGCATACCTACCATGGACTAAATTGCGGAATTAATTACGTTTATTTATAAATAGTTAAATGTATTTATAGTTCATTATATTAGAATCTTATTAAGACCTCACTTTCTAAACAAATAATGGCGATTCTTAATTATTGCATCTTTGATAAACACGGCAGTCTTGGTTCTGAATGTGGGGAGGTCAAAAAGTTCGCGGAATGGAGGAGTTGGCGAGGATGAGTTTATTTATCCAGAAGGTCGCTAGTTGAGTGACTCATTGTTATGACTTATTGTATATATATACAAAGTTTCAGTTATTAGATTTTCAGTTAACAACGGGTAAACAAGTTAATCGGGAAGTAACTAGCCACTATGGAGAAAATTTAATATCGCGCTGACATTAAGTTTTCTCACTATACAAGATAAGAATTCTCAAACAATTTTTCAAGAGATGTTAGCTGTTTATGAGGACTTCGCTCTTGGGAAAACCATGATTTATAAATGACACGCCCTTTTCAAACAAGAGAGGGATTCCATTGAAGACGACCCCCGACTCCAGAAATAATCGAAAAAAAATGAAAAACTTATATCGGAAGATGCTCGGCTAAAAAAAAAACGGCTTGTAGCATTACTTGGAGTATTACAAGCAATCATTTTAAACATCCTACATCAACACCAATGCAAGATGGGTTCCGAGAATGAGAATGAAAGTTAAGGCCCAAATTGTAACTGGCGATAAAATTTGGGTTCTCTATTATGAACCTGAGTCAAAGCAAGAGTGGCCTATAAAAGGCGCACCCCCTCCTAAGAAGTATAAGGTGTCTCAATCGGCCGGAAAGATCATGGCGACGATCTTTTGGGTTGCAGAAGTTATCCTTTTGATTAATTATTAGGAACGTGGTGTTTCCATATCGGGAGAATACTACGCTTCTTTACTAGATCAATTAAAAGAAGTTATTAAAAAATGAAGGCGAGGAAAGCTTACAAAAGGCGTGCTCCTTTAGCACAACAATGCGCCCGTGCACACAAACCATGTTGCGAAGAGTGAAGATTGCCATTCACCGGGGCGGTTTTGAACAACTGCGCCCACTACAGCCCAGACCTGACCCCATATACCGACCGACTATTATTTGTTTACAAAAATAAAGAAAGAACTACGTGGGAGAAAATTTGTCGACGATGCTGAAGTGAAGTCGGTAGTTTCGGCCTGTTTTGACGTCCAAGACAAATATTTTTTTTAGAAAGTATTAATAAGTTATTTGACAGATCTAATAAATGTATTAGTGATAAGGGAGAATACATTGAAAAGAAAAAATAGATTAATGTTTCATTTCATTATCCTTCCCTGTCATTCCACAAACTTTTTGACCTCCCCTCGTATATATAGTAATGGACAAGGAAATTAAGCACAAGTTCATTGTTACGATTTATTTCATTTACAAATTTTTAAAATCTTAAGGGGCTGAGATTTTATTTTACTAAATTGCAAATTACTTGCTAGATACTAAGTGCTGATGTCGATGCTGAGTTACCTCGTGCTAGGTGGTGAAGGAAAACATCGTGAGGCACGTCATATGATTAAAAATATTTTGGAGATATTTTTTTTGTGTATTCTTTATTTAAGAATATATTTGTCCTCTTGTTCTTTGTTATTTAAGATTCCTGTACCCTATTATATTTTCTGCGGAATGGCCAATAACTAACTATCCCTATAGTTTTTTCATGTGAAGAAATGTGGCTGAATTGTGGAGTTAATTAAATCTTTAGATAATGATTTCTTATATTTACGCGAACACTACACATGATTAAAACTACTTTTACGGATCTTATCGCGTTTATTTTTGCTTTTAATTACTTTTATTTTTAATTCCCGACGTTTCGGGCGCACATTATCTGTAGTGTTGAGGACAGTCTGTATAAAAATAATATTGGTAATGAAGATTTAGAGGCCATACGTCAAGACATCTCGTCTATGTTATGTCGAAGTTCAGCGCCGAAATTAAATCTTCCCAAAAATGAATTTAACGCGTTGAAAAACTTACGCAACAGACCAGAGCTTACGATTCTCCGCGCAGATAAAGGTAATTCTACGGTTATAATGGATACGTCAGATTACAATTTTAAAATACAACAACTTTTGTCGGATGAAACTACTTATCGAAAGGTCGAAACAGACCCTACAACTAATTCGCTTAAAACAACTAGCGATCTAATTAAGAAATACTCCGAAAAATTGAATCTGGACGTTAATTCGATAATAACTTCATGTGCCAAACCACCGAAGTTGTATGGGTTACCAAAAATACACAAACCGAATGCTCCATTACGTCCAATAGTGAGTCAGATTGATTCGCCAACTATTGGCTCAAACATAAACACTCACGCCTGTCACCCAGAGGGCTAGGCAGAGATTACGGACTTCCATTTGGCACGATCCTGACATACCTCTTTCGCCTCCTTCACATCCATATATCTACGCATACATGCTCGTCGGTTAAGGGTACTTCTAACGTGGCCCATTTTCAAAATATCGCCAATTTGGTCGACAAACTTTTTTCTAGGGCGTCCCTTCCCGACTCGGCCGTTCACATCTGCCATATAAATTTGCTTTGTCACTCTTTCATCATTCATTCTTTCTACGTGACCAAACCACCGAAGCATTCCTTTCTTAATCCTGGTCACAACATCATCTTGCATACCACATTTATCTCTTATCACGCAATTTCTCACCCTGTCATTCAGATTAAACCCTAGCATATTTCTTAAAGAACGCATTTCTACAGCATTTATTCTACTTTCGTGCTTCTTCTGCCACACCCAGCTTTCACTACCATACATTAACGTAGGGACTAACACAGCATTATGAATTACCATACGTGCCTGTTTTGACACATTCTGGTTCTTCATAATAGAGTGTAGTGCCCCATTCACTCTATTCCCTGCATTTACTCGTCGTTCTATATCCCTATCATATCTACCATCCCTGCTAAATACACATCCCAAATACACAAACTCATCCACTTGCTCAATTAACTCTCCTTCTATTCTTATTTCACATACCGTTTTGCTTTCTTCTCTTTCAAAAACCATCACTTTCGTCTTACTTGCGTTCACTTTCATTCCCCTTTCTTTTTTTTTTCTTTTAATTATTGGCTCAATACTTAGCTAAAATATTATCACCACTCAGGGGACACACAAGAGCACACACTAAGGATTCATACCATTTTGTCAGTGAGATAAAAGACCTACATCTTACTGACAATGAAACCATAATCAGTTTTGATGTTCAGTCTCTATTTACATGCCTACCTGTTGAAGACTGCATCTCAATTATAACTAGGAAACTAGAGGAAAATAACATGCCAGCAGAATATGCAGTATTACTAAGACATTGCCTTACATCTGGCTATCTATTGTGGAAGGAAGAGTTTTACAAGCAAGTAGATGGTGTTGCGATGGGCTCACCTGTATCTCCCATTGTCGCCGATATATTCATGGAAGACTTTGAGGAGAAAGCCCTCCTTACTGCACCTGTTACACCAAGGATCTACAAGCGGTACGTAGACGATACTTTCACAATTTTACCATCAGACAAAGTAACTGCATTTTTAGAACATCTTAATTCCATAAACTCTAAAATTCAATTTACCATGGAGTTAGAGGCAAATAATTCCTTACCTTTCCTAGATGTGTTAGTCATCCGAAATCCTAATAACACCATTGGTCACACTGTGTATAGGAAAAAGACGCATACAAACCGATATTTAAACGGTGAATCTCACCACCATCCTTAACAGTTAGCTACCATGGGCAAATCTTTGTTACAGAGAGCACGAGGGATCTGTGACAGCAAACACCTGGCCGCCGAGCTTCAGCACGTCAAGCAAGTTCTGCACGACAACAAGCTTCGGGTCCCGCGCCTACGTCACAATGACCGAGTGAAGCCGGCCACAGTCGAGCGTGTGCCTGCTGTACTACCATATGTCAGAGGTGTCACAGACAAGATTGGCTATATCTTGAAGCGAGCTTCTATTAGAACATTCTACAAGCCGCCGAAGAAGATTAGTCAGTTCCTACCATCCGTCAAGTGTCATATTCCTCTACAAGATGCAGGAGTGTACAAGCTTGATTGTGAATGTGGTCTCTCTTATATAGGACAAACAAAAAGATCAATTAGAACCCGCGTAAAAGAACATATAGCTGATGTGAAGCATCAACGTTCCGGGAAGTCTGCAGTTTGTGATCATATCCTGGACGGCCCCAACCATTACATCAGATTTGATAGACCACAAATCCTCGCGAAAGAACACCGATTCCTACCAAGGATGATACGTGAGGCTATTGAAATTAAAAAACATCCTAATTTCAATAGAGAAGGAGGCTGGGTACTACCACCTGCTTGGGATCCTATAATCAATAAAATTAAAACTAAACCCAAGCATATCACTGCAAGACCTCAAGACATAGTCAGTTCATTTTGCATAGATCGGACCATAAACAATAATTAAAAAAGCTGAAGGTACTCCGGGTTTAACAATGACATCGGGACGTCAGTCATCTCAGTCCCCCGTGACCATGGGTGCTGGAAAGCGCCCGAAACGTCGGGAATTAAAAATAAAAGTAATTAAAAGCAAAAATATATACGCGATAAAATCCGTAAAAGTAGTTTTAATCATAAATCTTTAGACTTTATTTTCTAAACCATTAATGGCCATCCTTAATTATTACAATTTTCATAAGCACGGTAGACTTGAAACAGTACATTGTAAGAGACTAACAAGGAAATTAAATACAGGTTTGTTATTACGATTTATTTACTTTACAAAGCCATTGCGATTTTTTTACAGAATTGCGAATAACTTGCTTCTTACCACGCAGCTCTAAAAAAGACTGGGTTTACCAACTGACTGTTATAATTTGGAATGAGATTTGGAACGAGATTTGGACTGTAGCTTTGTAATCCAGAAATATAGGAAATTGGTGCAATTCCTTGTTTCAGCAAGTGTTGTGCCAAGAAGGCATTAGACACCACAGGTGCTGTGTGAGTTTGAGCTAAAAAGATAGCAGCTGGATTTTCTTTTTTAACCGCTTCTGTAGTTTTCACTGACGCTGACGTTTCCATTTTAGCTGCATCTGCTTGAACGTTCTCCACGGGCTTTTCAGTATTTTCGGGTTTGCTCTCGGCTTGCACTGATTTGACTGCACCCATTGCTTCACCTTCAGCTTTTGCCTTTTGTTCTTCTACATTGGCTCCTTCAGGAGTGATGCTTTTTGTTTCTGTCGCTACAACAGAGTGTCCCGAAAGTCCAGTTTGTGCCTGAATAGCAGTTGGTACACTATACGCCGCTAAAGCGACATCACTCGCCCTGCTCGCTATAGATCCACCAATCTGAGCTTCAGCGGTTTTTAGAGCGTCTAATGCTTGCCACTTCTGTTCTTCTGCTGCCCAGAATGACTCTTCGGCTCGCTCTTTTGCCAAATCATTAGCTTCAATAATACCCTCATTTTGTTTCTCTATTGCTTGTTCAGCTAATTCTCTCGCCTTGTCGGCTGCAGCTTGAGCTTGCTGTTCAAATTGAACTTTTGCATTTATCGCTGCAGCTTGTAAGTCACCTGCCGATATTGTGGGTACAGCAGCAGGAATAGGTATCGTATAGTAGGGATTGTGTACAATCGAACCGAAGAATGCACCAGAAGGCGCAGCGGTTGCGGAAACCAAGTAGGCAGCAATCAATATCTGCAAAATAATTTTTTTATTATTTGTTGTGTTCATAAATTTTTATTCCTTTTTATTAAGAATTTAAAATTGTTAAGGAATAAATTGTTATGAAATGCTGTAGGTATGAAGGTTAACTTCATCAAACCGTATTACGTAATAAAAATATTGTAAAACAGGGATTGTGCACGCTGTCTCTGTTGTACATTAGTGGACTTGTACTTGTGCTCTAAATATTTTGCATATTTTGCACACTTAACTATCCCGCTAAGCGCTTAGTCAATAATATCATTGTAATTTATTATATAATAATCCAATTCGTTTGACTGCACTGTGGCATAGTGGCTTAGCAATGAGTTACAGCGCTAAGGGCCGCGGATTCGAATCCCGCACGGAACAAGTATTTGTGAGGCCTACAAGTAATTGTTCCGGATCTGGATGTTTGTCCTTGTAAAATTTATGTTTGTAACCTGCCCCCACAATACAGGAGAAAATTCTAGTGTGGAGGTAACGTTTTATGAAATATAAATAAAAAATAATAATCCCTCTCTTATTGTAACTTAACGTAAACATTTTAATCAACTAAAGCATAAGCAAAAACTGAAAACTCTGATGTAATATGAGAGAATCATCCAATGATAAACTGAAAGACGAACACAACAGTCTCATCGTGTCACGCAAAATAATAATACTCGTGCTTGTCAGCTGGAATATTTTTATTTGCGTGTCAACGCTACAAAGCATAACAATAAAAGCAGTTGAGCCTTACCAAATTAAGCTAAATTAGAGGGCTGTAGGGTAAATCGCATATTAAGCGTAGTGATTACGGTAAAAGACCTTCGTGCATGGGGAGAGGCTCATTGCCAAAGAGTGGAGTGTTATGGATCATGGCAGAATTTTAGGAGACGGCTCTAGACGAATCATAAGCTCATGAACACTGATTCCCTGCCATACCGATTATCGAAAAAAAAATCAGTAAACAATAATTTTCATAAACTTATTGAAATTAAATGTTCGTGTCTATTCATTAATATAATGTTTGATGTTTGATTTGAAGATATTTAGTAAAGTAAGGAAGAGCGGGGCCACCTGGCACAAGTATTATTATTACTTAATAGGATGGTCCCAACCTCTGTTTACAGTTACAAACCACTGTGTTGTGAAATAAAGATTTTTCCCGTGAATGTCGTGACTCGTGAGAGGCGACAGTGGGAAACTGAAAGTGGAGATGGGAGTAGCATTAAACAGATTACGACTGAAATTGATAAAAAACTGCTACTTTTGATCTGCCTGCCGAGCGTGGTCACAATGGCAAATATCCCTCTATTAGACAAATATCCCCCTAGTAGACTAATCTACGGTGGAGGCCTATTGTCAGCAGTGGACTGTTGATACGCTGTGAAGAATGATTTAATTAATATTATAATTAAAATATTGTAAGAATAAATCCAACGATTCACTTTTTATATTGATCACTTATCACAAGAAACACTAAACAAAAGAACACAACTTGACTGACCAGAACTCTCATCGTGCAGGATGTCTCGAAGCTACTGATTGCCCTCATCTCGTTACATTCGGTATTTATAATCGCGCGTCATCATCACCTACAACAACTATATAGATCAAGACTGTGTGATACTGGATGCTGAGTTACTTGAAATATTAAAAAAAAAGTCAACCATCAAGGACAAAGAATGCAGGAAGCGTGTGCTTTTTGACTGCTTTTCTTGATTACTATGGTTATTTTAACGTAGTGCGTAATGAGATACGTCATATAAGTATATGATGCATTTGTTTGACACGCGGTTGTGTTTTGTAGTATCTTATAATCAAAACAACAGGAGACATACGATCAAGATATTTTACATCATCTTCCTATACCTAAATTATTATTATTATTATAACCTAAATTACAATTGAAATTGTGATTTAAATCTGCGTTTTACGTATTTTTTTTATAGGATAGGGTGACAAACGAGTACACAGTCCACCTGATGGTAAGTGGTTGCTGCGGCCCATAGACATGTACATCTATCCTCGATTGCAAATCAAAATGCAGATGCGTTGTCACCCGTAAGGACTATGATGGAGTGCCTCGTTTCCAGTAAAAAGGTTCTCCGGTTCTCTACACTCATACATACCACTATACGAAACACAGCAGCATTAAGCTACTATTTGACCCTGGTATTCTGTGAGAGCGTGGTCCTTCCCCGGTCGAGCCGACCCATTCGTGCTACAAGTATACTACTATTATAACTGCAGCATGGCTCTACCACGTATGTATGTTTTATTACTATTTTAACATTTTACGTTGTGTTGAATAGTAGAATAATAGTATTTTATTAATCGCTAGTGATCCGCTCCGGCTACGCACGGGTGATTTCTGAATCTGGAAAACAGCGCCATCTACAGGGTCCAATTGTGAATCTAATCCATTCCAGGACCCACTCAAACACACACAAAATATTTCATCACAATCGGTCCAACCATACTCGAGGTTTTAGAGACTAACGCACTGCAATTGATTGTTAAGAGATTTAACGTTTTCGTAATCCTCCATTTTAAAGATTAAATCAAATAAAATTGGGCTGTTGTCTGTAATGTTTTGAATGTATTAACCCTTGATTTATAAAAATCCTGTATGACCAGGCAGGCTTTGCTCTGCTTTTTGCGGCAGGTGGCGCGATTAACTTAAATTTATTAATAGCTCGACCTCAGTGCCACCTATCGAATCTAGAATTAATTATTTTCTTTTTCGGTTCAAAATAACATTTATTTGTTAATGTCATGTGATGTGAGTTTTTAATATAAACGAATTTCTAGCTGTCGAGAAATCATCATCATCATTACAGCCCTTCACAAGTCCACTGGTGGACATAAGCCTCCCACAAGGAATGCCACAAACCACGGTTCTGAACCACCTGCATCCATCGACTTCCTGCGTGTCTTACCAAGTCCTTAGGGTGCGTGCGTTGTATGTTGCCAGATCGAGTCGTCGTAGATGGCAACCGAACCTCCACCGGAAATTCTTAGCACCCCCTGCCTCGCCGTTACCATGGTTGCCACCGTAGCCAGGAATAGCGAGGCCGCCAGGGACTGAAAGCCGTTTCTTCGTAACTATCATGGGGGATATATTGCCATAGTTGCCACGCATGGAGAGCGGGTTGGCAACCGCGTTTTTTTGTACAGTTGCTGTTATCAGGAAGTTGCTGCCCATCTCCTGCCTGTTTCCCTCTGTCGCCTTTTACAACACAGGAAGGTATGGGGTATTGGATATTCTTAACCGCCACTACACGGCAAATATGTTATATCGAGAAATATGTTATATGAATATGACCTAAATTTGTCAATTCGTTCAGAAATTACCTTATCACTAAGGGACTCACCGAAAATGATAAATATAAAGTTAAAAATATTAATATTTAATATAGCAAGACATATTTTAAAGTAAGGTTATATTATTCATATCTTTAGGTATTATAAATGATTAAATGTAGATAAGTAGCCTGAGTACTTGGACACTCACAGTTATTTTATTGGAATTTATTGGTAAATGTCAAGTCGAGTTTAAAAATAATTGTTACAATTTTTAAAATATCACACGGCTCCAACACTTACAATAATGTTCCCGGTATTTTGAAGGATGCCGATAGGTGACCTCTTAGTTTGTGTTGTGTTGTGTGTTGGTAGGTTGGTAGCGTACGCGGCTGCATCCCGCCTGTCAAAACTCCACTTCTGAACATAAGCCTCCACCAAAGCTTGCCTCACAGGGGGATATTTGCCATAGTTCATTAGGGAGACGCTGCTGTTCATTACCTATTTTGTGTCGTCTCTTACGATTCTTACAGGAAGATATGGGGCAGTGAATATCCTTACACTGCTACTACTCGGTAGTGGCTGCAAAACATTTATTTATTCTGTGATCGACAAAATGTCATGCGTTCAGTCGTTTCTGTTGCCATCACGGGGATGAAAGGCTGCCAAAATGTCTACGCACGTAGCGTGTTGAACTAGGGCTTTAACTCCTTGAGAAATATGATTGAATTTTTGAATTAAACTGTCTCCATTGGGACAAAATAAATAGCTGGAAATAAATTACTAATATGCAGTGGCATTTTAAGAACAATACATTTTATAAATATGAGTATGATCATTAGGGACGTCATCTGTTTTACCTGTTCATATACCGGCGTACCACACATTCAGTTTCGATTTCATATTAGAAATAACTGGTTGAATGCACAAACTAAACGGAGCTCGACCTAGTGAATCACTCTACTGAACAGCGACAGCAGAATCTTAATTAAGGTTATCGCAAAACAAATCATCATGATGTAATGATACATTTTGAGGATATTTTTTATCACTTTTCTCAAAAGAGTTACCATATTGAAAGAGTTGAAAGCATTCCTTATTAGCTAAATTTTTACAATTATATACATCACGAATGTACTGCCACCGCAATCTCCTTTAGTGCCAAAATCTAGTTGAATAGGTTGAAATTTTGTCTTTTTTTTTTTTTTTTTTTTTTTTTTTTGCGCCCGAAGCAATTAAAGGGCTACCCTGTACGTAGGGAGGCGGAAAATGCATTACGCATACCACGATAGCCGGTCTATCGTGGTTATGGGGGACTCACTGTCCTACCGGGGACCCTAAGTGATACCCCCTAAAAACCGCCTTTAGGGACAGGCAACCGGCTGATTAAGCTCTATTGTGCCTTATCATGAGCGACCCTCTTTTGGGAAAAGAGGGCGCAGGCGGCTAAGTGCCGCTGAGGGAGTGCCTACGAAGGCAAATTAATGTCAGATATTACAATAATTTTATTTAATTAGAGTTGGCCTGAGCTGCCAGGAGACAGTTCAGGTCGTTTGAAAGTTTATTAGGCGGGTCCGAGAGAGAGTTTCTCGGCCTGCGGACACGATAGCGAGAGGGGGGTGGGGCTGCATAAGAAGCTGCCTCACGAATTAAGTGGTTTGGGTGCGACTCTGAGGCTTTGAAGAAGTTCTCAGAGAGTTTTTTAAGAAATTGCTGAATTGTTGGGAGCTCTAAGTCCCGATGAAGGTCGGCATTGCGGACGTACCACGGTGCGTTCGCAGCTCGACGACAGAATAGGTTCTGAACTATTTGGAGTTCATTTAAAATGTTAGGGTTTGCGTGGGCAAAGACGGGGCCCGCGTAGGACATGACTGGTCGTATACATACCTTATAGAGTGTACGCTTGTTTCGAAGGGACATTTTACTGTGTCGGCCCAACATACTGTTGAGCCTACTCAGATAAAAACGTGCGTGACGGGTTACTCTTTTGACGTGGGGCTTGAAAGTGAGCCCTGTGTCTAGAGTGACACCTAAATATTTGGCGGACGTATGCCAGGGGACAGGGGTCCCTAGCATACGTATTGGTGGAGTGTTTTTGAGACGGCGTCGTTTATAATCGAAGTGAACGGCGGAGCTCTTCTCCGGGTTCACATCGATGCGCCATTTTTTGAACCAAGCTCCTAGGTCATCAACTGACTTTTGGATCTTGTTCCGTATGAAGGGTAGTGAGACACCTTTGCAGTAGATGGCAGTGTCGTCTGCAAAGAGGGAGAGTTGAACACCTTTCGACGGGATGGGAATGTCGTTGGTGAATATGATGTACAGCAGAGGAGCAAGTACTGAGCCCTGAGGGACACCAGCCTTGATAGTTCGCTGTGAAGAGAGCGTGCCTTCGTGTCTGAAACGAAAGGTACGATGTTTTAAATAGGAGGCCACGAGACGAACTAGACGATCGGGGAGACCTATTTTATAGAGCTTGTAGATAAGGCCTGTGTGCCAGACTCTATCGAAAGCTTTGGCTATATCGAAAAAGACCGCGATGGTCTTATGACGACGAGGATAGAAACCGCTGAGGATATATTCCACAATGCGGTGAACTTGTTGGGGACATGAGTGTTTGGCTCGGAAGCCGAATTGATGGGGAATGATAAGAGGGTCGCCGTCTGTGGGAAACAGGTAGCGCCTCATACGACTTTGGATGACTCTTTCGAAGAGCTTGCCCATTGCCTTGAGGAGGCTAATGGGGCGATGGCTGGAGGGGGAGGTTGAGAGGCTTGCCTGGCTTGGGAATTCCAATCACAGTAGCCTCTTTCCACGTAGTGGGAAAATAACTAAGGTTGAAGCAGGCGTTGAAGATAATAGATAAAAAGGTTAACACCTGCTCGGGAAAGTGTTTTAGGGCTTGGTTGGAGATGCCATCCGCGCCCGGAGCCTTTTTAGGCTTAAGTCCTTTGATGAGGGATGAGATCTCATCATTGGACACAGAGATAGGTTCAGAGGCCGTGGGGGGTGAGCTCCGGCGGCGGACCTCATCCTCCACTGCCTGGACGTGTGAGGGGTCGACGGGTTGAGAACTGGGAGAGCATTGAGCGGCAATGCTATCTGCAAAGCACTCAGCCTTTTCCTCGTCCTCGAAGGCAATCGTGCCGTCGGGACGGGAGAGAGGGGGAGTGTGGGTGATAGCGTCTATGCGGAGGGCTCTAGCCATCTGATAGTACGCTGTGTGAGATGGAGAGATATTCTCCATGAGCTTACTCTTTTCGAGGTCTCGAAATACAGAGAGGCGGAAGCGGAGTTCTCGTTGAAGACGATTGGCCGCGCGCCTATATTCGGGGGTGGGATATTTTGCTGCTCTCCGGAAAGCAGCTTTTTTGGCTTTTATTAGGTTGCTAATATGTAGGGGAAGCCCACTATTGTTAGCAACCGGGACGACCCTTTCGTTCTCCTTAAGGGAGGATTTAATAAGGGTGGAGAGTGAGTCGACCGCGGTGTCGATTTTTTCAGGACTATCTAAGTCCGACGGTAGGGAGATGGTAGAGTCCTGTGAGTCCAAAGCTTTAGCTAGGGACTCCTTGAATCCCTTCCAGTTAGTGAAGGTTTTCGTGTGTGTTGGGGGAGGTGGCTGATGGCCAAGAATGAGGGAGACCGGTCGGTGATCTGATCCTAGATCGTCTAGTGTCTCGATTGCTCCGAGGTTGAGAGAAACTCCTTGGAGTAACGCAAAATCTAACACATCGGGGGCGTGATCGGTGTTATCGGGAAAGTGAGTAACACCGAGAGGACTATGGACGGTAATATCAAGAGACTGCGTGATATCGAGCAGTATCTTGCCACTAGGGGACGTAGTGCGGCATGTCCATTCAGTATGCTTGGAGTTAAAATCTCCAAACATGATGACTGAATTGCCTAAAGATAAAATGGCCTCAAAATCCTTTTTTAAGGGGATAGGTTCCTGAAGGGATGTAACAGGAGGCTATGAGGATGGACTGGTGTCCAGTCATAGCTAGCCTGCATACCGTGGCTTCCATGTTGGTAAGCTGCGGAGTAGAAATGGGCGAGCAATGAAGTGTCTTCTTGTAATAGATGGCCGTTCCGCCGCCTCGGCGGTCGGGTCTGTCGTTACGAAGAAGAGAGAAGTTTTTAATAGAAAGGCCTCTAGTGTCCTTATCTTTGAGATTGGTTTCCTGTAGGAGGAGGAAATCGACTTCACGATTCCGAAGAAAGAGCTTGAGCTCTGGGAGGTTATTTCGCAAGCCGCGAATATTAAATGATACAAGCGATAAACCCTTAGGTTTGATACGACCGTGAGATCTAGGTAGGTTAATTCTCTCAGTCATTGAAGTTAAGTTAATTAGTTTAGTAAATAAAGAAATTTTGTCTTAATGTTTGAGATTTATATACTCGTACATGCAAGCAAATATTGAAAGAATAAAATAGAATAGAATCATTTTATTCAATTTTTGGTTTATTATTTTACCTTAATATTTAGTTTACTGTTTTATTTAGTATTGCAGTTTGTAATTTAAAAAAATTATTCATGTTGGTAATAGATTTAATGTTTGATGTTTCATGTCTACAAGTATACTTTACGTTGAATTCATTGGAAAGTCTGATATTGCTTACGGTGTTTGTATGTAATTTATACATTTTTTTAGTATTTAGCTAGGCCATAAAATACTTATTAAAAACAAATTTAAAATGTTCATTTTTTAAATTTTAAATTTGGAATAATGCTTCAATCGATTTGCGTCATTTCACTTAGATATTTTAAATACATTATTGAGTGGTGTATGAAAAAGAAAAGCGTAACTTTAACCGTGTAACCGTGTATCACGTTAATTATACGTAAATTATCTGTACGTATAAGCTCGTTAAACATTTTAATGTTTTTTAATTAATTTGTACACGTGGATTAAAGAACAACTTTTTTTACCTTGATCCAGAATTGAAATGCTATATTGCAGCCCGTGCTATATGGCGGATAAAATTTTCGATAAATTACCTCTAAATATTGGAAATGGAAAAATTTGCTTCCATTTTATAACATATTCCATTTTTTTTTAATACAAAACTGTTTTTACAATTTGAAAGATTATATACAATATAAAACTACTCTTCAATAAATCTAATAAAATAGTATGTATTGTTTAATTTAAAATTATGTATTTTATTACGTAGTTTATAAATTTGATAATTGTTTTATTATAGCCATGAACTTTATTCGGTATACTTATGTAAGTCACAAACCTATTACTGTACACCCGAAAAGAGTGGTTGATTTGTAAGTTACATAATATTTTAAATTAACGTCAAACACTTAATTTACAATGAATATGTTGAATTTGAGTTTAAAACTTTGTACCAATTTTACTGCGATTGTTTAAATTTTTAATTGAAAAATTTTTTGAGCTAAGTGTTCTTTTGCTATTATCTCTTTTCATTATGATGCAACAATTATACATTGTTTCAAAACGAACTCACATGTCTACACAATTTTCTACTCTTTTTCTAAGTTCTTTTCAAAGTCCAGATTAGCATAACTGCCTCTTATTTCTAAGTTTATAGAGCCTTAAAGATTCCACATAGCTGATGATGGAGTTCATAAAATTATTTAAAAAAGTAAAAGTTACAGCCTACGTACGTCCCACTGCTGGACACAGGCCTTCCCTGTTTTCTGAGAGGGTTTTAGGGCAAGGAAGTGTCCGCCGCGCTGCCCCAATTAGTGTTGCCCAAATACAAGAACAAAACGAGACTTAGCCAGTCTTGGTCTTGGTCTTGCGCCAATACACCTGGTCTTGTTCTTGGTCTTGGTATTGCGCTCTCAGTCTTGTTCTTGGTCTTGGTCTTGCAGCAAGAGTCTCGCAAGTCTCGCAATTACCTATTAGCCTATTGTTATTTATTAAACGTTACTTTAGATCTTAGAACAACTTAACAGAGTAGGCACATTTTGAGCTTGAATTAACATAGATGAAAGACCAACCAAATTAATAAATGTCTAAACATTTAATGAGTAATTCGAAAAATCAACTAATACCGGGTGGGTTTTGAACCCACGACCTAAGCGATCCGTGCCGATGCTCTAACTGAGCTGTCTACCAAGTATCACGGCCACGGGAGTTAGTCTGTTTCTTAATAAACGTTTACATTTAATATGCTTACATGTGCTTAAACTTAGTCAAAACATATAAAAAACAAATTAATGACATTAACTTGACTGTATTATAAAGAACATTATCTGTCTAGAAAGAGATTGATAGACCCTTATATGAAATGGAATAAAAGAGTTATACAATTTACTATTTATTTAAATAAAAAAATAAAATACAATACAAATTAAATTACATAACAGTACACAACAGCTTTGACATTACTGTTACTTTATATTAATTCTTTTGACCAAGAATTAATACAAATTAACCATCTGGCTGACCCATCACTTAACCTATTTCTATGTTTTCTAATTACTAATGATGCTTTAGAAAATAATCTCTCAGCAGGTACTGAAGTTGCAGGTGTTGAAAGAAAATCACGGGCCATCTTCGATAAAGTTGGATATTCTGTCTCATGCGTCCTCCACCACTCTAAAATGTCTTCCGAACTGGCGGCTCTGGCTTTACTTAGGTACGCCTCCAACTCGTCTATAACTAAGCCTTGATGAAAAGATCCAGATCCATTGAAATAATACTAGTTTTTACGGAATTTATCGCGTTTATTTAACTTTTTAAATACCCGACGTTTCGAACGCTTTACAGCACTCATGGTCACGGGCAGGACTGAGATGTTCAACGTCCATATGTCATAGTTAACCGCGGTTACCATAGATTAAAATTTAACTTTTGTTCCGATCTATGCAGTATGAACTTATGGTATCTTGAAGTCTTGCAGTTGTATGCTTGGGTTGGGATTTAATTTTATTTATTATAGGATCCCAAGCGGATGGTAGCACCCAGCCATCTTCTCTATTGAAATTAGGATGTTTTTTGATTTCAATAGCCTCGCGAATCGTCCTTGGAAGGAATCGGTGTTCTTTAGCGAGGATCTGCGGTCTATCAAATCTGATGTAGTGACGGGGGCGATCCTGTACGTGTTCACAGACTGCAGACTTCCCAGAGCGTCGATTCTTCACATCAGCTATATGTTCTTTAACGCGGGTTTTTATTGATCTTTTAGTTTGTCCTATGTAGGAGAGACCACATTCACAATCAAGCTTGTACACTCCTGCATCTTGCAGAGGGACATTACACTTGACCGATGGTAAAAAAAAATCAGATCCAGATCCAGATGACGTCGAGGGACATTCATATAATTTCTCAAAGTCTATTACGTCTTCATCTTCATCATATTCACATACTTTCTTTTCATTTCTTAGTGATTCTAGAGATGTATTCACTGAGTGTAGACTTTTACATTCTTCATAAAGTTCATTAAATTTGCGCAGGCTTTCTGTTTTAATTTGCTTCTCCCATAATGTCATGTCAAAAGTCTGAGTCTTATGCCTTGGGTCTAAAATTAAAGAGGTACAATAAATCCAGTTGCTCTTTTTATAATGTTTAAGCATTTTGTCTCGAGCTGCTTGAAAACCCAGAATGAGCCTTTCATCCACTTCGGATCGATTAGGTTTCTCATCTAATTGTTTTACCATGGATTCAATTTTATCGAGCAAAAGATTGAATGATACAATGACTAGCGGTAATGTAACATATTTTTCTCCACCAAGTTTCGTTGATAGAAGTTTAAAGTTTATTAGAAACATGTATTTTTTCGAGTATTTGCCATTCACTATCTGTGATTTGAAAATCATTCAATTCGGTGACAGAAGTGCACAATATGTTAATGCCAGTTCTCATTTTTAAACCAAATCCAATCATATCATGTGTGGAATTCCATCTCGTTGGACAGTCGAATATGGGGTTCAGATTTGATGTCCAGTCAAGTCCAATTTTCCAAATTTTTTTATATATTTTTTGCGTCTCATAGAGTCCCTAAGCGTAGGTATACCCGAACTCCTATACTCCCTAAAACGACACTCATTCCTAACTGCAAGACGCAAGAGTCTCGCAGGCTTAGTTTTGTTCTTGCTCAAATCTTGCACGGTCAGTCTTGGTCTTGGTCTTGCTAAAATTAGGCGGTCTTGTTCTTGTCTCGTCTTGGTCTTGTAAAAATGCAAGAACAAGACCAAGACTGCAAGACCAAGACCGATTTTGGGCAACACTAGCCCCAATGTGTGTTGGTGAACTTGATATGTCTTCGAAATATTTTTTAAGCTATTGCATAGCTTCTATCGCGGGCCTTGAGCGTGGGGACCGAATCCAGAAATTTATTCCGCCGTAACGAAAAAACCTCACGCTCCCCACTCCGACGGGCACGGAGGTGTGGCTTGAAGGCCGTGCATCGTCTAACGTCGTTTCAGTTCGGCAGACTTCGGCACTCGGCAGATTTCGGACGGCTTCGGCACGGTGTTTGTGTGCGTGCGACTAGACGTATGCGTGTACACTAGCTGCTAACTCAATGATAAAAATTCCTGAATAACCTACATGTATTGTAAGATATTAAAAATATTTTAAACAATATTAACTTTTCATTTATTCAATAATTATTTATGTAATCTAAGTATCCTGTTTACTCCAAAGAATACAGTTTTAATTTTTTTTATTGGATAGGTTGGCAAGCGAGCACACAGTCCACCTGATGGTAAGTGGTTGCTGCAGCCCATAGACATCTACATCTATCCTCGATTACAAATCAAAATGCAGATGCGTTGTCACCCGTGAGGACTAAGATGGAATGCCTCATTTCCAGTAAAAAGGGTCTTCGGTTCTCTACACTCACCATACGAAACACAGCAGCATTAAGACACTATTTCACACTGGTATTCTGTGAAAGCGTGTTCTTTCCTCGGTCGAGCCTGCCCATTAGTGCTACAACTATACTACTAATATAACTGCAGCATGGATCTACCATGTATAAACTATATACACTTAACTACTCAAAATAGTCTCATATTTTGCTTGTAAGTGGACGAGACATTGTTATACTTAATAAGTTTAATTAGTTCTACATAATGTCAAACATTAAACGTGAACTAATTTCTTTAAAAAATGTACAACAAGTTATATATAGTTATATATCAATTGGATTTAGGCAGCGAGAAAATGAAATCATGTACGCCATCTAGCGTATTTTTAGCATACCACCTTGAAAGTTAATCAATGTTTGTTCGATAAAATCATTTTACGTATAAAATGCAGTAGATGGCGATATAACAAATTATTATTTTACTTGTGTACTCCAAAGAATACAGTTTTAATTTATTACACTTAAATTCTCAAAATACTCCCATATTATGCTTGTAAGCGGACAAGACATTGTTATACTTAATAGGTATAATTAGTTCTACACAATGTCCAACACTAAATTTGAACTAATTTCTTTAAAAAATGTACAGTACCTACCTATATATCTAAGCATCTAAGTAATATTTTATGTTACATTACTTTTTATACACAAAAACAGTTCAAACTTAAAAAACTATCATAAAACTAATAAAATTATATTTATGTAAACCAAGTATCCATAAAATCTCATAATATAAGAAGTGACATATAAGTCTATATCAATAGGATATAATTGCCTATATCCATAAATGTGTATTATGCCATTCTTAAAATCCGATAACATAACAAGTTACATACAAGTATATATCAATAGTATGTGCCGTGTAGTGGCGGTTAAGAATATCCACTACCCCATATCTTCCCGTGGGTGTCGTAAGAGGCGACAGAGGGAGACAGGCAGGAGATGGGCAGCAGCGTCTTACTGATGACAACTGTGACGTAATAAAAAACTGCGGTTGCCAACCCGCTCGCCAAGCGTGGCTACTATGGCAAATACCCCCCAATGAATAAATACACAAACAGACGGCCCCCAGTCCCCGGCGGCCCCGCTATTCCTGGCTACGGTGGCGACCATGGTAACGCCGGGGCAGGGGGTGCTAAGAATCTCCGGTGGAGGTTCGGTTGCCACCTACGACGACTCGACCTGGCAACATATAACGCACGCACCCTGAGGACTGACGAGAAGATACTGGAGCTGGAAGAAGAGGTAGACAAGTTGCGCTGGCATATTATTGGATTATCCGAGGTCCGAAGAGAGGGGGAGGACACGGCAATCCTCGAGTCCGGCAACTACAAACTACAAACGGTATTCGCTGAAGGTCATTCAGGTTTACGCACCAACCTCGGCACATCCCGATGAGGAGGTGGAGGAAATGTATGAGGATATTTCCAGAGCCATACATTCCTCCAAAACCTACTACACGGTGTTGATGGGAGACTTCAACGCAAAACTGGGCACAAGAGAAAGCGGTGAGCTGAAGGTAGGGAAATTTGGAGTAGGGCAACGGAACCGAAGGGGCCAGCAGCTGGCCGACTCTATGGAGAAAGAGGGACTCTTTATGATGAACTCTTTCTTCCAGAAGCGGCCCCACAGGAAGTGGACCTGGTCGAGCCCCGACGGTTCGACAAAAAATGAGATTGACTTCATTATGACGACCAGACGCCAACTGTTCAGTGATGTCTCAGTGATCGCAAGGGTGAAAACTGGCAGCGATCACCGAATGGTTAGAGGCACACTGAACCTAAACGTTAAGTTGGAGAGGTCTCGTCTAATGAAGTCAACGCTCCGTCCCCCTCGTGCTCTAATCCAGAATCCCGAAACCTTTCAGCTCGAGTTACGTAACCGCTTCCAGTGCCTAGAAGATTGCAATGCAGTGGACGATATGAACGACAAGCTCGTGGAAACTGTCCATGCGGTCGGAGCTAAGTTCTGCAAGACCCGCCGCAGAAGAACACAAAAACTCTCCGATCACACTCTTAATCTCATGGCTGTTAGACGGGAGATGAGGCTGCAATCGTCAACAGATTTGACAGCATACAGGCAACTGAACAGACAGATCTCCAAATGCATACGGCGAGACTTACGCAACTTTAATACTTCTCGTATTAAAGAAGCGATCGAGCGGAACCAGGGCTCCAAAGTCTTTGCCAGAGATCTGTCTGCCAGAAAGAGCCAACTGTCAAGGCTGAAGACTGAGTGTGGCAACATCGTTTCCGGGACACCTGAGATTTTGAGTGAGATTGAGAGGTTCTATGGGCAGCTGTACACATCATCGTTGGAGCCACACGCAAGTGTGAGTAACGATCCAAGAGCAAGTCTTATCCGACACTATTCCGATGATATCCCGGACGTCAGTCTAAGCGAGATTAGAATGGCTCTCCAGCACCTTAAAAACGGCAGGGCCCCAGGCGAGGATGGAATTACAGCGGAGCTTCTGAAAGCGGGTGGAACACCGGTACTTGAAGTCCTTCAGAAGCTCTTCAATTCCGTCCTCCATGGTGGCACTACTCCAGAGGCGTGGAGCAGAAGTGCGGTGGTCTTGTTCTTTAAGAAAGGCGACAACGCTCTCTTAAAGAACTACAGACCGATTTCCCTTCTGAGCCGCGTCTACGTGCTGTTTTCGAGAGTCATTACGAATCGTCTCGCACGCAGACTTGACGACTTCCAGCCTCCCGAACAAGCCGGTTTCCGAAAAGGCTTCAGTACCATAGACCACATACATACCCTGCGGCAGATTGTACAGAAGACTGAAGAGTACAATCTGCCACTTTGCCTGGCGTATGTGGACTATGAGAAAGCCTTTGATTCCGTCGAAATTTGGGCGGTGCTACAGTCCCTTCAGCGGTGCCAAGTTGACTGTCGGTATATCGAAGTGCTGAAGTGTTTGTACAGTAGGGCTACGATGGCTATCCGAGTACAGAACCAGAGCTCGAAACCTATCCAACTGCAGAGAGGTGTAAGACAGGGTGACGTTATATCCCCCGAAACTCTTCACCGCTGCATTGGAAGACGTATTCAAGCTACTGGACTGGAAAGGATACGGTATTGACATCAATGGCGAGTACATCACTCACCTTCGATTTGCCGACGATATAGTCCTTATGGCAGAATCGCTGGAGGACTTAAGCACTATGCTCAATGACCTCAATAGTGCCTCCCAACGGATAGGTCTTAAGATGAACATGGACAAAACAAAGATCATGTTCAATGTCCATGTCACACCTATGCCGGTAGTTGTTGGGAGCACTATGCTCGAAGTTGTTGACGAATACGTTTACCTGGGACAAATAGTCCGACTAGGTAAGTCCAACTTCGACCGAGAGGTCAATCGACGGATTCAACTCGGCTGGGCAGCGTTCGGGAAATTACGGCATATCTTTTCGTCAGGTATACCTCAATCTCTAAAAACTAGATTGTACAACCAGTGCGTGTTGCCAGTGATGACTTACGGATCTGAGACGTGGTCCTTCACTGCTGGCCGTATGAGGACGCTTAAGGTCGCTCAGCGAGCTATGGAGAGGGCTATGCTCGGAGTTTCTCTGCGTGATAGACTCAGAAATGAGGATATCCGCAGTAAAACCAGAGTGACCGACATAGCCCAACGGATTAGTAAGCTGAAGTGGCAATGGGCCGGCCATATAGCTCGAAGAACCGATAACCGATGGGGAAGAAAGGTTCTCGAGTGGCAGCCTCGTACCGGTAGGCGTAGTGTAGGGCGACCCCCCACTAGATGGAGTGACGACCTGGTAAGACATGCAGGAAGTCGATGGATGCGGGTGGCTCGGGACCGTGCTTTGTGGCATTACTTGGGGGAGGCCTATGTTCAGCAGTGGACTTGTGAAGGGCTGTAATGATGATGATGATGATGATGGTATATCAATAGGATTTAGCCTGCGAGAAAATGAAATCGTGTCGTGTTTGCGACATCTAGCGTATTTTGTCCGTACCACCTTGAAAGTTAAACAACGTTTGGTCGATAAAATCGTTTTACGTATAAAATGCAGTAGATGGCGCTATAACAAATTATTATTATACTTGTTTACTCCAAAGAATACAGTTTTAATTTATTACACTTAACTTCTCAAAATATTACCATATTATGCTTGTAAGCGGACCAGACTTTGTTGTACTTAATAAGTTTAAGTAGTTCTACATAATGTCAAACATTAAAGGTGAACTAATTTCTTTAAAAAATGTACAACAAGTTATATCAATTGAATTTAGCCACCGAGAGAATGAAATCATGTCGTGTTTACGCCATCTAGCGTATTTTTTGCATATCACCTTGAAAGTTAATCAATATTTGTTCGATAAAATCATTTTACGTATAAAATGCAGTAGATGGCGATATAATGAATTATTATTTTACTGTTTACTCCAAAGAATACAGTTTTAATTTATTACACTTAACTTCTCAAAATAGTCTTATATTATGCTTGTAAGCGTACGAGACATTGTTATACTTAATAGGTTTAATTAGTTCTACACAATGTCCATTCTGTACTATTTCACGCTGGTATTTTATGAGAGCGTGGTTCTTCCTCGGTCGAGCCTGCCCATTAGCGCTACGACTATACTACTAATATAACTGGAGCATGGCTCTACCACATATAAAACTATATATTTTTTTTTTATAGAAGAGGGGGCAAACGAGCATGTGGCTCACCTGATGTTAAGTGACTACCGCCGCCCATGATCAACCGCAACACCAGGGGAATTGCAGGTGCGTTGCCGGCCCTTTAGAAAGGAGTAAGCTCTTTTCTTGAAGGTCCCCAGGTCGTATCGGTCCAGAAAAATCACCGGTGCTAAATTATGCCACAGAGAGGTTGTACGCGGAAGAAAACTCCTTTTTGTAACGTACAGTGGTGGACCGCCAAGCATCCAGATGGTGTGGATGGTATCGGGACGTTTGCCGTGTAGTGCGTTCACGAAATTTGGCGGCTGGGATTAATCCGAACAATTCCTCAGAGCACTCCCCGTGATAGATGCGATAAAATACGCAAAGAGATGCAACATCTCTTCGCAGCGCCAGTGAATCGAGCCGATCGGAAAGCACTCGGTCGTCAACGATTCGAGCCGCTCTGCGCTGGATGCGGTCAAGTGGAAGGAGCTGGTACTGGGGAGCCCCAGCCCAGAGATGAGAACAGTATTCCATGAGCGGCCGAACCTGCGCCTTGTAAAGTTGCAGGCGGTGTGCCGGCATGAAATACTGTCCCGCTCTGCTGAGCACGCCAAGCTTTTTTAGAGGCCAATTTGGCCTTCCCTTCCAAGTGACCACGAAACTGCACGTCACTCGATATGTCGACGCCGAGGATTCCGATACTGGCTGAGGCAACAAGGGGAGTGCCTTGAAACTGAGGGGATACGACAAAGGGGTTCTTTTTAGCGGTTAACGCGCAAACTTGTGTCTTCTGGGGGTTAAACTGGACTAGATTTAGTCGCCCCCAATCCGAGACTCTGTCCAGCAGAGACTCGACTTCAGACACAAGTTTGTCCCGGCACTCAGAGACGTTTTCCCGAGAAATATTGGCTCGGCCGGTGTAAAGAGCATCACCAGTGCTGTCATCTGCATAGCAATGAATGCTACGGGTTTGCAACATATCATTGATATGCAGAAGAAACAGCGTTGGCGATAGCACGCAGCCCTGTGGAACACCAGCATTAATAAGCTTGCAATCGGAGCTTGCACCGTCTACAACGACCTTGATGCTCCGATCTGCAAGAAAACTGGTGATCCAATCGCACAATTTCTCGGGAAGCCCATAGGAAGGGAGCTTCGAAAGAAGCGCTTTGTGCCAAACCCGATCGAAGGCCTTCGCAATGTCCAAACTAACGGCCAATGCCTCCCCCTTGGACTCTACTGCCTCCGCCCATCTGTGAGTTAGGTAGACCAGAAGATCACCAGCTGACCTACCACGGCGAAAACCGTATTGGCGGTCGCTAATCAGCTGGTGATCCTCAAGGTACCTCATGAGCTGGCAGTTTACAATAGACTCCATTGTTTTGGAGACCTCCTGATGGCGATAGGCCGGTAGTTGGACGGGTCTGAGCGGTCGCCTTTTTTAGGGATCGGGTGGACGAAAGCCGTCTTCCATGATTTTGGGACTACGCCTAGGGAGTAGGAGTACCGGAAAAGACGCGTTAAAACCGGTGCCAACTCTGGAGCGCACGTCCTCAGCACAATTGGGGGATTCCATCAGGCCCATTCGACTTATGGATGTCCAGGGAGAGGGAGTGCTTTGCGAACCGAGCGCTGAGTGAACTGCACTTCCGGCATGGAGCACTCACACCGCGGGATGGTCGGCGGCGTACTCCCCCCGTCATCGAGAGCGAGTTAGACGCAAAGAAAGAGCCTAGAAGATATATACACTTAACTTCGCAAAATAGTCCCATATTATGCTTGTAATCGGACGAGACATTGTTATACTTAATAGGTTTAATTAGTTCTACACAAGGTCAAACACTAAACTTGAATTAATTTCTTTAAAAAATGTACAGTATCTACCTAATATCTACGCATCTATATAATATTTTTTGTTACATTACTTTTTATACACAAAAACAGTTCAAACTTAAAAACCTATCATAAAACGAAAAAATAATTGTTTATGTAATCTAAGTATCCTCAAAATCTCATAATATAAGAAGTGATATATAAGTATATATCAATAGAATTTAGCCTGCGAGAAAATGAAATAGAACATTAAATTAAATCGTTTCCTGTTTATGCCGTCTAGCACATTTTATGCGTACTACCTTGAGAGTTAATCAATGTTTTTTCGATAGAATCATTTTACGTATAAAATGCAGTAGATGGCGCTATAACAAAATATTATTTTACTTGTTTACTCCAAAGAATACAGTTTTAATTTATTACAATTAACTTCTCAAAATATTACCATATTATGCTTGTAAGCGGACCAGACATTGTTATACTTAATAAGTTTAAGTAATTCTACATAATGTCAAACATTAAACGTGAACTAATTTCTTTAAAAAATTTACAGTTCTTACCTAATATCTACGCATCTATATAACATTTTATGTTACATTACCTTATATACACAAAAACAGTTCAAACTTAAAAAACTATCATAAAATGGAAAAATTATTATTTATGTAATCTAAGTATCCTTAACCCTTAACCACCTAGCGTCGGTCACAGTAACTCCAGGCGATATATTTTTAAGCTATTGCATAGCTTCTATCGTGGGCCTTGAGCGCGGGGACTGAATCCAGAAATTCCGTAACGAAAAAAAACCTCACGCTCCCCACTCCGACGGGCACGGAGGTGTGGCGTTGAAAGCCGTGCATCGTCTAACGTCGTTTCAGTTCGGCAGACTTCGGCACTCGGCAGATTTCGGCACGGTGTTTGTGTGCGTGCGACTAGACGTATGCGTGTACACTAGCTGCTAACTCAATGATAAAAATTTCCTGAATAACCTACGTGTATTATAAGATATTAAAAATATTTTAAACAATATTAACTTCTCATTTATTCAATAAGAGAAAAAAATTGTTTTCTTATCGGTCACCACGCTCAAAAAGTGTAACTTGATTTAATATCAAAGACTTAACTGCATAAATAAAATAAATAAATAATTATAATTGCATAAGTTGATAAAAAATGCTATGCAATAGCTTTACCGCGGCAGTCACCGAGTGCCACACGTATTTTTTTCTTATTTCTTAGGCGTGCTGGTTTCCTGACGATGTTTTCCTTCACCGCCGATTACGTAGTGATTTACCATCAGCACTTTAATTGCATTTAACAGTTTATTGATGCCGGTGAGGATCGAACCCGGGTTGCTTGCGTACTGTGAAATTTGCAGCGAGCCTTTAGCCTCTGGGCTACCATGGCTCCTTGTAAAAAAATATTGAACCTGAAAAATAACCAATGATAATGACTTTCTTTACCGCGGCAGAATCAGTATATGATTTTTTTTTTTTTTTTTTTTTTTCGTTGTTTGGTTTAGTATTGTTTTCTATGTAGTAGATCTTGCTTCGCATGACCGATATTATATTTAAAGCTTCGGAAATCATACAACGACTATTTTGCCTTATGTCGCATCCACGGTGTCCATACTCACTTTCTTTGGTCAGCTGTTCGATATAATCAATATAATTCAATATATATCAAAGGGCTGGTTTTGTATGAAAACACCGTGGGTGTCTTCAAAAGCTTGTCCGATTAGCTTAGCTAGAGCTTAACTGTACACAAGTCACAAAGTTCCTGTAGGTTTCATGCCAGTTCCGAGGGCGGATGCCTGTTTCTGAATCAGTTGTAAAAGCATAAATTGTTTAAAAAAAAGTTTTATTTATTTTGTAATATATATTGATTAAAATCATTCTATTCCATTCTACCATCTGGGACTGTCTCACCGTTACCATCAGGTAAGAACATAGCGGAGAACTTGATTAGTTTGTAAAAATAAAACGAGATGGGGTGATGGATTCAGTCGTAAGACGCATATCAATGTTTTCTTAAGCCATTCTCAATTAGTGCTGGACTGCTATTCCTTGCTTACTTAGCACAATAAAAAAATTAAGAATAAGAAGTCAAGTATTATGTATGGACATTATATAGGGATCTTTAAGTTATTTCTTGACGATTCATACAATATTGATAGGAATCGCGGTAATGATTAATGATGTTACTCTTGATCTTGATCTACGCCACCATCATACAGATTGTATTTCATGTTACTTTATAATAGGTGCGGCATGTTTTAGCCGACATTTGATCTGTTTCACAGTAACAGGCCGTAACGTATACGCGCGTGAAATAAGCGCTTTCCCACGAATTCCGTTGCTATAGGAGATCTACTCTGTTTAGCAACGAAGAACATTTTATATCTTTGTCTTTAATCACACTGTATTAAAAGTAAATAATAACAAGCTATTGCTAAACATTGGCATCCCCCACATTACCTAATAGGGAGATTTTTCTACAGTTGCTCCGCTTGGCAGGTAGATTGGTAACTTAGCTAATACCGCAGGGGTTTTACATTAGTCGTAATTTCGCGGTACGCAAGCAACCCGTGTGCAATCCGCGCCGGCACCAATGGAATTGCTAATTGTAATTTTAAGTGCTGATACAGATTCTGAGTTACTTCGTGCTAGGCGGTGAAGTAAAAAGGTTTTAAAAATACTTTAAAGACATTTTTTGTATATCCTTCATTTAAGAATATAATTGTTCTCTTATTCTTTGTTATTTAAGATTCCTGCACCTACTATATTTTATAAGGAATGGCAAATAACAGTCTCTTTCGTTCTTGCATGTGAAAAATGTGGCTAAAGAATTAATGGCCACCCTTAATTATTGCAATTTTCATAAGCACGGCAGTTTTATATAACAGTACTTTAGAAAACGAAGAAAAGACTAATAAGGAAATTAAATACAGGTTTGTTATTACGCTTTATTTACTTTACAAAGCCATTACGATTTTTTTACAGAATTGCAAATAACTTGCTTCTTACCACGTAGCTCTAAAAAGAACTGGGTTTACCAGCTGACCTTTATACTGCGGAATGAGATTTGGAACGTAGGGTTGTAATCCAGAAATGTAAGAAATTGGTGTAAGCACTTGTTTTAGCCAGGGTTGTGCTAGGAAGGCATTAGACACCACAGGTGCTAAGTGAGTTTCACCTAAAAAAGAAGCAGCTGGATTTTCTTCTTTAACTGCTTCTGCAGTTTTCACTGACGCTGACGATACCATTTTAGCTGCACCTGCTTGAACGTTCTCGACGGACTTTTCAGTATTTTCGGGTTTGCTCTCGGCTTGCACAGATTTGACTGCAGCCATTGCTTCACCTTCAGTTTTTTCCTTTTGTTCTTCTACATTGGCTGTTTCAGTAGGGATGCTTTTTGTTACTGCCGCTACAACAGAGTGTCCCAAAAGTCCTGTTTGTGCCTGAATAGCAGTTGGTACACTATACGCCGCTAAAGCGACATCGCTCGCCCTGCTCGCTATAGATCCATCAATCTGTGCTTCAGCGGTTTTTAAAGCGTCTAAAGCTTGCCACTTCTGTTCTTCTGCTGCCCAGAATGACTCTTCGGCCCGCTCCTTTGCTAAATCATTAGCTTCAATAATACCCTCATTTTGTTTCTCTGTTGCTTGTTCAGCTAATTCTCTCGCCTTGTCGGCTACAGCTTGAGCTTGCTGCTCAAATTGAACTTTTGCATTTATCGCTGCAGCTTGTAAGTCACCTGCTGATATTGTGGGTACAGCAGCAGGAATAGGTATCGTATAGTAGGGATTGTGTACAATCGGACCGAAAAATGCACCAGAAGGCGCAGCGGTTGCGGAAGCCAAGAAAGCAACAGTCAAAATCTGCAAAATACATTTTTTATTATTTGTCGAAGTCATAAAAATTTAAAATAATAATTTGTGTAATGCTGTAGATATGAAGATTAACTTAATGTCATATTAAAACTTCAAATTAATGTAATCTTAATACTTTAAGCGAGCAGTTCTTGTAATACATACATAATATATATATCTTTCATCATCATTATTACAGCCTATCATAGGCTCATAAAGGGGGATGTTTGCCATATCTATGTATGGCAGGCGTGTAGGCTACCACGGTGTTTTTTTATTATTATTTTAAGTTCTTATCAGAAGGACTTTGCTGCCTATCTCTAGTTTCTATATTTATTTTTTACCTAACGCCTAGTGAAGGTCCGCCTAGATACTGTTAATTAAAAAGTATTGTAATATAAATGTCAACATTTATATTACCATACTTCAGTTTACCATACTTCAGTTTTCTTTTAATAATTTGGTTTTAAATATTGCAAAAATACAGCAAAAACTGACTCTACTGAACTTACTAAACTATGTGTGCAATATTAGGAAATATCTATTTATATCTAGAGAATAATATATTTATAGGGTTGAAGGTATATTCACCTAAAGATAAACTAGGAGATGATCGTACGAACGTACGAGCGAAAGAACCATTTTGCGCATATAATAATATCCTAGCTGACAGCCAAGCTTGCAAAGCATGACAGCAATAGCACTGAAGCCTATGACAATATAAACTATGTTAAAGGGCTGTAGGACAAATCGTCATGTAAACATAATGATTACCAGGCGTGGATTGTTTTGTGCTTATGGAGAATATAAAAAAGACGAATGTAAAAAAACTAATTTTACTATCGGTTTAATCGAAATTAAAGGTTCCTGTCTATTAGTAATATAAGGATAATATTTGTAATAAAAAGACGCGATCAACTTCCCCACATCATCCCGTGTGCTGTAAGAGGCGACGAAGGAGAATTAAAACAGGGGATGGGCAACACCCTCGAACTAATAAGAGCTCAAGTTATTAAAAATTGCGATTGATCTTGGATAGGCTGTAATTAACGAATTTATTTATATAAATAAAGGATAAAATATTGTAGGAATAAGTCTAACGATACACTTTCTATATTGATCACTTATCGCTATAAACAAACAAAGGAATATGTAACTTGACTGACCAGAACTCTCATCGTGCAGGATGTCTCGAAGCTACTGATTGCCCTCATCTCGTCTCATTCGGTTTTTATAATCGCGCGTCATCGCCTACAACAACTATATAGACTGGATAAAGACTGGATACTGAATACTAGTTACTCGAAATACTTAAAAAAAGTACAACACACAACACAAGTACATCGAGAGCAGAAAGAATGCAGGAAGTGCTCGCTTTTTGACAGTCATTCTTGATTGCTGTGGTTATTTTTAACGTAATTCACAATAATTGCGTCATAATATAGGCGCCACATCAAACATGATGCATTTGTTTGACACGCGGTTCCGTTTTGACGTATCTTGTAATGAAAACGATAGCGGACATACAGTCAAGATATTTTGAATCATCTTTGTGTATAAATCATAACTTAAATTTGTGTTTTACGTAAAATTATTATCATTTTAACATTTTACGTTGAGTTGAAAAGCAGAATAATAATATTTTATTAATTATTTAAATTCTTCGTTATCTTCCAATTTGAAGATTAAGTTAAATGTAATTGCGACCCTGTTGATAAACATTTTAATGAATTTATTATTTATTTATAACTATACTAGCTGGCCTGGCAGAAGTTGCTCTTCCCTTTCCGGCAGGTGCCGCGATAAATTAAAATTTATTAACAGAGTGACCACAGCGCTACCTATCGAGTCCAGAGTTTATGATTTTATTTTTTGTGACTAAACCAACATTTATTGTAAATGTTACGTGAACCTTTTGGTCTATGTATACAGAATTTGTTTTTATCATAACTACAGCGCCGCCTATCTGATCCTGGTATAGCTACGACCATTGCCTCGCCGTCGAGACAAATATATTGTATGAATATGACCTCAATTGGTCAGTTAATTCAGAGCTTACACTTTCACTATATATATATATATATATATATATATATATATATATATATATATATATATACACGTGAAATGCCACTGACTGACCCACTCATCTCTAAAACTATCTACACACTACATACACCTGGTTGAATTGAAATTTAGTATAGTTACTCATTTCGCAATGTAGACGCTCAATAAGAACGGATTTTATGAATGTCCCATAAAAAAAATGTTGTCTTCATTTTTTACATTTAGGTACCATAATAAAATATATTATGCACCTTTCGTGCACCCAGCGAAGTGAGCGGGTAGCAGCTAGTATTTTATATTGCAAGACTCATATTTTTCTTCAGACAAAAATGTAAATTACATACTTGGACATATTTTACAGCTAGGAAGGAACAAATAAAATGAGACTATGCGACCAGTGCTATAAGAACAGTCAAATATTTTTTGTACCTATAGGTAAATGATTAAATTAAAATCGGTGTGCCTGAGTACTTGGATACTAACAGTTATTTTATTGGAGTTTATTGGTAAATGTCAAGTCGAGTTTATAAATAAGTGTTATAATTTTTAAAATATCACGTGGCTCGAACACTTACAACAATGTTCCCTGTGTTTCGAAGTATGACGGTATATGACACCTTAGTTTGTGTTGTGTTGTGTGTTGTTAAGTTGGTAGCGTACGCGGCTGCATCCCGCCTGTCAAAACTCCACTGCTGAACATAAGCCTCCACCATAGTTTGCCTCACAGGGGGATATTCGCCATAGTTCATTGGGGAGACTCTAAAGTTCATCACCTGGTTTGTGTCGTCTCTTACGATTCCCACGGGACGATATGGGGCAGTGAATATTCTTACACTGCTATTACTCGGTAGCGGCTGCAAAACACTTCTTTATTCTGTGATAGACACTACAAAAATTTCATACATTTAGTCGTTTCTGTTGCCGCCATTGCAGATGAAAGGCTGCAAAAGTGTCTACGCCCGTAGCGTCTCGAAATAGAGCTTTGCCTCCTTGAGAAATATGATTGAAATTTCGAATTAAAGTGTCTCCATTGGGGCAAGATAAATTGCTGGAAATAAATTACTAATATTTAGTGGCATTTACAAAAAATACATTTTATTTTTTTAATGTGAGCATGATCATTAGGGACTTCATCTGTTCTACACACACTCATTCACTCTGCCGAACACTGACAGCAGAATCGTAAATAAGGTTTTCGCAAAACAAATCATCATATAATGATAAATTTTGGGGAAATTTTTTACCACATTTTTCGAAAGGGTTACCACATTGAAAGAGTTAAAAGCATTCCTTAATATCTTAACTTTTGCAATTATGTACATCGGCATCAATGTAGAATGTAATGTACTGAATGTACTGCCAACTCGCAACCTCTTTTAGTGCCAAAACCTAGTTGATTAAATTGAAATTATTGCTTAATTTTAGAGATATATATAAATGCAAGCCAATATTGAAATAATAAAGTAGAATACAATCATTCAGTTTTTGATTTATTATTTTACCGTAATATTTTTTTAGCTTACTGTTTTAATTAGTACTGCAGTTCGTAATGTTAAAAAAATCATGTTGGTGATAGATTTAATGTTTGGTGTCTCATGTCTACAAGTAAACTGTAAAATGAATTTATTAGAAAAACTTAGGTCTTATACTTTATTTAGTATCGCAGTTCGTATTTTAAAAAAAATTCATGTTGGTGATTGATTTAATGTTTGGTGTCTCATGTCTACTTTATGTTTTTTTTTTCGCCCGAAGCAATAAAGGGCTGCCCTATACGTAGGGAGGCGAAAATGCATTACGCATACCACGATAGCCGGTCTATCGTGGTTATGAGGGACTCACTGCCTACCGGGGGAACCTAAGTGTTACCCTCTAAAAACCGCCTTTGGGGACTGGCAACTGGCTGTTTAAGCTTTCTTATGCCGTATCGGGAGCGACCCTCTTTTGGGAAAAGAGGGTGCAGGCGGCTACGAGCCGCTGAGGGAGTGCCTACGAAGGCAAATTAATTATGAATGAAAAATTTAATTTAATTAGAGTTGGCCTGAGCCGCCAGGAGGATGTTCAGGTCGTTTGACAGTTTATTAGGCGGGTCCGATTGAGAGTTTCTCGGCCTGCGAACTCGATAGCGAGAAAGAGGGGGGTGGGGCTGCATAAGTCTCCTCCTTGCCTCACGAATAAAATGGTTGGAGTGCGACTCTGAGGCTTTGAAGAAGTTCTCAGAGAGTTTTTTAAGAAATTGTTGAATTGTGGGGAGCTCTAGGTCCCGATGAAGGTCAGCATTACAGACGTACCAAGATGCGTTCGCAGCTCGACGACAAAAAAGGTTTTGAACTATTTGGAGTTCATTAATAATTTTAGGGTCAGCGTGGGCAAAAACGGGGCCCGCGTAGGACATAACTGGTCGTATACAGACCTTATAAAGGGTACGCTTGTTTCTGAGGGACATTTTACTGTGTCGGCCCAACATACTGTTGAGCCTACTCAGGTAAAAACGTGCGTGACGGGTTACTCTTTTGACGTGGGGCCTGAAAGTTAGCCTTGTGTCTAGAGTGACACCTAAATATTTGGCAGTCGTATGCCAGGGGACAGGGGTCCCTAGCATACGTATTGGTGTTTTTGAGACGGCGTCGTTTATAATCGAAGTGAACGGCGGAGCTCTTCTCCGGGTTCACATCGATGCGCCATTTTTCGAACCAAGCTCCTAGGTCGTCAACTGACTTTTGAACCTTGTTCCGTATGAAAGGTAGCGAGATACCTTTGCAGTAGATAGCAGTGTCGTCTGCGAAGAGGGAGAGCTGACCTTTCGACGGGATGGGAATGTCGTTGATGAATAGGATGTACAGCAGAGGAGCAAGTACTGAGCCCTGAGGGACACCAGCTTTGATAGGGCGCTGTGAAGATAGCGTGCCTTCGTGTCTAAAACGAAAGGTACGATGCTTTAAGTAAGAGGCCACGAGACGTACTAGACGATCGGGGAGACCTATTTTGTACAGCTTGTAGATAAGGCCTGTATGCCAGATTCTATCAAAGGCTTTAACTATGTCGAAAAAGACCGCGATGATCTTGTGACGACGAGGATAAAAACCGCTGAGGATATATTCCACAATACGGTGAACTTGTTGGGGACATGAGTGTTGCGCTCGGAAACCGAATTGATGGGGAATGATAAGAGGGTCACCGTCTGTGGGAAACAGACAGCGCCTCATGCGAGTTTGGATGACTCTTTCGAAGAGCTTGCCCATTGCCTTGAGGAGGCTAATGGGGCGATGACTGGAGGGGAGGTTGAGAGGCTTGCCTGGCTTGGGAATACCAATCACAGTTGCCTCTTTCCACGTGGTGGGAAAGTAACTAAGGTATAAGCAGGCGTTGAAGATATTAGATAAAAATGTTAACACCTGCTCTGGAAAGTGTTTTAAGGCTAGCTTGGAGATGCCATCCACGCCCGGAGCCTTTTTGGGCTTAAGTCCTTTGATGAGGGATGAAATCTCATCATTGGACACAGATATAGGTTCGGAGGCTGGAGGGGGTGAGTTCCGGCGGCGGATCTCATCCTCCACTGTCTGGACGTGTGAGGGGTCGACGGGTTGAGAGCTAGGAGAGCTTGTGCGGCAATGCTGTCTGCGAAGTACTCAGCTGTTTCCTCGTCCTCGAAGGCAACCGTACCGTCGGGACGGGAGAGAGGGGAGTGTGGGTGATAGCGTCTATGCGGAGGGCTCTAGCCATCTGATAGTACGCTGTATGAGATGGAGAGATATTC
Source organism: Parnassius apollo (assembly GCA_907164705.1). NCBI lineage: Eukaryota > Metazoa > Arthropoda > Insecta > Lepidoptera > Papilionidae > Parnassius > Parnassius apollo. The sequence continues at coordinate 4,514,435 of CAJQZP010001539.1, read as the reverse complement.
TCCATGAGTTTACTCTTTTCGAGGTCTCGAAATTTAGAAAGGCGGAAACGGAGTTCTCGTTGAAGACGATTGGCCGTGCGCCTATATTCGGGGGTGGGATATTTTGCTGCTCTCCGGAAAGCAGCTTTCTTGGCTTTTAATAGGTTGCTAATATGTAGGGGAAGCCCACTATTGTTAGCAACCGGGGCGACCCTTTCGTTCTCTTTAAGGGAGGATTTAATAAGGGTGGAGACTGAATCGACCGCGGTGTCGAATTTTTCGGGACTGTCTAAATCCGACGGTGGGGAGATGGTAGAGTCCTGTGAGTCCAGAGCTTTAGCTAGGGACTCCTTGAATCCCTTCCAATGAAGGTTTTCGTGTGTGTTGGGGGAGGGGCGGCTGATGGCCAAGAATTAGGGAGACCGGTCGGTGATCGGATCCTAGATCTTCTAGTGTCTCGATTGCTCTGAGGTTGAGAGAAACTCCTTGGAGTAACGCAAAATCTAGTACATCGGGGGCGTGATCAGTGTTATCGGGAAAGTGATTAACACCGAGGGGACTATGGACGGTAATATCAAGAGACTGCGTGATATCGAGCAGTATCTTGCCACTAGGGGATGTAGTACGGCATGTCCATTCAGTATGCTTGGAGTTAAAATCTCCGAACGTAATGACTGAATTGCCTAAAGATAAAATAGCCTCAAAATCTTTTTTGAGGGGATGGGTTCTTGAAGGGATGTAACAGGAGGCTATGAGGATGGACTGATGTCCAGTCATAGCTAGCCTGCATACCGTGGCTTCCATGTTGGTAAGCTGCGGAGTAGAAATGGGCGAGCAGTGAAGTGTCTTCTTGTAATAGATGGCCTTTCCGCCGCCTCGGCGGTCGGGTCTGTCATTACGAAGAAGAGAGAAGTTTTTAATAGAAAGGCCTTTAGTGTCCTTAGTTTTGAGATTAGTTTCCTGTAGGAGGAGGAAATCGGCTTCACGATTCCGAAGAAAGAGCTTAAGCTCTGGGAGGTTATTTCGCAAACCGCGAATATTAAAGGATACAAGCGATAAACACCGGTTGATACGACCGTGAGACTTTGGTAGAGCAAACTGCTCTGTCATTGTGAAGTTAAGTTAATTAAGTTAACTTACAACGAGCACAAAAGTTTATGGTGCTCTGTAACAGCGAGGAGACGGTCCTGAGGGAACCTTGCAGCGCGCAATTTGCGTGCTAACACCGCGATTTCACTAACGTCGATCGTCGTCGTCGTTTTTATGAATTTATTAGAAAAGCTTAGGTCTTATACTTTATTTAGTATCGCAGTTCGTAATTTGAAAAAAATTCATGTTGGTGATTGATTTAATGTTTCGTGTCTCATGTTTACAAGTATACTTTAAAATGAAATTATTAGAAAAGCTTAGGTCTTATACTTTATTTAGTATCGCAGTTCGTAATTTAAAAAAAAATCATGTTGGTGATAGCTTTAATGTTTGGTGTCTCATGTCTACAAGTACACTTTAAAATGAAATTATTCGTAATTTGAAAAAAATTCATGTTGGTGATTGATTTAATGTTTCGTGTCTCATGTTTACAAGTATACTTTAAAATGAAATTATTAGAAAAGCTTAGGTCTTATACTTTATTTAGTATCGCAGTTCGTAATTTAAAAAAAAAATCATGTTGGTGATAGCTTTAATGTTTGGTGTCTCATGTCTACAAGTACACTTTAAAATGAAATTATTCGAAAGGCCTAGGTCTTATATTGCTTACAATCTTTGTAATGTATAAGAAATGTTTAATGGTAATTAGCTAGGCCATAAAAGACACTTATTGAAAACAATTTTAAAAAGTTCATTTTTCAAACTTTAAATTTGGAATAATGCTTTGATCGCTTTGCCGTGATTTTTTAAATACATTATGGAGTGGTGTGTTCTTCAATCAACAAATTGTCGATCTAACTGTACCCACTGACGATACGTCCATTTAGTAGACTTCCAAATGGATGCATTCCAAATAAAAATTTATCCAGATACAGTACCATTAACGATACTTCCATTTGGACGCATGGCATCACTTCGAACTTGGCAGTTGTATGGAACGGAAATAAATAATAATATGGATAATAATACTTTATCATTAGATTGGCCTCTCATTTCTTAGTTCAGAGAGCTGTAAAGATTTCACGTAGCTGATCTAGTGTGGCTACGTGAACTCTATAAAGTTAGTTAGAAAAAGTTAAAGTTACATCCTACATACGTCCCACTGGTTTGCACAAGCATCCTCTTATTTCTGAGAGGGTTTCAGGACGAGCAATTGTCAGCCGGCGAACTTGACATGTCTTCGAAATATTTTTTTTCTTATTGCTTAGGCATGCAGGTTTCCTCACGATGTTCTCGTCTACTTCTGAGCTCGTGGTAAATCAGGCTTTAAAATTGCAATTAATAGTTTAATTGGTGCCGATGAGGATTGAAGCGGGTTGCTCGCGTACTGTGAAATTTACAGCAAGCATTTAGCCCCTGATCTACCACCGCTCCATGTAAAACATTTATAATTTATTGAACCTGCAAAATAACCAGTGATGATTTCTTTCTTTACCACAGAGGAATCAGTACATGATTTTCTGCATAGTAGACCTTGGTTCTCATGACCGACAATATATTTAAGGCTTCAGAAATTATACAACGACTATTTTGCCTTATGTCTCATCCACTGTGTCCATCCTCATTTTCCTTTGATCAGCAATTCGATACTATGAATCAAAGGGCTGATTTAATCCGAAAATACCGTATCTACAAAAGCTAGTCCGATTAGTTTAGCTAGAGCTTAACTGCACACAGTTAACAAAGTCCCCTCTAGGTTTCACGCCGGTTCTGAGGACAGATACCTGTTTCTGAACCGGTTGTAAAGGCATAAATGTTTTAAAATTGTTATTTATTTTATAATATATATTGATTGAAAATCATTCTATTCTATCATCTGGGACAGTCTCACCGTTACCACCAGGTAAGAAGGTATCGAAGAACTTGATTATTTTGTAAAGAGAAAAACAAGATGGGATGATGGATTTAGTCGTAAGGCGCACATTAATGTTTTAAGCTATTCTCAGTTAGTGCTTGATTACTATTCCAACTCATGGGATGAAATTGAGTTTGGGTACTTAGTATAATCAAAGCAAAATAAAAATTAGGAAATCAAGAGATCTATAAGTTATTTCTTGACGATTCATACAATATTGATAGGAATCGCGGTAGTGATTGATGATGTTACTCTTGATCTTGATCTACGCCACCATCATACAGATTGTATTTCATGTTAGTTTATAATAGATGCGGTATGTTATGGCCGACATTTGATCTGTTTCACAGTAACAGGCCGTAACGTGTACGTGCGTGAAATAAGCGCTTTCGCACGAATTCCGTTTCTATAGATCTAGTCTATTTAGCAACGAAGGAAATTTTATACCCTTATCTTTAATCACACTTTATTAAAAGTAGATAATAAAAAGCCATTGCTCAACATTAGCATCTCCCACATTACCTCATAGGGGGGGATTTTACTACAGTTGCTCCGCTTGGCAAACGAAGTAGATTGGCAACTTAGCTAATACCGCAGAGATTTTACATTAGTCGTAATTTTGCGGTACGCAAGGAACCCTTGTACAATCTCCGCGGGCAATGAAATTGTTAATTGTAATTTTAAGTGCTCATGCTAATTCTGAGTTGCTTCGTACTAGGCGGTGAAGGAAAAAGGATTAAAATATTTTGATAATTTTTTTTTGTATATTCTTCATTTAAGAATGTAATTGTTCTCTTGTTCTTTGTTATTTAAGATTCCTGTACCTATTATATTTTTTATGGTATGGCCAATAACTATCTCTTTCGTTCTTGCATGCGAAGAAATGTGGCTGAATTGAGGAGTTAATTGAATCTTTAGACTTAATTTTCTAAAAAAATTGGCCAACCTTAATTATTGCAATTTTCATAAGTACGGCAGACTTGAAATAGTACATTGTAAAAAACTAACAAGGAGATTAAATAGAGGTTTGTTAGAACGCTTTATTTACTTTACATAGCCATTAACATTTTTTTACAGAATTGCAAATAACTTGCTTATTACCACGTAGCTCTAAAAAGAACAGGGTTTATCAGCTGACCATTATAGTTCGGAATGAGATTTGGAACGTAGGTTTGTAATCCAGAAATATAGGAAATTGGTGCAAGCCCTTGTTTTAGCCAGGGTTGTGCTAAGAAGGCATTAGATACCACAGGTGCTGGGTGAGTTTGAGCTAAAAAGACAGCAGCTGGATTTTCTTCTTTAACGGCTTTTGCAGTTTTCACAGACGCTGACGATACCATTTTAGCTGCATCTGTTTGAACGTTCTCCACGGGCTTTTCAACATTTTCGGGTTTGCTTTCGGCCTGCACAGATTTGACTGCAGCCATTGCTTCACCTGCAGCTTTTTCCTTTTGTTCTTCTACTCGTACATTGGCTCCTTCAGCAGTGATGCTTTTTGTTTCTGTCTCTACAACGGAGTGTTCCGAAAGTCCTGTTTGTGCCTGAATAGTAGTTGGTGCACTATACGCCGCTAAAGCGACATCACTCGCCCTGCTCGCTATAGATCCATCAATCTGAGCTTCAGCGGTTTTTAAAGCGTCTAAAGCTTGCCACTTCTGTTCTTCCGCTGCCCAGAATGACTCTTCAGCCTGCTCCTTTGCCAAATCATTATCTTCAATAATACCCTCATCTTGTTTTTCTGTTGCTTGTTCAGCTAATTCTCTCGCCTTGTCGGCTGCAGCTTTAGCTTGCTGCTCAAATTGAACTTTTGCATTTATCGCTGCAGCTTGTAAGTCACCTGCCGATATTGTGGGAGTAGGAACAGGTATCGTAGAGTAGGGGTTGTATACAATCTCACCGAAAAGTGCACCAGAAGGCGCAGCGGTTGCGGAAGCCAAGAAGGCAGCAGTCAAGATCTGCAAAAAATATTTTTTATTATTTGTTGTAGTCATAAATGTGTATTCCGTTTCATAAATATTTAAGCATTATACAAATTAGTATTTTAAATATATCAAATATTTAAAATATTAATACTTTACGCGGGTAATTATTTAAATAATACATACATAATATATATATAGCATTCATCATCATCATTACAGCCTATCAGAGCCTCATAAAGGGGGATATATATATACCTACGTTTTGCAGACGTGTTGGGTACTACAGTTTCTTTTTATTATTTTAAGTTATTATAAGAAATATTTTGCTAGCTATATCAAGTTTCTTTTTTTATTTTCTAACGTGTAGTAAATCCTCGATAGCTCAGTTAGGCCTTATTTCAATTTTGCAAAAAGGCATGATAGCACACTTCACGTTCCCTAGATGGTTTTTATTTCCTAGACATGCAGATTTATCACACGTTTTCATTTCCTGCACTTAGTCAATTATATGGCCTGGGAAGCTTAACGCTGGTCGTCGCACTCTCTTGTCTGTGTTGGTAGTAGTTATTATGATTTTAAATCATTATATTACAACACAAGTTTTCTTTTATTGTGTCTTTAATTTAAATTAACTAAAGCGTAATTAAAAACTGAAAACTCTGTGTGCGATGTAAGGAAATAATCTATTTATATCTAGAGAATAGTACATTTATATGATTGAACGTGTTCAATTAAAGAAAAACAAGGAGATGAACGATCACATCATTTTACGCAAATAATGTTACTCTAGCTGATAGCCAACATTGCAAAGCATGTCAACAATAGCAGTTAAGCTTTTTTCAATTTAAACTAAGTTAGACGTCTGTAGGGCAAATCGCCATCTAAGCATAATGATTACGTTAAAATACCTTCCTGCATGGGGGAGGTTATTTCCAGGCGTGGATTGGTTTGCGCCAATGCAGAATTAAAAAAAAAAACGAATTTTGAGCATTCCACTAACTCTTTCATAACTTTCAGAATAAAAAAATCAGTAAAAACTAATTTTATTATCCTCATGGAAATTAATTGTTCCTGTCTATTCATGAATATAAGTATAATATTTGTAATAAAAAGATAGTAATAAAAAGACGAAATCAACTACGAGTACCCCATATCATCCCGTGAGTGTCGTGAGTGGCGATAGAAGAAAACTGAAAGAGGAATGGGGCAACAGTGTAGAACTCATAAGAGCTCAAAGTAATAAAAACTCGCTATTGTGGAAATTCTTGCCAATCCACGTGGGAGGCCTGTGTTCAGCAGTGGATCTTTAATAGGCTGTAATTAACGAATTTATTAATATAAAGGATAATATTCACTTATCACAAGAAACACTTAAACAAAGGAACATATAACTTGACTGACCAGAACTCTCATCGTGCAGGATGTCTCCAAGCTACTGATTGCCCTCATCTCGTCTCATTTGGTTTTTATAATCGCGCGTCATCACCTACAAGAACTATATAGACTGGATAAAGACTGGATACTGAATACTAGTTACTTGAAATATTTAAAAAAAAAGTTTAACCGTCGAGGGCAGAAAGAATGCGGGAAGTTCCCGCTTTTTGACAGTCATTCTTATTGCTGTGGTTATTTTTAACGTATTGTACAATGAGTTGCTTAATAATATAGGCACCACATCAAACATGATACATTTGTTTGACACGCGGTTCCGTTTTGACGTTCCTTGTAATGAAAACTATAGCGGACATACAATCAAGATATTTTGAATCATCTTCGTGTATAATCAATATATCAATATACTTGAGTTAAATAGCAAAATAATAATATTTTATTAATTATTTAAGTTATTCGTTATTCTCCAACTTGAAGATTAAGTTAAATATAGTTGCAACGCTGTTGATAAACATTTTAATGAATGTATCATTTATTTATAACTATACTAGCTGGCCTGGCAGAAGTTGCTCTTCCCTTTCCGGCAGGTGCCGCGATAAATTAAAATTTATTAACAGCATGACCACAGCGCTACCTATCGAGTCCAGAGTTTATAATTTTATTTTTTGTGACTAAATTAAATAATAGTTAAAATAAAATAATTTGTTTTTATCATGACTACAGCGCCGCCTATCTAATCCTAGTATAACTATGAACCATTATCTCGCCATCGAGGCCAACATATTGCATGAATATGACCTCAATTGGTCAGTTAGTACAGAAATTACACTATCAATATCATCATCATCATCATTACAGCCCTTCACAAGTCAACTGCTGAACATAGGCCTCTCCCAAGTAATGCCACAAAGCACGGTCCTGAGACACCTGCATCCATAGACTTCCTGCATGTCTTACCAGGTCGTCACTCCATCTAGTGGGGGGTCGCCCTACACTACGCCTACCGGTACGAGGCTGCCACTCGAGAACCTTTCTTCCCCATAGGTTATCGGTTCTTCGAGCTATATGGCCGGCCCATTGCCACTTCAGCTTAATAATCCGTTGGGCTATGTCGGTCACTCTGGTTTTACTGCGGATATCCTCATTTCTGAGTCTATCTCGCAGAGAAACTCCGAGCATAGAGCCGAGCCCTCTCCATAGCTCGCTGAGCGACCTTGAGCGTCCTCATACGGCCAGCAGTGAAGGACCACGTCTCAGATCCGTAAGTCATCACTGGCAATACGCACTGGTTATAGACTTTAGTTTTCAGAGATTGAAGTATACCTGACGAGAAGATGTGTTGTAATTTCCCGAACGCTGCCCAGCCGAGTTGAATCCGTCGATTGACCTCTCGGTCGAAATTGGACTTACCTAGTCGGACTATTTGACTATATACAACTTCGAGCATAGTGCTCCCAACAACTACCGGCATAGGTGTGACATGGACATTAAACATGATCTTTATTTTGTCCATGTTCATCTTAAGACCTATGCGTTGGGAGACACCATTGAGGTCATTGAGCATAGTGCTTAAGTCCTCCAGCGATTCTGCCATAAGGACTATACGTCGTCAAATCGAAGGTGAGTGATGTACTCGCCATTGATGTTAATACCGTATCCTTTCCAGTCCAGTAGCTTGAAAACGTCTTCCAACGCAGCGGTGAAGAGTTTCGGGGGATATAACATCTCCCTGTCTTACACCTCTCTGCAGTTGGATAGGTTTCGAACTCTGGTTCTGTACTCGGATAGCCATCATAGCCCTACTGCACAAACACTTCAGCACTTCGATATACCGACAGTCAACTTGGCACCGCTGAAGGGACTGTAGCACCGCCCAAATTTCGACGGAATCAAAGGCTTTCTCATAGTCCACATATGCCAGGCAAAGTGGCAGATTGTACTCTTCGGTCTTCTGTACAATCTGCTGCAGGGTATGTATGTGGTCTATGGTACTGAAGCCTTTTCGGAAACCGGCTTGTTCGGGAGGCTGGAAGTCGTCGAGTCTGCGTGCGAGACGATTCGTATTGACTCTCGAAAACAGCACGTAGACGCGGCTCAGAAAGGAAATGGGTCTGTAGTTCTTCAAGAGAGCGTTGTCGCCTTTCTTAAAGAACAAGACCACCGCGCTTCTGCTCCACGCCTCCGGAGTAGTGCCATCATGGAGGACGGAATTGAAGAGCTTCTGAAGGACTTCAAGTACCGGTGTTCCACCCGCTTTCAGAAGTTCCGCTGTAATTCCTTCCTCGCCCGGGGGCTTGCCGTTTTTAAGGTGGTGGAGAGCCATTCTAATCTCGCTCAGACTGACGTTCGGGATATCATCGGAATAGTGTCGAATAAGAGTTGCTCTTGGATCGTTACTCACACTTGCGTGTGGCTCCAACGATGATGTGTACAGCTGCCCATAGAACCTCTCAATCTCACTCAGAATCTCAGGTGTCCCAGAAACGATGTTGCCACACTCAGTCTTCAGCTTTGACAGTTGGCTCTTTCTGGCAGACAGATCTCTGGCAAAGACTTTGGAGCCCTGGTTCCGCTCGATCGCTTCTTTAATACGAGCAGTATTAAAGTTGCGTAAGTCTCGCCGCATGCATTTGGAGATCTGTCTGTTCAGTTGCCTGTATGCTGTCAAATCTGTTGACGATTGCAGCCTCATCTCCCGTCTAACAGCCATGAGATTAAGAGTGTGATGGAAGAGTTTTTGTGTTCTTCTGCGGCGGGTCTTGCAGAACTTAGCTCCGACCGTATGGACAGTTTCCACGAGCTTGTCATTCATGTCGTCCACTGCATTGCAATCTTCTAGGCACTGAAAGCGGTTACGTAACTCGAGCTGAAAGGTTTCGGGATTCTGGATTAGAGCACGAGGGGGACGAAGCGTTAACTTCATTAGACGAGACCTCTCCAACTTCACGTTTAGGTTCAGTGTACCTCTAACCATTCGGTGATCGCTGCCAGTTTTCACCCTTGCGATCACTGAGACATTACTGAACAGTTGGCGTCTGGTCGTCATAATGAAGTCAATCTCATTTTTTGTCGAACCGTCGGGGCTCGACCAGGTCAACTTCCTGTGGGGCTGCTTCTGGAAGAAAGAGTTCATCATAAAGAGTCCCTCTTTCTCCGTAAAGTCGGCCAGTTGCTGGCCCCTTCGGTTCCGTGGCCCTACTCCAAACTTTCCTACCTTCAGCTCACCGCTTTCTTTTGTGCCTAGTTTTGCGTTGAAGTCTCCCATCAACACCGTGTAGTGGGTTTTGGAGGAATGCATGGCTCTGGAAATATCCTCATGCATTTCCTCCACCTCCTCATCGGGATGTGCCGAGGTTGGTGCGTAAACCTGTATGACCTTCAGCGAATACCGTTTGGTGATTCTGAGTATCAGGTAGGCGACCCTCGTCGACACACTCCCAATCTTTACAACTTTTGACGAGAGACTTGTGGACGATAAATCCGACACCTCCTTGGGACTGATGGTCGCCCTCTCGGTGATAGAACAAGTTGCCGGACTCGAGGATTGCCATGTCCTCCCCCTCTCTTCAGACCTCGGATAATTCAATAATATGTCAGCACAACTTGTCTACTTCTTCTTCCTGCTCCAGTATCTTCCCGTCAGTACTCAGGGTGCGTGCGTTATATGTTGCCAGGTCGAGTCGTCGTAGGTGGCAACCGAACCTCCACCGGAGATTCTTATCACCACCTGCCCCGCCGTTACCATTATCGCCACCGTAGCCAGTAGTAGCGGGGCCGCCGGGGACTGGGGGCCGTTTGCTTGCGTCATTATTCATGGGGGGATATTTGCCATAGTAGCCACGCTTGTGAGCTGCCTTATAATCATCTTAATGAATTTGCTTTAGAGCGTGAAGAAAGTCATTGAGCCGGGTTTGCAAACGTATATAACCATATCCATCCGCAGTTTTTTATTATGTTATTGTTGGTTTTTACTATATTGAGTTGTTATCAGGAAGATGCTGCTGCCCAACTCCTGCCTGTCTCCCTCTGTCGCCTCTTACGACACCCACGGTCTGATATGGGGTAGTGGATATTCTCAATCTCCACTACACGGCACTATCAATATATATATATATATATATATATATAGGTCTTATATATGAAATTAGCCTTTTGTCGTACTGACCACTTTGATCTGAAATATCTCCTCTTTGGTTAAGAATTCCAAATTCAAATTTATAAATTCAATTAGCTGGTACATTTGAATTTTGAAAACAGTCATTATTTGTTTTTTCCTCATTATTTTTTTCTTTGGCGTCGCTTATATTACACGTATTATACGTATTATACCACACATGTGTGTGTGAAAAACATGAAATATCGGTACATTTACGAGTACGAGTACTACCGTGGCATCAGTGCTGCAGAAACAGCTCGAATGATTAATGATGTGTACGGCGCTAGTTTCGCAAAAGAAAGCACGGTACCTTTTTGGTGTCAACGTTTTCGTTCTGAAAATTTCGACCTTCAGAACCAACCGGCCGGAGACCAAAGTGGAAAATGAAGAATTAAAGGCTATTGTGGAAGCGTCTCAATCACAAAGCACTTTAGAGATAGCTGCAGGTTTCGGCGTAAGTGATAAAACTGTATTAATCCTCTTGAAGCAAATTGAGAAAGTGAAAAAAAAAACGCGTCGACTGTTGTGTTACTTTGCTCAATCGACACAAAAATGAAGGATTTTTAAATGAATGATTACTTATGATGAAAAGTGGATACTGTACGACAATCGGAATCGCTCGTCGCAATGGCTGCACCCTGGAGACCCAGCCAAATCCTGCCCTAAACGAAAATTGACTCAGAAAAAATTTACTTGTGAGTGTTTGGTAGACTAGCGCCGGTGTCGTTCACTACAGCTTTCTAAAATCTGGTCAAACGATTACGGCAGATATCTATTGTCAGCAACTGCAAACCATGATGGAAGAACTAGCTGCTAAACAACCGAGATTGGTCAATCGCTCTAGGGCACTGCTGCTTCACGTCAACGCAAGACCACACACTGCACAACAAACGACCACTAAGTTAGATGAGTTGCAGTTGGAATGTATGCGACATCCACCGTACTCCTCGGACCTTGCTCCAACAGATTGCCATTTTTCCGGAATTCGGACAATTTCGTAACAGACGTTTTAGTAAAGGGATCAATGAACTACTACCTACTATGAGATGGCAAAAGTGCATAGATAACAACGGTGCATACTTTGATTAATTAAATAAATATATATAAAAGCGAAATACCACTGACTGACTCGACTCATCACAGATCTCTAAAACTATACACCTGGTTGACTTTGTAAGTTAGTATTCTTACTAATTTCGCAATGTGGACGCTCAATAAGAACGGATTTTATGAAAGTCTCATCAAAAAAAAATTGTCTTTATTTTTTGCGTCTCGGTTCCGCAATAAAATATATAATCGTTCACTCAACGAAGTGAGAACGTATCAGCTAGTATTTTATATAGCAAGGTTCATATTTTGCTTTAGACAAAAATTTAAGTTTTATATAACTGGACATATTTTAAAACAAGGTAGGGACGAATAAAATGAGACTATGCGACCAGTGCTATAAGAACAGACAGATATTTTCGTACCTATAGGTATTATAAATGATTAAATGTAAATGAGTCTATCTGAGTACTTGGATACATACAATTATTTTATTGGAGTTTATTGGTAAATGTCAAGTCGAGTTTATAAATGTATTATAATTTTTAAAATATCATACGGCTCGAACACTTACAATAATGTTACCGGTGTACTGAAGTATGACGATAGATGACCCCGTAGTTTGGTGTGGTGCAAATTTGTTATCATACGCGGCTTCATACCGCCTCCACCATAGATTGCCTCACAGGGGATCCCCCCTGTCATAGTTCATTAGGGAGACGTTGCTGTTCATCACTTAGTTTGTGTCGTTTCTTACGATTCCTACGAGACGATATGGGCTCATGAATATTATGTATTATACACTGCTAGTACTCGGTAACGGCTGCTTAAAGTTAAAAAAAGTTTAAGTTTTATATACGTCCTTCTGCTGGATACAGGCCTCCTCTCATTTCTGAGAGGGTTTTAGGCCAAGGAAGTGTTAGCGGCGCTGTCCCAATGTGTGTTGACGAACCGCAAATGTGTTCGAAATATTTTTTCTCAGAATACAGGTTTCCACACGACGTTTTCGTTCACCGCCGAGCACTTGTTAAATCAGTACTTAAAACTGCAATTAACAATTTCATTTGTACCGGCAAAGATCGAACCTGGGTTGCTCGCGTAATGTGACAAATAAATAGATAGAAGAGAAAATTTTTACCTCCTTGTGAAGCTGTAAAAATTACGATTGTAAATGACAGTGTAATATGCTTACATAAAGAAGCGTCGCAAGTTGATGTAAATTTCAACGTTGTTTTCAATGTTGTCATCGTGCTGTATCAATCACGGTTTGGTGACTACAATTTACGGTCAGGACGAGAGGTTATGGCCTGCTCAAAACGTTACACTGACGTTAAGTCTCTCGAGGAATCTTTACAGCTAATCTATAGATTATTACCATTGCGAATTCATAGATTCGCAGCCAAAAAGTTTAAAGACCTATATATAGAGAACCGGAGACCTTTTTTACTGGAAACACATTTCATTCTAGTCCTCACGGGTGGTAACTGTTTTGGTTCGTAATCGAGGATAGATGGAGATGTATATGGGTCGCAGTAACCACTTATCATCAGGTGGACTGTATGCTCGTTTGTCACCATTACGCTATAAAAAAATCGAAGTTGAAGGCGGCCTCTTTGAATAAAATTGTTTTTTTTGCATTTACTTTAATCATTACGTCGGGATTCAACTAAGAAATTAATTTAAGTTTCATGACTAAAAAATTAAACTCGAAAAGAGATGAAGAGAATAATATTTTTTAAAATTTTATGAATTCCTTGTCTATCAACGATTTGCTTATGTTGATTTTAAATTTGCCTAAATAGCCATTTAAAATTAAAGTTTTGTGCGGGATTGTCCTTTTTATTTTATCATCATAATTGCAACCTGTGAAAGTCATCTGCTGAACATTGGACTTCGGATGGATTGCCTCACAGGGGCGATATTTGCCATAGTTGTTTCACTGGTGCGTTGGCAACAGCAGTTGTTAATCATTTTGAGTTCTCATCTCCTGTTTCAGTTTCCCTCTGTAATATCTTCGACACCCACGGGATGATGTGGGGTAGTGGATTATTCAAGAATACAACTGCACGACTTCAAGATACTGTCATCTTATTTTGCGTAGATCAGAACAAAAATTAATATTCAAAAGCTGGAGGCAAATACCTTAGAACCTCCTTATCGGTACTGTAAAGCATCTTAAACGTCGGGAATTAAAATAAAATCCGTAAATAAGCACGGGTGATTTTTTGATCTCGATAACAGCGCTACCTACCGGGTACAAATGTAAATCTAAACCAACTAGAGAGTATTTCATATACACACAAAAAATCATCAAAACGGGTCCAGCCTTTTTCCAGTTTTTGCGAGACTAACGGACATTAATTGATTTTGATGTATATAGATAGGTTATTGAATAACATAATGGCAGATCCTGATCCTGCAGACCGTTCCAGATTCGAAAGGACAGCCTCGCGATAGTTCCGTATTATAATAATTAATGAATAGGAGCAAAGAGCATATAATGAAATAGAAGCAAAAATAACCGTACGGAACCCTTAATCGAAGCCTGCGATCTCGATGTAGGGCAATTAAACCGTAGTTTTACTTTCAGCTGTTCTTGAACCACGATGCGCGGGCATTGACCGATGACCGATCACTGTAGCGGCACACACTGCGTATAAGTTCCGTCGCGTTGTCTTATGCTTTAAAGTATGTTTCTTTGTTCGATAACTGCCATTCAGTGATATTTTTATTGCATTGTGATTTCATTGTCAGAGTCACACTTCTATTTGTGTATATAATATATACAATCGCCCACATTCAGCTTTTATTTTTAATACTAGTATCAGGTGTTTCCTGATTTAATAAAAATAGTAAAGCCATACATTAATTAAATCAGGTAGACTTATTTCTGTACTGCCAACGCTCAGTAAAATAAAATTAAAAACTATTTTAGATCATTTATTTAGATGTTTCAATTTCTTTTAAATAAGTGTTATTACTCAGTAAATGATTTCTTAAATGATAAATTTGACTCAAATTGTATTTATTGAATTGCTGAATTTAAATTTTTTGAAATGTTTTAACTAAAGTTTTTATATAGATAAGTTATTAAGATAAGTTTTATATAGATTTGGTTTCCATAAATATTGCGGCAAGTATCTTTATACTATATAATAATTAGTGTCTTAGTTTTCTAGTTTATTCGAAAAATTATCTATCTGAAAATATTTGTACGCCGGAAACGGCAGAATATTTAGGATCAAAATTCTTTTGTAACAACAGTAATGTACCATATTCTGACAAATAAAGCATCTTATCTTATCTTATGAAATGTACAAATTTTTAATAGCAATAAATTACTCTATATAAAAATCAATTTGATTTACAGGGGGTCGATCGGAATGCTTGGAAGTATTCACATAATTTCTAGAGTATCTTGAGATAGAACTTAGGTTGCGCTCGTAACATTACCACTGTCCTAGTAAGGGGGCTTAGTGGTTTAGTCACTCATGGTGAACAAAGAGAAACCCACATGGCTGGCCCGAGATGAAGGGTGGGCCTGAGGTGGCCACTCCGAGTGGGCTTGGCGAACCCACTTCGGACTTGTGGGCTGTAGTAAGTCAATTGCGCAGATCGAGTATGCGGCGAAGATGGAACACCTTGAGATTTTAGCGACATAACTCGTCCTTGCCCCCGCGAGGTGTGTATGCGTAGGCATTTTCCCATATAAAATATCGTTGTTTACTCAGAGATAAAAAGGTTGTCATCCGGGGGGGGGGGGGGAGGAGCTAAATATGTCTCACACTTTCTAATCATAGTGTCTCTTACTTGAAGTAAAGGTAAGGGAAATTGATAAGATTTTTGGTGTATTTTTTTATTTTATTTTTTGCGCCCGAAGCAATAATAACCCTCCGGAAAGCGGGGGAGGGAGGCGGTGAATCCTCATAGCATACCACGCAGCCGGCTGAGTGGTTATGTGGAGACTTTTACCCACTAAACACCGCCTTTAGAGATTGGCTTACCGATCTGACGAGAGATCTCTAAGCCTTATACGGACGCGACCCTCCTTGGCAGAAAGGAGCGCGCAAGCGGCGAAAAGCCGCTTAGAAGTGTGCCTAACTAAGGCAGATTGATTTTTAGTGTAGTAATGATGCTTACTTATGATACTTGAAAATGTGCGCAAGCAATCGCAACATTGAAGGATATCTTCCACTTAATTTTATACGTGGTACGTAACATCATGGGGATAACGAGGCATCCCATCTTAGTTCTCAGGGATGACAACGCGTCTGCATTCTGATCCTTAAACAAGGATAAATGTAGAAATTTATGGACCACAGCATCCACTTACCATCTGGTGAATTGTGTGCTCGTTTTTTACTCTTATTCTATTTAAAAAATGTAGAGGATCGCCGCCGATGCTCTAGTCTTAAGGATGTTACAAATATATATATATATATATATATATATATATATATATTTGTAACATCCTTACTGGTTTGGCATCCATAAAGGTGTCAGACAGGGCTGTGTAGCTTCCCCGTGGCTGTTCAACCTATTTATGGACAGCTGTTTGGAAAATTTGAAAGTTGAAGAATGCGGGTTTAGAATGGGTGAGTTAACCATCAAATGCCTTTTGTACGCCGATGATCAAGTCATACTTGCGTCGTCGGCGGCCGAGTTGCAAACGATGGTTACATTAATGAACAGATCATTAAAAGAAAGGGGAATGAAAGTGAACGCAAGTTAGACGAAAGTGATGGTTTTTGAAAGAGATGAAAGCAAAACGGTATGTGAAATAAGAATAGAAGGAGAGTTAATTGAGCAAGTGGATGAGTTCGTATAATTGGGATGTGTATTCAGCAGGGATGGGAGATATGATAAGGATATTGAACGACGAGTGAATGCAGGAAATAAAGTAAATTTGGCTCTACACTCTATTGTGAAAAGTCAGAATGTGTCGAAAAAGGCACGTATGGCAATTCACAGTGCTGTATTAGTCCCTACTTTAACGTATGGTAGTGAAAGTTGGGTGTGGCAGAAGAAGCACGAGAGTAGAATAAATGCAGTAGAAATGCGGTCGCTAAGGAGTATGTTAGGGCTGAATCTGAGTGACAGGGTGAGAAACTGTGTGATAAAAGAAGAGTGTGGTTTGCAAGATGATGCGGTGACCAGGATTAAGAAAGGAATGCTTCGGTGGTTTGGTCATGTAGAAAGAATGAATGCGGAAAGACTGACAAAGCAAATATATGTTGCAGAAGTGAATGGAAGAGTCGGAAAGGGACGTCCTAGGCGGAAGTTTGTCGACCAAATTGGCGATATACTAAAAATGGGACAAATTAAGAGTACCCTTAACCGACGAGCATGTATGCGTAGTATATAGATGTGGAAGAGGCGAGAAAGGTATGTCAGGATCGTGCTAAATGGAAGTCTGTAGTCTCTGCCTACCCCTCTGGGTGACAGGCGTGAGTGTTTATGTATGTTATGTATATATATATATATATATATATATATATATATATATATGTTGTGTATATATATATATATATATATATATATATATATATATATATATATATATATATATATATATATATATATATATATATATAATGTCAATATAACAATAATGCGGCCGCACTCAACATCCGACGCCAATCACCATACCTGATATAACGCTTATAAGATTCTACAGATCAGCACTCTAGACCCAAAACAAAATTTTTGCGCGAATGTCTCCGACTGGGATTCGAGCTACGTAGTGTTTTGACCGCTAGTCCATGCGTAAATACCAGTAAAAAATGTACACTTACTTAATTTCTTATTATAATTATTGGGACTAGTTTCTTTTTTAATATAGTAAGGAGGAAATCTTCAAAAAGACACCGGTCCATTTGTTGTAAGACCGGTAGTGTGGGATTTTATCCACTAAAACCTCCGCTCTCTTAAGTACCCATGACCACGGGACCGCGTTAGCATTACTTCATGGTGCTGGTACTCCTCCTCATCGCTTCTTAACGCGACTACTCCTCCGTTTCTTCTTCTTTTTCTTCCTTTTTTTAATTATGAGGACTAGTTTAATTTATTGCTGTGTATGTAGTGGCGGTGTAAGTATATCCACTACCTGATATTATCCCGTGGGTGTAGTAAGAGGCAATAGAAGTACAATACAGGAGATCGGCAGCAGCGTCTTCTTAATAAAAATAACTTATGTTTCGATTGCCAGCCCGCTTGGCAAGCGTGGCAATTATGCCTGATATGCATATATATAGCTTTATGAGGCTATCTATGGGGGAGGCCTATGTTCAGCAGTGGACTTTAATAGGCTGTAACAACAACGTGAACGAAAATTATAACTTGTAACATTAGTAGCTTAAACTTTGTGTTCGACGTACGAGTATTTGAGTTCGACGAACTTTCAAGTAACCAAAGTACTCGTATCTGGTCACGTTGTTCTGAACGACGTCTCTATAGACGTTCCCTCAATTTTGAGCATTAGCGTTTATTGAATGCTACGTACGTAGATACTTTGGCGGCCTCTCATCTCAGTCCTGAACCCAGTAAATATATTTTTTCCAATTGCTGTAGAGACTATCGGCCCGGTGTGTTCTCTTCTGTCTGGTCGTCGCCACTGCTGATTTTTACTCACACAAACGCAAAGTACAGGCACTATACCTTGGGAAGTATGGTTATATGATGTTTTTAGTTTTAGTTTTTTATTGTTATAAATATTGTATCTAATATTGTTTCATACGTAAATATATTAAAAAATCATATTAACCCAAACCCAGAACAAGATATATATTGAGCAATTCTATAAATAAATTAAAAACGTCTTACGTATGATAAGTGAAAGATTAATAATATGAACTGAAGGGTACAGTTTCCTCGTATATTACAAAGGTCACATTTCTTTTTTGATCAATTTAATTTCAAGCCGTAATTAATACAGTTTGTCTTTTTTTTTATTCCACTGAACGAAATTCATGATATAATTCTTCTCAGCCTTATGAGTATATAAAACTATATCCTACTGCATTTTATTACTATTCTGTATTATTAAAAATAATTAATAATTAATCTAAAAGGCTTCAAGTAGAGTCTGTTTCAATGAAAAAATACCGCATAAAATATGCGAATAAAATGTAAAGTACGGAATTTGACAGCTTATCTAGAATTACGTTAATGTGGCGCCGCGCCAAAAGGATTTTTTAGTGGAAAAAAAATTAGTTTTAACCCTCAATGAACCACTTTTTTAACTATTATTTGTTACCAAAATAAAAACGAAAGAAATCACTTTAATTAAGAACGCTCGGTAGTCCAATGGTAAAGCAAACAGGTATAGAATGTGTGGCTTTGGTTGGGACTTGAACTCAAGACTGTGAATTAGTTATCAGAAACTCTTAACTTGCGACTAATAGTGTATTAATGGATGACTGATGTGATCAATAAAACATGATTAATTTATTAGGCTAACACGCGTTGATGTCTTTTTTATTAAATATTATCACAGAGTAGTAGAGTCAAGCTGCTTCTTTATTATGGTTGTTGTATGAATGAGTCGGCTGGACCGGGGTAGGACTACGCTTTCACAGAATACCAGCGTAAAATAGCAGCTTCATGTTGCTGTATTTCGCATAAGGAATGTAGAGAACTGGAGATTCTTTTTACTAGAAACGAGGCATTTCATCATGATCCTCAGGGGTGACTACGCATCTGCATTTTGACTCCTAATCGAGTATAAATATAGATGCCTGTGGGTCACAGCATCCAATTACCATCAGGTGAACTGTGTGCTCGTCTGCCATCACTATTGTATAAAAAAACTTCATTAAAAAGGATTTAAATATATTGTATATATGTTTTACTCCTTTTATATATATCTAATTAACGGTATTATATAGTCAACTGAATTAAAAGACAGGTTAATTTACTATTTCATTTATTTACACATCCTCGCCTATTTTGACTAAGTAGTTATCACAGTTTACCATCCATGCGCAAGTCCGTGAGCGTAACCGCTGAGAGCAGCGTAGGCGACGGGCGCATGGATGAGGGGAGCAGGGTGGGTCTGGGAGATGGACTGAGTGGACACGGAACGGCTGCCGGCAATGGCGGCGTGACCACCTAAGTAGGCGGGTCCGACGGCGTGACCACCTAAGTAGGCAGGTCCGGCGGCGTAGGCGACGGGACCAGCAAGGGCGGCGTGACCAGCGTAGGCGGCATGACCCGCATATGCAGCTGGGCCAGCGATGGCAACGTTACCAGCCAGTTGCTTAGCTAACAGGGGGGCAACACCGGCGGCGGCTCCGTCCAGCTGGGCCTCGGCGGTCTTTACGGCGTCGACGGCTTGCCATGAGTGGTCTTCGGCGGCGTTGGCGGCTTGTCCGTGAATTTCAGAAGCCTGGTCGTGCAATTCGCGGGCAGCGTCGACGGCGGCACGGGTTTGGTCGGAGGCCTCGACGTGAGCGTCGATGGCAGCGCCTTGGATATCACCGGGTGAGATGGTGGGCAAGGCGGGGGCGGCGTGGGCGACGGCCAGGGGGGCGGCGTGGGCGACGGCCAGGGGAGCGGCGTGCGCCAACGCTAGGGGCGCACCATGACCCAATAGGCCATGGCCATAAGGTGCGGCCAGCAGGGCGCCAGAAGGCGCAGCTGCGGCGCAGGCGAGGACGGCGGCGGCGACAATCTGCAAAGAAAAAAATCCCATTCAAATATCATCCACCGTATTCCAATTGTTATAATCCAATATTCAAGTCACGTCACTAATGTTAAAGCACAACACTATTCACGTAACACAATTTAAGAGGCGGTCGCAACTAACCAGAACTCTCATCGTGCACTTCTGTGGTAGACTGCTCGAAGGCTACTAATTGCTCTCATTTGGTCGCCGCGGGTATTTATAGTAAAACCAGCGTGTTGTGAAACGGAACGCGCATAAAAAAGTAAGTGGTCGCTCTCAAGGGCGGGAATGGTGCAGGAAGAACGGCAATTTTTACGGATAGATATGTCCTAGTAAGGGAGCTTAGTGGCTAAGTCCACTCACAACGAGTGAACGAGGTGAACGAGGTGAACAAAGAGAAACCCATATGGCTGGCCCGAGATGAAGGGCCGGCCTGAGGTGGCCACTCCGAGTTGGCTTGGAGAGCCCAGTTCGGACTTATGGGCTGTAGTAAGTCAATTTTGCAGATCGAGTATGCGATGCGGTGAAGGAAGAACACCTTGGGGTTTTAGTCGGTGCAAGTCTGACATAACTCGTCCTAGCCCCCGCGAGGTGGGTATGCGTAGGCATTTCCCCGTGTAAAATATGGTTTGTTACACACAGAAAAAAAAGATGCTTTGTCAGTTGTCAGGCAATCTATGGGGGAGGCCTATGTTCAGCAGTAAATTTTAATAGGCTGTGACAGTGAACGAAAATAATAACTTATAATATTGGTAGCTTAAACTTTGTGTTCGACGTACGAGTGTTTGAGTTCGACGAACTTTCAAGTAACAAAAGTACTCTTAGCTTATATCGTCACGTTGTTCTGAACGACTTTATCCGAATGACGTCTCTATAGATATTCCCTCAGTTTTGAGCGTTAGGATGTTGAAAATATAGAAAATGTATAGAATGCTACGTGCGTAGACGTACTTTGGCGGCCTTTCATGTCAGTGCTGAACCCGGTAAATATATTTGTTCCAATTGCTGTAGAGACTATCGGCCCGGTGTGTTCTCCTCTGTGTTTGGTCGTCGCCACTGGTGATAAGAGTGCTGATTTTTACTCACACAAATGCAAAGTACAGGCACTATACCTTGGGAAGTATGGCTATATGATGTTTTTAGTTTTAGTATTTTATTGTTATAATAAATATTGTGTGTATTATGTTTCATATGTAAATATACTAAAAAATCTTATTAACCCAAACCCAAAACAAGATATATATTTGCAATTCTATTAATAATTTTAAACGTCTTACGTATGATAAGTGAAAGATTTATAATATGGACTGAGGGGTACAGTTTCCTCGTATATTATAAAGGTCACATTTCTTTTTTGATCAATTTAATTTCCAGCCGTATTTTAATAAAGCTTGTCATTTTTTTGTATTCCACCGAACGAAATTCATGATATTATTCTTCCCAACCCCTTGGGTATATAAAACTATATCCTACTGTATTTCATTACTTTTCTTTGTTATTCATAATAATTAATCTGAGGCTTAAACTAGAGTCTGTTTCAATGAAGAAATACCGCGTAAAATACGCGAATAAAATATAGAGCATGGAATTCGACAGCTTATCTAGAATTACGAGGATGTCGCGCCGCGACAAAAGAATATATTTTAGTGAAAAAAAAAACTTGTTTAAACCCTCAATTAAGCATTTTTGGTTTAAAACTATTATTTGTTACCAAAATAAAAACATAAGAAATCACTTTAATTAGGAACGCTCGGTAGTCCAATGGTAAAGCACACAGGTGTAGAGTGTGTTCGTTTGGTTGGGACTTGAACTCAAGATAGTGAATTAGTTGACAGAAACTCTTAACATTGACACCATTGGCAACCAATAGTGTTAATTAATGGATGACTGATATGATAAAACATTATTAATTTCTTAGGCAAAAAAAGACTTAATGATAACGCGCGTTGATGTCTTTTTTATTAAAGATTATTACAGAGTAGTAGAGCCATGTTGTTTCTATATTGTAGTTATAGTATGAATTGGTCGGCTTAACCGGGGTAGGAACACGCTTTCACAGAATACCAGCGTAAAATAACAGCTTCATGCTGCTGTATTTCGTATGGTGAATGTAGAGAACCCGAGATTCTTTTTATTGGAAACGAGGCGTTCTTACATACCATCATGATCCTCAGGGGTGACAACGCTAAATATAGATGTCTATGGGTCACAGCATCCACTTACAATCAGGTGGTCTGTGTGCTCGTCTGCAATCACTATTGTAAAAAAAAATTCGATATAAAGGAGGTAATATTATATTTGTATGTTTTATTTACGTTCAGCAATTTCTCGGAAACGGTTAAACCAATTTAAAAGATTCTTTTTTTAATTAATATGTTGTACTTCAGGGGTGGTCCCATACATTTAAAGAAGAAATCAATTCCTAAAAGTGTTAAAGTAGTAGTACCTATTTTAACGACATTCTAGTTGTTTTACCTTGAACTTGTGATATTTCTGAGACCACCGAACAGGGTATAATAATTTCAAATTATATAAAAAGTAATAAATCGACTTCAAAAATAATAATTACCACATACGCTACTATTAACATGCTTATTTATATGTATGATGTTATAACAAGCTCTTACAGTCAGGGTTTTAGTTATTCGATGCACTACGTCTTAGCGACTACTTCAGCTGCAAGTTGTAACATGATTGTTTTTTTTTTGTTTTTGAAATTAGTATTATATAACATAATGCGACGTATAAACCTTTTACCGTACAGTAATAAGTCAATTGTTTCGTAAAGTTGTAGTAACTCTGTGTATACGTAATATTATTTTGTATAGCAATAATGCAACAGCACATTTTGCAAGTGCAATTTTCTCAGGCGTTTCACTATTATCGTGTCAGTACAACATGAAGTGAACACTATAAGTGTTCACGTTCATCCTTCATTTTAAATGAACGTAATTATTACAAACAACATATTATTAAAATACATTTATTAAATAGTTCTTCAAGTTCTCGACTAAAAACTGCTTACCAGCAGGATTAAAAAAATTGTTTGCTTAGACGCGATATTGTTAATAATAGCGTGGTGACGTTTGACTTCTTCGTTGTTCCAAAGGACATAAGAGCAACTGCTGATGAGATCGGTTCGAATCCAGGGTTGGGTCATAATTATCGATTGGGTCTTTCTTTCAAGAAATTCTTATTAGTTGTCCGAAGTCAAAAAGTAGGTGATGTTTCACCCCGTGCCAGCACGTACCTATATCCTGCGTCTGAGTCGCATCGGAATATGCGAGTGAGGGATATAGAGATTGCACACATACTTGGGCATATTTGGGCACACACTTGGGTACTATAAACTTGACTGGCCGCCGAACTGAAATTCAGTCTGGAGAACATTCGTATAAATAGCGTTGAAAAATGAATAACGAAAGAGATTTGTATGTTAATTTTAAGTAAAAGATCAGAATGTTGTAATATTTTGCTTATTTTTCTTAGAGTATCGGTAACGAATCTACTGTCTAGGTCCGGCATCAAGAAAAGATCAGACAGTTTGCAAACAAATAGAAAACTTGCAAATTATCCCGTATAAATTACAAGACAAGCCATTTTTTAATTTAGATGAAACTTTCGGATAATTCCTTGTTTATGCTAAGAAATACAAGGTTTTGTAAAGCAAAACTTAACCAGAAAATAAACCGTGAAAACATTACGTAATATTTACTTTATTTTAGTTACTGTACTTAACACAATATATGTGTAATTTTTGAAAATATATTTTATCTGCAGCTTATAAAACTATCGGACATGTGGTTTAATGGCTGTATTCATAATATATAAAAACTTAATGTTTATGCAATAAATATATGGAAGGATATCTCCTACTTCATGAACAACCCGTAAAAGTGAAACTGTTGGGGATGGGCTACCCCCGTTGTTTGGTGGATTTGCCCTAATCATTGCGATTGAGTGCCGAATCGCAGATCGTTGTACCAGACGTATGCAACTTTGACGCTGCTTTTCGTCGACGCTGCTTTACGCCTGACTTGTAAATGATGGTAATATCCCATTTATATCTCATAGCAGCGAGATCAGCAAGATCTTGCGGCTAACCCATAGTCGCCTCTTACGACACACACGGTACAAAATAGTTTACGTATCCAAATTGATGGATTCACTAACGCCGCAACCACTCATCTAATGGAATGATATGCGAGTGTGTTTTGAGGTCTTAATGCATTGTGAACATCATATTATAGACTCTATATCTAAACTTCATTCATCAGATCATAAATCGTTGAGTCGTTGTCATATGGGAAAGAGAACGTAAGTGCGCGACTACTTGCGACATTATAATTATAGATCCCACGCAGAAGTAACTTTTTATGTGATGTCTTAGCAGTTGAAAATATTTTTGTAGATGTATAATACTTTACATTAATTTATTTGAAAAACGAATGAATTGATTTATTCATCACTATAACACTTCTCTCATCCACTATAAATGAGACAATACTAAATTAAATAAAAAACAATATTATAAACACATTGGGTTGCAGCAACTAAAAGGCATCCGATTCAACTTATTGCTGTAGCATTGTTTTCATAGCCACCTTTGTTACTCTGTCGGTGCTTAATATTTACTGAGTAATTGTCTGATAACTTTTTATTAAAAAAACAAATAAGTGAGAAAAACAATAATGAAAAAGCTAAATCTCGTAATAAAAAGTAAGAAAACAAAGGCAAGTAAAACGTAGGTAAATAAATTATTAAATAACAATTTCACTTTTAACGTTTGAATTAATACTCCGTCGTACTTTGCTTTATACGAAATATGTTTTCGAAGCTAATTAACTCTTTTTTTTTCTTCATATATTTGACATTTGAAGCTAATTGTGAAGTTATGTTTCGACTATTCAAATACTTAAAACTGCTTTCATTTAATTTTCTTCCAAGTTGGTAAAATTCACTTATAAATGTGACTAATTTGTCTTTATCTTTGCAATCCTGACTACTTAAAACATGATCGTGGCATTTAAAGTAATTCCTTTGTTTTCTAAAACGCTCCGTTCCTTTTTCTCGCTATGTGATTTAAAGCTGAATCATATGAGAGTTATATATTGTTTTCATTATAATATAATAAATAATATATCTGTTATTTTGTCATATTTTATCGGAATAAACAAACACATAATGTCAGAAGTTTCACTTAGTGCCGACCATCTAATATATGAGATAATAAATTTTAATTAAATGAGGTTAAATTGTGCTTCAAGCTCCAATTCCGCAATCCATTTTTTTGCGTATCGTAAAGGTGCTTTCAAGGTTGTTATTATTAACTTCCGTTTGTGAGCTGTGCGATAAATATAATTACTAGCAAAGGTACGCTGACACTTAAGGTGTTAAAGCTTTTGACGGTCTATTTTTATCCAAATAATCTAAATTTTATTTTATTTGCCTAATTTGATATTTATTTAACTTTGGCAATAAGCAATACAATAATTGTTTCTAACCCTTTATGTATCTCTCGTTCAGTCATTAAATCGAGTGAGTAAATTCTATAGTCAATAAATTATATATATTTAATTTACGGTATTATATAGTCAACTAAATTAAAAGACAGGTTAATTTACTATTTCATTTATTCACACATCCTCGCCTATTTTGCCTGTACATTTTTTACATTTAAATTACATTCCAAACATATGAGTATTAGATTTGGTGACTAAGTAGGTTATCACAGTTTACCATCCATGCGCAAGTCCGTGAGCGTAGGCGCCCTGAGCCAAGCCTCCGTGAGCGTAACCGCCGATAGCGGCCAGGGCGACGGGTGCATGGATGAGGGGAGCGGGGTGGGTCTGGGAGATGGACTGAGTGGATACGGAACGGCTGCCGGCGATGGCGGCGTGTCCACCTAAGTAGGCGGGTCCGACGGCGTGACCACCTAAGTAGGCAGGTCCGGCGGCGTAGGCGACGGGACCAGCAAGGGCGGCATGACCCGCATATGCAGCTGGGCCAGCGATGGCAACGTGACCAGCCAGTTGCTTAGCTAACACGGGGGCAACACCGGCGGCGGCTCCGTCCAGCTGGGCCTCGGCGGTCTTCACGGCGTCGACGGCTTGCCATGAGTGGTCTTCGGCGGCGTTGGCGGCTTGTCCGTGAATTTCAGAGGCCTGGTCGTGCAATTCGCGGGCAGCGTCAACGGCGGCACGGGCGTGGTCGGAGGCCTCGACGTGAGCGTCGATGGCAGCGCCTTGGATATCACCGGGTGAAATGGTGGGCAAGGCGGGGGCGGCGTGGGCGACGGCCAGGGGTGCGGCGTGCGCCAACGCTAGGGGCGCACCGTGACCCAATAGGCCATGGCCGTAAGGTGCGGCCAGCAGGGCGCCAGAAGGCGCAGCTGCGGCGCAGGCGAGGACGGCGGCGGCGACAATCTGCAAAGAAAAAAAAATCCCATTCAAATATCATCCACCGTATTCCAATTGTTATAATCCAATATTCAAGTCACGTCACTAATGTTAAAGCACACACTATTCACGTAACACAATTTAAGAGGCGGTCGCAACTAACCAGAACTCTCATCGTGCACTTCTGTGGTAGACTGCTCGAAGGCTACTGATTGCTCTCATTTGGTCGCCGCGGGTTTTTATAGTAAAACCGAGCGTGGTGTGAAACGGAACGCGCGTAAAAAAGTAAGTGGTCGCTGTCAAGGGCGGGAAGGGTGCAGGAAGCACGGCAATTTTTACGGATAGATACGTGTTCGAATTTCGAAGTAACCTCGGCCCCGTATATTTGCGGCCAGTGTCAATTATCACATTAAAATTAAAAATTAACTACAGATATTAAGTTTGTTTAATCATTACAAGCTTAATATTCCATAATTTATAAAGTAAAATTTACTTATTTATGTTGTCGTAGGTTATGAGTTCACATCTTGATAAAAACCTATAAGTTTTATATACTGTCAGTCTCAATGAAGTATGATTTCCGCTTCGAAGAATATATTTACATGAAATTAAAGACGTCACTTATAACTTAAGCTAATGTAATACATAATTAAAACAAATATAAAGGTTTATGTAACTAGATTTACGTTATTATATCACACGCGAAAAAAAAGTAACTAAGAATACATTGTTAAATAGGTAAAAAATCTTAATGATGAGAAAATGTTTTTACCGTTGAGTAGTTTAAATGTGAGCAGTTAATTACTTAAAAGACCTACTTTGGTATTTTTAATGTAGATTATGCCCTTTTTTGATGATTAGATAGACTTGTACTTTACTGATAGGTGTGTTAGCAAATATTGATTTTTATTTACTTTTGTCTTCTATAGTCCTCCATTTACGTGCCAACGAAATGACAACGCAACGGTGATGTGATATTAAAGTGTCTGTAATGCATAGAATTATATCGCAATGTTTTCCATCCCATAAGAGAGTATTTAAAGAATTTTGAACTTTATTTCTATACATAATATTCACTAAAATTGAGTAATAACTATTGTGGGAACGTAATAAACATTAGGTCAACCGTGAGTACAATCTATCTGTCGCATAACCAGGCCTACACATGCCATAAACCATAAATTATCTGTTTGTCTTACTGCCACAAAAAGTTAGAAGCTTTTATATATTTATTATTATTATTTATATATATACTATAGTTTTTTTTTAAATTATGGCAGTGTCTTTTTTATTAAAGACCTAAATATTACTAAATACGTTCAGTAAGTTTTTCAACCTATAAATTCAGTGGGTATCAAAAATGTGTTATTTAAGTAAAATTAGGAAATATTGATAAATTGCATTGTAATATCTCTTGCAATCCCTTATTGCAATTATTATACAAAGTATAACGTAGTACTTTAATCTGGTCTAAGCAACTTTCACCGCCACACCTTCAGTGCATAGCAATGCGGTTTTTGGACAAAACATTGGGTGGGTACGTTTTGCGAATAACCAATTTTGTACAAAACAAGCAAAGTATATCAACTGTAAATCTATTTATTTTTATGGAAATAAGGGAGATAAATGAGCAGTGAGCCTATTGGTAAGTGGCTGCTGTGACAGATGTGTGTGGCAAATTTGGCTCGTAAAACACATAATACTTATGGGTCAATAACTATCGCATACTATTCATAATTAGTCCTTCTTGCAGAAACAGGTGGCTAACGTTTGTTTTATGTGCTTCGTGCACGGCGAGATTATGTTGAGAGTTGGCTCATCTTCAACTCTTGTTATGCTTTAGGGTCATAGTTATATAGTCAAGTTTTATTTCCCGTCCGTATATACGTTACCGTTACAGCCTATTTAAGTTCAATGCTGAACATAGGGCTCCCGCATAGTTTAGCAGGCGTGTTGGCATCCTCAGTTTTTTTTTATATTTTTAGTCTCATCTCCTGCTTTGATTCGCTCTGTCTCCTCTTACGACACCCAAGGCATGATACGGAGTAGTGGATATTCTTACACCGCTACTACACGGTACCCTCAGTACAATGGCAAACGTATTTTTGCCGGTTTCGAATTTCTCTGTCATAAATTGGCATCTATCCACCAAATGGTGTTTCTGTTCAGCGGTAGTTTGTGGGATACCCATCTTGAAGAGAAAAAGTTGGTCATACGTAACAGTTTTCATTGCTGCGGAAACTATACCCAGACCGCTCATGCTCTACATATGTAATTCGTCAGTTTTCTCGAATAAATTTTACAACTGGTAGAACGTTTAATTTAGTGATTGAGATTAGCGGGAGTAAGTGCTGAGGACCTGTCTGGTGCATCTTTTTCAAAGCTTCCCTATCTTCTTATCTTAATGATATCAAGATATGAAATTTTTATCCTGCCATCTATTGGAATCTACAAGACTTTCAAACCATTTTCCCTATCTGACTTTTCTAAGCCCGAATTATAAATTTTTGCCTGTACCCGAATGGGGGTTCAAAACGGGGGGAGAAAGTTCTTACGTCCATAATATTAAATATATATATTTTCTGTTTCCCTTAAAAACTTTCCAAGAACAAAAATACCTATTATTTCATTCTTTACCATTCACCCTGTATCAATAGAATACAAGTGGTAAAATTAAATTTTCATACAAACGTCTTCGACATAAATAAAATAAGGACATCAGCAATGTAGTCCAAATCAATTAAATACAGATTATTCAGGATAACTTAAAAACTACTGTTTTTTTGCGCCCGAAGCAATTAAAGGGCTACCCTATATGTAGGGAGGCAGAAAATGCATTACGCATACCACGATAGCCGGTCTATCGTGGTTATGAGAGACTCACTGCCTACCGGGGGAACCTAAGTGTTACCCTCTAAAAACCGCCCTTGGGGACTGGCAACTGGCTGTTTAAGCTTTCTTATGCCGTATCGGGAGCGACCCTCTTTTGGGAAAAGAGGGCGCAGGCGGCTACGAGCCGCTGAGGGAGTGCCTATGAAGGCAAATTAATTATGAATAGTTTAATTTAATTAGAGTTGGCCTGAGCCGCCAGGATTCAGTTCAGGTCGTTTGACAGTTTATTAGGCGGGTCCGAGTGAGAGTTTCTCGGCCTGCGGACTCGATAGCGAGAGGGGGGTGGGGCTGCATAAGTAGCTGCCTCACGAATAAAATGTTGAAGTGCGACTCTGAGGCTTTGAGGAAGTTCTCAGAGAGTTTTTTTAAGAAATTGTTGAATTGTAGGGAGCTCTAGGTCCCGATGAAGGTCGGCATTACGGACGTACCAAGGTGCGTTCGCAGCTCGACGACAGAAAAGATTTGAACTATTTGGAGTTCATTAATAATTTTAGGGTCGGCGTGGGCAAAAATGGGGCGCGCGTAGGACATGAATGGTCGTATACAGACCTTATAAAGGGTACGCTTGTTTCCGAGGGACTTTTTACTGTGTCGGCCCAACATACTGTTGAGCCTACTCAGGTAAAAACGTGCGTGACGGGTTACATTTTTTTTACGTGGGGCCTGAAAGTGAGCCTTGTGTCTAGAGTGACACCTAAATATTTGGCAGTCGTATGCCAGGGGACAGGGGTCCCTAGCATACGTATTGGTGGAGTGTTTTTGAGACGGCGTCGTTTATAACCGAAGTGAACGGCGGAGCTCTTCTCCGGGTTCACATCGATGCGCCATTTTTTGAACCAAGCTCCTAGGTCG
This sequence comes from Parnassius apollo, assembly GCA_907164705.1. Taxonomy (NCBI): domain Eukaryota; kingdom Metazoa; phylum Arthropoda; class Insecta; order Lepidoptera; family Papilionidae; genus Parnassius; species Parnassius apollo. The sequence continues at coordinate 4,484,128 of CAJQZP010001539.1, read as the reverse complement.
TCAACTGACTTTTGAACCTTGTTCCGTATGAAAGGTAGCGAGATACCTTTGCAGTAGATAACAGTGTCGTCTGCGAAGAGGGAGAGCTAAATACCTTTCGACGGGATGGGAATGTCGTTGGTGAACAGGATGTACAGCAGAGGAGTAACTACTGAGCCCTGAGGGACACCAGCTTTGATAGGGCGCTGTGAAGATAGCGTGCCTTCGTGTCTAAAACGAAAAGTACGATGCTTTAAATAAGAGGCCACGAGACGTACTAGACGATCGGGGAGACCTATTTTGTACAGCTTGTAGATAAGGCCTGTATGCCAGACTCTATCAAAGGCTTTAGCTATGTCGAAAAAGACCGCGATGTCTTATGACGACGAGAATAAAAACCGCTGAGGATATATTCCACGATATGGTGAACTTGTTGGGGACATGAGTGTTGCGCTCGGAAATCGAATTGATGGGGAATGATAAGAGGGTCACCGTCTGTGGGCAACAGCGCCTCATGCGAGTTTGGATGACTTTTCGAAGAGCTTGCCCATTGCCTTGAGGAGGCTAATGGGGCGATGACTGGAGGGGAGGTTGAGAGGCTTGCCTGGCTTCCACTACCAATCATAGTTGCCTCTTTCCACGTAGTGGGAAAGTAACTAAGATTGAAGCAGGCGTTGAAGATAATAGATAAAAAGGTTAACACCTGCTCAGGAAAGTGTTTTAGGGCTTGGTTGGAGATGCCATCCGCGCCCGGAGCCTTTTTGGGCTTAAGTCTTTTGATGAGGGATGAAATCTCATCATTGGACACGGAGATAGGTTCGGAGGCTGTAGGGGGTGAGTTCCGGCGGCGGACCTCATCCTCCACTGCCTGGACGTGTGAGGGGTCGACGGGTTGAGAGCTAGGAGAGCATTGTGCGGCAATGCTATCTGCAAAGCACTCAGCCTTTTCCTCGTCCTCGAAGGCAACCGTACCGTCGGGACGGGAGAGAGGGGGAGTGTGTGTGATAGCGTCTATGCGGAGGGCTCTAGCCATCTGATAGTACGCTGTATGAGATGGGGAGATATTCTCCATGAGTTTACTCTTTTCGAGGTCTCGAAATTCAGAGAGGCGGAAACGGAGTTCTTTCGTTGAAGACGATTGGCCGTGCGCCTATATTCGGGGGGTGGGATATTTTGCTGCTCTCCGGAAAGCAGCTCTCTTGGCTTTTAATAGGTTGCTAATATGTAGGGGAAGCCCACTATTGTTAGCAACCGGGACGACCCTTTCGTTCTTCTTAAGGGAGGATTTAATAAGGGAGAGTGAATCGACCGCGGTATCGATTTTTTCGGGACTGTCTAAGTCCGACGGTAGGGAGATGGTAGAGTCCTGTGAGTCCAGAGCTTTAGCTAGGGACTCCTTGAATCCCTTCCAATTAGTGAAGGTTTTCGTGTGTGTTGGGGGATTTGGCGCTGATGGCCAAGGATGAGGGAGACCGGTCGGTGATCGAATCCTAGATCGTCTAGTGTCTCGATTGCTCTGAGGTTGAGAGAAACTCCTTGGAGTAACGCAAAATCTAGTACATCGGGGGCGTGATCGGTGTTATCGGGAAAGTGAGTAACACCGAGGGGACTATGGACGTTAATATCAAGAGACTGCGTGATATCGAGCAGTATCTTGCCACTAGGGGAGGTAGTACGGCTTGTCCATTCAGTATGCTTGGAGTTAAAATCTCCAAACATAATGGCTGAATTGCCTAACGATAAAATAGCCTCAAAATCTTTTTTGAGGGGATGGGTTCCTGAAGGGATGTAACAGGAGGCTATGAGGATGGACTGATGTCCAGTCATAGCTAGCCTGCATACCGTGGCTTCCATGTTGGTAAGCTGCGGAGTAGAAATGGGCGAGCAGTGAAGTGTCTTCTTGTAATAGTTGGCCGTTCCGCCGCCTCGGCGGTCGGGTCTGTCATTAGGAAGAAGAGAGAAGTTTTTAATAGAAAGGCCTTTAGTGTCCTTAGTTTTAGAGATTAGTTTCCTGTAGGAGGAGGAAATCGGTTTTACGATTCCGATGAAAGAGCTTAAGCTCTGGGAGGTTATTTCGCAAACCGCGAATATTAAAGGATACAAGCGTAAACCCTTAGGTTGATACGCCGCGGATTGTAGAGCAATTTGTCATTGTGAAGTTAAGTTAATTAAGTTAACTTAACTACGAAGCACAAAAGATTATGGTGCTCTGTAAGAGCGAGGAGAGGGTCCTGAGGGGACTTCGCAGCGAGCAATTTGCGTGCTAACACCGCGATTTCACTAACATCGATGTTTCTAATAGCGGAATACAGCGTTTTTAGGTCTTCATTAGTGGGCTGTGATTGTTGTTGTTGTGTGGCGGAGATTGTCCGCGGTGGGTCTGCCTTATTGGGGCCTCAGGGAAAGACTGGAGGCTGCATAGGCTTTGAGAAGCCCGGAAGGGGGCCGAATAATGCCCTGAGGGGGCCTAGGGGGACCCTGAGAGGGCCGGGAGAAGCCCTGGATGGGCTGAGAAAGGCCCTGACGGGGCCGTTGGTAGAGAGCCGGGAATGAGCGGTCATTGACCGGCGGTGGAGCTTGTCTACTGGGGGCAAGGGCAGCCTCTGTAGTTTGCCGGGTGGCCTGTTTGTTTGCACGGGACACATGCGGGTGGGGATTCGGCGTCTTTGGGCCGAGGACACTCTTTGGTGTTGTGGGGTTCAAGGCACTTAATGCACCTGGGTGGGGCGGAGCAGTTGGCCGCCGCGTGACCATATAGCTGGCAGCGGTGGCACTGCGCCGGGAATCCGCGCCTATGTGGGGGCTCAACCCTCACTCTCTATAGGCCACACACTGTGCGTACCTGCCGGAAGCCTTTTTTGCCTCCGGCATGTTTGTTAAGATGACTAGGGCACGATTGAACCTTTTACCCGTTCTGCTGTGCATTTTGTGCACGGCTTCTACGGGGAAACCTTGGGACTTAAGGTCTTCAAGGATCTCCTCGTTGGAGAATTCAAAGGGGACGCCTCGGATCACGGCCCTGACTTTTCGCTCTTCCGAAGAGATCCGCGAGAGCGAGATAGCACTACCGTACAGGGAAGAGAGCGCGGACTACCTGGGCACGACCGCTCGAGAGCGATGCCACAGGCGGAATGTGAAAAACTACTGGTCAGATCTGGATCAAATTTATATGAGAAGCACCAGCTTTAAAAAAAAAATAACTTCAAAAATAGGAAAATATACAGTCGAATTGTGTACCTCCTCCTTTCTTGAAGTCGGTTAAAACTATGCTAGTGAAGAGATTCACTCAAAGTAGCAACCGGATTTTCAAAATAGTTGAGGCTTTTAGCATTTTTATTATTCATAGTTAATTATAGCGTGAAAAACTCCTTTGCTTTTAGCAAATTCCGACAGATTCTCACGTAAAATCATTTCGATTTTCCAAATAAATAATGAACATTGAAATAATAAGTGTTCCATTTTCAAATTTATCATTGAATATACCGAATTTACCACATGAGTAGTGAGTGCTCATTTAAACAAATAAGCAAAGAGTTTCTGACCTCTCCTAGCATGCCTCATGTATTAAACAAATATCATCATAGTAAAACATCTTATATTTAAAAAAATTGCTGATTACCACGTACTCAGCGTTGAAGGAAAACATCGTGAGGAAACCTGCATATCTGAGAAATAAGAAAAAAATATTTCGAAAACATGTGAAGTTCGCTAACACACATTGTGGCACAGCGGTGGACATTTTCTTACCCTAAAACCATCTCAGAAATAAGAGGAGGCCTGTGCCCAGCAGTGGGTCGTATATAAGCTGTAACTTTAACTTTAACCCTAAATAATCGTCAATATCGATGCACTTTTTTACGTGGTAGAGCCATGCTGCAGTTATATTAGTAGTATAGTTGTAGCACTAATGGGTCGGCTCGAGCGGGGAAGGACCACGCTCTCACAGAATACCAGCGTGAAATAGTAGCTTAATGCTGCTGTGTTTCGTATGGTGAGTGTAGAGAACCGGAGACCCTTTTTACTGGAAACGAGGCATTCCTCCTAAGTCCTCACGGATGACAACGCATCCATATTTTGCTTCGTAATCGAGGATAGATGTAGATGTCTATGGGCCACAGCAATCACTTACCATCAGGTGGACTGTGTGCTCGTTTGTCATTCTATCCTATAAAAAGAATCATAATACTGCACTTTGATTTTAAAGCATTTCACATATGACGTCGTTGTTTATCATTTGCCTGCGGTATTCGAGTCCAGCCTACATGCATCAATGCAATGAATAATTTAAAACCTCGAAGCGTTTCGTCATTGTGCGAAAAGTTAGCGACCACTGCGAAGTGTTAATTACGTGTATTTTCGCACGTAATTTGGCAACAGTTATTGTCAATTACTGGATAAAACAATGTGTTATAATTATGCACGCTCTCTTCAAGTTTCGTATGATAGACAAGGTTGAGATATATATCAGTATCATCAGGTATCAGTGCTTTTAGACGTACGACAGTCGGTTGATATGGCCGATAGTGTGGTTGCTTAGTGTGGGCGGCAACATCGTTGGACAATTTTTTTAAAGGAAAAACAAATTGTGCTCAAGGCGCAGTGTAAAATGCTTTTATTGCTTTGTAGAGTAGTACGCAGTTGTCACTAAGGCATTTGTTTTTCTTTAGAAGAGGCGGCAAACGTATCGACCGCCGGCCTCTAACAACTGTAACGCCAGCGAGTTGCACATGCATTGCCGTCTTTTTGTAAATGGAGTAAGCTCATTTCTTCAAGGTCTCTTAGGGTCAGCTCACAACAAGTCATGACGCGACGCGACGCGGCGCGCTCTATTTAAGATAGTAATACAAAAGGAGATGCGCTGCGCGGTGCAAAACCAATGGACTCCCTCAAGCATCGTCATGTGACGTCGCGTCTCTGTGTGAACTGACCCTTAGTAGTATCGGTCCGGATAAATCGCCTGTGTGAACGACTCCCCGAAGAGATCGTGCGAGGAAGAAAACTCCTATTAAATAAGCTTGGCGTAAATTATCTTCCCTCGAAAAGACAGAAACGTATATATGATGGATAAATACTAAAAGTCTCCGTCGTTTGAAAAATATTTTTTGCGTAGAGACTGCCGCTTAATCAAATAATTACTTACAGATTAACTGAATGGGCTGTGAATTTTGTGTGATTTCAGATGTTACTTATTCAATAGACTGTGGAATATATGTCGAGGCAAAAAAACGTTTATTTTACGATCTGTGTATTAAATATCTTGTGTTTAATTTACCGTGTAGTGGCGGTGTAAGAATATCCACTGCCCCATATCATCCCGTGGGTGTCGTAAGAGGCGCCAGAGAGAAATAAATAGGAGATGGGTAGCAGTGTCTTCTTAATAACGACTAAAAATAAAAAAAATACGTGTGGCACTCGGTGACTGCCGCGGTAAAGCTATTGCATAGCATTTTTTATCAACTTATGCAATTATTTTTATTTATGCAGTTAAGTCTTTGATATTAAATCAACTTACACTTTTTGAGCGTGGTAACCGATAAGAAAACAATTTTTTTTCTCTTATTGAATAAATGAGAAGTTAATATTGTTTAAAATATTTTTAATATCTTAGAATACATGTAGGTTATTCAGGAATTTTTATCATTGAGTTAGCAGCTAGTGTACACGCATACGTCTAGTCGCACGCACACAAACACCGTGCCGAAGTCTGCCGAACTGAAACAACGTTAGACGATGCACGGCTTTCAACGCCACACCTCCGTGCCCATCGGAGTGGGGAGCGTGAGGTTTTTTCGTTACGGAATTTCTGGATTCGGTCCCCGCGCTCAAGGCCCGCGATAGAAGCTATGCAATAGCTTAAAAGCTCCGGTTGAAAACCCGCTTGGCAAACGTAGCAACTATGGCAAATATCCTCCTATGAGGTAATATATCAAGGAAGGTCTGTGTTCAACTTTATAGAGCCGTAAGTGCAGTTGAAAGTGAATTACAGCTTGCTTAATATACAAACTTAAAATCAAATTATTATTGAATTATATTATATGATAATTACGGTCGAATTTCGAGCAATGGTTAAAAAACCAGTATAATATAGTATAGAAAAATGTTAATTTATATATCCCGTTGGCATTCCTATACCATTTATTAGATTACTATTGAACTTTGGCGAGATGTGGTGCGCCCGCGTACATGACAAATAAACATAAACATCCGAATTGAGAACTTCCCTCGCATTTGGTTAAAAAGCATTGCAACACATGCAGTAAACTCTTATTTATTTCGATAAACAGATATATACGTATTTTACGTAAAATTTCAAATGTTTCAACGTTAGACAGTCAAGTTAGTACAGTAAATAGCGAGTATATTTAACAGCGGTCGTGGTAATTCGACCTTTACCGACCAGCTATACTTAGTCGGTTATTAGCCGCATAACGTAATAGATCTAAAATGCTAAGATACAATTATATAGGATTGGCGTAATGGTCGTTTTGGGTACATTACGAGGTTACAATTGTATCGGACATGAGTGGGGAAGGATTTATTGTGCAAACGGCTAACTGGAGCGGGCTTACGCAATTACTGACGAATATTCTAATTTGTTGGTTTATATGCACTTTGTCTCTCTGCGCTTGGGATTTCGACCTGTGATTAAAGACTAATAACTTTTCTTTTTTTATTATTTCTAGAAGGATGACGCGGCTGGGCTATTGTTTAATCAATTGCCTAGCGAGTACTATATTGATTAGCATATCCTTGAAATATAGGCTATCCTAACCTTGTGAGTTATTTGGGCTAACCTTAAATAGATTCTGTGGCCCATAGATATCTGCATCTATCCTCAAAAGAATCACAATGTAGTTGCGTTGTCACCCCTAAGAACTAAGATTGAATGCCTCGTTTCCAGTGAAAAGGTTCTTAAACTTACCTAGCCTTACAAATCTAATACATTCCTTTTAAATAGTTCAGTGAGGGTCAGAAACGAGCACAGAATCAACCTGATGTTAGGCAACTATCATACATCTATCCTAAAGTATCAAAATGAAAAACTGTTTCTGTTATTTTTAAATAATTAAATTGTTACTTAAATCATTTATATGCGAGTAATTGATTGAGTGTTAAAAAATGATTACCTCTGCAAATTATAATAAATTACATCGGCTCAACAAGTCATATCGATTATCTTTTTTTATAATTCATACTCTATTAGTTAACGTCACGATTGCATCAATGACTATCGCGTTCGATTCATCTCAATCGCTTGGTTATGTATGCAGCATACCAAGTATCGTGTTAAGAAAGATCACTTCGCACAGACCGCCGTGTTATTGTCTGTTCCATCATGTAGATCTAGACCAGATCGCAGGGCAACAGCCATGCAGGAAGGCTGCGTCACGCCTCGCCATTCACTAGCAAATGTGGCCTGTGTCGGCGAGAAGCCTCGTAAAAAATATAAGCGGCAGCGGGTTTAAATGTTTTGGCACGTTAATAGTGTTCAATAGTCGTATTTTGTGACGAGGATATCCTTCTTAATTTTAATAACAAGTAATTAGAAAAGATTATTTATGTTTTAATCTCTTTTTATATAAATATCTTATTTAAGGTTATAAAATTATATCATAATAAAAAAATGTATTTGTGGAATTATTCTTATCGGCAAATGATTCTCTAGAACTCTGTTACGACCTGCGATTTAATCCCAGTCAGATTCTTGGGGTATCTTATTAAAATAATTTAATAGATGAAATTTAACTTTAAATACAAAATGATCTTTATTTGAGTTAGTTAAATTTTTAATAATACGAAACAAATTGATAAATCTTAAGACTAATTATCTTTGAAGGAACCTCCATATAAGTACGAGGAAGTACATACGTATATTTTTTTCTTCCGTTTATAACAAAGCCCGAACCTTTCACCCCGCATTCCTTCAATCATGGCCGCTGCCGGACACAGTGATATAAGTTGATATAACATGACCTCGACGGGGACACCGACTTTTATTGCAATATTATAATTGAATCGGTATAAATACAATAACCCGTCAATAATACCTTTATTTCCATGATAATAAGGTTTTGTACAATATTGTGTAAGTTACTTCGATTGCCTTTTAATTTTGTTTTCAAATGTAATGACGTGATAAATGTGGTATTTAGTTCTGACAACGGGGGTTCTGAGGCGTATGTAAAAAAATTGATAGCGTGTTCTGTTCTTATTAATTAAACTTAGAGCTCTGGCAGTCGATATATTATCGACGGAATTCTTAAATAATTTTTTAAATTATTTAAATACGTTAGCGTCACACCAGAAATTTCTCCCGAGTCGTGGAGGCATTAGACATAATCGTTTGTAAATTACATTACATTATGTATAGTCGTAGGTGTTTTGTACATATTCGTGTAAGTTACTAATGATCGTGTAGCATCTTAACGATATAATCGATTTAGATTATATTTACACAATATATTTTTTCTGATATGTGTTTTCCGTTTGCCATTTTCATAAATACTAAAAAGACAGTTGTGCTAGCACAACCACTCCAGCGGTCCCAACGATTTCACTAAACGGTACGCTGTGCGGCGTAAAGCCGTAAGCCAGCGTGAAGTAGCAGCTTAATGTTGCTTTATTGAGTAGTACATATATTTCTTTAAAATAGAGTAGTGTATTTTGCGAGATTGTGATCCTTCCCCGATCTAGCCGTTCGAACCGGTCTAGATTTGCAAGTTATTTTTTTTATCTTACGAGCAATACTACACACACCCGCCTGGAGCCCACTCAAAAAAATAGGGTTACAGGTGCATTGCGCCCCGTGTACTCAGGCTTATGATGGAATTCCTTATAATGGAATTCCACATGTTTACTTTCTTTAAACAACGTTAACTCTACTAGAAATTTCTCATATCGTGGAGTATGTAAAAAAAAGAAATCATCATCAGCCTGCGGCAGTCCACTGCTGGACATAGGCCTCTCCCAAGGCGCGCCACTTAGCCTGATCTTCGGCTACACGCATCCAGTTTCTACATTGCGCAGATCATCGCTCCATCTGGTCAGGGGGCGTCCCACACTACGTTTGCCTAGACGCGGTCTCCACTCCATAACACGTCTACTCCACCGGTTGTCACCTCTGCGACAGACATGACCAGCCCATTGCCACTTCAGCTTACAAACACGGAAAGCTATGTCAGTAACCTTGGTTCTCCGGCGGATTTCTTCATTTCGAATTTTGTATACCAGAGAAACTCCGAGTATAGCTCTTTCCATTGCTCGCTGAGCGACTTTAAGCCTTTGGAGCAGACGTATCGTCAGTGTCCACGTTTCGGTACCATAAGTGAGTACGGGCAGAACGCACTGGTTTAAGACTTGTCTTCAGACTTTGCGGTATGGGCGACGTGAAAACCCGACGGAGCTTTCTAAATGCTGCCCAGACCAACTGAATCCTCCGATCGGCTTCTTTCTCGAAGTTGTTCTTACCTAGTTGCAATATCTGCCCGAGGTAGGTATATTCCTGGACATTTTCGAGAATTTCACCATCAACAGTAATTGGAACTGACATGATGTAATCGTTGAACATAACCTTTGTCTTGTTCAGATTCATGCACAGACCAACTCGTTGGAAGGGAGGCTTACTACATACTTATATATAAATAGCACAGAAACAAACCTTAAGACCGAGAATAATTACTCGTATTTATAGGCTATACAAATAGCTGTACTGTGCGGGAATAAAACCTGCGGCGGCCCGTATCCGCATTCGAACCACTGTGATATTACGTCGTCATAATAGCTGCAGATATCAATATTAGTATCCGGATGACCGAGCTTTGCTCCGTTTTTTCAAGTTACATTTATATACAAATTACATGCACAATAGTTTTTGATCTTATTGACATAATAGAAAAAACTGAACTGGTTATTTGAATAAAAAATCATGAGTGCAATTAGTTTAATTAAAATTTTCGTATTTTTAAAAAAATACTAAAAAAAAGGGCTCGAAATAATAGATTTTCTCACAAAAGAAGGGAACTTGAAAAAAAAAGGAAAAAAGTCGGACCTAAGACGGGACGCGAACCATGGAACTCCGATATCACGCCCGAACAACATCCTATTTGAGCTATTACGATTGTTGGTAACCTGTCAAAATTTACCTTCTTATATTGTAGCAGTTTTTTTATTGTCTGAAAACACGGACAAAAAGACATTTTCTAAAAATAAATCCTAGCTAGATCGATTTATTGCCCCCGAAACTCCCTGGACACTAAATTTTATGAAAATCGTTGGAGCCGTTTCCGAGATCCCGATTATATATATATATATATATATATATATATATATATATATATATATATATATATATATATATATATATACAAGAATTGCTCGTTTAAAGGCATAGGATACCCACCCTATTAATTCAAACAATTTATTCCAAGAAATTGCCTCAACCTATAGCAATATCGTGCTTTGAATACACGTGTCTAAATTGTTGAAATCGCTAAGGCATTAAATTAGATATGTATAAATTGATTAAATGACCAAGCTGCAGTCAAGCTAAATTAAATTACTCTTTGTACAGTTAATACTCTTATTATCTTAGTATATGGGGAACAATTGTTTTCAAGTTATAAGTATTATATTCTCTCGGTAGTTCTTTCGGAATAACAATATGGCTAATTCTAAAATCTACTAACTTATTCGAAAAATAATGTCTTTCAGACAAATTTTCGGTCTCGGCGGCCGGTCTCAAGTCTTTCAGACAAATTTTCGGTCTCGGCGGCCGGTCTCAACTGAGACTAGCGACTTGCAAAGGATGGAAACATAGTGCACGAATGTTTGCACAAATACAAGTGCATTCTCTATTGCCACACTATCATAATTCTATAGGACGAAATTCCGACACGAGCGCAGAGGGATCAGGCGCAGGATCAACAGCTTTATGTGTCCTGACAGGCTGCTGAATTTCTTGATAAAATAAAATGAATAACTGATTTTGGTCCGACTCAAGTTTCGAATCTGGGACCACTTTATTAATAGTCATTATTACGACCACTAGATCTATTTGCCAGTGAAAAATAATGCATTTACTAAGTAACAACTGTATATTGTTTCATTGCTGTTGTTTCTTTTTGTTGTAGATTAGTGGTATAAAATATAATATTTTTAACTTATTAGACGCCCGTGCTTGACTAAATTTCCACCTTAGTAAGTGGTACTGAAGCCCTAGATGGTAATTCGCACTGTCTGAGCGTAACAAAAGCCTCACTCATCTTGCATTGTAGATACCATAGAATACTATAATACATACATAATGGAACGGAGCCCGTGCAGCCACTAAAATGTCACTAACACGTCAATTCACACGTATAAATGTCAACTCGAGATGTGTTTTGACGTTTCAATCGTTTCCAAATTTCGCATGCAAATTATTTAGAAAATGTCAAATTGCACCCTATTTATAAATAAATATGTATTAAAATTTAAACGGTTTTTTTAATGATGATCTTGAACATTAATCAAAAGTCTAAAATGTGTAAGTTTATTCAGTCTGTCAACACAGCGAATCGGATTTGGCGACGGCAAGCCTCGTACAAAATAAAGTTGACAGCCATTCTATTGTGTATTATAGTATTCTATGGTAGATACACAGATTTTCGGAATCCAGATAGGACGGAAAGATAGACGCCGGCAAATATATATAATATAGCTAATAGAGTTTAATCTCTTGTACTTGTTGATGAGATGAGATGAGAAAATTACTGTTGTGTAATGTGCCTAATTTTGTTTGAATAAATTAAAAACTTATGGTAAATCCAAATGTGCATGCCTTAAGCGCTCATGCTATACAAGTATTTTAAATTCACACAAGGTTTCACAAATAACCTTATTACTATTACTTCTAATTTTTCATTAACTTTATGTCAAACGTCAATAATGGAAAGCTTGAAAAATCCAAAAGTGCACGACTCATAAGCGAGGTTTAGATTAGCAACAAAACTTGCAGAAGTCGACTTCTGCAAGCTATTCCTACCGTGTAAACAATCAAGTCAAGCTCACTTCCGCAAGTTATGTAACTTGCAGGACTTTTTTTATAGAAGAGGGAGCAAACGAGCATGCGGCTCACCTGATGTTAAGTGACTGCCGCCGCCCATGATCAACCGCAACACCGGGGGAATTGCAGGTGTGTTGCCGGCCCTTTAGAAAGGAGTACGCTCTTTTCTTGAAGGTCCCCAGGTTGTATCGGTCCGGAAAAATCGCTGGTGGTAAACTATTCCACAGAGAGGTTGTACGCGGAAGAAAACTCCTCTTAAAACGTACAGTGGTGGACCGCCAAGCATCCAGATGGTGTGGATGGTATCGGGACGTTTGCCGCGTAGTGCGTTCACGAAATTTGGCGGCTGGGATTAATCCGAACAATTCCTTAGAGCACTCTCTATGGTATATGCGAAAGAAAATGCAAAGAGATGCAACATCTCTTCGCAGTGCCAGTGAATCGAGCCGATCGGAAAGCACTCGGTCGTCGACGATTCGAGCCGCTCTGCGCTGGATCCTGTCAAGTGGAAGGAGCTGGTACTGGGGAGCCCCAGCCCAGAGATGGGAACAGTATTCCATGTGCGGCCGAACCTGCGCCTTGTAAAGTTGCAGGCGGTGTGCCGGCATGAAATACTGTCCCGGTCTGCTGATCACGCCAAGCTTTTTAGAGGCCAATTTGGCCTTCTTTTCCAAGTGACCACGAAACTGCACGTCACTCGATATGTCGACGCCGAGGATTCCGATACTGGCTGAGGCAACAAGGGGAGTGCCTACTTGCCACTTGCTGCAAGTCGCAAGTGTAAACACTATTTTGAAACTTCTGGCGGTAACTTGCGGTTTATTTTGCTTGTAAGTAGAAGTTTAAAGTTGCTGAGCAAGATTTCAGGTAAAAAAGATTGGATGATACTGTGCGGCTGATAGAGAAGTATGAACAACACAGAGAATTATGGGATACGAAATGTTTATGCAGTTTATCTTCCCACCTGAGTTCTGATCTGATCATCTGAGAGATGATTGCGGATACCAACATTATTTCTTCTTAATATCCACTTTGAATAAAACTATTATTTACGGATTATATCGCGTGTAATTACTTTAATTTATTTTTATTATCCCGACGTTTCGGTTTCGGTGCTTTACAGCAGCCTTGGTCACGGTGGCTGAGATGAGACCTTCAGTTTTTGAATATTAATTTTTGGTCCGATTTACGCAAAACGAGCTTATAGTATCATGAAGTCTTGCAGTGGTATGCTTGGGTTTGGGTTTAATTTTGTTTATTATAGGATCCCAAGCAGCTGACAGCACCCATCCATCTTCTCTATTGAAATTTGGATGTTTTTTTAATTTCAATAGCCTCGCGTATATCAACCTTGGTAGGAATCGGTGTTTTTTTGCGAAGATTTGTGGTTTATCAATGATGTAGGTGGGGAGATTGACATTGCAGACTTCCCGGAGCGTCGATGCTTCACGTCAGCGCTCGTTTTGCGTAAATCGGATCAAAAATTAATATTCAAAAACTGAAGGTAGCCGAACTAACTATGACATTGGGAAGTCAGACATCTCAGTCCCCCCCCCCCGTGACTATGGGTGCTGTAAAGCACCCGAAATGTCGGTATAGTAAAAATGAATTAAAGTAATTAAACGCGATAAAATCCGTAAATAATAGTTTTATTCAATGTTTAGTGTTCGCGTAAATTTAAAAAATCATAATATCCACTTTTTATTTTCTTTAATATGACATGGTGACAAACGAGCACACAGTCCGCCTGATGGTAAATGGTTGTTGTGGCCCTTAGACATCTATTCTACATCTATCTTCGATAACGAATCAAAATGCAGATGCGTTATCACCCGTGAGGACTAAGATAGAATGCCTCGTTTCCAGTGAAATGGGGAGACCCTTTTCGCTTCAGTTCTCTGCACTCACCATACCAAACACAGCAGCATTAAGCTACTATTTTATGCTGGTGTTCTGTGAGAGCGTCGTCCTTTCCCGGTCGAGTCGACCCATTCGAGCTATAACTATACTACTAATATAACTGCAGCATGGCTTTACCACGTATAAACGTTTCTTTTTAATATTACTAAATAAGACTACTATAGCAGCAGCACGTATTTTTCTACAGCTTGGGAATGGGAATTGGGAAAGCAGTGAATTCAACTATCTGAATTTAGATCCTCTGACTTGCATGCAAAAAATATTGCCCTTACTAGTGTAAATTAGTACTTCCACAAGTCATTTTTCAGGCCGCTTGCAGAAGCAATTTGCGATAGTAATATTGCTAGTAATGTAAACGGTTCTGCAAGTACTTGCGCAATAACTTGGCAGAAAGAAGTTCTTGCAAATCTAAACCCCGTTATGCTCATATAATTCTGAAAAAATGTAGAAAAAAATTCTCAATCAACAACAGAAAATATATTTTTTTTATTTTACTATGTTATTATTATTGAGATTCAATTTTTTTTTGTAATTGATGATTGAAAGAACTTTTAACAGAATTAATTATCTTAAAACGATAGGAAATCAAATTTAATATTACTTTAATTTTTAGGTGTTAGTACTAAGGCATTATCGTAAAAACTAGTCTTTTTACCTGACTCATTAATAAAAAAAAATCACATCAACTTTATTTCGTTTTCAAAGAGTTTTGCATCTAGTTATAACCAGTATTTTAATTTAGCATTCACCAAAGTACATCTTTCAGGTCACTCCATAAATTCCAAGACATATAAGTAAGTATATTTATATATAAATCTTACGTACTTTTAGCGAAACCATATATTGTAATGAAAATCTGTGATTAGAAAATTAATAATAATACCTTGGTCAAGTATATGTATCAAATATGGTTTTTGGAATATTTTGTATTTCTACAGCGATCGATATTTTTCATCATGAGCCGCTACAAACAAACGATACAGTAACCCACTTAAGATTATTTAGTAAAATATATTATTACAAGGCTGCCCAAACACCGAAAATTTCGGAATTTCTCAGCCGAAAAATTAATTATATTTAAACAAAACAAGATTAAACTGCCATTTACATTCCATGGCTTCCCACACGATATGTGAAAAGATTGAAAAATACATTGAGTTGAACAATTGATATATTCAAATGCTATCGGTTTTACCCCTCCATGCGGACTTGATAAATCTGCAACATAGGCCATTAAAACCACTTTTTAATGTAAACATTAATCGATTTAAAAAAATAAGTTACAATGTGCTTTTTATATCATTTATATATGTTCAATATGATTGTTAGATACGATTTCATATGACAAAACGTTGGATTCTTGATGTTTATGCGTTAGTAGAACATACCTAGGCGCTTTGCGCTTAAGGCATGCAAAAATATGTCATGATATTCATTAAAGCTATGTGACGTTATGCTTATTAGACCTTTCCTGTTATGTGGGGCCATTTCGCGATAAAACTGCTTAAAGAGCATCGCGTGGGAAAATCAAAACGCGGCTTCTTCGGGGTCGTGCTGCAATGTATACTCTAATGTCTTGTTTGGGTTTTACAGATGTGCAATTAAGAGTATAATATAATTTATAGTCCTTTTACTCTTATAGACTATTTATATTTTTGATATATACTATATCTCCATCTGGATTTAAAAACTTAAAGATATAAAACTAACTTGCTTGGTTTTATATCGCGTCGTATTACAATATAAAGTATATAGAAGTTTCTAATAAGACCTGATTGTACATGATACAATAAAACTGATCATAGCTATAGCATGGATCAGGCGAACGAAAATGGTTAAGAAAGAAAGAAACCTTTCTTAAGTTTGGGCATCGCGTTTAAGGGGAAAAGGTCTTTCTCTTTGAATCTTGTTACAGTTTTTAATGTGTGACCTAGTATGGGTTCCAATTTGCTTACCATGGGAAATGTATACACATTTTTTAATGAAAAACGGGCACCTGAACATATGTGAATGCTATACATCTTATCCATTAATTCCGATTAAGAATCACATGCAAATAGATGCGTTATCGCCCTTTATATAAGTTAATATCGCCCTCAATAAAAGTTCGCTTCTCCTTTTGTAATGTGTACAGCAAAAGAGTGGAATAATTTGTCGGCGTCTATTTTTCGGTCCGAACACAATCTGTGCGTCTTCAAAGCAAGATTGAATAGGCTTTTGTTACACTAAGACAGTGCGAATAACCATCTAGGATTACATCACCACTCACCACCAGCTGGGATTGTGGTTTAGCACTGGCTTATAATAAGTTTAAAAAAAATATTTAAAAGTTAAACAGGCTTGAATAGTTAATTAAAGTAATAAACTTTGTTTTATTCAATGTGTATGTTGCGTAAATTTAAGATAGTTGTAGCTTTTGTTAAACTAAGTCTAAGAGCCGTGGTAGCTCAGATGGTTAACGATCGCTGTAAATATAACGCGAACGTACGCGAACACTAGTAACCCGGGTTCGATCCCGCCGGCACCAATGAAATTGTTAATTACAATTTTAAGTGCTTATTTACCATGTGCTCGGCGGTGAAGGAAAACATCGTGAGGAAGCCTGCATGTCTAAGGAATAAGAAACAAATAAATTTCGAAGATATGTGAAGCTCGCCAACACGCATTTGGGCAGCGCGGCGGACACTCCTTGCCCTAAAACCCTCTCAGAATTGAGGGGAGGCCTGTGCCCAGCAGTGGGGTGTATATAGGCTGTAACTTATTTACTTTACTTTAAACTAAGTCAGTGCGTATTTACTATCTTCGGTTGTATCACCACTTACCATCAGTAGTGGTCAAGCATATAGTTTCGCTGTGTATTTGCGCCGTGAGAGAATTTACTACCCCACATCATCCTTGATCCACAAGATATGGCATCTGCCCGATGACAGCTCAGTTATAAACTGCGGTTGCTAACCCCGCCAATGGCAAATATGCCCCTAAAAAGTCATTCGTTCTATGGGGACGGACTAAATTCAACAGTGGACTTAGATATGCTTTAATGCTGACAAACGAGCATACAATCCACCTGATGTTAAGTGAATGCTGTAGTCCTTAGACATCTACATTTATCCTCGATTAGGAATCAAAATGCAGATGTGTTGCCACCCCTGAGGACTAAGATGGAATACCTCGTTTCCTGTAAAAGAGGTCTCCGATTTTCTACACTCACCATTTAATACACAGGGGCATAGAGCTGCTATTTTACGCCGGTATTCTGTGAGAGCGTGGTCCTTCCCCGGTCGAGCCGACCCATTCGTGTAACATCCATAATATAGCTGTAGCATGACTATGACTACCACGTATATAACCATTTGCTATTTCACTATTTGCCACATCTTAGAAATACAAAACTTGAAAGATCTAGCGGTGGCTCTGTTGACATATACAAATACTAGTGAACGTAAAGTCTTTAATACTTAACCGGTAACTTAATGGACTAAAAACCGGTAAGTCTTTAATTTTATTTTAGCAGTCTTAATTTTGTTGCTAATATGTAAATATTTGGCTGTGGAGCACACTCTTAAACATTTTAGAATAATTTTCGACATATGAGATTAATAATCGGTTACTTCAGGTCCGCATAAAAATCCAAAAAAAAATATTTTTTGCTTGCTTATATACTCACTACGTCAGCCTAAAAAAATCATATAAATAGATCACGATTTCCGGGAGATACATACAGAGTGAGTAGTCCAGTCCGATCAGGTACCTCACCGCGTACGGTCGCCTGCGACCCAACCGTGAAGAGCAGTTGTTCGGTTGAGCCCATGCGCTCCCAGTGCGTTTTTCTCAAGAACGAAGAAAGAAGACCTGTTTTACCTGTTCGCGGAAGTGCTACAGTGTCGTTTTGCGCTTTTGCGGCCGCCAGGTGCATCGGGCCGCCGGCCCATTGTTCTATTGTGTAGTGCTAGTTAGTGCCCCACGTTCTCCGGATTTCCAGTAAGCTGTAAGTAGTTTAATGCACACCCACTGCCTTAGAGGCAGCAATTCTATTGTTTTAATTTCTGTGTTCGCTTGTCGCATTAGGCGACAGCTAGGTACACACCCTAGCGTACCAACGCGCTAGTTGTATAAGTGTTCGTTTAGACACACACCTCCCCCGCCGAAAGGTGGGGGGGCTTGATACACAAGTGTTTTTTTAACCACTGACAAGATGGCGGCTATAACTATAGCCGAACTCGCCGATTTCATCGGTCAAGTATGCCCCGACGCTTGGGCGACTTTCCTAGCCCAACGCAACAAGCCTGCTGCTGAATGTCCCTTAGTGCGGATCGACGACCCTATGTCGCCGAACACCGGGCCCTCGACCCCTGTGTCCATCGACACAGTTTACGACGCCGCGTCCCCCGCGCCTTCTGCGCTCTCCACCCGCGGTCCCTCTCTGTTGTTTTCGGACGCCGAATCAGGCTCCGAGATGGATACAGACAACCACCGACCCGAAAAACCCGATGACGAAGGCTTCACCCTAGTCTCGGGTAAAGAGCGTAAGCGCACCGCCGCGAAAAAGAGAGACGAGCCTCACTCGGCCCCTACGTCACCCAACGCCACTCCGGCTAAAAAAGTCGCGCCTTTCGCGTGCAATAGGACCGCGATCAAAACTGCGAACCCGACTCAGGCCGCACCAAGGAAGGAGAAGCCGCCGCCACCAATAATCTTACAGGAAAAATCGCGCTGGAGCAACCTATCCAAGTGGATAGACTCCAAAAAGATATTCTGCCCCAAAGTCCACAATGGACCACATCCGTATCCACGTCGCAACGACGGACGATTTCCGAGCTTTAACTGCGCATCTTAAAGCTCAGAATCGGAGCTTTCACACTTACTCTCTCGCGGAGGACCGTAACCTCCGTGTTGTAGTTCGCGGACTCCCTAAGGTGCTAGAAACCGAGTACATATTAAACGATCTTAAATCGCAAAACCTGCCTGTTAGAGAAGTGCACAGGATGCACCACCCAACCGACAAAAAACTATACTTAGATCTTTGTCTAGTAATACTGGACCTGTCTTCAGAGGGCAAAGAGATATTTAACATCACCCGGATATGCAACCCCACGGGGATTGTTGTAGAGTCCCCGCGTAATAGGGGCATCGTTGGCCAATGCCACCGATGCCAATTATACGGCCACTCGGCCAGGAATTGTTTCGCCCGGCCTAGGTGGGTCAAGTGCCTAGGCGATCATATCACTCCCGAGTGCGCCTGAACGCCCGAGACGGAGGGCCCTGCGAGCTGTGTTCTGTGCGGCGAAGAGGGACACCCAGCGAGCTATCGCGGGTGTTCCAAAGCGCCGCGTAGGAAGCAGAATGGAGGAGCAATCCGACGTGGACGAGCGGGCAACTCCAGTAGGTCGCACCCACGGCATGCTGCCCATCAGTCGCACCAATCTCGGTGCCGCAACCCGTGCCCGCTCAGGCTACAGCCAAGCCCGCCCCCGTTAAAGGGACTTCCGGGCAAGGCCCAAGCCTTCCGGTGCCTTCAGCACCTAAGCCCAACGCATGGGTTAAGCCCCCCGGCGATTATTAGCGCGGCCTCCTTACGGCCAGTGCCTCCTCGCCAGGCCCAGAAGCCCAAACCCGCCCCTCAGGCACCGTCAAACATCGACACTGACCTTTCGTTAGTGTTCAACTTCGCCAGCAATATTAATGTGGCCGAAGTCACAACATTAGCCCGCAAACTTCGCGAAGCCAAGTCTATTCAAGATAGGCTCAATGCTACCATTATATCATATCAATCTTATCCAAACGATAGGTTCGTTCCAGTGCGCCTAAGCCAATTTTCTTTTTCATAACTAAAATGGAAATACGACTATAGGTAGAGGTCTCTGACTGTCGCGTTCTTCAATGCTAACGGTATCAGAGATCAAAAGGAAGAGATCATATATTTTTTTACGCGACCATGATATCGACATCATACTAGTGCAAGAGACCTTCTTGAAAACTAGTTTGAGCGATCCCAAAATAGCCAATTATACCTTAATAAGAACTGATAGGCTGACCGGACCTAAAGGCGGCACCTTGATCTACTACAAAAGGTCCTTGCAATGTGTACCGATAGATACTCCACCGCTTACTAACTTAGAAGCGTCGGTCTGCAGGATAGCATTTACGGGTCATCCGCCAATAATAATTGCATCAGCATACCTGTCTCCCTTAAAAAGTATATTAGATTCCGACATATCGGCTCTATTAAACCTAGGCCCTAGCGTATTAATTGCGGGAGATCTAAATAGTAAACACGTTAGCTGGAATTCTAACGTTAACAATCCTAACGGAAGTATTTTAAGAGACCTCACGGAGAGACTTAACTTCGACGTTATCGCTCCCGAGAGTTCAACACGCTATCCCTTTGCAGATAACCAACATCTGGATTTCCTTGATATAGCACTGCTAAAAGACATCCGACTTACTATTAATTCGATAGAGGTTATTATCGAACTAGTCTCAAACCACAGGCCGGTAGTTTTACAACTGGACCGGCCGGCAGGTGAGGTCCCTCAGACCAAAACCATTGTCGACTGGCGTAAACTTGAGGTCAAACTTGAGTCTACGAACTCCCAGCATATGGACACCATTGATGACAAGATAGACTCGCTAGAGGAGGCCGATAGGGCAATTAGCGCCCTTTCGACTCACCTCACATCAGCGGTCGAAGAATGCTCCCGTAAGGTTCTTGTGTCGAGCGATCAATACACGGAACTTCCGGCGGATGTTCGATGGCTGATTAGAGCGAAGAATTCCGCGCTTAAAACATGACCGCTACCGCACGGAAGCCAATAAACTTCGGGTACTTTCTCTACAAAACGAGATTAAACAACGAGTAGCCGAGTTTAGATACGATAGCTGGGATAACCTCTTAGAAGGTATCGAACCATCTCAAGACGCCTTCTGGAAATTGACGAGAGCTCTTAAAGCCGACAAATCCTCACCGATGCCGCCTCTCGTGAGGCTGGACCACCCTGATCTCGCCCTAGACGATCTCGAAAAAGCCGAATGCCTAGCCGACAGTCTAGAGTACCAGTGCACGCCATCCACTGCACCAATAGATCCCGCTCACCTACTAGAGGTAGAAACGGAAGTAGAACGTAGGTCTGCGCTGCCACCAGCGGGTGAACCACTCGATCCTGTGACAGTAGATGAAGTCACCGAAACAATCAAAAGCCTTAAGAATAGATCAGCCCCTGCGCCAGACAGCATCAGCAACAAGGTGATCAAATCCCTTTCGGCACCATTTATTTGTCTCCTTGTAGGAATATTTAACACCTTTCTCACGAACTGCTCCTT
The DNA here is from genome assembly GCA_907164705.1 of Parnassius apollo. NCBI lineage: Eukaryota > Metazoa > Arthropoda > Insecta > Lepidoptera > Papilionidae > Parnassius > Parnassius apollo. Next base: position 4,462,866 of record CAJQZP010001539.1, on the reverse strand, counting down.
ACCGGACATTTGAAAAGAAGCAGACGTAATAGGGATCCCAAAACTGGGTAAACCGCGTAATCGTCCCTCTAGCTACAGACCCATTAGCCTGCTCAACACATTGGACAAACTATACGAACGCATTATTCATAAGCGTCTCCGTCATTACACCGAATCTAACGGACTCCTCCCAGACGAACAGTCTGGCTTTAAAGCCAATCACTCATGCACCCACCAGATTCATCGCCTAACAGAATATATTCTGTCTGGCTTCAACCAAAACCCGATAAAGAAAAAGGCTCGAAACACGGGAGCCCTCTTCTTCAATGTCGCGAAGGCGTTTGACAAGGTCTGGCACGACGGCTTGATTTACAAGCTGTACAAACTAAACTGCTGCCCGATAGGCTCGTGCACATCATACGAGCTTTTCTTTCGAACCGCACTTTTCGATATCGAATGGAGGGAACCCATTCTTCGAAACGCTTCCTCAGGGCCGGGGTCCCACAGGGCTCCGTCCTATCTCCACTCCTCTTCACACACCGCACTCTTTGCCGACGATATGGCACTATTTGTGTCAGACTACAACAAAAATAGACTCTCTATAAAACTCCAAAAAGCGACCAATCGCCTTGGTGAATGTTTCCGCCTATGGAGAATTGACGTGAATCCCGAAAAAAGTGTAGCAGTATACTTTCAACGGAATTCTACAGCAGGTTCTAAACCAAAAACGATTTCTTTATACGACCGCCCAATCCCTTGGTAAAAATTGGCCAAATACCTAGGCGTCACGTTCGACTCCCGCATGAGTTTCGCGAAGCACATAAGTGTAGTACGCAACAGAGCCAAGTCAGTCATTGGCCGTCTACACCCGCTCGTTAACAGCAAGAGTAAGCTGTCGCTAAGACACAAACTCCGGCTGTACAAAACCTGCATTAGACCAGTTATGTCCTATGCAAGTGTAGCTTTCGCCCACACATATAAGACCTATATTTTAAAACTCCAAAGAGTACAAAACTTTTTCATCCGAAAAGCCACCGGTGCACGGTGATATCAACGGAACTCTGATTTACACAACGATTGTGAATTACCATCTATCTCCAAATATTTTAAGGAGATTTCCCAGCGCTACTTCGATAGAGTAGAAACCCACCCTAACCCGCTAGTGACAAATGCAGCTAACTACGTTCCGATAACAAACGTCGCGCCCTATCTCCGTAGACCTCGGAATGTGCTAATAGAACTACCTCAACCGCTCGATCCAGTCGACCCAAACGTCGCAGGCACATCACACAACGACACTACACCCACACTAAATGGGACAAACACTACTAGGACAACGAATGGGACGTGTCGGACCCGCAGACGGGCACGACGCGTTTCAGCTCACACCGCGTACACACCGTACACCCGCGTTCTTGGACGGTTCTCACCGCCCAGACCATCGACCGACACGAGCTGAGCAGTCAGAGACGGGGGTCCGCACTCCCCCCCCCCTCGGACTGCGATTAGATATCTCAAATAAAAACGCCTAGAAAGGCGACATGATGATTGGTAACAATATCAAGCCTGCCAAGCTGTAAGAGTCGCATAGACTAACAGCACTAACATCTAGATAATAGTAGAGATACATACATTGGACCCCGCTTAGTAAAATTTTTGAAAAAATTATTCTTTTAAATTTTTTTAATGTAAATAATTTACTTCATAAAAATCCATATCCAAAGCCTTCGATTGTGTTCACCATGAAACATTAATCAGGAAATTTCAACACTACGGGGACTCAACAAGACGGGGTCCGCACTCCCCCCCCTCGGACTGCGATTAGATAGCTCAAATAAAAACGCCTAGAAAGGCGACATGATGATTGGTAACAATATCAAGCCTGCCAAGCTGTAAGAGTCGCATAGACTAACAGCACTAACATCTAGATAATAGTAGAGATACATACATTGGACCCCGCTTAGTAAAATTTTTGAAAAAATTATTCTTTTAAATTTTTTTTAATGTAAATAATTTACTTCATAAAAATCCATATCCAAAGCCTTCGATTGTGTTCACCATGAAACATTAATCAGGAAATTTCAACACTACGGTGTAAGAAGCGATGCTCTTAAATTAATTATTTCATATTTAAGTGACAGAACGCAAAAAGTTGTCATTAATAGTATGAGTTCTTCCGGGTCGATTGTACAAATGGGCGTGCCAAAGGCCTCAATTCTCGGCCCTTTTCTATTTCTAGTATATATTAATGACATTACCTTACATAGTAGGGGATAACCATTGTATAGTATTATTTCCTGATGATACTTCATTAATTTTCAAATTAAAACGACAGTTATTAAATTACGACGAAATAAATAATGCTATAGCTAAGTTATTCAATTGGTTTAATGTTAATAATTTGCATTTGATTGGAACTAAAACTAAATGTATGAAATTCGTAACTCCTAATATTAAACATGTCAATACTAATGTAATTTTAAATGGGGGGCAACTGAGTCTTGTTGATACCACCATTTTTCTTGGAATCACACTGGACGCAAAGCTTCAATGGCTCCCTCATATATCAAAACTAGCTAGCAGACTTAGTTCTGAAGCATATGCTGTGAAAAAGATTAGAACTCTTACCAGTGTTGAAACAGCTAGAATAGTTTACTTTAGTTATTTCCATAGCATTATGTCGTATGGTATTTTGTTATAGGGACACGCGGCTGACACTGAAATTATATTTATTTTACAGAAGAGGGCCATTAGAGCAATATATAATTTAAAACCAAAAGAGTCACTCAGACAAAAATTTAAGGAAATTAATATATTAACTCTGGCCTCTCAATACATTTATGAAAATGTAATGTACGTACACAAAAATAAAAGTAGTTTTGCGAAAATAAGTGATATTCATTCTGTAGATACTAGGAACAGACACAAGCTAGTAGTACCAGTTACTCGACTCCACCGAGTCAGTAATTCATTCTTGGGGCGATGTATACGCTTTTACAACAAAATCCCAGAAAATATACAAAATTTGTCATTTACGAAGTTCAAAAATGTTATTAAACTAAGTTTGTATAAAAAGGGTTATTATAATATTAAGGAATTTATGGTTGATAATAACCCCTGGAAAGGGTGATCGCTACCAAGCTATTTCTAATTTGTCTTGTGTTGTTTATTGTTGTAAGCTATTATTGGAAAAAAAATAGTCCCGCTGGGTTTCTTGCTGGTTCTTCCCAGGACAGAGGGTTATTTTTTGCGAACCAGTGGTAAATAAAAAAGTGACTTTCAATAAGTATTGTTATAATCTACATTGAATAAAAAAGTTTCTGTTCTGTTCTGTTCATACATTTGAATACGAACTGTCAAAGAGATAACATCAACATGGAGAAAAACGAAATTATAGCTGTCATCAAGTACCTCTGTTTGAAAAAAATGTCTTCTAAAGACATACACAGTGACTTAGTGGAAACATTGGGGGACTCTGCTCCTCCATATTCTACAGTTGCACGCTGCGCCAAGGAGTTTAGACTGGGCAGAACATCCACTGAAGATGAACATCGCGAAGGACGCCCATCCACGTCCCTCACTGAAGACAACGTGAAAAGTCGAAGATGTGTTGGCAGATCGAAGAGTGACCATCAGGCATGTAGCTGAGGTCACAGGGATCTCATATGGCAGCGTTCAAAGAATCCTTGCGAACGAGTTGCATATGAAAAAGTTCTCTGCGCGTTGGGTACCCAGAATGTTAACCGACGAGCAAAAGAAAAATCGAGTTGACATTTCGAGCGTCAATCTCGAAAAGTTCCACGCAGATCAAGAAAATTTTTTATTCCGTTTTGTGACTATGGACGAGACCTGGATCCACCATTTTGATCCTGAAATGAAACAACAATCGATGACTTGGAGCGAGCTTCCTCACCGACGCCAAAGAAATTCAAAGTTTCAAGTTCGGCGGGAAAAGTTATGGCATCTGTTTTTTGGGACGCCCAAGGCATAATTATGGTGGAATATTTGGAAAAGGGAGCCACTATTACGGGCTTTTACTACGCAGACCAAATAAGAAGATTACGGGAGGCCATTAAGGAAAAAAGACGCGGGAAACTGCGAGCTGGAGTGCTGTTTCACCAAGACAACGCACCGGCTCACAAAGCCGCAGTTGCGATGGCTGCCATTCAAGAAACGGGATTCGAACTGCTCGAACACCCTCCCTATTCGCCAGATCTATCTCCTAGTACTTTTACCTCTTTCCTCGGCTCAAGGAACGTCTCCGAGGCAAGAAATTTGAAGACGATAGCGAAGTAATGGCCGCTGTTGAAGCGTTTTAGGAGGGTCAAGACAAAGAATTTTTTTCAAAGGGAATCCTGGGTTTTAGAAAAAAGATGGACTAAATGCATTGATTTGTTAGGAGACTATGTAGAAAAATAAATTATTATTAACTTTAATTACCGTGTTTTATTTTCATTATCATTACTTTTGGATCACCCCTCGTATTCTCTAAAAGTATCGGAAAGATTATATGATATTTTATGGTTAAGTTCATATAATCTTCATTTGCTCTTGTGAATTCCCACTGTCGTCCACTCATTAAATGCCTTGCGACTACAGTAGTACAGTACTGCTGATGAATTGCTCTATATGAAATAATTCTAATAATTCTAATTCTAATTCCGCCTATTACCCGATATGACGGCCCGAACTGCTGAATCCTATAATATTGTTTACTGGGCGATGCTCTGCTCCTTAATCTGACTAACTTAATACTTATTGAGTAAGCGCTATTTGGTCTATTAATCGTTTTTTTTAACAAATAACTGTGTTAGTAGTTAGTAGACGTGTCAAACGTTAACAAGTAACTGTGTTAGTAGTTAGTAGACGTGTCAATCGTAAATGATTCGTTCATTTGACCCGGGTCGCATTATAGTATTGGTGATTGCAATTAAATTTTTTGAATGTATTTGCAATCATCAATTTTAGTTATACGAATTGACAGGAGTTACGACCAAAGAGTGTACGACGACCGATATTATCGAGTGGGTCTTACAGATTACAGTATACTGACACTCGAAGTGATCTATTGGAATGACCCGAATAAATCAATGCTTGAATGATCAAGTCACAATAAAAGAATGAATAACACACGTTGACTGTGTAGACATTCTCATACAGTACTTTGTACAATATACACCGACTTTGTTTTATCCTGTAATCAAATTCCAACAGAATCCATCGCCCCATTGCAGCAAAACAATATATGTGCCAGCATTATATACGTAAGTATTCTGTATTTAGGCAACAACTTGAAAAGATATCAGATCACTGTGGAATACAAAGCGTATATCCACAATCTCGATAGTAATCGTAAAAGCTACACGCATCAGGCAATACTTCTCATTTATGACAGCTTGATTATATGTTTTACACTATCAGATTTTGTTACGCAAGCACCACCATTTAGGGAGCACTTGTAGAGGTTTTTATAATATCTCTTATACTTATGATTATATCAACATTTACCCAAATATAGTGCCATTCCAATATTATATTCTTAAATATTTTTAAATATACTAATTTCACGCCTCACAACGCGCGAGCGTGTGGGAGTGCTCTACTCTCGACATGCCACTATGTGACGATTTTATAATATAAAATTGTTAGTATGTCTCAATTTAAACACTAAATCAATAAAAAAGGGATGTTTTGAAAACAAGATAGGTATATTAAGTTATAAAGTCAGCGTATTTTTATTCATTTGTTTATTTATATTTACAAAAAAAAATGTAGTTAAAAAGTCAGTTAGTCTGTGCCCTTGTTTATCTTCACGTTTCAAGACAAACGATACACAACGAAATGCAATAAATCTTTCGGTATAAGTTTCCAATTATCATCAGGATGATCTCTATTGCTGGTTGCTATCAGACTCATAGACAATTAAAAGGTGTTTATTTATTTATCCTAAATTAAATTAAATCTTTATGGAAAAATAAAATCGCTCATGAAGCGTGCACTTTTGGACTTTCCAAACTATTTATTTTTATAGTTGATACCATTTTAAATGTCGAAAACCTTTTCTTAAATTCGTTATGTACGAAACTAGATAATAGATAGAACACATAGGTTATTTTTTATATTATATGGATAACAAACGTGCACACAGTCTACCTGACGGTAAGTGGATGCTCTGGTCCATAGAACTCTATCTATCTATCATTTGATCTCGATTAAGAATCAAAATGTAGATACGTTTTCAAACCTGATTACTTTGATTACTTAATTGGAATGCCTTGTTTTCAGTCTTAATTTCTCTACACTCACCTTACGAAACATCAGCAGCATTAAGCTGCTATTTCACGATGGTATTTTTAAGAGTATGATCCTTAACCGTTCGGGCAGATGCTTCCATACAACAAGCGTAATATAGCTACAGCAAGGCTCTATTTCGTATACAATATGTATGTTTTATTAACTTCCCATTTGGAAGCTATGGGTCCGATTTTGCAAATTGGAAATTTTAACATATCTCCACGTTTCAAGGACCTTAGAGTCGAATAGTATGGTTTTTAAGAGGATGTCCATGTTTTACTGTGCACATGTACGTATGTATGTTCGGATTCAATTTTCGCCTCGTGTATCTCGAGAACAAAGAGTTCTGTTGAAATGGGACCAGTTTCAATTAACACATAATTATGGGACTTAGACCTCATTTAATTTTGAGCAAAATCGGTCAAGGCGTTTTTTGTGCTGAATGAAAAATTGTATAAAATATTAAAACATCTGATATTATTTTAATCTTCCCACTGGGAAGTTAGTCATGTGGACCTTTCGGGTCGCACCTAGACCGCCATTTTTAGTATGAAATTTGTGTCGTAGATAACGTTTAGTTATTTATTTGCCACAGGGCCATCAATCATCAATAACAGGTCTTAAGTTCTCGCGACCGGTGGCAGAGAATAAAAACATGCCACACGATGGTTCGTTGAAGGTTCTCGCATATTTATGTTTAAAATGAAATTAACGAATGAATAGGCCTTAGATCAATACAGAATGGTGTTGTTAAAATGGTAAAATATGGGAATCTACTTCAAGTTGGCTTGTTTTACCTTTATTTGCTTAAAAAGGTAATGTGTGTATGTGTATATAGTTTGCATATTTCTCTTTTCATCCCAATTTTATGTCTAAGCGCACATTACTACATACTTTACAACTTTATCAACGATCTTAATCAGCGCTACGCGACTTACTTCATTCACGACTCAACGCTCCATGACTTGTTGTTAGAGTTTCGAACGAATTTTTTTTTTTTGTAAAATTCATACGATTGTGCGGACACCACATCATGGTGATTAGTGACGGATATCTGTATATATTAACAACGCTGAATAAATTGCAAGTGCTTTATATTGTGCATTGGCGAGAGTGTTGGAAGTGAGCCTTTTCTTGAGTTCTTTGATATTAGTCCTGAAAAATTGCTAGGAGAGCAGATTACGCAAAGAGGTAGAAAACTTCTAGTAAATTGCTTTATACTGAACCGCTAACCATTCAAATGTCGTTGATGGAATTAAGAATAATAGCGCAAAGAGCGATGGAAGGTAACTTGAAATTTTAATACTAAATAGTATATTTGTAAAAAAAAAGTATTTACATTAAATATACTTATTGTATAAAAAATAAACAAAACACTAAAAGCGGCGCCATATAAAAAGACTAAACTAAAAGGCTAATTTAGCTTTAAATACACAACGCAGTAAAAGTTTTTGTTTTGTAAGCTAGTTAAATATTCAACCAGATGCCAAAGAATATATTTTTGTATGTACTAACTAATTCAAAATTATATAACTTACTGGCATCTTTGATAAATGTTTTTATTCTTTTTTTTCGTGTATAAATTAGTATGATGAGTTTGAAAGTGATAATTATAAATAAAAAATATCTTTAAATATATTTTTATTGATTTTTAGCTAATGATCAATTTATTTATTACATTAATTATAAGGCTAAATATACATTGCGTCGAAGTGGAATGGAACGGAAGCGGAATTTCGCCGCGACGTGCGGTAAGGCGCGCGAAATCGCTTTAGGGGTCTACGACAGTCGCCTTGGGGCTGTAGAAAAGTTAGTCCAGATTCCACGCCTTTTGCGCTACTTCCCGCGAATTCCACATACGTCGCGGACAGTAGCTACGAGAATCCTCGAGAATTCCCCGGAAGACGCGCGATTTCTTTTTTGGTTCATATCTAGTTTGCGCGTTACACAATAAACTTAAAACTCGTTTCGCTATGTACAATTTCGTTACAAAAATTCGCTTCCATTCCGTTCCGCGGTAGTGTAAAATTGAGCCTTACGAACTTACAGGTCACCTGATGGTAAGTGGTTTCTGCAGCACAAACACATTCTACAGCAAAACATTTGCAGGTGTGTCTATGTGCTGACTTCGGACTTCAAATGGAGAAGGCTCCAGATGCAATATCACCTCTGAGAACTAAGACGAAATGCATAATAGCCTGTTATTGTACTGGCTTTATTTAACCTTCAGACTGGAACACAGCCGGGCACGCACTGCAGTTTAGTGGGTAACCTTCTCAGACGAACTGCTGGGCAGAATAGAAATACTACCACCTAGCAATTTGCTATATATTTTTATTAAGTAAAGTAATGTAAAGTTACAGCCTATGTACGTCCCACTGCTGGGCACAGGCCTGCCCTCATTTCTGAGAGGTTTTTAGAGCAAGGAAGTGTCCGCGACGCTGCCCCACTGTGTGTTTGGCGAACTTCACGCGTCTTCGTAATATTTTAACCACCCGCTAAGAAAATTGAAAATTTTCAAAAATAGGAAAGTTATTGGTTTCTCCCCGATTTTCGAAAATTTTCATCAGACCTGGACGTTTTGAGATCCCAGGAAGCTGTTCTGACTAATTTCACGTGGATGTCCGTACGGATGTGTGCGTGTGGTGTGCGTGTGGTGTGCGTGCGTGCGTGCGTGCGTGCGTGTGTATGTGTGTGTGTGTGTGTGTGTGTGTGTGTGTGTGTGTGTGTGTGTGTGTGTGTGTGTGTTCGTGTGTGGGTGTGTGTGTGTGTGTGTGTGTGTGTGTGTGTGTGTGTGTGTGTGTGTGTGTCGGTGTCTGTGTGTCTTTGTGTTTGTTTTTTTTTTGTGTATTTTTGCCGATCGATTCCGAAAACTAATCAGCTCTTGACCTCAAAAATTGACTCGATGTCGAGAAATATGAAAAACGGTTCATTCGTTCGCGAGATATCGATAGAGAATGAATTTGAAAAAACTTTTTTTTAATATCGATATTTCGCAACATAATTTGGTAAAATTTGGAGCGCATTGCATTTGAAATTCGCGGGAAGTTACAGGGATGGCCTGCAAGATCGACCAATTTTATTTCTTAGTCCTCAGACATACAGGTTTTCTCACGATGTTTTTCGTCACCACCGAGTTTGTGTTAAATCAGCAATTAAAATTGCAATTAGCAATTTCATTTGTGCTGGCGGGATCGAACCCGGGTGACTCGCGTACTGTGTGATATTTACAGCGAGCATTAACCATCCGAGTTACCACGGCTCGGCTGTAATATATTGTAATTGTTTGTGGTTATTACTTTATGTTGTTATATTAAAGAAAATGTGAATTTAATAGATGTTACAATTTACATCTCAGTATAGGTAGTAAGTACATGTTGACACAACTTATGTACCATTTCTAAGAAATAAATAAATAATTACGAACAAATTGACATCTGCAACAAAAAAAATACCTACTCTCGAATGTACCGTACCTTATTGCCTGTCTTTAAAAATATATCGTTGCCAATATTACACAGTTACTTTTAAAATGTCAAAAATTTAAAGCCTTTATAAATCTTGGGAAAAGCAAGTGTAGTATTAAAAACTTTGCTTAAAGTTCTGTGTATAGTATTTAATAAGATTTCCATTGTCATCCATTTCAATCTATAAAAGTCCCCTATATTTCCTCATAAAGGGGATTTTGCCATAGCTACCACACTTGACTGGCGGGTTGGCAATCACAGCTTTTTTATTAATTTGAGTTATTATTTCAGGAAAATGCTGCTACCCATTTCCTATTTTATTTTTCCTCTGTCACCTCCACCGACACTACGATACCCAGGGAACGATATGGGGTAGAAGATATTCTTACCCTGCCCCTATACTTGTAAGGCTTATAATGTTTAAAAACACAAAAACTGGATACTCTTGCCAAACAAGGGCTGGTAACAATTAAATTGACCACGATTTCTCAACGGTGCGCTTTCAATGTCCCTCTCCTCGTGCGTTAATGATCAATACCAGATAGCCGCAAAGGTTACCTCTGTCAATGTCGAAATTAAAGATTCGATCCGATATAATTGTTCGCTATGAATGTTGGGAACTAGAGGCTTTGTGAAAATAATATCACTAAGATAGTATAAAGAAATTTAAATTTTTTCTATGAAGGAATATAACAATCCTTTCTTATTCATTAGTCCTTACAATATTAATCAGCTGCTGGGTTAATGGATCCAGTCGACTTCGAAAACTAGAAAGATTTTTTAAAGAATAAGGGAGTCAAACGAGTAGCTGATGGGTGTTGAAATGCAAATTACACCTTACACCCTTGAGGAGTAAGGTGAAATTCCGCGCAACAAGTGAAAATGGTCTCCCATTCTCTACAGTCCCCATAAAAACGTATCAACATTATTCTTCAGTTTTACTTCGATATTATAGTACAGCGTGAGTCCACCCCTTACGAGCCGACCGATTCGTGCTACATCCATAATACAGCTGCAGCATAGGTCTACCACGTAATTTTTTTAATAGTACTTATACTTATGAAGTCGGTGCTTGGACAAAATGTATCAAAAAATGAAAGCCTCGATCGATATGCATCGATATGATTCTTTTGATAGAACTAAACAAAAGAAACTTAAGAAGATAACTAAAATGTCGTTAACGATAGTAAAATTATATCAAAAATTTCTCATCAATTTCTCGTTGATTTATATACGGTGATGATTTGTGTAAAATATATATAAGAGCGAAAACATTCGAATTGAAAACCTCCTTTTTTAAGTCGGTTAAAAATGTGACAGCTGGAATGACAATGAGTTATGTCACTATATATAAAACTCGTCTTGGTTGCAGTTTGCTTGTTATTGTGGTAGAGGGGCAGGGAATAGTGTTCTTTAAATATTTCGATCCTCTTTTTTTGTTGTGGTACAACTATTAGTCTTTCTTCCCCTTTTATTTACTTCTTTTTTGGGTTGTCTATGTAGCAATAAGGTCGTCTTTTGTTTTCCTTCAATATTATTACGAGTACGTTAATCGTTCCTTGGTGTACAATGAAAAGTATCGTTAGCTATTATTGTATTGTACATTTCACAAAGTATGGCCTTACTTTGTTAATTTTTTTTGTTACCCAACTGAAGAATACAAGTGATCATTTAGTAATTAAGGACTTTAAATAAGAAACAAAAAAATTGATGTATGTGTGACAAATTGACACTCAGTGCACCTTATGGTGATTAGATACTGTAATCCACAGAAACCTACATAATTTTATCATTTATTTTTCATCATTTCATTTATCATTTATTCAACGCAGCGTAACTCAGAATAGTTAAAACACACCATAATTGCTATTTTGCATGATATTTATTCTGTGAGTTCGTCATACTCCTTTGTCGAGCCGACCAATTCGTCCTGCAGCTGTAATGCTCTTCTGCGTCGTTTTGACACGTTTAAGCGAGCCTGTAAGAGCTGAATATTTGTCTGAAATTCAAGTATGGACGCACCAGAAAGCATTAGAACTTCATAACCGCGCGATACCGATAATGAATGCCAGAAACAAATGACAGTAGACTTCAAGGAGACTCAAGCAATAGTTGAATTAAGCCGACACTTTAATCATGTCGTTATATTGTATAAATTGGCCCAACTCGAGATAGAGCTCATCAAAACTTGATTATGTTGCGAACGCAACTAAATTACACGAAATTACTTATAAAATAAGTGAAGTTGATTCGTCTATCTGTAGACCACGGAGCTTCGTAGAAACAAAGTATTTTGTTCTTTATCAATGTTGAATTATGATTTCTTATATTTACGCAAACACTAGACATTGAATAAAAATATTTATACGGATTTTTACGCGTTTAAGTAACTTTTTTTTAAATTTCCTACGTTTCGGGTGCTTACAGCACACATGGTCATGGAAGGGGGGGGGGCTGAGTGCTTGACGTCCCAATGTCATAGCCCGGCTATCATCAGTTTTCGAATATTAATTTTTGGTCCGATCTTCGCAGACCGAGCTTACCCTGTAGTGTCCTGAATTTTGTTATATATTAGATCCCAAGCAGATGGCAGCACCCATCGACCGCGAGGCTATTGAAATTAAGTTGATTTTAATTTCAATAGCCTCGCGGTGTTCTCTTGCGAGGACGATCTTGAATATGTTTACAGACTACAGACTTCTCTGAGCATCGGTGCTTCACGTCAGCAGTCAGAAACGTCGTAAAATAAAAAATAAGTTAATAAAACTTGATAAAATCTATTAAAAGTTTTATTCAATTTTGAATAATTTAAAAGAATGAAAAATACAAATATCAAGTACATTTGTAGTGTTGATTTTAATATGCTTTATTTTAATCTTGATTACATATTTTTAAAGGTCAGTTTAAATTAGGATGAAACCACTAGCAATAGATTCTTGTTAAGGGGAAATATAACCTCAAATAGCTTAGCAAGATCCTCATAATATATTCGGCATAACGATGCCGAAGTATTGCAGCATTAATTTTGAAATAAATATATGGTAAAGTTGAGGATTAATAATAAGGACTATGTTAGACGAAAACACGATTCCGTAAAATTTTCTCCCTCAACTCAACAATCTCACGTTAACTTGCTAATATTTTAGTACTATAATATATAATAATATAGTATCAAAATAATATTATAGTATCGAATATAGTGTTTTTCCTGATTTAAAGAAAAGTATAGTAAAAAAATACCTTTATTTAAAACTGATAAGTGATAATACATAATGATTTCTTATATTTACGCGAACACTACACATGATTAAAACTACTTTTACGGATTTTATCGCGTTTATTTTTGCTTTTAATTACTTTTATTTTTAATTCCCGACGTTTCGGGCGCTTTCCAGCACCCATGGTCACGGGGGACTGAGATGACTGACGTCCCGATGTCATTGTTAAACCCGGAGTACCTTCAGCTTTTTTAATTATTGTTTATGGTCCGATCTATGCAAAATGAACTGAATATGTCTTGGGGTCTTGCAGTGGTATGCTTGGGTTTAGTTTTAATTTTATTGATTATAGGATCCCAAGCAGGTGGTAGTACCCAGCCTCCTTCTCTATTGAAATTAGGATGTTTTTTAATTTCAATAGCCTCACGTATCATCCTTGGTAGGAATCGGTGTTCTTTCGCGAGGATTTGTGGTCTATCAAATCTGATGTAATGGTTGGGGCCGTCCAGGATATGATCACAAACTGCAGACTTTAGAAAAATAAAAGTAATTAAAAGCAAAAATAAACGCGATAAAATCCGTAAAAGTAGTTTTAATGAAGTGATAATACATTGAACTTATCCAATTTTAAACCTATTTCTGTACTGCCAAACCTTAGTGAAATTTTTGAATATATTATTCATGATCAATAGTTCTACCTAGGAAGGCAGAACTCATTTTGTGTCTGACACTTAGATTTACCTTTTGTCACGCTTGGCCAGCGAATCGCAGTTCCAAACGTTTCGCAATTTTGACGCTGTAGCCCGTCGTTAGTCTGACTGTTTACGTCTGGCATAAACGAGATGATTGTACTGCCATCTATCGGAATTGAAGGGATTATTCTGACATTTCCCATAGCCTTACCAAAATCAAATTTTTGTATGTGGTAGAGCCATGCTGCAGTTATATTAGTAGTATAGTTGTAGCACGATTGGGTCGGCTCGACCGGGGAAGGACCACGCTCTCACGGAATACCAGCGTAAAATAGTAGCTTAATACTGCTTTGTTTCGTATGGTAAGTGTTAAAGAACCGGAGACCCTTTTTACTGGAAATGAAGCATTCCACCTTAGTCCTCACAGGTGACAACGCATCTGCATTTTGATTCGTAATCAAGGACACATGTAGGTGTCTATGGGCCTCTGCAACCACTTACAATCAGGTAGACTACGTGCGTACTTGCGTGTTTGTCACCCTATCCCATAAACTATTAAAAAAAAATCACGGTTCGAACAGGCGCGTTAAATTAAAAATAACTTACGCCTCCAACCACCACACAACCACGTGTATACTACGATATGGAAACTAAAAATAATTGTTCAAAGAGATTTTATAAAATAGTGAAAATAATTAATACTTATTGTTTTATCAATATAATTACAATTAAAAATATTTTTATGAAATAAATTCATACTTAGGAATTTAAATAGCGCTAATATGCAAATTTGGCGCCGAATGTATCTCACATTAAAACTATTTTTTTGTTTAAAAACAGTTAAATATTTCACAGACCTAAATACAAATTTCTTAAATAAAACTTAGCAATATATTTTAATATTTGTAAGCATTGCTTAGATCTATTACAGTTAGCCGTTTTATGTGCGAATTGTCTTCACCTATAGGCACTGGCCTGTGTGTCACAACGTAACGAAACCGGAGCAAGGAGTTGCAATGGAAGATAAAATTACTGTGGGTCTTACGTTAGTTTCGCTATTAAGTTACTTAGGAGTGTGAAATGAAACCAATTTCAGACTGAATCATACAAATTATACTTTACTGTTTATACGTGGTAGAGCCACGATGCATCTATATTATACGTGTAGCACGAATTGGTCGATTCGACCGGGGAAGGACCACGCTCTCACAGATTACCAGCGTGAAATAGCAGCTTAATACTGCTGTATTTCGTATGGTGAGTATACAAATCCGGAGTACCTTTTTTACCGGAGACGAGGCATTTCATTTTAGTCCTCAGGGGTGACCACGCATCTGAGTTTCGATTCTTTATCGAGGATAAATGTAGATGTCTATGGGCCACAGCATCCACTTACCATCTGGTGGACTGTGTGCTCTTTTGTCACAATTATTGTTTAAAAAAAAACTCTTCTATTCGCTTAAATACTCGTCATCTTCTGCCGTTGTAGGCAGATTCCCAACAGATTACAAAGGATCACTTCTGGTTCACAATTCGGCAAGCATTGTAAATGGATGAGATTGCGCTAATAATTAGCGATATAACGCGCTCACTCCTCTCGGAGTAGTCCGATAAAGCTTTTAGACTTTTTTTGGTGGATATACAAGGCCGTTTTTGAGTAGAGTTATATCTGTACATAAATATTTAAGTGTCTATCTGTAATATTTATTTACGAAGACCCTTTTTATTGGAATCGAGGCATTCTATTTTAGTCCTCAGGGTCACCCCTGAGGACGTTTTACGTTTTGATTCTTAATTGAGAATAAATGTGGATGTATATGGGCCCACAGCATCCACTTACCACGGTGTGCTCGCTTGTCACCCTATGCTGTAAAAATATTGAGAACGAAAGAACTGTCTTTTATGGAGCTGAGGGAGTTGCATGCCATTACGACAGGAGTAATCATTTTTAAAATTTTTTCTGTGTCTATCTGGGCACATTCGGAATGGTTGAACCAATTTTAATGGAGCTTTACGAAAATAGAGAGTCATTGATGATCTTAAATATAAATGTCGCTACATCTATAGATCCGACCCAAACAAGGCCGGAGCGGTTCCCTAGTTCGTATTGTAGTAACACCACTTGCCAGTTAAATTGATATAGTTGCTGTACCGTATTCTCTCGGCCAATTGAGCTAAGACTAAAAATAAAAATGTGAAATATAATTGTAACCGCGCAGGGGCTTAGCATTGAGTTGCGGCGACTGTGGGACACGGGTTCGAATCCCGCACGGAACAGTTATGTGTATAAGAGGAAAATGTAACAACATATATACGTTCCACTCTCGGACACGCCCCTTTTTCATTATTGAGAGGGTTTTAGAGCAAGGAAGTGTCCACCGCGCTGCCTTAATACGTGTTGTCGGTCTTCACGTGTACTCAAAATATTTTTTTATTTCCTAAACATGCAAGTTTACTAACGATGTTTACTTACACTTTCGATGTTTTATCAGTACTTAAAATGCTACTAACAATTTTTCATTGGTACCGGCGGGGATACCGGGTTGCTCGCGTACTGTTAAATTTACAGCAAGCGTTTAGCTCCTAACCTACAACAATTTTTCCAAGTCTGGACGTTGATGTAAAAGGTCGCCACGATACAATGGAAATTTAGATAGGGGAACATTATGTTTTTTAAACATAGAAAAAAAAAACTGTATTACTCTCATGATAATGTGTACAGACATGCCAAGTTTTGCGACGTTTGTAGGTTGTTAATTTACTTTTACTCCGGTCAGCCTCTTTACGTGATCTTACTGTGAATTTCAGTTTATGGATTTACACAATTCCCACACATTTTAGCGCTGAGTTTGAACTATTAGCGTATTAAAGCTTTCGAGATATTATTTAACATACAAATTGATTATACGCACATATTGCGCAAAATTTCCTAACATTTTGTTCCCACGTCAGAAAACAGTTATTCATATTGATATGAATGCATGTGAAGTTGTCGACTACGTTCATTTGTAGATATCCGCCTTTTGTTACTGTACATTTTCTAAGGTTCAATAAAGAAAAACTCAATAAATAAATGCACGTGTTGGTATTGTGTTTTCGTTTATAGTATTAGGGTATCAAACGAGCACACAGTCCACCTGTTGGTAAGTGGATGCTGTGGCCCATAGACATTTACATTGATCCTCGATAAAGAATCAAAACGCATATGCGTTATCACTTCTGAGGACTAAGATGGAATGCCTCGTTTCCAGTAAAAAGAGTTTCTGGATCTCTACAGTCACCATACGAAACACAGCAGCATTAAGCTGCTATTTTACGCTGGTTTTCTGTGACAGCGTGGTCCTTCCCCGGTCGAACCGACCCATTCATGCCAGCATTCGCCTTTCCATTCGACTACAACTTGGGTTTCTACAAGGCAAGAGTGAATAGGCTTTTGTTGATCTAGTGAATTACCACTCACTTATCAGATGGGATGATAGTCAATCACTAGCTTGTAACAGTCCAAACAACTGTGTGTTTGCGGATTAAAAATATTTACCACTGTGCGCTTTGTCAGGAGTTTTCTTCCTCGCACGATTTATTTGTAGAATCGCTTATTACCGCCAATATTTTCGAACCGATACGGCTTGGGGACCTTCAAAAAGCGAGCTCACTATTTTTAAAAGGCTGGCAATGCACCTGCAAGTTCCTTGGTGTTTCAGATGTTTATGGGCGGCACTTACCATCAGGTGAGAAGAATGCTAGTTTGATTCTTCTTTAAAAAAAATCGAAGACCTCCAATACGCACAAGAACACCGCGACGCAGCACTAATATCTTCATAACCCTCTTAGAAATGTGATTCCTGTGCGATATATAGGCTGTAACTTTACATTACTGTGTCAAAAAAGCAAATAATAATTGAAAAGTATGTAATTTACATTGGCCGAATACTATTAAGAAAGCCGTAAATTAAAAAGAGAAGAAAAATAATAACTGTTTAGATTTTGTTCGTAAAAAAAAACGTAGGACTATTGATATAGTTTCTTACAAAATCATTCTACAGAATAACATTTTCTATTAAATTACAACCTATGATCATCTAATATTGTATATATTGATAATAATATGAGACGATTATCATTATTAAACTTAACAAAGTCAAACCGTTTATTGGATCTGTGGATTTCAAAAATCTACTTAAATATAGTTTAAATAAATATTTTTAAAATAATTATGTATGTACTTTGCCGATTGCTGACATTGAATACAAAATACATTGAACTAAATGTTACATATACGAGGATATGTGAGTCAGCATCATTACCTTTCATAATTAAAAAAAGACACATGAAGCAGGTTCCCCAGTCTTTGCCAAGCAACTTTCCTAAAGTACAAGGTCCGTACTGCCGGTAGAGATGCTTAAAACCATTTATATCGACATCGATAATCATTGAATACCGATTTCCAATAGCTAATTTGTAACATTATGCAGTAGCAGAAATTATAATTATTGGCGGCTAATCTACTAATTACCTAATCATTCGCTTCACTCTTTAAATGTTTGAAGTTAACATTATCAGTTGAAACATAAACCTAGGTAATAAACAATAAGTAAATGTACATAAATAATATTGCAGAAACTTTTTAGACAGTTAAAATAATTAGCTCCTAATTGAGTATTTACTAAGGAGCACATTTTTATACGTTTACTTAAATTTGTGACTGTTTTCCCATCCTTTTATTTTACTAGCTGGTCAGGTAGACGTTCTGTTCTCTCCGACGACCCTTTGTCCCATGTAAAATCCCTAAATTCGCAATTAAAAATATTTGGGGTCACTTATCATGATAAAAACTATCGTATCTCTCAAGTTGGACCAACTGCACACAGTGTGCAAAATTTCATTGAAATTAGTTCAGTGGCATAGAAGTTCATCGCGAACAAACAATGTTTAAATTTTTCAAAATTATAATAATCATTACTTTCCATTCGCTGGACATGATCCTATCTGGTTATAACAGGCATTGACAGGCGGGTTGATGATCGCAATACCAAAAACCTTTGAACTTTGACGCCGGTCCGGTTATTTACGTCTGGCCTAAAATAAATGATTATGCCGACTGCCGTCTATCGTAAAGCCATATTATTTTTCCAGCATTTTCCAAAGTCGTATTATCTTATGTGTATAGAGAATTTTATCGATATGTCAAGTGCTTGCGCTACTATTTCCTAGGCTGCTTGGTGTTGCGTTGCTCAGATCCGGTGACAACTTGTCATTTTGCTAGTACCGAGCAAATACCATTAAGTAGCCTTGCCCCACTCAACTGATATTATCCTTTTGAAACAAATTGAAAGTAATCGATATTAACGTTATATTTGTATATAATATCTTGATCTAATTTTCCGCTTCAACTAAAATAAAAGAAAAATTTTGTTTGCCCTTGCCTTTTTCAGTCTTTGGAATCCACTGCTATAAGCATTTTGAAGAATTCGCGGCTCTTTTTTTACTGAAAACTATTTTGTGACACTTAGGTCTATTGCTTATCATTTTTGATACAGAATATTGTCATACTGCTCTTTAAAATAGTAACAATTTTTATTTAGTTATCAAGTTTCTTCCGCCGTTTCTTCTTTTAGATAAAAAGTCATGTTGACATCACAAAATATTAATTTGTAATGACGAAGGAAATGAGATACTCATATTCTAAGCATATATTATCTTTATAAAATTAAATAATTAAACTTAAGTTTCTTCTGCCGTTTCTTCTTTTAGATAAAAAGTCATGTTGACATCTTAAATTATTTATTTGTTACGTCGAAGTGAATAATATACTTATATTCTAAGCATATATTAACTTTATAAAATTAAATAATTAAACTTTTAAGCAAAACCGACTTCAACAATTAATAAATTATATGAAATAATTTCCAAATAGGTAAATGTAAAAGGAAGTGTATCGAAGGATTACGGGTGAAGCTCCTGACTTCAAAACTATTGTGTAATTGTTTTTTAGTTTTTGAAGACGGTTTTACTTTTTATTAAAAAGTTTAATTATAAGTCGTCTAAGAAATATAGAATATCACAATCTCAAAGTAACAACTAGAATTACAGTTAAATAGGTACCTATATAAGAATATTCATCTCCTATTACTCCAACCATAGGGATGGAGTTTTTTCTTTAAATTGGTATGGAACCATCCCTGAGTATTTAATATAAAAGAATCATTCATTTCGATTCAGTCATTTCCGAGAAATCGGTGAACATACATAAAAAACATAAGCGTGTCAAATATAGAACCTTCTTATTTTTTGAACTTAGTTTATGATTAAATAAGATCCATATTCAATGCTATTAAAGACCCCTTATCAACATTATTTATAAAACTGTTTGTTTAGCACATGATGAATAAAAATAGTTGTTCTATTTTTTCCTCATGTTGTAAGTCCTTTAACCCGTTTTTTGTTCTTTCATGTAAGGGCCCGTTCACACATGGGAGTTCGTTTTACTGGTACGTTTTTAACGGATACATCATAAATTTATGCTCTGTTCACACATAGGCACCGTATAACGTTCAACGGATCCATCATTACTGGATGCGATGTGTGAACAGAAAACTCGCAGTATACCGCCGTTATTGTACAAGGATGGACACTGTCGTATTGTATTGGTACTATCGTCGGAGAAGGAAGATTCGACGTTATTGGCAGCATCCACTTATGGTCCTGTAGCGGCGCTGTCGTCGCGCCACCAGCACACCGAAACACACCGAAGCCTTAATCGCGCTATTAACTTTCCCGAATCATAGACAGTATATATAGAACTTCTCCGAACTATCACATGGAGTGTGAGCCGCTCCCCGGGCAGAACACCTTGCCCGGCGGGAGATCTCCCCTTTTCCTTCTACGGCCACAGTCCAAAGATCTAGAGAGGGTCTTACAGTTTACTTATGAGTCAGTTACGAGGTGATGAATCGAAATTTTTCAATTACTTTCGTATGTCTACTTTTGATAAACTTCTTAAACTATTGGAAAAGGATTATAGAAGATTAAGGATATAGAATATCCGTTAATATTAAAATTCTACGTATCCGTATATTTTTACTATTCCGTCGTCCAGTATTTGATGTCAAAACGGAATGTCATATTTTTACGGAACGATATTTTTTACTGTATAAAGAATACTGTGCCATGTGTGGAGTCGCTCATACAACTACATACGCCATCGACGAAAAAAAAAACGTACACGATAAAACGGAACAGTAAAACGGAGACATGTGTAAACCGGCCGTAATAGTACAGTAATATGAAGTCCTGTATTATACATCCTACTGCGAGACGCACGCTCTTTTAATTTTTAAGAGGGGCTGGCTTCCTAGCTGGCTGACTATGCCTTTTCGGAACATGGCGCAAAGAGATGAAGTCCGGACTCTCCACATAACGAACTCGACCACAGTGTCCACATATCGATTTTTGGTCCATCCTGTGATATGGGATTGGACCTGAACCATTATCCCACCAAACAAATACTGGGTTGATCAATGTTTCTGAATAGGACACTTATCAATGAGTTATAGAAATGTGTTCTATTTTTTTTGAATCTAAAATTTTTCAGTAGCCAAGGCCAGAAATAACTAAATTAAAAATATACCCATCTTTTCTAACATCACATTTGGCGGGAATTTGGTTCATAATCAAAATGGAGAAACTCGAACTTCGTGCGGTTATTAAATATTTTTGCCTAAAATTTTTTTGAACAATTTTCGTATATCTAATTATCCTAAAGTTTCATTGCGTTTCCAAAAACTTGTTGATCAACAAGTAATATTGTGTGAATATGACCTAAAGTCAAGGCGTTAAAAGTTACAGCATCAATTATGGCGTAGCAACGATTATATACTGGTGATTTTTTTTACCGTCTGGAAAAAAATAGAGTGAAACAGGTGAATGGAATAGACGCCTACTATGGCACTGATATTTTGCAATTCTTTTTCTTTTACATTAACATATTATGAAATTGATCTATCAATAAATACTACTAACTTGATTGAATAATATATAGTGACTGCCTTGTTGGTCTAGTGGTTGTAGTAGTGCGACTGCTGATCATGAGGTCCTAGGTTCGAATCCCGGATCGGGCCAAAAAATTATTATTGAGTTTTTCCGTCAAGAAATTCGCAGTAGTTGCCCGGAGTCAGGAAGTTGGCGGTGTCTCACCCCCGTGCCTCGGAAAGCACGTAAAGCCGTTGGTCCTGCGCCTGATCTCTCTCCGGTCATGTCGGTTTACCGTCCCATCGAATTAAGAGAGTAATAGTAGTGATAATATGTAATAGTATATATATATATGTGTATATATATGTGTATATATATATATATATTTTTTTTATATATATACTATATGTAAGTCCACCGCTGAACATAGGACCCCATAAATTGTCACTGAGTACGACCCTGAATATCCGGCGACTACCTGCTTGTTTCATAACGTCGTTACTCTATTTAGTTGGCGGCAACATTCGCTTACAAAACAAAAAATATTATTGCAAAATGTATAATTATTATATATTTACAATTATATCTTTTCAATATATTAAGTCGAAAGAAAAGTAATTCCTTAAAACCTTAAACGGATTTCATATACTTTCTGAATCATAAATGATAAACACACAAAAATATTGCATAAGAAATCACTTAAATCCCGGAAGAACAAGTAAATAATTAGTGGTCGATATACTTCCAACAAACAATTTGGACGTGCTCTAGTTGTTATGTACTATGTTCTCTGTAAGAATAATTGCCGCCTTGACATTTGTGGTCATTCAACAGGTTTGCGACCAGCTGTTTGGCAGTTATAAGTGCACTTATGTGCGATAACGTGTGCCCACACGAGTGTTGTGCTAGTATATGTCCTAATTAATAGGGTCCTAAAGTTCAGTGTTAAATGCGAGAAAATCGAAATTACAGAAACAAATTTTATTATTACTGAAGTCTGCTAGAATAGAATCCATTATCCCATGATCCCGTGGGTGACAGAGGGAAATGGAACAGCAGCAGCATCTTCCTGAAATAACAGAAAACTGCGATTACCAACCCGTCGGCCAAACGTGACAACTATGTTACTGAGCACTAAACAGTCTACTTTTGATAGCCTGATGAATGAGCGGCTTCTTGAAGTTACTAAATTCTTATATGTACTCGTATGTATGTTGAAACACGTAGACATACTAATACGTTTGTAATAATGTGTAGGTTGTGTTCCGAACCGTGTAATTTAGCATTGTAAGAATATCCACTTCGCCATATCGTTCGTGTAGTATGACGTCGTGTACTCGTAGTATGAATCAACTGTGAGGAGATGCCAGATAAACTACAAAATGCTAAATGAACTAATAATTAATAGAAGCATAAGCCTGATATCTGAAACAGCACTTTTTTATTTATTATAAAAATTAATAATGTCCTCCAGACCGAATTTCAGTCACGACTGCCAGACTCAACCGAGACTGGTAATCTGCGCAGGACAGGATTATAGTGTATATGTAACTACGCAAGTACAGGTGCGATCTCCGTTCCCTCACTCAGGACCAACTGATTTACAAAATACCGCCAACTTTTTCACTCCGATATGCTACTGAGAATTTTTTGATAGACAAAACCCAATAACCGATTAGAATTGAATAACTTTTATTCAATATAGATTACATGTAATTCTTATTGAGTCCTTTTTTACTTCTACCACTGGGTTGGTAAGAAAGTTCGGGACTTTTTGTCTAATCTCGGTTCGGGAATCGAACCTGGGATTAGCAGGTACATTTACGGCTACTTACACTAACTTACACCAACGAAACACTTTAATAAAAACTATTTATTATAAGTTCCAGTACCAGTGCATGACTGCTATTCTTAGTAAGCAACCGAATATGGTAAAGCGCACTAGCTTAGTTTAACAAAAGGAAATTCTCCTTGCCTTGAAAACGCCCACTTGTAATCGGAAGGAACTTCAGACGTTGACATATTATTCTTTTGTTGTGCTTTTATCGAACAACGAAGCAAACCGTTTTGATTCGATTGTCGTTTATAAATGACTGAAGACCCGCCTTATGGGGTTGTCTGATGATGGAAGGAAAAATCAATTTTAGCGATGCATTATGATTTCGTTATCTATCAATCTTAAATATACATACGTCTGTTTCCCAGTGCTCGCTCTCTAACAATCTTAGTCATTACGTCCGATATAAGATACACGAGATAGTTGTCCAGTCACGCCATACTGCACGTCAACATTTTTCCTACAGTGAACTATTCATGATAGCCTGCAGTGAGCAATGGATGATAGCAAATCAATAATATTAACTTTACAATGCCACGTGATGTGTCTCAACTACAATAGTATTTTGTCTGATTCTATCGTTGGTTTTTTTTGTTAGAATTTTGACATATAGGTTTATATGGTTTCCTCGCGATGTTTTCATTGACCACAGAGCACGTAGTAACTCAGCAGTTAGATATAATATTGTTCGACAGCAGTATCAATTTCAGGCACCCTTATATCAGGCCCCAACCTTACATCAGATTTGATAGACCACAAATCCTCGCAAAAGAACATCAACTCCTACCGATGATGATACATGGCTATTGAAATTAAAAAACACCCTAATTTCAATGGAGAAAGAGACTGGGTACCTGCTTGGGACCCTGTAATTAATAAAATTAAAACTAAACCCAAGCGTAACACTGCAAGACTTCAAGACCGAGTAAGTTCGTTCTGCATAGATCGGACCATAAACAATAATTAAAAAGCTGAAGGTACTCCCGATTAACATTGACATCGGAACGTCACCTCAGTCTCCCGTGACCGTGGGTGTTGGAAAGCACCCGAAACGTCGGGAATTCAAAAACATTTAAAATTAAACGCGATAAAATCCGTAAAAGTAGTTTTAATCATATGTTTCCCGTTTTCCTATCATTCTTTTTTACACGTAATTTTCACCACACCTGAGATAACAAAATACATACTGTTGCGCGCTTAAGTTGACGTCTGGCACTAACGCCATCTAGTGTCGGGTAACAACGAACAGCGCCATCTAGTATTGAATTTGGCGAGACAAGCAAAGCTTCGGAGCGAAATAAAGTGAATCAGTGTGGTTAATTATTAGTGTTTTAAGTTTTAATTGGTATTCGGGAATAAAAGTGTAAATTTTGGTGATTCAATCGGCAGTTTTTATTGTCACGAACCTCAAGCTCGTAACAATTGGTGTCAGAAGAAGGATCAAGTCATGCCGATTTTACCTAAGGAGGAAACGGAGGGTGTCCGTACCCGAAGTCAACGTCAGCTGGAGACGGACCAGAGAAGATTTGGTGGTGTAACACCACAGACGTCGGGGGGCCACGGAGGCTGGCCCGTCAACAGCTCCTACACCTGCAGCACCTGACTTAGGTGCTCTCATGATGATGCTGGAAGAACAGGCTCGCCGACAAGATGAACAGGCCCGCCGACAGGTGGAACTGTTCCGTCGGTTGGAAGAGCAGCTGCGGGGCGGACAAGATGAACAGGCCCGCCGACAGGAGGAACAGGCCCGTCGGTTGGATGAGCAGATACTCCTCATGAAGGACCTTCAAGCTACCTTCGGGAATCGCGAAAGCTGAAACCCGAATCGACCAAGTGAACAATCAGGTTGACAACGTGATGGCTGACGTGAAGAAAACGCTGAACAACCTCAAACTTGGGGATGGAACTACAGCTCCCGTAGTAGCTACAACACCTACGCTACTGGTATTCAAAGTGTCGCCGTTCGACGGTACTTCTTTCTGGTCGGCCTACAAAATCCAGTTCGAGGCCGTCATGGAGGCGAACGGCTGGAATAAAAGCCAGGCCATGACTGCACTCACCCTAGGCTTGCGCGACCAAGCCTTAACTGTGTTGGAAGCTCTCGGTAAGAAAGTGACCTACGAGCAGCTCCTTGAGGCATTGGAGGCGAGATATGGCGACGCTCACCTGGAACACGTCTTTCGCGCGCAGCTTAAGGACGCCTTGGCCCATGCACTGGAGGTGGAAGCCGTGCGGCAGGATCTTCGCTCCCATCGCGTCAGGGAGGTTGCAGCAGCTACGGTTCGCGACCGCAATAAAGGATACAGCCCTAGATGCTATGGCTGTGGGAAAATGGGCCATCTTCGATCCAGCTGCCCTAAGCGAACCGTAGAAAGGGAAGGTGAATGATATCGGGAGGGTGCTGTGGCTAACAGCCCCGCCCAGCAGCAGCAGGGAAACGAGTAAAAGCCAGAACTTCGGGGCGGGTGCTGGCTGATGTTAAAAGAGCCTCAAGGATCTCGATCTCACAAACCCATGATGGGAACAGCCTAATCATCAGGGCGAGATCAACGGAATGCCGTGTAAACTGACCGTAGACACTGGAGCCTCTCGCACGGTTGTTAGTTCCCAACTTATAAGAAAGTTCCTTGGGGACTCCACATACAACCGAGAACGCATTAATTTGCTAACAGCCACCGGTCAGCGTATACCGTATATATCCGTATATATCCGTGGAGAGAAGGAGATGGAGTTGAAGCTAGGCAACATGATCTACCTGCATAATGTCATCGTGGCTGATATAATAGACGATTGCATCCTAGGCCTAGACTTTATGAGGAATAATTGTTGTGAGATCGACGTTAAGCAAGGTGTTTTGAAATGCGGACAGGAGAAGATTTTTATGGAAGGTGCGTTACCAGGGAACGTGTACAGAATTAAGAAGATTGTTTTTCCGCCGAGAACGGAAACGATTGTGCCGCTTAGTCTTCCTCGGAACCTTGGGCAAGCTCACCGTTTTGTACTCGTGGAAAGGGTAAACAATGACCTTCCATGGAAAGTAGCTCGAACCTTGGTCAGAACCACTGACATCGCAGGAGTACCTGTGCTGAACCTTTGTGACCAGGAACAGATTATAGAAAAAGGCACACTGGTTGGTACTTGTGAGGAAGTGGATTGGTACCGTCGGTGCCAATATCTATCGAGTGGGACCCCCAGCAAGGATTCAGAAACGAGAGTGACCACACTTTTGGAAGACTGTCGCAGCGTTCTCTCCCCGAACGAATTGGTCAAGGCGAAGAAGTTGTTACTCAAGTACGCCGATGTATTCTCATCAAACGATGCTGACATAGGAAAGACTGGCTTAGTTCAACACAATATAAACGCAGGAGAAGAATTGCCTATCCGTCAGCGGCCAAGAAGATTGCCGGTAGCACGTGAAAAGGAAGTGGAAACCATGATTGAGGGAATGGTGAAGGATGGTGTTATTGAACCTTCATATAGTCCATGGTGTTCACCCGTTGTGCTGGTAAAGAAGAAGGACGGCATGCGGTTCTGTGTTGATTACCGCCGTCTGAACGACGTTACAAAGAAGGACAGCTATCCCTTGCGAAGAATTGATGACATGCTGGTCATGTTTTCAGGAGTAAAGTGGTTTAGCACGCTGGATCTAAAAAGTGGCTACTGGCAAGTTGAAATTGACCCTAAGGACAAGGAGAAAACTGCGTTCTCGACGGGAAAGGGTCTGTGGCAATTTAAAGTAATGCCGTTTGGGTTGTGCAATGCTCCAGCACCGTTTGAAAGGCTGATGGAACTTGTACTTACCGGGCTAATTGGCGATGCCTGTCTGGTCTACTTGGATGAAATCATCATCGTAGGCCGTACGTTTGAGGAACACCTTCAAAACCTGGAACGCGTGCTTGAGTGCTTGAGTCCGAAGAAATGTTCACTATTCAAACGGCAAGTTAACTTTTTGGGGTATGTAGTATCGGAAGAAGGTATCCGCACGGATCCAGAGAAAATCGCCGCTGTCAAGGATTGGCCGGTTCCAAAAGACAAGACGCAGGTTAGAGCATTCTTGGGTTTGTGCTCCTATTACCGGCGATTTGTGAAGAACTTTGCAGATATAGCCAAAACTCTGCATAAGCTAACCGAGGGGAAGCGACATTTCTGCTGGGATGAAAGTTGCAATATCGCATTCCAGGAGCTCAAGGACCGTCTGTGCAAAACATCTATTTTGGGATACCCTGATGCAAGCAAAGAATTTATAGTTGACAAGGACGCAAGTGATACAGGACTCGGCGGTGTGTTGTCTCAACGGAACGGTGATCGAGAGGTTGTGATAGCGTACTTCAGCAAGTCGTTGTCAAAACCGGAAAGGAACTATTGTGTCACAAGACGCGAATTGCTAGCTGTGGTAAAGTCGTTGCAGCATTTTAGCAAATAACTTCTGGGGCGGAAATTTCACTTACGAACTGACCTTGCTGCACTAAAATGGCTATTACAGTTTAAAAATCCAGAAGGACAAGTTGCGAGGTGGATTGAACTACTGCAGGAATACGACTTAGAAATCGAACATCGCAGCGGGAAATCTCACGGCAACGCAGATGCATTGTCACGAAGACCTTGACCTGAAGATTGCAAACATTGTACTAGGCAAGGAGGAGATGAGATGATGAGAGAATAGAGAATGAGAGGAAGGAAGTGGTATCCGTGAGGATGCTCAGGACAGACCACCTCAGCAACGAGTGGAAGGAGAGCCTACGACATGCACAGCAGGAAGATCCGGACATCAAGCCGATTCTGGAATGGATGAGGCCCCGTGCTACCAAGCCTAAGTGGAGCGACGTCTCAGCGATGAGTTCAACCACGAAAAGCTATTGGGCCCAATGGGACAGCTTGCTGCTTCAGGATGGAGTTCTGTGCCGTAAATGAGACAATGGTCCAGGAGACAGCTGTCATTTGCAAATGGTTGTACCTAAAGCTAAAGTACCGGATGTTCTACAGCTGTACCATAATGATTGTTCAGGAGGCTATCTCGGAGTTAAACGAACTCTACTGAAGATCCGAGAACGGTTTTACTGTGTCCACTGTCGAAACGATGTCGAGGACTGGTGTCGCAAATGTACAAGTTGTGCGGCTGTAAAGGGACCTCGTAGTAGAGGTGCATTAAAGTTGTACAATGTTTTGTATGTAATGGTAGAACGATTTAATCAGACATTGGAGAGGTACCTAGCAAAAGTTGTAGACAATCGGCAACGAGATTGGGACAAGCTCATACAACCGTTTTTATTGTCATATCGAAGCGCTGTTCACTAAAGTACAGCAGTGACACCAGCTTTCGCAAACTTTGAAAGAGAATTACGGCTGCCTGCAGACCTTATCACCGGGATACCACCTGATGTCCCACGCAGTATAACCGACTATGCAAATGACTTGCGGAACAAAATGAATGACATTTATGAGCACGTCAGACAATCGGGCCAGCGAATGTCTGAAAAGATGAAAACCCGGTATGACCGCAAAATGAACAACAAAGGGTTCGACGAAGGTTCACTAGTGTGGTTGCACAATCCAGTCCGCAGCAAAGGTAAATCTCCTAAGCTTCAAGCTAAATGGGACGGCCCGTACCGGATTGTGACCAGGATCAACGATGTAACCTACCGGATACAGAAAGGCGCAAGAGGGACTCCTAAGAACGTCCATGTAGATCGCTTGGCGCGTTATTATGGGGCCGATAAAGCTCGGGACGAGCATGTCAGGAGGAAGCAGTATTGCGCGCCTAAGTTGACATCTGGCACTAGAACTTCCAGTAAATGACATGACTAATCTTTTAACCAACAGTATTATAATATTTAGTATTGAATTTGGCGAG
Source organism: Parnassius apollo (assembly GCA_907164705.1). Classification (NCBI taxonomy): domain Eukaryota; kingdom Metazoa; phylum Arthropoda; class Insecta; order Lepidoptera; family Papilionidae; genus Parnassius; species Parnassius apollo. The sequence continues at coordinate 4,433,560 of CAJQZP010001539.1, read as the reverse complement.
ACAAGCGAAGCTTCGGAGCGAAATAAAGTGAATCAATGTGGTTAATTATTAGGGTTTTAAGTTTTAATTGGTATTCGGGAATAAAAGTGTAAATTTTGGTGATTTAATCGGCAGTTTTTATTGTCACTAATCTCAAACTCGTAACAATACTTTTGATTTTACTCAAAAGTATGTATTCTGTTTACTTGAAGAAATACTTTGTCGCTGGTCAGAAATACAACCAGCGAGTCACAAAAAGCCAGCAACAAAATACCATCGATCAGTAAGTTGCACCAAGTAATTATAGTGTACTTAATGATGATTCACCACTGCCGCTATATTAGAAGACGTTTTCAAGCTTCTGGACTTGAAAGGATACGGTATTAACATCAATGGCGAATATATCACTCACCTTCGATTTGCCGACGATATAGTCCTTATGGCAGAATCGCTGGAGGACTTAAGCACTATGCTCAATGACCTCAATAGTGCCTCCCAACAGATAGGTCTTAAGATGAACATGGACAAAACAAAGATCATGTTTAATGTCCATGTCTTACCTATGCCGGTAGTTGTTGGGAGCACTTAACTCGAAGTTGTTGACGAGTACGTTTACCTGGGACAAATAGTCCGACTAGGTAAGTCCAACTTCGACCGAGAGGTCAATCGACGGATTCAACTCGGCTGGGCAGCGTTCGGGAAATTACGACGCATCTTTTCGTCAGGTATACCAACCTGAAGACTAAGTTGTACAACCAGTGCTTGTTGCCAGTGATGACCTACGGAAACGAGACGTGGTCCTTCACTGCTGGCCGTATGAGGACGCTCAAAGTCGCTCAGCGAGCTGTGGAGAGGGCTATGCTCGGAGTTTCTCTGCGTGATAATCTAATAAATGAGGATATCCGCGGTAGAACGATAGTGACCAACATAGCCCAACGGATTAGTAAGCTGAAGTGGCAATAGGCCGGCCATTTAGCTCGAAGAACCGACAACCGTTGGCGAAAAAAGGTTCTCGAGTGGCAGCCTCGTACCGGTAGGCGAAGTTTAGACCTGATAAGACATGCAGGAATTCGATGGATGCAGGTGGCTCAGGACCGTGCTTTGTGGCATACCTTGGGGGAGGCCTATGTTCAGCAGTGGACTCGTGAAGGACTGTAATGATGATGATGATGATGATAATGATGATAGTGTACATGCTTACTTAGAAAAGAGATTGACAGCCCCGACAATATCTACAATATGGACGATAGCGCATTCCATGACTACCATGGAAAAAAGCTTTTATTCAGACGTTCCACTCGCCACCCAGAACTGGTGAAAATTTCCTAGTAATCTTTAGTAAATCACGTTTTACAATAGTATTTGCTGGTTATGTTCTATTGGGGACATCCTCCCCCATTCTTTATATTTAAGGGAGACATTGTTAATCAGACTAAATCACTTAACCTTTTGAACGCCAACGACGCTTACAAGCGACGAACGTATGTAAATGCTACTTTATAGTCATATTATAGGGAATAGGTAAAATGATTTTTATTAAATTTTGTCATTTTCTCCGTTTGTCGCTTAATTAAATTTAACCAAAGTTAAGCTTGATCTTGGTAGTATTAATTCCAAATTTGATCTTGTATTAGGCGAAGATAAGACCTCAAAATGTACGTTCACCAGACGCCATTGTCGCTCTGAAGCGACACTAGTGATAATTTAATCTTCTTAAATTTACAAGAAGATTGTGCTAATTAAACTAAAACATTGATTAAAACAATGCGTCCGTTGAGGAATTAGTGTTAAATTATTATTAATACGATTAATATACATCATAAAAATATAAAAATCAAATTAATAACGTTAAAAGGTATATTTGAAACATCGATTTATCTATGGTCATCGAGTAGTCTCGTCATAATTTGGAACTACCCTTCATTCGCCCCGTTGCCGTCGTCGCTTTTATGCACTGTTTGTCAAGCCGACTTCGGTGACGACACGTTGTAAGCTATAAACTGTAAGCTAAGTATAAGAATTTAACGTTTAAAAACCGAATGGTAACCATATACCCAGTGCCGAACCGTCCGTACTTTGGAGGATGTTCGACTTATTCATCAAGTACGCATATTTAAGCAGCAAAAATTATATTTATTAAACATTTATATGTATTAAAAAAAAACATAAAACCGTAAAGCTTTTTGATTTGTATTCTGAAATTGTAGCTTTAGGTCACGTTAATTTATATCTAGAATTTACCGCAGCTCACATAAGTCTCTAATAGGGTTGCCAACTATCCCGCGTGAAAAGGGACGTCCCGTCTCTAGACCCTTGGGAGAAGCGTCTCAGAGAAGATGGTCCCAGTTATCAGATTCACTATAACAGACCAGATGCTACATTAATAATTAAAACTAACATAATCGGATACCTTATTATTGTAGCAGTTCTTAATACGCATAACCTATAAACTACAATTGCTGAAAAACTCCAAATGTACCAAACTTAGAAATGAAATAAGCAAACTCTGGCATCTAGAATGACAACAAACGTGATACCGAAGCAATGACGTCGATCTTAAAACATCTTCTAAATTATATATCCAACATCTACAAACTGTTGCAGAAAGTTGTAAACCTAAATACATGCAGTATAATTAAGAAGTTCCTGTAAAAGAATCCACACTTATACTAATGCAAATCACTTCGCAGTCTAGGAACCTGAATGATTTAGCTTACGAGTATAGGGTGTGATCAAATCTAGCACTAATATACACTTGGCTTAGGCTTGCTTGTTAAGGGTATCAATAGGTTAACCATTGAACATAAACAAATGCACACACACACAGCACATCTACAGAATAAAAATAAAAATTAAAATTAGATTATATTGAAATTTTAATTTCGTAGATAAGCAAGCAAGGCTGCAATGCAATTAATTTATGAACAAGTATGCTTTAACCAATTCGCCATAAACCTTGATCTTTTTCCGGCAAGATTCTATTAGCTTAAACCCCGTTTCGCTTTTAAACCTACGTCTTGTAAAATAATGTCCCGTGGTTGACAGCCCTAGTCTCAAGGCTGTACATGATCTAGGCTGACCGCGCCCCGCTTTGCCCACGGTATCTGCGTTCTTACGAAACTTGCTCTTATTGTGCGATGGTTTGATACGAGTAGAGTTACCATATTTTTTGCGTGAGTATAATTCGTTTTCCAACTGTAGGAATTAAAAAATATTTTATTGTCCTAAAATAGTAGTCGAACCAAAATAAAACAAGAAAGTATGCAAAACCCAGAGGTCAATCTACGGATTCAACTTGGCTGGGCAACGTTTGTGAGATTACGACACATCTTTTCTGTCCTATATACCTCAAAACTTAAAAACAAGCAATCCGAGACGTGGTTGTCATAGTGTTTCGTTTGGTGAGTGTAGGTGGCCGGAGCTCCATTGGGATCTCTTTTTGCCTCCAACTCGACTCTCAATGTGATTGCTCTATGCCTGATGTGTGATTCACACAGTGCTCTGTACGTAAAGCACTTCTCTCCCTGGGCATCCACAAGTCGAGTTGGCCTGACGGTATCCCACCCAAATGTGCTGAAGGCGTGTGCTCCAGAGTTGGCACCGATTCTAACGCGCCTTTTCCGATACACCTACCACTTAGGCGTAGTTCCGAAATCATGGAAGACAACATTCGTGCACCCGTACCCTATAAAAGATAACCTCTCTGATCTGTCCAATTACAGGCCTATCGCCATCACCTCCATGTTTTCTAAAATAATGGTGTCCATTATTAATAGCCAGCTCATACGGTAAATCGAGGAGCACCAGCTATTTAGTGACTGCCAGTACGGTTTCCATCGATGTCACTCAGCTGGTGACCTTTTTGTTTATCTAACTCACCGATGGGCGCAGACAATCAAGTCCACGGGGGAAGCTTTAGCAGTTAGTTTGGACATTGTGAAGGCCTTCGATCGGGTATGACACAAAGCGCTTCTCTCGAAGCTTCCTTCCTATGGGTTTCCCAAGATATTATGCAATTGAATCACCAGTTTTCTGGCTGATCAGAGTATCAAGATCATTGTAGATGGTGCATGCTCCCATTATAAGCCCATTAACGCTGGTGCTGCACAAGCCTCCGCGCTGTCACCGACGCTGTTATCTTATGCATATCAATGACGACAGTACTGGTGATGCTTTGTACACCTGCCATGCCAATATTTTTCGGGAAAACATCACCGAGTACCGAAACAAACTTGTGTCTGAAATCGAGACATTGTTGAACAAAGTCTCGGATTGGGTGCGACAAAATCTAGTCCAATTCCATCCCCAGAAGACACAATTTGCGTGCTTACCGCTAAAAAGAACCACTTTGTCGTATATCCTCAATTTCAGGGCACTCCACTTGTTGCCTCAGCTAGTATCGGAATCATCAGCGTCGACATATCGAATGACGTACAGTTTCGTAGTCACTTGTAAGAGAAGAAAAGGCCAAACTGGCCTCTATAAAGCATGGCGTGCTCGGCAGAGCGGGACAGTATTTCATGCCGGTATACCGCATACAACTTTACAAGGCGCAGGTTCGGCCTCACATGGAATACTGTTCCCATCTCTGGGCTGGGGCTCCCCGGTGCGCATTTATTTCATTTGACCGGATTCAACGCAGAGCGATTCGAATCGTAAGCTACCGAGCACTTTCTGATCGGCTTGACTCACTGCCGCTGCGAAGAGATGTTGCATCTTTTTGCGTATTCTATCGTATTTACCACGGGGAGTGATCAGAGGAATTGTTCGGATTAATTCCAGCCGCTCAATATCACCATCGCACATCGCGACAGAACTTGAGATACCATCCTTTCAACCAGCGATGTTTCCGGACGTATACGACTGGGGACCTTCAAAAAAAGAGCCTACTCTTTTTTTAAAGGCCGGCAACGCATCTACAATTCCCATGGTGTTGGTCCCAGTTGTTCATGGGCGGCGGTAGGTCACCATCAGGTGAGTCTCATGCTCGTTTGCTCTCATATAAAAAATAAGAAGTTCAGAAGTGAATAAAAATAATAATAGCCAATTTGAGTTATAATGTTTTAAATATAATTTATTTTGATACTTGTCCACTGTAATTGTAAAACATGTACACCTTAGCAACTACGAGAGGACATTCGAATGCTACAGCGGCCGCCGCGCCGGTCAGGTTTCAACACTTCCCTATACATATCTCTACTTACACACAAATGAGAGCATTTGCAATCCGCCCCGGCTTCGCACGAGTGATTTCTGGATCTCGACAACAGCACCATCTACCGGGTCCATTTGCGAATCGAAACCATTCTTGAATAAACTTAATCACACACACAAAGTTTCATCAAAATCTGTCCAGCCATTTATTTAGGAGGAGCTTAGTCACATACACACGGACAAAAGAATTACATATATAAAGATATAAAGACTAGACTGAGAAAACTTATTTATATTTTTAAATCCCTCCGACACATAGCTGATCGTTCTATTATAAAATCTATTTATTACGCTCTTAGTCAATCAATAATCAGCTATTGCATCACAGTATGGGGTGGTGCAGCCAAAACTCCCTTATAGAAGCTGAGAAAGCTCAACGAGCAATCCTCAAAACTGCAGCTAAACTCCCTTGTAGACATGCTACGTCGGAGCTGTACAGGTTATGGGATGTCCTCACCGTTAGGCAAATATTTATTCTAAAAATAATAACCAGAAAGCATTCCCAAGTGGATTACGATCCGAATCTCAACACCACAAAAAGAAGAAAGGACAAAGTATGTACTTCAACGACGGTTAAATCCAGCTTAGTCAAGAGACACTATACCTATCTCAGTAATTATTTATACAACAAAATAAATAGGCTGCTGTCTATATATCCTCTTCCTGAACACGAGTGTAGAAAAAATACAATAAACTGGCTCAAATCTTTAATATGCGAATCCACTGAAAGTTTCTTACATCCTCAACTTTAATATCACGCACATTATGTATAATTATAACATTATTTATGTACTTTAATCTAAAATATGTATCTGTATAATTTAATTAATTGTCTTTGTTATATTATCCTTCAATTTACGAAATGTCGATTTTCTCATAACCAATAAACCATAACCAATGAAAATAATGATGTCTTCAATATGTTATAAAAACGTGTAAATTAAGATGTACAATCCGCGAGGAGGGACCTGGTGACCTATAGAACAGGTATTGTTTAATACCTTTATTAGGCACCAGTCTCTCACAAACCAGGGTTCAATACGTTTATAGTTTAACATGTTTGTCATCAATAATACTGTACCTGTTTGTGATGAGAAAATAAACATAATTTCTATTCTATTCTATTCTAAAGCTTCGTCGTGTAGTAGCGGTGTACGAATATCCGCTACCCCATATCGTCCCATATGTGTCGTAAGCACCCCTTTTGGGGTATATATGTTCTGCGGTCGTAAGAGGCGACAGAGGGTGACGTCTTTCTCATAACCGCAGGAAAATAAAAAACTGCGGACTTTGAAAGGTTGTAGTGATGATGACGATGAAGTGCTTAAACCTGCTGTGCTCACGCTGCAACTTCAACGAAACCACATTACTATTCGTACGTGCAATATATATAACTCAACAATCATAGTTTTAGTTTTGTTAGCAAAACTAGTTGCTGGAAGAAAATGTTGATGTCGAATTAGGATTGCGTGTTATGAAAAAAATATTAAAAACTGAAGGTAGCCGGGCTAACAATGACATTGGGACGTCAAACATCTTAGTCCCCCCCACCCGTGACCATGGTTGCTGTAAAGCACCCGAAACGTCGGGAATTAAAAATAAGTAAAATCAGTTAAATAAACGCGATAGAATCCGTAAATTTAGTTTTATGCAAAATATTAAAGTTTATTTTTCCTTTAGTATTCCATAATCAAATATCTATGGAAAGACCTTGATGTTACCGTCCACTGTCTATTACATACAGACACATTTTTTTTATTAGAATAAAGGTGACAAACGAACACACAGTTCACTTGATGGTAAGTCCATACTGTGGCCCATAGACATTATGTCCACATCTATTAGGGTAGGTGAAGAATCAAAATCCAAATGCGGTGTCAGCCCTGACGTCTAAGATGATTTCATCTTCTTTTCATTTATTTCGAGTAAAAATGTTTGACGAGATATCTTGAAATATCAGTGTTTATAAATGAACATAGGTATCATTTTCCAAAAAGCTGTAAGCTGTTTTGGAAGGCAATCCATATTTCAGTGGTGACAGCGCTTCTGTAGCATTCGTTGTTTAAACTTTGTTTCTATTGTAAATATACTGCATTTGCCACTTACTATCACGTGAACTGTAAAGTCGCTAGTCGCTACAGATTTATATAAAAAGCTATACAACTACCGGAAATGATAGAACGTCAAAATATTGTTAGAGATTGACGCAGCTGGGCGTTGTCATAACTAGTGGCGGTGCGTTTGACTTGTGCCGCATAACCTACGCATGGCGCAATTGCGCTGTTGCCCTACCTTAATTTCCGTCTTTGTTTGATATTTCGTCACACGTTGTACACTGTATCTTATGTCGTATGTAAATGATACGTGGTTAAGGTTAATGTAAAATATAATTTTACACGCATAACAAACAGACATCATGGGTATATAATTTACTAAAATTCTCGAGGCGGATCGATTTAGACACAATGAAATCAATTTAATACTATTAATTTAGTTATTTATTATGAGGAAATAATACTATAATACAATATAAAATTCAATTCAATATAAAAATATAAAAAAATAGTGCTTAACAGTAACTTCTAGAAAAGATTTAAAAAAATAATTAAACTTCCAATCATTTAAACAAAAATCCACCCTTAGAGTACACATAAGGCATAGCTTGTTTATGTTTAATAACGAACCCACCACAAAACCAGGGCCGATAGTTTTTTTTTTTTTATATACAACATAATTAACGCACTTTGAGAAAGTAGTTTGTTCAGAATCGTTTATTGAATTGATTCCTATCATTTTTAACATACGTAATTTTTTATCCCAAAAATAATTAAAACTACGTAAATTACAGTCACACTAAATCTGTACAGTCAAAACAAACTGAAATGGGCCGTAACTTAAGGCAATAAGACTTTTAAGAATGCAGTTTTATTTGTATTATTACTAATTCTGTCATTCAATAAAAATAAAGAAAAATGAACTTTATTTCATTCATGTTAAAGTCTTTGCGTTCGTGGATTCGACAACATTCTTCCGGAATTGTATAACTAATTTGATAAATAAATAAATAATCAGTGCATAAAAATGTTTAACTAAAAATTCAGTGTATGTATTATGATTATAACATAATATACTAATTGGGGTGTCTGAGGGTGTGCGTTAATTACGTTACATATTGTATAAGATGAGTAAAAAATTTTAAACCCATAAAATCCAATCGTAATAAATTCCACGCGAGCGAAGTCGCGGGGAACAGCTAGTAGTAAATATGATGCGAGTACGATATATTTCGCTATGTAAATGAAATAAAACAAGCAAAATTCTGCTATAAATCTAGAAACTGCGAAATATAAAAACATTTTAATCATTATTTTAGTAGTTGCATTATAGTCACAATTAATATTTTTACCACTCTCGTGCATACGTTAAAATATTAATTTTGCAATTTCCAGTCAATTCCCAGCTACTTTGACTAATTGTAGATGTAACTTTTTTATTTAATAAGTTTTTATAACTGCTAGCCGTAATTTAATAATTTCAGTCTGAATTTTCGGAGCATAACCGCGCATAATTATAAAATTTTAATGATATTATTTTAAGTAATTACACTATTTTTACGTGGTGGAGCCATGCTGCAGGTATATTAGCAGTATGGTTATTCCTGAAGCACGAATGGGTGGGCTCGACCGGGAAAGGACCACGCACTCACAAAATAAGAGCAGTAAAATAGCAGTTAAACGCTGCTGTGTTTCGTATGGTGAGTGTAGAGTACCGGAGACCCTTTTTACTGAAAACGAGGCATTCCACCTCAGTTCTCAGGGTTAGCTACGTATCAGCATTTTGATTCTTAATTGAAGATAAATGTAGATGTCTATGTGCCACAGCATCCACTTACCATCAGGTGGCTGTCTGCTCTTTTGTCACTCTTATTCTATAAAAAAAACCCTGTGCTAGACACGAGGCTTTCCCGTTGTGGAGAGTATTTGTATTAACTGTCACTCTACCACCAACCGCTGCCGGTAGGGTACTTGGCGATCTCAGGAGCAGACGGACCAGTCCCACTTTTGTCACTGCTCCACTTTGTCTTTCCGATTATATTTAGCGATTACATTTTGCGTTGAGCGTAAACAAGATGGTTGTACACTGCCATCAACCGGAAGCCATGAGACTTTTTGCATCATCATCGAATCAAGCGGTGTGTTGAATCCTCTTACGCCACCCCTCGGTAATTTAAATTACCGTACTGCAACACAACACCACGGTAATATATTATCTATACAGTATTGTAACTCGGCCGTATCTTTGAAATAAATGCCTACAGCCGTGCGGTACGTAAACATGCGATATGCACGTAACATGCGATAGCCAAATCTAAAACTGCTGGAGGCAGCCCGCCTCCAGCATTTTTACATTTGGGTACTTTGTGTTTCTATTTAGTTTTATGATTGTAAATATACTTTTTTATATAAACAAATATAATAGGTACTTTGTGAATTGAATAGGAAGTGTTCAATAAAAATGCGTGTCGTTTTTTGATGGGTAGATTTAATTAAAAAACCATGTTTATGTTTGAATAACAAATCGTCTTATAAATTTGCGACCGAAAAATATTTGCGCCTCGGCTGAGATTTTATTATTAAATTTTTAAGTATAAAAAATCCGCATTCTAATATAAAGCTTAATTAAAAATTGTTTTGGGAAACATGGACAAGGTGGAGAAAAGGAATATCTTTTACTTGGTTATAGATACCTGCAGCTACTTTACAATTTATATGTTTGGTTTAAATGAAGTTCGGATTTATTATTTCTTTATTTCTATTCTATTATTTATTTCCTCCATTTTTTTATATATTCCACAAAATCATCACTGCGGCACAGTCACGACCGACGACACGAGATCGAGGCGCGTAGGCATAGCTCTCGCTTCAGGGTTGCCGTTCTACAAATTTTAAAGTCCCTAGACTAACAGAAAAAATCCGCCAGAAACAGGATTTTTCTTTTTCTTAAAATCCGCTAGATGTCCCTAGGTACATTTTCGTGGTACCATTGGGCTAACTGAAAAATCTTGCCAAATGGTATACAATGAATACCGAAAATCTAAAGCTATAAATTTAGAAAAACCTTAAAAAGAACGGACTCTATTTCATATAAATAAGTTATATATAGTGTAGGTTAATGACATGACAACCAAAACAAAAATTATTCATGTACAAAATAAAAAAATATTGTAAAAAAATTAATCTCTTTAAACCACGTTTAAACATTAGTCATCTTATTAAAAATAAAACAATTAGCTTAGCAACGTTGTTATACCTAAATTTCAAAATTAATAGCGAAGTATGGATCCAAATCTTCAAAAATAACTTCAGCGGAAGTTGAAGCTTCGCCAATGTCTCCAGTTCCCATATTTGGTTTGCCTTTACCGACTTGGTCGACAACATCTTCGGGAATATCATACGTTGCGCAATTCTTTTTTAAATTCTTAACTGATTTCTAATCAGAAGAATGGAATTTAATGTTTTTTCTGATAGCTTGTCTCACAGTTTGCTTTTAACTACATTCATAGAACCAAATATGCATTTAAATTCTGCATTTGAGTGCGGTAATGATAATATTACTATTGCAAAATTACATAAGTCTTCGAATATGTTTACTCCTGCTGCATTTTTGTATGTCGAAACCTTAGACCATGGTCTAAGGACGAAACAGAAGAAAGTGAATGAACGATATTGAATTGTTAGTTTATGTTCGGGAATTCTCGTGAAATTATATTATATAGTGTTACCAACGGTAGATTACAAAATTGGACATATGATAAATGACATTTGAAATGAATTACTTTATAAAAAGTCGCCATCTCAAAAGTCCAAAAGTCGCTAGAAGTCGCAAAATAATTATTTCTCGCTAAAACGATTTTTTTATTCGCTAAACATTGTTAAAATCCGCTAGATCTAGCGAGAAAGTCGCTAAAACGGCAACACTGTCTCGCTTCGTCCGTTTGTATGAAGTTGGAATACTGTATAGATAAAATTACCGTGACAACACCGCATACTTCACCAAAACAACCGCATGAGTAATGTGATATGATATTCATCGTCTTTTTTATACAATGCTAAATAAAACACCTTTTGTGTTTCTGTCATCCGGCATACATTTTACACTTGGAAGAGCCACGCTGCTGCTATTTTATTGTTGTAGCACGGCACAAGAAGTCGGCTCGATCGGGTAAGGACAATTACACCGCCATTACAGAATACCAGCGTAAAATAGCTACTTAAGGTGTGTTTTGTATGGTGAGTGTAGAGAACCTTTTTAATGGAAACGAGGCATTCCGTCTTGATCCTCAGGGGTGACAACGCATATGCATTTTGATTTTTTATCGCGGATAGATGTAGATGTCTATTGGCTACAGCATCTTCTTAACATCGGGTGAACTTTGTGCTTTGACACTCTTATTCTACAGAAAACCACACCTTGGAAATTTCTGTCTAAACCCACCACATGAACACGGAATTAGCCCCGTTAAAAATCTGTGAAATTTGGGTTTGACATATTTTGATATGCTAATAAAATCCTTTTTTAATAATTTGCATTTCATCTCACGTTTTTCCACTGTACATGGCTATACCACTGTAGGAAGAATAAGTAATATGCAAATAGATAATTATTAAAAATAAAGCACAACTTTTTCATAACAAAATTATTTGCCGTTTAAAATGGCTTATAGTAGGCAGGAAATCGACGTTATTTACCTAATATTAAATTCGGCCATAAACAAAACAAGATACTTGTATTAATTATTGATATCATTTATACATATTAAATACTTACATTAATTTTTAAATTATTAATTTTAACTTTAATCGCACTTTAATACGATAATTACCTGCTGCTTTTGCGTCGTATCGCAAGGATAATTACAGTTTGGTTGGAATACGACTATTTTTATTTACATTACAACTCCAAAACATGTCATCGAGATCAAATATTTTGCACCAGTAGTTAAGTAAATGAATCACCAAACTGACATAAAATGAGTAAGAAATAACATTTTGTGATTTTTTTCGCATCATTAATTTAAATGTATACCTATGTTTAAGTCAAAGTGTGATACATCCTATATAAAGTCTTTAAAAGCATACAAAATATTTGTTCCGTATGGAAAACAAACCTACGATACGCAACGGTCGAAACTTAGCCATTTCACTACCGAGTAGTCCACTACTTTTATCGATTTAATGAAAAAGATAAGCAACGTATATTTTAGTGTATATCTTAGTGCATATTTTTTTAAATAAAATGAGAGGGACAAACAAGCACACAGTCAACCTGATCGTAAGTTGTTGCTGTGGCCAATAGACATCTACATCTGTCCTCAAATACGAATCAAAATGCAGATGTGTTGTCACCCTTGAGGACTAAGATGGAATGCCTCGTTTCCAGCAAAATGGGTCTCCGGTTCTGTACACTCACCATAAGAAACACAGTAGCGTTAAGCTGCTATTTTACGCTGGTATTCTGTGAGAGCGTGGTCCTTCCCCGGTCGAGCCGACCCATTCGTATTACCACTATACTACTAATATAACTGCAGCATGGCTCTACCAAGTAAAATATAGCTAAAATCACTTGTGGAATTACTCTCCACCTGTTCGCGAGGTTTCATTACAATCTATTAGACAGACGGCCGGACACACAGACAGACTGAAAGACGACGGACAAATATTTTTAAAATGTTTATTTTTAACATGTTAATAAATAACCTAGACTTCCTCGTTGATCTAGTGTTCGAAAACGCGGTAGTTAATCATGAAGTCCCAGGTCAGGTCAAAATCAGGTTCAGGGTTTTTGTGTCACGAAATTCCCAGTAGCGGCCCGGAATCTGGAAATGGTTTCACCCCCGTGCCTCGGAAACCACCGTTAGATCTCTCTCCGGTTTGCCGTCCCATCGAACTATGAGAGGGAATAGAGTGCACTTAGATTCGGGACCTATAATCCGGACACCGCACACATCCGCGACATCCGCGACTGAAATTTGGTCTGAAGGACATAACCGCTATTTTATGCTTGTTTTCTGTGATTGCGTGGTTCTTCGTCGATAGAAACGACCCATTCGCGCTGCAACTAACAACGACCAACGTCAAAATACTATGTTAATAGTACCTAATAACTATATAATACTGCGTTTGCTTTGCGGAAGTCCTTAAGTTAAGCAAAACCCTTTTAGTATCCTTATTATACGTTTTATTTTTATTTATTTATTGGGTCTACCAGCGATTTTACAATACATACGTTACATACATTTCTTAAAGTATAATTTGTGCCTTTTTTTTTTTTTTCTCATTTTTTTTTGTGGGGGGGATCCTGTGCGTCTTTTTACTATATTACTTGCACAGAGTATGTAAAATCATTTAAAGGTAAACACTACATGCTATTTTTGCTAGTATTAGTGTATAAATCTGAAATGTTATCACAGAAAAAGAAAACAAAATCAGAAACCAACAAAAAAAACACAGTAGTAATTTTGGTAAAAGCCTATAAAACCTTATCAATTTAAACAACAAAAGAGATTTAATCAAACTAATAATTAGCCTTTCAATTAAAATTACAACTTAATTTAACAACTATCATAATCTAGCCCAACTAAATATATATTATTAGAATTTAAAAGAAAATATATAAGTAATAATTAATATGAGAAAAAAATCACACTCATGATGACTGGCTGACTAGGCTGTTGATAACTAATTTACGAAAGGTGTTAGGCAAATTAATGTTGATGTCAATTAAATGGCTGAAATTATTATATATTTTACATAAACGAGGGATTGTGGAGTTGGCGCCGAAGACCGTCCTGGTGCGTGGAGGCATGACTGGAGTAATAGCAGTACGCGGATATCTGCGTGCCCCAGTTTACTAAGTAAAATTAATTTTATTTAGTAAACTGGGGCAGTCTAACTTATTACTTAGTAATTTGTATAAAAACATTAAATCTAACAAATCTCTTCTTTGGTCAAGAGTCATGATATTAAAGTATTTTAGCCTTTTCTTTATAGGACACCACCGTTTTGTTAATCTTCGCTGAGTATGATAGATGCCACATGAATCTTTTCTGAACACGCTCCAGTCTTAAGTTGTATGTAGAATAATGTGGACGCCATACAATGCTACAGTACTCTAAGTTACTGCGGACAAGGCTGTTGTAATGACAGACTTTTGTTTTATATTTTTATATTTTTATTGCAATACCGCGAATTTTAATGCGAATGATAACGAAATCTAAAATAAAGCACACACAATATGCACAAGCAATAAAAATCAGTTCTTTTGTTTCAGATGAACTTAACCAGAATAAGCGTAACCGTCCTCGCGACATGTCGCTGGCGGAGCCACCACATACCATGGAGATAGCACAAATTCTAATGTCTCTACTGCACGCCTGGGGGCTAGACCCTGATCTGGACCGAGTGTGCGAGTCCAAACTAGGATTACTGCGCCCTATGGTAAGTCCCAAGATTTGTTAATAGTAAGTAAAGTTTTCGTGAATACTCTCGCACTGTGACCACGGGTGCTATAAAGCATTTAAAACTTAAACGTTAAATTAGTTTGGTTCAAGAAGATTTCATTGTGACGTAAGTTAGAGAATTTTTCTACCTATTTCGTCCCGATAGTATCGTAAGAGACGACTAGCAATATGCTGGAAAGATCTCATGGCTCAATAGATCATAGATGGCGTTATTGGTATCACGTTTATATCAGGCGAAAAATACCCAAAACGGCATATACTAATACTATGTAACTAATATGTGCCTTGATACATGGAACTGATGAGCACAAACCTTATGTTCTCTGTAGCCGCCTTCGCAGTGTTGTCACTGTCCTTATGTTGACTGGCATAGAATGCATAATATATTGTTTCGCGCCTAAGTTGTTGTCTGGCACTAGCGCCATCTGTGTCAAGTAACGGAGCGAGGATAGTTTTCCAGAAAATGACATCACTAATCTTTCAATCGACGGCGCCATCTAGTATCAAAACGAAGAACTAAACTTCTAGAAGCCCGACACTCGAACTTTCGGCGCCTAGTCGATTGGCGCGCGTATTTACTTGAATATTCTGGATGTTTCGGTGATAATGTGTATTTAAAGGCGCTGCAAGATGCGAGCGGGGAAGTATTGAATTTGGCGAGACAAGCGAAGCTTCGGAGCGAAATAAAGTGAATCAGTGTGATTAGTTATTAGTGTTTTAAATTTTAATTAGTGTAAAGTGAATTAAAGTGTTAATTTCGGTAATTCAATCGGCAGTTTTTTTGTCACGAACCTCAAGCTCGTAGCAATTGGTGTCAGAAGTGGGGTAAATTTATGCCGATTTTACCTAAGGAAGAAACGGAGGGTGTCCGTACCCGAAGTCAACGCCAGCTGGAGACGGACTAGAGACGGTTTGATGGTGCAAAGCTTCAGACGTCGGTGGGCCAGCCGCCGACCGTGGAGGCCGGTCCGTCAATAGCTCCTGCATCTGCAGCACCTGACTTAGGTGCTCTGACGGTGATACTGCAGGAGCAGGTTCGTCGGTTGGAAGAGCAGCTACAGCGCGGACAGGAGGAACAGGCCCGCCGACGGGAGGAACAGGTCCGTCGGCTGGAAGAGCAGCTGCAGGAGCCATGCGGACAGGAGGAACAGGCCCGTCAGTGTGGAAGATCAGCAGGCGGAACAGGCTCGTCGGTCGGAAGAGCAGATGCTCCTCATGAAGGACCTTCACGCTACCTTTGGGAAAGAGATAAGGGAGGTGAAGGATAGGGTTGCTCAACATGACAACCGCCTGTCGGAAGCTGAAACCCAAATCAAGGAAGCTAAAACCCAAATCGACTAAGTGAACAATCGGGTTGACAACGTAATGGCTGACATGAAGAAATCACTAGACGAACTCAAAGTTGGGGATGGAACTACAGCTCCCATAGTAGCTACTACACCTTCGCTACGTGGGTTCAAGGTACCACCGTTCGACGGGACTTCTTCCTGGTCAGCCTATCAAATCCAGTTCGAGGCTGTTATGAAGGCGAACGGCTGGAATAAAAGTCAGGCCATGACTGCTCTCACACTAGGCCTGCGCGACCAGGCCTTAACTGTTCTGGAAGCTCTCGGTGAGGAAGTGACTTATGAGCAACTCCTTGAGGCATTGGAGGCGAGATATGGCGACGCTCACCTGGAACACGTCTTTCGTGCACAGCTTAAAGATCGCGTGCAGCGCATCAACGAAAACCTGCAGCAGTGGGCTCTAGAGGTTGAGAAGCTGGTGCGAAAAGCATACCGGTCTGTACCTGCGTTCATTGAAGGGAACCTGGTGCAGACATTCATCGACTGCATCCGCGAACTGGAAGTCAGAGCTGCTGTGAGGCTCGGGCACCACGACACGCTTAAGGACGCCTTGGCTCATGCACTGGAGGTGGAAGCCGTGCGGCAGGATCTTCGCTCCCATCGCGTCAGGTAGGTCGCAGCAGCTACGGTTCGCGACCGCAATAAAAGATACAGCCCTAGGTGCTATGGCTGTGGGGAAAGGGGCCATCTTCGATCTAGCTGCCCTAAGTGAACTGTAGAAAGGGAAGTTGATCGATCTCAGAAGGGAAGTGCGGCTAACATCACCGCCCAGCAGCAGCCGGGATACGACTTTACTATCAGACATCGCAGCGGTAAATTTCATGGAAACGCTGATGCATTGTCAAGAAGACCTTGTCCTAAAGATTGGAAACATTGTACTAGGCAAGAGAGTAAGGAAGTGGTATCCGTGAGGATGCTCAGGACAGACCACCTCAGCAACGAGTGGAAGGAGAGCCTACGACATGCACAGCAGGAAGATCCGTACATCAAGCCGATTCTGGAATGGATGAAGCCCCGTGCTACCAAGCCTAAGTGGAGCGACGTCTCAGCGATGAGTTCAACCACGAAAAGCTATTGGGCCCAATGGGACAGCTTGCTGCTTCAGGATGGAGTCCTGTGCCGTAAACGGGACAATGGTCCAGGAGACAGCTGTCATTTGCAAATGGTTGTCCCTAAAGCTAGAGTACCGGATGTTCTACAGCTGTACCATAATGATTGTTCAGGAGGCTATCTAGGAGTTAAACGAACTCTACTGAAGATCCGAGAACGGTTTTACTGGGTCCACTGTCGAAACGATGTCGAGGACTGGTGTCGCAAATATACAAGTTGTGCGGCTGTAAAGGGACCTCAGACTCGTAGTAGAGGTGCATTGAAGTTGTACAATGTTGGTGCACCATGGGAGAGAATAGCCATTGACGTGGCGGGGCCATTTCCGGAGAGTGAAAGCGGTAACAAGTATTTCATGGTTGTGATGGATTACTTCACTAAGTGGCCAGAAGTCTTCGCCATTCCGAATCAAGAAGCTTCAACAGTTGCAGATAAACTAGTTCATGAATTCTTCTGTCGTTTTGGAGTACCTTTAGAGATTCAAAGCGATCAAGGAAGGAATTTTGAGTCTCAAATATTCCAGGAAACTTGTCGAATTATGGGTACTCATAAAACAAGAACGACTTCTTATCACCCGCAATGTGATGGAATGGTAGAACGATTTAATCAGACATTTTAGAGGCACCTGGCAAAAGTTGTAGACAATCGGCAACGAGATTGGGACAAGCACATACAACCGTTTTTGTTGTCATATCGAAGCGCTGTTCACGAAAGTACAGCAGTGACACCAGCTTTCGCAAACTTTGGAAGAGAATTACGGCTGCCTGCAGACCTGATCACCGGGATACCACCTGATGCCCCACGCAGTATAACCGATTATGCAAATGACTTGCGGAACAAAATGAATGACATTTATGAGCACGTCAGACAATCGGGCCAGCAAATGTCCGAAAAGATGAAAACCCGGTATGACCGCAAAATGAACAACAAAGGATTCGACGAAGGTTCACTAGTGTGGTTGCACAATCCAGTCCGCAGCAAAGGGAAATCTCCTAAGCTTCAAGCTAAATGGGACGGCCCGTACCGGATTGTAACCAGGATCAACGATGTAACCTACCGGATACAAAAAGGCGCAAGAGGGACTCCTAAGATCGTCCATGTGGATCCCCTGGCGCGTTATTATGGGGCCGATAATGCTCGGGACGTGCATGTCTTAGGAGGGGCAGTGTTGCGCGCCTAAGTTGACGTCTGGCACTAGCGCCATCTGTGTCGAGTAACGGAGCGGGGGAGAGCTTTCCAGAAAATGACATCACTAATCTTTCAACAGACAGCGCCATCTAGTATCGAAACAAAGAACTAAGCTTCTAGAAGCCCGACACTCGAACTTTCGGCGCTTAGTCGATTGGCGCGCGTATTTACTTGAATATTCTGGATGTTTCGGTGTAATGCGTATTTAAAGGCGCTGCAAGATTCGAGCGGGGAAAGTATTGAATTTGGCGAGACAAGCGAAGCTTCGGAGCGAAATAAAGTGAATCAGTGTGATTAGTTATTAGTGTTTTAAATTTTAATTAGTGTAAAGTGAATTAAAGTGTTAATTTCGGTAATTCAATCGGTAGTTTTTATTGTCAAGAACCTCAAGCTCGTAACAATATCATTAAGTCCATTTTCTGTACTCTTTTATATCGTTCAATAAAGGTTAAATAAATATATAAATAAGGAGGTGTGTCAACAGTTGATTTGTTAGCTCGGTTTTATTTATTCAAATAAAAATAGTTTTATAACTAATTTAATTTCAATTACTTTCAAATCAGTGACTTAACACATTTTTGTTTACATTGTTATTATAAACATATGTGTTTAAAGAAGATTTAAGAACTTACTTGCATCACCCTACAGCTCCATTTAGCTTACAAGCGAATAACTATATTTATACATTTAAAGTGATTAACGCATGATGGCAAATGTCACCAAGGTTGATCTGGTGCAGAAAAAACTTGAAATTGATTGGATGCAAAAGATGTCAGAGTTTGAGAAACGCTTAAAAGCTGCTTTAGTCCTATCAAATCCAACCTTGCTTCAGCTAAGTGAGGAATTTTATGCTTTTAAAGACTTAGTGAGCAACATGTTTAGTTTGCTGCAGCAACAATTTCGGAGGTGTACTAATGCAGTTGATGAAATAGATACGCGACAAAGGGGTAGGCGACTTTTTAATGGTATTCCTGAAGAGTCTGGGTTAAATGTAGAACAGGAGGTTCTTGCAATTGTTCATAATAAATTGGGCCTTTCACATATAAGCAACTCTTCCTTGAAGCACTGTCAGGGAGCTCCGGGCAGTGATCGGACAAGAGCTGTACTTGTTCATTTGCAAAGTTATGATACTAAATCTGTAGTCTGGAGATCTAAGGCAAAATTAAAGAATACACCATACACAGTATCGGAGTTTCTCACTAAAATGAGACAGAGTACATATAAGAAGGCACGCCGACGTTTCGGCATGAAGAATGTTTGGACTCTTGATGGAACCATAAACATTAGGCTTCCTAATATGTAGTAGCCGCATAAAAATTTCCACTGAGGAAGAATTTGATATTCTTCTTACTAAATGGCCCAAGCCTAATTCTCCTTCCGTCACTGCGCAGAAAAGCCCATTAGAAACCAGTTCTCAGCAAGGTGGGGCCAGGCGTATAAAAGTCATCCCAGCGGTTCAAAGTGTAGAAATCAAGAACACACGTCGTGTTGTGCCCAAAAATAATTCCTCTGTAATCGGCAGTTTGTATTCTATCTTTAGTTCTTAAGTTTTTTTTATTGTATTTTTTTTTTATTTTTTTTTTTGTTTGGTTTTCCATTTGTTTGTTGTCATTGTTTGTTATCATTTGTTGACGGTAATTGTATTATTTACATTATTTTGCTTGATTATAAAACAAACATACAGCGGATAATCTAATAGTGACAGTTCGACACAAAAAGTATATAATCACTATGTTTATGGAGTAAGCTTTTGTATAAAGGATAGAATAAGCTGTGTTTGAAAACTAATTGTACATTATTAATCTTGTATTTCGAAACTTAATCGTATTCCTTTGTTTTTTTTTTGTTTTTGTGTGGTACCTTCTTGCTGCTATGTTAGCAAAATTTAAGTTCTTTTTTATCACACTGTTAAAAATATGTTCTCTTTGCATTACTGTTTGTTTTGGTGAATTTTGTTGTCAAATAGTATCCATTAAGTTATGTTGTTAATTAAGTGACTAACTTAGTGATTAACTAACAGTAAATTTTTGTCTTATTATGCTTTGATCAAGTAGGTTAGTGTTAATTGCTTTTTTTTAAATTCTTATTATCATTGTAAACTATAGATATTCCTTTGCAATCATTCAACTGTTGGGTGATGTATAATATGTATTGAGTCGTATTTTGTAGTTAGTCTAACAATAATAACATATTATATTATATTTTTTTATTTATTTAAAATTTATTACTCTTATATCTCTATTATTAATGTTAGATATGTCGGATGATGAATCTTTTTATTCTGCCCATGATTCAGATATCTCGTTCGAGTCTTGTGATGGCAGTGATAGTATGTCCTCCCTCCGCGATGAGCTGATCAATTTATTTACTCCTTGTAAAAACTTGCTTAATATATGTCATGTCAATGCTCAAAGCATTCCAAGTCATTATTTTTATTTTGAAGAAGTTTTTTCTATAGACTGTGTTCATGCAATCTTAGTATCAGAAAGTTGGCTAAAGCCATCATTAATGTCCAGTTTATATCCTCTAAATGATTTTGTTCTTGTGCGTAACGACCGAATTGAAAAAGGAGGAGGTGGTGTTGCGATATACCTTAGAGAGAGATAAAATAATTTTAGCTTCTCCATCTGCGTATTCTGCCTCACCGGAGTTTCTGTTTCTGGAAATTGATATCAAAGGTGTAAAGGCAATTCTTGGGGTAGTATACTGTCCACCTGCTGTTAATTTTTTCGACGCTCTTGAAAGCGCCCTCACTTCCACTTCATCTGAGTACACGCACTGCATAATAATGGGTGATTTCAATACTGATTTGTTGAGAAATTCTTCTCGTTCTCAAAAATTTCGTTCAATCATTGTCAGTCGATCTCCAAATTCTCCCCTTAGCGGCAACTCACCACAACATTGACACTGATGACTCATGGATTGATCATATTATCACAGCTTCTCCCGATTAAGTAATTAAGCACGGACAACTATCGGCTCCTGCTTTTTCACGACATGACATTTATATATCATATAGGGTAAAGGTTGGCTAAATGGTGATATATAGCAATATGGTGATAATTTTGCTTTCAACGGTCTTTATAATGCCCAGCGCGAGTTTTGCGTTCATTCAATGAACTGAAGGCTTGTATGTTCATCTCTCTTTCATTTGGCCGCTGGTCGCTGTCCTCACCGGACGCGGTTTATTTGTTTCGCGCCAAAATATGCGAAAAAATGGAGGATAATCGGTACGTAAATATCACCTAATTACCAAAAATATTACATAGCTTATTTTTATTTTATTTCAAGCTTAATTTGAATGGGGTTTTCAGGGTAGATGAAGCTCGAAATGTTGTATCTTTCTGTTAAAAAAATATCGGGTTGTGTTTCATTAGTCCGGGTTATAGTCTTACGTATTGGACGATTTTTCTTACAGGAACAAGTCCGGAAAGGCAAATAGGAAAATGAAGGGCGAGAAACGCAGAAATTATGACTCTTCACGCTTCAAGGAGGCTTATATGAAAGTTATAAAGGATAATTGGTCAGTGTACAAGGCGTCGAAGGAATATGGCATACCGTGGTCTACTTTGAGAAGACACATAGCTACTCATGGAGGTGAAAGTTTCGACTTACCTAAACTTGGGAGACCATTCACATTAGACAGCGACCTTGAATGTAAGTTTGTTTCCTACATAATTAAAATTCAAGAACTAGGATTTGGTCTCAGCGTCACAGACATCAAAGCTAAATGTTACGCTTTAGCAGTCCAAGCAGGAAAAGATCACCAGTTTAACGATGCTAAACGTAAAGCTGGGCCTTATTGGTGATGGTCGTTTAAAGAACGGTACGGGCTTTCATTGCGCACGCCAGAAAAGCTTGCAGCATGCCGAGCTGTTACTGCTAACAGACAAAACATTGACGATTTTTATAAAAAGCTACTGGACGTCGTTATTGAGCTGGATATTCTGCAAAAGCCTGAAAGGATTTATAACTGCGACGAAACCGGTGTAACGTTCGTCGTAAAACCATCAAAAATTGTCACTCAAACTGGAAAGAAGGTAATTTACAGTAGAACTTTTGCAGAGAAAGGTGTCACACAAACGGTGCTTGGGTGCTGTAGTGCGAGCGGAGCGTCTGTACCCCCCCTTGATCATTTTTAAAGGTGTCCGAATGGTCAATGATCTAGCGAATGGTGCTCCGGAAGGGTCTATCGTGAGATTATCCAAAAACGGTTGGATTAACTCTGAACTATTTCTGGAGTGGATGCATCATTTTGAAGCTCATATTCCACCAGCTTGACCGGTACTTTTAATCATGGATTCTCACTCTACCCATGTCAGCCAAGATGTTATAGATTTCGCTACAAAAAATGGCATTCATCTATTCACTTTTCCAAGTCACACAAGCCATCTCCTGCAACCTCTGGACGTTTCTGTTTACAAGTCACTGAAAAATGCATGGGCTAAAGTGCTAAATGATTATAAGCTTCAACATCCAACGAGTGCTCCAACAAGGCTTGACTTTTGTCGCCTATTAACACCAGCCTACGAGCATACATTTCAGCCGTCAATAATTATGAACGGCTTTCGAAAAATTGACATTGCGCCATTTGATCGAAATGCCATTTCTGATGAAAGTATTGCCCCATCATTGATGCAGCCAAGTGACCTACAGTCACAGAATATTGAATCTTCCACTGATAATGCCCAAGCTTCTGCTGTCAATCGTGAAACTGCGTCACCTTCAGTTTTCTCTTTACTTTCTGTTCCTGAGGTACCACAGTCTTCTTCTTCTAGTACCCGACGAGCTAAGCGGAATCCACAGGCCCGATATTTAACACCTCAAAGCACGAACAACATGGACAGTCCTGAAGAAAACATCGTCGCCATATCAAACGAAACCACAGTCGCCGTTACCAGTGAGGAGACCGTTACCTCGATTCGTGTCCCCTCTGCTTCTCCAACTCCTGGACCTTCAACTGAAAGCAACCTGAAGCGTAAACTACCAAGAGTCAAGGTAGAGAAAACACCAAAATCAAATAAAAGTACGATGTGTGACTATTGCGGTGTTCACTACTCCCAAGATGTGGCACTTAGGAACGGAGCTGTATGGGTAGAGTGCATGAGCTGCGGCAAATGGTACCACCAAGAATGTACTGGCACAGAGTCGCCACAGTTCCTGTGTGATAATTGTGATAAAGTAGACTTTTCAGGCACCGATGACAGTGATGCCCAATCACCTGAATAGACTTGTCACCATATTGCCACATATGGTATCACCAAATTGCCCCCGTATCTCCATATTGCCAACACCAAAAAGATTTGTTTGATCTGATTTTCCTATTAATGTTTAAGAATTTAAGTTGCTGTGATTAATAATTATTGAAAAGAAAAGTCTGATTATTGTAATAAGTAAAGAGGTTTTCTAATAAATGTTAATTTTGAAATAAAATTTTAAGTTTTTTTCTTATTATCACCACAAAGCCAACCTTTACCCTAAGCTGATTTCTCCTAAACTCAATCCCGTCGTACTATACATTCGTAATTTCTCTAGAATGGATTTTGATAAACTTAAAAGTGACGCCTATCGTATTGACTTAACCTCTTTATTTAAATCAACTTGTATTGACGATAAAGTCTCAATCCTTAATAATATAGTTCTTGGTCTGTACAACAAACACGCTTCCAAACATCAAGTAAGAGTGAAGCGTTCACCAGCCCCGTGGATGACTGAGGCCGTAGGGTTGGCAATGGCTAGGCAAGATCGAGCATTTGTGAAATTTAAGAAGCATCGTAGACAGGACAGCTGGGATCGCTACAGAGTGCTAAGAAACAGATGCAATCAGATGGTACGAAATGCTAAACGCCGTTATATCCATAGTAATATTGCAAACTCTTCAACCGCTGATGTGTGGAAATTTCTTAAAACATTAGATATTAGTAAGGCTGTTACATCTGACCGTGGTCCATCAATCACTCTGGATGAAATAAATCATCACTTTATTTCTACTTCTCCTTTGGATCCCATAGTTCGTTCTACGACAATAGCTTCAATTCAATCCATGCATCCATCTCCTCCTATTCCTTTTTTTCATTTCTTACCTGTGACTGAGGATGAGATACAGAAATCTGTACTAGCTATTAAATCCAAGGCTGTGGGTTGCGATGAGGTTAGTAAGGTTATGGTATCCATGATCCTTGAGTGCCTTTTCCTGCAATCACACATATCATAAACTATTCCCTTGACTCAGGTCAATATCCTACTCAGTGGAAAAAAGCATTTGTGCGACCACTTCCTAAAATACCTAATCCCTCATTACCTACCCATTTCCGACCAATTTCAATATTGCCATACCTATCTAAAGTTCTGGAAGCCTGTGTTCAAACACAATCTGCTGAATAAATATCAGTCAGGCTTTCGTGCAGGTCATAGTACTACCACTGCATTGATAAAAGTTACAGATGATATTAGAATGGGAATTGATGAGCAAAAGCTTACGGTTGTAGTGCTTGTTGACTTTTCAAATGCTTTTAACACAGTCGACCACGATATCCTTATAGCCTTCCTAACTAATCTTAGATTCTCAATCCCAGCTTTGGACTGGTTTTCATCCTATCTTCGCGGTCGCCAGTAACCAGTACGATTACGAAAAGAGTTCTCAAGATGGGTTAACATTGAAACAGGCGTGCCGCAAGGCGGAATACTTTCTCCTTTAATGTTTTCTTTATTCATAAATTCTATCACTTCAGTTCTCAACTGTTCGTACCATCTGTATGCAGATGATCTTCAGCTCTATGTGCAATCTAGTGTTAACGACCTTAATGATAATATTCATAAACTCAACCACAACCTCGATGCCATTAGAGATTGGTCGTACAGACATGGTGTTTTGGTTAACACAACCAAATGCAAAGCAATGGTTATAGGTAGTAGCAGAATGTTAGCTAAGATTAATAACGATAACCTTGCTCCCGTATTTTACAATAGCACGTTGTTGCCATTTTGTAAGTCTGTCAAAAATCTTGGCTTACATATAGACCATACATTAAGCTGGGAAGTTCAAGTTGCCGAAACAAGCCGTAAAGTAACTGCCACCTTACGTTCTCTTTGTCGTCTCAAAAATTTTCTGCCTTTTAAAACTAAACTTCTGCTAATCCAGACTTTGATATTACCCATTATTGATTATGCGGATGTGTGTTACCCAGATCTATCTCCATATCTTCTCGATAAGTTGGAACGCCTTCTCAACAATTGCATTAGATTCATTTTCGGTTTACGTAAGTATGACCATATATCCCAGTGCCGATCTAAGCTTAAATGGCTATCTATTCGTCAAAGGCGTAGCTCCCGAACTTTGCAGTCCATTCAATTTTAAATGACCCCAATTCTCCCTCTTATCTTAAGGATAACTTTCAATATTTGTATTCTACTAACGATAGAGTTCCCCGTTCCCAAAATTGTCTTAAAATTCGTATTCCACCACATAGGAGTAGTTTCTATAATTCCTCTTTTACTGTACAGTCTATACTGCTCTGGAATGCCTTGCCTGTTTATATTAAGAAAACTAATAACAAGAATTATTTTAAAAGACTAGTTCGAGAATTCTGTCGTAAGAATAATACCACTTGACTATCCGACTATTGTTTTTGTGTTTTTTTTTCTCTTTCACTTTATAAGTAATATTTTATATAATGTATTTTAATATGTATTGTGTTATTTTATTTTTGTCTCATAATATTTTATTTACTTATAGTTTGTATAGAAGTACCCGTTTATGTATTCATTATTTATCCTATATTATATATTAAGTAAGTATGTATATTTTACTAACTATATATCTATTCTATTCATTTGCATTTTATTTTGTTTTATATCATTATTATTTATTTATGAAGTGATTGTTTACACCTGCTACAGTTTCTCAAATCATCCAGGGTATGACTGGCAGAGAATGCCATAAGGCATTAAGTCCGCCCTTTATATCCCTTAGTATATAAGGTGTTAAATAAATAAATAAATTTTAGAATGAAAGAATAAGCTCCGATAACACAATATTAATTTGTTTAATACTACTAATGTGACTATTAAGGTGGCGTCATTTAGATTTAAGATAGTCACCAAAAAACATTTAAGGTACGTGAGGGTAAAATGACCATTTTACCCTCACCTGAGCTTTTCCCTATAAAACCAAAATTAGGAGAAGGACAGAAACAAAAACTCAAAGTCGTATTCTATAACTAATATATTAAGAAAAAAATAGCGAACAAGCTTTGGCAATAATTAGGAACACTTCGAAAAATATACTTAAAAAAAATTTGCTACTCTACACCATACTAAAATCGACTAAAATATTTACTATAAATGGCGTCGATAAAGCATCGCCCTTTTAATCCTTTAATATTTAATTGACAATATAAGCCGGATGACCATATTACTCTCACGTTACTATATTTTATCAATTACATTAACCAAAAAAATCTGCAAGTTTTTGAATAAATACAGCCTAGATCACTCTCGGTATTGCTCCATCTGTTCGTGAGTTATCCTTAAAATTGGTTCAGCCATTCTAGAGATTAGCTCGGACATACTGGACACAAATTTTTTAAAAATGATTATTCATTTCTTAATGGCATGTAAATGACCCCCTCAGCTCAATAGAAGGCAGACAGGAACTTAAATTATATTTATATGTTAGGATAAAATGCTTTCTGGCATTTGGTGTAACGCTACTAGTCTGCATGTGCTGTAAAACACTGTACAAGTATATAGCAATAATATATATCGCGCTTAAAAAAGATTATACGAGTACGTGGTAGAGCCACGCTGCAGCTATATTATGATTATAGCACGAATGAGTTGGCTTGACCGGGAAAGGACACCGCTTTGACAGAATACCAATAAAAACGAGGTATTTCATCTTTCCTCAGGGGTGACAATACATCTGCATTTTGAATTTTGGTCAAGATCTTAGATGAAGATGTGTATGTATTACAGCGTCTACTTACCATCGAGTAGATTGTGTGTTCGTTTGTCAATCTTATTCTATAAAAAATGTTAGGTTATTTTAAGAATAACTTTATAAATTGGTTGCATAATTGAACCAAAACCTCATATCACGGTAATAAGAGCTCTGTTCTTCTCAATCAGGTGCCGGTATGCTTTGGTGTGGTGTCCCGCCACGGTCACATGTCTGTACAGCTGCCCACGTGGCTGGGCACCTGGGCGGAGGCCGCCGCCGCTGCTCCCACAGATCCTGCGCTGCTAAGTTCTGAACTTCCTCCAGAGCTGCTACGACAAGAGAAACTCACCAGGTCATATTCTGACAAATTAAATCTCTGCTTTTTGATGGAGTTTAGAAAAAAAAAAAAGAATATTTAAAAATATTACTTCATACTCGCATTGTATTACGTCGTAAATAATAGGAGTAAGCCCAATGGTAGAAACTAAATAATAATTTAAAAAGAAAACCTGACTGTAAAAAATGTTTTACTGAGAAGTGATTAATTTTATGTCCCTTCAACATATGCATGCATGATATATCACTTCAACTGCTAAGTCGAATTTAACGACACCGCATATTTTGAAATTCATGAAGCCATACATATAGATAGATAAAGGTATACAAAGATAGACAAAGACTTTTTTTTGCGCCCGAAGCAATTAAAGGGCTACCCTATACGTAGGGAGGCGGAAAATGCATTACGCATACCACGATAGCCGGTCTATCGTGGTTATGAGGGACTCACATCCTGCCGTGGAACCTAAGTGATATCCTCTAAAAACCGCCTTTAGGGACAGACAACTGGCTGATTAAGCTTTATTGTGCCGTATCGGGAGCGACCCTCTTTTGGGAAAAGAGGGCGCAGGCGGCTACGAGCCGCTGAGGGAGTGCCTACGAAGGCAAATTAATTATGAATAAATAATTAGAGTTGGCCTGAGCCGCCAGGAGGCAGTTCAGGTCGTTTGATAGTTTATTAGGCGAGTCCGAGTGAGTTTCTCGGCCTGCGGACTCGATAGCGAGAGGGGGGGTGGGGCTGCATAAGTAGCTGCCTCACGAATAAAATGTTTGGAGTGCGACTCTGAGGCTTTGAAGAAGTTCTCAGAGAGTTTTTTGAGAAATTGTTGAATTGTGGGGAGCTCTAGGTCCCGATGAAGGTCGGCATTACGGACGTACCAAGGTGCGTTCGCAGCTCGACGACAGAAAAGGTTTTGAACTATTTGGAGTTCATTAATAATTTTAGGGTCGGCGTGGGCAAAAACGGGGCCCGCGTAGGACATGACTGGTCGTATACAGACCTTATAAAGGGTACGCTTGTTTCTAAGGGACATTTTACTGTGTCGGCCCAACATACTGTTGAGCCTACTCAGGTAAAAACGTGCGTGACGGGTTACTCTTTTGACGTGGGGCCTGAAAGTGAGCCTTGTGTCTAGAGTGACACCTAAATATTTGGCAGTCGTATGCCAGGGTACAGGGGTCCCTAGCATACGTATTGGTGGAGTGTTTTTGAGACGGCGTCGTTTATAATCGAAGTGAACGGCGGAGCTCTTCTCCGGGTTCACATCGATGCGCCATTTTTGAACCAAGCTCCTAGGTCGTCAACTGACTTTTGAACCTTGATCCGTATGAAAGGTAGCGAGATACCTTTGCAGTAGATAGCAGTGTCGTCTGCGAAGAGGGAGAGCTGAACACCTTTCGACGGGATGGGAATGTCGTTGGTGAACAGGATGTACTGATGATGTGATGAGGAGCAAGTACTGAGCCCTGAGGGACACCAGCTTTTATAGGGCGCTGTGAAAATAGCATGCCTTCGTGTCTAAAACGAAAGGTACGATGCTTTAAGAAAGAGGCCACGAGACGTACTAGACGATCGGGAAAACCTATTTTGTACAGCTTGTAGATAAGGCCTGTATGCCAGACTCTATCGAAGGCATTAGCTATGTCGGAAAAGACCGCGATGGTCTTATGACGACGAGGATAAACCCCGCTGAGGATATATTCCACAATATGGTGAACTTGTTGAGGACATGAGCGTTGCGCTCGGAAACCGAATTGATGGGGAATGATAAGAGGGTCACCGTCGGTGGGAAACAGATAGCGCCTCATACGAGTTTGGATGACTCTTTCGAAGAGCTTGCCCATTGCCTTGAGGAGGCTAATGGAGCGATGACTGGAGGGGGAGGTTGAGAGGCTTGCCTGGCTTGGGAATACCAATCACAGTTGCCTCTTTTCACGTAGTGGGAAAGTAACTAAGGTTGAAGCAGGCGTTGAAGATAATAGATAAAAAGGTTAACACCTGCTCAGGAAAGTGTTTTAGGGCTTGGTTGGAGATGCCATCCGCGCCCGGAGCCTTTTTAGGCTTAAGTCCTTTGATGAGGGATGAAATCTCATCATTGGACACAGAGATAGGTTCGGAGGCTGTAGCGGGTGAGTTCGGGCGGCGGACCTCATCCTCCACTGCCTGGACGTGTGAGGGGTCGACGGGTTGAGATCTAGGAGAGCATTGTGCGGCAATGCTATCTGCAAAGCACTCAGCCTTTTCCTCGTCCTCGAAGGCAACCGTAACGTCGGGACGGGAGAGAGGGGGGAGTATGGGTGATAGCGTCTATGCGGAGGGCTCTAGCCATCTGATAGTACGCTGTATGAGATGGAGAGATATTCTCCATGAGTTTAATCTTTTCGAGGTCTCGAAATTCAGAGAGGCGGAAACGGAGTTCTCGTTGAAGACGATTGGCCGTGCGCCTATATTCGGGGGTGGGATATTTTGCTGCTCTCCGGAAAGCAGCTTTTTTGGCTTTTAATAGGTTGCTAGTATGTAGGGGAAGCCCACTATTGTTAGCAACCGGGACGATCCTTTCGTTCTCCTTAAGGGAGGATTTAATAAGGGTGGAGAGTGGATCGACCGCGGTGTCGATTTTTTCGGGACTGTGTAAGTCCGACGGTAGGGAGATGGTAGAGTCCTGTGAGTCCAGAGCTTTAGCTAGGGACTCCTTGAATCCCTTCCAATTAGTGAAGGTTTTCGTGTGTGTTGGGGGAGGTGGCTGATGGCCAAGAATGAGGGCGACCGGTCGGTGATCGGATCCTAGATCGTCCAGTGTCTCGATTGCTCTGAGGTTAAGAGAAACTCCTTGGAGTAACGCAAAATCTAGTACATCGGGGGCGTGATCAATGTTATCGGGAAAGTGAGTAATACCGAGGGGACTATGGACGGTAATATCAAGAGACTGCGTGATATCGAGCAGTATCTTGCCACTAGGGGACGTAGTACGGCATGTCCATTCGGTATGCTTGGAGTTAAAATCTCCAAACATAATGACTGAATTGCCTAAAGATAAAATAGCCTCAAAATCTTTTTTGATGGGTTTTTAATAGAAAGGCCTTTAGTGTCCTTAGTTTTGAGATTAGTTTCCTGTAGGAGGAGAAAATCGGCTTCACGAATGCGAAGAAAGAGCTTAAGCTCTGGGAGGTTATTTCGCAAACCGCGAATATTAAAGGATACAAGCGATAAACCCTTAAGTTTGATACGACCGTGAGACTTTGGTAGAGCAAACTGCTCTGTCATTGAAGTTAAGTTAATTAAGTTAACTTAACTTACAACGAGCACAAAAGATTATAATGCTCTGTAAGAGCGAGGAGACGGTCCTGAGGGGACCTCGCAGCGTGCAATTTGCGTGCTAACACCGCGATTTCACTAACTTCGATGTTCCTAATAGCGGAATAAATCGTTTTTAGGTCTTCAATAGTGGACTGTGATTGTTGTTGTTGTGGGGCGGATGTTGCCCGCGGTGGATCTGCCTTATTGGGGCCCCAGGGAAAGACTGGAGGCTGCATAGGCATTGAGAAGCCCGGAGGGGGCCGAATAATGCCCTGAGGGGGGCCTAGGGGGACTCTGAGGGGGCCGTGAGAAGCCCTGGATGGGCTGAGAAAGGCCCTGACGGGGCCGTTGGTAGAGAGCCGGGAATGAGCGGTCATTGACCGGTGGTGGAGCTGACCTACTGGGGCGATGTTGAGGTGCGCAGGAGCAGCCTCTGTAGTTAGCCGGGTGGCCTGTTTGTTTACACAGGACACATGCGGGTGGGGATTCGGCATCTTTGGGCCGAGGACACTCTTTGGTGTTGTGGGGTTCAAGGCACCTAACGCACCTGGGTGGGGAGGAGCAGTTGGCCGCCGCATGACCAAATAGCTGGCGGCGGTGGCACTGCGCCGGGAATCCGCGCCTATGTGGGGGCTCAACCCTCACTCTCGACAGGCCACACACTGTGCGTACCTGCCGGAAGATGGCTTTTGCCTCCGGCACGTTGATTAAGATAACAAGGGCTAGATTGAACCTCTTGCCCGTTCTACTGTGCATTTTGTGCACAGCTTGTTCGTTGGAGAATTCGAAGGGGACGCCTCGGATGACGGCCCTGACTTTACGCTCTTCCGGAAGAGCGTACGTGTGATATGAAACTCGTTCGGCTGTGAATAGCCTGGTGAGTTGACGGAAGTCCTCGATCGAGTTGGGGATGATTTTAATAGCCTCCCCGAGGTTGATGGCATGGTCGTATTTGATGCCTGCGTCGTAGCAGGTTTTCGGTAGTTGTGTAAATCTTGCCTTATCTCTTAAGAAGACAGGGGGCGGGACTTGCTTCTTGGCAAGGACTGGAGCACATCGAGAGGCTGGCTTGGCCGTAGCGGGGATGTCTAGCGACATAAGTGGGACCGCGGCAGCGGCGGGGGGCTGCGGGTGCAGTGGCGGCAGCGGGGGCTGCGGATGTTGTAGGGGCGGCAGGGGCCGTTGCGGCAGGGAGGATGCGTATTTTCGAGGCGCGTTTACCGCTGCGCCTGGAGTTCACCGTGGTGAAAGAAGAGTCTGTGGTGGATGAACCGGTACCTGAATTGGTGGCGAACCTCTTCCGGGAGGCCGACGCGGAGGACTCGGAGCGTTCGTACTCCATTTCTAGGGGGCGAAGGAGTTTTGAGGTATGTCGCGATTACGGGCGGCGGATGGAGTGCCTGAGGGGCAGGGGGAGGAGCCTGGGCGGTGATGGTGGCGATGGCGGCGAGGACCGTCTCATCGAGGTTTATACCATATTGGTTTATGACGGCGGTGATGAAATTAGCTACGCTATCTGTGGCCATTTTGGGGCAGTTGATCTATGAACGGTAACGATTGGGACGGGTTCCACCGAGAACAGGGACTTGAACTCGAGACGTACTACGAGACAATATACACGTATAATAATAATACAAGAAAAACAAAAATAACAAGAAAAATAACAAAAATCGACAATACAGTATAACAGTAAAAATAACAATAAAGATAACAGTAAAATAACAGTAACAAGCGGAGGTCAGTAAAACCTCCCCGCCCGAGGACAGGGGGGCAAGAACTGTTAGCGAAAGTGACTCACCAATACGTCGACGCTGTACAGCGCGAGCAGGACAGCGGAGGCGCGAGAGCGAGATAGCACTACCGTACAAGGACGAGAGCGCGCACTACCTAGATGCGACCGCTCGAGAGCGATGACAGATGCGGAATGAAAGACAAAGACTATACATTCATACATATATACTCAAAAAACAATACTCTACTTTTTGACAGTTGGGTAAAAATCATCAATCTTTTAATTCGTGGATATTGATATAGGACGGAAGTCGTCTACGGGGCTGATAATTGAGGTCAATAATTACAAGACGAAATAATTAAAGCAAGAAATTCATTTGTGGCCCCTGATTGACACAGGTCGTGGATATGGCGTGCCGTCAGTACAGCTATAGTGGTATTCACAAATACTACTCAATTTTCAATTTTTCTCTGTGACAAACAACGATATTAAAATTGAAATAAACATATGAATGACTGATTATTTATAAAAAAAACCGTATCATAATTTAA
Source organism: Parnassius apollo (assembly GCA_907164705.1). Taxonomy (NCBI): domain Eukaryota; kingdom Metazoa; phylum Arthropoda; class Insecta; order Lepidoptera; family Papilionidae; genus Parnassius; species Parnassius apollo. The sequence goes on along the minus strand of CAJQZP010001539.1, from coordinate 4,400,348 downwards.
AATTTGAAATTAAATGCAAGATATCAAACATCAAACCTGGTTAATTTGTAGACCAGTAAGACCAGAGGGGAAGCTTCCTAACAACGCAACGTCGTAAATGGTATACCTATTCTGACATTCATGATGCATGTGAAAAATTTAAGGAAAAAATAAAAATATTATGTAGTATAAAACAATATGTGTATTCATTATATCTTATATTAATGTATTAACATATCTATTAACATATAACAATACAACATATCTATGAATTATTCGAAATCAAAAGCTGTTTCGTATCGATTAATTTTAAACAATAGTGATGTATCATCAGCAAACAAAAAGGCACGTACATCAATTGATCTCTCGGATACAAAAAAAGGAAATATCCTTATTTTCTCTAGAATTATTCATGCATCCTGTTCTTACTCTTATCACGCTTATTATTTACCTATATACATTTATATTAACTTAATTTTAATACTTAACTCTAATTATTTTAATTAAAATTAATCTCATTGTTTGCTAATTGCAAAAAACTAAATTAATTGATACTTAAAATTTCGAAATATTGATGGTCTATTTATTTCAATGCGCACGACTAACTAATGATAGGGCATGAATACTCTGACTCAGCCGGTGCAAACCGGTTTGTTCCCCGACGGAGCGTCGGTGAACGTGTCGTTGAGAGCTTACGCACACATCGCTGCGCTATGTATGAGTTTAGCTGCGCTATGTTATTAGTTGCAGCGAACCGTTTGTATGTAGCTTCCCCTCTAGTCGGTTTCTTTACTCATGTGCTACGAACTTCCATTTGGCACAAGACTGACAAACCTATCTCGCCTCCTTTACATCCATATACCCACGCACAAAGATTTAATTAGTTATATGCGCTCTTACCATAGTATGACCACTCCGAAATGTGTCCATTTTCAAATGAGTGAGCTCACTCATTCGCAATCGGTGCTCATTTGCGCGACAGAGAAAGTGGTATACACAATTTCTGTAAGATAATAAGAGATGACACTATTACATTAGCGTGCGTGCGTCAGCGTGTTGCAAACGAACACATCCAAAAATAATGCCACAGTTTTCAAGGTGAAGGCGCATCTAATTATTAAAATCTTTGCCCACGCATACATACTCGTCCATTAAAGTTAGACAATGATGTAATAATAAAGTTAAAGGAGACAATTATTTTTGGGCCCACTACAAATGGTAATGTATTTAAATAATAATTATTGGTATTACACATACGTAGGCGGTCCCATAATGAATTAGCTTAACTATGAACCAATGAAGGAAATGAAACGAAATCAATTTTATTTTTCAATATAATCACCATGAATACTAACACACTTCTGATATCTGTGAATCAACATCTCTAAGCCTTTATAAAAATAATCACATTTTTTATCCTCAAAATGACTGAAGACGGCCGCCTGCAACTCTTCATCGCTTGAAAATTTTCTTACTCTTAAGTTCCGCTTTAAATTTGGAAATAAATAATAGTCGGACGGGACCATGTCTGGACTGTAAGGTGGATGTTGAACTTCTAGGAACCCGCATTGACGAATTGCATCCTTCGAAACACCAGCGGTATGAACAGGGGCGTTGTCATGGAGCAACAGGACACCTTTAGACAGCTTGCCTCTTCGTTTTTCCTTTATCTTGTCTCGTAATTTATATATTAAAGAAGCATAATATTCGCCGTTCTCCACTGTATTACGTTCTTTAAAATCCACCATCAAAATGCCTTGAAAATCCCAAAATATTGTGCACATCAGTTTTTTAGTCGATTATTGCACCTTTGCCTTTCTAGGGGGCTTTTCACCCTTATAACGTCATTCCATTGACTCGCGCTTGCTTTGTGGATCATAATACAAGATCATAGTTTCATCACCAGTCACTAGCCGCTCGATCACAGTCTTTGGATTTTCGCCACAAAGATCCAAAAACTCCGAAGCGCAGCGCACTCTTTCCTGTCTCTGTACCGCTGAAAGAAGTTTCGGTACCCATCTTGCACTCACTTTTTTCATGTGAAGATGTTCATGGATCGCGCGATGAACGGTACTCTTAGAGAGCCCAAGCCTTGCTGCAATTCCTCTAATCTTCAAACGGCGGTCACTCAGAACCTCCTCTTCGATAAGAGCAATTGTTTCGGGAGTGAGCACTTCCACAGGTCGACCGTCGTGGCCAAAGTCTTCGACGGTTTCTCTCCCGAGGCGAAACTCTTTCACCCAATATTTCACTGTGCTATAGGAGGGGGCAGACTCCTTATACACGCCATCCAATCGTTCTTTTATTTGGGCAGGGGATAAACCTTCTTTAAACAGAAACTTTATGACACTTCGATACTCAGTTTTCGACATTTTGAAAAAAACGCGACTCTCGTTATTCAAATGCCTGTTAAACTAAGACTAAGCATTTCATGTCGATGCATGTTTCTTATATTAAGTGCATGATAAACGTACTATATAATGCAACACAACATGTAGCGACATGTCGCGTTGAACTATATCAGGCCAGTTCATTATGGGACCGCCTGGTAAAATAAGAATATAATTTACTATAGTAAATTATACATACAGGCTGTTTACATCGAAGCTACACTGGGAGCTCAGCACGACCTTGACAACTAACCACTTGCTGTCGATCGTCGCGCTCGCCAACACGCTGATGTCCATGAGCAACGCCAGCTTTGTACCCGAGCAAGAAGTCATCAGGCGATTGCATAGGTATATCCTTATTATATCTTTGGAACTCGTAAGTCCATTTCTTACATTGACATGATAAAAGTGAAGAATTTTTATTTACTATTTACTTATTTATTCATTTTTCGACACCAATTACGAAGTTGATGAAGACATACAAAATCAAAGATACACTGTTGTGGCGGCGCTATCGTCGCGCCATAAGCGTAAAAGCCATCGAAGCCTAAATCACGCTATCAACATTTCGAAGTAATGCGGTATATATATATATATATATATATACATTAGCTCCGTTCCGTACGGAACGTTATCCGCTCCCTGAGCTGAACACCTTGCCCGCTGGAAGATATCTCCTTTTCTTACCGCGGCCGAACTGTAATTCAGAGTCTATCTCGTTCCCACTTGTCAGGTGTCGAGCACAGTATTTTATTCGGGTCTCGTACACACTAGTCGGTTGTCGGACGCGATTGAAACTGGAGCCATTTTTTGGTAGTCTATGCGAGGCAACTATGTGCGCGCCGCGCTATGTGTATGTACGATCTGCGGTAGAGAGAAGCTAGGGTGGGGCGGAAGGAGGGGGAGCAGATAGAGGGTTACCGGGCCCGACATCCGACGTAATGTGAACAGCGCCATACTTACTCATAGGCAAACGAGATTCGACGCGACTTTTTTTGCGAACGTTGGGGCTTGCAAACACCCAACATTTCTTGTCGGCTACGTCAAAAGAACGGTGTCGTATAAGTGTGAACAGCTTCATATAAAATGTTCTGCCACTAAAACAACCGATTTTATGTCGGGTCCAACACCTGACAAATGGGAACTGGCTCTTAACTAAAAAAGAGTACATACATACGTCTAACTTCTCTTGGGCAGGCATTTTTGAGAGTTGTGAAGCAGGAACGAATTCATTGCAATTCCCCGATACCTCATGGCAGACATGTCCTCGAATAATACTTTTGCAATATCTCAGAATGTAAGTGAGATTCTGTCACAATGTTTACGTTAAAGAGTACAACATTAAAACGTAATTAAATGTCCAATATTCATAATTTCTAATGCGAACAGCAAACGATTGTAATAATTTGCCTGCGTCTTTCTTTCCGTTTCTTCAAACAGGAGGGTTTTGTTACGATAAGACGATTTACCATCTAGGTCTTTATAAGCACTTACCTGGCTTAAAATAAGCTAGTAAGTTTATATTGCTTATCAAATAACTCGTAGTTATCTATCAATTTTTAAATGCATTACAAAAAACTAAGGAATTATTACAAAAATAGCATTTCATACATCTTATGTCACAAAGATATACCATCTTCTTTAAGGTGGTTGATTCATGCTGCAGCTATATTATAGTTGTAGCACGAATCGGCTCGACCGGGGTAGGTCCACTCTGTCACAGAATACCAGCGTAAAATAGCAACTTAATGGTTCAATGTGTCTTATGATGAGTGTAGAGAACGTGATACCCTTTTTACTGGAAACGAGACATAGCATCACAGTACTTAGAGGTGACAACGCATCTGCGTTTATATTCCTAATCGAGGATGTCGATAAATGTAAATGTTTATGGGGCACAGCATCCACTTATTGTCAGGTAGACTATGTGTTCGTTTGTCACCAATATTCTATTAAAAAAAATTACTAAACTATTTCGAGCAGGCCTACGACTCGCACGTCATCGTGGGGCGGCGACGAAGAGAGAGAAGAGCAGCTCGCGGCGCAGCAGGCTCACATCAAGCAGGGCTGGTCGCTGCTCGCTACGCTGCATTGCGTGCTACTGCCTGACAAAGTCGTAGCAGCTGGTGAGACCATACTACAACACAAATAATAAAAAACCTACAATATACATAAACACAAAAAAAACACACCTAAAAATACACAAAACACAAAAATACGTTGAGTTATATCGTATCGTAGCAAAGATAAATTCTTTGTTCTACCTAAAGAGATCTATGAACCTCGAACGTTGTTCAACCCAGTTTGAATATTTTAGGTCTGACAATGCTTGAAAATGTTTTTCTACAAACAAATGGTGACTTCTGCTGAGATTCATTTCAGGATGCAGTAGCCAGTCACTTTCACCCCTAAGTCAAATGGCTCATAAAGTCATTTAGCTATTAGTTCAGCTAGTCAATTTCAATAATTACATACACACGCACGCACGTGCAAGAACACACTTACACGAATACACACACCTTTAACCTCTCGAACTCCTAGCGGCTGCATACGACCGCAGCCACATTCCGTCAAATCCCTAGCGGTCCCATGAGACCGCACCCACCCACAGCACGTTAACCCATAAAAACTTATATTTACAGACTTTTCTATGAAGAAGTGTGGTATTATAGACTCCATGTGAAATTTCCTATCCTCTAATGCAGTATAAAGTAGTTAGTTTATGGTTTTTTAATTATAATCTACGTTCATTTCGTACGCCTATTTCGTGTGGCGTGTTATTGTGTTGATTTTTGGATTTTTCTAATGTTTTATTAGTGTTTAGTAAGTGTTTTATTATAAAATTGTTATAAGTTTTTGTGTGAATATAATTTATCTTATCACGTAAATAATTTCAAGTAATATGTAGAAATAATTGTGATATTCAAGCTGCCGTTCTGTGCTGAGTACCTACATTTTTAACTATGGAAATACAATTAAAATCTATTTGTAATGTAGTAAAAGCATTAAAACAAGTAATATAACATATTAAAAAGAAACAGAAACAAGTATTATATTGAACTTTATAATGAATATTATTGAAAATAAATGTACAACAGATTCAAGGTTAGGTTATTTTGAGCAACTGTTGTGTCAAAAGTGTCTGAGGGGTTAAAATAATAATAACAGTCGAAAACTTTTTCCAGGTGCGAAAAGCTTCAAAAGGCCACAAGTAGAGATGTTGGCCCGAAGATGGCAGCACCAGTGTCTTGAAGTACGCGACGCTTCGCAGGCGTTGCTTTTGGCTGAGCTTGGCAGGTCTGAACGTTAATGAACCTCCGTTTCTTACAATTTCGTAGGCTTTAGTCACATCCAGATTGGCTTAGCGTTATATATAGGAACAGCCACACAGGTGGTGTTTATATTGTATACCATAAAGTGATGACGATACTATCACCTCATTTCGTCCCGTGTGGGTTGCTAGAGGTGAATATGGGAAATCCCAGAATTTTTTATAGCTAACTATGTTCCTGAGTACAATCACAGCCAGTGAATAATTTATTTTAGTCACATCTTAGTCGACTACCATCAGGTGGAATGTTAGCTCGTTTAAAACTCTAACATTATATTAACAGGAAGTAATTTACTACAGAACTAAAACCAACAAAGAAAGGTCGATAGAACGCTGTGTACTTTTTAAGTGACACCGCCGCACCGCTCGATATACTGTAAGAATACGCAGTCACGCACGCATACGCATCGTAAATTATTTGCAACATAAATTAGTTTTAGATGCATATGTGTGCGTCCAGCAGTAAACCCTTACGGGATATCAAAAGAGGAAAAAGAAAGATGTGTGCGTGAGTGACTTCGGTGTCTCTTGAAATGCTCTTCGTGTCTATGTTTCTTTGTTGGGCTGAACTTCGAAATGGTATTTAAATACACTTCATATTTAAACAACGAATCGTTGCAGTGTGAAAAGATTTTTGAACGTAGAATCGGTGCATACGTCAGTAAAGCAGATCTACGATCTAAACTTGTGCTTGTATTTCTTCTAGAATGGGTCCGAAAGGACGCAAGCAGCTGGTGGACAGCTGGGCGCAGTACTTGCCGCTGTACACGCACACTGAGAGTATCAATCCGCACGCCGCACAAAAGGAGCCTGTCGAAAAGGTAGATATTGTTATATAATAATGTCCTCGAGACCGAATTTCGATCACGACGGCGGCGTCTCAACGTAGACTAGCCATCTGCTCAGGGCAGGATTATAGTGCCGAAGTGTATGCGCACAAGTGCACGCTCTATTCCCGCACTCTCGAGAGTGATCAGTCGCAAGACCAACGACTTTACGTGCTTTCCGATTGCACGGGGGTGAAACACTTCCAATTTCCTGACTCGGCCTTTTTGACAAAAAAATCTAATAACTGGTGTTTGGCTAGATCGTGAATTTGAACCCGGGACCGCGATCAGTAATCGCGTTTACGACTACCAGACCAACGAGGTAAACACTGTTATATATCAAATAATTTGCAATGTATGTATGGTTTAAGAGAATCATAATAATAATAATAATGTCCTCAAGACCGAATTTCGGACACGGCGGTCTGCCTTAACGGACACTAGCCATCGGCGTCGTACAGGATTATAGTGCCCAAGTGTATGCACAAGCACAGGTGCACTCTCTATTCCCTCACTCTCATAATCCGATGGGACGGTAAACCGACACGACCAGAGAGAGATCAGGCGCCGTACCAACGGATTTACGTGCTCTCCGTAGCACGAGGGTGAGACACCGCCTACTTCCTAACTCCGGGCAGCTACTGAGAATTTCTTGACAGAAAAACTCAATAGTAATTCTTTAGGCTCGACCCGGGATTCGGACCCAGAACCTCATGATCAGCAGTCGCACTACTACAACCACTAGACCAACGAGGCAGTCAATAATAAGTAAGAATGATAATATTGTATCCAAGCTTTATCTTTTGCACTTAGTACATACATAGTACACGTATTATCTCTAGACATTCTTATGAAAAATTTCCGGATAGCATTACGCGCATATAAACATTACGCGTTTGCACACTTCTTTGTTTTCTCCAGCTTGCATACAATAATCTATAAAATGTCCAATAATGAGAGAAATATCCTGAAAGGCTTAAATCGTTAAATATTCCTTATAAAGTTGTTCTATCTTCCCTCTCCAACTCAACATTATGGGTGCTAGGGCAGCTTTAGGTGTTGTATATTCTCCTCCTTCTGTGGATTATTTTACCTCACTTGCGATTTGTTAAAAAATACTTCTCGCTCCCAAAAACTTCGATCAATCATTGAATCAGTCGAACTCTGCATTCTCCCATTGGCGGCAACTCATAGAAATACTGACTCTGATGATTCGTTGATTGACCTCATCATTACTTCCTCTTCTGATCGCGTGATTCAGTTTGGACAGCTCTCTGCTCCTTGTTTCTCACGTCACGACTTGATTTATTTTTCATATAAACTCAAACCTCCAAAACAGAAACCTATTTTTCTACAGTTACGCAATTTTTCAAGAATAAATATTGAGAGTCAGTAAATATTGAGAGAGAGAGGAGAGAAGCATCTTCAATTGATTTTGGCCCTTTGGTGGCAGCTTCTAACGTCGATGATAAAATATCCTTTCTAAATAATAGCATCCTGAATCTGTATAATATTCATGCTCCGGTACATTATGTAAAAGTTATGCGTCCTCCTGCTCCCTGGATGACTAAAAGGGGTACAAGTGGCAATGGCACGGCGAGATCGGGAAGTTTAAAAAGGATCGCTCAGAAAAAAAATAGTCTAACTTTAAAACGCTAAGAAAAAGATGCAATCAGGTGTTACGAAACGCTAAACGCCGCTACATTTATGACAAAATAACTAATTCTTCGCCCACTGATTTGTGGAAATTCCTCAAGTCTATCGGAATTAATAAATCTTATTCTCCGAAATATGGCGCCTCTCTCAATTTGGATGACATTAATCGTCACTTTGTTTCTATGACTTCATTGGACCCTCAAGTCCGTTCTCAAACTATTGCTTCTATAGAATCAATGCAGCCTCTCCGGACCTCTGACTTTTGTTTCTCCCCTGTTACTCAGGATGAAATTAAAAAAGCTCTGTTAGCCATTAAATCCAATGCTGTGGGTTATGATGAAATTAGTAAGCAAATGGTGTCTATGATTCTTGAGTACCTTCTTCCAGCTATAACACACATTATAAATTATTCTCCGGACTCAGGTCAATACCCTTCTGCATGGAAAAAGGCTTTTGTAAGACCTCTTCCTAAAATACCTAATCCTGTTTTCCCTAACCATTTTCGTCCTATTTCAATTCTCCCATACCTCTATAAAGTTCTGGAAGCCTGTGTTTTTAAGCAAATATCTGTATTCACTGCAAAACATAACCTGCTGAATGAATTTCAATTGGGGTTTCGCTCTGGTCACAGTATTACCACTTCGCTTATCAAAGTCACAGACGATATAAGAAAGGGCTTAGATGAGCAGAAATTAACAATGGTGGTGCTTATTGACTTTTCTAACGCTTTCAACACAGTGGATCATGGTATGCTCCTATATCCATCCTTAAACACCTTAAATTTTCACCCCCAGCCTTGGAATGGTTTTCTTCTTATATTCGCGGTCGCCAGCAATCAGTTCGCTCAGGTCAGCGATTTTCTGCATGGGCTGAAATTGAATCTGGTGTGCCGCAAGGCGGATTACTTCTCCTATTATGTTTTCTTATTTATAAATTCTATCTCCTCAGTTTTAGATTGTTCGTACCATATGTATGCGGATGATCTCCAGCTCTATGTACAGTCAGGCTTAAATAATCTTAACTTTGTAATACACAACCTAAATGATAACCTGGAAGCCATAAGAGAATGGTCATGTAAATATGGCGTTTCTGTTAATCCTGCTAAATGCTAAGTTATAATATTCGGAAGTTCGCAATTATTGGTTAAGGTTGATTATGGAAATCTCTCTCCTGTAATTTATAATGGAACTTTGATTCCATATTGTGATTCCATAAAAAAATCTTGGCCTGTACATGGATAAAACTATGACCTGGAAATTGCAGATCTCTGAAGTTAGGTATGGTGGGGACGATCTTGAACATGTTCACAGACTCATGAACATGTTCAAGATCGTCCCCACCATTACATCAGATTTGATAAACCATAAATCCTCGCAAAAGAACACCGATTCCTACCAAGGATGATACGCGAGGCTATTGAAATTAAAAAACATCCTAATTTCAATAGAGAAGATGGTTGGGTGCTGCCATCTGCTTGGGATCCTATAATTAACAAAATTAAACCCAAACCCAAGCATACCACTGCAAGACTTCAAGATACTGTAAGTTCGTTTTGCGTAAATCGGACCAAAAATTACTTATATTCAAAAACTGAAGGTAGCCGGGCTAACAATGACATTGGGACGTCAAACATCTCAGTCCCCCCCCATGACCATGGTTGCTGTAAAGCACCCGAAACGTCGGGAATTAAAAATAAGTAAAATCAGTTAAATAAACGCGATAGAATCCGTAAATTTTGTTTTATTCAATGTTTAGTGTTCGCGTAAATTTAAGATATCATTAAATTATGTTAAGTGTAGGATTTATGTATGTATGTATTATTGTACGAATATTTATACTATATGTGTGTATATTTAAATATATTGTGTATGTATGTATATGCACTTATTTATGTATAATGGTCGCACCTGCCAACAATTGTCCTTGGCACCCAGGGTTGACTGGCAGAGAATGCCACATGGCATTAAGTCCGCCCTATGTACCCTTTAGCTTAAGGTGTTACATGTAAGTTTTTAAATAAATAAATAATAAATCGTTTATTATGTTAATGTAGCAAGAAGAAGAGTCTGAGGAAGAAGAGGAGGAGATTGTCCGCAAGCCGTCTTCTCTAGCCGAGCTTAAGAGAAAGCAGACGACGGCCGTGGTTTTGCTTGGAGTTATTGGTGCAGAGTTCGGACAAGATATTGCCAGTGAAGGTAAAACAGATGGCCACATGAATGTTACGCTTTAATATTACTCAAAAGGTGCGCTATATCATGGGCTTCGATTAGAGCTTATTGTGTAATTTAAGTAATTGCATTAGTAACACGGTACGAAAGGAGCAAATATTTCATCATACTATTAATACATATTAAAGACCATACACGTAACATCAACGTCTGTTTAAGAAATGCTTATAGTTGTTCTCTCTCTCTTTCTCTCGTTCTCTCTACCCTAAATTACTATAGAAAGAGACGGGTATAGAGGTAATTAATTCTTAATTCACGTTACTTATAATCAACGATTATAAGTATGGCCGCAAACGTTATCTACAACGAAAAGGAAATCAAAGTTTTATTGAAACAAATGAGGCACATCAAGGAACAACTTTAACTTAAATAGTTACAACAATTGTTCAAAGATACTAATTAAATACATTCTTTGTACTTGATCTATTAAAAAATCAAATTATTAAAAGTTATTTAACCGACCGATCTGTTTAATTTTCCCGTTAGTCTTAAGTTCATCAATAAAATAGAGAAGTTGCATGGTTTTTATTTTTTAAAGTACTAAAATTTATAAATAAAAAAATATTAATTAACAATCGATTTGCATGTAATTTTACAATTAAAAATGGTTTTTCTAAAATATAAATTCAAACACCAGTGACGTCATTATATCGCTTTAGTAACGCCACCGCATGGTGAAATGATAACACACTCATGTTTATGTTGTCAAAATTTAAAAAAAAATGTCCTTGAATAATACAGGTTATATATTATGTTTTGTTATAACACATGGTGATCTGAATAATATAGAGAATACAAAAGTGTTTTCTAACGTGGTAGAGCCATGCTGCAGTTATATTAGTAGTATAGTTGTAGCACGAATGTGTCGGCTCGACCGGGGAAGGACCACGCTCTCACACAATACTAATGTAAAATAGCAGCTTAATGCTGCTGTGTTTCGTATGGTGAGTGTAGAGAACCGGAGGCCCTTTTCACTGGAAACGAGGTATTCCATTTTAATCCTCACGGATGACAACGCATCCGCATTTTGATTCGTAATCGAGGATAGATGTAGATTTCTATGGGCCGCAGCAACCACTTACCATTAGGTGGACTATGTGCTCGTTTTTCACCCTATTCTATAAACGAAATCATAAGTCGTTTTTTTTTTCTAATAATAATTACTAAAAAAATGGAATTGTTGAATAAAATATTATTAAAATATACTTTAAATTAATTATTATTTCATATATAAATAAACTTTTCTATTGTCTTTTGAGTCATGATAATTTTTATTTCACAAGTGCAAGCTTTATAAAATGAAGTATGAATGCGTCGACTCGCCATGATACAGCATCCAATTACCATGACTATGCTCGTTTTTCGTCCTTCGTTTTATAAAAAAAAACATTTTAGTTTAGTAAATATAAAACAAACAATGACGCAAATCACACGAAATAGGTATTAAAAAGTCAACTAATAAAACCAAGAGAAACTTTACGAACATCCATTATTATATTCGATAATAAAGACAAAGTAATTTCCAAACATCCGAATGCAAAAGATAAATTGATGCAATATATTGCCTAGTTTCAGACTCTTCCTGCCACGAGTGTATTGTATGTGGTGGTGGTATTTGGTATCGTTGTAGAAGTTTAAGTTAATAAGAAGTTTGTCAGATTGTTAATTGTTTTTTTAAATACTAGTTACTAGAAACATTCGTAAATTGTAACTACCTCAAAATTAAGGAATATGGAGAAGATGGTACGCCTTTTATTGCTATCGAGTTATAATATTGTTTATAGTTTGCCATGTTAAAATTATGATTTGCAATTAAATAGTACTCATTGGAAAATTTTAGGTGCAGCTGGCAGCAAGAGACGTAAAGACGGGGATAGTAGAAAGAGCTCCATTGTTGAAGGTAAGGCAGTTTTTTATGTGTAATACCTAAATCTCAAACTAATAAGTATTATTATTATATATTGGCAGGCAGGTAGGTGACGCAACTGATAATACCTGTATCCTTTTGGGCTGAATCCTGTAGTATTCTGGGCTGAGACTATGTTCTATGGCGACTATACCACTCTGTGACTACACTGTTACAAATGAAGTGCTACAACCCTCACAGGATTGTTGTTTGACAAGCTGGTCCATAGCTTAAGATGGTGGCCCCTGAGATGAGTGTTTTCATTACGAATAAACAATTTGTTAAACTCCTCATCGTCGCAATGTCCACATAAGATCTTAAAGAAAGCTTCAATGTTCAATTGAATTGGCTGCAATGGCATAAAATTATTTGTTCAAAACAAAAACAAAAAATTCAGTTCTAATGTTGGTCTGAAATATGTTTTGTGGATCTTAAGCATTATTTCCGTTGTCAGGACAGCGAAAGCTTTTTTCACGAGGTAAATTAGTCCTTTAGCTTTCTTGATAATTGTTGATATGTGCTCTTCCCAATGTAAATCTTCTGCAATTTTTACTCCCAAATCTGTTGATAATTTAAGAGCTGTAAGTGACGCGCCGCCCAGTTTATAGGTAGTACATTTTCAAGTATTGAGATTTATGAGGCATTCCTTTGACCAAATAGCATTTTATTCAGGTCATCCTGAAGACAGTCGTAGTCAATGAGTGGATTTGCAAATATTTTAGTATCATATGACAGCTCCGTGGCGCAGTGGCTTAGCAATGAGTTACAGCGCTAAGGGCCGCCGGTTCGAATCAAATCGGGCAGGAAGTATTTGTATGGCCTACAAGTAATTGTTCCGGGTCTGGATGTTTGTTCTTGTGAAATTTATGTTTGTAAACTGCCCTCACGATACAGGAGAAAATCCTAATGTGGAAGTAACGTTTTTTAAACTAATAATGATAATAAATATGCAAAGATGCTCACATTACACTGTAGGCAATGGGGAAGATCAAAATTATAAATAATGTACAATACAGGGCCTAGAACAGAACCCTGTGGTACTGCAATATATATTTTTTGTGATCAGACCTCGTTTCACCAATTCTTACTTGTAAGGTTCTCCCACGCAAAAAAGACTCGATCCAAACCAGTAGTTTTCCACGTATTCCAGTTTCTGGAGGAGTCTTCTCGTAGGGACTTTTTCGAAGGCCTTTTTGTTGTCAAGACAAATTACGTCAAAAGGCTCTCTCTATCTCTCTCTCTCTCTCGTTGAAGTGTTTGGTCCATTATTATAGACATAATAATAAATTAGAAATCGTGGAACGATGTGGACAAAAACCATGTTGCTGCTTAGGGATAACTTTGTGGTTGGAGAGCAAGTTATCAAGCTGATGGGTTTGTAATTGGATGGTTCAAGTGTGCTACCTTTTCGCTTTACGCTAAAATTCATAATTATTTCTGCCATGCTGACTCTGTTGTTATTGCTTACATATAATTTAATTTTTATACTTAAGTAACTTTTAATAGCAAGTTAATTTTTTTTGTTATGTTTTTGTCTTGAAAATGCGAAAAAATATCCCCCCTAAGAAATCGATGAATACAGGAGCTCAGGATCGTGCTTTTTGGCAATTTATGGGGGATGCTTGTGTTCACCAGTGGACTTGCAATGAGTTGTAATGATGATGATGATGATGATGATGAAATGTATCTTTATTTCTTTCATTTTATTCTTTATCAGTCCGTAGCTACCATTCATATTTTAATTACGTACACAAAATAACAATTGCAAGTACAATTAAGTAAAAGAAACGTGTTCTACTTTTTTAATCTATGATTTCCACGATTGCACATGAAAACTTTCGGTTGTTTAGTACTGCGATCATCATAGCGCTTGCTTGAAATTAAAGCAAATCCTCCCCACAATGGGAGAAACCTTTATTATTAGTGGACTTACGCGAGTCAATAAAAAAGAAGGAGGATCTGTATTTATTTATTTAACAAAAATTATGTTTTTTGTTGATCTTCTATGCGTTTCTTTACCATACATTCGATTATGTAAAAAGTTTGTAAGTTGTTGTGCGTTAATTCGCAAGGTTTTTCTACAAAAAAAAGGCATTTAACATTTGTAAGTTCCAAAGCACAAAGATTCTAAGGAATATTTTTCTTCACATAAATTATTAGAGTTAAACAAACTTAAACAACACGCGTTGATTATGAGCAGTGATAATCCTAGTGGGAATACTAGGTCGTACTCATGAAATTATTGTATTGTCATCAATCTTTAATATGTCTGCAATATTAAATATTTAATGTAGATTAAAAAGTAAATCTAAAAACCACATTTTTGGATTTATAATGCATTGTGAACGAGTTGTGAGCTAAGAGTAAAGACGTATGACGTATGCAGGGTTCACGCTGAGCTCGTCCAACAACCTGGCGCGGCTGACGGCGCTGGCGCTGACGCACCTGCTGCTGGCGCCCGGCAGCGCTCGCTTGCCCGCGCACACGCCGCTGCGCAGGGCTGCCGTCGATCTGTTGGGCCGCGGCTTCGCCGTCTGGGAGCCCTACCTCGACGTCAGCCACGTCCTGCTCGGTAACTATATCGTCACCCAGGAGTTTTACTGCGAGCTCCCAACTCACTCATCATATACTCAATATATTCCCTTCTTGACATAAAAGAAAGAGTAACACAGTAGTGGGTAGTTGATTTTGATCTAGTAAAAACAAATGTTATTAAAACTTTGAGAATCTTAGGAGCTCGCGCGGGAAGGGTTCATGTAATAGTAGTAGGACGCCAGCAATCAGTAATTATTTCCTCAACTTTTGCAAAAATGAAATTCAAATCACAATTTTAAATACCAATTTACAACGAGCTCGACGGTAAAGTAACCATGAGAAAATTTCTAGTGAAAACGTCTTTTTTCATAACATGATAGACCTACACTGCAGTTATAATTGCTTCACGATTAGGCTAGTTCGACTGGAGAAGGACAACACTCTCACATAACATCAGCGTAAAATGACAACTTAAGGCTGCTGTATTTCGTATGTTGAGAATCGGAAACAATTTTTACTAGTAACGGGGCATTCTTTCTTAGTCCTCAGAAGTGACAACGCATGTAATATTTTGATTCGTTGTCGAAAATATATGTAATTGTCACACCATCCACTCACTATCAGACAGACTGTGCGCTTGTCACTTTAATTTTATAGAAAGAATCAAGTTAACTCCCAAAATGTCAGCTCTGCCAGACTGTTCTGCTATAAACCCGTAAACATATGTAGAATTTTACTTATCACCTCTTGCGACCAATTAAGGCACGTACGAGGGTGACACTGAAAGTTCTTAGAAAATAAAAAACTGAACAAACTAGCAAATTATTAGTTTTATTATATCTTTTCAAAATATTGTCCATTTCCATCAATACATCGCTGCATCCGATGGAACCACTGAGAAAAGCACTTCACCCACTGATCCTTAGGGGTCTCTTCCACGGCATTTTGAAACGCAGCCACTGCTTCCTCGACGTCCATACGTTTTCCTCGAAGTTTTTCTTTTATTTTCGTAAATAAATAAAAATCGCACGGTGCGGGGTTGTGGCTATAGTGCGGGTGACCGAGTAATTCCACGTCTGACGTCGCCAAGTAGTCGATTGTTTGCTTGGCGGTGTGCGACGAGGTGTTATGGTGGTGAAGGAGGATCCTACTGCGAGGTCGTTTCTCCCGAACTTTTTCCAAGACAAGTGGCAAACAATTGTTAGTGTACCACTCTGCAGTAACTGTTTTTCGATCCTCTAAACAAGTGTTGTGTAATGACCTGTCCTTCCGAAGAACGAGGCCACCAACTTTTTTCCCACGCTTCGACATCTCTTCAATTTAGTTGGCAACTCCTCGGAAGGAAACACCCAGACAACAGACTGTCTCTTAGTTTCAGGATCATAACAATAAATCCAGCTTTCCTCACCCGTAAGTATGTTGAACACAGAATTTGAGTCACCTTCGTTAAATCTTTGAACCATTTCACGATACCAATAAACACCACGGAGTTTTTGGGCCTCTGTCAAATTATGGGGTATCCACCGGGCACAAAGCTTTCTGACCGCTAAATGTTCATAGAGGTTGGCACTTGACTCATACCGATGCCTAAGCTTGTCCGAATCTGCTGATAAGTCACTCTTTTGTCAGTCTCTATCATACGCCGCACAACACTGATGTTATCTTCAGTCGTCGCCGTAGAAGGCCGTCCCTCACGCAGATCATCGGTGAGATTAGTGCGACCACGTTTAAACTCATTAAACCAGCGGAAACAGTGGCACGAGATGGGGCTTCAACGTAAAGGCCAATCGAAGTCTATCATAACTATCTTGTTGACTTAAATGACATCGAAAGTCATAAAAAAATCATTGTACGAAAATTTTCTCGCGTTAAATTCACGCTGCCGTGACACAGACAATTTTCAATTTGTCGCTAAACCGTAAAAAAATGACAAATTACTAAAGTACATACACAATAATATTGGCAAAGAGATCCATTTTCAAACTTTGAACTTATTTTTTTATTATATCGTTTTCAAGCAGCCAGTTCTAAAAACTTTCAGTGTCACCCTCGTAACAATGATGACGGGGGTTGGTATTGCGCGATCGAAGGTGAGCTAGGCTTGGTTAACAGGTTAACATTTTATTTTTAGAAATCCACCTAACTACGAGTTTGTATCGAGAATATGTTTGTTAACCATGAAGGTGATACCATGATGCGTTTACAGGTCTGCTAGAGATGTGCTCGGATGCGGACAAGCTGGTGCCGTCAATGACGTACGGGCTGCCGCTCACGCCGCAGGCCGACAGCTGCCGCACCGCGCGCCACGCGCTCACGCTCATCGCCACCTCCAGGTACACGCACCGCATTCTACGTCTTTACTGTACACACTGAGGTTCCGTGAGAGTTGATAATGTACAATGATGAATTAAAAAGAAAAACCAGGGTTCCTTAACTCATCACGAATTGGATCCCGCTAATTATTTACGCTTATAAATAATAAATAATCCACCGCGCCGGCTCGCCCGCCCGGCCACGCGCTTGACAGCAGCTTCGAGCTTAGTACCATAAAACTCTAGGCTTGCGGTACGTGCGTGTACGTGTGCAGGCCGGGCGCGTTCATCAAGACGGTGGCGCGCGAGGTGGCGTAGTGCGCGGGCGCGCTGTGGTGATGTGATGATGTGTCTGTGTGCATGTGCGTGTACGTGTGCGTGTGCAGGCCGGGCGCGTTCATCAAGACGGTGGCGCGCGAGGTGGCGTAGTGCGCGGGCGCGCTGTGATGATGTGATGATGTGTCTGTATGCATGTGCGTGTACGTGTGCGTGTGCAGGCCGGGCGCGTTTGTCACGACGGTGGCGCTCGAGGTAGCGCGGTGGGCGGGCGCGCTGTGATGATGTGATTATGTGTCTGTGTGCTGTGCGTGTACGTGTGCGTGTGCAGGCCGGGCGCGTTCATCAAGACGGTGGCGCGCGAGGTGGCGTAGTGCGCGGGCGCGCTGTGGTGATGTGATGATGTGTCTGTGTGCATGTGCGTGTGCGTGGGCGTGTGCAGGCCTGGCGCGTTTGTCACGACGATGGCGCTAGGTAGCGCGGTGGGCGGGCGCGCTGTGATGATGTGATTATGAGTCTGTGTGCGTGTGCGTGTGCAGGCCGGGCGCGTTCATCACGACGATGGCGCGCGAGGTGGCGCGGTGCGCGGGCGCGGCGGCGGGTGCTCCGCCGCCGCCCGCAGCACTGGCGCTGCAGCGCGGCCGCGCGGAGGTGTTGCGCGGCATCGAGCTGCTCATCGAGCGCATGCACGCCGAGGTCGCCGAGCTGCTGGTCGAGGTACGCCGAACTATATCTTCAAAGAAATAAAATTATGAAATTTCATTTGAATCAATTTGAATTTGTACAACAATAGTTTTAATACGACCAAAGTGATCTCGTATTAAAACTATTGTTAGCTCATATTTGACATCTGTCTGTCGTAGCTTCATAGTGATCTGTTCAAAATTATTAATTAAATAAAATTATTGATATGGTTTTCAAACTTCTGTAAATCAAATGCAGTTATTGCGAAAAAATTAACATTATTATTTATACGTGGTAGAGCTGTGCTACAGTTATATTAGTAGTATAGTTGTAGCAATAATGGATCGGCTCGACCGGGGAAGTACCACACTCTCAATGAATACCAGCGTGAAATAGTAGCTTAATGCTGCTATTGTGTTTCTAATGTGTTTTATTCTAATGTGTTTCGTATGGTGAGTGTAAAGAACCGGAGACCGTTTTTACTGGAAATGAGGCATTCGATCTTAGTCCTCAGGGGTAACAAAGCATCTGCATTTTGATTTGTAATCGAGGATAGGGATGTCTATGCCACAGCAACCACTTACCATCAGGTGGACTGTGTGCTCGTTTGTCGCCCCTTCCTATAAAAAAAAACATGAAATCATTAAAAAGTTCATTCTCATTTATAAACTTTAATTCTAATAGAGTCCCATTAGTTTCGCCTTTATTTATTATTCTTAAGCGATCTTTAAGTGAAGGTACGGTACCAGCCACCTGGAAATCTGTATTTGAAAGTTTGGAACGCCAGGACATAAAATCTGATGACCGATCTAATTTAAAAAAATGCAAGCCTTTACCTAAATTATAAATCTTCTTTTTTTTTTCAAAATATTAGAAATAATGGTTTACTGCCATGAAGATTAGGTGTATGCTCTTAGTTATTTTGGTCTTTGGTATTTGTTCATTTTATTAATGAGATTGCTTTATGTTTTGAACATATCAGAGTCTTATTAGACGACACAAAATTTTCATAGCTTTGTTTATTGTGAACGTTTACGATGCGATTTGAGTAATTTTGTGTTCAAAACAAGCTTAATTGAAATGGTTCATAACAATTTTTCTCGGATTCCCAACCCAATAAATTATATCAGTACATTATCAATAATAATTCCTTTACTAAACTTACTTCTAAACTTACATCTATAAAAAATTTTAGTAGTAATCCAAGATGTTAAGCTTTTGTTTCATAAACACATCGGTCGCAGTAATCACACTGCGACTGTCAAACTGGCGTTTACCGTTATATTACGCGATAACTTCAACTGTGTAGTATTTAAAAAAATCTTACTAAGAAATAAATTTACTATAACTTCTATTATTATTAATTTCATTTTAAAATATTGTACATCATTTCCTTTCTCTCTTCTTTTCTGATTAAAACTTTAAACGATTTGGATCGTTCAAATGTACAAAAACATAGCCAATCCCATGACAAATTTCTTTCAAATTATCTTAGTATATTATACTTTAGACACCGTAACGTTTTTATTTTTAGTTTGACCCGAACCCTTGTGGTTACTTCATAAGTTACAAAAATATAAGAAATGAGGATCGATAGACTCTTATTTTGTTAATTTGTAACTTTTACAGTAGATTACGCATTGAAAGAAAATCATATAATACCTATTATTTGTCTGATTTATTCTCAGTACTTTTCTTTTTGTAGGTTATGGATATTATCCTGCACTGCGTGGACCAGTCACACTTGAAGAGTAAAGGGTTGAACGAGGTGTTCCCAGCC
Organism: Parnassius apollo; assembly: GCA_907164705.1. NCBI lineage: Eukaryota > Metazoa > Arthropoda > Insecta > Lepidoptera > Papilionidae > Parnassius > Parnassius apollo. The sequence continues at coordinate 4,380,444 of CAJQZP010001539.1, read as the reverse complement.
ATTTGTCGTTACAACCAGGTGTCACACTGTCCGGCTACGCGCAGGATTGCAGGTCAGTACCGGTTTTCATAACACAAATAAACATATTTGATAGCATTTTAGTTCATTCTTAGATTTTTTTAATTTTCCAAATTATTATGATTTTTTTCAGGTATAGATTCTCTTGCACTGCCACTACTATTCGAAAAACATTGGTTTTAGCCTTTTGAGGTTCACTGACGGGCATTACTATTTTGATGAACGCCATCTGTTATTCATTTCTTGAAAGATATGCCCATATGTATGTATACGAAGTTGATACCCTCGTATATGTCATGTTGCTTACCATCACATGTAGGGTTTGAGTACGGAATTTTTTAAAGAATATACCGCCTATTATAATTGACCGACAAAACCAGTAATGAATCTGCCGGCCTACTTCCGACGGAATCGAGTTCTGATCAATCGTTTTTATTCGAACTGAAGGTAATTTGAAACTGTCAAAACCTAACTAGCCTACTACTTCTAGATTGTTACGTAGTAGCTAGCGCAGAATCGAATGATGAATATTAGAACGGGAGTCTAGAGCTGACTGCCGCTAGATGGCACTCAATATCGCTAGTGACGAGAATGCCTTTTCTTAATAAGTTTGTCGTATTTGTGATTAAAAAAATCTTTAAGAAGTAAATTTTTAATTAATTAAAAAAAATTCTCGAGATAAAAATTATATTTGTTGTGCCTAACGGCGCTAATGACGTTTGATAGTAACTCGGTCGTGTTTCTCGATAGAACAGGTTCGGGGGTAAGATATTATTAAATCATCTTCAAAACAAAGACGCTTTAAATCAGAAAACGAATTGTATTCGTAAAATAACTTTGGGAGTAAGCCTTCTGGTCAGAACAGGTTACACTACATGCAGAATGATGTTTAAAGAAGGTTAGTATAACGACTTTACTTTTCCAAAGGAATAAGGGTATCAAACGAGCCAAGGGCGTCGCCAGCCGATGGCGCAGGGGGGGTGGCAAGTTGACTTTACATACTACAATTCATACTTTTCTCATTCATAGAGAATGAGAAAAGTAGGTATGAATTGTAGGTAAAGTAGGGATAAATTGTAGGTATTCTGTGACAGTACAGAGTCCAATGTGTAAAGCTACACGAGCACGAGCTCTTGACTATGCAATAAAAAACTTGTAAATAAGTTATAATAACATTTATTAGAAAAATAGAATAAAAAGGAGTTTGACTTTGAATAAGTGTAAAGCGTACAGCGTATTTTTTTTAATTATCAGATTTTAATATTATAATAGTCGTTGTTTGTTTATATTAGGTTAATTAAGATATAATTTTCGGGGATTCATTGTAAACTTCTCGACCACTTTATTATTAAAATCTTGTAAGTTTCCATGTATAAGTTTTCGGTGCACACTCATCATGGCCAAACCATTGAGGCGATTTTCACTCATAGTGCTTCTTAGCCAGGTTTTTAGTCTCCTGAGGCTGCTAAACGATCGCTCTACCGTACACGTCGTGCATGGAAGAGCGATCAAAATTTTCAACGCTTTTTCCGTGTCGGGAAAGAAGGTTTTTGCTTCTTTTAGGATATCAACAACGGTTTGATCTGTTGAGTTTGGTTTATTATGCCAGAATTGCTGACAAAGCTCGACTTCAATTTTTATGTTTGGTAAATTATAAAACTGAGCGATAGTTTCACAAGTTTCTGTGAGATTTTCGACTGACATCGTTTGCATTTGTGCGGGGTGTAATTTAGATAAAGCAAATGATGGAGTATTTTCTTCAGCAAAGCGTGTTTCAAGCGATGTAATAACGGAGTCCAAGTATGGTATTATTAATGATCTTTTCCAGAATTCTGAAGGGCTTTCTGCTGGGTGATTGCTTCGATGACGTTGTTTCCCAACAATGCGCGGCATTGAAGTGATATCCTCCTCCAGGCCGACTTTCTCCGCAACAACAGTAGCATCCTTTATAATTTCATCTGTGACTCTTTCGGGATTATCACGGTGGCTCTTAAGCAATTTCAAAATGCGTTTGACGTGTTGCGAGGCCTTAACCACATCCAAAGCTATGGATTGGAGTGCGTTGACAACAGGTTCTAACAAAGCAGAGTATTTAGCTATCAAAGTAATACAAAGTATAAACGAAATTTTGAAAGCAGCCGCATGGAGTTGAAAGGCATTTTTTCGAGTAGCACTGTTTCCTTCACGCGATAAGTTTTCTAAGGCTTCCAATATAACAGGAAAATTCTCATTAAATACTCTGATAGTTTTATGTTTCTCACTCCATCTTGTTTCGCAGAGCCTGGCAATATTAGGTACCAATTTTCTTCTCAAAACGGATTCCCGAAAAAAATTAATAATATCTTTAGTGGTTCCCATGGTGTTTCGAATTTCAGGAAGAATATTGAGATCATTTATTACCAGATTCAATTTATGGGACGAGCAATGAAAGAACAGTGCTTTGGTATAATTTTTGCGAAGGATCGCTTGTACTCCACCGTCTTTTCCGGACATCGTCGAACAACCGTCAAATCCAAAACCAACGCATTTATCAGCAGGATTAAGGTCTTCTTTTGTCAGAAACTCATCGATGCAATATGCAATAGATTTCGCATCCAGACCTTTCAGCTCAACAAATCCGACGAACATTTCTTGGACCTCATTGGCTTCCTCGTGAAAATATCGCAGCCCAATCGATAATTGTTCAGTACCGGAAATATCAGCTGTTTCGTCTGCTAACACACTATAAGCTTCTGCTTCTTTTATTTTTTTCACAAAGTCTGCCTTAATAACATCTCCACAAATTGCGATAATTTCATTTTGAATAGCAATCGATCAATAGCTTGCATTCTTTTTCCCATGCTCAATGTGTTTCTTCAAAACTAAATCTCCCGCGTCAATTCGTAGCTTGTATAAGTCCTCGAGAATACCTTCGCCATAATGTTTTCCTCTCAGAGCTAAGTCGTGCGACCCGCAAAACGTAATGCAGGAAATAATAGATGTTATAATTTTTCGGTTTTCTTCAATAATGCCCCGGGAGTATTTGTTGAGTTGTAAATCTACAGGCACACTTCCAAGAAATGATTTAGCGGCTTCCAGTGCCATCTTATGGAAGTGGGTTTCCATGTGCTTTTTGCAATGCTCGTGAATATCTTTGAACTTACAAAACGGCCTTATGATAAATGACCCTAATACGCCTCTAAAAGAATTTGGATTTGGCGGGAACAATGTACAATATTTACAAAAGGCTCCTTTTTGGTGCCTGGAATAGGCCAACCATGGAGAGTACGTTTCCAACCATGAATAATAAAATTTCCTCTTCAAATGTTTAGCGTCTTCCGCAAAGTCATACGTCGCAGACGGAGACCAAGTGTTTTCAAGCAATTCTTTCTTCATTTCAGTCGATAACATTGATGCTTGTCCAATAAATTTACCGATGTAATTTTCGTTGCAGTCATTTATCGAAGAGTCGGGAACTAAGTTCGGTTCTTTGGATGTGCTAGGTCTCGCCAGGTCACCCACGGAATCATCGCTGTCACTGATTGCTCCTTCAGGTTTCTTTCTTTTTAAAACTGCAAAATAAAATATTTGAAATAGCAACAACTTCTTCTGGTCCGCAATTCACATTGAAAGCATAAATGCCCTTCAAGACGGCGGCAGGCTCGAGCCCGCGCAAGGACTAGCGTCAACGATATTTTTTATATCAACAGTCCTAGCTATTTCGAGCGGCTTAACCGCCGCGGCTATGCTCGCGCGGTCTCGGGCATCCTCGCTCGAGCACTCTAGAGCGGGCGCAACGACACGCACGCACCGGAGTCTCAAGCATACGCGAGCCGACTGTGCCGAATCGGCACTGCCGATATTCATTCATACAATTTTCTACTTTGAGCTATGTTAATACGGTCCTATTTTCGATTGAACCATTAAATTGAGCAATTTTCCTTTTGGTTTAAACTGACGACCCTTAAGAATCGGATATCGTGCCTAGAAACGGATCTTTGCGATTTTAAAAACCGATGCAAAATCAGCATTTATAATCAAATCAATTGACGTTATTTTACGGACGGAAAATACGAAAGCTAAACGCAAGTGATACTCACCAAAAAAATTTCTGATGTCCATATTGATTATGTGGTCACAGCAACTATTTAGATGTGATAATAGCGCACAAAACAAAGTAAAAGCGGGCAGTGGCAACGCTAACGCACGAATAAATGACAGACAGACGATAAAACAAAGGCGGCTGTGTGGGGGGCGCGGGCGCCACGCGGTTACATGTTGCTTTGCTTCCCCACTCCCTCTCTCCCGCTTCAATGATAGAGTAGAGCAGAGCGCAGCGTAGTACGGAATATTAAGAGTGGAATTGGTGAATTCATTGGAGTTTCGACGCACGGGAATGATTGTTCAAGGCTTGAACTTTAAGCAAATCAACCCAAATACTTACGCCTTTGGGTGCAATATATTTGGCAATTTTTTTAGCATCGCTAGGGGGGGCAGCTGCCCCTCCCTGCCCCCCCCCTTGGCGACGCCCTTAAAACGAGCATACAGTCCACCTGATGTTAAGTGGATGCTGTGATCTATAGACATCTACATTTATCCCCCGATTAATAATCAAAATGCAGATGCATTGTCACCCTTGAGGACTAAGACAGAATGCCTCTTTATCAGTAAAAAAGGTCTCCGTTTCTCTATACTGTTCAAATGAAATACAACAGCATTAATCAGCTATTTTACGCTGATATTCTGTGAGAGCGTGGTCCTTCCCCGGTCGAGCCGACCCATTCGTGCTAAAATCATAATATAGCTACAGCGTGGCTCTACCACGTACGAAATTCCTGGTATCTTAGCATGTACAATGGTAAATTTAAGGACGTATGCGCGATGAGACGGATTTTAAAGGATTGTCTTGCGCTTTCACACGGTGAAAAGTCAATAAAAACACCTCGTAGTAAGTGTTAGTAGTCGTCAGAGGTACAAGTAACAACGCGTCTGTAGCTATTTACGCGTAAGCAGACAGCTGTCGGTATCTGGGTTGAAGAGCTGCAGAAGGCACTTGCCATCAGGTGAATCTAAAGCAAGACATTCCATGTTGTGCACATTCCGTGTAATATAATTATGCATCAATTTATATAATTGATAAATAATCAGACTTCATTATTGTTTCATATGATATTCTATTTCAAGTACATGCTGAGTAGGTTTTTCGTTATTGCCTTGTCGAACATTTGCAATGCTTCTCTTTATTTAAACGTAAATGTCGAATTTTCAAGGTATTACAAGGCAGTGTAAACCTAAGATACATGAAATTAATGATTAAAATTTTCAGTTACGTTTTTGCAGCATCAAAGTCTTATCGGACCTCGCGGCGGCTTAGTAAAATAAAATACCTATTTAAAAACACCGTTAAAGAAGCATACGCCGATTTCACCTGATTAAAAAAAAGAAAGTGTTGAATAAAAATAATTGATATTAATAATTTAATAGTTAAAAAATATATATAAAAACAAGCTTTTAAGACGACACATCGAGACGCTATCGCCCTACTGATCCGAGTGAATACATAATTTCTATAAAAACTTGAAGAAACGCCGTCATAAGGTCTAAAATTTCGTAGCACCCGCGACGATTAAAACCGCTTAGAAATTGTCAGAATCTTAAAATATTTTTTAAAAAATTATTGATTTAAGTTATCAAAATAATGAGCAAGTAAATTATGAATATTGATGTTATGAATATATTCGAGTGATTCCCAAGCATACAGATCAAATGATTTCGTTGTAATTTCAACTATAGTGATTTTTAGAGGTGTGTTCGCAAATAATTATGATCGAGTCAAAATTATATAATCGTGATTTTGAGCAATCAAATTCAACATAAAGACATGAATTTACCTATATCAAAATCCCACTTTCGTTAGTGGTGTCATAGTCCTATAACTATAATTCGATGAAAGGAGGTGCATTTTTTCACGGTGTCGCCTTAATGAAATACTCTAAAAAGAAGAAAATAAACTTTAAATTAAATCAAAACATCACTTTATTACATTTTTTTATAGAATAGGATGACATACGAGCACACAGTCCACCTGATGGTAAGTGGATGCTGTCGCCCATAGACATATACATTTTACCTGAATTAAGAATCAAATTCCTATTCATGCTACAACCGTAATTTTACTGCAGCGTGGCTCTACCACGTACATTTTACAATTTATATAATATAAAAGCTTGTGTTACGAGATAGGAGTACAATTTATTAGACTTGTGCTATTATTTTGTTAAAAGTTACACACAACACGACGTGCTCGGAAATGTTCGGGGACAATTTTATTGTGATTATATACTTGTTGGTTAGTGCGATAAATTCGCTGGACTTTTCAATAGCAAACTCACCGGTTGGTTCTTTGATTATTCTGTTCGTTATAATAGCAAAATGTTCTGACAGATCTTGAATTTTTTAATTCTCCTGTAGTTAACACCACCGAATTATCCCTAACTTTTACCGAGTTATAACTCTTTAAAATTCGTATGGCGGCTATCTTGTTTTTTGCCATTTTAAATATATATTTTTTTATATAGTTTACGGTGACAAACGAGCACACAGTTCACCTGATGGTAAGTGGTTGCTGTGGCCCATAGACATCTAGATCTATCCCCAATTACGAATCAAAATGCAGATGCGTTGTCATCCGTGTGGACTAAGATGGAATGCCTCGTTTCCAGTAAAAAGGGTCTCCCGTTCTCTACACTCACCATACGAAACACAGCAGCATTAAGCTGCTATTTTACACTGGTATTCTGTGAGAGCGTGGTCCTTCCTCAGTCGAGCCGACCCATTCATGCTACAACCATAATAGCTGCAGCGTGGCTCTACCACGTATAAAAATATTTTTCACCATCGCTAGAATTTGCCTAGGACGTAAGTCGATATTAGCTAAGACGCGAACCCGCTAAGTCTTACTGTTTAGCCGGGCAGTAGTACATCATCTCCTCGAAGAGAAAGTGGACATCATTTTATTCGTGTTATTTTCATATCTATATTATGGGGGTACATAAAAAAAACATAGTCCGCTTTCTTTGGGAGTCCACTATATTGGATTCAGAGTGACGTCAATTTATTTTCATTTTCTTATCAGCAAACCCTTTCATTTGATACCCATATAGTGTATAAAAATAACTAGCCCGCCATATTAGATTTAGCATGACATCATTTTATTTTTCGTATTTTACTCAGTATAAAAATGCGCCATCTTGAGCGGTCCGCCATGTTAGATTTAAAATGACGTTACTTAGCTGACTATGTTATGTCAACCAAACTAAACGTTTATGCAAAATTTCAGCTTAATCGGTTAAAAATAAACTGCTTTAAAAATCAATTGCAAAATTTGACGCAAACAAATATGCAAACATTGCAAGTTAACTTGCAATGTTTGCATATTTGTTTGGGTAACATACATCATGTATAATTTCCTGATTCTTCTTCTTGTCATTATCTCGTAAGTAGTTTACTGGTATAATGATTTCTTATATTTACGCAGACACTACACATTGATTAAAATAATTTTTACGGATTTTATCGCGTTCGTTTATTTGATTTTAATTACCAATGTTTCTGTTTCGGGTGCTTTACAACACCCATGGTCACGGGGGACCTTAAAAAGCTGAAGTTGAAGCAGAGTAATTAAAAAGCTGAAGGTACTCCGGGTTAACAGTGACATCGGGAAGTCACGTCAGTCACCTCAGTCCACCGTGACAATGGGGCTGGAATCCACCCGAAACGTCGGAAATTAAAAACTAAATAAATTAAACGCGATAAAATTCGTAGAAGAAGCTTACTGATATGATTTTGCTTAAAAGGAGAATCCGGCCACTAATGTCTGTAAACCGATTCTATTTGCTGAAATTAATTTTATTTTTTATTTAATTTTATTTTTATGTAATGGAAAACCAACAGCTTACAAACCTTAAATAAATAACATGTTAAATTTACAAGATACCAGTAACAGGTTCTCACTAATAGACATACACTAACATAATCTTTCGTCGTTTAAAGGACATAGTACAATTATGAGCAACAAAAAATGGAGTCTAATTTAAATGTACAACATCATAAATTTAATAAGTGAAACTAACAATAATAGCCACAAAGGAAAATAAAAGCAGGGCTAAACGCACAACATAATTGTTCTTAAAGTAAATTAAATTACGACACAAAAACCTCTCGACTTAATGCCCGCCTTGCCGATACATAGCTAGTATTAAACAAATCAAAATCATGCTTTTTGCATAGATTATTAAAAATATTACTAGACCGATATAAGAAAGTATTTCTTCCGTAATTAGTTGATGAAGCTGGTAAGTAGAGTAATGCATTCGTTCTAAGGTTAACCGTAGGTGTTCTCAGTGATATTTGTGATAGCAAATCTAACCAGTCAACATTGCCAGAACAAATTTTCAATAAAAATACAATGTCAGCAATCTCCAGACGCTTTATCAAAGGTAACAGATGATGCTGTTTGCATAAGGATATATAGTCTTCTGAACGGTATTTTCTATGGGTACGATAGCAAAGATATCGTATGAATTTACGTTGAATACTTTCAATCCGTGAAATGTATGTATCATACATTGGATTCCAGACTTGCAAAGCGTATTCAAGCGTACTGCGGACGTAAGTGCAGTACAATATTTAATTGTTTTAATGTTATTAAACTCCTTAGCAGTACGCATGACAAAACCTAACGCCTTAGATGCCCTAGCTATGATATTGTCAACATGGTTGTTGAATAATAACTTAGAGTCGTAGAAAATCCCTAGATCACGTACAACTGGTTGTTTTTGCAGCTTCTGACCTTTAAGGTGATAGCCGCAATGAATTAAGTTTCGCTTGCGTGAATATCTAATGAGGGTACATTTATTATTATTATTATAGAAATGGGCCTCACCCAAAGGAAACATTTACAGTAAAGGGCACGCTTGACAGTCGGATTGGCGTTCAGTAGTAGATGACTCGCTCCTCTGAATCTGCATGCAGTCTTCTTTCTGTGTACTTATTTTATTTCTATTGTATAATACACTATAGTTATACCGCTATCTACAGTCAAGGTCTTCCAATAGTTTTCCCAAAAGCACACTGAATTAGGAGTGTTAACGGATTCTCTTATACTGGTATTACAGGCAACTCTAGTTATACACTTAGAAATTTTAGTATTTTCTCCGAATTCTTTAGGATTAAATAAAATATGTTGGATACTGGAACAGAAAACTATTTAATAGCAGTTGCTGGAGCTAAATATGATAGAGAGAAAAACTAATGAAAGGAAAAAATAACAATTTTATTTAGTACTGCAACTTGACACTAGATATTAATTTACGAACAAAAAATACTAAGTAATAATTAAAAAAATGAATAATTTAAATAAAATGGATTGCAGGAACAAAAAGGCCGCCGACTAAGCATAATGCTACAGTAACAGAGTTACCGCAGCGCTGATATTCTGTCGTAGCTACGTAATAAACTATTTAGTAATCTGTGACATAAGTCGATAATGTTTGCGCGGTTACAGTGGGCAGCCACACGGGACAACTAGCGCTGTACGAGCTCCGCGCTGGGCGCTGCCAGTCTTTAGCAGCGCACGGGGGGCCCGTCACCGCTTGCGCCTTCAGCCCCGACGGCCGCTACTTAGTCTCCTATGCCACGTCCGACAACCGCCTTTCGTTCTGGCAGAGCACCGCCGGTGAGTACATCCGCGCTGCACCACGTCACGATGCCCAAACATTACATAATATACATCATAACTATTCCACATCACCTCTTCACTCCATAAACTACACACAGCCCAATACATATGACCCTAAATACTACACACCGCCTATTACACATTACACTACTACTACTACTACATATTATTATACACTACACCTATTCAATACAAACCGCCTGCTACATATTACACAACTAAACTCAGTCAAATTTAGCTTTATAATTTTTACAGCTCACGCCTATGCAGTTTTGTATTTTTTTAATACAAAATAAATATTGTTGTCCTTCATGGATGGATATCGCCCACTTACGATAGTGATGTGCCACGCTAAACTATGCCATGCCATAACGAACAACCACAGACTATCACAAATCGGTTTTGAAATAAATCGAATATATAAAAATCACGTAAATATGTATTGGAATAGGCTCTTTATTGGCAAACTATGTTCTATTAACGGCACTGATTGCGTGTCAGCCCTATTTTATCAACTGTTATTCTGAAAAAAAAAATGGAAATCAAAAATAGTATCTATTGACTCCAAGATTGTGGCATCCTTCTGTCAGTCGGCCATTTTGTAATCGGTAAGATCTCCGACGCGTCGCCGTTAGTGCCTTGTGTACGCTTTCATTCAGGTTTTGTTATTTTCTGCTATCTACTATTTTGTTGAGTTTTTCGTTAAGTTTGTGTTATTTTTGGTTACACAATGCTGGAAAGAGTTGCGGATGCTCTTGGCATCGGTCGTACGACGTTGTCTCGTATAACGCAAGAAGATTATGGCAAGCCATAATCAACTCAAGCCACAGAGGAAACATGGAAAAATATATCGACGCCTAATAAGAAAAGAAGGAGAGTTTAAAGGATCACTGCGATTCATTACGCAACCATTTATACGCGTATTATAGACGTACTGAATATACGCTAAGAAAACAAAACAACACAAAACGCCTGTGATAACGTTACTGCGGGTGGCTGGAGAAAAGTCGTGGAATACACAAAAACATATATACTAGAAGATTGAGAGCAAGATGTCCACTTTGACAGATTTTGTGAACAATAACTAATAAGAAACGTAAGGGACTATTCCAGTGGGGAGCCTAGTGATGATGATGATGATGATGATGACCATATCGAACTTGTTAAGGTTGTGCACTATTATTTTAATAATAAATAACTTTGAGCTACAATTCCTTGTTTAATTTCAAACTAAGCCCTTTCACAAATATTATTTCGACTCGCACGTATTCTTCTAAATAATCTGACTGACTGAATAAAAATATACACGAGCTGTAGGAGGGATTTTATTATCGTATTAATAATTTATTATTAATTCAATAGATAAGAAATTGTTCAAAATTTCAAATTCATATAGCATAAACATGCAACTATCGATTGCAAGTTCTATGAGAATAATAATCGAATAGATTCATTAACGATTATATGCCGCTCCATCCCTACATTGAGCTGTCAAAATTATCAACCTAAATTTGACACAGCATATATACTAAACACCAAGCGCCACACTACATACTGTCTACTACTAATTACACTACTACATACTACACGCCACGCTCAACACTCCACACACTATTCACTACACGTCGCTTGCGTCTGTACCTTTTGCTAATCAATACTACAAAACCGTTTTTGTAAATAAACACAAAAAATATTAACACGTACCATTAGATGTGAAAAAAAGAGTGAATTGTAAAATGTACATAATATATGTTGTGTGATAATTGCATAGTAAGTTGGTTTGCAATATAATAAAGAGGTTGACTAGGCACCCACTATTGCTTTCTGATTTTAAAAGTAAATAAGTTAGTAAAATAACTGATTATGAGGCTTTCCCTCATAGCTCTGCAGTCTTCTTTATTTAAAGTTGATTGCAGATGATGAAGAATAGTATGTGCGTAGGATATCAATAGGATTATCGCTTCATAATACTTGCTCAATCAAGTTCAAAAGATCAAATTAAAAACACATTTAATATACATTTATTTCAATTTTAATTAGAGCCTTTCGAGGAGTATATTGCTGAACAGAGGGTATCCTTCATTAACTGCCTCATATGGGGGATATTTGTTATATTTGCCACGCTTGGCTTTGGATTGGCAGCTGTAGTTTTTTCTTATATGTTTTGCAACAGTTAAACTTCTATGATAATTCAGTAATACAATACCGTGAATATGATCTGATGGGTTTATTTATAAAATTTCACGACCTATGAATCAGCAGTCCATTTGATATCTGATGGTAAGTACCATCAGTATCAGTGGTCAGTATCCATTTGATATTTGATGGTAAGAACTGAACTGCAGGCCATGGACTATGCCCATTAAACAGTGTTTATATATTGAATAAAACTATTATTTACGGATTTTATCGCGTTTAATTACTTTAATTTATTTTTATTATTATCCCGACGTTTCGGGTGCTTTACAGCGCCCATGGTCACGGGGGGGGACTGAGATGTTTGACGTCCCAATGTCATAGTTAGTCCGGCTACCTTCAGTTTTTTTAATATTAATTTTTGGTCCGATTTACGCAAAACGAGCTTATAGTATCATGAAGTCTTGCAGTGGTATGCTTGGGTTTGGGTTTAATTTTGTTGATTATAGGATCCCAAGCAGATGGTAGCACCCAACCATCTTCTCTATTGAAATTTGGATGTTTTTTAATTTCAATAGCCTCGCGTATCATCCTTGGTAGGAATCGGTGTTCTTTTGCGAGAATTTGTGGTTTGTCAAATCTAATGTAATGGTGGGGACGATCTTGAACATGTTCGCAGACTGCAGACTTCCCGGAGCGTCGGTGCTTCACATCAGCTATATGTTCCTTCACGCGGGTTTTTTATAGATCTCTTTGTTTGACCTATGTAAGAGAGACCACATTCACAATCTAGCTTGTACACACCTGCATCTTGTAGAGGAATATTACATTTGATGGATGGTAAAAATTGACTAATCTTCTTCAGCGGCTTGTAGTATGTCTTAATGGACGCTCGCTTCAAGATGTAGCCAATCTTGTCCGTGACTCCTCCAACATATGGTAGTAGAGCAGGTGCGCGCTCGACTGTTGCCGGCTTCACTCGTTCACTGTGACGTAGGCGCGGGACCCGAAGCTTGTTGTCTTGCAATACTTGCTTGACGTGCTGAAGCTCCGCGGCCAGATGTTTTCTGTCACAGATCCTTCGTGCTCTCTGAAACAAAGATTTACCCACGGTAGCTAACATCATCCTTCACAGTTAGCTACCGTGGGTAAATCTTTGTTTCAGAGAGCACGAAGGATCTGTGACAGAAAACATCTGGCCGCGGAGCTTCAGCACGTCAAGCAAGTATTGCAAGACAACAAGCTTCGGGTCCCGCGCCTACGTCACAGTGAACGAGTGAAGCCGGCAACAGTCGAGCGCGCACCTGCTCTACTACCATATGTTGGAGGAGTCACGGACAAGATTGGCTACATCTTGAAGCGAGCGTCCATTAAGACATACTACAAGCCGCTGAAGAAGATTAGTCAATTTTTACCATCCATCAAATGTAATATTCCTCTACAAGATGCAGGTGTGTACAAGCTAGATTGTGAATGTGGTCTCTCTTACATAGGTCAAACAAAGAGATCTATAAAAACCCGCGTGAAGGAACATATAGCTGATGTGAAGCACCGACGCTCCGGGAAGTCTGCAGTCTGCGAACATGTTCAAGATCGTCCCCACCATTACATTAGATTTGACAAACCACAAATTCTCGCAAAAGAACACCGATTCCTACCAAGGATGATACGCGAGGCTATTGAAATTAAAAAAACATCCAAATTTCAATAGAGAAGATGGTTGGGTGCTACCATCTGCTTGGGATCCTATAATCAACAAAATTAAACCCAAACCCAAGCATACCACTGCAAGACTTCATGATACTATAAGCTCGTTTTGCGTAAATCGGACCAAAAATTAATATTAAAAAAACTGAAGGTAGCCGGACTAACTATGACATTGGGACGTCAAACATCTCAGTCCCCCCGTGACCATGGGCGCTGTAAAGCACCCGAAACGTCGGGATAATAATAAAAATAAATTAAAGTAATTAAACGCGATAAAATCCGTAAATAATAGTTTTATTCAATGTGTAGTGTTCGCGTAAATTTAAGAAATCATCAGTATTTATATAGTTTAACGACAACTTTATTCTCAAAAATGGTCTCTCATGACACACTGTCATTTTGAGGTTATTATTTTATTTATTTCAAGGAAAGTACAAAAAATACGGTCGTAACATAAAATTATTAATAATTCGATAATTATTTGCCTTGTGTTGGCGGCGTAAGAGAATCCACTACCCTACATGATCCCGTATGTGTCGTTAGAGGCGACAGAGGGGAGTGGAAAGGGAAAAACCTGCAGATGTAAACGCCTTTGCTAAGCGTGGCAACTACGGTAAATAAACTCTGTATGAGGTCGTCTTGGGGAAGCTCTATGATTTTTTTAACTTATTATAAGCCAGTGCTTTACCACAATTCCACCTGATGGTAAGTGGTGATGAAGTCCCAGATGGTAAATCGCAATGTCTTAGCGTTACAAAAACTTATTCTTTCTTGCTTTGAAGACGCCCAGATTGCAGTCGCACGTAAAGATAGAAGCCGGCAAATTACACTCTCTTGCTTTACGCTTTACAAGACGAAGCGAACAAAAAAGTTCAGCTGTGGAGTTTTGATAGGTTGTAATTATAAATGATGAATCCCCCAATGAACTGTGGGTGGTGGGGTGCAGGCATGTTCGGGCTGGGCGCGGCGCAGACCCGCTGCGTGAAGTGCTACAGCACGGCGCCCATGGCCGACGTGGCGCGCCTCAACCCTGCGCGTCTTGCGCGCCTCGTCTGGACCAACTCTCGCACCGTCACGCTCATGCTGGCCGACGGCTCCGAGACCCGCTTCAACGTCTAGACCCCGGGCCCCACACCCACCCTCATTACAACTATATAGAACCCCACCTCATTCCCCCCATCCGTTATACATGTTCCTTCGGCATGGAAACTGCTCATGTGAAAAGCGGTTACTTTACATAATACACGAAACTAAATTAATGCCACTTATTGTTAACTTTTTACTCTACATAAAATTTAATTACTATTAAATTGTACTTGAAAGTTAAGGGTAAGCTTTTAGAATATATTTTATTTAAAAGCAGAAGTTAAAAAATTGACCAGTACATAATTATGTGTGCACAATATTTTTTAATCGTGTAAAGTAATAAATTAATGGCCTAAAAACTGAAATGTGTTAATAGAAAGCTTATTCGACAGATTTCAAAATTAACAAGATGGATATTTATGCAAACTTTATACAAACAATAAGTGAACTATAAACGTTAGACATATGTATATCTTCAGTCACATACCTACAACAATTTTGAACTGCATAAATGTTATCATGAATCTTTGTTCTTTTAACAAAACTTGCATCTTGTTACGTAAGGAGAAAGAGGAACATCGCTAATTTTGTTTACATATGTTAATGTAATAGACAATTTAGTCATTATTTTATCTAAATTAACATTTTTAATGCGTTAGTTAAATATGTTCGCTTGCACACTAAATTCCTTTAAATTATCATTTAAACTGTTATGTTGCAGTATTATTATTAGATGTTTAGTTGAATGTTATCGAAGTTATCGTTTTATTCTCGTAGATTAAAAATGATTTTTCTTTTCTTTAGAAGTAAGGCCTGATTTTGTTAAAGGCTTGTATACTTTATAATTAAAATATGATACAGTTACCATATCTGCATTTGCTTATGTTTGAACTTTAGATATGTAGGCATTATTTCTTTGACCAATATACCTTTAAAATCATAGTAACTATATTATACCTATTTATTCTAATTATCTGATACAAAATAAATTAACTTATAACTAACTGTTGTTGTATTTAAAATTATAAATTAAAAAACAGTACATTGTATTCGTTGAAGTTATATAAATGGAACATTATTTTTATTGTAAAAATGTTATATTAATCAATAAATAATTGTTGTCTTGACTCTTTATTTTATTAATTTATCTCCAAAAACTGACAATGAATATAACGCCACGAACACGAGCTATCACGTCCTCGCAGAATACCAGCAGCCAGCACAGTTTATAGACTTTCAGTTGAGAAATGAATTATGGATGTTCGATGATCATCGATGTTAAAAATTAAAACATCGATATTTTAACATCGACGTTTCCACGTATCAAACAGAGATGTCAATGAACCTATAATCGATTAGTACCAGGATGACCGAGCTTTGCTCGGTTTTTTTTAAATTTACATTTAGATACAAATTACATGAATAATATTTTTTGATCTTATTGACATAATAGAAAAACTGAACTGGTTATTTTAATAAAATCATGAGTGCAATTAGTTTAATTAAAACTTCTTTTATTTTTAAAAATTACTAAAAAAAAGGGCTCGAAATAATAGATTTTCTCACAAAAGAAGGGAATTTGAAAAAAAAAGGGAAAAAAAGTCGGACCCGAGACGGGACGCGAACCACGGAACTCCGATATCACGCCCGACCGACATCCCACCTGAGCTATTACGATCGTTAGTCGTCTGTCAAAATTTACCTTCTTATATTGTAGCAGTTTTTTTATTGCCTAAAAACACGGACAAAAGGACATTTTCTAAAAATAAATCCTAGCTAGATCGATTTATTGCCCCCGAAACTCCCTGGACACTAAATTTTATGAAAATCGTTGGAGCCGTTTCCGAGATTCCGATTATATATATATATATATATATATATATATATATATATATATATATATATATATATACAAGAATTGCTTGTTTAAAGGTATAGGATTGGAAAGTTATTTTCAAACGCTGGCTCAACTCTTTATCGACACAGACATAGATTGAAAGGTACTTCTTTGTTAAAATTACTGTCTCCCCACGGGCGCACGCGCCCACGCACCCAAGCGCGCACGCACCCACGCACACACGCACACACACACGCACACACAACGCACGCACACGCACGCACACACACGCACACACACATATATACCAATAAGTTATCTATTTTTGAAAGTTTTGAATTTTCTTAGGGAAAGTTAAAAAGAATCAAAATCGGTTCATCCAGTTTTGAGGTAACACGCATAAAAACATGCAGTCGAATTAACTACCTTCTCCATTTTGAAGTCGGTAAATGATCTTGTTTAACAAACGGTTTTTTTTTTACTTATAAGTATGTACATAACATTACTAACTACTGTTATTGATTTGCTGTTTTGAATGATGAGTGACGAAAACTGAAAACTTTTCGACGTCACCTTTGTAACTGGACACTAATTTAATCTTAGGCCTGAAAGACAACGCACCTTCATATAATTCTATTATTCTATTCCATTAGTGTACATAGAAGTCTTTGTCTTCATTTATTTTATTTTATTTATAGAAGACGCAGCAAGAAACAAACGAGAATGCGGCTCACCTGTTGGTAAATGACTACCGCCGCCCACGAGCAACCGCCAACACCAAGGGAATTGCAGATGCGTTGCCGGCATTTTAGAAAGGAGTAAGCGCCGGTGATAAACAATTTCACAAAGAAGTTGTACGAGAAAGAAAACTCCTATTAAAACGCATATTTGTGGACCGCCAAGTATTCAGATGGTGCGGGTATCGTGAATTTAGACACGATGTACGTTCGTGAAATTTGGCGGCTAGAACTAATCCAAACAATTCATCAAAAACTCCCCGTAGCAGATACGGTAAAAAACGCAAAGGGATGCAACATCCCTGCGCAGCGCCAGTAAATTGAGCCGATCGCAAAGAACTCGGTCATCGACGATTCGAATCGATCAAGTGGAAGGAGCTGGCAGGGGGGTGCCCCGGCACAGAGATGAGAACAGTATTCCATTTGATGCCGAACTTGCACTTTGTAAAGTTGCATGCGATGTGCCGGTATATAATACTGTCTCGCTCTGCTAAGCACGCCAAGCTTTCTGGAGGCCAATTTAGCCTTCCCCTCCAAGAGACCACGAAACTGCACACTATTCGATATGTCGACGCCGAGGATTCTGATGCTAGCTGAGGCAGCAAGGGGAGTGAGTACCTTAAAACTGAGGAGATACGACAAAGGGGTTCTTTTTAGCGGTTAACGCGCGGTTAACTTGTGTCTTCTGGGGATTGAATTGGACTAGATTTAGGCGCCCCCAATCCAAGACTTTGTTAAGCCAAGACTCGACTTCAGACACAAGTTTGTCCCGGTACTCGGCGACGTTTTCCCGAGAAAAATTGGCACGGCCAGTGTATAAGGCATCACCAATGCTATCGTCTGCATAGCAATGAATGTTACCAGTTTGCAACATATCATTGATATGCCGAGTTGCTGATAGCACGCAGCCTTGTGGAACACCAGCGTTAATAGGCTTGTAATCAAAGCATGCACCGTCTACTACGACCTTGATGCTCCGATTAGCAAGAAAACTAGTGATACAATCGCACAATTTCTCGGGCAGCCCATAGGAAGGGAGCTTCGAAAGAAGCGCTTTGTGCCAAACCCGATCGAAGGCCTTCGCTATATCCAAACTAACGGCCAATGCCTCCCTTTGGACCTTTGGACTCTAGTGCTTCCGCCCACGTATGCCAGCCAGCCAGCAGATCACCAGCTGATCGACCACGACAGAAACCATATTTGCGGTCACTAATCAGCTGGTGATCCTCAAGGTACCTCATGAGCTGGCAGTTTACAATGGACTCCATTATTTGGAGAACAAGGAAATGATGGCGGTCTGAGCGGACGCCTTTTTTAGGGATCGGGCGGACCAAAGCTATCTTATAAGAATCCGGGACTACGCCTTGGGAGTAAGAGTACCGAAAAAGACGCGTCAATACCTATGCCAACTCCGGAGCACACGTCTTCAGCACAATGGGAGGGACAGGGGATTTTATACGTGGTAGGGCCACGCTGCAGCTATATTATGGTTGTAGCACGAATGGTCGGCTCGATCGGGGAAGGACCACTCTCTCTCTCACACAGAACACCAGTTTAAAATAGCAATTTAATGCCGCTGCGTTTCGTATGGTGAGTGTAGAGAACCGAAGACCCGTTTTACTGGAAACGCATCTGCATTTTGATTCTTAATTGAGGTTAAATGTAGAATGTCTATGGGCCACAGCATCAACTTACTATTAGGTGGATTGTGTTAGTTTGTCACACTTATTCTATTAAAAAAAGCTCCCATCAGGCCCACTCGGCTTCCTGACTTCCAGGGAAAGGAGTGCTTTGCGAAGCGAGTGCTGTTTAAACCGCACAGCCGGCATGGGGCACTCACACCGCAGGAAGGTCGGCGGTGTGTTCCCCCCGTTATCGATAGTCGAGTTGGACACAAAGAGAGAGCCTAACAGATCGGCTTTCTCCTTTGCGGCGTAGGCCAGTGAGTAGTCCTTTCTGTGCAGAGATGGAAAAGATGAGTGACAGAAATTCCCTTGGACAGCCTTGGCGAGAGACCAGTATGCACGGGTTCCCTAAGGAAGTCGAACTAGCTTCTCGCCAATTCTGCCGATGTGCGCAGACCTTGCCTTGGCAATGACCCTTTTGAAGGACCTGGAGGCGGAATTATACTTCTTTTTAAGAGCGCTGATGTTTACATCTCGAGACGTTAATGCGTCAGCCTAGGCCCGGTAGCACTCCTGCTTATATGGGATCTGTTGTAGCGCGGAATCTGTAGACATTTGGACGTGGTCGATGAGTCGGTCTGTGTCGGCATTACCGCTATGGTAATGAAATAATAAACTCGCTTGGTGGTTTGCAACAGACTAACCTTTATTTATAGTCACCTATAACAGAGTAGGCATATTTACACACATATACCAATAGATCGGCGACGAGGTTCGCCACCCGTCACGTTCTGTCTCCCGGAGGAGCGAAAAGTGGATTGCGGAAACCCGTCTGGCTACGCTGAATGTATGTGGAGGAATGAATGATAAGATGGATGAAGTATGCGAAATGATGAATGACAGAGGAATAGATGTGTTATGTGTAAATGAGACGAAACGAAAGGGAAAGGATGCCACTGCACATGGCACGTATACCGCGTATTGGTCTGGCGTAGACGAGACCGAACGGGCATGCCAGGGTGTCGGTTTCATCCTTTCAGAAAGAATGGGTCAATGTGTGAAAGAGTATGAATGTGTAAGCCCGAGGCTGCTATGGATACGAATTAAAGTGGCCTTAAAGAAGCTGTTCCTGCTAGGGGTGTACGCCCCAGACATGTCTAAGCCCACTTACATCCGAGAGCAGTTTTGGGACATGGTAAGGATGGTGTTGACAAAATGTAAGGAAAATGAAAATATTATTATGTTAGGAGACTTTAATGGAAGGGTTGGGGTGAAGAGGTCTGGTTATGAAAGGATATTGGGAATGTTTGGTGATGAAAGTATAAATGAGAATGGTGAAGACCTCCTCACGGTATGTGTGGAAAAGTATCTTTTTGTGACGAATACTTTTTTTCGTCATAAGAAGATTCACATGTATACATGGGAAAGAGGTGATGATAGAAGCATGATAGATTTCGTAATTGTGGATGAAAGAATGAGGAGCGCAGTCGTAGATACAAGGGTTTACCGGGGGGTCCAACGTAGGGACGGATCATTACTTGGTCTTATGTCGAATTAATGGTCTTTTCACAGATGTCCGATGCGTTGGCGGCATCGGACATCTGTGTCTACCACTGCGTTACAGCGTATAAGAATAGAGAAGTTACAGGATGAAGATGTGAAAGAGAAGTATAAATGTAGACTGAGAGGAAATATTAGATGTTTGAATGAGTTGTGTATGAATGATTTAGACTTGAATACTGTGTGGGACAATATTAAGAAAGGTTTGGTGGATGCCGCCACTGAAGTATGTGGTGTAAGTAAGAGAACAAATGAAAGGAAAAGTAATACGTTGTGGTGGGATGATGAGGTACGGGTGGAAGTTGAATCAAAGAAGAAAGCATGGTTAGATTTACTAGCAACCAAAGCTGGTAATTCTTCTGGTATGAATGATGAGATTGAAAGAAAAAAGGCAGAATTTAGACGTCTAAATAAGAGAGTAAAAGAAGTTGTTGAAAGGAAAAAGAAAGAAAGAACGGATAAGAATGATGCCACATGACATTAAGTCCGCCCTATGTACCCCTTTAGCTTAAGGTGTTACGTTTAAGTTTTAAATAAATAAATGATCCAGAAGGATATCTGATAATTTCCAGGCTAACATAAAAATGTTCTGGAAACTCGTAGGAACTGCCAGGGGAAATACAAAACAGCCTATAATGAATGCTATAAGAGACGAGAATGGATGTATTCTGAATGATGAAGCTTCGAATTTAAACAGATGGAAGGAATACTTTGAAAGCGTGTTTATGAGTGAAGAGTCGTCTGAATTAAATGAACTAGAAATTCCGAAAGAAGTGGAAAGGGGTATGGAGATAAGTGTAGATGAAATAATGAAAGCAATGAAAAGCATGAAAGCAGGTAAGGCAGTTGGATATGATAGAGTATCACTCGAGATGCTAAGGGCTGGAGTGGGAGGGAGTGGTGGCAGGCCTGCTATACACCTTGTTTAATTTATGTTGGGAATTAAAACGGGTACCGGATGACTGGTGTAAAGCAGTTATAGTACCAATATATAAAGGAAAAGGGTCACAGCAGGACTGCAAAAACTACCGTGGTATCAGCTTGCTTAGTATTGTGGGTAAACTGTATGCTAAGGTGTTAATTGAAAGAGTTATGAAAGAAACTGATGGAAAAATTTGGGATGTGCAAGCGGGTTTTAGAAAGGGAATGGGGTGTACAGATCAAGTATTTTCCATGCGCATGATTGCGGAGAAGTTTTTGGCCAAAAACCAGAAAGTTTTTTGTGCGTTCATGGACTTGGAAAAGGCTTATGACAGAGTGGACAGGAATGTGTTATGGCAAACACTGAACTCATATGGGTTGAGCGCTGGTTTGATACAGGCATTAAGGTCTCTTTATAGGGACTCTAGTGCTTGTGTCAGGATCAATGGGGTCTACTCGAACTGGTTTGGCATCCAAAAAGGTGTCAGACAGGGCTGTGTAGCTTCCCCTTGGCTGTTCAACCTATTTATGGACAGGTGTTTGCAAACTTTGAAAGATGAAGAATGTGGGTTAAGAATGGGCGAGTTAACCGTCAAATGCCTTTTGTATGCCGATGATCAAGTCATATTTGCGACATCGGCGGCTGAGTTGAAAATGATGGTTACATTAATGAACTGGGAATTAAAAGAAAGGGGAATGAAAGTGAACGCAAGTAAGACGAAAGTGATGGTTTTTGAAAGAGAAGAAAGCAAAACGGTATGTGAAATAAGAATAGAAGGAGAGTTAATTGAGCAAGTGGATGAGTTTGTGTATTTGGGATGTGTATTTAGAAGGGATGGTAGATATGATAGGGATATAGAACGACGAGTAAATGCAGGGAATAGAGTGAATGGGGCACTACACTCTATTATGAAGAACCAGAATGTGTCAAAAAAAGGGACGTATGATAATTCATAATGCTGTGTTAGTCCCTACTTTAATGTATGGTAGTGAAAGCTGGGTGTGGCAGAAGAAGCACGAAAGTAGAATAAGTGCTGTAGAAATGCGGTCTTTAAGGAGTATGCTAGGGTTGAATCTGAATGACAGGGTGAGAAATTGCATGATAAGAGATAAATGTGGTATGCAAGATGATGTTGTGACCAGGATTAAGAAAGGAATGCTTCGGTGGTTTGGTCATGTAGAAAAAATGAATGAGGAAAGAGTGACAAAGCAAATTTATATGGCAGATGTGAACGGCCGAGTCGGAAAGGGACGCCCTAGAAAAAAGTTTATCGACCAAATTGGCGATATTTTGAAAAGGGGCCACGTTAGAAGTACCCTTAACCGACGAGCATGTATGCGTAGATATATGGATGTAAAGGAGGCGAAAGAGGTATGTCAGGATCGTGCCAAATGGAAGTCCGTAGTCTCTGCCTACCCTTCTGGGTGAAAGGCATGAGTGTTTATGTATGTTTATGTATACCAATAGATGGCCTTAGTAGTATGATATTTTGTTATTAAGTTACAATTTATTTATAACATATGGGACCTATGGAGGCACCCGTAGACACGGGGATGGTCGTCGCTGTCTACGCGCAGCCACAGGATGGACAGGTCCGTACCATAAAAACTGTCGAGGCGTCGAAAACAGATGCCCTCTCTGACGTATACGCAAACCCCAGCCCGGGGCACAAAGGAATATTCTAAATTGTACCCCGGTAGGAGAGGTATGAAATATTAGCTGGAGGGGACACCTGAGTCTCAGTTAAAAAGAGCAAGGCCAGCTTTGCCGTCTCCAGATGGTAGTGGACAGCGTTATGGTTGGAATGAAGTCCCCTGTGAATCTGATGTTGCAAAAATTCACGGATACGTGGTAGGGATCGCCTTGGTGTTGTTGATGGGGCCCTCCTGGGGTAGTTCTTCACTTGACTCCGCTACCGTGTTAAGGGGGGATAGATTGAGAGGGGAGTAATTGGGCCTCCGGCCACCTGCACTCACTAAACGAAACGCAGAGATAAATGTCTACTTCACGCTGGTATTCTGTGAGATCGTGGTACCATACCGGTTTGAGCCGGCCTATCCGTGCGACAGCAAAAGCTGCTGCGTGGCTCTACTATTGTTAAAACATGTGTTTGTTTATATATTTGTGATTTTTTTCATCTTTTTTCTTAGGCGATATAAATACTTAAAAGGACGTCGATTCGATAAGTAGGTAATATTATGTGGACAAGTAATATTATGTGGGCAAGTTTAATGAAAGCCTTTAATTGACATTCTACGCTTTACTAGGTAGTAGTACTATTTTTTCTTCTTCTTCCAATAGCACTATATGCGCCCTATTCAAGTTCAGCACCAGCTTCTAGGAAATTAAAAATTTTTAAGCACTAAGCAGTGCCAGCAGAAGAGATCGGAATTAAGCAAAACAGTTACAATGTTTAGATACTATTGTTCAAATAAATAAGAACTCACCCCAGCGGGATCAACTGCACTTTCAATAATTTAAAATTTGAATGTACGAGTAGGTAAGCAAGTTCAACGGTCGTTCGTTTAGGCTCACGCGCGTTGCGAAATATTTTAATTAATAGATAATAGTTGTTTGTAAGGGTTTATAAGATGCACCGTTACAACCGCGGTGTCCTTAGTCATTCTGTTGTATACCGACGCAACACTGTGCTGTACTTTGCTCTGGGCTAGTACTTTTCAGAACTGTTGTAACTTGTGATGATGCAGGCAAATAGTTTTACATAAAATGGTATATTGGAACAAGTGCTCATTGCAGTTCTTGTTAAAGAAAAAGAGAAATACCGTTGGAATTATACGTGGTAGAGCCACGCTGCAGATATATTATGGTTGAAGCACGAATGGGTCGGCTCGACCGGGGAAGGACCACGCTCTCACAGAATACCAGCGTAAAATAGCAGCTTAATACTGCTGTTTCGTATGGTGAGTGTAGAGATCCGGAGACCTTTTCGGAGAGATTTTACTGGAAACGAGGCATTCCATCTTAGAACAGCGGTGACAACGCATTTGCGTGATTCTTATTTGAGGATAAATGTAGATGTCTATGGGCCACAGCATCCACTTACCATCAAGTGGTCGGTGTGCTCGTTTGTCACCCTTATTCTATAAAAAAGTAGATTCCCGAGAGCTTCCGGGCCTTCCTGAGGCTGCCGACAGCCGTGTTATAAGCTTGCCGCAACGTTATTTTTGTAGCTAAGACTCTGAGACAAACAATGAAAGAAAGACTGAGAGCTACGTACCTACATTTAAGAGACACATAAACAGTAGATAATAACACGCATTCACACATATTATGCGCATATGGATCTAAATATCTTGCAACCAACAACATGGTTGTAGGTGCGTATGTGTGCGTCCAGCAGTAGACTTTAACGGGTTGATAAAGAAAAAGATATGTGTGTGAGTACGTGTCAAGAAGTTAAGCATGGTTTCGGCATTACTTGAAATAAACGCAGCGCACCGTCTGTTTTTCTTTGTTGGTCTGAACTACGAAAATAATTATTTGAATATATTTTCTTCAACTTTGTCACAATATTATGTTATTTGGGTAAGGTCGTATAAAAATGTACTTTTTAAAAGTTTTGAGTGAGCCCATGTTTGATTGTGAATACCATACGCTAACAAAAATTATGATAATATTATTAATTAATAAAAGATTGATAATCATGTTTAGAATAATGTAGAATTAACCAGAATATTCAAAAGGCTTAAACATATAAAATATTTTTGAATCGACAAAATAAAGCTACATACAAAATTTATTTGTCTCTTATCAACTTACGGGACGAAAAAATGCAACAAATAAAATAATATAGCGTTATGGTTTTAAAATTGTAGTTAACTTTGAAAACAATAAAGATGCCGTGTGATAATGTATAAATTATTGCAATAATACAATGCTAGTGGAAAAAAATCTTATTCTAATTTGTGTCTCCAAAAGTTATCCAGTGTGTTACTCCGATTCGATATGGGATAGATTTTTTGTTTTCAACTTTAAACAACATTATTTACCTAATTTCGATGAGGCAATGCCGTAGGCTTACTGTCAAATGTCAAAAAAAATGGTTTCACTTACGTACGTAGAACGTAAATTCAATGAATAAAAAAACCGCTATTTTCTTTCATAAAATTTAAAAAGTTTCTGTCCGACACCGTCCGTAAATTCATGGATACCCTATGCGCCCGAGTGACGTAATCACTGTAAAGATCACCGCCCGCGCTAGCTACCTACACAACATTCAAAATAAAAACACAATAGGTACACATAACCTGTGAAGTAACTTTTCCTTCAAAATTTCATCCTGGCTTATGACAGGCAAAAATTGTAGAAATAAGGAAAAATTGAGATTTTACTAAAAAAAATGTTATTTTTCATTGAATTCACGTTCTATAAGTGAAACCAAACTACTGGTTTCAAGGGCAACGGTGTTTACACTAACAGCCTGTATATGAATTCTACATGAGAAGTACAAAGACATCGTTTACTAGGTTCCTGATTCGAAATTTATAGTCAATTACCAGTGTATGTCTGGTTTTAATAAGTAAATCGCGCATAATTTATGACCGGTATTCATTGTTGAGTTTTGAATTTTCGAGTGTGTTTGTTCCAGTTCGTTTCATGTGTTATGGTGTTTGTTATGTCACACACTGGAATGTTATAAAGGAGGCTGTTCACATAACTTAACCGCCTACGGTGAAATAAAAAAGGTGTAATGTTATTCTGACGTACCTACATAAGAGCGGAGTGTTATACTATTCTGATTTATTATTACTAGTGGTCCCTCAGTAGCCGAACTCTTAATTAAAAACAGACCTACGTTTTTAATTGAGAGGTCGTCGCCTTTCGTCAACTTTTCCACTCGCACAGGACCATATTATAAAAAAATGTTTAAATGATAAGAAGCATTTTTTTAAATTTTATTAATTGGTTAAACATAAATAAGTTATTATTAAAAACACGTTTTTAATGTGGCTTTATTATATTTGTGTGCTGAGTTTATTAGATAAACACTAAGTTTTTTTTTTAAATTCATTACTTATTAAATTAATACTATATTATAGATCGCCTATTGATTACATTAAAAAACGCATTTTTAAATTTAAATTTCTTCTTAAATATGGCTCTGTGCGAACGCGAATAGTGTCAAATGGGATAGCCCTTATAATTAAAAAAAAACAGTAAAACGAAATACTGTGATAAACGGTAATAATTACGGTATCTGTACTAATTGTAAACTGTAAACACATATTTGTTAAATTCGTTATATTTCTTTTATGAATAACCTACTTTGATTAGTACCTTCTGTTTTTTGTAAGCACATTATTTTGTTAAATGCTTTAATTCTACTGTGTTGTCATTTTGGCGTTTAGTTTCGCAAACTTGCAAGCTATGCATAATCTAAGATTCGTTTTTGATTATTTAATCTCAATTTCATGAAAATAAGTAATTGATAATATTTTAAAATAGATTTTACTTCAACCTATTTCCAAGTGAACATTGACATTTATTTTATTCGAGTACGTTATTGTGTTATCGTGTGTTATATATCTTCCAGTGCGTTATTTACACTTTTTTACGACCTTACCCATATTACAATTCGTCATCTTAAAATCACTTGCCGTTGCGTCCCGAGAGATGGAGCTCGGCCCTAAAGAGACTGTAGTACGACTGTAGACGGTATCAGAAAAGATTATTTAATAAAAGTAAAGCATATTATAAACCTTATTTATTTTTAACATAAAAATGACAACTTAAAACCAAAGCAACAGAGTGTTTATTTCAATACAGAGATACAATAATCAACTTTGTTTTACAAATTCCAGAAGAAACCTGCGAAAAATTGTGTCAAATAATAAGCCTCGCGAACATTTGTTTTAATTATTGAAGTGAAAACTTCTTTAGAATCGTTGATTTAAAATTCGGTGAAACAAATAAGCGACATGAAAAAGAAACAAATACATCTATAGGAATTAGCCTGCGAGAGAACGAGATAGAATACAGTATAGTGATTCCTATAATGTATGGTAAATTAAGGTTTAACAATAACGAAATTTGTTGATATGAAAATATTTAAGTACTTACGATGACGAAATTGAAAACTTGGAGTAAGTAATATACTATTTTATTATGTAGAATAAAATACAAAATAATTTTTAAGCATGGTAACAATATTATAATGAGATAAACCCTACAATTATCCTACTACTGACACTAAGCATTCGTCTCATTCTCTAGAAGTTTAGTTTTCTGAAGGTTTCACTTCTACCGCGTGTGAACTGCACACATATTTATTTAAATCTAATTAAATTATAATACATCGAAATCATGATATCTACCTAATACATAATAAAAGACACATTACCAAAGTCCTGTGAAGTGAAAATGCTCCTGTAATCTTTGTTTTTAGTAAGATATCTTTATATTCACTGCAATGCAAGAGCACCTTTGTTAACGTTTACCTACAATGGTCAATGTTTGTCAGACTTTTTAATTTATCCTTTTATTTACGTTGTAACCTTCTCGAGACGTTCTGTAGCCTCTTTTTTAATTTTATCTTTTTCTACTTTTCATAATCATGTGGTAAAGCATGTTCGATTAGTGATTTATTACAAATCAATACATACAAACAAAATGGGACCATACAAATATAGAAATGTAATACCTAATTTCTTCAATGTCAGTCTGTTAAAATATGTCTCGATTTGTTGGCTAATGCCTACAATTAGAATTTAAATTTAACATAGATATAACGAATACGACAAAATCATTCTGACCTATAATCATTACTAACGGCCTTACTTATAACCGTTTATTAGTGCTTACATAGATAATAATAATTATATCTAAAAAGATTATATATAAAGAGTCAGATATAGTGATAATAATTATCCCTATATCTGACTCTTTCTATTGTTAAGTGGGTTAATGTTTACTTAGATTTTTAGTAAGGCCGTTTTAACCTAAGGACATTGGAAAAAAGGTATAGAGATCTTCGATGAGTTAAATTAAGGATATTATATGACTAAAGTTTTAAAATATAGGTATATAGCACCTTTAAATCTTAAAACTACATAAAAAGAATCAAATAAAACTAAACAATATTTTCATATTTAACAAATGAAGAAAGAAAAAAGAAACTCATGAATAGAAACAAAACATTGCCAATACTTTTATTACATTATTCATTTAAAAAATGAAAATCGTATTCATCCTTAACTATTTGATTATATAAGCTAATTTCCACATAAAACAATATTTCGGAAGTTCTGACTAATAATGCATTATCGTGTCCACGCATGATGATTTTCTTGCAAACATTATATTATGACGCATATAGCCGCGAGTAAACGGCGCGCAAATAAGCGAGCCGAGCTCGCTCGTGATTCAGCGCGCCACCATAGATAAATAAATATGTAGCAAGCTCGCGCCACGCGCTGTTTAAACAACTACGCTCGGCGCGGCTCGGCAAAGTTCGCACGATCCATCACTTGTCGGTTTTTCGACCAGTGTTGCCAATTTAGCGACTTTGTCGCTAGAAATGACGACTTTTGCTTAAGTCTTGGCGACTAAAAAAAGTTTTGACGACAAAAATAGTTTAGCGACTTATCTAGCGACTTTTGTAGTAGGTATAAATTAAATCAGTTCTAGAGTCATTATTGGATAAATTTTTAGTCAACTCGATACAGTGCCAAGAGATACAATAAGGAAAACAAACGCACCAAACTTTATTAAATTAAAGTCTCTTTAAAAAACATATTCAAATCAAAACATTTAAATTTTCTTCCAAATCAAAGTTTTACATTAACCTATTAGTTAGTACCTATATCAGATTTTAATTCATAAATACTATTTAATATCGCATGTAGCCGAGTTGGCAACACTGCTCAATAGCTCGATTTTTTCATTGGTTGGCGGTCGGTCACGGGCACACGGGGGAATCCCCGGATATTATGTTTTGTATACTGCACAATCGGTTCGACATTTGACATCGATCGACTCAGTTGATTGTTTCATTACATCCGGCTCGCTCTCTTTTGAATTAACTTTAAGTAATTATAAAGTGCCTAAACTTGTGTTGTGATACTTGTGATAGCTTAAATCATGGATTTACCTAATAAAAAAAAGCAATACGTGATACGTGGGAAGCAGAATCTGAATTTAAGGGATGGCTGAAACCAGTTTTAGGAGACTCATCTAAAGCAAGATGTCAAATATGTGTCACAGAGTTTTATGCTAAATTGAGCGGTATTAGAAAACATGCGAAAACTAATAAGCATAAACAAAAATTGGATTTAAAAAAAACACAGGCCACCTTACCCTTTAAAATTGCCCATTATTTTAACACGTCTAAATAGCATAAATTAAATTAAAAAATTAAAATCTTCCGAAATAAAAAAGAGCTGGTGATCTACAAAAGGCTAAACGGCTTTTTTTTAAACATAGCTAAGTAAGAACACTCTCGATTAGGAAATCGAGTGTTTTCACCTTTCAAACAAAAAAAAAACTTAATCAAAACCGGATCATCTGTTCAGGAGCTATGGTGCCACAGACAGGTACACAGATCCACACTACAAACTTAGTAACACCACTCTGTTTCGTCGAGGTTAATAAACAATCTTGACATACCAAATTATTCAAACCTATGAGATTTTGAATAATTTTTTGTGTGTATTAGAATGAGTCTCTAGATAGTTCCAGAATTCACCGGTGCGAAGCCGGTGTGGATCGCTGGTATAAGATCCAAGACGATGCCGCATAGGACATAGTGGTCAAAGGAAAAGAAAACTGATTAATGCGATCCCAAAAAAATTTAGAACACTATGGGTGAAATTGTAGAGTGCATAGTATCATTAATTATAGAGCTTTTAATGTTTTTATATTATACTAACTGGAAACTTCGCGGACGCAGATAACAAATCAGTTGAATGGTATACAAATAGAAAGGAATAGAATAGAATGGAATGGAATAGAATGGATTGGAATGGGATAGAATAGAATAACTTATATTCACTTTCACTATTACTTTTATATTTACTTTTAACACTGATTCGGAAAATACCTCTGTCATAGGACAAACCAACATAAAGCCAGCGGGACAATATGAGTATGTAGAAGAAGAACAAACAAATAGCCTTATTTTTAGTTAAGTTAGGTTACAGTGGACGGAATACGCAAAGATAATCAGCAAACTTGGATAATATAAAAATTTTGGTAAGCCTAAATTTAAAGTGAATAAAAATGATATACAATATGTAACGTAATTAACGCACACCCTCAGACACCCCAATTAGTATATTATGTTATAATCATAATACATACACTGAATTTATAGTTAAACATTTTTATGCACTGATTATTTATCAAATTAGTTATACTAATTCCGGAAGAATGTTGTGGTCACAGTACAAATCCACGAATGCAAAGACTTTAACGTGCTTGAAATAAAGTTTATTTTTCTTTATTTTTATTGAATTTCAGCATTAGTAATAATACAAATAAGACTGCACTCTTGTTGTCTTGTATATATACAACACGTAACATAATTAACGCAATTTGAGAAAGTAGTTTGTTCAGAATCGTTTACTGAATCGATTTCTATCATTTTTAATATAGGTAATTTTTTATCCCAAAAATAATTAAAACTACGTAAATTACAGTCACACTAAATCTGTACAGTCAAAACAAACTGAAATGGACCGTAACTTAAGGCAATAAGACTTTTAAGAGTTAAGACTTTTAAGGTTTTATTTGCATTATTACTGATTCTGTCATTCAATTAAAAATAAAGAAAAATGAACTTTATTTCAAGCACGTTAAAGTCTTGGCGTTTGTGGATTTGTACTGTGACCACAACATTCTTCCGGAATTAGTATAACTAATTTGATATACTGTATATGACAGGGTGTTAGTGTAAACACCGTTATCCTTGAAACCAATGGTTTGGTTTCACTTATAGGACGTAAAATCAATAAAAAATAACAACTTTTTTTTTTAGTAAAATCTTAAATTTTTCCTTAATTCCTCAATTTTTGCCTGTCCTAAGCCAGGTTGAAAGTATGAAGGAAAAGTTACATCACAGGTTATGTATACCTATTGTTTTTATTGGAATGTTGTGTAGGTAGCTAGCGCGGGCAGTTATCTTTACAGTGATTACGTCACTCGGGCGCATGGGGTATCCATGAATTTATGGACGGTGTCGGACAGAAACTTTTTAAATTTTATGAAAGAAAATAGCGTTTTTTTTTTAATTCGGATAGATACTTTTATATTAAACCAACTAGCCAACTATCTATGGTTTTAGTGACGACGGTGTTTATACTTACACCTTGTATATGTATATATTTACTATTTAAACCAAACTTATATTATCAATATACACATGAATTAGGGAGAGAAAAGAAAGCGTGAGAATAGGGTAGAAACGTCTATACGTATTGATACCACTGACCCGTAGTTGACTGGACAAGTACTGCATTTGCAATACGAAAAAGTGCATACATACGTGATATTATATCTATAAAATAAGAACGAAAAATATAATTTAGCCATATTCAACGAACACACGGCTCAACTAATAGCAGGTGATCACCGGAGGCCATGGAACTTTAGCAATACCGGAAGTATAACAGATGCGTCACCGGTCTTCGAGGAAGGATTAGGTGGTTCCCTTAAAGTAACCTTAGTAATATCGGATGATATGACTTGACCAACACTGAATTTACGGCGAAAATCTTCGAAACACTCAAACGCTAATTGCATTAAACGCGACTTTACCAAACGACTCCAAGGAGGTGATCGAACGCGTTTTAGCCGCGTATGCTTACCGTCGTCCAAAATAAAAGCAATCATTGCTAGTTCGCTGACAGATAATATAATAATTTTACAACAACACTAATCTCGTCCTAAAGCATCCATTTGACACGATAATGCAGGCGAGTAGATAGGTACGTTGTTGACACATTCTTGTGGGCGTAGTTGCAACTCGATATTTTTTTCGTGCCTGATAAGTTTATTGAAAGGTTTTCGTTAGAGCCGTAGTAGTGGGCCAAACCTTGACATGCATAATGCTCATCAGTATCAGTAAGTCAGCACATAGATGGAGCATTGCTTTACAATCTTGGTAAGCAAGTCTGCTTCTCGTCTGAATATCCGTCGTGCTACGCGAATGCTATTACCAATGTAATACATCAAGTGATGGAGTATTTCATCCCCTTTGCTGACGTACTCATTAGTGGTAAAGCTCGCCTATGGTTCGACACCGAATGCGTCCGAGCTAAAAAGTTCAAGCATATGGCGTATATAAGAGATTTTAACAAGTCGCCAAGTCCAGTAAAAAGACTAGACTCTTCTAAACCTCTGTAACTCCCTGTCAGTAGCGAGATCTACTTACATTGCTCCGCTGGTAAACCAGATGGCTTGGAAACAAGACGGTTCTCAACACTTTGGAAGGGGGAAGGTATAGACGTGAACAAAGCTAGTGAACAATATGGCATAGCAACTATAGTTCTAAAAGCTTGTGCGCCTGAGTTACCTCCAGGCATTAGGGTAGAGTGAAAAAATGTTTACTCGGCGTATCCACAAAAAGCTGTGTAATAGGCTCAATAAGTAAATGCGAAAAATTTTTTATCCACATTTATATTTAGTTGTTTCCCGGATAAAAAAAAGTTTTGAAAAAGTTCGAAACATGTCAGTTTTTGTTGATGCAAAACTTAATAATATTTGTAAATGTTCTTGTTGTTTCTGAACACATCCAATCATTAGTTAAGAGTCAATTTTCAGTCAAATCTTTCAATCTCAAATATATACACATATAATATTTCAACTTTCAGTCGCGAGTAAGCGTTTTAGATATACAAAATACTATTCCAATAAATTATTATGGAATTGATACATCTGAACGAGGCTGTAAATACTGAAAAATGAACGCAATTATATTTTTTTCAATATTTTTTTGTGTTGGGGCACCTGAAAGGCTTACCTATGTTACATAAAAGATATTTAACATAATTCATTCTCTCATCCACAGGCAGCTTTTTACCACTATGTTATACGAAAAAATAAATCTCCATACATTTTCACTCCACCCTAATAGACATGCCTATTTCGCCTCCCATTTCGGACTGAAATAGTGCCTAAATCTCGGAAGCTAGCTAGTGCAGCCTGTGCCTAAAAAAGACCGCCAGACCCAACCCACAATCGATTAATTTCAATTACCTCCATACTATGAATTATGGAGCGTATACTGAACACATACCTCATGACATAGATACCTACTTCATACCTGAGAATGAACTCCAAAGCGACGGCCAGCATTGGATTCGCCGAAATCAGTTAACTTTACCTTCTAGCGTATGCCACTCACATCTGAAGCAACTGCCTTTAAGAACAGCGGGGATGAACTTGCTGCTAGTGTTCGTTCTCTCAGAAATTCTCTTCTTGCTACATATTAATAATCTGCTTATGCCCGATACCTATACATAGGTATGCAGACGACAGTAAAGTTGTAGAGAGATACCAGCCGAATGCTCGGGCCAGTCTGGATTAAGTCTAGTCCGAAAGAGAAGTGGTGGTTGATCGTATGAAACTCTGACTGCAAGCAGCCTACTAATGGAGTGATGCTCATTTCGTCAGTTTCAGCACCTCCAAAACAAAAGCGTCTGTTCAACATTTAAAGGATCCAGATGAAATGTTTATTTCTCGGAACCTCAGCTTTGGACGGTTTAATAAGTCCAGGGCCTAAGCAGCCGCAAATCTTTCAAGGGTGCGGTGGTATTTCACGCTGAGGCAGTATCTTACCCTATATGCCATTACATATGGACTGATGCTGCAAAATGCCACCTAGCGTTGCTAAGTAGCTTAGTAGTAGGCTTAGGCTTGATTTAGTTGAAACCAATCTTGTCAGTCTCTAACATAGCCTCTTCCATCTGTTTTCACTATCGGACAACCAGGCGGTCTGCGAGTCTTGTTTTAACTATAATAAGCCAGTTTTTCAATACTATCTCGTTTTCATGTCTAAGTGTCGATATTAAACACATTCAAACCAAGCTGTTTGCTTGGTTTCGTAATGCGCACAGTGAGGAGGTGAAATAATTTTCAGATCTTTTTTCTTCGATAACAGTGTCTAAATAAATTTATACATAAGTGTACATTAAGTAAAATTTCCGAAGGAGAAAATAGAATATACAAGGTTATAAAGACAAAGTTGTCATTGGATCGAAGAAAAAAAGAGTAATAGATTTATTTTTCGGTCACGGCGGTCAGTCTCAACGGTGTAGTCATCTGCGCGGGACAGGATTGTAGTGCCCGATGGGATGAGAAACCCACAGAAACGGTAAAAGATCAGGCGCAAGCCAACGGCCTCACAATTTCCTGACTCCGGGCAACTACTAAAAATATATTGAGAGAAAAACTCAATAAATGATTTTTTGCCCGACCGGGACCTTATGATCACCAGTTGTGTTTCGCGACCACTAGACCAACAAGGCAGTCACCGATAGAGTCCTAAAGATTGTACATACATCTAGATAAGAAGTGATCTTGCCGGTGGTTTTTGAATCTGAATTATCGAATTATTATTGAATCGAGCCTTGACTTCAGAATCTTCAAGATACAAGACACACGAGATGTTTTGTGAACTAGAAGACCGGACCAAAAACATCTTAAACGGAGGCTCGCTTCACACATTAAAAAAATTTGAAAGTTTATATATCCACAAATGTCAAGCAATGCGAGACTAAGGCAAATACTAAAGCTTAGATAGAATAGAACGAAACGAAAAAATGTGCAATGGGCGATGTCATCGCTAAAACCGTTTTCTTCTAGACAACCTTTAGAGTTACAGGATTGCAAGACAACAATGAAAAAACGTGTGATTTGGCGAAAGCGGTATATTTTTGTCATAAAGGTTTTATAATAAAAGCTTAGGTAATTAGTTTAACAACCAAATCTCGGTGATATAACCAATTGACGCTAGTATTTTACACGGGTTCGCTTCTAAGTCCTTATCAAACTAAACACGCATAAAGTACAAGTGTCATATTTAAGTCAACAACTACTTTAGACACAAGGGTGGTAAAATGTGAGAAGAGACTTGAAGATGATGCTTCATTCTAAGCTACAAATTCGACCACATGAACGGTGTTGACAGTCTGGGGATGTATTATAGGTTGCAATACAAAGATCGTGCACAAGAATAGCGTTATTTAGTTCCTCTGTCTCTTATTTACTAGTTCTTCCATTTCTTATTTACTCATTAAACAACTCTGCTTACCAATGGAATTCAACTTTACGTAATTGACGTGCCTCTGGCAAAAATTTTTTTTTATAGGTAAGGGGGCAAATGAGCATACGGCTCACCTGATGGTAAGTGATTAATGCCGCACATGAACAACCGCAACACCAGGGGAATTGCAAATGCGTTGCTGGCCTTTTAAAAGCATTACGTAACGAAGCGTCATTTCTAAAGCACTCACCGAAGGATTCAAATTTATTTTCTACGTCAGTCTTCCCAGCCCAATAATAGTGATGTCCTCCAGACGTTATTTCGATTATGGCGGCCAATGTCAACGGAGACTAGCTATATGCGCAGAACCGGAAGACCAGAGAATCGCCGGCAGACTTTCAAACTTTAGATTGCTATCTCAACAGCAAACATTTTTGACAGAAAAAACCTAATAATTAATTTTGGCCCGACGCGGATTCGAACCCGAAAACAACATGACCAGCAGTCGCGCTTACAACCACTAAGGCCCATGCTGTCTAACGAAACCATTACACCATGTAAGTTTTTAAGACAAGTGTAAATTGGCACATTAAAATGATAAGTGGGATCTTGATTAAGGTTACACTATTGGAGAATGTTAAGGCTAACACATTCAAAACAGCTAAAACATTTAAATATATATGGTAAAAGCTTACTTACACAAAAACACAACATAGAAGGAATAAAAATTTCACCTCTAATCAGTAAATTGCCTTACAAAACTAGAGTTACCCACTACTATATAATATATTTTAATACTATATTAGG
Organism: Parnassius apollo; assembly: GCA_907164705.1. Classification (NCBI taxonomy): domain Eukaryota; kingdom Metazoa; phylum Arthropoda; class Insecta; order Lepidoptera; family Papilionidae; genus Parnassius; species Parnassius apollo. The sequence continues at coordinate 4,344,070 of CAJQZP010001539.1, read as the reverse complement.
AGTCTGAATACTACAGTTAAAATATAGTAAGAGAAACTACTAATTTTTTTTTAATAATGCTAATAAAGGCAGACTATGGCGTGAGGGTGATTTTTAAAGCAGCAAACATACTCCTTTAAGAAACATAATTATTTTATAAGTTTAAAACATACAAGTTTATTTTTCTACCACGTATTATATTTCATACCAGTGCTAGCCTCAAAAATCCATCCATCCATCCATTCCATTACAATCACTGACCTCTATATATGGACTGGATATACACCGTGCCATAATGAGGCGATTTGATTGGCGCCATTTTGGCGCTGACTACAGAAGTGAACGTTCACGGAACTACTAATAACGTAACGTAATAACGTAATAGAAATAAGACAGTATGACAAAATATATTGATAAAAATTCTATACCCTACCTATACCTAATAGAATACCTAGAGGCCTACCCGTAACATCCATTCTATGTATCATATTAATATAATGTCATCATCATTACAACCCTTCACAAGTCCACGGCTGAACATAGTCGTCCCCCAAGGAATGCCACAAAGCACGATCCTGAGCCACCTGCATCCATTAACTTCCTGCATTTCTTACCAGGTTGTCACTCCATCTAGTGGGGAGATGTCCTACATTTCACCTGCCAGTACGAGGCTGCCACTCGAGAACCTTTCTTCCCCATTGGTTATCGGTTATTCGAGCTTTGGCCGGCCCATTGCCACTTCAGCTTACTAATCCGTTAGGCGATGTCGGTCACTCTGGTTCTACTGCAGATATCCTCATTCATAAGTTTATTTCACGGAGAAACAACGAACATAACCTTCTCCATAGCTCACTGAGCGACTTTGAGCTTCCTCATACTACCAGCAGTGAAGGACCACGTCTGAGGATAGTTGAGTGGTGCTTAGCCAATCGCCATACCCACACTCCTCTTCCCTTGCGACTCCATCTCGACTGCAGCGGCATATTGGGTACGACTCGGTGGTACTCGGTAGGGCTACTACATGTCTAATAAAACAGTCGTCCGTAAAATGTTTAGAACAAAGATACTCATTTTGTTTCGGACGTCAATTCACAATTTTTATGCTTTTAAGCCACAATTTTAGTCTAGGTTCAGTTGAAAACCTGTTAATTAATAAACCTTTGATAATTATGTGTTGTCGGCGACTTTGGTTATAAACAGATATGGGTAGGAAAGAACATCGATAAGGTAATAGAAAAGGGACTTGAAAACCCTACTTAATTTTATAGTTTATCGAAACTCAGTAATATAAAGCCAAACATGTTGGTAATTACGATATTAAGATTAGTAATAAATTTTTAAATACCTATATTGAGCCGTTACCGCCAAATTATCGTAAGCGACACTTTTGTCGAAAATGCTTTTTTTATCGTAAGTAGTATTTTTAACCATAACGGATCTATCCCTGTTGACATTTCCCGCCAAAATTTTACCGTTATAAAGTTGTAGCAAGTGCTAAAATTATCGTAAATACATATGTTTTTAAAGCCATAACGTAAGCGACAACAAGCATTTTTATCGTAAGCGCCTTGCGATCAATTTTTTGTAGCGCAAGTGACACTACTTGTTATCGCAACCGACAGAGGTGATAGACTATGAGGCGTTTACTATAAACAAACCTGTCGTGACCTGTTTATGTCCGTGAAAGTAATGCGACAAAAACATCGTTCTCGTTAAATTGTAGCAAAAAAAAAACAGTTTCAGCCATAATAACATTTTAAATTGTATTAACCCTTAATCAAATACTGGGAAATAATAACCCACTTGTTCCGTTCAAACATAATCCTATTTATTTTATCATTCGTAACATCAAGCAATGTCAACCATAGACAAATACAACCATGGTAGTTTTTCTCAGATCATAAATGGCAACACTTTTCTATAAATCTATAAGTGTCATCTTACGTCAATGTCAAAGTCAGCAGCGGTGTTTTTTTATGAAATATTCCGGTGTAATTCAAAGTTGAGGTGAAAATTTAGTGAAAAAAATCTGGTAAGGGGCCATCCATTAATCACGTGAGGCTTGAAGGGGGGGGGGAGGGGTTTGACTAAAATCACGAAATATCATAAAGGGGGATGGGGGGTGTAGTAAAATATCACGTGTATTTATTTTTTTGTTAAACGCGCGATTTCTAAACCGAAAAGCGGCGGGTGGTGTGACCTTGACTTGCCAGGTAACGAACGAAGTACTCACGTGCAACAGTGTAGCGACGAGAATTCGCCGGATACACCAAGTGCAAGCAGCTCTATACCGCAGCCTGTACGTGCTACTCCTGCACAGGATAAGTTGAAGAATCAGATTTCCCTTCTTCAAATGCAACTTGACTTAGCTGTTCGTCGTAGGGATTCTCTGTGCGTCAGTGAAAATGAGACGCGTGATGTAACGAAACTGCGCCGAGAAATTGATAAATGCACAAAAGAACTACAGAAGAAGAAGGCAACATGTGCGTCACTCCTAGTCACATAGATTATCAATAAAATCAAAGATTGAACTTGCTGCAATCAGAGTCCGAATGTAACTAATCTTTTTTAAGGCGCGTTCTGCCGCAGGTCGCCCACGCCTGGAAGAGCAACAACCGCAATTTCTAAAAACTATCGTCGATTTGGCTATGTTTGGTGCTTCTGCGGAGGAACGGCGTTGCTCAGAAATTTTTCGCAGTTGCCGAACACTTACTGATCTCCATGAGAAGCTAAAGGAGCACAGATTTCAAATTTCGAAGAGTGGCACGTACCTTCGGTTGCTCCCAAGAAATTATACCACCTTGGAGGGCAAAAGGCATGTAGTCACTGTGCCTGTCAAATTGAGTCGCCCTGAGGCAGATCACCATAAGGCTCACGTCGATCAACATTTTTGTGTCGCTACAATAAGATCCTTGGAAACGCTGGCATCTATTCTCGGGCCAAAACAAGTGTTTTTTCTGTCGCAAGATGATAAAGCCCGGGTACCTATAGGTTTGACAGCGGCAAATAAACAAGCTCCGCTCCTGATGCATGTCGAATATCGTGTTTCATTGCCTGATCATGATTGGATGATTGCTGCAAGGCATAAATTAATCCCTAGTGTATATGCTGGGTGCATCATAAAAGGAAATGATATGGGCCGTGCTGAAGCAATTACGTACTCAGGGCCAACATATGTGGCGATTAGAAGTGGCAAACATTCCTCTTCGACAGCTTCTACTCATGCTGTGGACTTCAATCAGCTTGCTACTCTCAACAATTTCAAGGAAATTATGCGGGATGAAGAAGGATGCCTGAAACCAGTTGTTTTGATTTCATCTGATGGAGGACCCGACGAAAACCCGAGATATCCAAAAGTTATTTCCCATGCCATACACCACTTTGTCAAGCATGATCTAGATGCAGTATTCATCTTTACGAATGCACCTGGCAGATGCGTGTTCAACCGTGTTGAGAGAAGAATGGCGCCTCTAAGCCGGGAATTATCTGGACTCATACTTCCGCATGATTCTATGGAAGTCATTTAGATGAACAAGGGAGAACAAAAGATCATGATCTTGAAAAAATGAACTTTCAGAAAGCTGGAAAAGTTCTCGCAGAAGTATGGGATAATATGGTTATCGATGGCCATGACATCATAGCAGAGTATGTCGAGCCCGATGACAGTTCTGAAAGCTTTATTCCAGACCTGCCTTCTCCGCAGTGGTATAGCGAGCATGTGCGAGAGAGCCAGTATTTGCTTCAGGTACATTAGAAAAATCTCACTTATTATTATTTTATCATTTATTCTTCTTATCTAATACAATACAATTAAAATATCTTAATATCATTACCAGGTGGTGAAGTGTGATGACCGCGCTTGCTGTGGACATATGCGGAGTTCTCTTCGATCTATTCTTTCGGAGCGCTTCGTTATACCGCCCTTACCCGATTTCGCAGTCGTCAAGTGGTCTATATATTCCGAAGCCTCAAGGGTGTGATGGCAATACGTTTGCTACATTTCTGCTGCGTCAGTCTCTTGGAATCACACCAACGCATGAGGGCTTTAAAAAATTGCCTTATGACTTGTATTGTCCTAGTCTGCAGAAGGATCGTCAGCAATCTTGGAAAGGACGTGCGAGCGGTGTGGATTGTACTTCTGTACAAAGAAGAAAGTTAAGGAACATGTAAATTCATGTCACGAGCAACTTAATCCCAGCAATAATCGTCATGAGATGCAAAATGTTTGTCCTTCACGCGTCCTCACGCGACGATCGATCGGTAAATTGAGAGAGATTCTCTGCGTTGTGCGCGAAAATGATGACACCGAGTGACTTGATGAAACCAACGTTGATCTTCAACAAAGCACAGTTCCAATAACTAACCTGCAAGATGCTTATCCAATTGTTAGTGTTGAAGATTGTCTTGCTAATCCGTGGTCCGAGGATTAATATACATTAAATATGTTCACTATATGTTTTCCGCAGACGCCACTCGTTTATTATTATTTTTATGCCAATTAAAAATAACCTACAACCTTTGTGTCTTAGACATTTTTATCATGGTCCTTAATTTCAGAATGAAATAAGATTATACATTATACTTGTATTTAAAGATAATATTCTAAAAATTTTAAGATTCCGATTCAGAAGAAGATGTAGGTACTAAAAATACACGTGATGTTGGGGGTGGGAGGGGGGGAGGGGAAAGTCTTAAACCTCACCACGTATCACCAAGGGGGGAGGGGGGGTTAAACACAAATGCAAACTATCGCATTTACTAGGTTAATTCTAGGACAAACCATAGGACAAAATTTGTTAATTTTTGTTGTATCTTATTTCCTTCAATTTTTTAATACTTATTTACAGAAATGGATAAGAAAAAAAGAAAACTACTGACAGAGAAAAGTCTAAGCGTAATAGTTGAGAACTTGAGTGACTTATCTGATTTATCCGACTACGATTCTGAGGACGATCCTTGTTATGAGAATAGCGTCCATTCTCCCTCTTCGAGCATCTTAAATCAACCAGATGATTGCCTAATAGAACGTCGTCTTGAACAAATTTTTGGCCTTGAAGATAATTTAGATGAGCATACTGTAGAAGTCGAGCCAATGCATGCAGCACATACAGATTTCTTGTCAGAAAATAAGGACCAACCTACAACGGCAACAAAAGACATAGTCAGCAATGCTAATTCAATAAATTCTCTTTCTGAGCAAGATACTTCTAATAATCCACTTCAAGTTCACGGAACAAACGCAACAGATATGCGTGTCAAAAAAATTGTACTAATTGGAAACCAGTCACAGAACAAGATATCAGAGCATATCTAGAAATTTTGATCATGATGGGTTTAAATCCTTTGCCTGACTTGAGTTATATTGGTCTACAGATCCTTTTTATTATAACAAAAAAAATGCGGGTGTTTTTCCAATAGTCAGATTTAAAAAAATTACTGAAAATTTGCACTGTAACGATAATGAAACGGAACCACTAAGAGGCTCCACAGACTACGACAAATTATACAAAGTAAGGCCACTTATTACAGAACTGAATAAGGTATATCAGAGTGAAGCATGTAATTCAGCTATACAATCAATCGACGAATGCATGGTAAAATTTAAAGGAAGAAGCTCTTTCCGACAATACATGCCCAAGAAACCCATAAAAAGGGGCTTCAAAATTTGGGCTAGATGTGACGCAAAAACAGGGTTCTTGTATCAATTTGAAGTTTACACAGGTAAAGGCTGGCACGGTTTAAACAGTACTGAAAACGAGGGACTGGGCTACAATGTCGTAATGAGACTCTGTAACAATGTGCTGTCAAATACGTTGGTTGCTTTTGATAATTTTTTTACGGGTTGTAATCTAATGGAAGACCTTTTTGACAAAAACATTTATGCAGTAGGAACAGTGAGAAGCAACAGAAAAGATCTTCCCGATGTTCTAAAAAATAAAAAGCAACCAAAAGCAATGAAATTAGCAAAACATGAATTTGTAAGTGTTACAGCAGAGCCAATAACTGCCATTAAGTGGATGGATACTAAAGAAGTAACAGTGCTTTCAACGGCACATCAACCGCGGGACGTAATGATGGTCAAAAGGACCCAAAAAGATGGCTCGAGAAAAGAAGTTCTTTGTCCAAAGGCTATTGCGTCATATACCCTTAGCATGGGCGGGGTAGATTTATTTGATCACTTTAGATCGTCATATCCCATAAGCCGAAAATCCCGTAAATATTGGATGCGACTTCTCTTCTTCATGTTCGACGCTTCAATTATAAATGCCTATATAAGTTACAACGACTCGCATGTTGCAACAATACACAGTCATCGAGATTTCAGGTTGCGTTTGGCGCGTGCATTAATAGACAATTATACCACAAGAAAGGGACACGCACAGCAAGGCATACAGTTTAAAAATAAAAAGGTGGTGTCTTTGGAGTTCCAGAAGAAATACGATTATTAAACGTAGGCATACATTTGCCAGAAGAAATTAGTACGTACAAAAGATGCAAATTTTGTAGTCTTAAAAAGAAAGAGCAAAGAACTAAAATACAATGTACCACTTGCAAAGTATCTCTGTGTGCTAAGACGTGCTTCAAAAATTATCATACTGCTGTTCCAGGTCAAGAATCAAACTCCAATAACTAAACTGAACTAAATTTATTACTTTAATGTAAGATTAAAAAGTGAGATTTTTTATACTAAAACATTACATTGTATGAGAGTGAGATTTTTGATATTAAAACACTGTGCTTGTCTTTATTTTTTATTTTATTTATTATTGTTTCTAAAATTTGTTATGGAATTTATGCAGTTTATTATTTAATCTGGGTGTAATGTAACTAGGTAGTTAAAAATGTGAAATATATATATATATTTTTTTTTTTTATATATATTTTATAAATACATAAATAAGATATATAAAAATATGTATACCGTATAGAATAATGGGAAATAATTTCCCACTTGACGATATTGTGCTATGCGGTGACGAACAAAGGGAAATTATTTCTCACCGCCTAAACCCCACTTCCCCCCACTTTTCAAAAATTTTGACAACATATTTGAAAGTTAAGTTACCCTAGAACCATGCTCAATTTTTAATTTTCGTCAAAAAAGTTTTCCATTTGATTAAGGGTTAATTATTGTTTCGTTATGGTTTCCTTATTGTGTTTTAAATAAAGTACAGATAGTTCACTACAAAACATCAAATAAAACAGCAATGTCGACTCCTGCAGCTAAGGTATGTTTTGTGTTTTAATTTTGGTAATTGAATTGGGGAAAACTTAAATACCAGTACGATTTTGTTCCATGTACTATTCTTCAGTGTACTATTCTTCCATTTAACCATTAGAATACTACATTATCCCTGGGTTCATCAGTAATAATATGGATACTTTTTATCCCGAAATTCTCATGGGAAATCTTATTAACCAAATCAAAGCGAGGGCGCACCACTGGTATAAAATAAGCAGTCGTAGTAGGTCACTGCCTACGTCTGTCCATTAATGCTTTATTTATTATTATGTGATTCTTTTTAAGTTATTATTTGTTTTTTATAGTCACGAATGAAGAAAATTATGCAGTTAATAAAAAAATTGATATGGGAAGTGGTGATCACTTCCCATATCAGAAGAGAGTAATCCTGGAACTGCTTTTCCCGAGAACATACAGCAAGATAAGGCCCCAGCTCTAGATAAATTCTTACTAACAGACAGCTACAAGCTACAACGATATTGACATGGACCCAATATTAACTGATACGACATCACCTTCGTTGATCGATTATATTTGTGATACCGATTTAAGTTCTGAGATCAATACTAACGCATTATTAACACCATTACCTCAAAGTAAACTTGAATACAGTGATTCAGATACTGAGAATACTTACACTTTAGTGGATTTAGATAAACAGAACATAAAAGACTTAACAACTTATGATCCTACTATGCCAGCTTTCATTAATCAATTAATACAGCCGAGCACCAGTTCACTGTTTGACCAACAAGAACTAAATGTGTCCAAGAATTTGGAGACCCACGACAGCATTACCTCTATTGATAGCGAAGATACATGGAAGCCTGCCTCATCGTCCAGTGATTCGGATGAAGATAAGTCAGTTCAAACAATAGAAGAAGAAACAAGTGTTGGTAAAATAGGATATATGAAAATAAAACCTTTACCAAAACGACTTTTAGCAAAAAAAAATCGTAAGGCTGCTGTAGGGAAATCTATACAACCAAAGCCTTGTACGAATAAAAAATGTGGTAACTCATATGCAAATAAATTTACGGAAGTGATCGCAATAATATTTTTGAAAACTATTGGGGATTAGGTTGTGATAAAAGACAAAAAGATTTCCTGCTGTCTTGTGCTAAAGAAAAACCGATTCGAAGAAAAAGATCCAGTAGTAATGTTCGCAAAATATCATACGATTATTTTATCAGCTACAATGGACAGAATATTAATGTATGTCAACAATTTTTGCTTAAGACCCTAAACATATCCCGAATGTCAATGAGATTCACCGAAAATGCTAATAAAGCTCTGAATACCACTGGAGATGGCAGAAGAACTAGTCGTCCTCATAATAAATCTGACGAGGTAGAAGTCGCTCAGTTAAAATCATTTATTGAGATGTTGCCTGCTGTTCCATCCCATTATTGTCGCAATAAAAGCACTAAAGTATGTTTACCTCAAGAATTTCAAAATATATCGTTTTTGTATTTACAGTATGTTAATCACGTGAAAGAAAATAATCCAGAATCATCAGTATTATCAAAAAGAGTATTTCGTAACATTTTCAAAAGGGATTTTAATATCGGATTCTTTTTGTGAGAAGTGCAAAAATTTACCACCTGAGAATAAAATTGTTTTTGAGCAAACCCCTGAATATAAAATCACATTCGAGATAAAGAAAAATGTAAACAACTGTTTTTAGAAGACCAAAAAATGAGCAAATTAACTTTCTAACTCCTTATGCGTAAGGTTTGATTTAGAAAAAGTCCTGAATACTCCACACGGTAAAAGTGTACATACTATTCCAGGAAGTATGCATACTATAATGAAAGTATATACGAAAGTGGTACAAGGGAAGGTTACTGTTACCTGTGGGGAGAATGCGACGGAAAAAGGGGCTGTAATGAAATTGTTACATTCCTTTTTAAATACTTGATTATGGTAGACCAAAGAGGTACCCATACCGAGATAAATTTATACTCCGATAGCTGTGCCGGGCAAAATAGGAATCGAGCAATGATATCCATGATAATTCATTTCTTGAAAACCGCAATTACTATTACACAAATAAAGGTAACTTATCTTTTACCGGGACACACCATGATGCCTGTTGACTCAATTCATAGCACTATTAAAAGTTTTGTGCGTAATAAAACAGTATGGGCTCCTTCTGAGTGCCAACTACGATTACTAATGCTAGAAATAAGCCTAGAAACTACAATGTAAATGTTTTAACCTATGGAGACTTCATGGATTGGGAGAATTTTTCACAAGCTTTATTACCAGCAAAATTTAAGATTAATTTTAATTCATTAAGGGTGGTGCAATTTTATAAAAATAATCCTATTGTTAAATTTCAATACGGTTTTTTCGAAGATAGTGACAATTACGAAATAAACATGGATTTCATCATCAGATCGAGAGCAAACAAAGCTATTGTGGAAAAGGGACCTACACCTTTATACGCCGAAGAGCACAAACTTTCATTAGCTAAATACAAAGATTTACAGGATCTGTGTAACAAAAATGTTGTGTTGAAATGTATGAAGCATGATGGAAACGTACGTGATGCTTTAGCTGAAACAGATGAGGATGAGAATTAATAATATTTAATTTAATTTTATCTTAACACAATATTGATCTCACTAATCAAAAAGATTGATATAATTATTTAATTAATGTTTTGTGTAAAAACCATGATAACCCTGGTGTTCAGTGAAAACGGGCTAAGATCATGCGTACGAAAAGAAATACTTTATTTCATTTTAAATAACTAGTTAAGTTTATAATTATGCTGATTGATCTCATTACTCCAATTGTTTAATAGAAATAAATTTTCATTTTCAATATTTTATAACTATTTCGTTTAAACGCCTTTTAAAATATCTATTTATTTATCAAAATATAGTTTATTGTATTAGTAATATGAATGGATATTTTTATCGTAAATGCCAAAACAATCTTAGATTATGACAGCAAAAATAAATTAAGCGACATAAATAGCTTAAACACTAAATATTTTTGTATTTTTTTCCATTATACAGGGTGTCCGGTAATGAATGGATAACCTTGAAATGTCTTATAGTACAACTTATGGCCCTCCTGAAAAAAATACGAAAAATAATATATCATAAGTAGTAGCTTTGATATATTTTTTTTAAAGAAAAGTCGATTCTTTTCTATCTTATTTTACTGTCTTGAACACTTGACCAAAAATGAATGATTTCTATTGGTTTTTTGTTATATTATTATTATACACTAACTGTGCTTATAGGTAAAATGTAAACAATATGAATAGCTTTTGCAGTTTTTATTTAAAAAATTCGCAAATCAATTTATTTCTGAAAAACATGCAAAAAATATTATTTAAGCGAAGTTCAAACCTCTTGGGTATGAAAAAAATGTATGAATGTATGGGTGACCAATAATTTTACAATAATATCGGTTTCGTGTAGATTTTATAATGGTATAATTCATAAATGTATCTTCCATAAATAGTGACTTATTGCCATTAATGTAGAAAAGGAGAAAATTTGACTAAGTAACAAAATTTTCATATGGGAACATTTTTTAAATTGAATTGTCTCTGATCATTGGGAATTAATAAAAACATATCAGGAGTTGATCATACATGAAAACAGCTATTTTTAAACAAATTGAAACCAAATTAAGTATTAGAAATTAACGTATTTAAATGTAATAAAATAACCAATTTAAATCCTGAAATGGTTACTTTACTAGCGTGAAATGGGTCGTGTGACCTTCATATTTGCTACCTGCTGCCTTTTGTGTTAGACAAAGAGAGGTCTGAATTGGGTAAGTGGGAGAGAGAAGAGCTAAATGTAAAAGAGAACTTAGTGCGTCGCACGACCTGCTCGACTTCGCATGTATTTATTTTGTCTCCTTTGCAATTATTTAAATCAGTGTTAAAACGACCACTTGGCTATTTTACCGGACTATTTGTATTTCTTATTGATTTGGACTTGTTTTGCGTTTGGTGATATTTTCGACGATTTGGCTTGTTTCTGGACTAAACTGGACTTTTGTGTACCTATCAAAATGCCACGTCATCAGTACACGGCACAAGAATATGCAAACATGCATTTTATTTATGGAGAATGCAGAGGCAACGCAAATGCAGCCGCAGCTCTTTATAGGGAGAGGTACCCTAATGCTCGCCACCCAGACTGGCGTGTATTTATAAGAGTCCACGGTTGTTACTCTGAAGGAAGAATGCCGGGTAGTGGTGTCGGTGGTGCTAGCGCTGGAAGAATCGCTCGTCCTGATGTAGAAGACGTGGTGCTTGAGGATATTGAAAACGATCCTTCAACCTCTACGCGAGCAATAGCTCGACGCACAGGTATTGGAAAATCGACCGTACACGATATTTTAAAGAAAAACGAATTCCACCCTTACCACGTTACACGCGTACAAACTCTCCAACCAAGAGATTATCTCTCAAGAGTGCGTTTTTGCCGGCAAATGCTGGCAAAGATGAAAGAAGACCCGCAATTTTTTGATAAAATTTTATGGAGCGATGAGTCAACGCTTAAAAGAGGCGGTTATTTAAATTTACACAATTTACATAGTTGGGAACTAGAAAATCTTCATGTTATGCGTGAAGACAGGTCACAATACCAATTTAAAATAAATTATTGGACCGGAATATTAAATGGTATGATAATTGGCCCATTTGAATTACCGGGGAATTTAACGGGGCTAAGTTATTTGGAGTTTCTTCAAAATGATCTCTCCAATTTATTACAAGAGATTCCCGAGGAGCTGAGGGAATCGTATTGGCTGCAAAATGACGGTTGTCCTGCGCATTATGCTGTTCCGGTTCGTGCATATTTAAATAGCAGATACCCAAATAGATGGATCGGACGTCTAGGGCCAATTTTGTGGCCTCCACGTTCACCGGATCTAAATCCATTGGATTTTTTTACTGGGGCTGTCTGAAAGAGGAAGTATACTGTAAGACCGTGCGGTCTTTGGACGAACTACGCAGTCGTGTCAGAGAAGCCGCATCAAAAATATGCGAGCGACGGTACACTAGACTGCTCAGAAGATCATTTATCCGAAGATGTAGGGCATGCATAAGAGTGTCAGGCAAACAATTTGAACATTTGTTGTAAATTAACGAAAAATAAAATATTTTAATTTTAAATGTTGTTTTTTATTAATCCCCAATGATCAGACACAATTCAATTTAATATATGTTCCCATATTACAAATTTTGTTACTTAGTCAAATTTTCTCCTTTTCTACATTAATGGCAATAAGTCACTATTTATGGAAGATACATTTATGAATTATACCATTATAAAATCTACACGAAACCGATATTATTGTAAAATTATTGGTCACCCATACATTCATACATTTTTTTCATACCCAAGAGGTTTGAACTTCGCTTAAATAATATTTTTTGCATGTTTTTCAGAAATAAATTGATTTGCGAATTTTTTTAAATAAAAACTGCAAAAGCTATTCATATTGTTTACATTTTACCTATAAGCACAGTTAGTATATAATAATAATATAACAAAAAACCAATAGAAATCATTCATTTTTGGTCATAGTGTTCAAGACAGTAAAATAAGATAGAAAAGAATCGACTTTTTCTTTAAAAAAAATATATCAAAGGTACTACTTGTGATATATTATTTTTCGTATTTTTTTCAGGACGGCCATAAGTTGTACTATAAGACATTTCAAGGTTATCCATTCATTACCGGACACCCAATATATGTAAATGTCTGAAAATCAATAATGTATGTAAAATTTCAATTAACTAGCACATTTCTATTAAAACATATTTTTTAAAAAAAACCTTCTCCTGTAAAATTTGTTTTTTGTCGGTTGCGCTAAAACGGCGGTAAAGGCTCGATATTATCAAACAGTTTTCATTTGTTTAATATTAGCTGTAAATTCACTTACTTGTGGAATGTTATATCACTTTCCTTTTCGTAACGAGTTTAACATATTACGCACACTCATTATTATTAATTATGTAACTAAAATTATACACAATCAAACCACATAAAATACTTTCGTTTTTTAGTATAAAAGTTCAAAATACAGAGATAAGATTTAAATAAGACAACAGACTTTGGCATATTGTCAAATTTAGTTTCCGGTACGGAAAATGGTGGCGCTTCAAATCGGCACAGACATTTTGTATGGTATAAGCCAGTCCATGTTACATGTATATATATAGAGGTCAGTGATTACAACCTATATAAGTGCCTCTACCTATGCCTCTACTTAATATAGAGCTCCTCCACAGATTGTCTTAAAGGTATTCTGCCATAGCTATTATTGTCTATTTGAGGAAGATGCTGCTGGCCCATCTTCAGTGTCAGTTTTCCTCTGACGCCTCTTACGACACCCACGGGACGATATGAGTAGTGGGTTGTCTTATACCACCACTACACGGGTATCGAAAATACTATATTTGATAAAAATAAAAGTTGGCAACTCTATCCAGACATATCCAGACATTTTATGAAGAAAGCTCTTGTAATCAAATGAAAATCTTTACCTATATATTTATTATAATCAAAATTAATTTTAACTTAAATCGAAAAAACCGAAATTTAAATTATATCTTACAAGAAACCACCCTCAATTTGTGGGCAAAGCAAATTGCCAAATTTTGTTTCCTGATTGTGAGCAATGAAAACAAACAAAAACAACAATTTGCATTACTAAAACTTATCTAAAAATACGCAGTTAACTAAACTTTAAAACATCTTGAACATCATGAAATTTAAAATATAGTCAAATACCCATAATTTACAACAAGTATCACAGTGGTGCATAACAATTAAAAACATCCTTTCTTAGTCCAAAGATATAACCTTATCATTTTTATGACTAAAATTAACATCATCCATGAAATCTTCATCTTCACTTTCTGAATCGTCTCGATTACAAATATTCTTCATTACATTTAACATTGTATTTTCTTCAACCACTTCCTCATCAGAAGATGCGTCAATAGAGTCTACATCATAAACAATCCACTTTCTAATTTCACCGTCTTTAGTTAACGTCAACCAGTTTTTACTTAATATTTTATACAACTTGACAAGAACAAATTGGCCTTTATTGACATGAATAGATTTTCTAACATCAACTGAGCCATATAATTCAAAGTCGAAAGCATAGTCTACGTCATTTAAAGTAGCTGTGAAACTTATTGATCTTCCTTGAATTTTTAGATTATACGTTTCTAAGCCGATCAGATTAATTTTTATAAAGGCTACGTTTTTATTTTGCCTCCAAACAAGTTTTGGCTTACGCATTTGGTTTATACCCGACAAAAATTTGATTGGACGCTTTTTTAAATTACACGTGGACTTGGAAGTTTCTGGTGAAGTACAACCGTCGGAATCCAAATCTTTTGCTACATTTTGTGATTGTTTTACTTTTGAATAAGTGATAGCTTGTCTTCCTCCAATTGTATACTTCTTGTCAGTCTGTATTTCATTTGAAGTAACTGCAGGTAAATTCGCATTCAATTTAGGTTTGCTACTACTATTTTTAACGACCGGTTTTAACATTTTCACAAACTCATCAACCATATTTATATTCCAGCGTTCTGAACCTTCAGATTCTTCGGAGTCAGAGCCCACCAAGGGTACAGATCTTATTGGTTGTTGAAAAAGAGTTCGTATTGGCGATATTTCATTTGACTTAATAACAGCATGCTTTTCGCAAGTTTCTTCGTCTTTTTCAAAGCTTTCATCTTTTTTCAATTCATTTTCCATAACATTTAAGTTGTTAACTTGAAATTCATTAAGATAGTTTATTTCGGCTTCATTCTCCTGCGCCAAGTTAACGTCAATCAAAAGTTGATTTATCATAACATCTTGTTCGTTGTTTGTGTCCATCAATACAATGCCATACTTATTACCTTCTGTGAATTCCGCTTTCTCTTTAGTAAAATACTTGACATATAAATGTTTTAAACGGTCAGAATCATGATCATAGCATTTATCGCAAAACCAATTTGTGCTAAAGTCGGTCCATTCTTTCCCCATAGGTCTAACACCAACAAGTCGACATTCTATTGCTTGGAATGGTAGTATTGTTATAAAATCTTCCTTAATCGGAGCTAAGTGTTTTATCAACACTTCTCTCCAATCACCTTGATCTACAAAAAAGCATTTTACTTTCTTTTTATCAATTATAGCGTCGATTCGTGCTCGTTCATACGTCGAATCATCTGGATACATGGCCAACACTATATCACCTACTTTAATGTCACATATTGCTTCAGAAATCTCATTGACATACTTCTGAATATCTTTGAGCAATGAATTCAAACATGACTCAAATTTTTCAAGGCGTAAAAAAAATTTATCAGGGCTAATAGCAGAACCGAAAAATACCAATGACATGTTCTCGTTTTCAAAATTTGACCAAGCTTGTGGCAAAAGCTTGATAGGTTCAGGAACTTTATTGATTGCAATTTCTTCTATCTGAATGTTACCTACACAAAGTGACTTAATTTTTGCTATGTGCTCCATATTAGGTACGGCATGTTTGTCTAAGAGATCTCGTTTAAAATCATGCTTTACAACAGTCGTATTTATCGACGATAAGTCTTGACAAGCTTCAAGAGTGTCCACAAAAACACAGTTTCCGATTGACATAACTACTTGTCCCCTTATGTACATATCTTCATCTTTATCAGTTATCTTTTTCAACTGGTCTCTAGCGAGATCTGAAAACGTGATATCTTTGTCTTTAGGCTGTATATTTGCAAGTCTTACTTGAATTACATGTGTATCTATATTTTTTAATTCTTCAGGTAAATAATATAAATAGATATCTTTTGTAGTTTCTAATTTCTCTTCATCAATGAGTTTTATCAATACACAATTCGGATTACCCCTTTGATATTTGCTCAGGATTTTTATCACTTGACATCTAGCAAAGAAGTTCTGTTTGATTGAAACGGCGCAAATATCGCCAATTTTAGGTATGCCATGGAGTTTTCGGTTAGGTTCTTTACTGTAATACATTCCCATTTTTAATGAAAGAGTGCTGTATGTTTGGGGATACTTACGAGCCGCACCATTAACACTGTTCGATAATAATCTAGCGGAAAAATGAATCGCGCTGTAATAGTGAAGAATTTTAAAAGTAATTTGACCAGATGTTGGAATCCATTCCTTACTTTGATCAAAATCTTTCAAGACAGTGTGCCTCGCAAGGCAGTTCCAAAAATCTGGGCAGTAACCAATTGCTAGTAAATTATCACAAAGAGGTACTAAGTTTGACGCTTTGACGTTATCTTTTTCAACTAAAACCCTATCACATATTTCATTTAAACACTGTGGAACATCACCCGTGCAACGTTTTATAAAATGTAGCATTTTAGGCAACTGCTCTAAATTGTTTTCTTCAATTAAAATTTTTATTTTTACGTTTTCATCTTTAGCCACAAAAATAGACGAATAATTGTCGTTCAAAACAGAAAAACGTTTGCAGAAACTAGAATACAGTTGTGGGAGTGAATAGTTCAATAAAAAATGAGCATCCATGATATTCATGTGAGTCAGAGTATCATCACAACATAACAGGATCGGACCTAACAATGGATCTTCAAAATCATCCCAAGCAACCCTTAAATTAAACAAATCTTGAATAGTCATGCTACTATCGCAGACGAACATCGCATTTTTGTGTTTGGCGAGAGCCTTTTTTAATGTCATAATTTCATCATCTGTTCTGCAAACAATAACAGTTCTTTTAGTCTTGTCAATTTGATTAAGAAAATCGAGGACTGATTTCACTTTGTTTTCTTGTTGAACAAAATTCACCGACATGCCTGCTTTTGAATAAAGAACACATTCTTGGTAGGCGCCTATACAAACAACAGAGTAGGGCGCTTTTTTTGCTATTGGTTCCATAAAATCACACCAATACCTGGATGCTAAAACATACTGCACTCGTAACTCTTTATTGGTACGATTTTTAAGAGTATCTTTGATCCTGAACATAAAGTATTTTATTTCATTGCTATAGACTTCTAGAAGTCTCTCACAATCATCAAACACAACAGTTGCAAGGCGCCGTAAATCAACCCCAAAGTCTGTTACATGTAATAATCTCACTAAGAATGATGGAGTACATATTAAGAGGTCACAACCATTCAACAGAAATGTAGTTACGTACGATTCATCAACACCTGCAAAACAAGACAGAACTTTCCCTTGAACATCTAAAAACATTTTAGCCATCTTTTCCACCTCAGCTACAGATTTTGCCGTAGCACAAACGATAATACAAGTCGGACCAACACTTTCGGAATTATCTGAGCAAGCATCAGACACTAAACGACAAACAGCCGGTAAATATCCTAGGGTTTTGCCACTTCCTGCAGGACTAATCATGAACATACTATAACCGCGCAATATACAAAACCAAGAAATAGTTTGCAACTTCATAGGTCGCTCTACTAACATGTTTTTTAATACAATATGAATATGACTGTTAAAATTTACATCCCCAAGATTACAAACTGGCTCTATTCTTTTATTCATTTTTGTGTGTACCATTAGCACTGGTGTCACAAGTTTATCAACAAACAAAGATATATTAGGGTCTATGTTTTTGAACGGATTTACAGAATGTTTTTTCATGATGAAGTTACTTGAGTTACTTGAGTCCTTGTTGTTGTGTTTTAAACCGTTAGATACATTTGGAACCGGATAATCTTCATTAAGTTTTTTAATAATTTCGTCAATATTTCCATCATCATCTGAATCCCTAGCAACCTCTGTTTCGCTTTCTTTTTGCTTTGCTTTAACACCTTCCAAACTAGAAGATGAATCGTTATTTGTTGTATCAGAGCAGGAATTAGATGAATTGTTCAATGTTTTTGTAACTAATCTTTCATGTAAAATTAGCTTTTTTTGTAAAACTTTAGAACTTGGTGATGTTATTACATTATCACTAGAAGAATCATCACTTAAATTGCTCAAATTAAATTTACTTACTGCCTTATTGTTTTTATTATTACTGTTTGTAGAAATTTTTCTTTCATATGTTGGTCTAATTTTCATATCCTGTTGAATCGCATCCAACACATTTTTATTACTAATTTTAACATTTACATTGGAATCCACATTTGCATAAATATCTTCTTTATGATTTGTCTCCTCTACATCTTCTTCACGAATTATTGGATGCTCTGGAACAATGTCGCTGTCCATAACTTTCAATGTTAACTTGGAGGGGTCTATTCCTGGTGGTCCATACCCTACCCTTTTCTTGTTGCAGGTGGAAACATTTTCTTTTTTAGATAGCTTTCTTCTTCCTTCGAAAAAAATTAAAAATACATTATTAGTTATTACATATATAAAAATACATTATTAGTTATTACATATATAGTTTTTTATATTTATTATATTTACATACATATGTAGGTTAAAATTCAATTAAAGTTTTCATTGTTGAAAATTCTGATCCAAATATTCTCTAATTACCGTTTAAATTGCAGTAATTTTAGCATTTCTTAAGATTTTTTTCAAATATAAATTTTGAAGCTGCATTTCTGGGATAGAATTATATTTTGAGACAATTATATTTGAAAGTTTGCACTGATAACACAAAATATATATTTAAATAATATAAAATATTTATGACATTAAAAAACCTAAAATATATAACCATCATAACATAGTGCTACACCTTCCGGTTTTGGTATTACCAAATTAGCTGACTTTGTTTCCTCGCGGAACGGATACACTTAGAATTTGTACAAGAAAAGAAGCAGCCCTCTTGTCACCAGCGAGGGGAAGTCAAATAGTTCGCAGAATGAAAGGAAAAGGGGGTGAAATCAAACATTTCATTTTTGATATATTCTCCATTAACCCTAATACACTTCTTAACTTCACTCAGATCGTTCAAATAACTTAATATACCTTCAAAAAAAATGTTTTGTCAAAGCCACAAAAATAGACATAAATTGCCGACTTCATTTCTTCGTCACCTAATAATAATAATCTTTAGTGCATCCTTAAGATTAAGTACACACGATAACAACAAAAAGGCAAAACTAAGCTTACAATTAGGTAAGTATTCTACAATTAGTATTGTTGCGCTCCATAATTAATGCCCGGTATATTGTGGTATTATTAGCGGCATCTATCGAATAGAAGAACTAAGCTTTCTAGAAAACTCCACACTCAAATTTTCTACACCTAGTCGGTCGGGACCGGTATTTCCTGGAACATTCTAGATGTTTCGGTAGAAAAGGCCTATATAAAGCCATTTAGCGCCGCGACCGATGCAGTATTGAATTGAAAGACTTCGGAGTGAAATAAAGTGAACTAAAGTGTTAAGCGTGATTAATTACTGGTGTTTTTTAAGTTTTAATCGATGTTCAGTAATTAAAGTGTCAATTTTGATAATTCAATCGGCAGTTTTTCGAACACTAAGCTCTTAACAGTATGAAGCTACTGACATCTAAACTAGGCAGAGCCTGTATCTTAAATGTCAAGGTCTGCTCCCAAACATAGTACAAGAATTTAAGTACAGAGCAGTTATGCAATAATTTTAACTGCTAAAAGTAATATTTTACTATCAAATCTACAAAATATAATGTATGTGTATTTTTCTTTCCCTAAAGCTCTTTTCATACTTAGCAACAAATAATAATCTGTACGTGCTAAATCTGGACTATAGAATAGTCAGATGAAGCTGTAAGAGTCGCATAGACTAACAGCACTAACACCTAGATACTAGTACTATAGGATGGTTTAAAGTTTCAAAGCCACACTTGTGAATGGGTGCATTTTTATGCAAAAGGAGCACACCTCGAGAACACTTTCCCGTTCACTTTTCTTTAATCACATCTTATAACATAGTAAAACCAGAATAGTAGTCTATCTTCTAAGAAATGTACCGAACGCCGCTAATGTGTACGTGCTTGGCATGGACTCGTACGCACGTAGCAAATCACGTACACGACACATGATAAGTAGGAAAGATCGGGCCGAGTCGGGGACGCCCACCGCCGCGCTCCACGATCACGTTTGTTTGAGTCTCTTGATATTTCGCGTGCCGCACCTATTTAAACTGTGCTTATACTTTACAAATATGTCGAAAGCACATAAAACATTTTGTACCATCTTTGCTTTTAATAAAATTTTGCTGGCAGTCTTTTGTCGTTTTATTTTCTGTTTTTTTTTAATAAATTAATATATGTGTTTATTTAAGTAAATTAACTTTTTATTGATAGGTAATATATATCTTTACCACCAACCATAGATTCATACCTCATAGGTACATTTATTATCATATTACATCATGGATATGAATACTTTATATGTTGTCTAATGAATATGTATGAAAAAAAGGCACTGGGCTCCTGGTCTATTGCCCCATTTACACTCAGCCACTGCCACTGCTCCTGTCGCTGCCGGAAATATTTCCCTAAATACTTCTCGACAATAACGACGCGAGTGGGTGTTTACACTCAGCCTTCATACTTCTTTATTGATCAACTCCCAACAATGACTGGCGTCGAATTTGTTGGTGTGACAGCATTGTGTTCAGTTTAAGTAGCTAATATGTGCAATTTATTGTGAGGATCCTATATTACCCGCAGCATTTCATACAATTCTAAAAAAATTATTTTTTTATCATTACTAAATATCATTAAAACACTGGGTAGGTTAATAAACGAATTGACGTTTTTAAACATAGCACGTTCTTTATCGGTCGAAGAATGAGCAGAATGTAAACACTAACTGCCGCTCGCACTGCCCGTCCTTTGACTTCCGCGTAAAGCTGGAATTTTTTGGACAAACAAACTAAATAAATAATTAACAAATATAATGCATAAATACATATCCCTGTGTATTATGTTTGTAAACATTATAACTACTTATAAAACTAAATTAGACTTAGCTGTTAAAAAGACAGTGACAACTCAGCAATAGTAGGCATTCTCTCGCGCGGCACGAGAGTTATCCTACTATTCTGTTATTACTATGCTTTTAATTGCATTAATTAATTATTTTCATTGCACAATTACACTAGAATTTTCTCTTATATTGTGGAGACAGTTTACAAACATAAATTGCACAAGGACAAACATACAGACCAGGGACCAGAAATCAAGTTCAAGAACAAGCCTTTCAACTTTTTCAACAATGTCAGAGGAAGTCGCCTCAATTAGTCATCCTAAGTGCTAATCATCTTCATTTGAGTCTCAGCCTTGCTTAAAAAGTCAGGCAAGGGGGCAAGAGTCATTATAAACAGATGAGATCTCTTCAACAATATTATGTAATATTTTTCCTTGCTGGAATTTAATCACAGCATTAAACTCAATTTTCTCGATACTTAGTGTTCACTTTCCAATTGACTTTTTTAGCCTGTAATATCTCAAATCTGGCTGAAACTTGGTATTTAGTTTAAGTGTGTCACCAAGTACTGACAATTAAAAATATCCCTCTCCTCCCTCTAAAACCTCCTTTTCACGAACTATTTGACTCACCCTCGTATATCAATATAATTTTTAGCACAAATAGGTCAGCTAGACAAGAGAGCGACTAAGCGTTTAGAGAATACCAGTGTGAAATAGCAGCTTAATGCTGCTGTTTTTTGTATAGTGAGTGTGTAGAACCAAAGACCCTTTTTCCAGTAAATAGGAGCAATCAATGCATTGTCATCCTTGGTCTAAAATAGATAAAATAGATTTGATTCTTAATTGAGGATAAATGTAGATGTCTATGAGACAGAATCCACTTACCATCAGGTGGACATTTTCTTGTTTGTCACCATTATTCTATAAAAAATATTGGCTTTGTATTGGCTTTGCACTCAACAATAGATTGTGTGTGGTTGTAGAACCATCATAGCACTGTAGAGGATAGAGCTCTACAATGCTGTAATGATTCTACAACCATTCAATATAATATGTATACCTTGTGTTTGTATCACGCATTTTTGAAAAGGCCCTATATCCAGAAAAAGATTAGAAATCTCTACAGATAGAGAGATATATCAACAATAGCCATCCATGTACTGTAACAATAAGAAAAGATATATTTACCTCTTTTATCCATGTGTTTACACCCTTGAGATTGTTGGGAGTAAGACGTTTCACATGATATATTATTCGACATATCAGGTTCCTGATCTTTAAACATTTCTCCTACATTTTTGCAAACATTTAACTCTATTTGTTTTATGTCATTTTTGTCTTTTAAGTCTTGAATACTCTTTTTTGATGCTATCAAGTCAAGCTTCTTTTTCAACAATGTTGATTTAGGTTCAGGTTCATTTCTTGGGACTTTTGATTCTTTTGCTTTGGTTTCACAATTAAATCCTCGATCTTTTACTTTATATGCTCTTCCTACAGGTTCCTCATCTACATCTTTACACATGTCAAAATCTTTATTTTTATTTTTTAAAAGTTGTGAAATAAGTACAGCATTGTGCTTCTGTAGGTTCATTGTGGTTAGAGCTGATTCTAATTGCTGGGATGTACGTGAGACAACCGTTTGACTTTTCATAGACTCTTCCCAGTCTTTTTTTGGTATCTTCTTCTTTTTATAATGATTTTCGATCTCTTTAATAACATGTGCCACTTCAGAACTTTGCAACTTGGTGTTTATTTTACCCAAACCCAATGCTTGGTGAAATAAACACATATCATAAGCGGCAAAGCCTGACTTTACTAATAGTTTTGACAATGGCTTCTCCTTTTTATTATGGTCCTTTATTATTAGTTCACCATATTTATGAATGTTATCATCAAAAATTGAAGATCTAAAATGCATAAAAGAATGCTTGTTAGATACAAATAGAAATAAATTAAATATGAATCTTAATGTCAAGTTATGTCTGTTGAAAATATTATATATATATATATATATATATATATATATATATATATATATATATATATATATATATAATATATATATTTTATATATATATAAATTTAATAGTTTACATGACCATGTAGTGGTGGAATAAGAATATCCTCTACCCTATATCAACTTGTGGGTGTCGTAAGATGCTATAGAGAGAAATAAACCAGGAGATGGGCAGTGTCTTCCTAATAACAACTAAAAATAAAATACTATGGTCGTGAACCTGCCCACCAAATGATAACTGCAGTTATTTTTATTATTTTAGGTTGTTATGAGTAAAACACTACTGCCCATCTTGATTCAGCTTCCTTGTCGGCTCTCAATACCATGGGATGATATCTGGTTATGTATCGCGCGCGCTCAGCGTACGGTCGTGTACATTTAAACAAAGTATACTGCGGAAACGTACTGCGAAGCAAAATGATACAGTGCAAAAAATGTAAAATGTTTGTGTCCTTGAATAAGGATGACAATATATAGTAAAGTGTAAAGGTGTATGTGAGGCGGTTTTTCACAAGAAATGCATGCAATCCAATAAAAAATTTCTGCATACGTCATTCTGCGATGAGTGTCGAAAAACCAGCCCTTTGCAGCCAGCACAGGACCCAAAACTATCGATAAACCCTAGTGAACTATCCGGTGAGAAGGTATTAGCTGAAGTGAACAAAAAGTTTGAAGTTATTTACAATATGGAGAAAAAAATTGAAGACCTTTCTACTAACGTAGAATTTTACGCCGAAATGTATCAAACCTTAATAACATTCAAGGAAGAATCTGAAAAACGAATCAAGTCATTAGAACAGAAAAATATCTACTTAGAGAAGTGCAATAAAGCGTTGGAAGAACAGGTGCAGGAGCTGGAGACTAAAGAGAGAAAAATGTAGAAATTCACGGGCTGGAAATGCACAAGGACGAGAATATTACGTCTGTAATTAAAGAAATAGCTTGTAAGCTAAACTTAAATCCGGATGATATCGAAGAAGCACAGAGGGTAGGTCAAGCAAAAGTTAGTGATAAGAAGATTAAAACCGTCGTGGTTAAACTGCGATCTAAAAACGCCCGTAATAGCTGGATGTTAGCAAAAAAACAATATAAATTAACAAATAATAAAATTTATGGCAATGGCAGCGAAAACCCCGTATTTATTAATGAGGATTTGCCAAAATACAAGCGCCAACTTCTATGGGCCATCAGAAATAAACTAAAACCAAAAGGCTATCAATATATTTGGGTCCAAAACAACAACATCCTAGTAAAAAAGAGCAGCGAAGAAAAGAAGATCTACAACATAAAATCGGAAGATGACCTAAATAAATTCGAAGATTATAACTAATAAATAAATGCGATGCGCTCATGGTACGCGCGGAGCAGCGAATACACACTAAGCGCATTTAACACCAACGTTCACCCAAACGGATATATTTTTTTCAGACATTATATATAAAAGATATAATGATATTTCAGATCTGAGTAATGATTCCACACAAAATATAAATAATATTCAAACTCTTCATCTGAATATCAGGTCACTTCGGAAACATTTTAATGAATTACTAGTTTTATTGGAAGAACATAAATACAGGACAGATATATTAATATTAAGCGAAGTAAACATTAGAAAAGAAGAGCTATCGTTATATCAAATAACAGGATTTAACTCCTTTATAATATCAAGAGAAACTACCAGAGGGGGGAAGGTATTAATCTATGCCTGTGATAAACTTAGCTTCGATGCTCGGAGAGTTCCTACAGAGGCCCTAGAAACGCTACACGGACAGCTAAAAATAGGAAACAAGACAACTCATATTATCGCCATGTATAGACCAGCACAAAAAAATAAATTATTCTTCATACATCAATTGGAGACCACATTAAAATCTATTCCAACATCTGATAATGTAATATTGATTGGTGACACAAATATAGATATTCTAAACGATAAAATTAATCCAATCCAATATGGCCTATTGTGTTCCATACCGAGTACAGAGATAACACGTGAGGCGGTTGTGGATGGACGGAACGAGACATCGTGTAGAACGTGTGGGTGTGTGCGGGACGGAACGAGTGTGAGCTGTCATCGTTCGTGCTCGAGACGAAAATCTCCGATCACCATGCGATTGGAATAGAGGTAAATTTAAGTGATAACTGCAATAAAAGGACTCAAACTAGTAGGGACAATAGTGTGCGGAAATTACTTAATGAAAATTTTATAAAACAAAGACTAGACTCGTATAACTGGGCGCAATTATCGGTGTAATATGTCCACTTGTGTTATTTCAATCATTATGTACTGTGTTTGATAGGATATATAGGGAAAGTACAACTGTAGTAACAACTTGTAATAAAAATTTAATAAGACAACCATGGATAGATAGATATTTATATAATATGATATTAAGACGAGACTATTTGTTTAAGACTATTGTATAGACTATTAGTTAGTAGACTATTAGTAGTACTATTTGTATAGACTATTAGTTTAGATGACAGAGTGGACAGGAATGTGTTATGGCAAACACTGAACTCATATGGGTTGAGCGCTGGTTTGATACGGGCATTAAGGTCTCTTTATAGGGACTCTAGTGCTTGTGTCAGGATCAATGGGGTCTATTCGGGCTGGTTTGGCATCCAAAAAGGTGTCAGACAGGGCTGTGTAGCTTCCCCTTGGCTGTTCAACCTATTTATGGACAGGTGTTTGCAAACTTTGAAAGACGAAGAATGTGGGTTAAGAATGGGCGAGTTAACCGTCAAATGCCTTTTGTATGCCGATGATCAAGTCATATTTGCGTCATCGGCGGCTGAGTTGCAAATGATGGTTACATTAATGAACTGGGCATTAAAAAAAGGGGAATGAAAGTGAACGCAAGTAAGACGAAAGTGGTGGTTTTTGAAAGAGAAGAAAGCAAAACGGTATGTGAAATAAGAATAGAAGGAGAGTTAATTGAGCAAGTGGATGAGTTTGTGTATTTGGGATGTGTATTTAGCAGGGATGGTAGATATGATAGAGATATAGAACGACGAGTAAATGCAGGGAATAGAGTGAATGGGGCACTACACTCTTCTTCTTCTTCTTCTTCTTCTTTCTTTTGTGGCGGTTTGATAAAATTCGCCAATGACGTATTGAGTAGAAAATGAAAGCTTATGAGTTTAATTAAAATAAGAGTCTGTGATAATACAAGGATACAGTTTTCCTCCGAGAATTTTGACAAATCTATTTGTTGAATTACCTAGAACAAATATGACAAACACAGGTGTTAGACTCTTACCCATATGTTAAAAGTGACAAGGATTTAAAGTTTCATATTATTAGTATTAATAAAATCACATAAAATATACACAAAAGGAGTACTGGTATAAGTTAAAAAGAGAATTAAAATCTATAGGTCGAGGAATATAAGGAGGAAGGTAATCATAAAGGGAGGAGGATAATTTGGGACAGTTGAAAAAATATGGTTTGTGGAACCTTCATCTAAGCCACATTCACACAATGAGCTATCCCTTACTCTGATTTTTGCCAGATGTGCATGTGTACAAGCATGGCTAATTCTTAATCTACAAGTGATTAAAGTTGCATGTTTATTTGCTTTGTTAAATTTAAAGAACCAAGGCTTGGGAGGAATAATCTCTTGGATGGCAGCATAGTGCTTACCTTTAACATTTCTGGAAACTTCCCATAATTTATTCCAATTTTCATTCAGTTTCCTTTTAGCTAGCAAAATTAGGTCATGTGAGTAAATTAAATTTTGTAGAATGCCATTAGCAATTGCATTTTTAGCGAGTCCATCAGCTGTTTCGTTACCATGGATACCACTGTGGCCTGGAATCCAGGCCACTGAAACATGGATTCCTTTAAGATGGCATCTGAATAGGGTATTTTTTATTTTAAGAATTAGTGGAAACTTATGTTTGTTATGGAATTGATTGGACAAAATAGCTAACAAACAACTTTTTGAATCTGTGAAAATAACTGTTTTATTAAGATTATGTGACTCTACATATAACAAAGCTTCACTGATTGCAGTTGCTTCACCGGTAAAAGTGGAGGATAGTGAGGGGCATTTAAAGTTGAGAATGATTTTGAACTTAGGAATCCAAACAGCAGCTCCAGTATAGTCTTCATCAGAATGTTTTGAAGCGTCTGTGTACATGACAAGCCAATCTTTAAAGGTGTTTTCTATAATTTCTTTTAATTTCAAATTTGCCATTGGAGAATCCTTTTCTATACCTAGATCTAGATGAATGTCGGGTTGGTAAACAATAGCCTCGTAAGGAACATCAAAGAGTGGATTTATTTTACATTGAAAGATTGGGTAAGGAAGCTGAAGAAAAATTACAAAACTTTTAAACAAGCAGGGAGAGTCCTTATGGGTCCAGTATCGGTCAGATGAGATATACTCTGAAAGAAGGTGCAATTTAGGGATTAGGGGATGATCTGAAAGTTGGCAGATCTTAAATAAGAATCTGTCTGAAAGGTATTGCCTTCTTAATCTTAAAGGAGGATCTACGCACTCAACCTGAAGAACATTTATTGGTGAGGATTTCATTGCCCCTGTAATAATGCGAAGGCATTTCGATTGAATTTTGTCCATTACTTTAAGGGATAATTTATTGCAAGGCTCCAACAGAAAACATCCATAGTCAAGGTGGCTTCGTATTAAAGCATTGTACAGTAATTTCTGAGAAAAAGGATGGGACCCCCACCAAACACCTGACAAAGACCGAAGAATATCTATGTTTTTTTCGCATTTTTGTGTTATATATTCAATGTATGGACCGAAGGCCAATTTCGAATCAAGGATAACTCCCAAAAATTTAACATTGCCTCTAACTGGAATAGGTTGCTTATCATATACAACAGATATATCGGGAACTCGCCTTTGGCGGGAAAAGATCACCACACTACTCTTGGCCACAGATAAAGAGAGGCCATGATTAGTTAACCATTCTTGTAAATAATCCATGGATGAGTTTAGACGGGAACATGCCACTGTGAAGTTGTTTGAGGAGATGTATAGAGCTAAATCGTCTGCATATTGAAGAACATTACAAAAAGAATTTACTGAAAGTTCTAAATCGTGAGTATATATAGAATAAAGGAGAGGACTAAGAACTGAGCCTTGTGGAAGTCCTTTCCATATAGTTTTTGGGGGAAGCAGGAGATTTTTAACATTTATAGATATTGATCTAGAAGAGAGAAAGTTAGAGACGTAATTGACTATCCTCACTGGAATGCTCAGATTAAGCATTTTCTGCCTGAGCACAGGAAGAAGCACATTATCATATGCAGAAGAAATATCCAAGAAAACTCCTATGAGAAATTCATGTTTTGAAAAGGCAATATGAATATCTGTGACCAAGGTACTTAGGCTATCCATGGTACTTAAACCTTTTCGGAAACCGAATTGGCTTTTAGGTAAGAGATTATTCCTTTCCAAAAACCACTCCAAGCGATTTTTTATTAAATGTTCCAAGATTTTTGCCAAAGTACAAGAAAGGGCAATAGGTCGGTAACTGGAAGGGTCATTGCTAGACTTACCTGGTTTGAGAATGGGCAAAATAATTTTAGTTTTCCATTCAGCAGGAGGATCACCAGTAATATAAATAAAATTTAAAATGGATAGTAAGACAGTTTTAGTGTTCTCACTACTATTAATTATAAACGAATAAGGAATCCCATCAATACCTGGTGAGGAGTCTTTAAGGTCATTGAGTACAGTAAACAATTCCTGAGAAGAAAAGGGGGAATCAAATTTATCATTTGTTTTTAAAAAAGCAGAATTAAAAACTTGGCATTCATCATAAGATGGGACTGTTTGTGGTGCAAGTTTATTAGAGAATTCATCTATCCACGGGGAAGGATCATTAGAAATTATATTTTCACTAGAAACTGCACAGCGATATTTTTTAACATTTCTCCAGACCAAAGATGGGGGAGTCCTAGGTGACAGTGACTCACAGAATTTAAACCAACCAGTTCGCTTTTTGTCTGACAGTAATTTTAAGGTTTCTGCAGCAATTTTTTTATAGGAGATATAATTCTCTGCAGTCATAGAACGGGAGTATATTAATTCAGCCTCTTTTCTTCTCCTACAAGCTGCTGAACAATCTTGGTCCCACCAAGGAGGGGAAGGATAATTATTTTTGAAAGGTTTTTTTAAGGGGATTGACTTATTAGCAGCAGAAATAATTGCATTTCTGAACTCTATATATACAGTAGCAATATTATCATTGTTAATTGGGGGGAAGAGTTGAAACCTCTTGTTCCAAAACTTTAGAATATAATTGCCAATTAGCTTTGGATAGATTATACTTTAGTCTTGGCAAAATGTAAAATTTATTCTAGGTGAAGTAGGAGGAGTGATGAATATAGGAAAATGGTCACTGCCATAGCTAGAAGGTAATATTTGCCACAAAAGAAGGGAAGCAATATCTGGAGAGCAGAGAGTTAGGTCAACGGCACTTCTAACATTTTGTAATGGGGATACTCGACGGGTAGGAGACCCGTCATTTAGAATACAGAGATTAAAATTATCAATAAGATCTAAAAATAAGGGAGCCAGTGAATCACACAGATGGGAGCCCCAAAAAGTATGATGCATATTAAAATCTCCCAAAATAACCATAGGAGGTGACAGAGAAGAGATAAGTGTAGCAAGTTCTGTTAAAACATTTACATCAGGATTAGGAATGTAAACAGAGAGAATAGAGACATCAAGGGCCTTAATAGCAACAGCATTTACTGCTGGACTATGAGAAGGGAGAGGAATTTGTGAAAATGTAACTGTTCTTGAAATTAAAATAGAGGTGCCAGCACGACCATCACTCCTATCATCCCGGAGGCATGCGTAGCCTGAAACCCTAAAATGAGATTCAGGCCTAAGCCATGTCTCCTGGATGGCAAGAATGAAGGGATGAAATTTGTTAATGAGGTAAATGAGTTCATTTTTTTTATTTCTAATACTCCGACAATTCCATTGAAGAATTGGCGGGACTGCGAATGTTACGGGCTAAGGAGGAAAGCTGAGTAAGTTTTTGGTGTAAGCTGAGAGGAAGTTCCGTGTCACTAAAACGGGAGATCATGTTAATTAGAATTGATAACATAAGTTCGCAGAAATTATCATTACTAGAGGAGTTGTTGTCATTTCCCAGTAGAGCACACCCATTAGGAAGGGAAGAATTAGGATTCTCAACAATTGCTTGATGGGCTGCCTTATCATATCCAGAATTTAATGGTGGGCTGCGGGTACGTTGAGGGATAAAATTTTTTTTTTATATGATGCAGTTTGTGAGAGCTGAGCCGAAGGGGTTGAAAGACTGTCAGTTATAGTATAAGAGGTCTGTTGAGAACAATTGCGAGGCTGTATTCTTGTTGTATCAGCAAAGGATCTTTTTGTCTGAGGGAATCTAGCTGAAGCTTCTAAATATGAAATATTTTCTTGTGACATAACCAGTTTAATAGATTTTTGCCTTAGATGTTCAGGACATGTAGGGTCTTTTGCGGTGTGGGGACCAGAGCAGAATAGGCAAGTAGGAGTTTGTCGAGTACAAGATAAGCCTTCATGATTCTGTGCACATACAAAGCAGCGAGGGGATGATCGACACTGGGAAGTAACATGGCCAAATCTACAACATTTATGACACTGAATTAGTGGCAAAACATATTTTTCCACTGGCATTGAGGTGTAAAAACAGTAAATATGGGGAGGAAGTTTTTGTCCAGAAAAATTTAGAACAACCGTCTGAGTTGGAACCCATGAAACGCTATTGCTGTCACTCACTGATCGTCTATTAAGTCGCCGTGCTTTAATTATAGAACCGTATCCAGAGGGAATTTCTATAGCTGCTATTAATTCTTCTAGTGTCCACTCTATGGGAACTTGTCTAACTAGCCCCATACGAGTGATACTATATGAGGGGATGGTTGCTTCATATTTAGAAATTTGGAGAGCTGGGTGATCAATAAAGTTGTTTGCATCTGCAGCTGATTTAAACTCCACTGATATTCTATTTCGTCCAACTTTTTTGACTCCATCATGGACTATATTTTTAATATTGTTATGATACAGAAAGTGACCGAATTTAATTGGTTTAAGAGTTACTCCAGACAGCTGATCATTTGAGATTTTACTTACGTGAACTAGAAAAGGAGCGGCATCATCTTGAGAGTACTTAACTTTTTTATTAATAAAATCAGGATGGGTATATGAGAATTGTATTGAAGGAAAATGTTGATTTGGATCAGTAATAACTAATTTTTGTGGATGGGCAGACTCGTTACTTACTTGGGCACGTTTACGGTTAATTAGTTCTACATTATCAATGTTAATGGGTAAGGAAAAAAAAATCATTGCGAACCCTTCAGGGATCGGGAGGTTCGTCCTCCATTATATTACTACAACAAAAAATTACATAAAAAACGGCACAACTACAAACACTTACTAATTTACAGATATTAAAACCTCCACCAAGACAGAAAAATTTACTATAGTAAATCAACAACACTTAATAAAACAATAAATTTTAAACAAAAAAAGGCACGACACTTGTATCTCTCACTTCCTCCCAAAAAAACCACCCACTACACTCTATTATGAAGAACCAGAATGTGTCAAAAACGGCACGTATAGTAATTCATAATGCTGTGTTAGTCCCTACTTCAATGTATGGTAGTGAAAGCTGGGTGTGGCAGAAGAAGCACGAAAGTAGAATAAATGCTGCAGAAATGCGGTCTTTAAGGAATATGCTAGCGTTGAATCTGAATGACAGGGTGAGAAATTGCGTGATAAGAGATAAATGTGGTATGCAAGATGATGTTGTGACCAGGATTAAGAAAGGAATGCTTCGGTGGTTTGGTCATGTAGAAAGAATGAATGAGGAGAGAGTGACAAAGCAAATTTATATGGCAGATGTGAACGGCCGAGTCAGGAAGGGACGCCCTAGAAAAAAAAATTTATCGACCAAATTGGCGATATTTTGAAAATGGGCCACGTTAGAAGTACCCTTAACTGACGAGCATGTATGCGTAGATATATGTATGTAAAGGAGGCGAAAGGGGTATGTCAGGATCGTGCCAAATGGAAGTCCGTAGTCTCTGCCTACCCCTCTGGGTGACAGGCGTGAGTGTTTTTTTATATATTATATATATATATATATATATATATATATATATATACTATTTGTTTAGAGTGTGGAAATGTGAACCAAAAAATATGTATAAGCGATTAGAATATACATAATTTAGAAATAAAGTAAATAAAACTATAATGCTAAAAATAAATATAGACAGATGGAAATAAAAAAATGTAATGGGGACTTTAAGAAAATATGGGCAAAAATAAACCAGTGGCTGGGGCGAAATAAAGTAAGTCTAGATTATGTAATATTGCGGCATTTAGGTAAGACAGAAAATATGATACAAATATGTACAAATTTTTCTAAAACATTTACTGAAGTTGGGAATAAAGCATAAATGTAAAATTAAATTTTTAAATAGAAGACAATATGTGAATCCGAGTGTGGTGAGTTTTAGATATATGATGGTGTGCTCTTTAGATATAGAAAAGGTTATTAATAATTTATCATGTGAGAAAGCCCCCGGATTAGATGGAATTAGGATAAAAGACATCAAATATATACAGAAACAATTAAGTCCTGTTATAGCAAATTTTATGAATATGTGTATGTTGAAAATTATTTATCCCGATCAGTTAAAACATGCTATTATACGTATATAAGTCAGGAATTACTGAACTATATACATACTATGTATAGAAAAATATTGAACTTGACTGACTTATATACATATTATACGTATATAATATGTATATAAGTCAGGAAACAACTTAGAATATGTTAATTATAGACCTATAGCCATATTATCTATTATTGATAAAATTTTTGAAAAAATTATTGTAAACCAAATTTCTAAATTCTTGGAATGTCATAATATTTTGTCAGACGCTCAGCACGGTTTCCGCCCGGGGCGCAGTACGGTTTCAGCACTAACGGAATTTGCCGATTACATAAACGAGTCTTGACGTGGTAAACAAATTATAACACTTTTTATAGATTACAAAAAGGCGTTTGACACCCTGGATCATGACATTCTACTACAGGCGATGGATGAATGTGGAATACGAGGCCCTACGAATAAATGGTTTCGGAACTACCTGAGTAATAGAAGACATGATAGCTGGTGTGACTGGTGAGGATATGCATGTGGATCTGGGGGTGCCGACTGGATCAGTATTTGGTTCATTAGGATATGTGATGCATGTGAATAGTGTGTCAAATGTCGTAAACAAGTGCCGCGTTTTTATGTATGCCGATGATATGTGTATTGTTTATGCTTCCAAGGATATATCTGAGATACAAAGCTATGTACAAGAAGATTTTGAAAGTATAACTAAGTGGGCACACTATAATGAAATTATATTGAATATGTCGAAAACCAAGTGCATATACACTCACCATACAATCGAAAAGTTAAAATCATTAATAAAGAACAGATACATATAATTGGCCACTCATATGAATGCCTACATGCTAATAAAATCGACTGCAGTTGTGATAAATTAGATTATTTCAATAAATTTAAATATTTAAGGCTTAACTATTGATCAAAATTTTAGCTGGAAAACGATGTTAATGACATATGTAATCATTGGAGTAGTAGTTTATTTACAACAGAAGTATATCATTGTTTTAATTAGTGCCTGTGTTGGTTATAATTATAGTGTAAAGAAATACTTAATAAAGGTGTATAATCAATATTATAAGTAAATTAGTAGTATACTTAGAAGATATTATGTTAAAAATCGAGCGTGTCTCGCCATCAAACGTAAAAGTTTGGCGAGAATAGCTATGTAAGCCTATTCTTTGTATATTTTTTGTGATTAATAAAATTTAAAAAAAAAGTTCTCTGACGCCACCACTACCCAGCAAAGGCATTATAGATTGGTGTAATTGATGGTAAGAAGTGACAGTTTTGAAGATGGTAAAGCTTACTGATTTAGCTTAACAAAAGCAAACAGATAGAGACAAATAATTCGACTTCATTGCTTTTTATGCACTACGAAAATCAATCTATGGTGTGTATTCCGAATGTGTGGTATGTCTACAACAGAGCAAGACATGGTTGTGTGAAGGTGTAAGGAAGAAACAGGATTAAGTGAAGCAATTTCTGAGCTCTCTCTCCAAAATATGTATGTAGTCTGTAGAATGCCATGAGGCTCACTATTTTATGCTGTCTGATGGATTTTCTAGCCCCAATGTTGTCACCCACATCATTACGAGAGTCTCCAATTCTGTTGCTTTTTTTTTTACAAAATATGTTAGAGAGATTCATTTGAATTGTTTTGAAGAGCATAGCGAAGTGGTTATTACAGAATCTTTCTTTCAGTTAAACAATTCCTTATGGTTGTAGTACGAATGGGTCGGCTCGACCGGTGAAGGACCACACTCTCATAGAATACAAGCGTAAAATTGAAGCTAAATGCTGCTGTGTTTTGTATGGTGAGTGTAGAGTACCAGAGACCCGTTTTATTGGAATTGAGGCATTCCATCTTAGTCCTCAGGGGTGACAACACATTTGCATTTTAATTCTTAATCTAGGTTAAATGTAAAAGTCTATGAACCCCAGCATCCACTTATCATTAGGTGGACTGTGTGCTCGATTGTCACCCTTATTCTATTTAAAAAAAAAACAGTTATTTTGCAATAACCAGATAAATTTCAATAAATGAAAATAATATGTACCTATTAATGTGATTATGTTTCTTTATTTTTCCTTTGTTATTTAAGTAGTACCTACTTTAAGTTTTCATAAAATGCTTCCAAATAAAATAGATTTTGTATATAATATGTAATTATAAAGCCAATTATTTGAAATTGTAATATTTCGGAAAAATAGAAATAACTTTGCCATTTTCTCAAAGTTAAGCTATTGTGGATAATCAGCTATTTTTAATAAGAATAGAAGCAAAAACGAAGTTTGATAATTATGGATATTAAATATGCTATGTAGTGGCAACATAAGAACTGTTAAAAAGATTTCAACCCACTACCACCCAACCAGAGTTTTTTAAGTA
Source organism: Parnassius apollo (assembly GCA_907164705.1). Taxonomy (NCBI): domain Eukaryota; kingdom Metazoa; phylum Arthropoda; class Insecta; order Lepidoptera; family Papilionidae; genus Parnassius; species Parnassius apollo. Next base: position 4,308,866 of record CAJQZP010001539.1, on the reverse strand, counting down.
AATAATTGAAGATGAAATCAAAACTTTTCCAAGAATGTAGCTCCAGTAAGTCATTGACAATTTTAATTCAAGGTTAACAAATAGTTGTTTATTCACACATAAAAACTCAAAGACTGTTCTAAATTTAAGAGTAATTAATATGAGTTTGGGTAAAACTATAGACATCCGGTACTTGAGTATGCGAGTGGGAGGGGCCTAGGGGAAAGGCATTCAGGAGAAACCCCCTACCCTTTTCTCCTTGCAGAAAAGTATAATTAACGAGTAATGACTTTTTTGTAAAATCTTAACCTCACTTTTTCAACCAAGTCTTTTTCAACAAGGTCTTGAATAGCAAATTGCACCTGTGTAAAGTGCAATTTGCCACTACTACAGCTACACCAAAGCTGCAGAGGTGAGTATGGCGGGTGGTGTATGCACCACCTCTGCACCTACCGCTTTACAAAAACACTAGAGGTAAGGCAAACAAGACTATGTGGAGTTGGGGCATGCTGATTCGGTTTTAGAAAGATGTAATCTATCTTATCTATAGTCAGGTAGCCCTAAACTCTGCTATGATAGTGGTAAATGAAACAATGTAATAAGAACTGTTATAATTTTGTTTTCTGAAAAACCTCTTGACTGCTCTCCACTGAGACTCAATTAATTATGTATGTGTCCTATCTTCAGCCACAAATATATATTATATTTGTGGCTGAAGATAGGACACATTGTTTTTTTTTTTAATTTTGTACATAGTTTGTTTATACTTTGTTCATGCTTGTATGATCATGTATTGTATTACCTCAAGCAAACCCAATCAGCTTATTCCAAAGTCACCTAAGGTATGAAATTGCTGATATGACATACAATCTATCTAGCAGTAGTATGCCTTCTGTGTGCTTTGTTAAACACATCCTCTACAACACTGAATATGAAACTGAAAAGTGGAGACAGATCAAGTTGGGTGTATTTTTATAAAACTGCTAAAAACAATAAAACCATATCTTGGGCTTGCCCTAGTTTGGAGCCCTAGCTTCGCCACTGACTGTGGAGGGGTCAATGGGGACTATCTGAAGCACCTCCAAGTGATTTTTGATGCCGGAGCAGCATCAAAGTATTTTTAATTATTTTTAAAAAATATTGGTAAATCACTAACTAAATGTGAAATGGAAAAAAACTAAGCACGTCCGGCAGGGGGGGGTGAAATGGAGGGCAACTCTAAAACTCTCCCGCCTCCCTACCCACCGCTCCTTAATGCAGGCGACTTAATTTCAAACCTTACCCAAATCTACGCCTTGACTTCAAATTTAAAGAAAGTACAAATAACATACCTTCGATCAATATATGTTGGACAGAACCAGACTTCCTGAGCTGTCATCAATGCTTTATTTATAGTAGCAGATACCGCTGGTAGCCATTCTTCAGATATTTGCCTCTTAAGATTCTCTTCAACCACGTCTAATGTTGGCTCTACAGGTAATACTCCATAGAGACCGATCTGCTCGAATGTGAAACCCTCTCCTTTTAGAGCAGGTAAATCTTTAACTTCGATCCATATCAAATGAGGGTTTATAAAATAAAGCACCTCTACTTGATAACTTTCAGGAGGCATCGTTAATTGTACCCTTATCTTAGAAAGTAAGTATAAATCACTACGTTTACCTTAGCATAAAATCAAAAAATGTGCTTTCAATTCAAATACATAATTTTCAGTTTATACCACAAACTAACTAGGGTTTTCAAATACAACGTTACTATGCTGGCTGTACTTATTGTGTTTTTTGTGAAAATCCCCTCTTTTTTTTTTTGAATAATAGAATTTGGCATGCTTTTCGGCACTGTGGCGGAATCGACACATATGGCGGCGCACGCTAGTACAATAAATTAAATTCCATTGACGACACTGCGTAGTTTCTCGTATACAAATGCTGCTGTACAAATATAGTGATGGTCGACTCGAGTAACGAACTCAAGTTAGGCTTAACTCGAACCAACTCGAGTTGAATTATCTCTGACTCGAGTTTGAAAACCGAATGAAACCAACATGGAGTGAAGTTTGCCGATCATTTGAGACTATATTCATTCATAACAAACAAGTGTCACATTTATGTAGATTTGAGGTTAACTTTAAAGTGCCGGTTAATGTTGTAGTTTTTCGTGTTTTAATTTCTGTTTTTGAAAAATGCCGGCTCCTAAAAGAAAATCAGGTCAGGTTAAAATATCGCTTTCTGCAACATTGCCACAACTGGATTCATCTCGGCCAAATCTGGATTCCAATGAATGGATAATAGTAGAAGACGTGGTGGCACTTTTACGCCCTTTCGAAAATGTTACTGTGATTTTATCAGGGAAAAATATCCAAATTTGTGTTCTGTTATTCCTCATGTACTTGGACTACGAAAAGCTATAGAAAGCAAGATGCCAGTAACGGAATTGGCCAAGAATTTAAAAGGAAGTCTTTCTGCAGTAATAGAAAAACGACTTGCAGTATATGAGACTAATAGAACAGCATCAAAAGCACCCTTTCTCGACCCACGCTTCAAAAAAAAAGTTTTACGTTACAAAGTAATGCCAATTATGTTTTTTTTTTACTATTAATGCGAAGGTGAGGGAATAAATTGGTAAAAATTAAAAAAAAAAACATTAACTCTTCCATCTAGTTAACTCGAGTTACGTAACTCGAGTTCAACCCGAGTTACGTTTTAACTCGGGTTAAATCGTTTCGTTTTCCGAGTTGGCACATCATTAACAAATAAAAAGGTAAGCTACTCAGAGTTGCCAGATGCAATTTTATGGTTTTCCCAATATTGATTTTCATTTTTTCACAAAATGATACTTTTTCTTTGAGTATTAAACCAAAGGAGACGGCATCGCAAGGCATACCCCTCTGTAAAAGGTACGAGATTCCGACTCATACTCGTTATATAAAACTAGTTGCTTCGCGTCGTGCGTCATTCCGAAATGATCGTGCCAGTATATCGAGCTCCGACAAAATGCCGAATTGCAGTGTATTTACATGAAAAAAAAAACAACCAAAAACGTCAAGTATACAAAAGGATAATGTAAATTTTTATCTGTGAGTATTTTTAACATAATATTAAAGTAATTTTATCGTTAAAACTCGTAGTTTGTAAATATTATCGTCCAATACCGAGTGTGGCCATCATAGTTCATAAAGTGAAAAATAATCTATTTTTAAATAAATATAATTTACTACACAAGTTATATATATATATATATATATATATATATATATATATATATATGTATATATATATATATATATATATATTAACTAAAATATATTTCCTAAAAACTAAATCAGTTTTTGATGAATAATAATCATTACATATAGACGTGTAGTGGATTTTGTTAAATGATTTATATATTCAGCTCAATTTCAACACGATACTGAATATTATATAATTAAATATAATCGGTAACTAGTATTTATTAAAATATTATACAAAATACAGGCCAAATAAGTCAAATAGAAACTTGCTACCTTGCAGCAAAAGTGTGCAATTTTTATAAAAATAAACTGGTATCACTGCAACCGAAAGTATTGCACTATAGTGATGCACGCCGCAACTTTAGCTATCGATAAGTTAATTAACCATGCGGGTTTGTCTGCCGAACCGGTTTGTAGTTTTTATTTAGATTTTATAATAAAGTATTACAAAAAGTAGTAAATTTTTCTATTATTGGTTTGTTTTTACAGATTTCCAAGAGATCCTCCTAGGCGGCACACTTCGATTGTAGCTTGTAGAAACCATGAATCTGACACTGCAGTATAACCTTGAACTTATGGGAGGTAATGTTTGGCTTATCTTCACGCATAATCCCTAACGGGGTAGCCGGAGAGAACAAATCGCCAAGTGTCACGATCCTTACATACCTCTTTCGCTTCTTTCAGGTTCATTAACTTCTTCATAGAAAGTTATCAACAATTTTACGTGAATGGGCACGTCTAGGTATCCGAGTACTCTTGACCTTCCCCTCTTCGAGTAAATTGCTCACATGGTCTTCGAAAGTTAGTCTCGGTCTACCTCGACACCTTTTAATATTTACTTTCGCGCTATATATTTTCTTCACCATTCGGTCTTCACTCATTCGCTCAACGTGCCCAAATCATCGGAGTATGCCCCTATCAATTTTTGCGATAAGGTCATCTTTCAATCCTGCCATATTGCGAATCTCTTCGTTTCGCTTTCGGTCGGCTATGGTAACGCCGCACATTTTACGAAGAGATCGCATCTCCACTGCATTCAACTTGATTTTATACTTCTTCTGGCATACCCAGGTTTCGCTGCCATATAACAAAGTCGGTACCAACACTGCGTTATGTATTGCAAGGCGTGCACTCTTCACTACGCCTTGCCTTTTGACTAACGCATTCGGGGCAGCATTGACTATATTCCCGGCAGCGACACTCCTGTCCACATCTAAATCACATCTTCCATCCCGGCTGAAAGCACTCCCCAAGCATACAATTTCATTTACCTGTTCTAGACATTCCTGATTTACCCATATTTCACATTTCGTTCTCTCTTCCTGCTTTTCAAAAATGTTTGGCTGTAATTATATTTAGATTAAATATTTTTATTATTTCCTTTGACACCAATATTATTCTACTTAAAATATTTTATTAAATTTGTAAAAGCATTAACCTATCAAATTTAATTCATATATTTATACACCTATTATTGTAATTGTAAACTTAATGTAGTATAATTTTTGTACGCCATAAATGGCAAAACATGTAGCTCGTTTTAAGTTTTTTAACACTTGTATTTTATTTACTCATGTTTTACAATATATATATATATATATATATATATATATATATATATATATATATATATATATATATATATATATATATTATAGAATCTTCTGACTAAAATAAAATTATTAAGTTATTAAGTTATCTCGAAATTCACAATTCTAAAAAAATTCCTTATATAGCCCGAACTAGTCCTACTCCCACTGCGAGTACGAGCCAGGACTTAGGCCAAGGAAAATTAAAATGAAAAAATGCCTTGACATAAAAAACAATAGCATAAACAGGCTTCACAAGTTTGCAAGAAATACTATGCCCTAACACTTAACTATTACTCACCAAAAGCCTATCGCTATGTACGTAAAACATTTAGAACATGTTTGCCTGCAACAAGTACATTGAATAAGTGGTACACTACCATCGATCGCCAACCAGTGTTTACTCAAGAAGCGCTGACGGCATTAAGATTGAGAGCGAAGAGTAATCCTGATAATTTTTTTTATTGTACCTTGGTAATGGATGAAATGAAAATTAAGCAATTGATAGAATACCATGCAAGTAGCCAAAGGCATTATGTATATAACCAAAATGTCTTTTAGAACTTGCATGGTACTCCGTCAATTGTTTTATTTTCATTTCATCTATCACTAATTTACAATATAATTTCTTGTCAGGGTTACTGTCTAGTCTAAGTTTTAAAACAGTTAACGCTTTTTTTTGTGTAGCCAAATCGGCCATAAATTGTACTGTACCACTTTGTTATAGTATGTGATGAAGGCAGACCAATTTCAAAACTTTTGATATTTTGCACATTTTGTTAAGCTTTCGGTGAATAGTAATATTCTTTCTGGGGAATACTTAGCCTTAGATAGATGTCACGTTTTATTTTTAAGAGCTGTCTGCTTAAAGTTCACTTTGTTAAACTATTATATAGTGTAATACTTTTTTGTTTTCCTAATTTATTAAATATTTTCCAGATAGTTAATTTAATAAATATTGAAAATCAACAACTTTTTTTAAATAGCGGCTTTTTGATTGAAGCCTTATAAAAAAACAAATCTTTATTAACATCATCTAAGACGATAAACTGATAGGACTTTTCTTTTCACAAATTTGATTTTTAAAATAAGTTAGCTAAACCTATTTCGATTTGTTAAATGTTTTAAATTTTATCCTGCGTAATGTAAAATAAACCTGTAGCAAAATAATAAACTCATTTTCAATCATTTCTAAGTTTTTTTCCGAAGAACATTTCTAAATACTTTAAAAAAAAGAATTTCAAAAACACCTTGGTATTATTTATCTATGTATTACTTATAATCAAATAAAAACTTATGCGGACTATGGTGATTTGTTTATTGATAAAAAATATCGACATAGTCCACGCCTTACGTTGCTTAAGCATTTAGACAGCGCCATCAGTGTATCGACACGTGTATAATTTGATGGTATGCGTAAACGCGATGAACACAAACACAAATGCTGTAGTGTGCGTTTATAGTGACGCGATTTAATTTTGCATTTGTAGTTAAGTATACAGTTGTGTGGTTTTCTTGCGCCCCCCCTGATGTTGACAGAATTTTTGTTTAGGAATTAACGCGCGTGGCCTCTTCAGTTGGTTGAATACTCAAAGTACTTTTTAAACCAGAAAACCATCAGTTTACCAATAAAAAAACAAATATAAAATTAAAAAGACTGCTTGCTATTACTAGTTAACGAAGGAAGAAAATTTGAATGAAGTACTTAGTTTTCGACTTTTTTTAATTTATCTTCATTAAAAATAGCAAGTACTTCATTCACATTCTCTTTATCTCCTGTTTGATAGACATTTTCAGACTTATATAAAGTTATGATTATAAGGCTTGGTTCAAAAAATGTGCAACCATCGCGGTTTTGTAAGGTACTTTTTGCTCTCATGATATAATTTTTTGATATATCTTTGACGATTATCATCATCGAAAACGCCCGTTCTACAGCAGCATCAGCAAATTGCAAACTCAAAGTAGCCGTAGCAAGTTTCGTCAAATTAAATAAAGCTGCGTCTCCACAAGCACTTTTGTATGACAACACTTCTCCCAAGAGCTCGTCAGTTGTGTTGGTTTTTTGCCATAGCTGAAGAGGTAGGATTCTCTACTCTTGCAATGTCACATCAACATTTTCCACTCCTCCAACCATATCCTCGATAGCGACAACTATTTCTTCATTATTAGGTCTTACTTGGCTTGTCGCGTTCTGCGGCGAGAAAATTCAAGTTTTTTCTAATAACAAAAAGTGCGTGTCGTTTCATTGCATTTTTAATTTATTTTCGTTTTAAAAAATTCTAGCCACCAAAATTCCCCGTTATGTATTTTTTCCACCAAAAATTTCCCCAAAGACTCTATTTTTACCCAGTTATTCCCCATGTGTCATTTTTTCCCCCAGAATTGCGGAAAAAACCCCCGATCTGGTTACGGTGCGGTGGAGGTACTCTTTGAATTGAAATTCATCCAGTGCTGCCGTATGAAAAAAAAGATGCACTAAGCCCTTATGAAAATTACGCTATATTTTCGAAAATCCTCTTTCTAAAATCCACTAAACATAGCACCATGCGTATAAACGCGTCTTTTCCGTGGGTATGATAAATTTCATCGCAGTAAAAAGTAGCATATGTCATTCTCTAGCCTATAAACAATCCCCACACAAAAACTATTAACAATCGTTTTTCCCACTGGATCTTGAAATAAGAACAAACAAACAAACACACTCTCGTTACAATTTTATTTATTATCATATTGTACAATTTTATTGACACATATTTATTCTAAATAGTCGGTTTTGGATGATTTTTTTTAACATATCGGTTCAGTTGGTCGGTTGGTCAGTTCATCATCAATTTTTATAACGTCTTTCAGTGGATCAAATGAGACACAGTTTTCATTTAAGACCTTGTTTTACATATAAAAGGCTCGAAATATGTTTCGATAAAAGCCTGTTTCTGTATTTTGTTTTAACAATATTAGCTTTTAAAAATATTTTAGCCTTTGCAAGTCGTACATTGAACGATGCTGAAACGAAATACAGCACGATAGAGAAAGAACTTTTGGCAATCGTTTGGGCAGTCAAACATTTCCGCCCTTACTTATATGTAAAGAAATTTACGATCTACACCGACCACCGACCTTTAGCCTGGTTAAATTCCATCAATGTACCAAATAGTAAACTCACTAGATGGAAGTTACGTCTTTCGGAATTTGATTACGAAATAGTATATAAGAACGGGAAACAGAACTGTAACGCGGATGCTTTATCTAGAATTAGTATAAACGCCTTAAATGATAACGACGATATCTCTATGCAAGTTAATATAGATAAAAACGAAAGAAAACTTCTAAATCAATTAAGTAATGTAGTCTCTAAAATTGTACAGCTAGGTCATTCAAATCAGGCAATGGACACAGTAACAATATTATCGGATTCGGATACTTTGAGTATTCCCCCCTTACACGGTAGACAATCCCCATATTCGATACCATCTCCAACTAGCACCATCACAGCCTCCGAAGGACATAGTAGTAACAATACAATACATTCGGCTAAAGATGTAGACACACGTGACACACAGGCAGGAATCTTAATCCTTCAGGAAGTGATTGATATGAAACCAAACCAAATACTCGTTCACACGTGAAACAGAAATGAATGTTCAATTAAAAACTTGTCCAGGGATAAACAAAATATATTAGCAATTCACTTACCTCTAAATAATTTAGAATTAATTAAAAAATTCCTGGAAGAATATGACCCAAAATTAAATATTTTTTTTATTTTGAAGATGTCATACACCGTAAGCAGTTTTCCGAAGTCACAACGCAATTATTCAAAAAGGATACTGTAAAATTTTATGAATGTACTAAGAGAATAGTCTATGTAGAAGATGAAAACGAGCAACGCGAAGTAGTCCTTAAATATTATTAAGTAAAAATTGCCATAGGGGAATTAGGGAAACATTAGTACATTTGAGGCGAACGTTTTATTGGAATAATATGGAACATACAGTAGCGAGTATCATAAACTCATGTGAGGTTTGTAAGAAAATGAAATACGACCCTAAACCTCTAAAACCTCAACTTTAACTGACTCAAAACCCAGTCTAAACCAGTCCTAGAAATTTTCATCAATACCTTTTTAAATGAAGGTAAATATTTTCTAACCTTGGTAGACGCGTTCAGCAAATTGGGTCAAGCAATCGAAATTAATAGTAGGTCTACCCCGGAAGTAATAAGAGCTTTAATAAAGTATTTTTCATTTTACGGAATTCCATCCAAAATTAGTTCATATCCCGGTGTGGAATTTAACAATGTACTTTTAAAGAAATGCTTACATAATGTAAGCATTTCTTTAAAAGTACATTGTTAAATTCCAAAATCAATCTACACATGGGTACCGCACACAACCCCAACTCTATGGGACTTATCGAAAGGTTCCATTCAACTATTACTGAAATTTACCGTATTGCGAAATATGAACATAAAATTACAAACGCTGCATCAGTGATGACATATGCTGTTATGTCATACAACCATTCAATTCATTCTTCGACAGACCTCACGCCGTTTGAAGTTGTATTTGGGCACACCGAATCCAATAGTACATTCGCCGTAGATTTTGATAAGCAGTTCACACAACAGTTAGTAAGAGTACACGCTAAAAGGACCAAATATTTATATGAACATATTACAAATAAGTTAATTGACAAAAAAATTACAGTTAGAGAGAAACACGCAGGTGAATCTCAGTTCGATATAGATTTAGGTGATACTGTGTTCATAAAAGGTGTTAATACAAGACGGGGTAAGGATAAACCGCGTTACCAAAAGGCTCATGTCACCGGTGCTATAAAAAGAAATGTAGTTCCCGTTGAAACTAATAAACGTATCACAAATGTTCCTATTAAAGACATTAAACGTCCTTCACAGATTATTTCCACTGGTGATCCGAATAATGGGAATCCAGGCCCTTCATTTTCTTCGCATTGACAAGAACCCGGGATTGTTACCTGTGGACGAAGGTCAAGCATTTGTTAATTATGATAATTGGATAATTATTAAGATATTTAAATTTAATTTACGAGGAATTAGAGTCAAGTATGTATAGATACAGGTTGCTTAAAAAGCATGTTCAAAATTGTTTCGATATTAAGTCATTTGATTCAGATTTTATAACCGTTCAATATCAAACTGACTATATACTTTGAATGTTACCATCGACAAATTTCAGCAATTAATTCATTACGAATCAAAAGATGTCTCCTCAATCCGATTGGCTCTTTGATAAAAATTATCACAGGTAACTCAGATAATGATGACGCTCTCAAATATGAAAGATTAATAAGTAAATTACATACGGAACAAAATGTAATTAAAAATAAAATGACAATAGTTGCCGAAATGGTGGGCTCCTTTACAAATGTGGCAAATTCTAATAAAAGCAATTTTATACGAATAGAAGATAGTATTCAAAATATTAATCAAGCTTTAAAAAATCCAATTTTAGACAAACTATTACCAAAATTATTCACCTTTATAATATCTTTCTTGATAACTTTCATAATTTATATTCCCATTTAAATGAAATCGAAACGGCCATCGCTTTTAGTAAAATTAACGTACTGCAGCAATCAATTATTGATACGGAAGCACTTATAATATTGTTGAAGGGAATATAACAAACTGATAAATTAGTGTTTCCTGTTACTTACGAAAATATTGTAAAATTAGAAAGATGTATCGAGATAAAAGCCTACACGAAACAAAATCAGATAAAATTCATTATGAGTATTCCACTAATTAGAAACGAAATTTTTAACTATTATAAATTAATTCCCTTAACTGTATTATATAATGGCCAGACGACTCTCATCCTACCTAAAAATCCTTACCTATTTGTGAAAGGGTTGAAAGCAACACCACTCTCTCAGTCATGCCGCGAGGTCGGCGAAGGTCGATTTCTATGTTACGAGAACGACATACAACCATTCACCGATGACAACTGTGTCATAGAAATCATGCAGTTTCACACAAATGTCTCAAGTTGTCACCCGATCCCTGTCACTCTTGAAAATGTGAAGATCTACCTCATACAACCAAACCGCTGGATAGTGTTTACTCAAATATTCAGTATTTACATGCCATATTTAGATTGCCATGTATATACAGCCATGACTAAATTCTGCGACAGTGAAGTAAGCCAGGAGACTCTACTAGGAACCTATCTCTTGACTATGGATGATAACTGCAAGGTTAAAATCAAAGGATACGAACTGAAAAGACATCAGACTCAAGGTAAAGAAATAACTTTCCTTGATCAACCAATGATAAACTTACCAAAGATATTATTCGACTCGTCAAGTACCCTGAAGAAGCCTGTGAACCTCGATGGAATTAACATAGCAGACGTACAGTTCCTGAACTTATTACTGCAGAGAAGTATGGGAGATATTAGTAATAGTGAGTTAAGTAAAATGAAAAAAGTGAAATTACTATTAAAAGTGTTAGCTTAGTGAACATTATAATCTTAGTTATAATATTAATTATTTTTAAATATAAATTGATTAAAATCTGTAAAATGTGGAAAATTCGGGATAATCCCGAACTTGTGGAGGGAGGAGTTATATCGCCTCAATCCGTCCCTGGCTCAATATTCCAAACAACCACATCAGCATTTTCATAAGGAGCCAACTTAGATTTCTGTGTATTGTAAGACAAACAACTCCCACACGTATCCCGTGACGATATGATAATAGTTTATACTTATTTTACTAACATTAAATTTAATTAATTCTGTAACTAGCCACCTTCGGAAGAACATTAACTCATTTTATATTTTAAAATTGTGTTTTTAAAAAGACTGTCGAGGTCTGTCGCAATTTAAGTAGGAATAATAATTTGTTTGTATGCTGTTTTGTTATCGTTTAGATGTGAATTTGACCTTGGTAGCAAGTGCGCGCGTGCCAGTGTTCTAAATATCGGATATTTACTAATCTTTATTGCCTGTTACTTAGTAGAGTTTAGAGTAAAGAAAATAAAAATTTGTTAACTAAGTGAATTGTGTGAGAGTAATATAGAAGTGAGTAAGTTACTATAACATTCAAATATTTTTGATTTGACTATCAAGTAAAAATAAAAACAAATATATGTATTAAGAAATCATGTAAATATACAAAACTTTTCTGCTAGTTCTAAGCCTAGTTTAAAGCATGAAGAATTTTGTTAAAGGATATGATAAGGGTGACAAACAAGCACACAGTCCACCTAATGAAATTGGATGCTGAGGCCCATAGGCATCTAACTTTAACTTCGATTAAGAATCAAAATGGAGATGCATTGTCACCGTTGAGGACTAATATGGGATGCTCAGGGACCGATCTAAGGGGGGCAAGCTGGGCCCAGAGCAGTCAAAATTGACTTATTCCTATCTTCCAACCTAGCCTTGAGCCATCCACTACCCAAGATGGCAGGTTGAGAATTATATGTGCCACCTTCCAACCTACTTCAGGTTGGATAGTGGAAATATTTAAGTATTTTACTTAACTAAATTATTTTAGTTCGAATAAAATAAAAACAAGTAGGGATCCGCAAAAAGTACCGATACTTGAGTAGTATCGATACTTTCGTTTCTATACTAAGTATATTTGGACACGATACTTTTGTTCCGATAATTTTTGAGGTATCGATACTTTTATAAGTACTCGATACTTTTAACAAAATTTGAGACAATCAATTCTAATGACAATCATTTGAGTCATTATATTTGGGTCGTAGGAGTTGGGGATTACCCTTCTATAGACAATATCTTATGTTTAGAGCATGTGTTGCCAGTTTCTCGTGATTGGTACATATTTAGTAGATTTATTTTTATCAATTATGTAAAAATGATTTAATACAGTTTAATTCTGATTTACTTTTTTACTGTTGCTCTAATTTATTTTTGTACTGACAATTTAATACGTCAAAATTCAAATTTAGTTATTTTATTTAGTCTCATTGGTGATAAATTTCAAATAATAATAAGTTCCGAAATTTCTGGGATAATATTTGATATTACAGATATTACTCAATCGGAAGTGTTAAAAATAAATTGAAAAGTAGTTGATATCTAACAATATCGATACTTTTGTTTCGATACTTTTCTCGGTATCGATATAATCTGTAACTGTCGAGTAAAGTATCGATAACTTTAAAAATTTTGTGGAACACTAAGAAGAAGAAATACTTAAATAAGAAATAAGGAACCAACTAGACTAGAATTTAGAAACTGGAATACAAAAAAAATCGTCCGAATTTTCTGCCAATTTTACATTTCTGAACTAGCAACCCTTTCAGTCTGTTTATGTTTGGTGGGGATTTCCCTCAAACTTTCGGAGGAATACCCTTTAGCTACATTTGTACAACGTGACATTTTAGGGGAATCTCTTAAATATCATATATGAGCAAAAGATTATACTATTTTGCTATTTTTTATTTATAAGACTCCTAGTAAAAATGACGTTAGTTAAAATGACATTAGTACTCTTATTAGTTTGTGAAAAATGATCTGCCCTAGAGACAAATTTTCGTCATATTCGTGAATAATGTAGCGGTTAATAAGTGATACAGAATTAAAATATTTTATCTATTTATGTGAAATATATGCTAAGTCTACAAGTTAGTTCCATTCTTAAATTTAAAAGTGACGTTTTGAATCGGAGCGCGTGTAAATTTACTAAGTAAGTATCTATGCGTTTTATAACGTAAATTGTAGTACGTAAAAATACATAATATTGTACATACCTTGATAAAAAGTGTATTTACTTTTTTTCCTTAAGCTAAATAGTAAAATGGATCAAACTCAACATCTCCGGTTAGCCTATTCGTCAAGTAAATGTTCAGTTTTTGACAGTGTTTGTATGAGTTTGACAGTTCTATTTGACAAATAGACTATTCTAAGGTTTTTAATATAGGGTGGTGAAACCGGTCCTTAATTTAATATTGACCGCAAGGTATGTGAAAAGTGTTTTGAGTGGTATGTTAATCGTGTGAAAATTAACATTGCTCCTCTTTCGGATTGTTAATTCTTATCTGTGACTACTCACTAGCTATCACCCGCGGCTTCGTTCAGACGCTCACGATAATTATTATTCTCATGGGAATGAGTAACTTTTCTGAGGTAAAAAGTAGCCTATGTCAATGTCATTTTCCAAACTTCAATTTATATCTACATACCAAAATTTATCCAAAGTGATTCATTGGTTTAATCGAAAAAACGTAGCAATGAGAGAAACAAAATGAGAAACAATTTTTAACATTAGCAATCTTATTACATCTATTTAAATTTATTTCATTATCAGTAGGTAAGGAAAAGAAATTTTTTGATTTTTTTTCAGAGTGCTCACCAATACCAAGAGATTGAGTAACTTATCGGCCGTAGAAGAGTTTGAAATGTTATCATGGAAATAGCAACGTTTCGCTGCCCTTACAATGTGATTACAGCGATTGCGAGCCACTTTATACAAACGCCAGTTGTTGTCGAGTCATTGCCATGCGAATACCCCTCGTAATCCACGGAGCTGGAGGTCGCTTAATTCTAATAATTTTGTACCGGCGCCGGCGCATGGACGTCAAACAGTTTCAGAGTTAAATCAGTGAAAATTTAAATTTTATAGTCCACTGACGACGTACCATACACCGGAGAAAAATCTATCGACGACGCATCATTTTCTAAATTAACAGGGTCCATTCTGGCAAAGTTTCGTACCCAGATAGTGTCTGGCTTAGATTTAGGTGGTTTGTGGTGGTGGTGGTGGTGGCACTGGTAAGAGAAATTTAATCACAAGTGCCATTCAACATGCCGTATTCGTTGACGTTTGGATAGTATTATGCAACATGTTCTGAGAGACTAATGATGCCCGATATCAATATGCTGCTTTATTTATATATATTTATATCTGTTTGTTTATAAATAGGTGTAAGTCATTGTTTTACACACATAATATTAATTTCTTCTATCCTAAGTTTTTGTATCTTATGTATTTATAACTACTTAGTAACTTTTTAATACCTTGAAGCGTGCGGTGTACACCTATTGTTGGTATACTTAAATAGATAAATAATTAAGTATTAGAATTATTTAACATATTTGCTCCTTATCTAATTAATGTATACCTATCCACTTTGTATATTGTTACATTTACGGCACCCCATAAAAATCTCTCTGGATGACCTTTGAGTGGGTTGACTATTTTATTATAGGTAGGTTGGTAAACAATAAAAGTGAGAGAAATCCATGAAGATAACCATTTATTATTAAAAATAAAAAAATTACACTTAATAGTTGTGGTACTCTTTGAAACAATCATATTTTAAATAATAAAAATCTATCATATAAATCTTCACATAAATAATTATTATCTTTAAACAACTAGTTTTCATTTTTCACGTACCTACTTTAAATAAAATATGTATTTACTCTATTTTTCGGACCTAAGTGTATTCTAGCCATTGTTCATGTACTTAATTTTCACCGTGCGTGAAACTGACTGACGTGTCCAAAACAGAAAGGTTATGACCGGTGCATTTAGAAAAGAGTAAACTAACATTTAATGAAAATATTTTATTAAAAAAAAACATGCTAAGGAGACTCGTGAACACTGCCAGCATCTGTTTCATAATGAATATTTAATCGAAATGTTAGTAGGAACAAGCAGGAACTTAAAACGTTCCTACGAACTATGATGTGAGCGGAGGTCAGCAGTTGTATTTGAAGATACTACATACAGGAAGTCGATACGTAAACACTACAATGAAGATTTCGGCGTATGGACGAATGGCCTTGGATACTATAAATGCTACTGTGGAAGTAATACAAATAAGTTTCTATCTGTGGATTCATAATTTAAACCTTATATTTTTATTTGTAAAATGTAACGGCCAGTTTATAAAATATTTAGTAATTAAATACATTACGAATAGCAAATTTAACTTTATGAGTGTAAAAAATATTAAAAAATACTACACATGCATACATTTTGGAGTGATTTGTTCCATAAAACTGTCCAATAAAGTTTTTTACTGCAATGCCAACGAACGGACCGTATGCGTGCATTTGACTTTATTTTTCAAATACACTATGAAACAATGGAAAAGAAAGAAAAAATTAAGAATATTGATTACTTTTATCGCCTAATTTACTAATATATAATGAACACTCGTTAAAACTCAAGTTATTTTAAATTCAAAATAGACGTTCTCAGTACCAATCTTTTTTTCATTGTCAAAAAAATGTGTTTCCACATTTAAAACTTATTTCTAACGGTTAATGTTGCCATAGATTAAAATAAATTTCTACCGTTTTTATTTAATGCAAAAAAAACCTCAAGAAGTCACTCAACATTTACGGTGCGTTGGTGGCATGACATAGTAATCTCGATCAACGCAAATGGTTCGTTTGTGGCAATGAATGGGTTAAATTGGTAGTTATAGGGTCATCACACATAAAGTCGTATTTTTAACAAAGATATTGTAATATACTGCGTAAATTTTAATTAAACGAAGTTGCCTGACACGTGCTAATGTCACTTTGTGAAATAATGTTGCCAGGTTCATTGTAATAGTGATGGATTCAGTTAGTCAGTTAGTATTCGATGACTTGATGATTATGACTAAAATAAAATTAAGCTATCTTGATTGACATTGTGAAACTTGTTGACGAATATTATATCATTGAAATAAAGAAGAAATATTGTTCGTAGAATAATAATTTAATACTATTGTGACTCGAGGGGACGCTCTGACTTTCGGAACGCACCCTGCGCCCGCCGTGTCCGTCGCCATTTTGTGTGTCATTTGTCTTGTCATTCATTCGGCTTCTAACCTCTGATCGCCCGTCAAGCACGTCGCGCAAAAACTCTTTTTTCCCAAAAAAAGAAGAGACCACGGGCTTCTCTTAGCGTTACCGAAAAGCTTATGGTACTCAATGTCTAGAAATACGTATTTGAGCAGGAAACTCCTTCGGTATTACCTACAGAAGTACCAGGAAAGAATGTGTTTCTAAGACAGCTAAAATTTTGTCAATCGGTATGAACACAGTGTTCAGTGTATTAAAAGAATGCAAACAAAACGAGCAATTTAAGTCACAATTTAAGAATAAACATAATTTCAAGAATAAATTAGACGATTTCACCTTAGCGGCTATAAGGCGAAAAGTACACCAATTTTTTATGTAAATGAGGCCATGGTGGGTACCATTGCAAAGGTAACTATAGTGTTTTTTTTTTCACAGTATGTGTGCGTAAAGCTTGTTATAGATACAGTGTGCGTGAGACGAAGTCGACACGTCACGCAAACACAGCGTTTTTGAGGTTCTATTTGACTTTCTTCTATTGCGTAGACTTTCTTACTCATAATCTGTTTAAATTACAGATTCTTAAGGTTGTCAATGATAACCCAGATTTACCGAACTTCTCTTGGAGTACCTTGAGAAAATTTTAAAACACTTAAATTTCAAATACGCCACAAAATCAAGAAAAAGCGTGCTAATAGATACACGCGACATTGTTTTGTGGCGCCAGCTATACCTTCAAAAAATTAAAAATTATCGCAGGGAAGGAAGTTACATTTATTACCACGATGAAACCTGGATCAACGAAGGTAATTAAAATTTTCTCTGTTTTATTTATCTATTACAGTGCATGCCACCGGTGAATGTAATGAGTAATTAGTATTTTTCATTTTCTTGAAGGTCATACAACGAAGAAGCAATGGATTGACCAGACTGTACAATCGTCCCGGCAGGCATTCTTAGAAGCGTTGACTACCGGCTTGAAAGGGCCTTCAGGAAAAGGAAAACGGCTAATTATTAGCCATATAGACGGAGAAGAAGGATTTGTAGAAGATAGCTTATAGTCTATCAAGAAAGTCATGAAAAGAATATTTTTGGAACTAGTGCTTTTGCTTGTACTGGCGACAGTAAATTATTGTCAAACTGAGTAACTCAGCTGTCATATCGTAGCTTTGTAGTTGATGTGGTCTAAGGTTTTTTTGTTATATTTCGGGTTTTTCTTACCGTATGACCGTTTAGCAAAAATGAAACGCAGTGTTTATAAGAGCGGTATCAGACAAGTCATATTTAAAAATTTTCAAGAGTGTATGGCTGAATATCAAGCGAGAAAGTTTCTTTCCGATTTAGACGATGTTTACAGTCAAACAGCAAAGATAACTGGTACCTACATGTATTTTAATGTTAAACGCAATATAAATAATCGTTTTGTAATCTCATATGTATAATTTGTTTTTAGGTATAATTTATCCGTTTTATAACATTGTTTACAAATAGTTGAGGTTATGAAATTTATCTAAGAATTATACTACACAGTCTATAGTTTTGATCCTTTTGTATTATTTATTTAGATATGGGTAAGGTATTTATTATTTACATGCCTATATTGCTTTCAGGTGTTTCCGAAAGCACAATTCGGCGCATAGTGGAAGAAGGTTTGCAGAATGGATGTAAATTCGTCACGCCCGGAAAACACAGGCAAGGCCGACCTAAGAAACAGATCGATGATTTCTATCTATGTGCCATTCGTCAAAAAGTTCATTTTTTCTACACAGTGCACAAAGAAGTGCCTACACTAAGAAAACTATTGGCAGCGGTGAAGGAAGAATTATATTTTGATGGCAGCCATGAATTTTTAAGACAAGTTTTAATTTCTATTGGCTTTAAATTTAAGAAATGCCAAACAAACAGACTGGCTCTCATAGAAACACCAGTTATTGCTTCAAAACGTGAATATTATTTAAAGCACATCCTTGAAAACAGAAGATTGCCCAAAGAGCTCCAAAAAACATTATTTATTTGGATGAGAGCTACATACACGAGTCCTACAAAGTTTCTGAATGTTGGCAGTCTATTAATATTTCTGGTGTCCAACAAGATGTATCTAAAGGGAAAAGGTGGATAATTGTGCATGCTGGAAGTGAGATTGGTTTTGTGCCTAATGCACTATTAATATTTACTGGTAAAAACAAGCAAGATGATTACCATTCTGAGATGAACGCTCATAATTTTACAAAATGAGTAACTGAAAAGTTAGTGCCCAACATAACTGAACCATCAATAATTGTGATGGATAATGCACCCTACCACTCCATTATAACAAACAAGGTATCATAATATTTCTTTATTATAGTTTATTTTTGTTTTACCTAATAATGGTTTAACTAAAGTTTAAAATTTTCATAATAATGCAACATAAAAAGATAGGTAATAACTTATCTTTCTATGTTGCAACTAAAAATCAACTATTAAATTAAGTTTTTTTTTTGCCCCAGACACCTACATCTGCATCAAATTGAAATCAAATTGTGGCTATTGGAAAATGATATTCCATTTGATGAAACGTTGCGGAAACCATCCTTATTGATGCTTGTAAAAAAACATAAACCTGAACCGGCGTATTATATCGATGAACTCCTAGGGGAACATGGACATACAGTGGTAAGACTATCACCCTATCATTGCGATCTGAACCCCATTGAATTAGTTTGGGCAATGGTAAAAAGGTGAATCGCACAAAAGAATGTTTGTGGTCAAGATATGGAGAAGTTGGCTACTGAATCATTTCAGTCAGTAACTCAGCAAGAATGGAAAAATTGTGTTCACCATGTCATCAAGATAGTAAACGAATATTTTGCCCGTGGAGGATCTCTGTATAATGATCTCGATAAACTTGTCATCTCACTAAGCAATGATAGTTCCAGTGAAACTGAAGAGTCAAAAATAGACCAATTTAATTATGCAGGAGCTTCAGGCAACATTTCGAGAGTTGAATACCTCGACTCATGACTCAGACTAATAATCAAAATATAATAACTATGCATCAACATTTTTTTGTTTTATTTCTTCACCTTGAGTGTCTGCTGTCTGTCAAGGCTGGTCTTGTGTAAAACCTTCTTTTCCTAATTACTTGTAAGTTATTCAAATTATTTCAATTATTAAGTACGTGAATTTAGCTAATTACTGTTGCTGGGATATACAAGGGTCAAGGGTTACTCATACCAATAAAAACATGCACTCGAAAAAGTATGACAGTAAAGGGAATAATAAATCAGTTTATAAAATAAAAAGTATCAAGACTTTTCGGTTGAAATCTATGGGGATGCCGTATAAAAGATAGTGGCGCCCTCCTTTTTTTTCATGAGTTTCTTGACAGACTGTACTTCTGTTTGAGGCTAAAAAAGGAAAAGAAGATTACCATCAAGAGATAAATGCTGAGTGTTTTGAGGAGTGGTTTAGTGGGGTTTTGCCCAAACTAAAACCTAAAATAACGGAGCGTGGAGTCACTGTTTTACGTTTGCCCCCCTTACCATTATGAGCTTGACTGATTTGGGTGCAGGGTACGTTGCAAGAAACAACAAGACCTTCAAAATGAAAGATGTAAAAAAACTTTTCGAAGAAGGACTAAATGAAGTGACTGCCGAAAAATGTAGTAGCTGCGTGGCTCACATAATAAAAGAAGAAGACAAAATGTTTAATCTCGACCACATGATCGATAATGTCTCTGACAAGTTTATATTAAATGTTACTGACAGTGACAGTGATGATATTATATCTGATGACGATCAATTAAAAAAATGTAATACTTAAGCATAGTTTTTTTTTCTGAAATCCCTATGACGACATACACTATGGATAATTTTCGCCTGATGAATTGACAACATGGATGTACCTTAAATAAATCTTGACGTAATTTTTAAAACCTTCAGTTAAAAAAATATTTTTTTTTTACCATTCAGTCCTTTTCTTTATCAGTCAGTCATTTTGTTTTCCGTTCAGTCACTTAGTTAACTGTCACTACTCAACACTATTTTTGATTCATCAAAACCTGACAACCCAGTAAACGTCAGGCAGCTTCGTTTAATTAAAAATACGACTTAAGACCAGGTTAGCCCGAGACTAGGAAAAATAGCACAAGGGAAAAGAGGCCCATACGCTACGATACGATAAAAAGATATATCAATCCATTCAGTACTTTCTGTGAAATTCTTTAAAAGACATACATTGTATACTTACTAACATTCATCTTTCGTACAGGTACTTCTTCAGAAGACCCAACAGACTGACGTGAATATTATAGGTATTTTTATAGGTACTTTTATAATTAAGATCCCCCAACATAACCCTCTCATGGTCATGACATATGGTTTTGTTTATGTACAGGGTGGCGAAAATTATCTTTGCCCGGACCAGCTAAATAGCTAGATCGGGCCCTGGGGATGCCTCGATTCCAGTAAAACAGGTCTCCATTTCACTACACTAACCATACGAAACACAGCAGCATTAAGCTGCTATTTTAAGCTGGTATTCGGTGAGAGCGTGGTCCTTCCCCGAGCAACGAGCCAACCCATTCATGCTACAACCAACCTGTATTACGTTTACGTTTGTCGTTTCTCTAATTTATAAAACGAAATCTAAGTACGCGAACGAATTGGCATAGCTAAGCGCTACTGAAATCAGATCTATAAAAACGGATTTTGAAATCGATTTTGAAATCTGAAATCGTATAAATATCGTTTTGCGTTCTAATCCAGAATCGCCAATGACTACAAACAAACCGATAACATTATTTAATTAACTACAATAGTAGATATAAGCACAGATTATATTAGAACACGTAGGTTCATTAGTAAGTAGGGTAGTAATTTAATACTTTAAAAAAAACCGACGAAACGCCGTGTATATTCATCCTTTTTCTTTAACTCAAATTGTCCACTGCAGTGTATAATAAATAATGTATATCTGCCGATGTTTTCAAGACTCTGCATGAATTTTAATTGTTGTGATTCTGTTAAAATATGTCGTACCACAAGCTTTACACATGTCCATTTTCAACCATGACGAAAACTCAGGATTTTGTTCCCACTCAGGTTTATATGTCTGTACGTACTTGCGCTTCATAATTCTATTTCGACCGTCATTCACCAGTACACGCGCACGATAACACCGAGAAATATAAAAAATAAATAACAAAAACAAACATCCGTAGTTCCATTTATACTCATTGCCGGGAATAATTTCTTAAGTTTCAGTAATTCCCCGCGACGTAGTAAGGCTAAAGCGGTTATTAAGCGGGTATAAAGGACGATTTGTGGGGAATTCCCGTAAATTATTTGTGTAACTGGTCGTAAGAGACAAAATAATACAGTTGTGGTAAACATCAGACAAAGTCAACACTAGCTGAACGAATGGAATTCAGTGCCAAAAATAGTACCAAAAATATGCTAAAAGTTGTTTTAAGTTTAAAATTGTACCATAAAGTACCAGATTCTGAAATTATACCAATAAAAATTAAATCAGTTTTACGGAGCGCAAATTATACCAATTTAGTATTGAATATAACAAAAACGGTCACACTGAATTGAAAATGACAGCATGGATTAAGTCTGGTCTGCGTTATAGTTAAGCTATTATTAATTAATAGAAGCAGGCGTTGCTTTGCGGAAATCCATTTTACTACAGATATTAAAAGTTACTTTGCAAACATCCGCTCAATAAAATAAAATGATGCTTACCTAGTTTGAAGAGCACCTTTCGCCCTCCCTCAATTGCGTGCACTAATCCCAGCACCACTACTCTAGGAAACACACGCTATCGACTATAATACGACACGTATTTCGCCTTTACACGAGGCATCTTCAGGTGATGTAGACTCTGCGGTGGCTGACCGCTAAGTGAGCGGCAAGCCAAACCAGCTGCTATACAACTCGCCGACGCAACCGCTCCCCACTAAAGTAGCGCACACAGTCGCAGCCCTTTATTACATGTGTGTGCTGAAACAGTTAGAGGGTTTCTTGCTGGTTCTTCACAGAACCAGGAATAAACAGATTTTTTCCGCAACGATGGAAAAATAAAAAATGATTTTCAATAAGAACTAGCTATTACCGGCGGCTTCGCTCGCATGGTCACTGGGAAATGAACTATCCATTGCTTTTTGAATTGAAAAAAAACTGAGTTTTATAGATTTGTCAGAGATGCAGCCATTAAAAGGAAACTGAGCAAAATTGATTCGTCAGCCTATTTAAATGTTTTGAAACGCAGCGTATAGGAAAGCATGAAAATAGCCTGTTTATTCCAAATGGAAATGGGATATTTTTTTAATTAAAGGAAACTGAGCGTAATTATCCGTCAGGGATGCAGACTTTTGAAAAGAAACTGAGCTAAATTGATTCGTCAGAGATGCAGTTTTCTGAATTGAAAGGAAACTGAGCCAAATAAAAGATTAGAGATGAGTTTTGAGTTGAAAGGAAGAGTTAGTCCGTCAGAGGTGCAGCATTTGGAATTGAAAAGAAACTGAGCTAAATAGGAAATTTTGAATTGAAAGGGAAGATCTGTGGGAATACTGATTGATTGTGGGAATTTTGGAAAAAAAAAACTAACTGAACACTATTTTAAGACGCTACTGTACACAATGTTATATGTTTTTCCATTCGGGGAAAAAATGTGGAGATTCTGGGCATTTGACACACGCGAACATGCTACATACAGCTGACCATGAGAGAAGCACGGTTTTTATAAGTTGACCTCCGCTACCTGTAACGTTTGCCCTTGCGCTTTATTAATTGTTATTTGAGCTTAATAGGGAACTGCAAACTTTTGAATTGAAAAGGAGTCTGTGGGAATTATAGGGATCCTTGGTATAATAACAATTTCACCTTTTCCTACGCCTGTCAAAATTGTAGCACCGATAATGTTCCGTCCAAGATGTGTCACACGCAGCCTTGTCCCGTTACATAACCGAGGAGCATCTAAATTTCGCATTAGCATGACGGGGACGCTTAATTTTAATTGAAGCTTATGTGAGGGCACACCTGACAATTCTAGAGAATGTAGAAACTCTACGGGATATGAAGTGCTCTGTTCTGTGTCCATAACTGTGTCTACTGACAAATACTCTGTTATTTCTCCTGCTACATCACTTAATATATCTGAATTTATTTTGTTAACGCTCACATTTTTTGGTGCAAGAATCGCCCTTTCACATAACGTTGTTCGTTAAATCTGAATAAACGCTCGCAATTAATTCGGAATGACTCTGTACTAAATTACAAAAATCTCTCGTTAATTTAACGCAGCCCTCAGCATCCGTTTCCAACCGCCCATCGCCAATTTTTAATAGTGTGTCAGCATAGTTTCCAGCATTGATATCATTATACAAATGCACTCTCATATTCGTAGTTAAACTGAATTTTGTCAACTTGTTCCATAAAATATACGACTTGAGGCATGCTTTAATTTCATCTGCAGGTGTGCCCTTTTGAATGACAGGTAAAGTTTGGCGAAAGTCACCAGCCAGTAAAACCACCATTCCTCCCATTACATCGGTATTGCTGCGCAAATCCTGGAGCGTTCGATTTAGTGCTTCTACAGCTTTTTTGTGACATTGTACTCGTACATAAAAATGAGTGTAGCATTATACTCGGCACTATTTTGCTAAGTGCAGATCGGCGATTCTTCCTGGGCTAGATTTAGAGGGAGTTTTAAAACAGAATGTGCAGTGCGGCCCCCGCTTAGCAGCGTGGCGACTATAGCGCAGGAAGCTATGGCCACAGCAATGTATTTATCTTTCCGTACTTACGCTAATAATAAATTTAACAAAAATGTCTTCCCAGTTCCTCCAGGGGCACCTAAAAAGAAAAGTGCACCATTTTCAGATTCAATTTGTCTTAATACTTTGTCAAAAACTCGTTTTTGTTCGGGAAGCAAGCGGGGTACAAATTCGGCTACTTGCTGCTGCAAAGCTGGTATATCGTAGTTTGTTTCACTTATAATTTCATCACTTAGTTCATTTTTGGTTGTTCGCTGAGGGCTTATCATTCCAAAGTCGCTTAATTTTTTTGCCTACTATTGCCATTACTTTATCTTCAATTTTTCCAAGTGCTTCATTATAAATGTGTTCATTGTATGTCATGTTCGCGTGTGTCTGCTGTAACCTTCGCAAAATATCTTCCGCCATGTACTCTTTATATTTGTCCCACAATTCATGTGTATTAGATAGCCCGCAAGATGATATGAGAGTTGCATAAAATCCCTAATTTTGGCTAGTGACTGGCACTGCACAGCTTCCTCCATGGTTTCATCCCAATGATTATCGTTTTCTAAAAGATGCAGAGCTTCACACGCTTCTCTATAAGTTGCGCATTCCTGACCGTTGACAGTTTTAAGGTCTTTATATCCTGTAGGATCCCGAACATGGTGCAGCAGCAATCGTAAATAGAAACATTCAAAATTGGTTACATGGACGGTATACACACGACCAAGGGCATCTGATGACTTTACACCGGGCCAATTTCCAACAGGCGCATCTTGAATACGGCGTTTCCACTCCTTCCTAGATGTGTTCCAAGTATAATAGCGGGGGGACTTCAGAATATAACAACGTTTTTGCAAAGGGGTAGGTTTGACAAAGTTGAAAGAAGGCTGTTTTAGTGTGGTTTTTCGCGGTGATGCAATTCTTTCTTGGAAATTTCCTTCGGTGAAATATACACGCTCTCCATTTTCCAAGTGCACAGCAAGGTGAGTAACTGTTGGGTGCCTTTCGTGTAAAGGGAAGCCAAGGAGAAGCTACGCTGCCTCGTTACTGCTGACATGACGCCCTGCTTGAAAGGTCTGTACTTCATTAACGGGATTTGCCTCATCTTCACTCCTGAGATTAAATATTGCTTGGTCGCTTCCTTTATTTATGTACTTACAGATATACTTGATTGCGCGGACAGAACTATATGATTCTACATTAATGTGGGCATTAAGCATTTTACATAGAATGGGCGAATTACGGGACAATCCAGCTGTTATCTAAGGTTTCGAACGCTCCAGAGCGAGATTTGATTGTAACTTTCCTGCCACCATCTTCGGGAGCTCTGCGTCTGTATAAAAGGTAGCCATTGTCATTGTGCACTTTTTCTTTTAATAGCTGTTTAGGGAATTTCTTTATACATTTTCCTTCCATACATGGCGATATTGAATTTCGTGCTCCACATGGGCCGTGAATCATAGTTCGGACGATGGTATCATACAATTCTTTATCTTGCTCAGGATCCGTAATCGCGGCGCTTATTATGTCGTCTATTTGGCTGGGCCGCAACTTCTCTTTAAGCCATATTAGAATGTGGGCATGCGGTAATCCTCTTTTTTGCCATTCAATGGAATACATGAAGCATTGCACCTCTCCGAAAATTTTCCCTTTGTTAATTACATACTAATAATATATATGCTAAGAATCTCCGGTGGAGGTTCGGTTGCCACCTACGACGACTCGACCTGGCAACATATAACGCACGCACCCTGAGGACTGACGAGAAGATACTAGAGCTGGAAGAAGAGGTAGACAAGTTGCGCTGGCATATTATTGGATTATCCGAGGTCCGAAGAGAGGGGGAGGACACGGCAATCCTCGAGTCCGGCAACTTGTTCTATCACCGGGAGGGCGACCATCTGTCCCAAGGAGGTGTTGGATTTATCGTCCACAAGTCTCTCGTCAACAACGTTGTAAAGATTGGGAGTGTGTCGACGAGGGTCGCGTACCTGATACTCAGAATCACCAAACGGTATTCGCTGAAGGTCATTCAGGTTTACGCACCAACCTCGGCACATCCTGATGAGGAGGTGGAGGAAATGTATGAGGATATTTCCAGAGCCATACATTCCTCCAAAACCCACTACACGGTGTTGATGGGAGACTTCAACGCAAAACTAGGCACAAGAGAAAGCGGTGAGCTGAAGGTAGGGAAATTTGGAGTAGGGCAACGGAACCGAAGGGGCCAGCAGCTGGCCGACTTTATGGAGAAAGAGGGACTCTTTATGATGAACTCTTTCTTCCAGAAGCGGCCCCACAGGAAGTGGACCTGGTCGAGCCCCGACGGTTCGACAAAAAATGAGATTGACTTCATTATGACGACCAGACGCCAACTGTTCAGTGATGTCTCAGTGATCGCAAGGGTGAAAACTGGCAGCGATCACCGAATGGTTAGAGGCACACTGAACCTAAACGTTAAGTTGGAGAGGTCTCGTCTAATGAAGTCAACGCTCCGTCCCCCTCGTGCTCTAATCCAGAATCCCGAAACCTTTCAGCTCGAGTTACGTAACCGCTTCCAGTGCCTAGAAGATTGCAATGCAGTGGACGATATGAACGACAAGCTCGTGGAAACTGTCCATGCGGTCGGAGCTAAGTTCCGCAAGACCCGCCGCAGAAGAACACAAAAACTCTCCGATCACACTCTTAATCTCATGGCTGTTAGACGGGAGATGAGGCTGCAATCGTCAACAGATTTGACAGCATACAGGCAACTGAACAGACAGATCTCCAAATGCATGCGGCGAGACTTACGCAACTTTAATACTTCTCGTATTAAAGAAGCGATCGAGCGGAACCAGAGCTCCAAAGTCTTTGCCAGAGATCTGTCTGCCAGAAAGAGCCAACTGTCAAAGCTGAAGACTGAGTGTGGCAACATTGTTTCCGGGACACCTGAGATTTTGAGTGAGATTGAGAGGTTCTATGGGCAGCTGTACACATCATCGTTGGAGCCACACGCAAGTGTGAGTAACGATCCAAGAGCAAGTCTTATCCGACACTATTCCGATGATATCCCGGACGTCAGTCTGAGCGAGATTAGAATGGCTCTCCACCACCTTAAAAACGGCAAGGCCCCGGGCGAGGATGGAATTACAGCGGAGCTTCTGAAAGCGGGTGGAAAACCGGTACTTGAAGTCCTTCGGAAGCTCTTCAATTCCGTCCTCCATGGTGGCACTACTCCGGAGGCGTGGAGCAGAAGCGCGGTGGTTTTGTTCTTTAAGAAAGGTGACAACGCTCTCTTGAAGAACTACAGACCGATTTCCCTTCTGAGCCGCGTCTACATGCTATTTTCGAGAGTCATTACGAATCGTCTCGCACGCAGACTCGACGACTTCCAGCCTCCCGAACAAGCCGGTTTCCGAAAAGGCTTCAGTACCATAGTCCACATACATACCCTGCGGCAGATTGTACAGAAGACCGAAGAGTACAATCTGCCACTTTGCATGGCATATGTGGACTATGAGAAAGCCTTTGATTCCGTCGAAATTTGGGCGGTGCTACAGTCCCTTCAGCGGTGCCAAGTTGACTGTCGGTACATCGAAGTGCTGAAGTGTTTGTACAGTAGGGCTACGATGGCTATCCGAGTACAGAACCAGAGTTCGAAACCTATCCAACTGCAGAGAGGTGTAAGACAGGGTGATGTTATATCCCCGAAACTCTTCACCGCTGCGTTGGAAGACGTTTTCAAGCTACTGGACTGGAAAGGATACGGTATTAACATCAATGGCGAGTACATCACTCACCTTCGATTTGCCGACGATATAGTCATTATGGCAGAATCGCTGGAGGACTTAAGCATTATGCTCAATGACCTCAATAGTGCCTCCCAACGGATAGGTCTTAAGATGAACATGGACAAAACAAAGATCATGTTTAATGTCCATGTCACACCTATGCCGGTAGTTGTTGGGAGCACTATGCTCGAAGTTGTTGACGAGTACGTTTACCTGGGACAAATAGTCCGACTAGGTAAGTCCAACTTCGACCGAGAGGTCAATCGACGGATTCAACTCGGCTGGGCAGCGTTCGGGAAATTACGACATATCTTTTCGTCAGGTATACCTCAATCTCTAAAAACTAGATTGTACAACCAGTGCGTGTTGCCAGTGATGACTTACGGATCTGAGACGTGGTCCTTCACTGCTGGCCGTATGAGGACGCTTAAGGTCGCTCAGCGAGCTATGGAGAGGGCTGTGCTTGGAGTTTCTCTGCGTGATAGACTCAGAAATGAGGATATCCGCAGTAAAACCAGAGTTACCGACATAGCCCAACGGATTAGTAAGCTGAAGTGGCAATGGGCCGGCCATATAGCTCGAAGAACCGATAACAGATGGGGAAGAAAGGTTCTCGAGTGGCAGCCTCGTACCGGTAGGCGTAATGTAGGGCGACCCCCCACTAGATGGAGTGACGACCTGGTAAGACATGCAGGAAGTCGATGGATGCAGGTGGCTCAGGACCGTGCTTTGTGGCATTACTTGGGGGAGGCCTATGTTCAGCAGTGGACTTGTGAAGGGCTGTAATGATGATGATGATGAATTACATACATTAATTTTTGTACTTTTAATCTAAATACTCTAGCAACTAAATCGTGTCTGTCAGTACCTTTTTGGCCCGGCATTAGCTCCTCGGTTATTTCTTTCCATGTGGGATTGCAAGTAAATGTAACAAAAAGATCAGGTCTTCCGTAAGTTCGTAGATAGGCGAATGCGTTTTGTGTGTACTCATGTAGGTAGCGGGGACTGTTAACGAATGATGAGGGCAGAATTACCAATTTACCTCAATCTCTGGGTTTACATTGGCGTCGCTAGAAACTGCATCTTGTAAATGTATATAATTCTCAACGCGCAGCTTTTTTGATTTAAAGATATATAACGGAGACGTTCACTTTCAACCTTTACATACATGTATACCAAAAATTGATGAAATAATTGTCTATACCGGGCTAAGAGGTTAAAATCATTTTCTCGCAACATCATATGATACGCATAAAAATCCATACATGATACTTTTGTGTTCGGAGTAGGCTCCTTTGTGACCGGGTTAATGAGTGGAATTTGAAAATGATAACCCTCTTGTCCTTTGCAATAAATAAATGAGTATTGCAGAGCGTCATAAAACTTGTGTGTATCGGCTACCCGTTGATGAAATTGATCACCACTAATTACGGCTGCTATTTCGTTTATCAAAGGTGCATTGTAGCGCCTTTCATGCTCTCCTCGAGGGGTCCGATCTGCCTGAATCACGACTTTATAATCCTCTTCAGGTAGATTTTTAAAGCAGTTTTAAATGTTTTGACTAAAATGTTAGGTTCATGCAAGAATCTTTGAATTTTGAACACTGTGTCTCTCTCAACTCCCTGGATAAATTGGCTGCGACGGTCTACCTCAATTTCTTCGTCACCCATAAAATATACTTGTAAAAATTTATACTGTTCGTTTTCAGCTGGAAAAAGTGAACTTATTCTATGATAAATTTGCTCTTGCACCGTAAATGTATGCGAAAATCCCGGTATTATTATTTCCCGGTCAACTCCGAAGGACGTTATTTGAAAGCATGAGTTATATTTCCGGGTCCTGTTTAAAAAGCGCCGTGACTCATTAGCATCATATAAAAAGAGAGTTTTCAAAGGTTCTTCTGGTTCCACAAGTAACGGAAGAGGCACTTTGCCATTGGAACAGCACATGCCTGCGGTCTCATCTTTCCATTTTAAAGCGCTGCAAAATCGGCACGCCTTGTCCATCAGTCCGATAACAACTAACCTGTGATTTTTATAATCAATCAACGGATCATAATTGAATGCTACGTCATTAAAAACTGACCAATTGTTTCTTTGACGACGTCTTCGCACCTGTGTCTGTTCTGGTGTTTCAGATGCCCATATAGTAGATTGAAGTTCAGCTTGCTCAATGAGTCTGTGTTGAGTTTCATCAGGTGTTTCCACGACTCTTAAGGCGGCCTGACGTTCCGCTTGTTCGAATAGCCTTTGCTGGCTTTGAGCAGGTGTTTCAGTAGCTCTTAAAGTAGATTGACGCTCTGCTTGTTTAAGACGCCTTTGTCTTGAACAGACAAAGCGTCAGGCTGCTTTAAGAGCTTCCGAAACACCTTCTCAAAGTCAGGAAAGGCGTCTTGAACACTTGTGCTGACGTTGAGAAGGTGTCTCAGATGCTCTAAAAGCAGCCTGACGCTCTGCTCGTTCTTGCTTTCTCAGTTCAGCATCTTCTAAAGATTCTAGCGATCGAGCTAATCTTTCCGCTACTCTTTGAGAAGATACTCTTGAAAGGCTGGACTTACGTTTGCGAGGCATTATGAAGTAACAAGAAACCTATTTAAAAAAAAAGTTACAATACCTAAAAGGAATTAAATTTCTTTTTAATTATTTATAAAAAGCAAATCCAAAATATCTAAAAGGAATAAATATTCCTTTTAAATATTTTTTTTAAAAACAAAATCAATTCAAGACACAACACGAATCCGAAAACGATAGCCAAACAAAATCGAATCTACTTAAACCAAATCACAAAAAAAAATCGCAGAAAACCGAAATCAAAAGCAGTAGTCAATATAAATATAACCAACGAAAAAAGAAGTGTATAGGTACCGTATACACTATCTATACTATTAATATTCCTTTGAAATATTGTTAAACAACCTAAAACAACGAAAACCAATTCACGATTCTAAATAAACAAAATCCAAAATCAAAGCCAGAGTCTAAATATGTATAAAGGAATACCAACCAAAGCAACAAAACCGATCCAAGAAAATACACAAATCCGAAAATGAAAGCCAATATAAATCCATTCAACCTTAACCAAATCACAAAGCAAATAACAAACAACCGAAATCGAAAACAGGTAGTGGAATAAGCTACGAAATAGAAACTATTTAAGCGTATAGGTACCGTATGCACTGTAAGTTGACGCGCGGCTCAAAGGCGGGAGTTAAGTACATGTCAGGAAACATTTCGTTACCGCGTTTTAAAAACCTAGTAACGACATCTAGCGGAATCAATTTAAACTATGTATGCGTTAGTTAATAAGAACTCTCAAAAAATATTTTTCTTATAATTTTGCACAATTTTTCTTATTATAATACCGATTCATTCATAACCACATATAAGAACTGTAATCATTTCCGTTCAATAAATATTACTAAGGCTTAATAAGAACTGTTTCTACCACACATACATAAACATAAACACAAGCCTGTCACCCAGAGGGGTAGGCAGAGACTACAGACTTCCATTTGGCACGATCCTGACACACCTCTCTTGCCTCCTTCACATCCATACACCTACGCATACATGCTCGTTGGTTAAGGGTACTCGTAATTTTCCCGAGCCCGTTGCCCGTTTTCAATAAATCGCCAATTTGGTCTATAAATTTTCGCCCAGGACGTCCCTTTCCGACTCTGCCATTCACTTCTGCACCATAAATTTTCTTTGTCACTCTTTCCTCATTTATTCTTTCCACATGACCAAACCACCGAAGCATTCCTTTCTTAATCCTGGACACAACATCATCTTGCAAACCACACTCTTCTCTTACTACACAATTTCTTACCCTGTCATTCAGATTCAGCCCTAACATACTCCTTAACGACCGCATTTCTACTGCGTTTATTCTACTCTCGTGCTTCTTCTGTCACACCCAACTTTCACTACCATACGTTAAGTTAGGGACCAACACAGCATTGTGAATTGCCATACGTGCCTTTTTCGACACATTTTGACTCTTCACAATAGAGTGCAAGGCCCCATTTACTCTATTTCCCGCATTCACTTGTCGTTCTATATCCTTATCATATCTCCCATCCCTGCTAAATACGCAGCCCAAATATACAAACTCATCTACTTGCTCGATCAACTCCCCTTCTATTCTTATTTCACAAATCGTTTTACTTTCTTCTCTTTCAAAAACCATAACCTTCGTCTTACTTGCGTTCACTTTCATACCCCTTTCTTTTAATGATCCGTTCATTAATGTAACCATCATTTGCAACTCGGCCGCCGACGACGCAAGAATAACTTGATCATCGGCGTACAAAAGGCATTTGACGGTTAACTCACCCATTCTTAATCCGCATTCTTCAACTTTCAAATTTTGCAAACAACTGTCCATAAATAGGTTGAACAGCCACGGGGAAGCCACACAGCCCTGTCTGACACCTTTATGGATGTCAAACCAGTCCGAGTAGACCTCGTTGATCCTAACACAAGCACTAGAGTCCCTATAAAGAGACTCCAATGCCTGTATCAAGCCAGCGCTCAACCCAAATGAGTTCAGTGTTTGCCATAGCAAATCCCTATCCACTCTGTCATAGGCCTTTTCCAAGTCCATGAACGCACAAAAAACCTTTTGGTTTTTGGCCAGAAACTTCTCCGCGATCATGCGCATGGAAAAGACTTGATCTGTACATCCCACTCCCTTCTAAATCCCGCTTGCACTTTTCTTTCATGACCCTTTCAATCAGTACCTTAGAATACAGTTTTCCCACAATGCTAAGAAGGCTGATGCCACGGTAGTTTTTACAGTCCTGCTGCGACCCTCTTCCTTTATATACTGGGACTATCACGGCTTTGCACCAGTCTACCGGTACCCGCTTCAGTTCCCAGCATAAATTAAACAAGGTGCGCAGCAGGCCTGCCACCACTTCCTCTCCAGCCCTTAGCATTTCGAGTGAAACTCTATCATATCCGGCAGCCTTACCTGCTTTCATGCTTTTCATTGCTTTCATTATTTCATCTATACTTATCTCGCTACCTCTTTCCTCTTCTTTCGGTGTTTCTACTTCACTTAGTACACACGTTGTCTCATCACTCATAAACATGCTTTCAAAATATTCCTTCCATCTGTTTAAACTCAAAACTTCATCATTCAGAATATAGCCATTCTCGTCTCTTATAGCATTCATCATAGGCTGTTTTGAATGTCCCCTGGCAGTTCTTACAAGTTTCCAGAACATTTTAATATTTGCCTGGAAGTTATCCGATATTCTTCTATCATTCTTATCCGTTCTTTCTTGCTTTTTTCTTTCAACTACTTCTTTTACTCTCTTATTAAGATGTCTAAAGACTGCCTTTTTTCTTTCAATATCACCATTCGTACCACTAGAATTAGCAGCCTTTGTTGCTAGTAAATCTAGCCATGCTCTCTTCTTTGCTTCAACTTCCATACGTATCTCATCATCCCACCATAACGTATTATTTTTCCTTTCATTCTTTCTCTTACTAACACCACATACTTCGGTAGCTGCATCCACTAAACCTTTCTTTACATTTTGCCATACATTCTCCAAGTCTAACTCCTTCATACATAATTCATCCAAACCACTTATATTTTCTTTCAGTCTACATTTGAACTTGTTTTTATCACTTTCATCTTGTAACCTTTCTGTTCTAATACGCTGTAACGCAGTGGTAGACACAGACGATCGATGGCGCCAACGCCTGAATAGACCATTAATTCGGCATAAAACTAAATAATGATCCGTTCCTACGTTAGAACCCCGGTAAACTCTCGTATCTACCACTGCGCCCCTCAATCTTTCATCCACAATTATGAAATCTATCATGCTTCTATCGTCACCTCTTTCCCAAGTATACATGTGAATCCTCTTGTGGCGTAAGCAAGTGTTCGTCACAAAAAGATTCTTTTCCATACATAAGGTGAGGAGACTTTCACCATTCTCATTTATACTTTCATCACCAAACGTTCAAAATATCCTTTCATAACCAAGCCTCCTGACCCCAGCCCTTCCATTAAAATCTCCTAGCATAATAATATTTTCATTTCCCTTACACTTCATTAACACCATTCTTACCATTTCCCAAAACTGCTCTCGGATATAAGTGGGCTTAGACATGTCTGGGGCGTAGACCCCTGACACAAACGACTTCTTTAAGCCCACTTTCATTCGTATCCATAGCAGTCTTGGGCTTACACATTCATACTCTTTCACACATTGGCCCATTCTTTCTGAAAGGATGATACCTACTCCTTGGCATGCCCGCTAGATCTCGTCTACACCAGATTATATATATATATATATATATATATATATATATATATATATGGTGTAGCGAGATCTATGCGGTATACATACCATGTGTAGTGAAATCCTTCCCCTTTCTTTTCGTCTCATTTACGCATAACACATCTATTCCTCTATCATACATCATATCGCATACTTCATCCATTTTATCATTCATTGCCCCACATACATTAAACGTAGCCAGACGGGCCTCTGCAATCCACTTTTCGCCTCTCCGGGAGACAGAACGTGACGGGTGGCGAACCTCGTCGCCGGTTTTCCTCCCGGAGATTCTTCGCACCCCTGCCCCATTAAAGGGGCGCCGGGAACTCGGGGCCATTTCTTTAATTCGATTCCTCATGGTGCAAAATGGGGTGGTATATTTAACGCCGCTACCACGGCGTGGAGCCGAATCTGTGGTATCGGCTTGTCGCTCATTTAGCACCACCCGGGGGACACGTGTAGGGTGGGCCTAGGAACAGGTGGTCAAAGCCTACGGACGCGAACGACTTATCCCCTACCTGTTTCTACCACAGTTAAGTAATAGTTAAGGGTGAAAGCGTGACAGGTGGTGATAGTATTTCTGATCCATACTTATAATCACGTCTGTAACCCTTGCGAGGTAGGCAAAGCATCAACGGATTACTAAATATCGTCTGCGAGGTTATCGTCTATTCTGTGAATTACAATGCAACAAAACGTTTGAAGAAAATCAGCTGGTGAATTTTATGTTTTTTATCGCTCTCTTCCCGGTCCTGCGTGGAAAAATACAGATCCATACATTTTTTTATCTTAATTTTGGTAAAAAGTCATAATAATCCAGATATTCTGACCTTCTATGTTCGTCCATCGTACCGTCGTCCGTCTTGTAGAATCACGGTGGCGCCACCTAGCTAAATTTAATTTTGCAACATATTCGATTTTCCAACGGGAATGAGATGTTTTTCCACGGGTATGAGATGTTTTTCTGCGGAAAAAAGAAGTCTATGTTTACTCTACAGCCACCGAACTATCCCCATACAATAAATCATGCCATGCCGACGCTCTGCTGCGACGTGAAAGAAGGACAAACTATTGCAACATATTCCTTTTCCCACGGGAATGAGATGTTTTTCCGCGGAAAAAAGGAACCTATGCCACTCTACAGCCACCGAACTATTCCCATACAAAAAATCATGCCATGCCGACGCTCTGTTGCGACGTGAAAGAAGGACAAACAAACAAACACACTTTCGCATTTATAATATTAGTATGGATTACATACATGTGATCTATATTGAATAAAAATGATTCTATTCTAATCTATTCTACTGACCTCATTTATACAAGTACACTGGACTGACTATACTCCGTGACCTAATAAGACGATCACATTTTCGGCATTTTTTCGCTGATAGTAGAAGTGAGCGTCCACCGAACTAATAATAGAGATAGGACACCATGACAAAATATATTAATAAAAATTATATGGCCAAGCCTACCATTATATTTATGTATCATTTTAACATTATGCCGTATAATAAATAAAGGTATCTATTAATGCTTATGTCTTAGACACAAGCTTTATACCTCATATAAAATAAAATTCGACGCTACGTTATGTAGTATATCTACGTTTTTCTTCGTAATTATAGAACGGATTTTATTCACATACGAAACAAAATCTGTCTTACACTTACTCCGATATTAATGTAAACGTCAAGATATATTGTCCGTGAAGAACTTAATAAATAATCACAAGGCATAACATTGACTCACTATCACACTTAGTCTCTAAGAACATGTCCTACCTCGGTGCGCTCCACAATGCAACCACAAACTATCTAGAAACACTCAACTGACTACTGATACCTAATGAAAACATCGAATGACGTGGTACCCCCTCTACTTGCGTGTATGAGCCAGTGAATTGAATCTATTAAATAAATACAAACACCACATCCCCCATACCAGGTGCCTTGAGAACTTTGCATAATTTCGTCATCTACTGCTGGCTCGCTTATAGGCCTTCTACACGGTCGGGATCAACCACCAACCGTCGTGACCTTGGTCGAGTTGATGTAAAAATGGACAGTGTAGACATCGGTTGACTGACCAATATTTTGGTTGAGTCCGACGGCCTTGGTCGCGAGCGCATCCCTCACGACACGTTGGGTCCGTGGTTGAAGCCGACCGTGTGGAACGCTGTCGGCCGACGAGAGCGCCTCAGTGCGCGCTTAGCAGTCGTCGCAGGCGGATGTTTAACGGCGCTATGGATACGAACGGAAGCAACGAACGTGAGGTCCTGACCGAATTCTTGTCACTGTACTGTGATTTACCATGTCTTAAAGTACCGTGTCATGTTTGTTTAAAGTAATGCGCTCTTTCAGCCACAATTTTATCCATTTTATTTTTGTTCTTCTTTTTTCATCTTCATTGCATAGAAACGTTAAATCTAAACCGATTTTTTGTCGTATAGAAAAGCAAGGAGCCATTTTTAAAAGTAACTACCTTACGTCTTTACTCTTTAAATACCAGAGACAACTGACAAGTTGAGTCAACCATCCGACCGTGTAGAACGAATACAAAAATCGGTTGACCTGACCAAGGTCACGACGGTTGGTGGTTGGTCCCGACCGTGTAGAAGCGCTTTTAAACTGACATCAAAATCTTCCAAAAACTAAACAACGAAGAAACATAATATTATTTTATGTTTCTTTATTAATTATGTTTCCTAGAATGTGTCGCAGCTTTTGAGTGTTAAACCAAAGGAGGTGGCATTGTAAAGCATACCCCTCTGCCAAAAGTACGTGAGTCCGACTCGCACCCGTTACATAAAACTAGTTGCACCCCGTCGTGCGCCATTCCGCAAGTTAGTGATCGTGCTAGTCAATTGAAATCTGATAAAAATGCCGAATTGCAGTGTATTTTCATGCAATAAACATTCAAAACCCTAAAATTTACAAAAGGACAACGTGACTTTTCATTTATGAATATTTTTAATATTATACTATCGTTAAAACTCCTATTTTCTGAATATTTTCGTAAAATACCAAGTGTTGCCATCATAGTTCATGAAGTAAAAAATAAGCTATTTTAAAAAATATATATAATGTAAATAAATAAACTAAATCAGATTGTGATGAATAGTAATAATCATTAAATTAAGATGTGTAGTGGATTTTGTTAAATGATTTAAATAATTTAAATATCCAACTCAATCTCAACTCGATTCTGAATATGTTATAATTTAATATAATCGATAACTAGTATTCATCAAACTTATACACAGTTACTTATACACGTTAGTACTCTTATTATAGTTTGTGCTTATACACAATAAAGGCCAAATAAGTCTAAATCAACACTTAACACTCCGTAGCAATTGTATGAATTTTATATAGAATAAACTAGTATCTCAGCAACCGAAAGTACTGCAATGTAGTGATCTACGCCACAAATTTAGCTATCGATAGTTAATTAACCATTCTGGTTTGTCTACTGAGAAGGTTTTATTTTTTGTTTAGATTTTATAATAAAGTATTACAAAAAGCAGTTAATGTTTCTAATATTAGGTTGATTTTATTTATTTCTAAGAGATGTTCTTAGGCGGCAGCCTTGGATTGCAGCTTATAGAAATCATGAATCTTGGATACCTAAACGAACTAGCACCATTTGCTCCGAACATTTTGATAAATCATATTTCATACCGCAAGCTATCAATAAAAGAAGGTTAGCCGATACCAGCCTTGAACTTGTGGGAAGTATTGTCTAGGTATAATTAAATAAATATAAAATATAATAAATAAATCGTCCATTAATCATTGTAGGTACTAAAACCATTCATTTTATCTTCAAAATATTCGTTGATAGAATAGTATGCTTTATATATTAAAAAACTCGAAAGCAATTTCTTCTATATCATCAGTTTATTAAAAAGTTTATTAAAGTTTTAGGAGCCATACCCAGGAAACTTTTTGAATACAGGGCTGTTTTATGAGGTTTTGTACGTAGTTTGTTCCTATGTCGTTTATTATTAGCGTTTTCAAATATGCTGAAATATTTCCTTACAAACATAGCTACTTCGAATATACATAATACCGATAGGAAAAAATAAGGTTCTCGAGTGGAGCCTCGTACCGGTGGGCGAAGTGTGGGGTTTCTCCCTAATAGATGGAGTGACGACCTGGTAAGACATGCAGGAAGTCGATGGATGCAGGAAATCGGTGGCTCAGGACCGTGCTTTGTGGCATTTTTTGGGGGAGGCCTATGTTTATCAGTGGACTTGTGAAGGGCTGTAATGAATGAAAAAACACTATAAATCACGTTTACCAACGCTGAACTTATGCGGGACTACGATGATTTGTTTATCGATAAAAATATCGACATAGTCCGCACCATAGGTTGCTTAGGCATGTAGACATTTTTTCTTGCAGATCGGAGCAACAAGGTCGTTGTAGACGGTGCAAACTCCGATTATAAGCTTATTAATGCTGCTGTTCCACAAGGCTGCGTGCTATCACCAACGCTGTTTCTTCTGCATATCAATGATATGTTGCAAACCCGTAAAATTCACCGTACACCGGCCGTGCCAATATTTCTCGGGAAAACGTCTCCGAGTACCGGGACAAACTTGTGTCTGAAGTGGAGTCTTTGCTGAACAAAGTCTCGGATTGGGGGCGACTAAATCTAGTCCAGTTCAACCCTCAGAAGACGCAAGTTTGCGCGTTAACCGCTAAAAAGAATCCCTTTGTCAAGTTTGTCAACCCCTGTTTCAAGGCACTCCCCTTATTGCCTCAGCCAGTATCGGAATCCTCGGCGTCGACATATCGAGTGACGTGCAGTTTCGTGGTCACTTGGAAGAGGAGGCCTAATTGGCCTCTAAAAAGCTTGGCGTGCTCAGCTGAGCAGGACAGTATTTCATGCCGGCACACCGCCTGCAACAACAAGGCGCAGGTTCGGCCGCACATGGAATACTGATCCAGCGCAGAGCAGTTCGAATCGTCAACGACCGAGTGCTTTCCGATCGGCTCCATTCACTGGCGCTGCGAAGAGATATTACATCTCTTTGCGTATTTTATCGCATATATCTCGGGGAGTGCTCTAAAGAATTGTTCGGATTAATCCCAGCCGCCTAATTTCGTGAACGCATTACGCGGCAAACGTCCAGATACCATCTACACCATTTGGATGCATGGCGGTCCACCACTGCACGTTTTACAAGAAGTTTTCTTCCGCGTACGACCTCTCTGTGGAATAGTTTACCACCGGCGATTTTTCCGGACCGATACGACCTGGGGACATTCAAGAAAAGAGCTTACTCCTTTCTAAAGGGCCAGCAACGCACCTGCAATTCCCTGGTGTTGTGGATGTTCATGGGCAGCGGTAGTCACATCAGGTGAACCGCATGCTCGTTTGCCCATTCTTCTATAAAAAAAAGACAGCGGCACCAGTGTATCGACATGTGTACATGCTATGAACACAGACACAAATACTGTATTGTGCGTGTATAGTGACACGATTCAATTACGCATTTGTAATGAAATATACAGTAGTGTGTTTTCGTCACCTCTTCCTGAAAGTGACACACTTTTTGTTTAGGAATTAACGCGATGCGCATGGCCACTCCAGTTGGTTGAATACTCAAAGGTTGTAGCGTATGATCTAATCTTATTTGGCTGAAGGTTTTATAGCCATTGCAGCAATAAATTTAAAAATCAATCGGATACTTGACATGAAATGACACATGACATTGACATATTAATTGTGACAAATCGACGATGAATTCGTGGCTCAAGCGAACATTTCGGTCATAGATTACTGACTATGTACATTACGGTGAAAAACATTAGCTTATAGCTTTACAAGTAAAAGGTAAAATATTAATTAATATTCAACACGTAAAAAGGCATCATGGATCTTATTATTTTCACCGACTTCAAAGTCGTGGACTTTGAAACAAATCGATTAATAACAAAAACAGTGGTTGCTACACTTTCAAAATACTTTATATACATACCTTCTGAAATTACTTTTGTAGTAATAACATGTTCCCTGTTTTTAATAATTTATTAAAATTTCGTTTCCATTGAATCGGGGAAATGAATATTTTTCTTTGTGTTGTTAGAGTTCAGTCGCCTTAAACTTAATATTAAATTGAAGCGATGATTTTAAAAGGATATTGTTTATTTTACATATATTAATCTTTAGTTCTGGTCATTATTCAGAAGACGTTGCCATAGTTAAGTCAAACTGGCCATAAAGTTTTATTTAACCATGGCAAGCTTAGTTAAGCATAAATGATCCATTCTACTCAGTCAAGTCCAATTATTTTATAAGAAAATTATAAAAGAATGCTTGGTATAGTATAGTACATACTTATGTTAGAGTGTGTAATGCGTGTTATTTCTTTAAAAATTTCAATTTCCAGAAATAAAATGGGAGTGGCTATAAGTAGATATTCAGACATATCATCAAATGAACTCCTTGCGCGCTTTTGCTCTTCAGAAATCATTTGTCCAAATGACCCCTTTTGGAATCAGTTATTGGCTTTTAATATACAATTGCCAAACAATACGTAAGTTACCTTTTACTATGCACATTTTTCTAAGAACATATTTTGTTTCTTAGCATATATATGATATTTCTGATTTCATTAGAATTGGTATAATCTATTTTAATGAAATTAAAGAGAATGTAAACAATACAGAAAATTTCCACTTATTACATAAAGATATAATCCCCATACTTAAGTTTTTTTATTATTGTTTATTTCTTGTACATTATAGATATTTATGTACAATATAACCTGCTAATCTAGACCTAGCGTAATCACTAATCTTCAAATTTATTCCTACAGTATAATCATACAATCATTTTATAATCTGCGTCCGTTGTACATTGACAATGAGGAATGATGATCTTACCCTCAC
The DNA here is from genome assembly GCA_907164705.1 of Parnassius apollo. Lineage (NCBI taxonomy): Eukaryota > Metazoa > Arthropoda > Insecta > Lepidoptera > Papilionidae > Parnassius > Parnassius apollo. Next base: position 4,267,519 of record CAJQZP010001539.1, on the reverse strand, counting down.
CAGATTTCGTTAGTTATCTTAGTATCTTTAATTCTATTTTCTTTCATCTTAAATACTCACATATTCATTTGCAGTGATGAGCAGCTAATATTTGACTCAAGCACTGAAGCACTGCTACAGAAGTTCCTACAAAATAATTTGCAAACTGGTAATCTTGGCTCACTAGTACAGGTGTTTATAACACGTGCCACTGAACTACTAGCAGCACCTAACAGTGATAAGTGAGTAAGCAAGAATTATCAGTAATTTTTTTAATATGATTAATTTCAAAAGATATATAAATGAAGAATGTTGATTTCACAGTATTCTGTCTCTTACACCTAGGTAGAGACCGCGGCCATATTCCCTCAAATCCCTAGCGGTCTCATGAGACTGCACCCACCCACAGCACCTTAACCCATAAAAACTTATGTTCAGAGACTACTTTTCTATGAAGAAGTTTGGCATTATAGAATCAATATGAAATTTTCTATCCTCTAGTGCAATAAAAGTCAGTTAGTCTATCGATATTTATTTATAATCTACATTCATTTCGTATGCCATTTTCGCATGAATGTTATTGTGTTGATTTTTGGATTTTTCTAGTGTTTTATTAGTGTTTTAGTATATTGTTTTATTATAAAATTGTAATAAGGGGATGTTGTTGAATAATTTTGAATAATATATATTGAAATACTTGTGATTTTCACATTGTACCGACATTTGCTTGGTATGTTTTTGTTTTTATCAAAATACATTAAATCTTTTTGTAATGAAGTAAAACCTGACTTTTGTATGGACCACAGGATAGAGAATTTTGTATAGATTTATCATGATAAACTTCTTCATGGAAAAGTAGTCTCTAAATATAAGTTATAATGGTTTTAAGTGCTGTGGGTGGGTGCGGTCGCATGCGACCGCTCGAGATTTGAAAGGCGCATGCGACTGCAAGGGATTTTTATTGGGATTGAAGGGTTAATATGCTTTTTTTTTTTTTTTTTTTTTTTTTTTTTTTTTTATAGGATAGGGTGACAAACGAGCACACAGTCCACCTGATGGTAAGTGGTTGCTGCGGCCCATAGACATCTACATCTATCTTCCATTACAAATCAAAATGCAGATGCGTTGTCACCCGTGAGGACTGAGATGGAATGCCTCATTTCCAGTAAAAAGGGTCTCCGGTTCTCTACACTCACCATACGAAATACAGCAGCATTAAGCTACTATTTCACGCTGGTATTCTGTGAGAGCGTGGTCCTTCCCCGGTCGAGCCGACCCATTCGTGCTACAACTATACTACTAATATAATTGCAGCATGGCTCTACCACGTTTTCATAATGTTGGCATTGTAATTTTATGTATACTTGCAATAATTTTCTTTAATATTATACTTAACAATCTTTTCAATATGAAGTGGCAGCATAAGAATATCCACTACCCCAATCATCCCATGGGTCTTGTAAGAGGCATCAGTATGAAACTGAAAATTGTGATTGGCGGCAGCATCTATATGATGCCAGCTTTTTTTTAAATCTTTATTTGAAGAGCTTAATCAAAATGCGATTATGTCGCTCTATTTGACATCAGTACAAACTAATAAAATTCAATTTATCAAGCAAACAAAAAGAAAAAAAATCTATCTAGTTGACTGATCTGAGGAGAACACTATGTTATACAGTTTAACCAGTAATTTTGTTTCATCAGAATGAGGGTTGGATAAAATAATGTTACAGTCAGCAAATTCTTTTAAAATATTTTTACACAGCTATTTGAAAGGCAGCATTGCGGGCACACTTCATGAAGACATGCATTAGGTCCTCGGGAACACCGCATTCACAGTTCGGTGACAGGACTTTATTCATGAGGAAAGCAAACTTCTTGGAAGGAATGTGTCCAAAACGCAGACTCATAATCACTATTGTGTCCTTTCTTGGTAATCTGTGATTATCAATCCATGATGCCAGCTTAAAATAATACAAAACGGGTCTTAATACAAAACTTGTCTGCCTAGCGTGCCAACTTTGGCAAATATTCCCCTTATAAAGCTATCTATGTTCAGCAGTAGAATATTGATAGACTACAATAGTGGTGATGATAATATCATCTCATTCTTGCACCCTTAGTGCCCCATTTCATACCTAGGCTGCACTAAAAGTATCGGGAATGGAATATTTCCACTGTTCCTGTCATATTAATATATTTTTAATTGAAAACTCTTTGGTTTTAAAAATCGAATACCATTTATTTATTTAAAAAAGATTCTCGGTCTTGTCAAAGGTTTTGTCAAACTTGTTTAGTCATTGAGAAAATGGAATTGACTGAAGAAAATTCAAGAGCGATGATTTATTATGACTTTCGAAGTGGTTTAACACAAAAACAGTGTGTTGACCGGATAATTTCTGCATTCGGTGATGAAGCCCCATCCAAAACCACAATTTATCGCTGGTTTGCTGAATTTCAATGTGGAGGTATCAAGCTCAGTCAAGGTCGTCCATAAACTGCAGTCATCCAAGAAAACGTTAATGCTGTGCGTAAGCTGATTGAGGAAGATCGACATGTGGCATACCGCGTAATTCAGGCAACTTTAGACATTGGCATGAGTCAAATACAAATAATCTTGCATGAACAATTAGGTGTAAAAAATTTGTTTTCCCGATGGGTACCGCATTCGCTCTTTGAAGAGCAAAAAGCGGCTCGCCTTACTTGGTGCGTCAGAACTCTCGAAAGATTCCAAGTAGGATCCTCAAATACAACATCTGTATACAACATCGTATCAGGTGACGAATCCTGGATATACGCGTATGAACCCGAAACAAAAAACCAGGCAGGAGTTTGGGTGTTCGAAAATGAGTTAAAGCCAACGTGAACGAAATTCACGGAGTGTTGCAAAAAAAAATGGTGGCCATGTTTGTCTCCAAAACCGGCCATGCTATGACTATTCCTCTTGAGGGACAAAGAACAGTTAATGCAGAATGATAATGCTAGCATTTGTTTGCCACAGGTCATTTCTTAACTCCGTAAAGAGAACTGCAACCGCCGCATCATCCTCCATCACGACAATGCGAGTTCTCACCCCGCACACAGAACAAAAGAGTTTTCAGAGCAAGAAAACATAGAATTATTAGACCATCCGTCGTACAGCCCTGAAATAAGCCCTAATGATTTCTATACTTTCCCTAAAATAAAGAATAAATTGCGTGGACAGAGATTTTCATCACCTGAAGAAGCTGTGGACGTCTACAAAACGGCAATTTTGGAGACCCCAACTACCGAATGGAATGGTTGCTTCAATGATTGTTTCCATCGTATGGAAAAATGTGTCAAATTTCACGGAGAATACTTCGAAAAGCAATAAATACATTTTTAAATAGTAATGTTGTGTCACTTCCTTGATTCCCGAAATTTTCAGTGCCGCCCTCGTAGTCAGCAAAAAATAAGTTATTCTATCATTCATTGGAGACCGTAAGGGTTGACAAACAGAAAAGTCTACTCTTAGATTATTCATGAGTTAATGGAGTAACATCTCTTGTTTTATGCTACGACTACATGACTGTAAAGTAATTAATTCGGTTCTGTTTTTTTTTTAATAAAAAGTGATAAACAATCACACAGTCCACCTGATGGTAAGAGGATGGTATGGTCAATTTACAGCAACATCTTTTCAAATTCATTGTCATCTTTGAGCACTAAGATGGAAGCTCATCTCTTAATTTGTTTCCTTCCTTATTACTTGTAAGCACTTAATAGTATCCTTGAAGAAATAATTGACAGCTTATTTATACATACATGTGTTTTTGTTTTAGTCAATTAATGAATTTTTTGCTTTTCCAATGTAATGTCTTTTACTTTTTAAAAACAAATTTTCTTTATCTTCATACTTTAATATTATTTGTTTTTTAAGGATAAGATAAAAATTAATCAGGTTTATTACTAGTTTTAACATAAGTATTTGTAACAGAATGACGACACAAATAACAGTCATGGTCAACATTGAATTTGAGTAACATAGTACTTGATAATGATTTCTTATATTTACGCGAACACTACACATTGATTAAAACTACTTTTACGGATTTTATCGCGTTTAATTTTAATTATTTTTATTTTTAATTCCCGACGTTTCGGGTGCTTTCCAGCACCCATGGTCACGGGGGACTGAGGTGACTGACGTCCCGATGTCATTGTTAAACCCGGAGTACCTTCAGCTTTTTTAATTATTGTTTATGTTCCGATCTATGCAAAATGAACTGACTATGTCTTGAGGTCTTGTAGTGGTATGCTTTAGTTTAGTTTTTTTTTCATTGATTATAGGGTCCCAAGCAGGTGGTAGTACCCAGCCTTCTTCTCTATTGAAATTAGGATGTTTTTTTTAATTTCAATAGCCTCACGTATTATTCTTGGTAGGAATCGGTGTTCTTTCGATTCGGATGCTTGATAATGTTTAAATAGGTTATGGTAGACGTTTTTATTACCAATAAATATCTATCTTGGCAATTTCTAAGGTTCTGTTTTTCTGTCTGTTCGCTTGTCCGTATGTTACGGATTTCTAGCTCTTAGACCTGTATATACTACATCGTTACTGACAGCCGTGAAATTTGCATATTTGGTGTGGAAAGTTGACCCAATACTGAATATTGAATTAGAGCTTGAGTTTCTGCAATTACAACTTATAAAAACCACTGGGAGTTGTTTTCAGGTAGATACTCATTTATATAATCTTTATTATACACCTTATACTACGGGATATAAAGGACGGACTTAATGCCTTGTTGTGGGCATTCTCTGCCAGTGAACCCTGGAGGGAAAGTGGTGTACATTTATTCAGTATATAAGTAATTCTTCACTTTTTTGGGTCGGTATTTATGTAATAAATTACACCAAAAATTGTCTATTTATAAAGTCAACAGGCGGTCATGTAAAAATAGACTTGTAGAATATCTTCAAACTCTTTCATACACAGATACTGAACAATTACTCCAAATTATCTCATAAAAATTCACAGACATACACGCAGACATGCTAACAGTCACAAACTCTATACTTACGCTACAAACATACTTGGTTTTTATTTTTTATTTTTGTTTTATATTTTTTATTTCTATGTATCCAAACTGATAAATCGCTCTATATGATATTATTCCTAACCATAACATAAGTGATCTATGTATAATATTATATCAATTGCCAAGTAATTTCGGGGGGGGGGGAGGGGATGGTGACCTGTAATACGGGTCTTTGAACCTACACGGACACCAGTCTCCCATGAATGACATATTATTGTTAAAATAGAGATGTAACACTAATGTATCGTCCATGTCGTTTGTGATAAGAAATAAATAAATTATTATATTATAAGACAAAATAAAATGCAAATGAATAGAATAGATATAGTTACCCATTATATTTCAGTTTCGCTCTATCGCCTCTTAAGACACCATAGAACAGTATAGGGTACTTGATATTCTTACACCGCTACTACACGGTGGTCATTATAATATATCATCGTAAATTTCTGTACAGTGTAATGTTAGCATGGCAGACCTTCAACGCACTGTTTGTGATACGAGCGGTAAGCAAGTATCTGGTGGAGATTGTGCCTGAGTACGAGCTGTGTCGACACCTTGACGTGAATGCGGCCCGCGCTCCCAACGGGCCAGTAGATGTGAGGGACTTGAATAGCACCCCAGTAAGTATTATTTATGTATATTATATGTTTGTATATATTATAGAATGTATATGTATTATACTCAACCAAATCTAAGAAATACATTTTGACAGATGTCAGACTTATTGCACTAGGCATGCTAACCAAAAAATCTGTACATACAATATTCGATTCTTAAGAAAAATCGATATCGGTTCTTTAAAGTCGGTAATCATTTACAGTTTAATTTCGTTTAATACCAGAATAAATTAGAAATGGATAATTTAAAACACAAAATTTCTTAGTTTCTTCGTATTTATTGTTACTGCTTATTTCTAGAGGTGAATTAAAGATTGAAACTAGATTAAAAATAAATTTATTCAATCACTTTCACTACAACTAGTTGATCTGTCATAATTTATATTAATTTTGATTTTAATAATGTAGTTTAAATTAATGTCCCTTTAAAATTCATCCATAATAACTTTCCTTGTTTTCTCCACCACTTTTACCCAATCATCCTTTGTGACCATTAGCACATGCTTCCTTCAGTAAACCTTCCATCTTCCTCTCCTTCCATCTTCATCTTTACTGTGAAAGGCGGCTATGTGTTGTGTCGTAGCGCATAGCATATAAAAGCATAAGATATTTGCGTTAAGAACATTTGATATAAGAACTAGCCTTTGATTTGGGACAAAATCAATTCAATAGCAATATTTTGGCAGTGTTATGCTGCTCGTCTTATGCTCATGCTCTTCTGATAATTTACTTTAATATATAAGTACCTGGATGACTGAGCTTTCATCAGTATTTTTTTTGAAATCGTGTGTTTTGGAAATTATATTTAGATACAAATTACATACTGATAAAACATGAATAATATTTTTTGATCTTATTGACATAATAGAAAAAACTGAACTGGTAATTTGAATAAAAAATCATGAGTGTAAACCCATGATGGGAACAGTCTGATCATCAAGGGTGAGGTCAACGGAATGCCGTGTAAACTGTCCATAGATACTGGAGCCTCTCGTACGGTTGTTAGTTCCCAACTTATAAGTCAGTTCCTTGGGGACTCAGCATACAACCGAGAACGCATTAATTTGTACCGGTCACCGGTCAGCGTATACCCGTCCGTGGAGAGAAAGAGATGGAGTTGAAGCTAGGCAACATGATCTACCTGCATAATGTCATCGTGGCTGATATAATGGACGACTGTATCCTGGGCCTAGACTTCATGAGGAAGAATTATTGTGCGATTGACGTCAAGCAAGGTGTTTTGAAGTGTGGACAAGAGGAACTTTTTGTGGAAGGGGCGTTACCAGGGAACGTGTATAGCCTTAAGAAGATTGTTCTTCCGCCGAGATCGGAAACGATTGTGCCGGTTAGTCTTCCTCGGAATCCTGGACAACCTCATCGTTGTGTACTCGTGGAAAGGTTAGACAATGACCTTCCATGGAAAGTGGCTCGAACCTTGGTCAGGACCACTAACATCTCAGGAGTACGTGTGCTGAACCTTTGTGACCAGGAGCAGATTATAGAAAAAAGCACACTGGTTGGTACTTGTGAGGAAGTGGATTGGCTACGTCGGTGCCAATATCTATCGACTGGGACCCCCATTAAGGATGCACAAACGAGAGTGATCACACTTTTGGAAGACTGTCGCAGCGTTCTCTCCCCGACCGAAATGGTGAAGAAGTTGTTACTCACGTATGCCGATGTATTCTCATCAAACGATGCTGACATTGGAAAGACTGGCTTATTTCAACACAAAATAGACACAGGAGAAGAATTGCCATGCGTCAGCGGCCAAGAAGATTGCCGGTAGCACGTGAAAATGAAGTAGGAACCATGATTGAAGGAATAGTGAAGGACGGTGTTATTGAACCTTCCTCTAGTCCATGGTGTTCATCCGTGGTGCTGGTAAAGAAGAAGGATGGCAGCATGCAGGTTTGACTACCGCCGTCTGAACGACGTTACGAAGAAGGACAGCTATCCCTTGCCAAGAATTGATGACACGCTGGACATGCTTACAGCAGTAAAGTGGTATAGCACGCTGGATCTAAAAAGTGGCTACTGGCAAGTTGAAATTGACCCTAAGGACAAGGAGAAAACTGCGTTCTCGACGGGAAAGGGTCTGTGGCAATTTAAAGTAATGCCGTTGGATTATGCAATGCTCCAGCAACGTTTGAAAGGCTGATGGAACTTGTACTTACCGGGCTAATTGGCGATTCCTGTCTGGTCTACTTGGATGACATCATCATCGTGGGCCGTACGTTTGAGGAACACCTTCAAAACCTGGAACGCGTGAAGATTCAGAGTGCCAACCTCAAGTTGAGTCCGAAGAAATGTTCACTATTCAAACGGCAAGTTAACTTTTGCGGTATGTAGTGTCGGAAGAAGGTATCTGCACGGATCCAGAGAAAATCGCAGCTGTCAAGGATTGGCCGGTTCCAAAAGACAAGACGCAGGTTAGGGCATTTTTGGGTTTGTGCTCCTATTACCGGCGATTTGTGAAGAACTTTGCAGATATAGCCAAACCTCTGCATAAGCTAACCGAGGAGAAGCGACGTTTCTGCTGGGATGAAAGTTGCAATATCACGTTCCAGGAGCTCAAGGACCGTCTGTGCAAAACACCTATTTTGGGATACCCTGATGCAAGCAAAGAATTTATAGTTGACACAGACGCAAGTGATATAGGACTTGGCGGTGTGTTGTCTTAACGGAATGGTGACCAAGAGGTCGTGATAGCGTACTTCAGCAAGTCGTTGTCAAAACCGGAAAGGAACTATTGTGTCACAAGACGCGAATTGCTAGCTGTGGTAAAGTCGTTGCAGCATTTTAGCAAATATCTTCTGGGGCGAAAATTTCACTTACGAACTGACCATGCTGCACTAAAATGGCTATTGCAGTTTAAAAATCCAGAAGGGCAAGTTGCGAGGTGGATTGAACTACTGCAGGAATACGACTTTGAGATCGAACATCGCAGCGGGAAATCTCATGGCAACGCAGATGCATTGTCAAGAAGACCTTGTCCTGAAGATTGCAAACATTGTACTAGGCAAGAGAGTAATGAAGTGGTATCCGTGAGGATGCTCAGGGCAGACCACCTCAGCAACGAGTGGAAGGATAGCTTACAACGTGCACAGCAGGAAGATCCGGACATCAAGCCGATTCTGGAATGGATGAAGGCCAGTGCTCCCAAGCCCAAGTGGAGCGACGTCTCAGCGATGAGTTCGACCACTAAAAGCTATTGGGCCCAGTGGGACAGCTTGCTGCTTCAGGATGGAGTTCTGTGCCGTAAGTGGGAAAATGTTCGGGGAGACAGCTGTCATTTGCAAATGGTTGTCCCTAAAGCTAAAGTACCAGATGTTCTACAGCTGTACCATAATGATTATTCAGGAGGCCATCTGGGAGTTAAACGAACTCTACTGAAGATCCGAGAACGGTTTTACTGGGTCCACTGTCGAAACGATGTCGAGGACTGGTGTCGCAAATGTACAAGTTGTGCGGCTGTAAAGGGACCTCAGACTCGTAGTAGAGGTGCGTTGAAGTTGTACAATGTTGGTGCACCATGGGAGAGAATAGCCATTGACGTGGCGGGGCCGTTTCCGGAGAGTGAAAGCGGTAACAAGTATTTCATGGTTGTGATGGATTACTTCACTAAGTGGCCAGAAGTCTTCGCCATTCCAAATCAAGATGCTTCAACAGTTGCAGATAAACTAGTTCATGAAGCCTTCTGTCGTTTTGGAGTACCTTTAGAGATCCACAGCGATCAAGGAAGGAATTTTGAGTCTCAAATATTCCAGGAAACTTGCCGAGTTATGGGTACTCATAAAACAAGAACGACTTCTTATCACCCGCAATCTGATGGAATGGTAGAACGATTTAATCAGACATTGTAGAGATACCTAGCAAAAATTGTAGACAATCGGCAACGAGATTGGGACAAGCACATACAACCGTTTTTGTTGTCATATCGAAGCGCTGTTCACGAAAGTACAGCATTGACACCAGCTTTCGCAAACTTTGGAAGAGAATTACTGATGCCTGCAGACCTAATCACCGGGATACCACCTGATGCCCCACGCAGTATAACCGATTATGCAAATGACTTGCGGAATAAAATGAATGACATTTATGAGCACGTCAGACAATCGGGCCAGCAAATGTCTGAGAAGATGAAAACCCGGTATGACCGCAAAATGAACAATAAAGGGTTCGACGAAGGTTCACTAGTGTGGTTGCACAATCCAGTCCGCAGCAAAGGGAAATCTCCTAAGCTTCAGTATGGGACGGCCCGTACCGGATTGTAACCAGGATCAACGATGTAACCTACCGGATACAGAAAGGCGCAAGAGGGACTCCTAAGATCGTCCATGTGGATCGCTTGGCGCGTTATTATGGGGCCGATAATTCTCGGGACGAGCATGTTTTAGGAGGGGGCAGTGTTGCGCGCCTAAGTTTACGTCATGTTGTGTCAGGGACCAGAGCGGGGGGAACTTTCCAGAAGATGACATCACTAATCTTTCAACCGACAGCGCCATCTAGTGTCGAAACGAAGAACTAAGCTTCTAGAAGCCGACACTCGAACTTTCTACGGGTATTAGATGTTGGAGTTTGGTGTGTATTTATAGGCGCTGCAAGGTGCGATCGGGGAAGTATTGAATTTGGCGAGACAAGCGAAGCTTCGGAGCGGAATAAAGTGAATTAGTGTGATTAATTATTAGTGTTTTAAATTTTAATTAGTGTAAAGTGAATTAAAGTGTTAATTTCGGTAATTCAATCGGCAGTTTTTATTGTCACGAACCTCAAGCTCGTAACATATATATAATTTTTATTGAAATTAGAACCTAAATAGCCGGACAACAAAGGTAATTTTGTTTCTTTTCTGCCGAGAAAATATTTTATCCTAATATGTATTTTTAAACGCTACGGCACTAAGAATAATAATGATTTATCTTTAGATATCATTGTTTTCATTTTCGAACTTTATTTACTATTGTAAAATCCAACCATACTCTGTGCTACTTTGCTTTGTGCGCAAGCCTTAAGCTTCATCTTACGATACTCACAAAACTTCTTATTTTATAAAAGTCTTATCTACATTCAGATTTTACGACAATCACAAGTCGCAATTTCATAACGGTTCAGTCACTTTAAAATTATGAGCAGCTTGGATAATTTAAAGCGTAAAAGTTTATTGTCATTTAAGAAATCTGTTTTGGCATTGTTGCTCCGTAAATGTTATTATTCTGTAGAAGAGTTCTTAAACGACAACGACCTACATACGAGTAATAATGAATGATAATTTTAGAATAGGATTAATTACGTAATTACGAGATTCTGATATTTAAAAAAATAATGTTTTTGATATTATTTTATATAAAATTTGACTTATGTATCTAATTAATTAATAAATTTGATGTAAAAATAGAAAGATATTAATGACAATTGGATATGTAACATTATATAATTATTGACGTAAGTATAATAATTAATATATGACATTGACGTATAATAATAATCTTACTTGATATAATAATACTTACTTATATTTATTCTGACATTGTGGCGTAATAAATTAATTATCAAATCAAGTAAATAATATTAAATAATTTTATATTTTGTTAAATTAATATATGTTGTTAAATTCGATAAGTATTGTTGTTTAGGTTACTTGACCATTAATATTTGCACACCACTAAGGTAGAATATGTGGAACGAATTATACTCAAACACCATTGTACAACCATATTCTTGCAAATAAAGATTATTATTATTATTATTATTGGAATAAAGAAAAAACGTAAATCAAAACAATAAACCCACAATCAAGTCGCATGACCTTGACAGATTCAACCTATTTGATAATATAATAGATAAATTCTTATTGCAGCTCCCTGGACTGCCCAGTCCAGAATCTTCCGGTTCCCCACTGACTCTATCTCAGATTGCAGACAACGTGGCCGAAGCTCCAGCCTCGCCGAAACTCGTGGGAAGCGAAAGTAGGGTGGAAATGCTGATTGATGCCCTCATTGGAATAATTATTGATATACCTGTTACGTAAGTTTTAAATAAAACTAATGTATAATAGTAGTAAGACGTAAGCTTTCAGTACATATTATCTCATCTAAAAAGCAAATAAAGTCCACACTTGATAAGAAGAAAAATCGTTGTTTGTCCATTAAACTGATACAAAACAGATTTAAAGGTGTTAATTTAGTAAAATCTATATAAAGGAAAGAAAGAAAGAGTGCCACCTCATTGCTAGTAAAAAGGGACTTCAGTTTTGTTATACTCGAAACAGCAGCATCATTCTTTGCGAGCGTGGTCCTTCCCCGGTTTAGCCAACCCATTCTTCAAACAGAGATGTGGCTGAATTTGCACTGTTTGAAATGAAATCTTCTATAAATTAGTCTTCTTTATTATTTAATCTATTTTTGTTGAAAACAAAGTATTGTATGAGCAGTGGCGAAGCTTGCATTAAAGCCGAAAAGCCGGGCTTGCCTTATTAAACCTGTATTAATCAATAATATCAACTAATAAAATAACTAGTAAAATGTTTCAAGTTATTTCAAATTTCCCGCGCACTCCACTGTTCGACACATGTCGACCGATGACCTCGTATTGCCTTAGCGATACTGCTGTTGTCATAAAAAATGAGTTTTAATAGAGCTAATAGTAGTCTCCCTTCGCTCGCGTGGGCTTTTTACGGGGCTTTCGAGAAGACGATCGCTCTCTTTCTAACCTATGGCAAAATATTCTATATTGAAATATAACTACGATTGTATATATATACAGCAATTAGTATAGAGATTTAAAGCCAGGCTTTTGGGAATAAATTTGTTAAAAGCGGAGGCGCGCGGGCAATACGTTTGCAAGTTCATTTCACGTTTCAATGTTTATTTACTCTGTGTGCTTATCTTAAGCGATTTAATATTACGAGTTCAAAATTTATGCTTTTTTAAAGATTTTTAATGAAAATGGAGGATATAGTGTTCCTTGTGATGAATTGAAGTGTGTTAAAGTGATAATCGGAGAGGAAATCTTTAAACTTTGTTGAGATAATACACAAGGTTAAGAGTGTATTTTAGACTTATCAATTATCACAATTAAAAACATTTATTGGTACAATTAAAACGTTCACCAACATTTTACGTGGACGTAATTAAATCTTTCCAAAAGAAAGCGAGACGATTCCACTTATCTCTTATCCGTTAGAATGTAAATAATTTTTTTTTTTAATTTTGTACATAGTTTGTTTGTACTTTGTTCGTGTTTTACTTTTGTTCATGTATTGGATGTAAATATTTTTTTCTTTCGCTTAAACAAACCCAAACGGCTTTCTTCAAAGCCACCGAAGCTATACAATTGCTGATGTGTAATACAATCATTAGCAGTGGTATGCCTTCTGTGTGCTTTGTCAAATCGCACGTCCTTGACAGCACTGAATATGAAACTGAAGCGTGGAGACAGATCAAGATTGGTGTATTTTTATAAAACTGCTAAAAACAACAATCTATATTTTTATCAATTTATATCTTGGGCTTGCCCTAGCTTGGAGCTCTAGCTTCGCCACTGTGTATGAGCTAACATTTCATCAGAAGTTACTGGTGCCGTGTAGTTTCGGGGTAAGGGAATTCACTACACTATATTATCCCGTTGGTCTCCAAAGAGGTGATAGAGGGAAACTGAAACAGGAGATGAGCAGCAACATCTTCTGTTAACAAGCAAAAATAATAAAAAAACTGCCGTTGCAACTATGGCATAATTGCTTCGTCCCTACAAAGCAATCAATAGGACAGGCCTAAGTTCAAAAGTGGACATTTGAAATGTTGTAAGTTTGATGATAATTGGTTACCCTATTACACTTTCAATTATTTACAATACTGACTACATACACTTCTTACCAGTAGTACGCTTGTGTTGCTCTGGTTGGAATCGTTTTCCAGTAGGAATTACTCCACAACTGGTGAACAATATTTCTACACTATGATAATATTTTATTACTTAAAATACGATATTAATCTTAAAAAGATTTCTGTTTACAATTGATACTAATACATTTTGGCAACATCTGCATCCTATCCTGTGGTTGTCGAAAAGCCTCATAACTCTTGTCCAGTGTAGAATTTACAGCTAATCTCTCCAACAACCTCAAAGAAGCTTATGACTTCTAGTGTACTATTTTCCGAATTAATCCTTTCTGTAGGCGGTATTGATTCATTTTTGGACCTTGGTTTCGTACTGGTAATGTCCCTAATCTCGATTATTGCTACTGGTCCACATATGCGCTGAAATATAATTTTCGACAAGTTTAAAAGTTTTACACCATCTTTTGTCTTTTTATTCCAGAGACAACACGTATTATTTACACTTGGAATGTTTAAACACATTATTAGTGTTAATGTCCGTATACATGTTTGCTGGTGTGCACGGACAAACACGTCTAGTGGAAACCTCACTTATATACAGGTAATTATTGTTTGCCACACATTCTAATTTATAAATAAAACCCTCCCAGAAAGGAGAGGAAGTATGTGCCCAACAATGCAACGTACACGGCGTTACTTTCCAAGTTTTTAAATGAATCCAAAAACTTATAACATTTTCTTTAATTATATTTTTTTTCATTCGTGTGGTCCTTCGAGCCAGATAACATAATTAGATCATTGAAATTCGTAGATTTTTTGTTTTCAAATGTGAATAGAAAAATAATATACTCTTGTACAATATTTACTTTAAATACGCACATTTGTGTGGCACTTAAAGTTATGCTTGCATAATACTGGACGATATTGCAGTGACTAAAAATATATAAATGAGACAACAAATTTCGTCCTTTTTCTGCTATAATAATTTAGTTTTTTTATTATTTCAGAACACTATTCCAAGGCCGTTACGGTATGCACGCGCCACTTCTAGTCAAAACTTTACTAATGAACCTTTCCAACATGGCATCAGCTCCACCCAGCATGTTCGGAACCAGCTCCGGTGAAAGTCTTTTAGTTAATCTGGCCAGTAAGTATTATCTAGGATATGAATATCTGTACGGATTTATCCAATTAGGAATGGGTCATACTTTGGCTGTGACTAGTGGATTAAGAATAAAATGACAGCTAGGAAGTTCTTGACTTTATTGTAACTCCATTGCCCCAACCCTCATCTAACCCCATTTGTTTTATTGTTTCATAAATCGAATGTTTTGCAAGATTTTTTATTCGTTTGTGCTTTTTTGCTAAATTACAACCCATTGGACGGTTTTCCATTCACCGGCACTGTTTCGGACGGCACACGTCCAGTGCCCGCACAGTCGCCCTGGGACAATCTCCCACTTGATTGACGTACGCTCCTTACTATTCGCTGGTAACGCACGTCCCACGCACCCCTGAATGCGTATGTATTAGTACGACCCTACTGGGACCTCGAGAGAGACGAGTAGCCGAGAGGAGACAAAATTAAAACACTTTCTGGGTAGCTTCTTGTTCCGCAGGTTTCGGCTTCCCTTTTTTCCTTTGTTGTTACTTCTTCGACGGCTGTGCTGCGACTGCGCTTGAGCTCAGTGTTGTCATCTGCGAGAGCTGCTTAGGCCCGGCAGGTCTCGGGCCTCGGGGTGTGCCCCCATTACCCGGATCATCCTCGCGGCCCACTACTATGGGCCGGTCCTGGGAGCCTTATCTAAGGCGTTGTTGAATTTTTTCCCGGATTTAGTCCGTAGTTGGTTAAGTGTCAAATTGGCCTCTAAAAAGCTTCGCGTGATCAGCAGAGCAGTTCAGTATTTCAAGCTGGAACACCGTCTGCAATTTTACAAGGCACAGGTTTAGCCTCACATGGAATACCGTTCCCATCTCTGGGCTGGGCTCCCCAGTGCCAGCTCCTTCCACTTGACTGCATCTAACGCAGAGTAGCGCGAATCGTCGACAACTGAGTCCTTTTCGATTAGCTGTACTCACTGGCGCTGCGAAGAGATGTTCCATCCCTTAGCATTTTGTTTCGCTTCTACCACGGGGAGTGCTCTGAGGAATTGTTACGATAAATCTCAGGTACCAAATTTCATAAACGCACATCGTGACAAAACCATCCACACCATCTGGATGCTTGGTGGTCCACAACTGTACGTTTCACTAGGAGTTTGCTTCCACGTACGACGAAATTTTTTCATAGTCGGTTAAGACTTATGAAAAAAGGAGGTTATCTTGAGATGTCAAAGTTGGCCTATCAGCGGCATTGTGGTTTTTACTCAACTCTCTAATCTATATAGAGAGGAGTTCTCTTGGATAGGGTCGCCCGTCCGGTGGACGAGTGTGTAGCGGCGCTAACTAGAACCGCCGTCCCTCTATAGGTGGCCCCTTGAGAAGTGACCTCGTCCCTCCTGTAGATATGGTAATTGGACAGCTTTACGTACGTGTTCGGATTTAATTTCATCCTTCCCAGCAAGATGACTTGAATGTCTTGTTGTTGGGCGACTGTGCGGAGTTCATGTAGCTTCTGCTGTATCCCATCCGGGTTCCAGTAGAGGAGGCGCAGGTTACTCTCCTCCGTAGTGCCGTGCTTAGAGGTTTGCCAGCACCTTCATCAGCGCTGTTATAGGATCCGTCCCGGCTCTAATATCGGCCAGGACCTGACTGCCGACTTCGATTGCTATGCCAACCAAACATTGGATGGCGTCAGCAGTGCCGAAGCCGGCTGATGGTGTTTTTTGCGCCTGAGAAGGTGTTGGCACTGGTCTCGGGTGTTGGATGCCATTTCTTTGTATATGGGTAGAGCGCGCTCTATATGTAGAGCGGACTCTATTTTCAGATAGAGCCCTTTCTGGCTGCTTTCTGTTCCTTGGTAACCTGCGCCTGGGCTATCGTTACCGCTGGGGTTGGGGTAGAGGTGGCTGCCTGAGGAGGGGGCTGCACCTTTTTCTTCTTCCTTCCCCGCTTGCTCTTCTGAGAGGTTTGACGCTCAATTGCGTCATTAGCGGGGGGCTGGAGAGTCGCCCCAGTGGTTGCCTTAGTTGTTGTTATAACCGGCACCAGCGTTTCCATAGGTGTTGTGACGGGTGGAGGGGGGGCGGGCTGCCTACCCTTTTCTCTGATAGTAGTCCACCTGTCTTCCTGGACTACGGCCCTGGGACGACTCAGGGAGACCCTCTTGGGCTCTTCCGGCAGTAGGCCCGGCAAAGTGACCCCTGCTTCCTTGCAATCCTCCTCAGGACTGGGCAGCGGCGATCATTAGCAGTATGGTTCTTGGCGCAGTTTGCGCACCTCGGTTCCTCGTCTCTACCCCTGGGCAGTTACTGGCGATATGGTCCCCGGCGCAGCGAACACACTTCACTGGCCTGAAGCAATTTGTGGATGAATGGCCAAAGGCCTGGTAGCGGTGGCATTGTGACGGGCCCGCTCTTCCTTGCCAGACTTCTATGACGACTCCTTTCATATATAGGAGTTCGTCGACTTGGTAAAGCTCGTTGAGGCGCTCCAGGCTCAGGTGGTCCAGCTGCGCAAAGTAGAGGCATCCAGGTCTGCATCTACGGGGGGGGGGAGATCCCTTTAAAGTATTTGATCGGGAATCCCTTGGCCCTGATAGCCCCCTCTATTGCGGATGGATCCGTGCCCAATGGCAGTCCCCGTATGCCCACTTTTGTGGGCTTATCGTCTTCGGGTGTGTAGCAGTACCAGGACATGGCTGGTACTTTCTCGGTAATCTCCATAAGGTACCGGTAATTATTCCGGACTTTGCGGGGTGAACCTTACCCCCTTCCCGAACGGACGAGCATTCGGTGGGTGACCCAACATCTTGTTGAGTAACTCAAAATGCTTCGTCCAGTCCGGGAGGCACTCTGCCACTATGGGCTGTAGGCTGTAGCTGTCCTGGTCCTTGGCACTGCTGGGGCAGCTGCCAGTTGGGCGTAGCTTGTTGAAGGCCTCTGACCATCATCTGATGGCCGGCCTGACTGGTTGGTGTTTGGCGCGGACAATAAGTGCCCGGCAGATGGCGCTAGGGTCGCATAGGTGGCTGAGTCCCACCCATACGACCCTTCTCCTCCTTGCTCCAGATCAGCAGCATCCATGCTGCTATGGTGATCCGGTGATATGGGAGGTGTTGATTTGTTTGGCGTTGGCGATTTAGATGGTGTTCTGCGGATCTTGGGCCTTTGCGGTTGTCGACGATCGCTTTCCTCTTCGGATGTTGAGTATTCCGAGGAATATGAAGAACCGAAGCATTGTCTCTTCTCCTGGAGAGATGCAGCGGTCTCGGGTGGGGTGTGCCTTCGTGGCGTTTTCTTTGTAGCTGTTGTAGGGGCAACAGTTCACGGCCGGTCGTACACTCAGGTACGACGGGCGAGAGCGCGGCCCTCGGTGCGGGCTCTTTACCCGGCGACGAAGGCTTTCTAGTAGGGATTTGGGAGTGGGAGGACACTACTCTGGTCCGCTCGGGGTTAAAAATGTCCCGGTAGGCGATTGGTCTCTCCAAAACGTCAGGACGGTCCAGTGGTTTTCTGGTTTTAGGAGGTGGCTCCCCCTTGTCCTTATCTGACATGATGATAATAAACTACCTATATAGTGAGTCAGTGATCTACTAAGGGCTCTATCTGAATTACCAGACGATCGACAGCAACTAGTGATGCGCAACGCGAATGGTAGGGATGATAAAAATGTTGGCTTCGACACAATGGGCACTGCCTACCCCTTTTATAGCAAAAGGGTTGGGGGAAGTGTGGTGGTGGTATTTTAAAGACGCGACTAGGCACAGTAAGCACGGAACGCTTTAAAGTGCCTAAGAATCTGCCTAGGGGCCGGTGACCTCGACGTCTCACGGAGTAACGGAATCAACGATCGGCGGAGTATGTCGTACCGTCGGTTGTATGCAGCCACTGCTAACTACAAACAACACACACCTAGGAGATCCTTGCGCTTGAGCTTCGTATTGTCATCTACAGGGGACTACTATTCTTTATCCCTTGCAGGTTCGGGCCTCGAGGAGTTCCCCATTACCCGGGTAATCCTCACAACCCATATCTATGGGCCGGTCTTGGGAGCCGTACATGTACGGCGTTGTCGGTAATCTTCTTGGCGTATTGCGCGCCACTAGGTAGGTGCTACCGGAGGGTCAGCCATTTCAAAGCCCCGCGGAGTTCCGAGGTAAGGAGTCGACGCAGGACCAATCTTGCCGACAGGAGTGGGCTCCTGACAGCAGCACTCCGGGCCTCCAGTGCTCCTTTCTGGCTCTAGGTGATGGTCTGGTATCCCTAGGCAGAAGTTGGCGTATCTCGCGCCTCTGGGAAGGGATCTGCCGAAGGGTCAGCAACCTCTAGGACCCGTGGAGACGCATCTCGACGCGGAGCCGAAGTCACCAACAGGCGCGCGCTCCCAGCAGCGCGCCGGGCCTTCGGAGTTCGCTTCCCACCATGTAGATTAAGCGCAGTGTTAGGTACTTAACATCCCGGGTGGGGTCAGGTGCGTCCTCGAGGCTCTACACAAGCCGAGTTGGCCCCACAGCACGTGCACCCACTGCGAAGCGACGCGCTGTACTTCTCCCACCCGGGCGAAAGTCGACGACCGGCGGACGAGACCGCTTGCTAGCGCGGTCCGGACGAGACTCGCGCTTGAGCTCTCGTGTTGTCATCTGCATGGACTATGGGTCCTTCAGGTCTCGGGCCTCGGGGTATGCCCCCATTGCCCGGACTTTCCTCATGGCCCACCACTATGGGCCAGTCCTAGGAGCCTTTATTAGGCTTGGTTGTCAAGGGATGGATATCCGTAGTCAGAAATTTTTTTTTCCCGTAGTCGAGGTTGTCCAGTAAAAGTCGAAGTTGGCCTATCAGGGGCATTGAGGGTTGTTACTCGATTCTCTAATCGCTATAGAGAGGAACTCTCTTGGAAGAGGTCGCCCGTCCGGGAGGCCGTGTGTGCAACGGCGCGAAGCCGTTGAGGTGTTCATGTGGCCCGTTGTCGGCGCGGTCGAACATGCCGCGCGCCAGCCGGGTCACGAAGTCGGTGATGGTCTCGACTTTCAGATCGGCCGCTATGACCTCATTCCGGACGTAGCGACCTACTCCAAAGCTCGTCCTTAATGACAGGTTCTGCTGGGCCTGCAGTCGCCGCCTCAGAGGGTCGCTCAGAAGCGCGTACCAGGCTGGAGCAGCGTAGGTAATAATACAAGATGTATATCCGGAGCTTGGTTTTTGTTGGCAGCTTGGATGCCAGGCCGGCAAGAGCGTCGCCCGCGCACATCTGGCTGCGCTTGAGCCGAAATCGGCTCGACCTTTATACCGGCCGGCGTTACCGTACGGACGCTTATGCGGTTTTGCCTTCCTCGCGTGTCATTTTTACTTTAAGCCGAAACCTTTGGAGCCTTTATTTATTATAATTTTTACATAATCCTTACACTATATATATATATATATATATATATATATATATATGTATATATATATATATCTATATATATATATATATATATATATATATATATATATATATATATATATATATATATATATATATGTTTTCCCTACAACTATGTGCACCTAGGAGCGCAGATGGAGTCTTGTCGCTGATAGACCCTTTTTACTGAAAACGAGGCGTTCCATCATAGTCCTGGAATCCCGGGGTGATAACACACCTGCATTTTGATTCTTAATCGAGGATAGATGTAGATAGATAGATATGGGCCACAGCATCCACTTACCAGGTGGACTGTATGCTTGTTTGTCACCCTTTTCATATAAAAAAAATAAAATCTAACCAGTACAGGTAAACTTTTATGGACTGTAAGGCAGTATGCATATTCTTAAGTCTATCCAGAAATTCTGCGGGATTTAGCTTTGGTTCCTCACCAGAACCAAAATTAAATTACAATATTTTTTGGATTTGACAGCGCAGTTTACCTTGTGGCGCAGTATTATCCCATGTGCGTAAATCGGCAAAGACATCATCACCATCGAACAATATATAAAATGAGACGGGGGATAAGTGATCGGGAAACTAATATACTATTTTGGATTGAAGCTATAACAGCCAAATGGGCTCGTAATGCTAGCTCTAAAAGTTGTGGGTTTGAATCAGCCGTTCGACTTCTGTAGTGAAACACTCCTAACACAAGGAATTTAAGCTTACTTACGCTTCGCATACACCTAATCCGTCATCGGCCGAAGTTTGCTCGGGCGATGACGGCCGAACTCGGACGATCGAATCAAACACTTGTAAAACAAAGAGAGCGCGTACACAAACACGACCGTCATCGTCCGATAACGCACGAAAACGGCCGATCTACCGTCGAGTGTGAACTTGTTGAGATTTCTCGCCCGACTGCCGGCGTCTACAGTGCAAATTGAGTGTCTTTATAGTTTAATTTAATCATTTTGTCTTTATTCTGTTGTTTCTGTCAGTGTTGTTGTCTACCTAAACGACTATGGATATTGAAAAAATAGAAAAAAATACATATAATATATAATAGAAAAATAGAAAAAAATACCGGTAACGTCTAATGTCGGCACAAATGGTACACTGTTGCAGTGTAAACACATACACGTCCGAGTTACTAGTCCGGGTAATTCTGTCCGCCATCGGCCGACAAATTCGCATTTGGCGTACACGTACCGTTAGAGTGTTTGTCGGGAGTATTTGTTATTTCAGTAATGTTACTCACTAGCATTCTTTTATTAAATGATGTTGAGAAGGTTATTTTTGATTCCAGCCGGGCTCTGGAGCATGCTGACCTTCGGCGCAAACTCCCGTCAAACGATTTACAGCCACCCGCCTCTCGATCGCACCGAGTTGCTGGAGCGGCTAAAACGGGAACACGGCGTTGCTAACCAGTCTTGCTTGTTGCTGCTGGCGTTGGCGAACCACTGCATGACGCAAGACAATCTGTACAGGAACGCGCTGCTTTGTTGCGAAGACACGGCAGGTGAATTATCGGTACCTTCCTCTTTTGGAATTTTACAATTTGCTCAATTGATTAGTAGATATTTTCTTTAGAAAAAAAAAATGTTTACAACCTCTGAAAATTTGTTTAAATTTTTCATTCCGTATCATTGGCCTTATTTTAAACATTTTTTATCTACATACATACATACATACATACATACACACAAAAACTTTCACTTAGCACACACCTCACACTCTCTGTAGTTTAATCGTAATCAACAAATTCTGATGATTCATTATAATCATTCCTTTTTTGCTCAACTGTAAAATATTAGTTAGAAAAAAACCACATAGGTGTGGATTATAAATTAAGTATTTTAGGCATAATGTAAATATACTTATTTGTATAATAATCCATTATACTCTATTCCAATTACGAAGTCCCATTTGACAGATGTCAATAATCAAGAACTAGTAAAGTACTGCTATAGTCGATACTTGACGATATTGATCTTCGATTACTATAACGAACAAATTAAAATCGTATTGACAGAAAAAGGATTAGCATCAAATTAAAATTTATAAAACTGTTTTTTAATTTTAATTAGATAATATTACATGATATTTTTATCAAGATGGAACATATTCATCATCACTAGCCGAAATCGATATTTCATGGTCGGCATCGATATGTATGTCTCTGTCCCAATCAGCGAAAATCAAATTTTTTGTTCGTAAAACTACACTTTCCCAATTCGCGGCAGTAACACTATCACAAGCTTCTTGCAACAGGCGCATTACATTGTGTCCGGCTTCCTTAGCCATTTCGTCCAGTACGTATTTTGGTCTAGCTGGCTTATTTATAGCAACCGAATGCAGCAGCTCAACTTTTAACATGGACATGTCAGCAACAATATTATTGTCATTCAGCCATTTAACAATATCGGCTTTTTTGCTGGTAGAAGTTGGAGGCTTACTTATTTGTACTGAATGATACGGTGCATTATCCATAATGATCGTCGATGGCTCATTCAAGTTGGTTAATAAGCCATTCCTTAAATTTAACAAAATTCATCTCTTCGTAGTATTCCACAGTTTTCTTAGATTTAAACGCCAAGAGGCAGTTCTGAACAAATCCCTTCATGGAATCCGCATGACAAATAATTAAGCGTTCGCCTTTGCCACTAGGTACTTTTGTGGAGGAGTGAGGAGTGTCGTCTGTCCGTATCTTGCCAACTGTATGATTAGCGTTTAGCTACGTCTCATCTAGAAATATAACATTATTCCAAACGGCAATGGACTTTGCTGATGATAGAAAATTAAATCTGGCTAAAGCTATATCTCTATGTTCCATCAAAATCCGCCTTTTATCACATTTTTTATAAGAAAAGCCAACATTTTTTAAAACCCTCCAGAAAGAAGTTCTGCTGCCGTGAAACAGTCCAGATTCTCGTAAAGTATTTGACAATTTATCGAGAGTCGGCATTTCGTTCCTACTATAGTAGCCATAGATATGGTTTCTAATGGCGTCCTTATCAAAATTGTCGATATGTGTAACTATCGATTTTCTAACTTTTTTCTTAAGTGGCGATTTTAATTTGTTATCTTCCATTAAATCTTTACCATGTTTTTCCTTACTTATTCGGGAAACAGTTTTTCGAATAATACCAAGAGCTGCACTTACTCGGTTAGTCACTTGTGAAACTGGCAACAATGGACCACCATTCTGATACTCTCTTTCAATATTTTTTTGTGTAGTAATCTTGTATGCGTACTACAAACTCTCGCGCTTGACTGCACATCACTGTTCTTTTAGTGGTCTCAGTTTCGGCCATAGTGTTTATATATACAAAAAAAAAAAACAAATAACAGTCAAAACTTAATAACAACGAAAGAATTATCAAACATTTATAACTACAATAACGAGAACGAAATAAAAACACAACACAAAATCAACTAAACTGAACACGCGTATCATATACAAGGCTTCTGCACTCGTACTGAAAAGACAAACAAAATGGCGGTCGTGATCACGAGATGGACGCAGTGTTGACAGATTTTCACTCGCGAAAAGAACCTGTCTATAATCGATTTTATACGATTCTTTTAGTCACGTCACTATGTAAAAAAGTAAAAATAAAACTGTAGAACGTAAAACGGCAGTAAAATATTATTATCTTTTAAAGTTTTAATTATTTTGAGCATGATGTCTAAAAACAATATGTTGATTGTGTGTGTGAATTAATTGTATAATGATTTAGATTGATTGTGTATTTTTAAATGATAATTTATGACCATGAACAAAAAATGATTATTATTTCAAATAATGCGAAACGTGAAGAGTTACGTTCTAAGAAGTGTCAAAAGGGACTTCGTAATTGGAATAGAGTATAAGTGTATTTATTTTTGTCGTAATAAAATAATAAAAATAACCATTACAGAGACATCAGCAACAACTCCACAAAGGGACTCCAATGGTACAGCGCAGGTCACACCCCCACGGATAGACATGGCAGCGGTAAGAAATTATTTATTTATACTTTATTGCAACCTGAGATAACCTCATAATATCAGATATTTACAACATAGTAGAGCCATGCTACAGATATATTATAGTTGTAGCATGAATGGGTCGGCTCGACCGGAGAGGGACCACGCTCTTACAGAATACCAGCGTAAAATAGTTGCTGCTTAATATTGTTGTGTTTCATAGGGTGTTCTACATTTCTCTGAACCGGAGACCCTTTTTACTGGAACTGGGTTTTTTACATTTTGATTATTAAATGAGGATAAAGTGGATGTCTATGGGCCACAGCATCCACTTACCATCAAGTAGATTGTGTGCTGGTTTGTCACCCAATGCTGTAAAAAAACTTAAAAGCTCAAGTGGTTTATTTCAAATAATGTTTATGTTTTTAAATTTAATATATGTCGTTTAAAAGCAGAATACGTAAATTGTAGAATTAGGATAAAGTATTGTTAATCCCTCAATCTGCAAGTCTTGAATAGAGTTACTATATTTACTAATTACTTAACTATTCAGTTTTCTTGGTTATATTTTTAAGTATTTATAAAAATGTATAATTAATGTAAACAATTTAAATTTTAGCTCCACAAGGCGCTATGTGCTACAGCGGGTTGTGAACACTCTACACTTCTTCTATATTTAATGTTACATTCCTGTAAAGCGTATAAAAGGCACGTGAGCAATGTTGCCCATGTGGAGAATTTGGTAAGTGTATTCAACAATATCGCAAGTGTTATAAGCAAACAGTCTATAAAATATATTTTGTTTAAAGATAAAAAATATATTTTATGGACACTTTAGAATTTACATTTGGCTACTCGATACCATTCTGTAACGAATTTGCTACTTTAAGCCGTGTCCTAAAACATGGTCGGTTTTCAGTCTTAAGTAAAGTAAAACATTTTTTACTCAAAAATGTACAAGATTTTTTTTGAAATGAATTGATTTGATAACGATTCTTGACACATATGGATTATTTTTCAGAATTAAATCTAAGAGAATAACCAACAAACCAAAGTATATGCATACATATAATAAATTTTAGTTGCCCGTTAAAACAGTTAAACACAACACAATTTTTCCCGTTGCCATCATCGCTGAACCGTCAAATTTGACGGGAAACCCATCAAGTTGGCAAAACTGCCAGGCAGCGTGATATGTGTACTCTCTAAAACCCTTTGATGTACCGCCGATAGCCGATAATAGCCGGTCACATCTGCGTGTATCGTGTCGCTTTGTGGCGATAGACGCAGATGCGGCCCTAGCATTAGTGTCATATTAGTGGCTACACGGGTTCCGCCCACCCCCGTTCTATTGTATATGCATTATTCTATGTTATAGCCCATAAAAATTCACAGCTGAATAATTTGGAAATCTAAAAACGTAAAAAATATAAGAAAACGTACATAAATATTCTTATATAGTTCTTGAAAAAAAAAGAAATCGATTCGTTTTCGGAGGAGGAAGTGAAAGAATATGTGACGATTTCGGTAATTTTCTTATGTATAATCGGTCCTAATTGCAGTTTATGCACAGCGTGACAGCAAGGATATTTAAGTTTAAGCACCTATTCTTCAAATTTCTTGCAGCCTGTATATCAATAAAGTTTTATAACTTTCTCTCACCGCTCAGCATGTGCTAATATTTATTTTACGTTAATTTAATCCACATAATACAATTTTAATATTATTATATTTGTTTCAGATAGTACCAATCCTTCAAGTGTTGTACAACGCACCGGATAGTAATTCACATCACATTTACATGTCACTGATAGTTTTATTGATACTAACTGAAGACGACTCTCTCATCAAAAACGTACACTTGATTGTAAGTTGTCACACTGTTATTATTGCAATCTCAAGGGAATATTATCTATACAATAAATAAAATTGAAGTGTTTGTTTGTAATGTTGATACTGCTGACTTTTATTAAGCTTAGGGGTTATTCGCATGCTATTATATACATTTTTTAAAGCATTGTGTGACAAACGAGCACACAGTCCACCCGATGATAAGTGGTTGCTGAGGCCCACAGCCATGCATATTTAGCCTCAACTAAGGATCAAAATGCAGATGCGTTGTCACCTCTGAGAACTAAGATGGAATGCCTCGATTTCAGCTAAAAGGGTCTCTGGTTCTCTACACTCACCATACGAAACACAGCAGCATTAAGCTGCTATTTGACGCTGGTATTCTGTGAGAGCGTGTTCCTTCACCGGTCGAGCCGACCCATTCGTGCTACAACTATACTACTATAATATAACTGCAACATGGCTCTACCACGTAACAAGTTTTGTCTGGCTGTGTATCCAGGCTAATCTTTGTAATAGCTGAACTGCTTGAGAGCAATGCCAGGAGGGATCTAGGCTATACATTTGATCCGAAATAATATAAATTACTTTGAAAAAAAAAACGAAAATTTGATAAAAATAAATAATCTTTGATTATATTAAATCTAACATTGTTTGCAGCCAACTTCCAACAAAGAAGGATAGAGATGCGTTGTCACTTCTGGGGACTAAGATGGAATGATTTACTCACCGTGACTAATATATATAATAATTCTATTCACTCTTGAAACTAGAACATAGCATTGCACGCACAAGAGACATCTGTCTCTTTTTATCGTTATTTAGTGAAAACAGCCATTTAAAGTATTTCTTAAATTGGCGTTGATTTTTATGAGTAAAACCGTAAGGCATATAGATTATTTAACATCTATGTTACATAATGATTTCTTAAATTTAGGCGAACACTAAACATTTAACAACACTGAACAATAAAACTGCTTATACGGATTTTATCGCGTTTAATTAACTTATTTTTATAGTATCGTATATATAGCGTAGATAAGACTAAAAAAATTAATATGCAAAAACTGAAGGTAGCCGGGCTAACTATAACATTGGGACGTCAAACACTTCGGTCCTCTCCGTGACCATGTGTGCTTTACAGTACTTCGGGAATTAAAAATAAGTTTATTAAACGCGATAAAATCCGTATAAGTGGTTTTATTTAATCTACGTTACGTTAAATATATAGCTAGAGCAGTACCTCAGCTTGCTCCTATTTTGAAATAATTACATGTCTTCATAATAACGACTAAAAATAAAAATAAAACTGTAGTTATTAGCCCGCCTGCCAATCATGGCAATTACAGGGACTTCTATGTATACTACATATGCTTTAAAATTACGGCAAATATACCCCTATGAGGTTATCTTTTGAGACCTATGTTCTGAAATAGAATTTTATAGCGTTTAACGGCTTACGCTTACGGTATATGGTATGCTGTATGTTTTCTGAAATACATTTAGTGGTTCCGTTGCAGATGCTGAAGAACCTGACGTGGTACACGGAGCGGTCGATATCGGAGATCTCGCTGGGCGGGCTGATGGTGCTGGTGGTGGTGCGCGCGCTGCAGTACAACATGGCGCGCGTGCGCGACAAGTACCTGCACACCAACTGCCTGGCCGCCGTCGCCAACATGAGCTGTGGGTGTCCACCGTGCACCGCACGGTCGTAGCTAAGTCCATGTCCTGCGTCATGTGCAATACGCATGCGTTGTCCGTGCCGTACGAAACAAAAGTTTCAACTTGTCCGGTGTGCAAACATGTGTAAACCAATGTCAAAATTTTTTTGATTGCCATAAAGAATTTTAAAAGTTCTTTCTATTAAGAATTTAATTGAGTATTTCATGTATGCGCATTTTTCCCGGAGCATATACTTTTTAAAAAGTATTAATTCTCGCTCGTCAAAATCGTGACTAAAATACGATATTTAGTACAACCCAGCTTTATTGCCCTCCGGACCGAATTTCAGTTACGACGGCCATACTCAACGGATACAAGAATCAGGATAAGATTGTAATAAACCAGTACATATGCGAATACAGTTCTACTCTCTTTGCCCCTACTCTTATAGTCCCATGGGGCGACAAATGGTATCAACCGGATAAAGATCAGACGCAGGACCAACAGCTTTTTATCGGGGTTGAAACATCACCGACTTCCTGACTCTGGTCTGCTACTGAAAACTTTGTGTCTGAAATACGTAAAAAATCCCGGATTCAAATGCTGAAATCTCATGATAGGCCCGTATTACCACTAGACTACTTATAATGATCAAAATATCAGGATGTCATCAGTATAGGAATTACACCTTTCTAAATAGTGTAAATATTTTATTATATACAGTACAAATTCAAATCTGATAAGCACAACATTATACGCGTATGGCAAAAACGCTTTCTATTGTGCACTAAGAACAGCTTTACGCGTATTATATACCCTTGCTATGCGCCTTCACTCAAGACTAAAGTCCTTCCACTTATCAAATTTATATAATAATACCGAATAAATAAATATATAGGAGCTGCTCAAAAGCATGTTCTACTGAGGCAGCGTTGCTGACTACACCTATTAGTGCCCATAAAATTAGAACGTAATTCTAGGCACCTTAATTTTGCACTCTTTACTGTCGCCCCATGAAAACTGATAGCAAACATATTTTAACCCTTCAATCCCCATAAAAATCCCATGCAGTCGCATGCGTCTGGCAAATCCCGAGCGGTCGCATGCGACCGCACAACACTTTAAACCATTAAAACTTATATTTAGAGACTACTTTTTTATGAAGAAGTTTGACATTATAAAATCTATACAAAATTCTCTATCCTGTGGTCTAAATAAAAGTCAGGTTTTACTTCATTATAAAAATATTTTATTGTATTTTGATAACAAAGAAAATACATACCAAGAGGATGTCTGCAGCGTAAAAATCACAATTATTTCTATATATATTACTCGAAATTATTTACGTAAAAAGATAAATTATATTCACACAAAAACTTTTATTACAATTTTATAATAAAACACTATACTAAAACACTAGAAAATTTCAAAAATCAACACAATAACATTCACACGAAAATGACATACAAAATGAACGTAGATTATAAATAAATATCCATAGACTAAGTGACTTTTTATTCCACTAATAATAGATATAATAAGTACTACTAATAATAGAAAATTTTATATTGATTCTATAATTCTTATTTTCATATTCTTCATAGAAAAGTAGTATCGAAACAAAAGTATTTATAGGTTAAAGTGTTGTGGGTGGGTGCGGTCACATTTGACCGCTTGAATTTTGACGGAATGTCGAAGCGGTCATATTTGGACGCTTGCCGTTTGAGAGGTTAATAAAGCGGTATTCGGTATTATATATAATATTTCAATATATGGCGATATATCCATTTTGTTTACGCAAGATGTACAAAATACTCAAACCGGTGGCGATGAGCAGCGTTTAGTTGCGAGATGTCAGGGTCTGATCGCCAATCCGGCTACCAAGCTAGGCGATTAAGACAATTTTATACGTGGTAGAGCCATGCTGCAGTTATATTAGTAGTGTAGTTGTAGCACGAATGGGTCGGCTCGACCGGGGAAGGACCACGCTCTCACAAAATACCAGCTTAATGCTGTTGTGTTTAGTATGGTGAGTGTGGAGAACCTGAGACCCTTTTTACTGGAAACGAGGTATTCCATCTTAGTCCTCACGAGTGACAACGCATCTGCATTTTGATTCGTAATCGAGGATAGATGTAGATGTCTGTGGGACACAGCAATCTCTTACCATCAGGTGGACTGTGTGCCCGTTTTTCACCCTATCCTATAAAAAAAAACTTCTACCTTGACGAGTAAGCTATGGAATGTAGAGCTAAGGAGAACAATCTCATCAAGTAATAAATAACAGTTCAAAAACTCTCCACAACGGCGCTGGAGTAGCTACATGGTATGAAATGAACTCAACAGTTGTCGACATTGTGAAGTGTGCTACTAAACTGTTCACTAGTTCTAAAATCTAAAATAATTTTATTTAGTAAATATAACTCCAAAAAACGTCATATTTATTATTTGTTTACGTCTATCCCACTAATATTTTTCATAGCTATAGGGGCGCTATTCCTATTTAACGCTTTTCTACGGACACTCCATAGAGTAAGGCCATGGCGGAAACTACGCTATAAATATTTATAGCCCGTACGGATAAAGAATGGGATTAAATATGCCTGCTTATAGAGCTCGTACCGTCAACATGTACAGTTAGTAATAGCGTAAACGCGCTAACAACGATATATCGTTATATCGTTATGTTATTGGGTTAATTAGAAATTTTCTATTAAGAAGAAAATATTTATAATATTGGAAAAAAAACTGTACACGCAAGTTAGTACATTAATTTAAAATGAAATTTTTAACTAGCGACAAGATCTGGCTTTGATTGGATGGTTTCTAATTATGTGGCGTTATTTAAAATTAAGATAATTATTAAAGTCCATTTTATTTCATCTTATCAATATTTCTATTTTAATAAAATCTCCAAATTTAGTCTAGTTCACTCCTAAACATAAAAAATGGTTAGTTATTTCTCAATGGCAAAAAAATTCTTCATAACTAGAATTGAAATTTAAATTTCATTAAATTATGAAGAAAAATAAGAACGCATCGTAGCTCACAAATAAGCAAAACGACTGTTTTTTTTTGTTTATGGCATTTTGTTATTATTAATTCCAATAACAAATATTGGACTAAAGTTATAGAACGTAGGAAAAACGCATATCGCAACGTATTTTTTCTGCAGTCTTTACCGCCGGGTGTGAGTATATATAGCGACAGTGTGCGAGTGTGGTGAATAGAGGCGTTGCCATTTTCAATCCTATTTTTCAACCGCACGGGTAGTATATTATTATTATTTCGTTTTGTTTCAGGTGAATTCAGAAACCTACACCCTTATGTAGCACAGAGATTAGTGTCCTTATTTGAAACATTAACAAAGAGAAGATCGAGACTATGTAGTGAAATAGAAGGTATGAAGAAAATATTAGAGGCCTAGTTTAAAACTGCACACTCTTACCTAGCATTTTTACTGCTTATATTATTTAAAATTTAATCAAAATGTTACTACACACAATATAAAGGGCGCACAGATTTAGATTTTATGATTCGCGTAGAATCGAGAATCGTGAAAAAGAAGTTTTTAAGTGGCAGCTTCGTACTGGCAAGTGTAGTGCATGAAACCCATTATTAGATAATTTTTTTTAGTGGAAGGGTGTGTGGCGGCGCTGTCGTCGCGCCGCAACCGAAACACCGAAGCCTAAATCACGCTATCGAAATTTCGAATCATAAACAGTATATATAGAACATCTCCGAACTATCACACGGAGTGTTGGCCGCTCCCCGGGCAGAACACCTCGCCCGGCGGGAGATCTCTCCTTTTCCATCTACGGCCACAGGTGTCTAACGAGCACACAGACCACCTTACAGTAACATTTAATAAGTGGATGTGGTGATATATCTATTTATCCTTGATTAATAGTTATAATAGATTAAGTGAATATAGGTTTTTTTATAGGATAAGGTGACAAACGAGCACTCAGTCCACCTGATGGTAAGTGGCTGCTGGGGACCATAGACATCTACATTTATCCTCGATTATGAATCAAAATGCACATGCGTTGTCACCCGTGAGGACTAAGATGGAATGCCTCGTTTCCAGTAAAAAGGGTCTCCGGTATCTACATTCACCAGAAAGTGTTTAACAGTTTTGTAATGGGCTGCAATGCTGGCACCGATCACTACAGAATACAGTACACTGCAGTGTAAGAGTATACACCACCAGACAGAGCGAGACAGGCAGGAGATGGGCAGCAGCATCTTCCTGATAACAGCTCAATATAATAAAAAACTGCGGTCACCAACTCCACCACCAATCGTGGCAACTATGTTAAAATACCCCTATGAAGTATTATGGGGGAGGCCTCTATTCAGCAGTGGACTTAAAAGACTGTAATGTATTATTTTTATTTGTAGTATATTGAACAGAAATATTTCAATTCACGATGCTATGTTAGTCCCTAGTTTAACGTATGGTAGTGAAAGTTGGGTGTGGCAGAAGAAGCACGAGAGTAGAATCAACGCAGTAGATATGCGGTCGTGAAGGAGTATGTTAGGGTTGAATCAGAGTGACATGGTGAGAATTGTCATATAATTTAATCATTGTTGAATCGTTTAAATCACGAGTAGGTGGTATGACAATGGATTATATAAAATTGAGTTATTTTTAAATAAATATAGTTACAGGCTCTATACTTCCCACCGCTGGGCATAGGCTGTGTGTCATTTTTGAAAGGGAGCCTGTGCCCATAGAAATGCATACCCGCTACCACATAGCATAGCGTTAGAAATCAAGCTGTAAAAATTTTTAATAGACTACCTAATGCCCTAAAAACCATAAATAATGTTAAAATTTTTAAACAAAGGTTAAAATCTTTTTTATTGGAAAAATGTTTCTATTCAGTGAATGATTATATTGAGTTTGGTAAAAATTAATATTGCATGCATTATTTAATTAATAATTAAGTTGTAGACATTTTTAGTAAACACGTATAATGTTAATTAATTAAATTTAATATTGTTTGTTACAATTAAGTTTTCCCACACAATGTATATTGTTTTTGGAATAAATGACTATGACTATGACATATGATCCCGTGGGTGTCCTAAGAGGTGGTAGAGGGTGGGTGGTTCTATATGTAACAACTTTATAAACTGTAATAGATAGATGGTTGAATGGATGGATAAAGATACAATTATTGAACTTAAATAGAATTAATAAACAACTGTATTTCAGGTGGAGATATTAACACTTTAGAATTGCCACATCACGCCGAAGAGAAAACAGAAGAAATTGTAAGTGGATTTTTTATTTAGATTATGTGTATGTGTGCATATTTGTATACGAACTTGAGTCCGTATGTGCCTGCATACGTACGTGTAAGAACATGATTTTGTTGCCCTCAATTACATAATTTATATGTTATGTATTTGGTATTGTTATAGATATATTTTATTTAATGTGAATATTTAAATAATATTGTGCTAGTTACAATAAAACAACATAAATTACGCTGTGCAGCTGTATCGTAAGGACTATAACTATAGTATATTATTCCAGGAATATTTGTTGCATCTGAAGGATGTCAATAATATCATGTCTCGTATGCCATATTTAATAATACCTAAGCTAATAACGGGAAGATTGTCGAAGGTGCGTGGCGATTCATCATTAATTTGTCCACTGATGAGTATAGGCCACCTACAAGTAATTCCATAGAGCACAGTCCTGAGCCACATGCATCCATCGACGGAGTAAGTGACTGCCACGTAAGCATAACGGAAAATAATTTCATAAAAGAGGCTCGCGTGTACATACTTTCTTTACATATTGAGACTATATTAACACAGTAGTATATCGAACGATGTTTATATATATACTAGCTTGCCAGGCAGGCATTGTTCAGCCCTTTTCGACGACCCTTTGTCCTGTCCTATCAAAAATCCTTAAATTAGGAAAAAAAATTGTGGGTCACTC
This sequence comes from Parnassius apollo, assembly GCA_907164705.1. NCBI lineage: Eukaryota > Metazoa > Arthropoda > Insecta > Lepidoptera > Papilionidae > Parnassius > Parnassius apollo. The sequence continues at coordinate 4,234,065 of CAJQZP010001539.1, read as the reverse complement.
AGGGCAAAAAAACTATCCTTCTCTCAAGTTGGGCCAAACTGCACACGGTGAGCAAATTTGATTAAAATCGGTTAAGTAGTTTAGGAGTCCATCGCGAAAAAACAACGTGACACGTAATTTATATATATATATATATATATATATATATATATATATATATATATATATATTATTATTGAACATTACAATACGGTTTTTTAGATGGACCACATAGCAGTTTTAGACGAGGTGATCCGCATGTTGCTTGAGATCATTAATTCTTGCCTCACGCACCAACTGGCGTCGAACCTGAACCTGGTGTACGCGTTGCTGCACAAGCGACACCTATTCCAGCATCAGCAGCATCAGCACCATCATCATATCGCACAGAACATTGAAATGGTGAGTATGGCCGATCTTGGATATGTTTTTATATTCAGAGAACATTTAACATTTTATCTATAGTTAATTTTTTTAAACTTTACCCTTACACCAGGACTTTCTTGTTTGTCTTGAAGAAAGTTTAAATACATGAATTTTAACAAGGACAATCCTTTGTAGATCAGACCAGACCCAGAACAGTTATTTGTAAGTCATATAAGAACTTGTTCCGTGCGGTATTCGAATCCGCGTTCCTCTGCGCCTCAACTCAATGCTAAGCCTGTTTTTTTTTCTTTTTTTTCTTCAGATAAGTAAACTTATACATAAAACTCCGATATTGATAATAATCGATATGTTGAAAATTCAATAAACAGTTTTAGTTTGAACTGATCAATTGGAATGATCAGTTGAACTGACCGTGTGGCGTCCATAATATTATTTTATTTGCTGTCGTAATTAAATAATTGTGGAAATATCGTTTTAAATTTGGAAGAGTTCTATTGTTTAATTAGAAATGATAATACATTTATAGAAATTTAATGATATTTAACTATCAAATAAATATGTCGGTACGATACGCGCGCAATCTATTATAAGTTGATTGTACTATGCCTATAACCTTTGCACAAGTGCAAGCAATAAGTTTACAAAGTTTTACCGCAATCTGATTAACGGTATGACAGCGCATAAAATACGAACAAACAAATATTATTTTTTATGTATTAGATATCTATTCGAACATAGAAAGCAGCAATACTTAAAGAATCCTTTTCTAATAGATTCCGTCCGTCAACAGGTGATAGGATACTTTTCAACAAGATTGCAGAGGGTACAAGAGGGCGCAGGTGGTGACCTCGGCGTGACAGAAGTGTTGCAGTGCATCAAAAAAGGCGCAGAACAGTGGTCGAGTGATAGGCTAAGGGTAATATATTTTCTTACATAACTGATTTTCTTAATTGAGAAGTTAATGTTACTTCGTTTCAGCAGTAAGCAAATTGACGCTGCGAATCACAATAGCAAATCTTAAATCTAAATAGAAGAGGACAAAAAGGCCGCGATTATACAGGGTTATTTTTAAAAGAGTAGCCAAATATTGAACTTAAGTTTTTGAAAATATCAGTAAATAAGGCTTCTACTTTTATTTGAAATTATTCCAAATTAAATGTGATTTATGAGCAATAACGTTTTTGCTCACCGATCGATCCTTACGAATGTGTGCGTGCGCATTAAATCATTTAAAATATGCATTACCACGCATTTTGAATTTAAACGATTACAAGGACAGAATGTTTGAGATTTTTTTAATAAATTTTTCTTCACGTTTTGCCTATATTACTTATACTTAACCTTCCCTGCAAATTTGGCCGGTTATTGCAAAATAACCCTATATTGCGTAGTATGCGTTGGACTTCACATTTCTTCGATGTTTTTATTTCAAATTTTTCTATTCAGCACATTATATTTCTATAAATAATTATTTCAGTTGCGGCGTCCATGCTCAAACTGTCTACCTACCATTTTACGTAGTAGAGCCAATCTTTTATTTTTATAGGATTAGGGTGACCAACGAGCATACAATCCACCTGATGGTAAGTGGTTGCTGTGGCCCATAGACATCTAAATTTAACCTCGATTAAGAATCAAAATGTAGATGCGTTGTCATCCCTGAGGACTAAGATCGAATGCCTCGATTACAGTAAAACGGATCTCCGGTTCATCACCATACCATACACAGCATGATTAAGTTGGTATTTTATGCTGGTATTCTCTAAGACCGTGGTCGGTCGAGTCGACCCATTCGTGCTACAAGCACAATATAGCTGCTGCGTGGCTCTACCAATCTGCAGCTATTCTACTATACGTAGCTGCAACACGAATGGATCGATAGGTGTCGGTAGGTGGACCACGCTCACACAGACCAGAATGATGCTGCTATGTTTCTAATGGTGCGTGTAGAGAACCAGAGACCCTCCATACCGGCAATGAGGCATTACTTCTTATTCCTGAGGGGTGACCACGCGTCTGAATTTTGATTCTTAATCAAAGGTTGTGCAGTTGTCAATGGGCCACGACATTCACTTACTGTGAGGTGGACTATTTGATCATTTTTCCCTTTAATTCTATAAAAAAAGCTTTGGACGTAATGTAATATCTATATGTGGTGTAGCCACGCTGCAGCTATATTATGGCTGTAGCACGAATGTGTCTGCTTAACCTGGGAAGGACCACGCCCTCACAGAATACCACCGTTAAATAACAGCTTAATACTGCTGTGTTTCGTACGGTGAGTGTAGAGATCCGGAGACCCTTTTTACTGGAAACGAGGCATTCCACATTAGTCCTCAGAGGTGACAACGCATCTGCGTTTTGATTGTTAAAAGTAAAAAAGTAAAATTACAACCTATATACGTCCCACTGCTGGGCACAGGCCTCCTCTCATTTCTGAGAGGGTTTTAGGGCAAGGAATAGTCCGCCACGCTGCCCCAATGCGTGTTGGCGAACTTCACATTCTTCGAAATATTTTTTTTCTTATTTCTCAGACGTGCAGATTTCCTCACGATGTTTTCCTTCACCGCCGAGCACGTGGTAAATCAGCACTTAATATTGCAATTAACAATTTCATTGGTGCCGGCGGGGATCGAACCCGGTTTGCTCGCGTATTGTGAAATTTACAGCGAGCGCTAACCATCTGAGCTACCACGGCTCTACTCTCTCTCACGGCGTTTTGATTGTTAATCGAGTGTAAATGTGGATGTCTATAGGCCACAGCATCCATTTACCACTAGGTGAATTGTGTGCTCGTTTTACACCCTTATTTTATAAAAAATTGTGATTTTCAGAAATTCCCAGACTTGAAATTCCGCTACGTTGAAGAAGAAAGGCCCGAGGAATTCTTCACACCATACGTTTGGGGCTTGATAAGCAGTTGTGGTGGTGTATACTGGGCCAGCGAGTGCGGTACGAGAGCTGTCGGCGACTTACTGGGCTGCTGATCCACAGACATATGCACGTTCTTGTGTTTTTATTTCAAAATCGATTCTACATTTTAATGGTTCATATAATGGGAATGTTTGGTCCGCCATTTTATAATATATCATCTCACTGGATAAAAGAGAAGGTCCGTTAAAGATTAAAAAAGAAACAGTTTCAGTATACTTTCAGATACTAAAGTATTCTGTTTGTTTATTGGATAAACCAAAATATTGTATTATTTTAATTTCATATTTTATAGGTCTATATTCCCTCTAACTTATTTCTCACTTAATAACTTGCATTATGCAACACACCTGACCGATATGGTACATCATCTTGTATTATATATTAAAAAAAGACAATAATGTTTTTTACTTAAGCTTTTGCACTCACGCACGCTTAACACGGGATATAAAAGACCCCCAGTGTGTTGGATCACCAGAGTGCGTAAAACCGAACCTTTAAAAATGGACAGGTCACATCCAGACAGATTGTGAGTATTTAATGCCTGTTTGCATATATCAGGGCTTCAACAAATCACTTACGAAACAACGATATATTTTATTAAGATCAGACTTACGTTTAGCAGTGCATGAATGACACAAGCTGGTAACAAAGTTTTAAAACATGTGCATAACTGTGTAATATAGAAATTCAAATATCTACGGTAATTCTAGAAACACCTAACTTCCCTAGACAACAAATTAGTGTTGAGAAATGACTTACCATTTGCTTGCTTCCTCACGAGTGGTAAAATGATTCCGCACGTATCTTGGAAATACTAAATAAATAGTATGAAATAGCGTGATTAAATTTATACTTACTGTAAATTTAACAATGTTTTATTATAAATGATATTCATACGTCGCTAGTTTTATTTAAGATTCTTTAACTAATCATAATATATTATTAGGTTATTTAAAACCTTCCAATAATTAATAAATAAATTCTTGTTGGATTTTTACATCGAATAAAAATTGCTTCAAATGTTTATTACTGTGCAGTTCATTTGAATATGATTGTAATATTGTGTGTAATAGTCACAAAACAAAATTATTCTAAGCATCAGGTATGATATAAACATCAGACAATTAAGAGTATATTATGTATAAAAAGCATTTATAATGTAGGTAAATATCTATTATCTACGTTTCTATAGATTTATATAAATACAAAATTTATGTAAAATGATGGAATGTTGTTACAGTGGGGCATAATTTTTTATGATTTTACCTTTATTGCAGTACATCACAACTGTACGTGTACAAAAATATTTTATTTCATAGGTGGTATAACTGATAGTAACAATTTAGTAGAATATATCATTAATTTATTTGTGAGAATCCATTACTTAAGATGAGAAATAATCTTTTCTAAGATCACGATCAGTTGTTGAAAAGATCAAAACATAGGTACATAATGGTGGTTTTTAATATTGTAACATGACAAAATAGGCATTATGAATCATTTACAATATCGCAAATGGTGTTTAAAAATTATACGCGTATTATATAAATTATCGTAAATCATATTATGCGAACATTTTTTGAATTATCCATCAAATGTCTTGTAATTATGTCTTCAAATAAACTATTTATTAATAATAAGGCGTTTTTTTTATATTGGGAAGTAACAGAATCTCGTAGAGATTGCCAATACAAAGTTGCTACTCCAAAAATTTTCTTGGATTCACTTCAGGTGCCTGCAGCACTTTTTTGGGAGGGATTTATGTCGGGAGGGTTGAGTTCACTCTGCAATGCCATCCAACAATATATCAGAGTATACATCAGCACCTAATAGAATGTCCACTAGACAACTGGCGTAAAATTCGGGGTCTGCTAACTTGATATGGTCTAAGTATCAGTATGTCCAATCTGGTTTTGAAAATGTGTAACTAGGCAAGTTTTTGATAAGGCTTTTCATGATAAGTGCCTCCATCTCAAACTTGAAGTCTGTAATAAGTAATATTTTATGGTAATTAACCCTTTACAATTACTTTCTTTATCGCCCACACCTTATATTACACCCTTGTGAAGCTACAATCTACAAGTACTAAGCTTCTTGGTAATTTTAATAACTGAGGAGCCAGTTCAGTTATTAAAGATGTTTGGGGACCCTGGTCCCAGAGGCAACGCATTTTATGAAGGGTTCCCACCTGCTGATCCCAACTTGATAATCGCAGTTGGTAACAATACTTCGATCGGTTCATTTAGAAGCGACACGTGCAAACTACTTTAGACGTATTTCCTTCGGCCGCTGTTTCCGTTGTCGCAATACTTGTTTTATTGTTTCATGTGAAAGGCTATTATGATCCTTATTGCATTCACGACAACGTCTAACTGAAATACACGCTTTTCCATAGTGGTTTTATATGCAATTAGGACAAAGATTTAGTTTTGCGACCATTTTTCTTCTGCTGCTTGGCGAAATATGTAAAAATTTTGACAGAAATAAATCCCGTGCTCATCGCTGTTGCACAGAAAGCATTTACATTTAGTCATGATTTTTTTGCTGCTTAATTGTTTCGGCGTCATCGATATGCTTGTAGAAAAGGAATTTTTATAGCAATTCGGTTTTTGATTAATTTTGGTTACAGCTTTTAAGTTTCCATGATATTTTTGTGTAGGGTTATCTTGCTTCCTACGAGCTGATTCTAACGTAAGTAATGCACTGACTCTCTCTCTCTCTCTCTCTCTCTCTCTCTCTCTCTCTCTCTCGCTCTCGCTTTAGCGCCATTTTACTCGGAAAAAGGAATAGAAATTATTTTTTAAAGTTTTGAATTTAATTGCATTTTTTATAGTTTTCAGGCATGTCGAACTGTGATCGAATAATCGAAATATTGATTATTTGGCGTTAAGGAATAGTTGTAAAGGATCGATTGAAAATATCGAATCGATTCAGTGAATCAATAGAGGAACCCGTCGAGTTGCCAACTGTATTATCCCCCACAAAACACAATTACTTTTATATCTCGTCTCAGAGGCAATTTATAGGGGAGGCATATGTTCAGCTTGTGAAGTCTTAGACAATAGGTACTCTTACTCCCAGTCGAACGCAGAGGTTATTATGTTATGCTCGAGTTTTCTTAAATTATACAGTATATATTTGAATACTCATTTTGACAACGCATGTAAAGAGAACCACATGGTTTTTGTTACATAGTTTAATGTACTTTGTGACTTAAGTCAAATAGGTGTCATATATATTTTGGTTTTGGATTATTTAAAATACTCCGTGGCAGGTTACTTTATGGAGGTATTACTTTCAAATTAATAATACCATGATTTAATTTTTCCCTCCTACCATGGTACAGAGGGCAGATTGTTGGTTGAACCCATAGATGTAAGAAAAATAGCCTTTCTCACCCTCTTACCTAGTACCGGTGTATATAAAGGCTGTAAGGCATTTCATCCCAGCCCGTAGACGTGACAACGACCTTCTCTACTCGAAGTTAGTTGCAAGTTTCTATAGAATTGAGTAGCCACTTACCATCGTTAGATGGACTGACAGTTCGTTGGATACTTCAGCTTTATCAAAAAACTTTAGCTTAAAAATACTAATATAGTTAACATTTTTATAACGTGTATTTTCGGAATATCGAGAATATTCTGAATTACACTATTTAATTAGTGTAGCCATTTAGTGAGGAAACGCAGTCAGCATTCTTGGCACAATACCACGGGGAGTAGTACTCGTACTGTAGGATTTTTTTTGGGCAAACGAGCCTACAGCTCACCTGATGTTAAGTGACTACCGCCGCCCATGTACAACCGCAACACCAGGGGAATTGCAGGTGCGTTGCCGGTCCTGTAGAAAGGAGTAAGCTCTTTACTTGAAGGTCCCTAATTCGTATCGGTGCGGAAAAATCGCTGGTCTGAAGAAAACTCCAAGTGAAACATAGTGGTGGACCGCTAAGCAGTTGATGTGGATGGTATCTGGACGTTTGCCGCGTAGTGCGTTCACGAAATTTGGCGTCCTTGTAAAGTTGCAAGCGGTGTGCCGGGATGAAATACCTACTCTCCCGCTCTGCTGAGCACGCCAAGGTTTTTAGAGGTCAATTTGTCCTTATGTCGACGCTGAGGATTCCGATACTGGCTGAGTGCCTTGAAACTGAGGAGATACGACAGAGAGGTTCTTTTTAGCGGTTAACGCGCAAACTTGTGTCTTCTGAGGGTTAAACTGGACTAGATTTAGTCGCCCCCAACCCGAGACTTTGTTCAGCAAAGACTCGACTTCTGACACAAGTTTGTCCTGGTACTCGGAGACGTTTTCCCGAGAAATATTGCCACGGCCGGTGTACAGAGCATCACCAATGCTGTCATCTGCATAACAATGAATGTTACGGATTTGCAACATATCATTGATATGCAGAAGAGACAGCGTTGGTGATAGCACGCAGCCTTGTGGAACACCAGCATTAATAGGCTTGTAATCGGAGCTTGTACCGTCTACAACGACTTTGATGCTGCGATCTCCAAGAAAGCTGATGATTTTATTGCACAATTTCTCCTGACGTCAATAATATCTCGATACAGATTCTGTTTCGCAAAGCAACCCAGAACATAGCCCCCTGCAGAACACCTTTAAGATTTTTCACGTGTCATAAGGTAACAAGGATCATGCCTAGTTACCATAGGTCATCGCTAGCAACACCCTGTGTTATACACTTGTGTTTTGAGGTTTAGTAGACTACACGAGCGAGTTCGATTTGTCTCTTGGCCACTTAGTCGAAATTGGACTTGCCTATCGGGATAATTTCTGTGTCTCCAGTTACGTAGGTCACTCAATAAGTTTTGAGATGCTCGAAATTTAAAAATGGAACGCACCGGTGTTATATGTTTATAAAAAGCAAATTTATTTAAAAATAGAACTCCATAAGCCAATTGTTCAATATAAAAAAAACAAAGTTCTATTAATTTTCCTGCAACACTTTCCGCGCTTTTCATTTAAAACGATGGATCTTACCCGTGAACATTTGAGCACTATGATCTATTATGATTTTTAATTTGGTTTAATCGAACAATTAAGTTTACAACGGTTAGGTACAATCAGCATTATGGGACTCAGCTCCATCACGCGCAATAGTTTTTAGGGGGGTTTGCTGATTTCAAAAGGGGTAAAATTGAAAATACTATAAAACTGAAATGTTGATGCGAGAATACCCACGAATCACATGTACGGACATCGAAAGGATTGCAGGCATTAGTTCGGGGAGCATTTATATCATCCTACATCAACATCTTGGAGTGAGGAAGCTTTGTTGTCAATGGATCCCTCGTTTGCTCTCCAAAAGCGACAAACAGACTCGTGTGGATTGCTGCCATGAAATGCGTCTATGTTTTGAAAACGGAGTACCTAGGCGTGTTTCAGAAATCGTTACTGATGACGAGACATGGCTTTATCAATATGATTCGGAAAATAAAAGGCAATCATCGATATGGGTGTACTCAGAAGAACAGTTACCGACAAAACTGCATAGACCTCGCAACATCGGGAAAAAAAATGGTGGGACATTTGTCAACGTCGATGCTGGAAAATTGTAGGTCAGTCAACTCTGAATGTTACCTATACTACAGTTTACAGCATTACCCAAATCTTATCAAGCTGTGCGGGAGAGAAGACCGAAGACCGAGCTTCGTGGAATCATGCTGCATCACGATAACGCCTCTTCACATACCTCCTTTAGAACAAAAGCATTCATTGAGGAATCTGGTGTTGAAACTCTAAGTCACCTACCCTACGACCCTGAATTAGCTCCTTGTGATTTCTTTTTGTTCCCAAGAGTCAAAGAAAAAATAAAAGGCAAGTTTTTTCAAGCGCCGAAGAAGCCGTGGCTGCCTACGAAGAAGCGATTTCCGACCTGTCAGATCAAGACTGGCAAAAGTGTTTTCAGAGTTGGTTTAGGCGAATGAAACTTTGTATAGAGCATGATAAGATGTAAAATAAATATTAATAGTATCTAGAATACTTTTGTATATCTCGATCTAAATAAGAAATATTAATAGTATCTAGAATACTTTTGTATATCTCGGTAAAACGTATTGCGTGTCTTACGTAAAAAGCTATAGATGTAACATTTTACAGGTGACATGGAAACCACTGTGCGATTTACATATAGATAAAAATAATGAATAATAAAAGCATAGGAAATAACATTGCAAGATATATTCCTTTCATATGGTTTCCTAGGATGAAGATATCAACAATATTTGTTATATTTATATCCATGGATGAAGATATCAACGATACTGTAATTAAATACCTAAAAGACAAAAATTACCGATTCTCTGCTCACTTGAAAAATAACTGTTGTAAGTCTATCCTTAGCAGGTCTATCCTTATCTTGTCGTTTTTAGACGCTAGGGGAGCCATTGTAAACTAATTCAATATCCTGAGATAATATCGAACGAGATTTGTACTTTATCTTACTCAAAGTATCTTGTCGCCAGCCATGTAGCTCAAGCAGATTATCTTCAATTTACACAACAAACACTTCTAATTTATTTACAGGTTAAGGTAATTTATGTACAGGTAACATCGATCACTAATAAAGAACAGGTACCAACTAATGTGCAGCGCTTATCCTGAATTAGCGGAGCTGTTAAATTTTGTCTGTCAGCACTTCATTAATTCGGGGTAATCATTTTTTTTTCTTATTAAAAGCCAGTGCCCGACCACAATCCCACCTGGTGGTAAGTGGTGATGCAGCCTTAGATGGTAAATTGCACTGTTTTAGCGTAATAAAAGTCTATACACTCTTATCTTGAAGACGCCCAGATGTATTCGAACGGAAAGATCATCATCATCATTACAGCCCTTCACAAGTCCACTGCTGAACATAGGCCTCCCCCAAGAAATGCCACAAAGCACGGTCCTGAGCCACCTGCATCCATCGACTTCCTGCATGTCTTACCAGGTCATCACTCCGTCTAGTGGGGGTCGCCCTACACTACGCTTACCATCGATTATCAGTTCTTCGAGTTATATGGCTGGCCTATTTCAACTTCAGCTTACTAATCCGTTGGGCTATGTCGGTTACTTCCTTTCTACTGCAGATATCCTCATACCTAAGTTTATCACGCAGAGAAACTCCAAGCATAGCCTTCTCCATAGCTCGCTGAGCGACTTTGAACTTCCTAATACGGCCGGCAGTGAAGGATCACGTCTCAGATCTGTAGGTCATCCCTGGCAAAACGCACTGGTGGTACAATCTAGTTTTGAGATTTTGAGGTATGCCTGACGAGAAGATGTGTCGCAAGCTCCCGAACGTTGCCCAGCCGAGTTGAACCGTCGAACGACCTCTCGATCGAAGTTGGACTTACCGGACTACTTGTCCTAGGTAAACATACTCGTCAACAACTTCGAGTTTAGTGCTCACAACAACCACCGGCATAGGTGTGACATGGATATTACACATGGCTTTCGTTTTAGCCATGTTCATCTTAAGACCTACCCGTTGGGAGACACTTTTGAGGTTATTGAGCATAGAAATAAGGTCCTTCAGCGATTCAGCCATAAGGACTATATCGCCGGGAAATCGAAGTTGAATGATATACTTGCCATTGACGTTAATACCGTATCCTTTCCAGTCCAGTAGCTAGAAAACTGCCCGCTAGACTAACTGGAGAAATGTGTTGCAAACATAGGCGTCTAGGGATAGGAACTCACGCCAAATGTTGTCATAATACAAAGAGCCTCCACGGAAACATCTGTCGCATTAATGCGACACAAACGGTCAAAAGGTTAATTGGGCCTCGATCTATCTACGGTTGGCCAGCGGTGCAAACGTGCTTCGGATCCCGCTAACCTCCATAACCAGTTCTCTTACATTTCGGCGCTACACAAATTTGGGTACCTATTTTACGCATCGAGCGGGCGGCGAACTATGCGACCGATACTTTATTTCATATCTATTCACTCGCTCGCACTATGATACTGTGAGTATAGCGAGTAGCGACTTAATGATCTTGATCTTCCATAATACAAGTTTTTTTTAGGATGGAGTTAAGTGGATGGAAAGTTTTGGTGTGTAATTTTTTTATGTTATCTAATTAATTTATTATAATCTATTTTGATATATTTTTCATTATTTATGAACTTTAGTGTTGAAATAAGTACACATCACAGGAATCTAAATATAAATAGAAGTCGTAAAAGCACGTGACCTTGTCGCCGCACATGTGACTCGCAGGCCACAAGCGCGCGAGGAGCGTTTGTTTCGGTCACCAGTACTGTTTCGGACGCAGAGACGTAAAAATGGTGTTTTGAAGCATATCCAACTGCGGAAATTCCTCCACAACTTGCAAATTTTCAAATAAAGGGATAACATTTCATAAATAAGTACTTAGTGTTTTAAATAATGTTGTGTTTAATGAAATATACTTAAATAAAATGATCCACCTCCAGTACTACGATTGTCTCCGAAATTTCAATTGTTTTCACAATTTAATATCCATTGATTCCTAAGGTAGTTCATGTCTACGAGTGCGACAGCTAAAATCAGCGATGGATTTATAGTATGGTCGATAAACAAAATTGTTGCGTACGTAAATTTCCTAGAACATGGGCGCAGGAGTCGAATGCGAGTTAGTTACGTGACACAACTATTTTGTATCGATAATTTATTATGTTTGGCTTACCTAGTTTTAACGAAACAGGAATTAAATGTGATTTTTCGTTAAATATTTATTTACACCTTTCTACTTTTTTTCTTTCTAAATGTTTTATATTGTTAACCGTTTATCGGCGATTATCTGTTTTTTTTTGTACTTTAAAATTACTTGATACATTTTTAATCAGTTATATTGTATGGATAAGTAATTATATTGTAAGGATAGTAGTCTTAATTCAATCTGTAAGTAGCAGCGAAACTGAAAAGCAGCAAACAACGGAAAGTCAGTTACAGATTTTTAAAACTAATAAAAAATGAAAAATTTGTCACCCATACAACATATATTTATTCGTTTGCTGTTTGTATAATGTTGTATTCATTTTATCTATACATCTATTTATTTAATAAAATGCTTTTATTACAAGTTACCAAAAGATCCGGTTATTAAAGATAAATTAGATATATTTATTCTTAACGTATTATTATATCCCCTTTTTTTCTAACGCAATAGTTTATAGATTAATCTTTGTTGCATGAATGCTAGAAATATTTGTACGCGTAATTGTGTATTTATTGTTTGTCTATGTGTGAGAGCTACGACCTGACGACACGCGTCCCGATAATAAGACATTAGAAGGCACTTCTATTGTCTTATTATTTAGAATTCTGTGGTACACATAAATATTTTAATTGTTACGCAGTAATCGATTGTAAACGATGTTGGTTAATAATCGATTATATCTACTAACGGTAGCATAGTGGCATAAATAAATATATAGTACGGTTGCAACCTGTTTTAACAATTAAAACAACCAAATGTAACTAATTTTTTTTTATTGGTACTTACAGTCAATCGCCATATTTTTTTAATATAAAAACATTTGCCACAAGTTTATCTCGAGTCGATAATTTCAGGCAGTACACACTTTTCATAAAACGCTTGTAACTTGGGTAACATATTCAAAATCCAAAATTAATAACAGTTTATTAGTTAATTCTGACAAAATTGTTATAATATTCTTCACCAAAAGTCAATGAATAGGGGGATTTGTCAGTCTACAGTCTACAAAGGACTGCCTGCATAATAGCAACTGGAGCGATGCGATCATCGCCTGGAGCGGCTCTTAATTCACTTCTATGCCTAATGCCCTTTGATCTTTATTTAGACAAGGAGGCGAAGGCTAGTTTGTATAGGATTAACGCACACGGCGGTCAGAGTTTGCTTTCCTATAGATTGAGATCCATGTTCAAGTCAATTAAGGAAACACCGGTCTTATGCATGATCTCAGATATCATGCATCCTTTATACTAACGAACTTACAGAGAACTTTTAAAAAAGCGACAGTAGCCTAATGGCAAGGCGCGGACCCCGAACTCATAAGGTCGTGGGTTCGAATCCACCATTCGACTACTGTCGTGTACCACTCCTAACACAAGCATATTCAGCTTACCAGGAGTGGTTAAAGGGAATATTAGTAATTTTAATTAATGGGATTACTAATATTTAAAAAAGAAAAACAAAGAACTTTCCAGAGATGACTGGGTGAATAGACAGATTATCTGTGAGGTCGGTATCCTTATATGGTATACCGATGGGTCAAAAATGGCCGTCGACATAGGCTTTGGAATTTATGGGTAACGTCCCAAATCCAAACGTAGTATGAATTTGGGTAGATTCACCTCTAAATTCCTGTCAGAAATTTTCGCCATACTGCGAGAGTGCGAGGAAATCAATCTGCAAAAAGAACACTACGTCAACCATATTACAATCTTTATAAATTGTGAGAGTCAAGTAGGAATGCTAGCACTGAGATCAAACTTAGTGAACTCGAAGCTAGTAGACTTCCTGAACCGTATAAACGCCCTGGGATGTAACAACAGGGTCTTGTTAAGATGGGTTCCGGGTCACACGGGTGTTGTAGGCAATGAACTTGCCGACAAGCTCACACGGGAGGGCTCAAAGTGTACATAACTTCGACCCGAGCCATTTTGTGAAATCTCAAAAAGCCTAGTCCGATTGGCCTTTGAAACTTTATCATAATAAATCATTTAAGATCTGGTTTGATACACCAGGTTTAAAATATTCTAGAACCTTAATCCGGGCTTTTGATCGTAAATTCGCTCCAAAAGCCCTGGGATTTCTGGCAAGAGCCCTAACTGGACACTGTTGTTTTAAAAAGTACATATTCATTCTGGGAGTAAGCAACTCAAGGATGTTCCGGTTTTGTTCCCTAACGGAAGAAACGCTTCTGCGTATCCCAACTGATTGTGAACTGATTGCAGTTCTAGGAAACTATGTACTCCGCCCAGCAGAAGTGAAATTACTCACAGCTAAGTAACTCCCCCTATTCATTGAAGTCATAGTGCTTAGCCGTTAGATCACAGTGATACTGGTCTCTCACTAGACCTGCGTAGCTGCTCGCACACAAAAAAAAAGAACAATGAGGATGACAGCTACCCAGACGACCTCTCAGGCAGAAATGAGGTCCCACCACTTAGTTCGTACATAAACTTCAAAAATAGTTAATATAAATTTGCTGAAAGAAACTTCGCTTTAAAATTGATATGCGTGTTTTGACGTGAATATTAATTAAATTTTGATAACAAAAACCAAACTGCGATATGAAACGTCCTATACGTTATGTTATGTACTAAAAAGGTATTAACGAGACTCCGGTGTCATTTTTTTAAATTCTTCAAACAAAAATGTTGTGAGCTCTCCTTAAAGATATTTTGTTATTTTGCTACCTACTTTATTCTAAATCTACAATATAATAAGATATATAATATATAAAATCTATTATATAATAATATAACAAGTTAAATTAGATAATTTTAATAATAAGTATTTATAGATATATGTGTTGTAGTTTTTCCCTTAAAGCACCTCTAAGTTATTGTTCACTGTCGGACATAGACCTCCCCGTAGATTGCCTCATGGCACAGAATAAATAACAGGAATACGTACAGAAGTTGCAGTCCTTTGATATTGACTGCATGCCGACGTTTAATCGCCTACACTATTATTATTAATTGAATAAATCACGCAGCTAAATATAACTTTATTGTTGCGCACGGGTGTCCGTATTACTTTGCATCTTTTCCCCTTCCTACGTCACGGCGGATTTTCCGTGATTACTAAGGGCTGTCAATAAGGAGTAAAAAAACACATTGCGAAATGTTAATTAAGTTACTTAGGTGAAGTAACTGTTATATCTATGATCGACTGACCATATTTTCGCACCAACGGTTTACAGGTCTTAAAACCAAAAAGCCGGACAGACCAGCCAGTTTAGCCGGACATTTTTGTAAAAAAGGCCGGACACCCTTAATGTTTCAATCTTAGTATAACACGTTTTTTTTAGAGTAAAACAATGCTTTTATCATTTACCATAAACTATTTTTAAATTCTAATGAAATTACAATAAAATAAATGAATCAGTATTATTTATTATTAATCATTCAATATTCATTACAATATTAATTTTAATAATTGTTGGTGGAGCGACGAGCCTAAGGTTACCGAAGTCTAATTCCCCGGTCGAACCTTAAACCTATTACGCGAGATATTAACCAAATTGGACTGTATATGCGAAATGCTTCTACGTTTACATAAAATGGCGACTATAGCACGCGGTTTCCCATACAATGCACTCGCTCTTCCCTTAACGAACTATTATTTGCCGAATCTATGAAAGGAATCCTGCTTGATTAGGAGAAAATAAATTGGAGCGGACACAATTATATCAAGCAGTAACTAGTAAGGAATATTCACTCACCGGGGTGTTGCTTCTGTGCGGCTTGGGCACTAAGTTGCTGCAACTTCTGGAAGACATTCTGGGTAGACTCTCTGGGGCCCCAGCCTTTCTTGTCCGGTGATACGTTGGGAGAGAGTGCGGTGCGCGACTATTTCTCACACGAAGTGAGGCGGGTTTCCTGGAGCTCGACTGCTTCCAGGCTAAAGCGGATTTACCAGCGGTGTGCGTGGGCAATAGCCCTTCTATGAAACTATTGTCTTAAGCGGTGTGATTCCAACGACGAGCGCGGGGGAAGAGAGTGCGCGTCGGCCGCGCGTGCCTTTTTTATCCCTTCGGTTGCGATGATCGCGTAATATTCTAGAATCATCTTCTTTCCCCTCCCACCCCACCACCCCGATGTGACGATAGGAGGGTATGAATGATATCGTTTGGAAAGGGATAAACGATTTGGCAAGCCTACCGTCAAATATAAATAAATACGAATGGTTTTCCGCGCAACCATCTCCCCCCGCCCTTGAAACATTTCCTTCAAAATAACTAAAACAACTAGAGCTAAGATCAAACTAACAAAATAACTAACTAACGCTAAGATTACCTAAATTCAACTACAATTTCTAATCTAGAAAGCTAATTTAAATTATGGAAGAGGCAAGGGGCACAAACGGACAACAGGACGCATGTAAGACCCAACCGTGGTCTTAACGAGAGCTACCCTAATTACTCCGTCAGAACCGGGAAAGACCTCTTCGACAATTCCTAACGGCCAATGGAGAGGCGGCGTATTCTCTTTGGTGAGCACAACTACAGTTCCTACAGTTAAAGGCTCAGTTGCTGTGATCCATTTTTGCCGAGACTGCAAAGTATGCAAGTATTCCATCCTCCATCGTTTCTAAAACGATTGCACTAACCGGTCTAATAATTCGTGGCGTGCGGAAATGCTAAGTCTATTCTCATCCATATCTACGGCGGGCAAATACTTTAAAGGCGTTAAATTCAAAAAAATGTGCTGGAGTTAGAGCCAGCGGCTCCGAAGGGTCACTAGACAACGTACGAAAAAGTGGGCGACTATTTATTACTCACTCAATTTGAGCGAGCACCGTACTTAGCTCTTCGAAGGACAAAATTTGATCTCCTATTACTCGGTATAAGTGACTCTTTAGACTCTTAATGTTAGTCTCTCAATTGCCCCCAAAATGACTCGCGGCTAGGACGTTCAGAGACCACTCAATGCGGTTCTCGGCTAGAATGTGAGCGAACTCCGAATTATAATACTTGCTAGCTAAGAGCTCATGTAGTTCTGATAAAATACGTTTTGCACCGACGTAGTTCGTACCGTTATCCGAATACAATTTACTTACAGGGCCACGGCGGGAAAGAATTCTTTTAAAATCACCCATAAAGCCTGCTGTGCTTAGATCACCAACGAGTTCTATATGCACCGCCCTTATAGTTAGACATACGAAAATGCAGACGTAAGCCTTTGTGGATCTTATACCACGCCCGCGAGTGAGCGTGACCTTAAACGGACCAGCGAAATCGAAAAGCGAAAAGTATTACTCGACAAGATCTAAGTTCTGCCATTTCCGGAAATGACGGCTTGGGGCGTGCCCGAAAGCAAGCTATACATCTGTGCACCCGATTGCGGATTAAACTACGTGCAGAAAGAATCCAATAATTCTGACGCAAGATCGACATCAGCAAGTCGGGGCCAGCGTGCGAATTCAATTTATGATGGTAATCGACTAATAAATTCATGATATGGTCTTTACGCGGTAAAACTATAGAGTGCCGTTGGTCGAAACTCAACTGCGAGTTAGACAATTGTCCACCTAACCTTACAATCCCATCCTGTAAAAATGGCTTAAGGCGTTGAAAGGCGCGACAACAAGCTCTATTCGATTGTAATCTTGTAATTTCTTCCGAGAAATGCGCACGTTGAAGTTCACGCAATACTAGCAACTCGGCGTAGTCGTAATCGGACGCTAAGACATACGAACGTCGCGGTAAAAGCTTCGCGAATCGACAAACGTAAATTACGCTAGGCAATAATTTCGACCAAGAGGACAAGCGTTTGCCAAAGCAATGATTGGAGAAACCTCGCTCGAAACGTTCGCCACTAAAGCGTGTCTCTTCTCTTCCGGCGGTTGTGACACTGACGAAGGTTCGAAATCGGTTATTGGCCATTGCGAGGGATCCAAGTGAACCCAAGAAGGTCCGTGGAACCAAAGCGGGTGGTCCTTTATTTGCATCGGGGTGAGTCCACGGGATAGACAATCGGCAGGGTTTTCCGTACCGGACACGTGATAAAAGTTCTGCATTTCTATCTCGTCTTGGATCTTGGCCACTCGGTTCGCGACAAACGTATCCCAACGGTGGGGTGAAGAATGAACCCAGCATAAGGCGACGGTGGAGTCGGAAAAGGCAAATATCCTTTCTATGTGAACTCTATCCCTACATGCGCTGATAACTGCGGTAATAAGCTTGGTGAGTACTAATATTGCGCAAAGCTCCAAGCGCGCCAGAGAGACAACCTTACGGGGGGGAGACTCTAGACTTAGAACTAATGAGGCTAATCGAATGTCTACCATTATTCTGGACGTGGAAATATACAACGCCCCCGTAAGCTTTCTCGCTGGCGTCTGCAAACCCAACGACCGTGATGACACTATTTCTATCAACGTTTATATGACGTGGTATTTTAATTTCTCTTAATAAAGGAAATTCCTCTCTAAAACGCTGCCACAACCGAACAATGCTGTCAGGCGGGGATTCATCCCAATCGCATTCAAATAACCAAAGTTGTTTAATCAAAAGCTTAGCGTATAATACCACCGGAGCTACGAAACCCATGACATCCCATAATCCAGCAACGCATGACAGTATTGTGCGCTTTGTGCACTTCTCTACGGGCGGATTTACCGTAAGGCTAAACACGTCGGACTCTGGTGACCAATACAGACCGAGCACCTTGTGTGTATCAGAATCGTCGAATTCCTTTATCGCCGAAAGACGGTGTGATAGTGGGATTTTGTCTAAAACCGGACGCGAATTACTAGTCCACTTGACAAGATCGAATTGACCTGATTTCATGAGCTTTATAACCTCGGCGGTGGTTAGGGTGGCCTCCTCCACGCTATCGACCGAGTATACAGAATCATCCATATATAAACCGCTCTCAATTGGCCTCTTAGCTTTAGGGTAAGAGGGACCTTCATAGTGAGCGAGCTGTCTCACCGTGCGTAGAAATGGGCTCGACTTTAAACCAAAACAAACGCGGTTAAATTCAAACACCATTAGAGGTTGCTTTGGGTTGAAACGATATAAAATGCGTTGGAATCTACGGTCGCATTCACGGACCCCTATGCAAAGAAACATTTGGCGAATATCGGCGGATAGTGCTATACTAAACAAACGAAAATTGGCTATTATATTAAATAAACTGCCCTGTAAATTTTGCCCACTATAGAGGATATC
This sequence comes from Parnassius apollo, assembly GCA_907164705.1. Taxonomy (NCBI): domain Eukaryota; kingdom Metazoa; phylum Arthropoda; class Insecta; order Lepidoptera; family Papilionidae; genus Parnassius; species Parnassius apollo. Next base: position 4,214,889 of record CAJQZP010001539.1, on the reverse strand, counting down.
GTTAAGCGACAGGTGAGTGCTAGTTTTAGCACTAGCGTCGAGCACTACACGTAACTTAGATGTAAGTTTGTCCTCCCTAATGACCCCGTGGTGTGGTATGAAATACGACGGTGTGTCTTCGTAGTTATCTAATTTCGAAGCCACAAGTGATATGTAACCTTCCCTTATATATTCGTTAATGACGCCGTCATAAGCTTCTTTTAACTGGGGTGAAGCGAGCATCCTACGCTCTAAGCTGTAGAAACGTTTTTCCGCCATTTGACGCGAATCGCCGAGAGATAAAACATTTCCTTTGAAGGGTAGCGCTACACTATATCTACCGTCGCGATCACGAACGGTCGTGCGGACGTAAATTTCCTCGCATAATCTGTCATCTGAGCTAGCTATGGGTGGGACCTTCACCTCCTCCATCTCCCAAAATTTGCGGACTAACGACTCGAGCGGTTCTACAGCCATACAACAATAAGAGGTTGCCGAAATACTATCCATGATGGGGGCGGAGCCAACGATGACATAGCCCAAGACGGTTTCCAATGCGTAAGGCGCGGTATGCGAGGAGTTGCCTCTGACCTTATTGTTTAACAAAAGATGAGGGAAAAGCGATGCTCCAATGAGCATGTCTATGTTTCCAGGAACGGCGTAAGTGTCATCTGCTAGAGTCAAATTTTTAAATTCAATCATTGCCGAGGTGTCAATCGTAACGGTTGGCAGCCGTTCAGTGACCCTATCTACTACTAGTGCATTTATATCAAAGTTAACATTACGATCTATCCGAGAATAAAATTTTAAATTTATATATCCCTGGGTAACTTTACTAGTACCTCCGATGCCTTTGACTACGGGACATGAAAGTGACCTATTTATTACTAAGCCTAAGCGCTGACAACATTGTCGCGTTATAAAGCTATTTTGGGCTCCGCTGTCCAGCAGTGCACGGAAGCTTTGTTCGTTTTCACGCGAATCCCTAACCAAAATACGTGCCGTACCCAGTAACACGGTTGAAGTAGGTTGTGCTCCCATATTTGCCAAGGAGCATAGAGCGACATCACCAGGTCGACCGCTAGAATCGTTGACTTTAGTAGGGGTGAATTCCTTGTCCGCTATACTTGACGCCGATATGTTGCTATTTTCAAAATGTAATAACGTGTGATGTTTCCTGGCGCACTTGCTACATATGGAGCTAGAATTGCATTTTGCAACTAAATGCTTATCGCTCAAGCAGTTCAGACATAGGTTGTTTGTCTTTACTAATTTATAACGTTCGCTTGGTGAATATTTACGAAAAGTCGCACAATTGTATAAATTACCATGTTTATCTTTACATATGTTACAGGCATGCTGAAGTGGTGCCGACGTAGCGGTTACGTACGTTAACGACCCTGCTGTTTTAGATGGTTGAGTCTGTCTACGGTCGACGCATTTTTTAATTTCTTGTTTAACGTTCGGGGAGCGCTGCATCACCTTAATTTGATCTCGCACAAACGATGCTAATGAATGAAAGGAAGGCATCTCCGAGCTACGATGCTCCATTTCAAACGCACGCACGGTGTCGGGGTCTAATTTCTTTAGTGCAATATGGAGAAACACCACGTCCATAAGGTCATTAAATTTCAAATTTTTAAGTGCAGCCACCGATGCCACAAATTTATCTAAAAACTGCTCTAAGCCGTTTATGTTCCCGGATGATATAGGTTTAAGATCGAATATCTGGTTCAAATATTCGGAAGCTAACATTCTCCTATCTTCATATTTAGTTTTAAGCGTTTCGAATATTAACAAGTAAATGTTTGCTGTAGGTGTAAAACCCGAGCAAATTGACTGTGCCCTGCCACTAAGTTTACTAATTAAATAATATAATTTTTCAGCGTCCGATAACGATGGGTTATTATGTATATTGTTTTGAAAACTACTGAAGAAGAAGGGCCATGTCTTAATATCACCATTGGATACCGGAATATCTATTGGCGGCAACCTAATTGTGTCACGGGGGGCGTATATTATAATCTATATAAATTCTGAGAGTCAAGTAGGAATGCTAGCACTGAGATCAAACTTAGTGAACTCGAAGCTAGTAGACTTCCTGAACCGTATAAACGCCCAGGGATGTAACAACAGGGTCTTGTTAAGATGGGTTCCGGGTCACACGGGAATTGTAGGCAATGAACTTGCCGACAAGCTCACACGGGAGAGCTCAAAGTGTACATAACTTCGACCCGAGCCATTTTGTGAAATCTCAAAAAGCCTAGTCCGATTGGCCTTTGAAACTTTATCATAATAAATCACTTAAGATCTGGTTTGATACACCAGGTTTAAAATATTCTAGAACCTTAATCCGGGCTTTTGATCGTAAATTCGCTCCAAAAGCCCAGGATTTCTGGCAAGAGCCCCTAACTGGACACTGTTGTTTTAAAAAGCACATATTCATTCTGGGAGTTAGCAACTCAAGGATGTTTCGGTTTTGTTCCCTAACGGAAGAAACGCTTCTGCGTATCCCAACTGATTGTGAACTGATTGCAGTTCTAGGAAACTATGTACTCCGCCCAGCAGAAGTGAAATTACTCACAGCTAAGTAACTCCCCCTATTCATTGAAGTCATAGTGCTTAGCCGTTAGATCACAGTGATACTGGTCTCTCACTAGACCTGCGTAGCTGCTCGCACACAAAAAAAAGAAGAACAATGAGGATGACAGCTACCCAGACGACCTCTCAGGCAGAAATGAGGTCCCACCACTTAGTTCGTACATAAACTTCAAAAATAGTTAGTATAAATTTGCTGAAAGAAACTTCGCTTTAAAATTGATATGCGTGTTTTGACGTGAATATTAATTAAATTTTGATAACAAAAACCAAACTGCGATATGAAACGTCCTATACGTTATGTTATGTACTAAAAAGGTATTAAACGAGACTCCGGTGTCATTTTTTTAAATTCTTCAAACAAAAATGTTGTGAGCTCTCCTTAAAGATATTTTGCTATTTTTTTACCTACTTTATTCTAAATCTACAATATAATAAGATATATAATATATAAAATCTATTATATAATAATATAATAAGTTAAATTAGATAATTTTAATAATAAGTATTTATAGATATATGTGTTGTAGTTTTTCCCTTAAAGCACCTCTAAGTTATTGTTCACTGTCGGACATAGACCTCCCCGTATATTGCCTCATGGAACAGAATAAATAACAGGAATACGTACAGAAGTTGCAGTCCTTTGATATTGACTGCATGCCGACGTTTAATCGCCTACATTATTATTATTAATTGAATAAATCACGCAGCTAAATATAACTTTATTGTTGCGCACGGGTGTCCGTATTACTTTGCATCTTTTCCCCTTCCTACGTCACGGCGGATTTTCCGTGATTACTAAGGGCTGTCAATAAGGAGTAAAAAAACACATTGCGAAATGTTAATTAAGTTACTTAGGTGAAGTAACTGTTATATCTATGATCGACTGACCATATTTTCGCACCAACGGTTTACAGGTCTTAAAACCAAAAAGCCGGACAGACCAGCCAGTTTAGCCGGACTTTTTTGTAAAAAAAGGCCGGACACCCTTAATGTTTCAATCTTAGTATAACACGTTTTTTTAGAGTAAAACAATGCTTTTATCATTTACCATAAACTATTTTTAAATTCTAATGAAATTACAATAAAATAAATGAATCAGTATTATTTATTATTAATCATTCAATATTCATTACAATATTAATTTTAATAATTGTTGGTGGAGCGACGAGCCTAAGGTTACCGAAGTCTAATTCCCCGGTCGAACCTTAAACCTATTACGCGAGATATTAACCAAATTGGACTGTATATGCGAAATGCTTCTACGTTTACATAAAATGGCGACTATAGCACGCGGTTTCCCATACAATGCACTCGCTCTTCCCTTAACGAACTATTATTTGCCAAATCTATGAAAGGAATCCTGCTTGATTAGGAGAAAATAAATTGGAGCGGACACAATTATATCAAGCAGTAACTAGTAAGGAATATTCACTCACCGGGGTGTTGCTTCTATGCGGCTTGGGCACTAAGTTGATGCAACTTCTGGAAGACACTCTGGGTAGACTCACTGGGGCTCCAGCCTTTCTTGTCCGGTGATACGTTGGGAGAGAGTGCGGTGCGCGACTATTTCTCACACGAAGTGAGGCGGGTTTCCTGGAGATCGACTGCTTCCAGGCTAAAGCGGATATACCAGCGGTGCGCGTGGGCAATAGCCCCTCTATGAAACTATTGTCTTAAGCGGTGTGGTTCCAACGACGAGCACGGCGGGAAGAGAGTGCGCGTCGGCCGCGCGTGCCTTTTTATTCCTTCGGTTGCGATGATCGCGTAATATTCTAGAATCATCTTCTTTCCCCTCCCACCCCACCACCCCGATGTGTCGATAGGAGGGTATGAATGATATCGCTTGGAAAGGGATAAACGATTTGGCAAGCCTACCGTCAAATATAAATAAATACGAATGGTTTTCCGCGCAACCATCTCCCCCCGCCCTTGAAACATTTCCTTCAAAATAACTAAAACAACTAGAGCTAAGATCAAACTAACAAAATAACTAGCTAACGCTAAGATTACCTAAATTCAAGTACAATTTCTAATCTAGAAAGCTAATTTAAATTATGGAAGAGGCAAGGGGCACAAACGGACAACAGGACGCATGTAAGACCCAACCGTGGTCTTAACGCGAGCTACCCTAATTACTCCGTCGGAACCGGGAAAGACCTCTTCGACAATTCCTAACGGCCAATGGAGAGGCGGCGTATTCTCTTTGGTGAGCACAACTACAGTTCCTACAGTTAAAGGCTCAGTTGCTGTGTTCCATTTTTGCAGAGACTGCAAAGTATGCAAGTATTCCATCCTCCATCGTTTCTAAAACGATTGCACTAACCGGTCTAATAATTTGTGGCGTGCGGAAATGCTAAGTCTATTCTCATCCATATCTGCGGCGGGCAAATACTTTAAAGGCGTTAAATTCAAAAAATGTGCTGGAGTTAGAGCCAGCGGCTCCGAAGGGTCACTAGACAACGTACGAAAAAGTGGGCGACTATTCATTACGCACTCAATTTGAGCGAGCACAGTACTTAGTTCTTCGAAGGACAAAATGTGATCTCCTATTACTCGGTATAAGTGACTCTTTAGACTCTTAATGTTAGTCTCCCAATTGCCCCCAAAATGACTCGCGGCTGGGACGTTCAGAGACCACTCAATGCGGTTCTCGGCTAGAATGTGAGCGAACTCCGAATTATAATACTTGCTAGCTAAGAGCTCATGTAGTTCTGATAAAATACGTTTTTCACCGACGTAGTTCGTACCGTTATCCGAATACAATTTACTTACAGGGCCACGGCGGGAAAGAAATCTTTTAAATGCACCCATAAAGCCTGCTGTGCTTAGATCACCAACGAGTTCTATATGCACCGCCCTTGTAGTTAGACATACGAAAATGCAGACGTAAGCCTTTGTGGATCTTATACCACGCCCGCGAGTGAGCGTGACCTTAAACGGACCAGCGAAATCAGACCCGGTGTGCGTAAAGGGCTTTACTGATTGTATTACTCGACAAGATCCAAGTTATGCCATTTCCGGAAATGACGGCTTGGGGCGTGCCCGAAAGCAAGCTATACAACTGTGCACCCGATTGCGGATTAAACTACGTGCAGAAAGAATCCAATAATTCTGACGCAAGATCGACATCAGCAAGTCGGGGCCAGCGTGCGAATTCAATTTATGATGGTAATCGACTAATAAATTCATGATATGGTCTTTACGCGGTAAAACTATAGGGTGCCGTTGGTCGAAACTCAACTGCGAGTTAGACAATCGTCCACCTACCCTTACAATCCCATCCTGTAAAAATGGCTTAAGGCGTTGAAAGGCGCGACAACAAGCTCTATTCGATTGTAATCTTGTAATTTCTTCCGAGAAATGCGCACGTTGAAGTTCACGCAATACTAGCAACTCGGCGTAGTCGTAATCGGACGCTAAGACATACGAACGTCGCGGTAAAAGCTTCGCGAATCGACAAACGTAAATTACGCTAGGCAATAATTTCGACCAAGAGGACAAGCGGTTCGCCAAAGCAATGATTGGAGAAACCTCGCTCAAAACGTTCGCCACTAGAGCGTGTCTCTTCTCTTCCGGCGGTTGTGACACTGACGAAGGTTCGAAATCGGTTATTGGCCATTGCGAGGGATCCAAGTGAACCCAAGAAGCCTAAAAGAAGGTCCGTGGAACCAAAGCACCCGCTTTGGTTCCACGGACCTTCTTTTAGGTCCTTTATTTGCATCGGGGTGAGTCCACGGGATAGACAATCGACAGGGTTTTCCCTACCGGACACGTGATAAAAGTTCTGCATTTCTATCTCGTCTTGGATCTTGGCCACTCGGTTCGCGACAAACGTATCCCAACGGTGGGGTGAAGAATGAACCCAGCATAAGGCGACGGGGGAGTCGGAAAAGGAAAATATCCTTTCTATGTGAACTCTATTCCTACATGCGCTGATAACTGCGGTAATAAGCTTGGTGAGTACTAATATTGCGCAAAGCTCCAAGCGCGCCAGAGAGACAACCTTACGGGGGGAGACTCTAGACTTAGAACTAATAAGGCTAATCGAATGTCTACCATTATTCTGGACGTGGAAATATACAACGCCCCCGTAAGCCTTCTCGCTGGCGTCTGCAAACCCAACGACCGTGATGACACTATTTCTATCAACGTTTATATGACGTGGTATTTTAATTTCTCTTAATAAAGGAAATTCCTCTCTAAAACGCTGCCACAACCGAACAATGCTGTCAGGCGGGGAGTCATCCCAATCGCATTCAAATAAACAAAGTTGTTTAATCAAAAGCTTAGCGTATAATACCACCGGAGCTACGAAACCCATGACATCCCATAATCCAGCAACGCATGACAGTATTGTGCGCTTTGTGCACTTCTCTACGGGCGGATTTACCTTAAGGCTAAACACGTCGGACTCTGGTGACCAATACAGACCGAGCACCTTGTGTGTATCAGAATCGTCGAATTCCTTTATCGCCGAAAGACGGTGTGATAGTGGGATTTTGTCTAAAACCGGACGCGAATTACTAGTCCACTTGACAAGATCGAATTGACCTGATTTCATGAGCTTTATAACCTCGGCGGTGGTTAGGGTGGCCTCCTCCACGCTACCGACCGAGTATACAGAATCATCCATATATAAACCGCTCTCAATTGGCCTCTTAGCTTTAGGGTAAGAGGGACCTTCATCGTGAGCGAGCTGTCTCACCGTGCGTGAAATGGGCTCGACTTTAAACCAAAACAAACGCGGTTAAATTCAAACACCATTAGAGGTTCCTTTGGGTTGAAACGATATAAAATGCGTTGGAATCTACGGTCGCATTCACGGACCCCTATGCAAAGAAACATTTGGCGAATATCGGCGGATAGTGCTATACTAAACAAACGAAAATTGGCTATTATATTAAATAAACTGCCCTGTAAATTTTGCCCACTATAGATGATATCGTTAAGCGACAGGTGAGTGCTAGTTTTAGCACTAGCGTCGAGCACTACACGTAACTTAGATGTAAGTTTGTCCTCCCTAATGACCCCGTGGTGTGGTATGAAATACGACGGTGTGTCTTCGTAGTTATCTAATTTCGAAGCCACAAGTGATATGTAACCTTCCCTTATATATTCGTTAATGACGCCGTCATAAGCTTCTTTTAACTGGGATGAAGCGAGCATCCTACGCTCCAAGCTGTAGAAACGTTTTTCCGCCATTTGACGCGAATCGCCGAGATATAAAACATCTCCTTTGAAGGGTAGCGCTACACTATATCTACCGTCGCGATCACGAACGGTAGTGCGGACGTAAATTTCCTCGCATAATCTGTCATCTATGGGTGGGACCTTCACCTCCTCCATCTCCCAAAATTTGCGGACTAACGACTCGAGCGGTTCTACAGCCATACAACAATAAGAGATTGCCGAAATACTATCCATGATGGGGGGCGGAGCCAACGATGACATAGCCCAAGACGGTTTCCAATGCGTAAGGCGCGGTATGCGAAGAGTTGCCCCTGACCTTATTGTTTAACAAAAGATGAGGGAAAAGCGATGCTCCAATGAGCATGTCTATGTTTCCAGGAACGGCGTAAGTGTCGACTGCTAGAGTCAAATTTTTAAATTCAATCATTGCCGGGGTGTCAACCGTAACGGTTGGCAGCCGTTCAGTGACCCTATCCACTACTAGTGCATTTATATCAAAGTTAACATTATGATCTATCCGAGAATAAAATTTTAAATTTATACATCCCTGGGTAACTTTACTAGTACCTCCGATGCCTTTGACTACGGGACATGAAAGTGACCTATTTATTACTAAGCCTAAGCGCTGACAACATTGTCGCGTAATAAAGCTATTTTGGGCTCCGCTGTCCAGCAGTGCACGGACGCTTTGTTCGTTTTCACGCGAATCCCTAACCAAAATAAGTGCCGTACCCAGTAACACGGTTGAAGGAGGTTGTGCTCCCATATTTGCCAATGAGCACAGAGCGACATCACCAGGTCGACCGCTAGAATCGTTGACTTTAGTAGGGGTGAATTCCTTGTCCGCTTTACTTGACGTCGATATGTTGCTATTTTCAAAATGTAATAACGTGTGATGTTTCCTGGCACACTTGCTACATATGGAGCTAGAATTGCATTTTGCAACTAAATGCTTATCGTTCAAGCAGTTCAGACATAGGTTGTTTGTCTTTACTAATTTATAACGTTCGCTTGGTGAATATTTACGAAAAGTCGCACAATTGTATAAATTACCGTGTTTATCTTTACATATGATACAGGCATGCTGAAGTGGTGCCGACGTAGCTGTTACGTATGTTAACGACCCTGCTGTTTTAGATGGTTGAGTCTGTCTACGGTCGACGCATTTTTTAATTTCTTGTTTAACGTTCGGGGAGCGCTGCATCACCTTAATTTGATCTCGCACAAACGATGCTAATGAATGAAAGGAAGGCATCTCCGAGCTACGATGCTCCATTTCAAACGCACGCACGGTGTCGGGGTTTAATTTCTTTAGTGCAATATGGAGAAACACCACGTCCATAAGGTCATTAAATTTCAAATTCTTAAGTTTTTTTTTTATAGAAGAGGGGGGCAAACGAGCATGTGGCTCACCTGATGTTAAGTGACTACCGCCGCCCATGATCAGCCGCAACACCAGGGGAATTGCAGGTGCGTTGCCGGCCCTTTAGAAAGAAGTAAGCTCTTTTCTTGAAGGTCCCCAGGTCGTATCGGTCCGGAAAAATCACCGGTGGTAAATTATTCCACAGAGAGGTTGTACGCGGAAGAAAACTCCTTTTGAAACGTACAGTGGTGGACCGCCAAGCATCCAGATGGTGTGGATGGTATCGGGACGTTTGCCGTGTAGTGCGTTCACGAAATTTGGCGGCTGGGATTAATCCGAACAATTCCTCAGAGCACTCCCCGTGATAGATGCGATAAAATACGCAAAGAGATGCAACATCCCTTCGCAGCGCCAGTGAATCGAGCCGATCGGAAAGCACTCGGTCGTCAACGATTCGAGCCGCTCTGCGCTGGATGCGGTCAAGTGGAAGAAGCTGGTACTGGGGAGCCCCAGCCCAGAGATGGGAACAGTATTCCATGAGCGGCCGAACCTGCGCCTTGTAAAGTTGCAGGCGGTGTGCCGGCATGAAATACTGTCCCGCTCTGCTGAGCACGCCAAGTGCAGCCACCGATGCCACAAATTTATCTAAAAACTGCTCTAAGCCGTTGATGTTCGCGGATGATATAGGTTTAAGATCGAATATCTGGTTCAAATATTCGCAAGCTAACATTCTCCTATCTTCATATTCAGTTTTAAGCGTTTCGAATATTAACAAGTAATTGTTTGCTGTAGGTGTAAAACCCGAGCAAATTGACTCTGCCCTGCCACTAAGTTTACTAATTAAATAATATAATTTTTCAGCGTCCGATAACGATGGGTTATTATGTATATCGTTTTGAAAACTACTGAAGAAGAAGGGCCATGTCTTAATATCACCATTGAATACCGGAATATCTATTGGCGGCAACCTAATTGAGTCACGTGGGCGTACCTGGATTTCCGGCTTTGCTTCGTTTTGAGATGGAGACTGTAAGAGTTTCGCCGTTCTTTTCACGCGACACAACATATGTTCAAATGCTAGAAGCGGTTGGTAGTTCACTATATATTTCGGGTCGATTTGTAATTCCAAATGATTAATTTGGTCTAATATCCTTTCGTAATCCGTCCGCAAAGAATCCACCATTTCAATTTCATTCAAAAAAGTTTCCCACACTGCTTCTACATTAATGTTCTTTATGTGATCACTAATACCTTGTATACGTGAAAAAAGTATGTCCCTCTTGGCATAAAGCGTTTTAATTTTAATTTCATTTCCACTAACTGCCATTTTAAATTATTGTAATTAATATTATATTAATCACAATTAATTGCACAACGCTGGAGGATGGACACGAGTGCCGTATTACGTCGTTAAATTGAACAGCTGTTACAGCGAGCCGAGGTGACGCGCGTCGCTCGCTAAACCGTAGACAGAGAAACCTATAGACTAATGATCGGCGTGGCCTCAAATGAGAAAGGACGATAACGAATTTTTAGGTTATACAATAATCTTTACGACTTTTAAACACATTTAGATAAAAATTTTAATTGTTCAAAGAACTGAACTGAACAAGATTCACTAATCTTAAGGTCACAAAACACTTTTTTCTCACTTAAACCAACTTCTAAACTCCTTAAATCGCTACGCTGTTAAAGTTGTTTAGCAAACTGTAGAGTTTGCTAAACAAAAAAACCGGCACGGAGAAAGGGACAAACAATCACACCGCTCTATCTCATTTCTATGCAAGACGTATGCATAAATCTATCTTTTTCGTGTGCGAATGCGAAAGAAGGCGTCAATTTGTCTATAGGTTTCTCTGTACGCGCTAAACTCAATATATTGTTACGCGCTCAAGTCAACGATACACTAGCGCCATCTAGTGTCAGGAACGAGAGCGAGGGGAGCATTGAGAAAATGACATCACAAATCACTCAACCGACAGCGCCTAGTCGAAACTCGAACGCTCGGTACCTTGCGCGTGTTTATTTGAACATTCTGGATATTTCTTTGCTAATTTATATAACTAGGCGCTGCAAGATGCGATCAGAGTAGTGTTGATTTGGCGAAACAAGCGAAGCTTCGGGGCGGAATAAAGTGAATAAGTGTGTTTAATTATTAGTGTTTTTAACTTTAATTTGTGTAAAGTAAATTAAAGTGTTAATTTAGGTAATTTTATCGGCAATTTTTATTGTCACGAACCTCAAGCTCGTAACAATATTTTTATCAAAATTGTCGGGTAAGCGTACAAAACGCGTGTGATTACACTGTTTCAATTACTTAAGTGACTAATAAGCTTTAAATTTAAACCAAATACAAACACTATTTAAATGAATAATTCTATTTGCGAGTAACTAACCAAAATTAAATTTTAAACGAACACTATTTAAGTCTATTCCATAAATTAGAGTGCACTGTCTAAGTAATTAATGTAATAATTCGACCAGAAAATGGTTGAACGACTACTAAACACCAGTCCAAATCCTGCCGAAGTGACCATAAAATGGTGGAGCGACGAGCCTAAGGTTACCGAAGTCTAATTCCCCGGTGGAACCTTAAACCTATTACGCGAGATATTAACCAAAGTGGACTGTATATGCGAAATGCTTCTACGTTTACATAAAATGGCGACTATAGCACGCGGTTTCCCATACAATGCACTCGCTCTTCCCTAAACGAACTATTATTTGCCAAATCTATGAAAGGAATCCTGCTTGATTAGGAGAAAATAAATTGGAGCGGACACAATTATATCAAGCAGTAACTAGTAAGGAATATTCACTCACCGGGGTGTTGCTTCTGTGCGGCTTGGGCACTAAGTTGCTGCAACTTCTGGAAGACACTCTGGGTAGACTCTCTGGGGCCCCAGTCTTTCTTGTCCGGTGATACGTTGGGAGAGAGTGCGGTGCGCGACTATTTCTCACACGAGGTGTGGTGGGTTTCCTAGAGCTCGACTGCTTCCAGGCTAAAGCGGATATACCAGCGGTGCGCGTAGGCAATAGCCCTTCTATGACATTATTGTCTTAAGCGGTGTGGTTCCAACGACGAGCGCGGCGGGAAGAGAGTGCGCGTCGGCCGCGCGTGCCTTTTTATTCCTTCGGTTGCGATGATCGCGTAATATTCTAGAATCATCTTCTTTCCCCTCCCACCCCACCACCCCGATGTGTCGATAGGAGGGTATGAATGATATCGTTTGGAAAGGGATAAACGATTTGGCAAGCATACCGTCAAATATAAATAAATACGAATGGTTTTCCGCGCAACCAATTGTTATAGTATGTATTTAGGTGCATGAAAAATGTAAACAAAATGGTCAAATGTAAAAAACCTAACAAAAGCCGGACAGGCCGAACGCCGTCTAATTTGGCCGGACACGCAACCAAAAAGCCAACTGTGTCCGGCTTTATCCGGACGCCTGGCAACGATATTCGCACCTATGTAAGTTCTACGATGCCCAACGCCAACGCAAGCAACTTGCAAGGCCATTCGGCGGGAATCGCCACGATTGGCTCGGATGAAATAAATACATAGTGTAAACAACAAATAAAATTGAAATACAATTCCTAACCTGACGTTTTAATTTCAGTGTTTTTTTGTTATTATAACTTAAAATATTTTAATTACAAAAGACAAGTATAGGTATACAAGTGGATATTTGGATAGTGAAATAAATTATAAATTTCAATTAAGTTTTGTAATAAAGTAGGTACTTAGGTACAATTCTATTTTGCTTTAAGTAACAAAAAAATCACCTTTCATAACTTCCTACTAAAATCCTTCGGTAACTTAAAAAAAGATATCTGAAATCTTTTGTTGGTCATTTAGAATCCATCCACGCAACAATTATAGTAGGAACGACGTTTTGCCATTATAGTACATTAATATATTTGATAGATTCGATAGAAACATTATATTATGTATATTACCTAATATACATAATATATGTATAATTTTTAAATTACATCAAAACTTTCTCAGGTTAACCTACAATTAAACGTAAACATTGTTTAAAAACTTTAAAATTCCATCTCCGACGACGCGTTAGCCCCGACTGCGTATGAAACCCGGGGCGCCTCGCGATTGTAGGTAATTATTTCACGCAGGTAGCAAGAGTGACAGAGGCCTGCTCATAGGGATCCCCCCATGAGGCAATCTACGGGGGGAGGCCATAGTTGCTACGCTTGGCAAGCGAGTTGGCAACCTCTTGTCTCTGTAAGTGTTTCCTTGGTTTTAGAGCCTTACGGGATATTTAGAGACGTTGCAAGAGACCCGACAGTATGACTTTGGTCCCTTGGGAAAGAGGAAAAGCCCTTATTTGGAAACAAATTATCAGATGTGACTGACGGACCTGGCTACGGCTGACAGCCGCGACGCAAATAGACTCATATTTGCGCCATTTATTTATTTTAGCTGCCTCTGATGCCGCCCCGGCTGTAAAAGAAGTACCCTTCAGATTTTGAAAAATGACTACATATTTTTGCTATTTGCTATACTACAGACTATCTGTTCGTGGGGTCCACGTGCAGTGAAATTACTAAAGGAACTGTATTCGCGACTGGTTATCGCTGCTGGTAATAAGAGGGCTGGTTCTTGTCTTGCTCAAATTATAAGAATAGCTATTCAGCGAGGAAACGCAGCCAGCGTTCTTGGCACGATACTACGGGGGAGAAGGACTTTATGACAATTAAAATTTTAGATTTATTATTTATTTATTATAGTGTTTTTAATATTATTTGTAAATAATTAGAATATAGTTTGACTAGCTTTATGCTAGAATTGTTTTATAAATATAGAGTTTCATTATTTAATTATATGTTATTCTAATTTTAATTAATAATAAAATATATAACTAATTGAAAAGTTAAATATACTGAACACTAGCTTGCCAGGCAGACGTTGTTCTGCCCTTTTCGACGACCCTTTGTCATGTCCTACCTATTAAAAAACCTAAAATTCCTAAAAAATTGTGGGTCACTCATGGGCAAAAAAACTATCCTATCTCTCAAGTTGGATCAAACTGCACTCGGTGTGCAAATTTGATTAAAATCGGTTAAGTAGTTTAGGAGTCCATCGCGGACAAACAACGTGATACATAACTTTATATTAAGATTAAACAAAATTTAATTCGACAAGTATTGACAAAAAACTATTTACGTAAACAACGTTAAAAAACTTAAACATTTCATCGCCTACAACACGTAAGCTCCGACTGCGTATGAAACCCGAGTCCCTCGCGATTGTAGGCAATTATTTCACGCCGTGTAGTGGTGGTTAAGAATATCCACTACCCCATATCTTCCCGTGGGTGTCGTAAAAAGCGACAGAGGGAAAAGGCAGGAGATGGGCAGCAGCATCTTCCTGATATAAGCAACTGTACAACAAAAAAATGCGGTTGCCAACCCGATCGCCAAGCGTGGCAACTATGGCAATATACCCCCCATGAACAATTACACAAATAGACGGCCCCCAGTCCCCGTGGTAACAGCGGGGCAGGGGGTGCTAAGAATCTCCGGTGGAGGTTCGGTTGCCACCTACGACGACTCGACCTGGCAACATATAACGCACGAACCCTGGGGACTGACGAGAAGATCCTGGAGCTGGAAGAAAAGATAGACAAGTTGTGATGGAATATTATAGGATTATCCGAGGTCCGAAGAGAGGGGGGAGGACACAATGATTCTCGAATCTCGCAACTTGTTCTATCACCGGGAGGGCGACCATGTGTCCCAAGGAGGATATATCATGGACGATAGTCCAAGATAAATCCAACACTCTCGTTAACAACGTTTTAAAGTTTGGTAGTGTATCGATGAGGGTTACGTACCTTATACTCAGAATCACCAAGGTATTTGCTGAATGTCACACAGGTTTACGCGCCAACGTCGGAACATCCCGATGAGGAAATGTATGAGGATATTTCTAGAGCCATGCATTCCTTCAAAACTCACTATACGGTGTTAATGGGAGACTTCAACGCAAAACTGGGCACAAGAATGAACGTTAAGCTGAAGGTAGGGAAATTTGGGATAGGGCAACGGAACCCAAGGGGCCAGCAGCTGGCCGACTTCATAGAGAAAGAGGGACTTTTTATGATGTACTCTTTCTTTCAGAAGCGGCCCCACAGAAAGTGGACCTGGTCGAGCCCCGACGGTTCGACAAAAAATGAGATTGACTTCATTATGACGACCAGACGCCAATTGTTCAGTTATGTCTCAGTGATCGCAAGGGTGAAAACTGGAAGCGATCACCGAATGGTTAGAGGCACACTGAACCTAAACGTTAAGTTGGAGAGATCTCGTCTGATAAAGTCCCCCTCATGCTCTAATCCAGAATCCCAAAACCTTTCAGCTCGAGTTACGTAACAGCTTTCAGTGTCTAGAAGATTACATTGCAGTGGACAATATGAATGACAAGCTCGTGAAAACTGTCCATGCGGTCGGAGCTAAGTTCTGCAAGATCCGCCGCAGAAGAACACAAAAACTCTCCGATCACACTCTTATTCTCATGGCTGTTAGACGGGAGATGAGGCTGCAATCGTCAACAGATTTGACAGCATACAGGCAACTGAACAGACAGATCTCCAAATGAATGCGGCGAGACTTACGCAACTTTAATACTGCTCGTATTAGAGAAGCGATCGAGCGAAACCAGGGCTCCAAAGTCTTTGCCAGAGATCTGTCTGCCAGAAAGAGCCAACTGTCAAAGCTGGAGACTGAGTATGGCAGTATCGTTTCCGGGACAAATGAGATTTTGAGTGATATTGAGAGGTTCTATGAGCAGCTGTACACATCATCGTTGGAACCACACGCAAGTGTGAGTAACGATCCAAGAGCAAGTCTTATCCGACACCATTCCGATGATATCCCGGACATCAGTCTGAGGGAGATTAGAATGGCTCTCCAGCACCTTAAAACGGCAGGGCCCCAGGCGAGGATGGAATTACAGCGGAGTCATTACGAATCGTCTCACACGCAGACTCGACGACTTCCAACTTCCCGAACAAGCCGGTTTCCGAAAAGGCTTTAGTACCATAGACCACATACATACCCTGCGGCAGATTGTACAGAAGACCGAAGAGTACAATCTGCCACTTTGCCTGGCGTATGAGGACTATGAGAAAGCCTTTGATTCCGTCGAAATTCGGGCGGTGCTACAATCCCTTCAGAGGTGCCAAGTTGACTGTCGGTATATCGAAGTGCTGAAGTGTTTGTACAGTAGGGCTACGATGGCTATCCGAGTACAGAACCAGAGTTCGAAACCGATCCAACTGTAGAGATGTGTAAGACAGGGTGACGTTATATCCCCGAAACTCTTCACCGCTGTATTGGAAGACGTTCTCAAGCTACTGGATTGGAAAGGATACGATATTAACATCAATGACGAGTACATCACTCACCTTCGATTTGCCGACGATATAGTCCTTATGGCAGAATCGCTGGAGGACCTAAGCACTATGCTCAATGACATCAATGGTGTCTACCAACGGATTGGTCTTAAGATGAACATGGACAAAACAAATATCATGTTTAATGACCATGTCACACCTATGCCGGTAGTTGTTGGGAGTACCATGCTTGAAGTTGTTGACGAGTACTTTTACCTGGGATAAATAGTCCGTCTAGGTAAGTCCAACTTCGACCGGGAGGTCAACTCTGAAAACTAGATTGTACAACCAGTGCGTGTTGTCAGTGATGACTTACGGATCTGAGACGTGCTCCTGCACTGCTGGCCGTATGAGGAAGCTCAAGGTTGCTCAGCGAGCTATGAAGAGAGCTATGCTCGTAGTTTCTCTGCGTGATAAACTCAGAAATGAGCATATCCGCAGTAAAACTAGAGTGACCGACATAGCCCAACGGATTAGTAAGCTGAAGTGGCAATGGGCCGGCCATATAGCTCGAAGAACCGATAACCGATGGGGAAGAAAGGTTCTCGAGTGGCAGCCTCGTACCGGTAGGCGTAGTGTAGGGCTACCCCCCACTAGATGGAGTGGCGACCTGGTAAGATATGCAGGAAGTCGATGGAGGTGGCTCAGGACCGTGCTTTGTGGCATTACTTGGGCGAGGCCTATGTTCAACAGTGGACTTGTGAAGGGCTGTAATGATGATGATGATGAAGGTGGCCTCATCGCTTAGCGGTGGTCTCTTTCAGGCAAACCGTGGTAACGTACGAGTAGCACTACATATTATTTATTCTATGTCTTGGTGAAGGAGATCCGTAAATAGAAGTTTGCATAAATAATAGATAAATGAGTATATATTAATACATATTATAAGCTACATAAGTACTTACTTACATGTGCTTTTAATATGGTGCAATATCACTATATGATTTTTCTGTGCGGATATTATTGCCTGTTCCTATATTCCACTTAATTAAATGTGGAAACAAATCACCTTTGAAAATTAGCGTGGAATTGGAGAGGTTAGTGATTCTTATTCATACCTATATTGCATACAAATTGTTCTTGAATATTGAGTTGTTCTTGAAATTTATGGTATTCACTGCGATTGCGCCCGGTGAATGGTGATGAAGCAGTCATAGATGAAAGCGGGCTAACATTGCAGTTTTTAATATTTAACCGTATAAATAAAAATAAACACAAATAGTTTTCAAGAAATTATAAACTTCTAAATTGTCGCTGTCAGAAATCGAACCCGGGATTTCCCGGATTCCACCACAGCGCTGATAAACAAATCAATTGCTTCAATGCACTAAATCCTTTTCAATTTGACGACAAAGTTTAAAAGAAAGGGAACGTTTTAGTATTACTATGTAAGCAGGCTCGGGGCTTTAAATTTTTTCTTACCTTTGCTGACAAAGGGAGCGGGGGGTATATATATTAAAAATCTTATAAATAAAATTAATTATTATTACTATTAATTAATATTTAATTATTAATATTTATAAATAAAATTAATAAATACTATTTTTATTGTTTCTAGTTAGTATAGTGAATGAATATCTTTTCATATTTTTTACCAAAAATAAATCGATGACTTCCGATACTCCATGTCCATTTTTTTCCTTTTATTATTTACTAAAATTATGTATAAGATTTAAAGTTTTTTGTATTTTAGAGACGGAAAAATTTATAAAACATTATATTAAAGTAAAACAATTGTGAATTATAATGATTTCTTATATTTACGCGAACACTATACATTGATTAAAACTACTTTTACGGATTTTATCGCGTTTTATTTATATTAATTTTAATACCCGACGTTTCGAGTGCTTTCCAGCACCCATGGTCACGGGGAAGGGACAGTCCCAATATAAATAAAACGCGATAAAATCCGTAAAAGTAGTTTTAATCAATTGTGAATTAAATAAATTATTAATGTTAATGTTATACATACTGTATTTTTACTCTTTCTTGGCAGCCCTAAGTAACCTCGGAAAAACAGCCGTGATGTGGCAATGAGAAAAGGTACAAAGTAATACTTAATAAGAATTATGTAGGCTATTAAACGTCGGCAAGCAATTAACATCAAAAGAGTGAAACCTTTGTACGTAATACTATTATTTATTCTGTGCCCAGGGTAACATACGCAGTCGGGGCTAGCGCGTTGTAGGCGATTGAATGTTTGTTTTGAGGATTTTTCAACGCTGTTTACGTTAATAGTTTTTTGTAAATACTTGTTGAAATAGTCTTTTTTTAGTGTTACTTATATTATTTTACCTATTTGATAAACTGTAGTGGAAAAACGACGTTCCTACTACAATTGTTGCGTAGATGGATGCTAAATGCCCAAAAAAAAAGGGTTCAGATATATTATTCCTTAAAATTACCGAAGGATTTTAGAAGGAAGTTATGAAAGGTGAATTAATTTCATTATTTTGTTACATAGGTACTTATATCAAAAAAGAATTAGGTAATAATTTATCTACACAAGTACTATCCAAGTATCTACATACTTACATACCTATATATGTCTTTTGTAATTAAAATATTTTAAGTTATAATAACACAAAAAACTGAAATTAATTATTAACTAAGTAGAATACGATCACATTTCTGTTAGCAATCGTATCTCAGGTTTATTTGTTGTAGCCTTGCTAGTTGTATGCGTTGAGCATCGTAGAAATCACATAGGTGCGAAAATATGGTCAGTCGATCATAGTTAGAATAGGTACTTCACCTAAGGAACTTAATTAACATTTCGCAATATATTTTTTTAAGCTCTTTTTTGATAGCCCTTAATAAGCACGAAAAGTCCGCCATAGCGTAGGAAGGGGAAAAGATGCATAGTAATATGGACGCTCGTGCGCAGCGATAAAATTTTATTTAGCTTGCGTGCGCGATTTATCTGATTTATAATAAACTATGTAGGCTATTAAACGTCGGCAAGCAGTCGACATCAAAGGAGTGCAACAAAATTATTTATTCTGTGCTGTTACTGTGATATATATAAGATTAATTTATTTTAAACTGCTAGGGGTTGGGTTAAATTAAAGATTGTACAAAAACAAAAGTAAATTTATTATACTATTTACACAATGGGGCAGTCTTACAAGCTATCACTAATCTGACGTCCAATGGGACCTAATAGGTAGTCTGAAGTGTCTTCTTGCTCGTTGTTCTTGAGTTTGTGTAAGCACTCGCGGTCGCGGGGGCCTCGCTCTGATGCAGGGTGAAGGAGACGTGTCGATACGGGATGAGGTACGCGGGGTGACGGGCGGTTGCTCACTCGCCGTCCGTAACATATTGCTATTTATTATTGCTAAGGACTGTATTAATTAAAAGGTAGTACGATGAACTAACATTAATTTATTTACTATTTACAAAATGCGGCAGTTTTTAATTATAATCTATTCACTATTTTATTGCTTAATCTAATGCCTAATAGGGAGCTTGAGGGATCTTATTTTCTTCGTGTTTTCTGGAGCTAGTCTGCCGCGAATGCCGACGCCGGTTTTTTTTGCGCCCAGAAGCTGTGTAAAGAGCTACCCTCCGGGAAGCGGGGGAGGGAGGTGGTGAATGCTATTACTATACCACGCAGGATTCTCTGTCTACGCCTAGCTCTAGCTTATATTTCTCGCTCTAACATATGCGTACACTATGCCCCTTCTATTTTGTATTGCCATTCTATTCTAGCGTCAGTTTATACTAAATATATGCATAAAAGTGATGCTAATTGGTGTATTTTAGACGTAAGTAAGTGATCTGATTTTATTATAAACCTAAAGTTATTGTGTCCACTAAGGCAGTTTATATGCTTGAGTTTCTTTTGATGTTTACATCGACTGTCTCCTGGTTCAAGTTATCGTCGTTGTTTCCCAAAGCTGCATAATGTTATCACCACATTGCGGAGTTTTCGGGACGTTTTTATCACATTGTGATTCATCAACATAATATGATAGGAATATTTTGAATAAATGTTAATTTCTTAATATTAAATTTTTCATTACTTGACACTGGCAAAAGTACAACTATGCGAGTCTGATACCATAGAAAAAAATCAAATGAATCAATCGCGAAATCACGACTCCAGGGTTCCCAACTTGGGGGTCTACCTCCTAAATTTAGGGGTAAATATGTGAGATGAGATTTTAGGAGCTTTATATTTTTAAGAGTATTTTTAGGGAGTTTTATATTTTTCCACTTTGGCTGATTTTTGTTTAGAAGCTTACGATGATTGCGGCGCCGCTAGCTGTAAACCGTTTGAAAATGTCTCTAAATTTGGGTTGTATGTTTTGCATCAATTATCATTTGCAATTATTTGCTATCTGTTGAAATTATATCAAGCGCATCATTATTTAATATTCATATGTATGATTTTAATGGGTTGGAACTTAGAGCATACATTACATGGAGGGAGCACTGTGTGAGCAGAAAGCGTGATCGGGTAGAGAGAGAGAGACTGAGTTTAGGTAGAGTGAATGAAATGAAACAGCCAATGACAGTGACTGTGCGAGAGAGGCAGACTCTACCTAAACTCAGTCTCTCTCTCTTACGCCAATCACGCTTTCTGCTCAACAGTGCTCCCTCAATGTAATGTATGCTCTAAGGGTTGGAACAATCAGATGAAAACTAAAATTATATATATATATATATATATATATATATATATATATATATATATATATATATATATATATATATATATATATATCATTACAAAGCATTGTACTGTAAATAAGGTGTTTTAAGTGGTTTTTGACTTAACCTTTAGAGGTAAATATTTTTAGAGATGGTAGCACTGCTCTAATCGCAAATCGCAATCAATCAATCGTATTTTAGTCTTTGGTAAAGTTATTGTGTGAAATGCGAGTTTGTTTGTTTTTATTTCCATGCAGTTATACATAAGACACTGTTCGAAAATTTACAAATAACACTACGCAAATATTATTCTTCTAATGAAATTTTAAATTAGGACCGAATACTAAGTGCTATATTTTATAGAAAAACATAAGAAACATTTTTCGGCGTATGCAGGTAAGTTTATTGTCGTTTTAAATTCTTTCTATGTAAATAATAAACTATAATAAACACACGGGTTTAATTTTAAAATGTATGATATAAAGCATTTGCATATACATTATAATGTGTGCGTTCTTTACATATTTGTTCGCAATTTATACATTACTCTTTTATTTCATTTGTTGTGAGGGTATGTATGATAATCAGAAAAAATAATTTGTAACTAAAGTGCCTTTATCGCAGTTTCCCTTATTTTTTTTAACTGTCGAATTATTTTTTATTTAATCAAGTATTTAAATCATGAATTGAAATAAAAACTACATTGTTTTTAGTGAAAAATAAAAATTATATTTCTTTTATACCTCATTATTTATATTATCTTCATTTTATATGCAATTATGCTATACGAAGTTAGTAAAGTCACATATAATTTGTTTTTTTATATATTAATTTGTTTGTAATGTACCAAATTACCCACAATATAATAAAATTATTAATATAAACTATAAAATATTTAACAAAATACATAAGTATTTTATAATATTTGCCTATAAACAATACTAAAAGTTGTCTAACTTGAAATATAATTTTTTTTTAATCATAATTGTCATTGTAGCCCATCACAAGTTCACTGCTGAATAAGGACCTCCCTTAACCCATTCGCTGTCCCATGTACTACATATAGTTCATTGCTATTGTCTTACTATTGTGTCTGAAAACCGGACAATGAAAGTGTTAAGGCCACAAAGTACAGTCCTGATCCTCTTATTATATCCATCATCTTCTTGTATCTCTTACCAGGTTTTCACTCCATCCAATGCATAGCCACCCTATACTACGCTTGCCAGTACAAGCTTTGTATTCATGCATTTTCTTCTCCATCATTTGTTAGTTCTTCAAGCTCTATGGCCAGTTTATTGTCATGGCAATTACTTTAGTTATTATATACAACATATCATTTAATACATGACATGGTGCAATGCATCTATAATATATTTAATCCAGATTGAGAGAGAGCATTGTGTGCCGTTATAAAGGCAGTATATAGGAATACCATGCAGATATGCTGCTGTTGGAATATACAAAATTGCTGGAGTATTTAGTGTACAATGACTATTTGTGCTAAAGACCTTAACTGTACTTACATTTATATGCTTATTATTTTCCCTTGACTACAATTTACTGATAACAATAGGGTAGTTATAAACAACCTACTGTCAATACAAAATTTTTGCAACATTTTGGTAATTTAAAAGACAAATTGATAATAGGACAATAAAATTTGATAAATTTTATTTTTAATACTAATAAAAACTATAATATAACAGCTTATGTAATAATATGGCAAAATAGGGTTAGTCACATTATATTTAAAAAAAAAATGACATGTTTGTAATACTATAAATGAAACACTTGAAATGTAACGGGAGGACTGTGTGCACCTGTGGGATGTATTTATAGATTGTTGCTGTTATTCATGAAAATAATGGGGGTAGTGTATAAAAATAGTGGGTATATGAGTTATAAGGATAATAGTAATAACATTATAAAATTGCAAAACAAGTGTTTTTTTCTTTTCTTCTTAGTTTGTTTCTAGAATACAGTAAAATCATTGTTTTGGATGTGTGGTGGATATTTTATAGTGTATTACATTTAACATATTTGAAAATTGATTTTGCAATGATCAATTCAATTGAGAATAAATCATTCTGTCACCAATCAAATTGATCAATATTTTTTTTTGTGTTTTACCTCAGAACTTTTATCTAGGTGAACTAATTTTGATGGTTTTTATTTGAAAGCTGGTTCCTTTCATGTGGTCCCATATAAATTTGATCAAGATCTGACCAGTAGTTTTTGAGTTATCCTGAATAATGCGTATTTAATTGACTTTGACTACATTGATGATATTCTCATTTTATTTATATTGAAGTTGGTTGTACAATCTTTTTAATTTAACTACTTCTTTGGTGGAATGGACATGTATAATTGAGATTATAAATGAGGATTTTATTGCCTACTAAAATAGAACAGAAAATGTGATAGGTAGAGATAGAGGTCAGATGTAATTCTAACAACAGTAAACTGTTCTTTGATAATTAAAGTCTACTCCACTGACTCCTTTAAGTGGGAGCGTTTAAGAATTATGAGTTACTTCTTTTTTTGCAATAACCCTAAACATTCCATTAAAATACTATGCATCTTCCGCGAGGGAAATTGGTTGGATGTGACACTCATTTCCTCTATTGTTGCTGCTCATTGCAGGAGTTCTTTTACATACTCATCAACAACTTCCAGCTTAGTGCTTTCAACAACTACCAACATAGGTTTGACATGGACCTTACACATGACTTTTTTGTCTACGTTCATCTAACAACCTATCTGTGGTCCTTCACTGCTGGCTGCATGAAGAAGCTCAAGTTTGTTCAGCAAGCTATGGAGAGGGTTATGGTCAGGGTTTCTCTGCATGATAGACTTAAAAACGAGGACATCCGCAGCAGAACCAGAGCAATTGACATAGCCCAACGGATTAGTAAACTGAAGTAGCAATGAGCCAGCCATAGAGTTTGAAGAACCGACAACCGACGGGGAAGAAAGATACTTGAGTGGCAACTTCATACCAGCAGGTGAAGTGTAGGGCATCCCCCCACCTAGATGGAGTGAAGATCTGGTAAGATATGCAGGGAGTCGAAGGATTCAGGTAGCTCAAGACCGTGCTTTGTGGCATTCCTTGGGGGAGGCCTATGTTTACCAGTGGAGTTGTGAAGCAATGTAATGATGATAATGATGAGGTAGTTACCCGCTCCAGCTTTGCATATATTAAATGTTTATTCATTCATGAGATATCGACGGAGAAAGAATTTTAAAAAAACGTTTTTTAACATAACTTCGAGATTTCGCAACATAATTTGGTGAAATTTAGAGCGCTTTGAAATTAGCGGGAAGTTTCAGGGATAGCCTGCAAGGTCAACCAATTTTTTTTATTAAATACCTTGAAGTAGAAGGCTGACTCAATTTATATTTGAAAAAAAAAATGTGGATCGCGAGTGTGAAAAAAATAGGGCATGAAATTTTTAATGTTACTTTTTAAACCCTAATGAAAAAGAGGAGTGTTATAAGTTTGACCGCTATGTGTGTACGTATGACACATTAGCTCAAACACGTAAACTGTATTGGGTGCAATTTTTTATTTATTTTAAAGCAGGTTTTTGCGGTGGTTCTTAGACATGTTTTTTCAAAATCAGTTCAGCCATTTGAAGAGCATCAACTTCTTTTTTGTTTTGGGGGTTTTTTTAATTTTTAATTTAAGCCTTTAAAGATATGAGAAGTTGAAGCTTTCTTCGATGAATTCTTTGAATCAACTTCAGTAGCTATAAAATTGGGAGTGGGAAATATTTTATTGTTTTTAGTTCTTTGAAGTCAAGTTTTACTTTTTTATGTATTTTAAGTTTTGAAATGGTAATAGTGATCTAAAATGTGAAATATATGTGAAACACATTTAAGTTAAATCTTAAGTTTTGAAGTTACTACAGTATTTTTTAAGAAAACCCAATAGTTTAATGCGTTGTGTATGAGCCTTTTTCTGAGTAAATTTTTAGTTTTTAGAGTTTTTTTTAGGACTAAGAGATTCAACCAAGTTTTCAACCCAGGTCCCCCAAGCAATATAAACCTTTCAAGTTCTAGGCATAATAAATAAAATAAAAATAGAAATACCTATTTTGGTACATTGTGACACATGTTATAAAAACTTTTGTTGTTGTAATTATACACATAGTTTTCTGTATACAATACCTAGCTTTTGTGCTGGACTCAAAATCTCTACTTTGAAACATGCACATTTACATAAAAATATTTTTGAACACAATGACTAATAATACTAAGCTTTTCATTCCGAATGATCATCATATGTATCATGAGTATTTTGAATGCATATTCATATTACGTATTCGCTTTATCAATTTTCTTTTGGTCACTGCTATATTATATTAATCTATGGTCATTGCCCGTTGTCTCTCAAAATTTTTCTTAAACATCCAATACTATTATCAAATTAATTTATATTTTAAAATGCATAGTTTTTAATCATTTTGTAAGAATTGAGCTTTGCCGTAAAAATTTGTCCCGTACACCCTGCAACCATCGACATGTTGCAGGTCAGTATGCAAAAATTATTTACTGTTAATATATTATAGTTGTGGCACAAATGGATCGGCTCGACTAAGGCAGGACCACACTCTCAGCGTAAAACAGCAACGTAATGCTGCTGTGTTTCGTATAGTGAGTGTAGAGAACCGGAGACCCTTTTTACTGGAATCGGGACATTCCATCTTAGTCCTCAGGGTTGACAGCGCATCTGCATTTTGATTCTTATTTGAGAATAAATGTGGATGTCTATGGGCCGCAGCATCGACTTACCATCAGGTGGACTATAAAAATACGTGTATTTTTCAAAAAATTTTTTTTGAAAAATGCTCTTTCATTGAGTGTTTGCCTATTCCATTAAGTTACTTTGTGTTTTATTCTGGTTGTCAGAAAAAGAGAACTTATTGACCCACCGATGTTAGAATACAGCCGTGAATAAATTTAAAGAAAATGTTCGGAACATCTACATCATAAATCTATCGACCCATTTTCATTGTCATCTAATAAATTCTACTAGCAACATAAGTTGCTCATATTTGGAGATCTTACACACTTTGAATCGTAATGGATTGGTTCTATATTTATCGTATTAGCATTATTTTATGGCTGTCCATTACCGTCAAAGTTTTCACGAGTGGTACAGTAAGTAACGATAAAACGTGTGAAACGCGCGCTTATATTATTGTCTTTACTGGAAAATAATGCATTGTTTCTGGTCGGTACTCCAAATCTATGGCTACCAAATCCTTTTCATTTTTGGCGGGAATTTAAGTTGTGTTCGTGTGTTAATTATTGATACAATTGTGAATGAAGTAATTGTGTCCTGATTTTTATAAAAAGTATAGTTCTTATCTACATTAATAACAAAGTAATTCCCAATAGGTAATTTTATTTAATTATATCCTGAGTTGGAGATTTATTCGGTATAACATTTTTGCATTTTTATTTCTTTTTTAACTTTATTCTTTATATTTATTATTCTATTTTTAGCTTTATTCTTTTTTTCCTGCTTTTATAACTATTGTTGATGCGCAAGCAGTCTGAGACTGATACGTGCATATTACAATCCCTTGCGTTTGTATGTTTTTATTTTGTTTGTATCAAATTAATGGTTTCGTCTTTCGTTCTTTTTTTTCGTAAGATACTTAATATTTATATGTTTCACGGAGAAGAAACTTAATTTCACGATTTAGTTAAGTTGTGATACTGCTCATATTGAGGGTTGTATACCAACTCTCACCTTATACAGGCAATTTATTAAATATCAAAAAAATTACAACCTATATACGTCCCACTGCTGGGTGCAGGCCTCCTCTCATTTCTGAAAGGGTTGAAGGGAAAGTAAATGTCCGCCAATCTACCCGAGGGCGTGTTGGCGGACTTCACATGTGTTCAAAATATTTTAATTTCTGCGGCATGCAGGTTTCCTTGGAGGATATGAATATCGTATGAAAATGCTTGAAGTTGCTTAGCGAGCTATGGGGAAAGCTTGCTCTGCGTGACAGAATTCGTAATGATGACATTCGTAGTAAGACCAAAGTAACTGACAGTCCAACGGATCAGTAAGCTGAAGTGGTAAGGGACTGGCCATATAGATCGAATAACCTCACAATGTTTTCCTTCACCGCCAAGCGTGTGGTAAATCAGCACTTAAATTGCTGCAATTATTTATTTATTTTATAACACAACCTTTTTACATAAATTCATTGATTCCTTGGCCCCTGAGCTAGTATAACTCAGTTTCTCTCCCTAAAGTTAGCCTAGTCAAAAGGTCAATTTCTATATAATAATTTAAAGTTATTTAGTTAGTGAAACAGCTTCAGAAATATAAAGAAATTAACAAAAAATTAAGCGCTAGTTATTTTAGTGCGCGCGTGTGCGGCGTGCATTTGTGGGTGTGGGTGTATGTGTGGGTGATATGTGTGTTCGAATAGACGTGTGTTAGTGTTGCGTGTCGTAAACCTACGGCGCATAAGTGCTTCTGTGCATAGTCAAGGTTCTCAAGCCACACTTTGATCTTTGCCTTTATTTGATGCTTACTGTAATTATTTAAGTTAAAGTATTTGAAGATCCTTTTGATTGAAATTTTGATATATGGTGCATTATACGATGGTTATCTTTGTATGCATTTCTTACACTTAGTAGGCTTTTTAATATACTAGTGTAGTTGGATAACGACACGGAAGTAACAGCATTACTCTTAAAATACAGCGTTGGACAAGAATTGTCTTACACGCTCCGCCACTTGAACAGATACCGTAACTTATTTAAGATTTACAGAGAGCCCTGTAAGTTTGTAACAGTAACTTGGAAATTGCTACAAACCTAAGTAACTTAAAACATAGACAAGTTTTCTTTTTTTAGTACTAAGTTATATTATTTGATGTTTCCATTTAAGCTTTTCATCAATAATAATTCACAAATATTTTATTATGTTAGTTTTAGTTATGTAAGGACAGTTGCAAGATATTGGTACGTCATCAAGCCTGTTACATCACTTGTATATGTATCCTTAATTTAAATTTGTCGTTTGGTTGACCTGCTATTCTTGCGGAATCAAACATATTTTGTTTTTGTTGTATTTAATTAAAGTAGATTATTTATTTTCTAGTTAACAAGAGTTTTTTGACAGTCCCGCTTTAGCAACTTGTTTCACACTTTTCCAGCTCTTTGCATGAAATATTACAGTGTTTCAGTATACATAGTTCTAATTTAATTTAATTTTACTCATGTCATTTACGAAAGTTAAAATAACGTCGGCCCTAGAGTACTGCCCTGTGAGACACCGTATTTACATCGCATATAATTACTACAACGTCCATCCACTCTTACGTACAACTTTCTATCACACAAATAACTTTGGAACCATTGCAGTGCAGTACCTCTTATTCCAAAGTTCTCTAATCTCCACAAAAGAATCGATGTTGACAGTGTGTCAAAGGCCTTTTGTATGTCAATAAAGCACCTAAACATCTATCACATGAACTATCACATGAACTCATGAACATACTTATTTACTTGTGATGTCCGGTGCCTGATTTAGATTTGAACAGATTTAGAGTTTCGCCAACATCAAAAAAAATCATGATACTAAGTGTAAACCATCGCCTATGAATAACTGCAACACCAGGGAAAATGCAAGTACGTCTTTTTAAAAAAAAGAGTAAACTTGTTTTTTGAAGGTCTCAAAATCGTATTGGTCCGGAAAGCTCGCCGGAGGTAGATGATTCTACAAAGAAGTCTAGCTAGGAAGAAAACTCCTAGTAAATTGTATCATGGTGGACCGTCAAGCATCTGGATGATGTGGATGGTACCGTGAGTTTTGTCCCGTTGCAGAGGTTTTGTCCCGCGTTTGCAAGCGGCGTGCCGGCATGAAATACTGTCACGCTCTGCTGAGTACGCCAAGCTTTTTAGAGGCCAATTTGGCCTTCTCTTCCAAGTGACCACGAAACTGCACGTCGATTGATGAGATGTCGACGCCGAGGATTCCGATACTGGCTGAGTCAACAAGGGGAGTGCATTGAAACTGATACGACAAAGGAGTTTTTTTAGCGGTTAATGCGCAAACTTGTGTCGTCTGAGGGTTAAACTGGACTAGATTTAGTCGCCACCAATCCGAGACTTTGTTCAGCAAAGACTAGACTTCAGACAAAACTTTGTCTCGGTAATTGAAGACTTTTCCCGAGAAATATTGGCACGGCCGGTGTACAGAGCATCACAAATACTGTCATCCGCAAGGCAATTAATGCTACCGGTTTGTCATATATCATTGATAAGCAGAAGAAACTGCGTTGGTGATAGCACGTAGCCTTGTGGTACGCCAGCATTGATAGACTCGTAATCGGAGCATGCACCGTCTACAACGACCTTGATGCTCCGATCTGCAAGAAAACTGGTGATCCAATTGCACAATTTCTCGGGAAGCTCATAGGAAGGGAGTTCGAAAGAAGCGCTTTGTGCCAAACGCGATCGAAGGCCTTTGCAATGTCCAAACTAACGTATAATGCCTCCTCTTGCTACCCATCGATGAGTCAGGTAGACCAGAAGATTACCAGCTGATCGACCCCGACGAAAACCGTATTGGCGGTCACTAATAAGCTGGTGATCCTCAAAGTACCGCAGGAGCTGGCAGTTTATAATGGATTCCATTATATTGGAGAATAAGGAGGTGATGGCGATAGGCCTATAGTTTGACGGATCTGAGCGTTTGCCTTTTTTAGGGATCGGGTGGACGAAAGCCGTCTTTCATGATTTCGGGACTACGCCTAGGGAGTAGGAGTACCGGAAAAGACGCGTTAGAACCGGTGTCAACTCTGGAGCACACGTCCTCAGCACAATTGGAAGGATTCCGTCAGGCCAACTTGACTTGTGGACGTCCATGGAGTCGTATGGTCGGCGGCGTTATCGAGAGTCGAGTTGGATGCAAAGAAAGAGCCTAGCAGATCGGCTTTCTCCTTTGCAGCATATGCCAGTGAGTCGTCCCCCCCTGTGCAGAGATAGAAGAGATGGCTGACAGAAATTCCCTTGGACAGCCTTGGCGAGAGACCAGAATGCACGGGTTCCAGAAGGAAGGCGAACTAGTTTCTCGCCAATTCTGCCTATGTGCTCTGACTTTGCCTTGGCAATGACTCTTTTGAAGAACCTGGAGGCGGAATTATACGTCTCTTTAAGGGTGCTGGTGCTTACATCACGAGACGTTGATGCGTCAGCCCAGGTTCGGTAGCACCCCTGCTTATAATATGATGCTATTTTACAAGAGCGACTAAACCATGGCTGAGATTTGTCTCCGATTGGCACCACAGAGGAAGGAATATAAAGTTCCATACCCTGAAGTATCTACCACATCAGCGGCAGAGACAGCAACAACTTTGGGATCATCCGGCAAGAAGCAAACCCGCCCCCAAAGTTAGGATGCAAAGAAAGACCGCATCCTATCCCAATCAGCTGACCTATAGTGCCAAACACGGCAGCAGCCTGCAGAATGCAACCGAAATTTGAGCGTGAGTGGCACCACACTCCGGACAAGACAATGATCCGAGGAGCCAAGAGGGGCATCGACGGAGACCTCATATCTGTCTGGATGAGAGGTCAGCAGAAGGTCCAACAGGGAAGGTGCATGATCCTCCAAATCTGAAATCCGCGTAGGCGAAGTAACCAGTTGTGTCAGACCATATGCCAAGCCAAAATCATGAACAGATCTCCCCGCATGATTGGTTAAACGTGAACCAAGCCACACGGCGTGGTGGGCATTAAAATCGCCGAGGA
The DNA here is from genome assembly GCA_907164705.1 of Parnassius apollo. Classification (NCBI taxonomy): domain Eukaryota; kingdom Metazoa; phylum Arthropoda; class Insecta; order Lepidoptera; family Papilionidae; genus Parnassius; species Parnassius apollo. The sequence continues at coordinate 4,183,887 of CAJQZP010001539.1, read as the reverse complement.
TCACAATCTCTGTGGAGGGGATCTGCTGTAGCAACGAATCTATAGCCATTTGGACGTGGTCAAAGAGTTGGTCTGTTTCAGCATTACAGCTAAGAGACCTATAGAGGTACCCGTAGATGCGCGGAATATCGTCGCTGTCTACACGTAGCCAAAGGATGGACAGGTCCGAACCATCAAGACTGCCGAGGCCTCGAGAACGGACCGCCCTCTCTGACGTGTACGCAAACTCCAGTCCGAGGCACAAAGGAGTGTTCCAGTTTGTACCCCGGGTAGGAGAGATGCGAAGCACACCTGCGTCTCGGTCAGAAAGAGCAGAGCCGACTTCGCCATCTCGAGATGGTAGTGGACGGCGTTTAGGTTCGAGTGAAGTACCCTGATATTGCAGAAATTCACTGATAGCGTTGAAGGGGTCGCCTTGGTCTTGTTGCTCAGCTTGCCCCGAGCAGTTGTTGTCTTGAGCAGAATTTTGCCCCCTCCCCCTCCCCCCAGAATACGCGGGGCAGCCTGAGCACCCACGCTCATAAATGGAGAAACATGGTCGTGGATGCTCAGCGAGGGATTCTTCAGGGGTACTGGTACCCTCCTGGGGTAGGCTGTCATTTAATTCCGCTACCATGTTGATGGGGGGGGGGTGGACGAATTGGGCCTCCGGTCACCTGCACTCACCAGACGAAACGCGAAATTCCACTACACGCCAGTATTCTGTGAGGTCGTGGTACCACAACCCCGGTTTGAGCCAGCCTATGCGTGCAACAGCAAAGCTGCCGCGTGGCTCTACCTCTGTCAAAATAATTGAGAGAGAGTAGCTCATTGGATTCTAGATAATCAATAAGCCTCTTGTTAACAAACTTTTTTACAAGTTTGGACTTGACACATAAGAAAGCTTATAGGTCGCAAGTTAGAAGCAAGGGCAGCACTGTTATTCTTAAGGTTCAATATCACACACCTTACTTCTATAAGGTCAGTTGGTAACACTAGCATTGAGTTTTTAGGACTATTATTATTTATTGCTTCTCGTGTTAACTCGGCTTCGCTTTTATTTAACTTATTAAGAGTCTCATTGGCAAGGATTTTATCAAACGATGTAAAATATTGATCTCGTTAGGGGAGTCAGTTGGATTTTATTTGATTCTTAATAATTTCATTGATTTGGAATTTGGTTTATTCAGATTACACAGTTCTTTAATAGTTTTTCATGTTTTATTTTTGCTATTTATTGTGTTTTTCGAGTTGAGAGTTGAGAATTGGTGTTAGTAATTTTATTACAGTCGGCGGGCATCTAACTCGGGCTGCTTGCGTAACCACCACGGATTTACAAAGGCCTATTAATATTTTTGAAATATATAATATCTTATTAAAAATTTTGTAAATAAAATATTTTTTGACTCGTTATTTCATTTACCATTAAGGTCTTCTTTAAATAATTCTATATGTTTTCTAATCTGTGGTTGCGTAGTTTTCTCTAGTTACACGCGGTTTTCATGTCATTTTAAGTTAAATTAAAACCTTTGTGGTTTAATTAAAATACTAACAACCGCGTTTTATTATTGGCATTGGTTTGAATGGTCGCAAAGGAATGTACATAAAGTGTGATTTTATTCTGTCTACGCTACAAACTTGTTTCTTTTTGAAGTCATAGCCTAGGCATCTATTACTGGCGCGTATTGCATTTCTATCTGAGACATCTCATCAATAAAAAGGTAAAAAGACATCGGTCGTCGATCCTTTCGATTTGGCTACGATCCAAAAAGATGCTTTGAGCAAAATATTTTTTCAAACTATTCCTTTATGGTACATTCCTATTAAGTACATTTTTAAGTTTTATTTTTGTAGTAAATTTTAAACGTTTATGGATTTTTTGTTAATTTAAAAATACCCACGTAAATCCCTCTTTTTGAGTATTTAATGATGATACAAAATTTATTTATTTTATGTAAGTACGAATTACAATCATATTATTTATTTATTTAAAAACTTAAATATAACACCTTAAGCTAAAGGGTAAATTTTTAAAAGGTAAATAGGTCATACTTAATGGCATGTGGCATTCTCTGCCAGTCAACCCTGGGTGCCAAAGACAATTGTTGGCAGGTGGGATACATTATAAATAAATAAAGTGTATATACATAAGTATATACATATATAACACGTTCAAATATACATACATATAGCATAAATATACATACATTGATATATATATATATATATATATATATATATATATATATATATATATATATATATATATATATAATGAGTATATATGCTTATAAACTTCATACATAAATATTTAAAATAATCGCGAATTTTCTTTTTTTTTAATAATATAAGTACCTACTGAATTTTATTAGTAAGTAAAAAGTTACGCCGTTATCTTTGCGCAAAATTATATACTCTTAGAATAATGATTATTGATATAATTAAATGTTCGCTATCTTGATAGCAAAAAAAGCGAAATTAAAGAAATAATGTAGTTTTTGTTTTTGTACGAGATAGCCGTTATGACGGTTAGAATTTAATTAGATTGCTCCATAAGCAAACTATCCATATTTGCCAGACGAATAAAAGGTTATAGCCCATTGTAATTTTATTAATAAATTATTATTATTTTTTGTCATAAAACAAACTTTATTATTAAGGCTTCTTTTATATTTTCATAACATACGACCTTTATCATGTAATGATTCTTTTAATTTTCATTTTTTAGAATTTATTAAAAACAACTTTTTGAACCGTGGTAGCTCAGATGTTTAGCACTCGCTGTAAATTTATAGCATTTATAGCATAGTACACAGTAGAAATCGTTAATAACAATTTAAGGTGCTGATTTACCACGTGCTCGGCGGTTAAGGGAAACACTGTGAGGAAACCTGCATGTCAGAAAAATAAAAAAAATTCGAAGACATGTGAAGTTCGCCAACACGCATGGAGGCAGCTCGGCGGATTTCCTTGCTCTAAAACCCTTTCAGACATGAGCGGAGGCTTGTGACCAGCTGTGGGACTTATATAGGCTGTAACTTTTTTAACTTTTTAAACAAAGCCTGCATGTATTTAGTTTGAACATTAGTACTTTAAATGAAACGGAACGCTCAGTCTGTCCGTCCACTTAAATGTGGAGGATGTGTTAAGCTAATAAGTTTAAATTTCATTGCCCGAGGCGCTTTGACAGAGATGCATCTGTAGGAATGCTAAGGACATGAACATACTAGTACATCATAAAAAGATAAAAGTGTCAGATTTTAATTTCATAAACACATGTTCTGTTTCTATTTTATAATTTAATTTTTAACGTTTTTTCTGCTGTGTAGAAGTGGAACTGGAATTTGTTTTTCTATTCCGTCTCTGGTGATGCGAAAGTGTACAAAGAGAAAGTATATGTAAATATTGCAACTTACAACAAAAGGATATCTAATTAATATAATCAGGCGTTCCTTTGTAGAAATCCATTACATTAATTTCTAACAACTTTAATAAAAGAATATCTCATAAATGCAAAATCTAAAAAAGTTTGGAAAATCCAAAACTGCACGCCTCATTATCTCATTTGATTATATAAAAAGAAAAATATCTCTTTTTCCATATTTGAGACGAAAGAAGAGATCCATGAGAATATTTTTTTGTAGAAAAGTACCAGTTGTTTTTTACATTTTCATTGCAGCACCCACGGGATGATATAGGGTACTAGATTATCTTACGCCGTCACTACAAATGCCTGAACTATTTTTTTGTTGCAATGTCGTTTCGACGACGGTTTTCGTATCGCATATTTGTTTTTGCATAATGTTAAAAATACATAAAGCTATTTACAAAAAAGCTGCTACATTGTATCGTTGGTAACGAATTGTGTAGCTTTTGTATCCATTGTATATAGTAGAATGTCTTTTATGTGATGTGTTCTTTTAAGTAAGTGACCAGCATTGCTGAGTTCACAACAATAAAAAATGTGTAGTAATTACATTAGATAAATTGATAATTGTGAACGTGTTTGTGGTCCGAAGTTTAATATATAAAAATATAAAAAATGTCTTGCATAATTGGGTACCTACTAAAATATAAAATAAAAAATCAATCAATTAAGTTTTGCGACAGTTAAAATAAAATTAATAATAACATACAATAAGATCATATTATATCGTATAAAAAATCTATTGCTATATTGCAAAATATCGAGAAGTGTAACATTTCGTAATCGTTAATGACTATTGGGAACTTTTTAAATTTACTCCAATCAGAAATGGCACAAGCTGAGGAGTACTTAGTATTGTACATTAATCTTAAGTACCCGGATGACCGAGCTTTGCTCGGTTTTTTTTAAATTACATTTAGATACAAATTACATGAATAATATTTTTTGATCCTATTGACATACTAGAAAAAACTGAACTGGTTATTTGAATAAAAAATCATGAGTGCAATTAGTTTAATTTAAATTATCGTATTTTTAAAAAATACAAAAAAGGGGCTCGGAATAATAGATTTTCTCTCAAAAGAAGGGAACTTGAAAAAAAAAAGCAAAAAAAGTCGGACCGAAGCAGGACGCGAACCAAGGCATTACGATTTCGCGACCGCTCGATATCCACTTGAGCTATTACGATTATTAATACAGTGTCAAAATTTACCTGCTTATATTGTAGCAGTTTTTCATTGCCTGAAAACACGGACAAAAAGACATTTTCTATAAATAAATAATAGCTAGATCGATTTATTGCCCCCGAAACTCCCTGGACACTAAATTTTACGAAAATCTTTGGAGCCGTTTCCGAGATTCCGATTATATATATATATATATATATATATATATATATATATATATATATATATATATATATATATACAAGAATTGCTCGTTTAAAGGTGTAGGATAATAATTTTATTTCTCAACAGTTTTGTTATTACCTTTGTTTGTCTTAAAGATTTGATTTTGTATAATTTCAGGATGACAGTGATATAAGAAATAAGTTGGCTCTAGTGGCAGCTCTGCTGTCCAATTTAACATGAGTCTTTTCTGTAGGTGTAAAGAGAAAGTACTCAATATCGCTCTTATGTAAACACATGTTTATTTTACGCTTTTAATTTAAATTTATTGATTGTTTTAAATTTGCTATTGAAATATGTATCAAAACCAGTTTTAAAAGTTGAAAGTTGTTTGTTCACTTGATAGAGACATAAACTGTTTACCCGATTGCCCCAGGAGGGTAATGTATTGCAAGTGTTTGTATGCAAGTATGTCTATTTCTTTGGCACGCTCAGTAGCCTAAACAGCTTGAAGGATTTTAACATACAGGTTGTCGTTAAATTCGTCTTAGTTGCACAATTACAGCAGGGCATAGAATTTTCTTTATTTAGTAAAATTTTGCTCAGTCGGATTTTTTTTGCTTGTTACACGATTACATGTTATCAATTGTTTAACTTTTGCTTATATTTTCTCGACTTCAATATAGCGTATATTGATTATTTGAGCACATTGATTTATCAACCCAATTGGCGATATTTTTAAAATGGGTCGAATTAGGAGTACCTTAAACCTTTGATGTGAAAAAAGCTGGAGAGGTGTCAGGACCGTGCCTAATGGAAGTCGGTGGTCTCTGGTGACAGTAAGAGTTGCTTATGCCGGCTTTACACAGATTGAAATTAGAATTTTTTCAAAAAACTATAAATATTTCAAAATCAAAGTCATTAAAATCGTGCAAATCAGGCCTTATGAGGTTTCATAAACAGTGTTCAAGAGATTTCCTACGGTTATTTATATTACAATAAAACTAACAGTGTGTCCCCGCCGCGGCGTACATAGCAAGTATTTTTAGAGAAACGAGTTTATACACCAAGCTTTAGAGTGTTAAATGAATGTTTCAATATTTCTTGCATCTGCTTTATTATTATCTCTTTTTTAATTAGTGTCAAGTTGAAAGAGTTTTTAAACAATACTTGTTTAACTTAATTTCAGGTGCAATTATTAAATTCTTTCACAAGTCTATTGTTGAACATGGCTTCCGTCAAGGAATGCTACAAAACATGGCGCTTAGCTACCTGCATCGATAGACTTCCTGTTTATCTAATAAGGTCGTCAATCTGTTTCATGGGGCACCTTACACTTCTCTTACCGATACAAGGCTGCCATTTGAGAACATTTGTTCCCCAATGGTTTTGAGTTCGAACTTCTTGAGCAAAATTCATATAGATTAAAAAAAGTAGTCATTATTATCATTCCGACAAACAATAATAGAGCAATGTTGCAGTTGTTAATATCTATATTCTTGCACAATGCTAAGGTTTCGTGAGATCCCGATTTTAAAAATAGAGCACTTTTTAATTTTTACTGTGTGATGATACCGCATTTTGAGTAAAATTAATATGGCGGCATTTATCACATTATTATGCACGCCATTAATCCAACATCACTTCTGCTAAGTGGATTATTTGGCTCGGTTTGGGGTATGAATCAGAAACAGAATTAATTACTTTTTATATTATCATATGATCGGCATAGAATAAGGTCGTAGAATGTTTAATATATTTATGATTGCCGTGTATTGGCAGCGTAAGCGAATTCACTATCCCATATCACTCTGTATGTGTCATTAGAGTCGACAGAAGGAAACAGGTAAACAGGTGATGCAGTAGCATCTTCCTTTTTATATGAATAAAGGTGACGAACGAGCATACAGTCCACCTGATGGTAAGTGGATGCTGTATCCTTGATTGAGAATCAAAATGCAGATACGTTGTCACCCCTGAGGACCAAATTTAAATGTCTCGATTCCAGTAAAAAGGGTCTCCGGTTCTCTCATAGAATACTATAATACACAATAGAATGGCTGTCATCTTTATTTTGTACGAGGCTTGGCGTCGCCAAACCCGATTCGCTGTGTTGACACACTGAATAAATTTACACATTTTAGACTTTTGATTAATGTTCAAGATCATTATTAAAAAAATAGTTTAAATTTCCATGATACCATAAGTTCATACTGTGTAGATCGGAACAAAAGTTATATTTTAATCTATGGTAACCGCGGTTAACTATGACAGCTGGACGTTGAACATCTCAGTCCTTTCAGTGACCATGGGTGCTGTAAAGCTCTCGAAACGTCGGGTAATTAAAAAGTTAAATATACGCGATAAATTCCGTAAAAACTAGTATTATTTCAATGTGTAGTGTTCGCGTAAATATAAGAAATCATTATGTAAACCAGTACGGACTGGTAATTGCAAATAAAATACGCCGATTAGAAGATCTAAAGACTAAGCGCGCAAGATATCTAACAGCCTTAAATTTCTTGAAGAGATGCCGAGACCATAATCTCATTCCTACGTGTGTCAAAATATCCACCAAAAAGGGCATTCGAGGAAGCGCTAAGATCTTAAATCAGGCGAGTAAAAAGTTGTTACGGGCGGTAATCCAACAAAAACGCTCCGATCTATATGACATCAATAAATCCATAGACACATCATCCAGTGAATTAAAGAAAGTTTTAACGACGTTTGATTATAATTTTTGCATGGAAACATTAAATAAACGCGAAATTAGTAAATATAACGAATGCAAAAACAAACATATAGCAAAATATCAAAAATTAACGGCCAAATCAAATGTCAAACATCCGAATCAATGCCAGAACCAAAAGCAACCATTGACAAACACAGATCATAGATTAATCGCGTTCTATAATCTGTCAAAACAAACACTGGATGATGCAACAATAAAGGTTTTATCCAAAGGACTAAATTACGCTATAACTCCACGCAGATTACCGTACGAAGAAATTATCTGTAGTGTCGAGGACTGTTTATTTAAAAACAATATGCGGAAAGAAGATTTGGAGGCAATACGTCAAGACATTTCGTCTATGTTACGTCGATGTTCAGTGCCTAAACCGAATCTTCCCAGAGACGAATTTATAGCGTTAAAGAACCTACGCAATAAACCAGAACTTACGATTCTCCGCGCAGATAAGGGAAACGCCACGGTAGTCATGGATACGTCAGATTATAATTCTAAAATACAAGAACTTTTGTCGGATGTAAGTACTTATAAAAAAGGTTAAAAACGACCCAACAAATAGCACACTAAAAACAACTAGTGACCTCATAAAGAAACACTCCGAAAAATTAAATCTGGACGTAAAATGGATAATACCTACGTGCGCCAAATCACCAAAGTTGTATGGGTTACCAAAAATACACAAGCCTAATGCTCCATTACGCCCCATAGTGAGCCAAATCGATTCACCAACTTACAGATTGGCTCAACACTTAGCGAAAATACTCTCACCGCTCAGGGGACATACAAGAGCACACATAAAGGATTCCTACCATTTTGTCAGCGAGATTAAAGACCTACGTCTGGCAGACAATGAAACTATGGTCAGTTTTGATGTGCAGTCATTGTTTACATGCTTACCTGTTGAAGACTGCATCTCAATTGTAACTAGAAGGCTGGAAGAAAACAACATGCCCGTAGAATATGCAGTATTACTCAGACACTGCCTTACATCTGGCTACCTATTGTGGAAGGAGGAGTTCTACAAGCAAGTAGATGGTGTGGCGATGGGCTCACCTGTATCTCCCATTGTCGCCGACATATTCATGGAAGACTTTGAGGAGAAAGCCCTGCTTACTTCTCCCATAAATCCAAGTTTCTACAAGCGGTACGTAGACGACACTTTCACAATTCTACCTTTAGATAAAGTAACTGCATTTTTAGACCATCTTAACTCTATAAATTCTAAAATTCAGTTCACAATGGAGTTAGAGGCAAACAATTCCTTAGCTTTTCTAGATGTGTTAGTAATTCGGAATCCTGATAACACCTTGAGCCATACTGTGTATAGAAAAAAGACCCATACAGATAGATATTTAAACGGTGATTCTCACCACCATCCTTCACAGTTAGCTACCGTGGGTAAATCTTTGTTTCAGAGAGCACGAGAGATCTGTGACAGTAAACACCTGGCTGCCGAGCTCCAACATGTCAAGCAAGTTTTGCATGACAACAAGCTTCGGGTCCCGCGCCTACGTCACAGAGAACGAGTGAAGCCGGCCACAGTCGAGCGTGTACATGCTGTACTGCCATATGTTAGAGGAGTCACTGACAAGATTGGCTACATCTTGAAGCGCGCTTCCATCAAAACATACTTCAAGCCGCCGAAGAAGATTGGTCAGTTTTTACCATCAGTCAAGTGTAATGTCCCTCTGCAAGATGCAGGAGTGTACAAGCTTGATTATGAATGTGGTCTCTCCTACATAGGACAAACTAAAAGATCAATTAAAACCCGCGTCAAAGAACATATAGCTGATGTGAAGAATCGACGCTCCGGGAAGTCTGCAGTCTGTGAACATGTACAGGATCGCCCCCGTCACTACATCAGATTTGATAGACCACAAATCCTCGCTAAAGAACACCGATTCCTTCCAAGGATGATTCGCGAGGCTATTGAAATCAAAAAACATCCTAATTTCAATAGAGAAGATGGCTGGGTGCTACCATCTGCTTGGGATCCTATAATAAATAAAATTAAATCCCAACCCAAGCATACAATTGCAAGACTCCATGATACCATAAGTTCATACTGTGTAGATCGGAACAAAAGTTATATTTTAATCTATGGTAACCGCGGTTAACTATGACAGCTGGACGTTGAACATCTCAGTCCTTTCAGTGACCATGGGTGCTGTAAAGCTCTCGAAACGTCGGGTAATTAAAAAGTTAAATATACGCGATAAATTCCGTAAAAACTAGTATTATTTCAATGTGTAGTGTTCGCGTAAATATAAGAAATCATTATTTTCTAAATAATTTGCATGCGAAATTTGGAAACGATTGTAACGTCGAAACACATCTCGTGTTGACATTTATACGTGTGAATTGATGTGTTAGTGACATTTTAGTGGCTACGCGGGCTCCGCCCACTCCCCCGTTCTATTATGTATGTATTATAGTACTCTATGGGTTCTCTACACTCACAAAACAATGTCTTATAACAAGGTCTGATAACAAAACATAAGTATTTGCTACGGGGTTAGAGGGGGACTCTATGAGGCAATCTATGGGGGAGCCCCTGGGAGCCCTATGTTCAGCAGTGGAATTTTGATAAGCTATAATGGATGGATGTACGGATTATATCAATATAACTAATACTATTTGAACTAAAGTTTGTGACCTCGGTGTGGTCCTTGCGGGATGCCGGAAATTATTGTTAACTTTGATGATTGATAACCATTATTACAACTATTACCTAAAAGACTTTTATTGTAGGTAAAACGATTCAATTTGAAAGTGGGCCCTCCATTAAACATCAACAACAGCATATACATCCCCAGTATTTAATTACAAATAATACATTAACAAGTATTTTGCATTTAAATACTTTACATCCAATTTACATACAATCTTTTCTGTTTTGTTTTACTTACGATATATTGTATAATATGTCCGTTACCCAAGAGACATTCAAAGTTGTCAGTTCTGACATTCTTGGTTAAAAACCCTAATAGTATTTAAAAAAGTTCGATGCTCTACATCAAATAATAAAACTAGATGGTTAAGTTATCTATATTTAAAGTTAAATAACTAAAAACACTAAGTTTATTTTTTAACACAAAAAGTTGATTAATTACAATAAATAGTTGATTCACCCATATATATATATATGTCGGAGCGGAGAACTCGGGGTTGTTTTTATGGTGAGGCAGCACCACTCTCCCCGTTTGACAAGGGTTCAGTCGTGCTACCGTATATTGTGTCCATTATAATGAAAGAGATCTAAGATCACACACTTTTAATTTTATACCACAATAACTTTATTCTACACTTCTTTTTCTAAAAGTGTCACAAATAATAATCACAAAGCTTTACCAGGAAAATAGAACTACACCAACGAGCACAGGAACGGAAGTGATTCTATTCCCGCGTTCATACAATAAGGAAAACGTAATAACGACTTAGGTGTGCTCTGATTGGTCGACGATTTGATTGGTCAATACTTCACTAGACAATAACTTTTTATTGAATTCATTAGGTTACTTAAGTAATTTCAATTACCAGGATTAATAATCAAATCGACAATTATTTATTCTACGATTTAAAACAATATTTGAGTTAAAAGTTGATAATCGAATAAATAATGTTTTGACAGGAATTAGCTGTCAATAAAGAGATTTGTAAACCAAAAGAGTTTTAAGGAACTAGCTAGTTACATGTTATGTTTCTGATAAATTGCTGTTATTAAATTGTAATATTAATTACTTGATATTTATTGAGAATGCAAAGTTTAGGCTTCGTCAACAGAAAATGTCTTTGCGGCGACATATATTTATATATATATATATATATATATATATATATATATATATATATATATATATATATATATATATATATATATATATATATATATATATATATATATATATATATATATATATATATATATATATATGTAGTTCATGTCCATTATTTTTAAAAATGTTCATCTTATGAATATTATATAATCAGTTTGTTTGGAAATTCTAGTACCTATAATATATATTCATTAAATCTTGAAGGCTTATCTTTCGATTGATTTCTATCGAGATATATTGGATGGCTTACGTCATTCTTCCATAATATACTTATCAGAGGTAGTAATAAAGAAATTACGTCCGAGGTAGTGACACCGTAACGTTTCCGATAAAAACATTTTGATAAAAATATCGATTGAAACATTATCACTCGATGAAGTAGCTCGTACTACGGGTTACCTATCCATACTAGCTCCCACTCCAGCTTAACCTTGGAACATTAAATCTTCGGTCAAGAATAACTTATTCTCGATAAAAATTATCGCTTCTTTATTACTGTTCATAGTATAAAACTTTTCATTAGCTTAAAACCTGGTCACTGGTTTTTTATTTCTCTTAAGGATAAAATTAGTATGTGTCTTGAAATATTAAAGTTTAGTATGTGGGCTAATTTCAAAAAATATTAAAATTTGTAGAAAAAAATTGATTAAAATCGAGAAAAATATACAGTTACTAAAGGTACACGTAGCGGCCGACATTACAGCCCTTCACAAGTCCACTGCTGAACATAGGCCTCCCCCAAGTAATGCCACAAATCACGTTCGTGAGCCACCTGCATCCATCGTATGAGGCTGTCACTCGAGAACCTTTTTTCTTTCACAAGCGGTCCCACAGAAAGTGAACCTGGTCGAGCCCCGACGGCTTGACAAAATGTGAGATTGACTTCGTTATGATGACCAGACGACAACTGTTCAGTGATGTCTCAGTGATCGCGAGGATGAAAACTGGCGACGATCACCGAATGGTGAGAGGCACACTGAACCTAAACGTGAAGTTGGAGAGGTCACGTCTAATGAAGTCAACGATCCGTCCCCCTCGCGCTCTAAATCCAAAGCCCCGAAAACTTTCAGCTCGAATTACAAAATAGTTTTCTGTGCCTAGAAGACTGTAATGAAGTGAACGATATGAATGACATGCTTGTGGAAACTGTCCATGCGATCGGAGCTAAGTTCTGTAAGACCCGTCGCAGAAGAACACAAAAACTCTCCGATCACACTCTTAATCTCATGGCTGTTAGACGGGAAATGAAACTGCAGTCTTCGGCAGATTTGACAGCATACAGGCAACTGAACAGAGAGATCTCCAAGTGCATGCGGCGGGACTTACGCAACTTTAATACAGCTCGTATTGAAAAAGCGATCGAGCGGAACCAGGGCTCCAAAGTCTTTGCTAGAGATCTGTCTGCCAGAAAGAGCCAACTGTAGCTGGAAACTGAATGTGGCGGCATCGTTTCCGGGACACCTGCGATTTGGAGTGAGATTTAGAGGTTCTATAGATAGCTGTACACGTCATCGTTGTAAACACACGCAAGCAAGAGCAAGTTTTATTATTTTTATGGATCTCCAACAGTTGTACATATTAAATTACTTCTAACACATGCTGTAAATTACTATGTACTACCACTTATAGGTATAGGTTCTAAAACAATAGCAGTGTTTATAATTTGCCTATTTTAATGGTAGTTGGAACAAAAATAAGTTTAACGAACAAAAGATAGTTAATAGATTTTTTAACATAAATAAAAGTTAAGTTTAGCATAAAGTTAGTGAATAATTAATTTAATAAACAGTCGTGTCATTTTTTCATAAAAAGTGTGAACCCGTCACAACCGTTACCCGACATTATTTCCTCAAAAAAATTAAAAATTTGAAAATCCCTTTTCATTTAATTTCTCGTAAATTATCGTTATATTTCTAACTTTGATGTTTTTCCACAAGCTTGCTGCAGTTTTCTATAGGTATTTTCTAGAGATATTATAATTATCAGGCTTGCATAGTAACTGTTGCATAAAGTCTGTTGCATACAATACGTTACAGCTTGCGTCATCATCATAATCATTACAGCCCTTCACAAGTCCACTGCTAAACATAGGCCTATCCACCTGCATTCCGCCTTGCGTAAGTGCTACTAATATGCATAAAATATTTCATCATATTTTAAACAAAAAGTACATCATAAACATTTTTCTAACTAAAAGTGCAAGTTGGCTGAATGGTACTCGCGTTGATCCATGCGCAAGTGCGACTTGTATGACCCTTTCTAGACATTGCCAACACTGCTCTATTCAATCTAAAATGTTCGTCACTGCGTTTTCAGACTAGGCGCGATAAGTTAATCATTCATTCATAATTCATAATTGTTCGCCAAAGAAACCAAACGGTTGTGCAAGTAAAAACAGCAATAGGTCCAAGTGGATCACTACGTTTAAATGCTGGCGTATGTTCGAATGATTAGTACTTGTACAAGCTACTGCGCATCGTGTACGACAAGCATAAGATAGCTGCATGATGCGGAGTGAGCAAATTTTTAGGAAATAATATATTCATAGGAGTCGCCGATATTCGTTAATTATTAAATTAGGTTATCAAATTACATTTAAAAAAATGTATTAAACAGTTCACACACGGTATAATAAACGTTTCAAGGTAATTCACTCCTAATAAAGTACATAATAAGAGAACTTGCAATTTTGCGTACGACGCATCAACATTTCGTCGCGCTCTATAATTAACGTTCGTGTTCCCGAAAATTGTGTATTTTGATTTTTCATCTAAACATCTCCGGTCAGTAGCCGCATCATATTTGTTATAGACTGACGTGGTACAGGACTCGATTCGCGCGCTCGACGTTTTAACGGTGCTTTTTTTTTAATTTACTTTACTATGCAGTTACAACGTTTGTTTTGCGAAATAATTTCCCTCTGTATACAATGCTCTATTGTTTAATTAAAATTAATTGAATCACATCAGCGTTAAATAGATTAGTGTTACGTTTTAAATTTTGTGTGACAATAGAACAGAAAGCGCTTTTGAAGTGTACTGGCCCATGTCATTTACTCGCAAAAGTTTTACATCAAGCGTTTTAAGATCTCGCATGATACCTATTTTTAATGTATAAAATTGAATGCGAATTTTTTAGTAAAGTAAATTCTTTCAATTTTGATTTCATACGATCCTTGGTTAGTTGTGGCAGTTTAACCAATATGTAAAATATGTATACATGTATTTTTTTGTTGGCGGTAGAGACCATAAAATACTTTTACTTATTCTTGCCAAATATAATCAATGGTCTCAATGGTGCCAACAATGTGGACTTGAATTTGTAACTTTCGTAACATTTGCAACTTATTTTTATATTTCCGCATTCTTATCTGTTTCGCATTTTAAAAGACTAGGTCTGGCAGGCGCCCAAATAGTGCTAGAACTTGCGTCATGTTACTTGTCACTTAATTTTTATTGATATTTATTTAAGTATGAGTATTTAAGACCTCATAACATTGCGTCACCAATAAAAGTTACTAATCACGTTCAATAATTATTGCCTCACTTAGAATCGCTTTATGGGCCAGTATGTTTTTAAAATTTATATTATATCAGAAACAGCATAAAAAGGTTATTGTTAAAATAATAATATTGTGAGAGCGGATATTGAACTTGCTCTCTTGCTTGCGCAAATAATCATTATATGCATTAAACATCGGGCCGTATTATACAATCACAATAGAGCAGTTACAGTTCGACCATTCCGTGACAAACCCGGTCGTAATCACACATTAGTGTAACGTGATGGACGTAATTACACGATAACGCCAACATAGGTTATATATGCAAACCAACAACAACACTGATTAACGCTCGTATAATGACTGCCACGGAATCTCCCGGCGCGTTGCTTGTACTAATGAAACACCGGTTTGTAGATCTACCCTCACTTCTATTTGTCTCATTTTTTTTTTTCTAATCTCTGTCTCTGACTTTTATAAAAATGAGGTCTTGTAATATTTCACTTTAATTAACTAAGAGCCCCAACCTGTACGCAATTAAAACATGGAAGTACTATTATAGGAGGATTAAATGCGTAACATAGCATAATATTTCAAATAAACTCACACTTTCAAACTCCGTCGCTATAGTGACTGCAGCTTACGACTGTACACAAAATAAATAATATAATATATTTAAAAATATGTGATGCTGTAATCCATTAGTTTTTATAAGTGAAAAGGAAAGTTTTATTTTGCTTTCTATTGGAATTTGTGTTCTTTAAAATTGGAACTAATAGATCACAAAAATACTAAAGGCATGAGCGGTTTGCTCATCCTTGGTCTAGTATAGACACTGGATGTTAATCATCGTGAATTGTTAGCATTAACAAAAGTCCGCAATATTTACGCCAATATGACACTTATTGTGCTTGTTATAATAATTTTCCTTATAAAGATCATAATTTAAACATATAACGAAAGTTTGTGCTTGCCAGAATACTTAATTATATGTCAGTCTTAAAAATCATAACATCCCATGATATAAAAACTTTTTACTAAAGTAAATTTATTCAGCTATGAAAAATATCTAGAGCTACCTTTGTTATTTTTTATCCCAGAAACCTTACATTTTAGGTTTACACCCTCTATTTAATGTCATACGATACTAACTTCCGTATATGTTTTAATACAAATTTACTCACAGTAAATCCAATTAAAACCTAATATATTTACATTCTAAATAATATACGAGTAACTAACTCTCTACTAAATAACGATTTAGTTTCAAGTCAATGACACCCTCATTATCTCAATGGAGTAGGATGACTTTTAATATTAGACAGCTTTAGAAAATAAATAATTACTATAACGGATCCCACCTTCCAGAGAGACGTATCTGTATTTATACGACGTAGATCATTGTGACTCAGCTTGATTCTATATTTATTAACATCGTCTACAGCTTCTTTGCTTCCCTTAACAACATTCAAGTCGGTTCCATACACAGTTTTCACATCATTCGTAATGGTTTAAGCGGATTTTCCTTGCTTGGTTATATCGTTCTCAGGTGGTACCAAAAAATCGGAGGTAGTTTCTAATTACAAACGGCGGACAGGTGAATATTATACTATTTATTTATATCAATAACATATGATATCACATCATAATCTTTGAATGTTACATTAATTTAAATTTGAAATTCATGTCGAATGCGAGATGAAACTTTAAAGTAATTATATGCTTTGTATTAACTTGACATGTGTGTATTTATGTATGTATGAAAGTAATGGAATATTGTAAGTCAGTTTTCACCCTGTAAATCAAAATTTTGCAGATGTATTAAGAACCGATAACATGATCGAAGCTTGGTGTTTAAAGTTTTCTTAAATTCTAATATAAAATAATTATAGATCAGGACCTAGAATTTTAACGAATCCTCTAGTAGTAAATGTTGCTTATACTCTTGCCCGATCTACTTTAAGACTAATGACAGGCCTGTTGGTCTAGTGGTTAGTGACCCTGACTGCTATGCCGGAGGTCGTGGGTTCGATTCCCACCCAGGACAAATGTTTGTGTGATGAGCACGATCATTTGTTCTGTGTCTGGGTGTAATTTATGTATAATATTTATGTATTTAGAAATATATAAGTATGTTTATCAGTTGTCTAGTACCCATAACACAAGCTCTGCTTAGCTTGGGACTAGATGGAGTTGTGTGATAGTTGTGGAATATTATTATTATTATTATTGTTAATGAGCTATTATTTTCATAATTCTCTGTTATGACTACTTAAAATAAAATGTCTCCTTAATCCCTCCCTATACCTATCGCAGATACGACCGCGTGGACAGAAATAAACAAAGCATACAACATATGCTGCATTTCTCGCAATGTGCATCCAATGGTTCTTTTTTCAGCTTCTAATTCGGGACGTGGGCACGCGCCAGTCTCAGCGTGTTCAGCACATCGTGCGCTCTCGAGCATTTGAAAATTGAAATGACTCATAACTTTTTTGTTTAATTTATTCAGTGACAGTAATTTTTATCGGTAAATATAGTAAAAGCAGTAAAGAGGTTTTACAAAACCTCTTTACTGCGTTGTATTGTTGATTGAACCCAGTTTTGTTTATGTGATAATACAATAATTTGTTTGCGTGTTTAATTAATTACGTGTTAAATACTTTTGTTTGAAATTTGCTTCCATGGTCGTGTTCCATATATTCGTAATTTAAGTTAAAAATCTTAATATAATTGTAATTTAATATTGAAATGATGCTTTTAATAGAGCCCTACCATAGAGTCCTGTACCGTCCAGAGACATTGTGTTCCAAATATAAAACGCGGAACTATACGGTGTTTAAATAAACTAAAAATTTGAGTGCGGTGAATTAATAACAGTAAAAATAACGGTGATAATTAGAAGTATTTATTAAAACAATGTTTCTACCCGTTAATGTGAATATATACCTATACAGTGGAAATCTAGATAGACTATAAAAAAGTGTTTCGTAACTTTTTATGTATATGCTTTGTGGTAGTATAAAATCTAAATAAAATCAAAATGGCGAAAAAGAAGAAACATAACGGCAAAAAGAGCGGCAATAGATTTTTTCGCTGGATGAGAAGGTATGAAATTTAATTTACAGTTTAAAATAAAATGTTTTCTAACTAACACAAATGTTTTG
This sequence comes from Parnassius apollo, assembly GCA_907164705.1. Taxonomy (NCBI): domain Eukaryota; kingdom Metazoa; phylum Arthropoda; class Insecta; order Lepidoptera; family Papilionidae; genus Parnassius; species Parnassius apollo. The sequence continues at coordinate 4,165,878 of CAJQZP010001539.1, read as the reverse complement.
ATTCGGGTACTTATCTACATTCCTGTATATATTTCTATTATGCATGTGGTGTTGAAATAACGCGCGAGTCTAAGGCTTGAGTGGGTATGTATGGTGGCACTAATAACAAATTTAGCGGGCGCGCACAGGCCACTATAGAGCATATTGAGAACGCGCGCGCGCGCGCGTGCGTGCGTGCGTGCGTGCGTGCGTGCGTGTGTGCGTGTGTGTGTATGTGAGTGTGTGTGTGTGTGTGTGTATGCCTTGTTGCGTGCACGCTCATAACTTAGTTCTATTCTACACTCACTTCTATCTAAGTTAAACGCTAAGGGGCAACATCATATCGAAGTTAAATTAAAATTAAAAAATAAGGCCAGATGAAAATTTGAGCAACAAAGACTTTAATATTCGCATTATGATTTAAAAAAAGTATATTTTACGGTTAAAATTCGAATCACTTGTCTTCCGATTATACTTCGCCGGAATTTCGATAGAATTTATTTTTTAAATATAGGATTTAATTTATTTATTAAATTCAGAATTTTTATTTTTATTTATTGTAGAATAACAGTGCCATAGGCTTCTACTCCGTTCACATGATACACCCTATTTTTTTCCAGACTGTAAAAAAGGTCATCCTTATTAAGCTACTATTTCACGTTGGTATTTTGTAAGAACGTGGTCCTTCCCCGGTCGAGCCAACCCATTCGTGCTACAAAGATAATATAGCTGCAGCGTGGCTACAACCTATAACAAAATGTCATATTATGTTGTCATCGCTAGGTTATTGGCTTGTTTTCAACGCGTAATATAATTAGTGTATAGTGTATAAAACTCATGGATTTTTTCGAAACGGTCAAGCTGCTTAAAGCAAACACGCAGATTTTTGAGTAAGGCATGTTTAGTCATCGACAATGTTTGTTTGATGTTTGGATCACCGACTTACTTGCCTAGTGCTAGTTGTTATATTATCATCATAATCATAATCTTTATTGCAATCAAATTGTAACAATAGATGTGACGTTTTAAAAGTAGTCCGCATTTGAACCCATATAATATGATATGAATATGTGTTACCATCTCTTTGTGTTGCCTGGTAGAGAATGCCTTCAAAATAACCTTATATATCATGTTCGCCATCTTGTTACAATGTATCTACAATAACATTGGGCTTTAATGATTTCTTATATTTACGCGAACATTGCACATGATTAAAACTACTTTTACGGATTTTATCGCGTTTATTTTTACTTTTTATTTTTAATTCCCGACGTTTCGGGCGCTTTCCAGCACCCATGGTCACATTTTGCATAGATCGGACCATAAACAATAATTAAAAAAGCTGAAGGTACTCCGGGTTTAACAATGACATCGGGACGTCAGTCATCTCAGTCCCCCGTGACCATGGGTGCTGGAAAGCGCCCGAAACGTCGGGAATTAAAAATAAAAAGTAAAAATAAACGCGATAAAATCCGTAAAAGTAGTTTTAATCATGAACATTGGGCTTTATTTTTCAATAAAAAAGTTATTATTATATTTAACATCATAATAACAGTGACCTGAGTCAATATTTTTGTTATAAAAAAGGGTAAAGAACAGTGAAAACGATTTTCCGCTATTAGTTTAGTTTATTTAAGAATTTTATTTTATTATTTCAATTTAAATGAAACATATAATTTATTGTATTGGTGATTACTGATTAATAACGAATAAATTAATACTCTAGCTAGGGTTGCCAACTTTTTTCATTTCAAATTTAGAAGTTGAATAAAACTACGTAGTGTTCGCATAAATATAAGAAATCAAATTTAGTATCTTCAAGGCTATATAATATACCTTTAAAAATATAGAAGACTGCAAAAATTGAAGATACGTTAGTATTTTTTTTATAGGATAGGTGACAAACGAGTACACAGTCCACCTGATGGTAAGTGGTTGCTGTGGCCCATAGACACCTTAGTCTTACATGTATCCTCGATTACGAATCAAAATGCTGATGCGTTGTCATCCGTGAGGACTAAGATGTAATGCCTCATTTCAAGTAAAAAGGGTCTCCGGTTCTCTACACTCACCATACGAAACACAGCAGCATTAAGCTACCATTTTACGCTGGTATTCTGCGAGAGCGTGGTATTTCCCCGGTCGAGCCGACCCATTTATGCTACAACTATACGACTAATATAACTGCAGCATGGCTCTACCACGTACAAAAATATATGTTCCAATAGATGTGGTTATGACCTGGTAAGACATGTAGAAAGTCGACCGTATTTTGTAACAAGCCTTAAGAAGAGACTTATGTATGTCATCAGCATTGGATTTTTAAAATGTATTATTTGTTTATAATTTATTTTTATTTTTGCTGCTTCGTGTCATGACTAACAACTATATAATCTAGACGTCAGGAAATTAAATTAGAACTATATGGAAAGAGAATAGTTGAGACAGACAAAATGCGATACTTGGGTATTTGGTTGGATCGGTCATTAAGATGGTTTAAACACATTAATGAAATTAGCCAAAAGATATTAAAATTTGTAAATATACATAAATACATACATAAACACTCACGCCTGTCACCCAGAGGGGTAGGCAGAGACTACAGACTTCCATTTGGCACGATCCTGACACACCTCTCTCGTCTCCTCTACATTCATATACCTACGCATACATGCTCGTCGGTTAAGAATACTCCTAATTTGGCCCGTTTTCAATAAATCACCAATTTGCGGGAAATAGAGTAAATGGGGCTCTGCACTCTATTGTGAAGAGTCAAAATGTGTCGAAAAAGGCACGTATGGCAATTCACAATGCTGTGTTGGTCCCTACTTTAACGTATGGTAGTGAAAGTTGGGTGTGGCAGAAGAAGCACGAGAGTAGAATGAACGCAGTAGAAATGTGGTCGTTAAGGAGTATGTTAGGGCTGAATCTGAATGACAGGGTAAGAAACTGTGTAATAAGAGAAGAGTGTGGTTTGCAAGATGATGTTGTGACCAGGATTAAGAAAGGAATGCTTCGGTGGTTTGGTCATGTGGAAAGAATGAATGAGGAAAGAATGACAAAGAAAATTTATGTTGCAGAAGTGTATGGCAGAGTTGGAAAGGGACGTCCTAGGCGAAAATTTATCGACCAAATTGGCGATATTAAAAGTATTAACAGGGCATGGTTGGGGTATCCATCCGCAGCATTTACGTAGGTCATACTTATCACTTATAAGAAGCACAATTGATTTCGGCTGTTTTTTATATATGAGTGCTAATAGAAACATCTGTAAATTAGATAAAATCCAAAATCAAGTACTTCGTATTATAGGAGGTTTTATCAAAAGTACACCATTACACGTTATGGAAACTGAATTAAATATAACGCCTCTTTATATTAGAAGAAAATTTTTAGCATATAAATATTGTCTGAAAGGTAAATCTAGAACTAATATTACTATTAAACTATTAACAGAACTCAGCTTATTCTGTCAAGACAGGTACTGGCAAAATAAAAGGAAACCACTTCTAGCAATTACATTAGAACAAGTTCATAATAATAGTGTGTAATCTTCGGATCCACTAGATATGTTTATCTCTTTAAATATTTGGGTATCAAGTGTCAATGTTAAAAACGTAATTAAACAGGACTTAAATTGTATCAAGGGTGCTAAAAGATGTCAGGAGATAAATACGTTAAAGTCGAATGTAATAAATGAATTGAATGTTAATTATTTCGGATGGCACAAAATTTTCTGTGATGGATTCAAAGATAAATATGGTGTAGGTGTCGCTTATTTCGGCTCATTGCTGGGTAATAAATGGAAAATTAAAATTCCTAATAATTTTACGATAATGTCAGCTGAATTAATTGCTATAAATGATGCCGTATTACATGCTGGTACAACAAAGTTTCAAAAAACAGTTTTTTCAAGTTGTCAAATTTTCAAAATTCTAACTGATAGCAAGAGTGTTCTTGAACATATTTCTCGGTGCGTCTCTGGTCTCAAAGGTGTAACGATAGCATATTCGATATTAAATGAAATATTGAAACTTCAATGTAAAAACCGTGAATTAGTATTGCAGTGGGTACCGTCTCACATCGGTTTACATGGCAATGAGGGGGCTGATAAACTGGCGAAATTGGCAATCACCCAAGGAAGAGAATGTAATATTTATTAAAATGTAAATGTACTGATTATTCAGAAATTTTAATTAAATATAAAGAGAAATGTTATACACTGTGGAAAGAATATTTTAATAAAAGATCGCAAGGAAAAGGAATTTGGTACAAAACCATCCAGAGTCAGCCTCCGAAAGTTGCTCGCGGAATGTTCCAAAAATCATCATGAAAGGAAACTATTAGTTGCCAAAACTGATATTAAAATATGTAACCTAGGGGAATATCAAAGTATTCTGTCTGAACTATTGTCTAATGCTGCTCAAATGGTATATAATGTAGTTAATATTTTGTGTAAATAATTTAAGAAATTGTAGTGTGTTATTTAGTTATAAGGTACAATGGGACTGACATGTTAAAATAACGTAAGTCCCTAAATAAGTAAAAAAGAATTAAAAAAACTATATTATCAAACTAGGGAAGTCATCGTATTCATATTTTTTTTAAATATAATCTACATATTTTTATTATCTATCTTTATTTAAAAAGGCTTTTATCTTAAAAGGATTATTTGGATTTCTAATATAGTTCTCATAAAATACTATATTATATAGTAAGGTTGGCTACCCTAGCTTAAACTTGAAATTATTAGAAATTCAACCTTATGAAAAATCAACATTTTATAAAATCAACTTTATGCGAAACGGAGAAACTCAACAATTTGGGAAGTTAACGAACCGGTCTTAAAACGTTCATATCAACTTTATTTTATTTATTCATGATATCTCAAACGAAATCATTTTGTTTAGGGTATCAGAAAGCTAGTTAAAAATGCTTTTACTCCAGACCACTAAGACGAAATGCATCAAGACATTGTAATGATTTCTTAGCAGTATTATTTTTTAGTAGAAAAATTCTCGAGAGCGAGGGGTATCCTTGTACAACTATTAGATTGAGTGTGAAGCAGCTCGCCTCTGGATGAAATGACGTCCGCAAAGACATGCGGGAACTCAGTATGTGACGGCTCAGCCGTGTTTTGTGGTATTCATGGAAGAGACCTATGTCCAGTCATGGGCTTGTGATGGACTGTAATGATGAATAATAATAATAATGATTTTCTGTATCATTTATTATTTTTTACAACCTAGACTTCGTGTGCAATGATTTAGTGTGACAATTATTCAAGCTTCCAGCGGACATGTTGGGAACTCAAGGACAATATTAACAATTGCACTCTATTGTTTGTATATGTGCCCCTACATAAGTTACAATGGCGGTTAAATTTCCGTCATTAATACTCGAAACAATTCGATTTACATGTTAATAAATATGTTATGTATATACATAATACATTCTGTTAAAATTTAAAACGTGAGGACGAATCACAATGCGTTCGCCTTAACTTCGTAGTACCAGAGCAATCCGAGTTCGATCTTCTCGGTGTAAGTACGCCAGTTTAATTAGAAAATAACTATATACCTACTGTATTAATACTAGCGACTGTTTTCACTGGGTGAACTTTATCTTTGTTCACCCAGTGAAAATAGTCGCTTATCTTATCTTTGTTCTTGTAGACACTATCAAATTTAATATATAAAACGTAAGTTTGTTTGTTCGTATTTTATGCGCTGCTATACCGTTCATCTGATTGCGGCAAAATTTTGTCAACTTATTGCTTGCACTTGTTCGAAGGTTATAGGCATAGTGCAATTAACTTACAGTAGGTGGTACAAGTATCGTTCCGAAAAATTTCTTTGAAAGTTACATATCATTCATTTTCAATGAATTATTAACCCTAATTAAAGAATAGAACTCTGCCAAATTTAAAACAATAAGTCCACTATTATTGCTTTTGCGGCTGCAACGCGCCGGACACCAGATAGTTATAAATTAAAATATAATTGAAGTAAATGGGTGCGTTTGGCAGAAAAAAGCGCTAGCAAGCGCTTATAAGCGCTAAAATAGTTTTCGGCCAGGACACGATTGCTACTTCAGTAGCGCTGACACAATCCGCCATTTTGCTTATTTAATTTGTTTGTTTTGAAATAGAGTTTATAAGTTATTTTGTGCAATATTAGTTTTAAGTAATATAATGACATGAATAAACATATACATGCTATTAAAAACTCATGATTGGTAAGTTTTTAATATGCATATTTTACAAACATATATTTAAATTAGGTTAGAATCCCCGGTTAAAACTAACATCGTGTCCTGGAGGAAAATAGCTACTTACGATTTGACAGCCCTTACCGATTACGATCGCCATTTTGCTTACAAGCGCTTGCTAGCGCTTTTTTCTGCCGAACGCACCCAATGTGTCAATCATTATCAAGATATAAAAAATAATAATTTAACGAAATATTAAATTCTTCAACCCGCACAGGAGCTGAGTGGGGGACGTTTTATTCTTCTTCATACCCTACAATATTGCGAGAAGTCTTCTACTGTGGGAAGTTTACTTCTTTTTTTGTAAAATAAGGATAACAAACGAGTATACAGTCCACCTGATGCTAAGTGGATACTGTGGCCCATAGACATCTATATTTATCCTCGACTAAGTATCAAAATACAGATGCATTGTCACCACTGAGGGTCTGAGATGGAGTGTCTCGTTTCCAGTACAAAGGGTCTTCGGTTCTTTGCAATCACCGTACGAAACTAAGCGGCATTAAGCTGCTATTTTACGCTGGTGTTCCGTGAGAGCATGTCGGTCGGCATTCATGCCCCATTCATACTACAACCATAATATAACTGCAGCGTGGCTCTACCACGTACAAACTACTACGGGTATGATAACAATTACAGTCTATCAAGGATGCCTTATTAAATTTGGATTTCCCACATATCTATTTTAAGGATGATATATATATCATCTTTTTTGGCAATTGGCCTTACTAGCATTATCTCTGCGGACGGCTGGTCAAACTGTCATCTCATCTATTTTTCTCTGTCTGTCATATATTTTTAATCATAGTTCGTACGGATAAAGAATGGGGTTATATAATGGCGGCTCATCGAGCCCATACAGTCAATATGCACAATACA